>JALAZF010000229.1:1281071-2562142 GCA_022829125.1 Lathyrus tuberosus
ACCTAACTGGTTTATGCTTCCTTTCATCTGCATTATCATTCCTGCATTTTGCATTTTTCTTTTGAGCATGGGATCAAGGTATTCTTTCAGCAGCTCATGGCGGCATCAGTTCTAGTATGATTTTTAACAGTGTTCAGAGCCAAGCAGATAGCTTTCCAAGTCTTTTTGAGCATTTATTTTGCTCATTAAGTGATTGGATGATCAGAAACCCTAGCAGTTAATTTTTTGATCAGTTATACAGCACCAGACAGTTGGCAGTGGTAATATCATTTGGCAATTTTCAGAGGTTTATCATGGTCCAGAACAGGTGGAACCGGGCGAATATCCAAGTTTCCCTCCTTTTGGCGCCAATTTTTGAATTTTTGAACTGAGTAATCGATTACTCAAAGTGAGTAACCGATTACTCTGGGCGAAATTGCAAAAAATGTGGCATTTTCAGCACTGCAGAATTTTGGGGTATTTTGTGGTCATGTGCTTGGCTTGTGCATGTGTGGGAAGGATCTAGAATTGATCTATTTTCATCATTTTCCACCCAAAATTCAAATTCTCTCCATCATTTTTCCACTCTAATTCCTCATTTCATTTCCTAATTCACATTTCATCCCAATTTCCACTCACTTAACCTCACTCCCAACCCAAACTTAACTCCTAACCTAGGGGTTATTTAAACCAATTGATTCTAAACCTCACCAAGCTAGATCATTTTTTCCACTCCCAAATTTCAGAATTCTCTCAATTTTCTCCCACATTTTCACTCTCAACCTCCATTTTCAACCACACTCAAAGCTCTCTTTCAAATATTAACAAGTTCTTCATTGGAACTTGTTAATTCTTGAGCTAAAACCTCTCATCATCACTACATTTCAGCTTTTCAACTTGGATTTTCGTTTGGATCTAGTGCTGAATTTTCAGAAGTGATTCTTGGAAGTGATTTTGAAGTTTTATTGCTTATTTGCTTGGATCTTCAACTTTTGAGTGCAAGGAGCTTGTGGATCTTGGATTTCTCTACTTGGATTCATCAAATTCTGTTTACAACACTCACCAAAGCAAATCTCAGCTTTGTAGGTTGGTTAATTTTAGATCCATACTCATTTTAGCTTAATTGCAACTTATACAATGTAGATCCATGAATTTTGTTGTGTTTTGATTCATTTGGTTGATCTTGAGTGTGGATGTTGATGATTGTTGGATCTAAATGATGTTTGATTGCTGTGTTTGAACATAATTTTCGTGCATTATTGTTTACATGATCATTTGGATGTTTGAACAAGTGATTTGTTGCCGAAAAGTGCTTTTCAAAGTTGATTTTCTGCCTCTGTTTCAGTGGTAATCGATTACCCTAACAGAGTAACCGATTACTCTGCCTAATTTTCACGTTTTTTGTCAAATTTCAACTGAGTAACCGATTACTCAAAGTGAGTAATCGATTACCACTGCTGTAGAGTGATATTTTCTTGCATTTTCTTGGTTGTTTCAGATCCGATGCATGCCTAAACTTCATGGATTAATATGTCATTGATTTAGGGACTATTCTTGAGCTGTTGCACCTCACACTATCGCATGAACACGATTCTTCAACACGCGATTCTTGGTTTTCACTATTGAATGTTCATGCTTGTGTTGTTGATTTCTTGATGCTATGAACACCATACACACACTTCTTTGAGCATGTTGATTGTGATTAAATGCTTATGTTGCTGGAATTGTGTTATGCATGCCTAATTGTTTCTATTCCTTGAGGTGTATGTTTGTTCTGATTGGTGCACATGCTTAATGTTATGAGTACCTTCATGATGCATTCTTTCATGTTGTCTTCAAGTGTTGTTTACCATGATATATGATGTGTTTGTAATCATAATGCATGATGTTTGATGTGTGTTTACTTTGCCATGCTTGATTTGTATCCAAATGTATCGCATGCTGTCTATTTCTACAGCTGTCTAAGTGTATGTGTGCTGTTGTATGTGCTGCTGGCTGACATTTTACACCCTTTATTATGTTGAATTGTATGCTGTTATAAGCTGTGTTGCTTGTGTGCTGCTTTTTACAGTTGTTTTGGTGCAGGGGCGTTGTGGTAGCTGCTGTTTTTATTTATTCGTTTCTTTTCTTCTTCTTCATCTTTTTCACTCTCTCTCTTCCCTCGAATCTCAAGACTTGTTTAAGTCTTGGACTCACTCCCTTAGAGCTACCTAGTCCAACTTAATTTTCGATTAAGCTTGGAGTGGGATTAGCATTAGACTTTAGGTAGGGTTCTCTTCTAAGCCTCACTAACCATAGGACTACCCTTTGCATGACAACACTAGGATAGAAGTTCCCTTTAGAATTCCTTTTCCTTGTGTCTTCTCTTCTCATCTCATAACACTTCTAAAACACTTAATAAAGTTAACATGTATTGCGCATGAGCCTTGCATGTGGGAAGTGAGGAATGAGGGGTTTCCTCTCATTTTTCTAGAGTGTTTGGTGGACGTTCCATCTTGGAACGATTTGCTAAGCATTCGTTCCTATATCATAGACTTCGGTGCAATGCAAGTTATGAACTAACTTCAATCCACTTCTGTCTAAAAAACACAAAAACAAATTCAAACCTTTTTCATCCTTCGGGATCGTTAAGTTCAAATCATTTTCATAAAGGGCACGTTACTTCCGTCTCGTCGCAAACAGGCATCGACCCTAACTGCCGAACGCGAATCTAACTTCGCTCATAAAAAACACTAACCGACCTCGTTAGGTCGAACTACGACTGCTCTGATTTCCTCTTTCTCGTCCGATTGAGGATACGTAGGCACAAGACGGTGATGTCTTGGCGAGCAACCTCCCCCCTTAGTTCGTGTCCGAACTACGTTGACTCTGACTTTCCTATTGCACGAGGGAATACGTAGGCATAGGACGAGCGATGTCCTATCGAATCACTTCTTTTTCTTTTCTTTTTCGTTTCTTCGCTCTTTTCTGTTCCCGTTCCTTCTCCTTTCCAGTAGCAGTGGAGCTCCAGATGACGACACCCTTTGATCGAGACAACAAGTGTGGATCCCGTCGAGTACGATGGACGCGTGGGGTGCTAACACCTTCCCTTCGCGTAACCGACTCCCTTACCCGTTTCTCTTGGTCGTGAGACCATGTTCTTTCCTCTTCCCTCAGGTTTACGCAGTGTTTCCTTTCCCTCTCTTGGGATAAATACACATTGCTGGCGACTCTATTTTTTCCGCGCCACTTTCACTTTTGTACCATGGATGCAAATCCTCGGGAGCGACAATATGAAAAGCCCTTGTGACTTGTTTGGAAAAGCTTTTCTCTTGTCCTTTGACCTTGAACTGTTTATGCCTTGAGACACCTTATATCATGCATTGCAACCAATGATGTGTATGATTTTAGTATGACCTATTATGAAATGCAAATGAATGAAACATAAGCCAATTATTGGAGAGAGATAAGAGGGCAAATTTTGAGGTATTACACAAAGCTAGCTCCAAACCTCTCACACTCCAAACCAAAAGTCTATATAAACCAAGCTTCACTCATTTTACAAACACTCCACAATCATTCACACAAATTCTCACTTTCTTCACTCTCAAGTCTCTCATTTCTCTCACCATTTGCTGCAGCTTCTACATATTCTACTTCATCTTTTCCACCAAAACCTCACCAAAGCTCTTGATTCACCATTGAAGAAAAGCTACTTTCACCTTGGAAGTGCTTTTTCTTGAGCTTAACCTTCATCTTATTTCCATTCTACTGGATTTTTTGGAGCTTCAGTAGATTTTGGATTCATCTCAAGTGATTAATTCAAGCTTCTTCGGTGATAATTCTTATTTCGGAGTTTTCGTCGAATTTTGCTCGGTTCACTACGGTTCGAAGTGCAAGTGTAGGATTCTCTGGTTTTCTCTGGATTTCTTCATTTATCTTCATCATATTTCAAGCACAACAATCACCAAGCCAAATCTCCAGCTAGTAGGTTGGTCGTTTCTCACTTAATTTATCGTTTCGTTCACTTTTGCGAGTTTTGATCGTTTTTCAGTTTATTTTGCCATGCCATTGTGTGATCCATAATCTTGTTGATTTAATTGATTCTATTGTTGATCATTTGTTAGTTCTAAACTTGATTTTCCGTGCATAATTGTTTACCCTAGCATTGGAGTGATTGCACAATCAATAAGTTGGCCAAAAGTACTTTTTAAAACTATTTTTTTTGCCTCTGCAGCAGTGTTAATCGATTAACACTTTGCAGTGCAATTATGTTAATAGATTAACCAGTGTAAATTTGTTGTTTTTTTTTTCAAGTGTTGATCGATTAACACTTTACAGTACAATTATGTTAATCAATTAACACTGAACCAGAATGCCATTTTCATGCTTTTTCAAGTGTGTTTGCCATGCTTTTTCATTCTAACTTCCATGGATTGATATGCTTGATATTTATGGATGTTTTTAATGCTGTTAACCTCTATTTAAAGCATTTTTACATTAATTCAATGATTGATTTATCAATTCATGCAATTATGTGTGTTCTTGATTTTTGTTTGAACATGCTAATTTTTGCACTTTCTTTGACTACATGATACATGATTTGTGTTGTATTTTCAATATCATGTGGTACTGTTTTGCACTCCCTCTCTTTGTTTTGCATTAAGTTTATTCTTCATGGATGAGCTTAATCTTGTATAATCAATAATTCACACCTTTTGCTTTAATGATTTTTCATTCTCTTTTGGAAAATTGTTAGCATGACATTCCCCTTTGATTAATTGATCGAAACCATGTTTCGATTAATTGATCCTTCCTTTTCCTTCTCTTTAGGCATCCTTTAGAGCTTTTTCTTTCTTTTTCCCCACCGCGGAGTCGGAGTTTCGCGCGACACTGGAGCACTGTACAAATTGGAGCTGTTACGCTGTCCGTTTCAATTTCCACACTATACTTTGGGTGCCAGAGAAGGGATGAGGATGGATTTTTCCTACCCTTATTCTCGATATTTCTTTGGTAAGGGCGTCTTGTCCTTTCCTCGAGAATAGTCACCTCTATACTCAAAGCTATAGTGTTTCTCATTCCCCAGTCGGGTTGATCTTTGATCACTTGTGTTTCTCTCTATCTCTCTCTTGATTAATCACCATCCTTCTTGGTTAAGATTATTTGTCTTGAGTTAACATCCATATCTTGCCTCAATATCCTTCTTCTTTGGTTAATCATTTTGCTTTGATTCCCCAGGAGAGTTTCAGCATCCTTCTTCGGTTCAACACAGTTTTTCTGTTAAACACCGAAACCCTAGTGGAGTTCGCAACCTTCTCTTGGTTAATCACCTATTTCCCCAGTTAACCACAGTCTACCTGTTAATATACTGAGTTTCCTTTTGGGTTAATCACCTTCTCTTGGTTAATCACCCATTTCCCCAGTTAACCACAGTGCACCTATTAATACACTGAGTTCCTTTTGGGTTAATCACCTTCTCTTGGTTAATCACCCTTTTCTTTAGTTAACCGCAGCCAATCTGTTAAAACACTGAACCCCTTTTTGAGTTAATCACCTTTTCTAGGTTAATCACTCGTTTATTTTCGGTTAATCACAGTCTTTCTGTTAAAACCGAATCCCCAGCAGTTAGCAACGTTCTCTTGGTTCGAATACTTGCGCCTTTGGGTTAGTAGCCTTCTTTTGGTTCAAATACCCTTTCTTCGGTCAAGTACTGTTTATTCAATCAATGCACCGAACTTCCTTGGGTCACAATCTTCGCTTGGTCCCACACCCGTTCTCTGGGTCACGACCTTCGCTTGGTCCCACACCCGTTCTCTAGGTCACGACCTTCGCTTGGTCCCACACCCGTTCTCTGGGTCACGACCTTCGCTTGGTCTGACACCCGCTCTTTGGATCACGACCATCTCTTGATCCCACACCCGCTCTTTGGATCACGACCTTCGCTCGGTCCCACATCCACTCTTTGGGTCACGAACTTCGCTCGGTCCTACACCCGTTCTCTGGTTAAGCACTGCTCATCATATTACTCAGTTATGCCTCAGCACATTAATCCCCACAGAGTCAGTCTCTATCTTTTCGCTTCTTGCTATCCCAGCGGAGTTTTCCCTTGCTCTTTCTATCGATCTTTCTCTCTTGGTTTTGACACCAATGCTCTTTCTCTTCTCTCTTGGTTTTGACACCACTCCTTTACATTGCGCTCTTGGTTTTGACACCATTCCTTGTTTTTCGAGCTCTTTTCTTTTTACCTCCTAGCGGAGTTTCTTTCTTGGTTTTGACACCACTCTTTCAATTTATCCTCAATACAGTCACTCTATTTCCTTTGCACTTCTTTCCTGGTTATGACACCAATTATTTTGCATCCCCAACGGATCTTTCTCTACCTCTTTTGCTATTGGTTCTAACACCATTTTCCTTTTCTCTTTTTCCGTCTTAGTTCCACGAACTACGGAAGCTCTGATTCTGCATTCATTCGAATGTATGATACGTAGGCACGAGATCGCGATGATCTTGGCGAGCACACTTCCACCCTTCATTCCTTCTTCCTTTCCCCTTCTTTTCCCTGGTTCCCTGAACTACGGAGCTCTGATTTCCTCATTGTACTATGAGGGTACGTAGGCACGAGGGCCCCAATCCTCCGCGAGCACTTTCTTTCTTCCTTTCTTTCTCTTCTCTCTCTTTTCTTTTAACTAGAAGCCTTTAGATAGATAACCAATCCAAGCCTAGAAGTAAGCGAAATGGTTCCCGTCGAGTACGACGGATGCGTAAGGTGCTAGTACCTTCCTTTCGCATAACTGACTCCCATTCCCATTTCTCTTCCCCTTGGGTTTTATCGATATTTTCCATGTTCTTTGGGACTAAATAAAGTTCGGTGGCGACTCTGTTGTATCTTTGAGTGTGCGATTCACTCAGGTATAAACCAGCCATCTTCAGGTGCATTACTTGAAGAAGTTCCTTCATGCTCCCGTCTTTCTTTAGCTAGTATCTTTTGTCTTCTGGTTTTGCTATTAAGTTTTTGCACAGTTCTATCAATCTCAGGATCAAATAGAAGTTGGTATGCGCGCACACTTCCTCACATATACAGATTTCTGAAATAGTAACCAATCAAATCAACAAGCACAAGGAACATAAACACGGGTTAGAGATAACAATACAAATCTTAAAACAAGATAAACTATTGCAATGCTTGCAATATCAATCAAACAATCCCCGGCAACGGTGCTATTTTGTTCGAATATGTAGGTTAACAGAGGGGTTTTGTATATCGTCTCCATAGATATTGTCGTGATATCGCTTGCCGTTCTTCAAGTTAAAATGTTTTAAGAAGGGTTTTCAAAGTTTGTTTGTTTTGGAACATAAGTTTGTCACGTTTTTGTAGCAAAGATTAAATTCTAAAAGATGTTTGTTTAACAAGATATATCAAAGATAGATTTCGTCAACCTACCTTATATATATTCGATTAATCAAGCATTTGAACGCGTTTCCAATTAATACAATCATGTATCCTCTCAATATCGTCTATGTCTAGAGCGGTGTCATGATTATTATTATATACATCATTGGATGATGTATCATGCTAGCAACCAATACAATAATCGTTAGGAACAACACAAAGCAAATATCAACTCTCAAATTTATGTCTAGAGTTTGTTTGTTGAGAGATGAATATTTTAGATCAAGGTTTGTAAAATCTATGTCTAGAGTGATACAAATCATAAATGGATCATTAAGAGCAAAAAATTCAACATATATTAATCATTCACTTGTTCAAATACAAATAGATAAAAAGAAATACATACAAGCTAAGATAGACTACCTCTACCTTTGATACAAAGGATTTAGCTACCAATTATCATGGTAGATTGCTCTACAAGACAAGAAAGAAGATGAATGAGTGTTGAAGCGGTATAGCAACAAGCAAAAATTAATTTAGTACCCAGTTTTGTTGTCTCCATAGGGATCGGTGCGAGGGAAAGAATGTCGTTCGACAATCTCTACGTCTCAAAGCTTGGTTTTAATGGTATGGGAGTAAAATACAAAAAAAAAATATGAACAAGTAAATAAAGTACGGTAGAGAACTCGTCAGGAATGACGTTCATTCACCTATCTAATACACAAATCTAGAAATCAGTTGTATACAACCTAAATCACTCGTCAATACCCCCCACGTATCGCTCACAACAAAGGTTATGTCTAACGCAAAATTGAGAGAACAACCGCATCGCCTCATCGATGATGTCTCACTCAACTCGACAACACAGAGCATTAAGAATCGATACCCATGGTGAATGTTAGATATAAATTTATCTCTATAGTTCATAACCTAACAGGTGTTCATCCTAGATCCAAATTCGAAGAGGATATGTCTACCGCAACTCAAATCCAAACATAAAGCGAGTAAAACAAGGATAACACCGATAAAAATTTGTAAAATAGCTCGTATACAAAGCCATGATCAATAAATATACATACTATCAAAGTAAACTTACATACAAACCCCAACAAATGAAAAATACATAGAGAAGAAGGAAGATGAAGAGGAATCTCTCGCCGTGTCCAGCAAAGTGGCGCAATTCCAACTCCGGATCATTGCTATGCAATCTCCAATGTTGTTTCTAAGCTATTCTACACAAAGAATGTTTTTTATGAAGTTGGGGTTAAAAGTTCCAAACAATATAACCTAAAAAATGCTGGAAAATGACTTAAATAGGGGCTGAAATGATGCGAACCGCGCTAAGCGGGCTATGAGGGCGCTTAGCACCATTAGCAAAATCACAATTCTTATTTTCTTCATAACTTTCGAACCGTAACTCCGATTGATGCACGGTCGGAAGGGTTGGAAAGCTTATTCAATGCTCTATATAATAATGACAAAATATCCTTGCTTAAATACCTACAAAAATGAGATAATCAAAATATCCTTGCTTGAATCACTTAAAATACCATTAAACCGCCTTAAAGCGCGTTAAGTGCAGTCCTGCTCGCGCTAAGCGCGGTCCAAGGTCCCTAGCTACTGCCTCAACAGAAAGAGCACGCTGAGACCGCGCTAAGCACGAGTTACCGACACGAACTCCTCAAAAATCATCTTTTAGGCCTTCTTTCCTTCACCAATTGTTCCTATCATCAAATATAAGCAAGAAGACCTGTCAAAGAGCATAAAAAATATCATAATTTCACAATATTTACATATGAAAATGGAAACTTGCGTATTTACACTAAAACATATGTATTTACTATTAAAACACCAGAGAAACAATTGAAAAGGGCCACAAAATACTATCTAAAATATGCACAATTTGGCACTTAACAACTCTCCCCAACTTATTATTTTGTTTGTCCTCAAAAAAGAATCAACCAACTCTAAGAAACAAAAGTAATTATCAAGAAATCATGCTCAACAAGTTTTTACAAACGAAAAACAAACGTATGGTACAAATATCAAAAGTACATGCAAAGCAATGCTTACCACTAAACTAAAATGACACCACAAATATGAAACAAAGCCTAAGCACAAAACACATGTCAAAGATTCTAAAGCAACAAATTTTCAAAAGTGAATCACACCTAACACTCTTCTTCAGAATAAGGATGAAGAAATTTGCGCGTTTGTAACCGCGGGACAATTACACTCATCTGAAAATAATGCTAACAACAGTTCAATTCATACATTCATCTAACAATAATAAATAAAATCATGGAAGCAAAAAGATCACTAAGGGCTTGAAAGGTTGTAGCTTGGCCAGGTTTCACAACAAAGGGTCATTTCTTAAGCTATTAAATCAAAGTTTCCACGGAAAAGAAACATTCACTATACATGGTATTTACACATCACAACTTCATTCACCCATTTCTTTTCTCTATTGCTCACCCTTTCCAAACTTCCTTTGCATAATTTTTTCATTCTCTATTTTTTTTTCTTTTCAAACAAGCATCTTTGTCTTTTGTTTTTCACATTCATATTCACAATTTTCTTATGCTTGTTCAAAATTTTTTATAATTTTTAGTAACCTACCATTTCCTTTCATTCTCCCCAACTTGAATACCATCAAACCTCAAGTGAATGCTCCTTGCTTTTTATGGCAAGAAAATCAATTTAAAATATTGTTCAAAGGTTTCAAGAACATTTTTTAGAATCCCACAAAATTCAGTGATGAACTTAACTTTTAATTTATGTACACACACCAAGTTCATCACCAAAATGAGATCTAAACTGTTTAGACTCAAAGGGGTTAACAAATTCTCACTACTCACGGGTAAGTTACTTTTGGATATGGTTGTGCTCAATATAAATAAATGTCTTGATCATTTCTAATAATTCCACAAAATTACAATAATCAAAAGATTAAGCATGAGTTAAACGAATTAAACAAAGTTATCAGTCATCCAAGCATTTAGTAAACAATGGAGGTTTCTCACAATAGGCTATGAAATAAGATGATTCACAAATGAACAAAAATTGCAAGAGAATGAATGGCATGTAAGTTGTACAGAGCCTAAGATTCATAAACATATTATGTTCTAGAAAATCAATAAACACAAACCATAGCAATGCAACTGTCTTTAAACTTTTCACACTACCATAACATTTTCTTGTTGAAACATTCAAAATTGAAAAATCACACAATGCATCTTCAAGCTTATCAAAAACAAAACTTGAGAACAAACACAAAAATTTCTAAAACTAACAAAGTCAAATGAAAGCTAACAAACATATACTAACAAAATGGGTGAAAGTGGATAAGAGTATAATAGAGTTTTTCCACAAAAAGCAAGGCGCGCTAAGCGCCCTCTGTGCGCGCTATGCGCACACAAGCTTGATAAGTTTTTCAAGTTCTTTCTCTCATTCAATTCATCCACTCTCACCTTATTTTAACTATACTACTAAATATTAAACTGTACAAACTCAAAAACCGTTGGGTTGCCTCCCAATAAGCGCTTGTTTCACGTCGTAAGCTTTGCGCCTTATTTACGTACAAGCTCCTCCATGTTGCTTGGTTCACCGACTACTATCAAATAAACCTGCACAACACTTTGAGCAAACGCAACGAAAAACAAAAATATGCAAAAACACATACACAAGCATGATGGACAACACATATATACGATAAGTGAACAAACGAAACGGAAACAAATATGTACAATCATATATGGAAAACACCTATGGACAAGTATGTACAAAGCTTAAAAACATAGAAACTATCGCAATGTGATTCAATATCAAAACCAATCCCCGTCAACAGCGCCATTTTGTTGAATCGGTATAGCGACATGCAAAAATTAATTTAGTACCCAGTTTTGTCGTCTCCATAGGGATCAGTGCGAGGGAAAGAATGTCGTTTGACAATCTCTACGTCTCTAAGTTTGGTTTTAATGGTATGGGAGTAAAATACAAAAGGAAAACATATGAACAAGTAAATAAAGTGTTAGAACAAGATTTGGTTCTGCCGGATATCTTTAAGTTTTGATAATAACAAAGTAGTATTTTGTGTGAGAACAATTATGGTACTCTAACGTTTATTTTTCTAAAAGATTAACAAACAGGCTCTGACTCTTATAGAGAAGGCTCTGATTCTGATAGAGACCATGTGCAACGTCACTCTGATTTGACCAAAAGTCGCTTCTGCACCAAAGAAGCAAGCCTGCTTCTGATCTACTCACATTCAGAAAGATTCTAAGAAGACAATATATTGTTGCTGCAATGCTCTCTTGGATTCTTCCTCTGAGCGTGACTTTGATGATTTACTTCTGAAGGCTTTCTAGCTTCCGAAGTCATTATCTTCTGAAGACTAAGTGTTGAAGACTCCGAAGATAAGGTTCTGATGAACAACGTTCTGAAGACTCTGAATACTTGAGTTTCTAAAGACTAAGTGCTGAAAACTCTGAAGACAAGTTTCTCTTGAACAACGTTCTGAAGACTCTGAAGACTTAAGTTTATGAAGACCAAGGGTTCTGAAGACTGAGGGCTAAAGACTCTAAAGACAAGGTTCTGGTGAACAAGTTCTGAAGACTCTTAAGACTCAAGACTCTGAAGACCCAGTGATCAACTCTTCTACTCATGCTTCAATCATCTCTATTCAGAAGCCTCTGATGTACAAAAGATAAGATCAAACATTTACGAGGGAAAATAGTACATAGTATGTATCAAACATGTTCCTTTCCACTACCATTCCACTACCCTGATTTGGCGGTATAAAGGACAACTTTTGTGTATGATTTTCATCACTGCGTAACGACATTATTTCAAGTCGCCAGCTATCTCAAGGATATTCTTGATCTGCCCTCCAATAGATCTCTTACTGGCTATATAAGGACTTGATCACTTGAAGAAAAAAATACAGAGATATACATGTGCGAGACAATGAACCAAGAACAGTGAAGCACCACAATACAACGCAAGAAACATTGTTCATACTGTATAAATTCTCTTTAAGTTATTTGAGTTATTCGTATTGTTTATATCCTCTAGTGTAGAAGCAATTCATTGTAAACATTAATTTTGTTCAAACAGTTGTTTGTATTCCTTAAGGGACCTGTTAGGTCAGAATCCTTAATAAGAGACAGTTAGTCTTGTGCTTGTTAGTCAACAGAAGTTGCTAGTGTAGTGAAATCAGTTGATTATAGTGGATTAAGTCCTTGTGTATAAGGCAAAATCACCTTGGCAGGTGGACTGGATTAGCTTGATAGAAGTGAACCAGGATATATCGTGTGTCTTTATCTCTTGTTAGTTCCTTTTATGGTCTTTGTTTGAGTTTCAAAAAAAGCTTTCATTTTTTAAAACCCAATTCAAACCCCCCCCCCTTTCTTGTGTTTTCTCACACCTTCAATTGGCATCAGAGCTTCGGTTCTGATTGTGATAAAAGTTTTATCAACACTTCACTGTGTTTCGTACCGATCCAGTATTTGTGTGAGATATCATGGCTGCAGTTAATGCTAATCCTATTCAAGAAGAGAAAGATCATTACAGTGATAAATCACCAGTCTTTGATGGTGGAAAATTTTGACTACTGGAAAGATAGAATTGAAAGTTTCTTTCTTGGTTACGATGTAGTTCTTTGGGATCTTGTAGTTAATGGCTACACTCACCCAGTTGATGCTACAGGAGTAAAAGTGTCTAGAAGTCCTATGACCAACCAACAAAAGAAAGATTACAAGATTCATCACAAGGCAAGAACTATACTGCTAAATGTTATCTCTTATACTGAATATGAGAAGATAACAAACAGAGATACTATCAAATCCATTTTTGATTCTCTAAGAATGACTCATGAAGGAAATTCTCAAGTCAAGGAGACAAAGGCGCTTGCCCTAATCCAGAAATATGAGGCATTCAGAATGGAGGGTGATGAAATAGTTGAGACTATGTTTTCAAGGTTTCAAATGCTAGTCGCGGGACTCAATGTTCTGGACGAAGGATACTTAACTGCTGATCGTGTCAAAAAGATCATCAGAAGCCTTCCCAAGAAATGGAGACCTATGGTAACTACTCTAAAGCTACCCAAGGATCTAAACATTATAAGTCTTGAAGAACTTGTTAGTTCTTTAAGAAGTCATGAGATAGAGCTGGAGGAAGATGAACCTCAGAAGAAGAGTAAATATGTTGCTCTTAAGTTTAAACCTGAAAAGGCAAAGTCTTATCAAGCTAAAGAAGAATCAGAAGATTTTGATGAAGACTCAGAAGATGAGATATCACTTATCTCTGGAAGGATCAACAAACTCTGGAAACATAGGCAAGGAAATTTCATAGGATCAAGAAAGAACAAAGGTCGTGCTGACTCATCATCCAGACAAACGAAGCAGAGTTCTGGAAAAGAAGTCATCTACTATGAGTGTAATCACTACTACAAAAAACACATTTAACAACGGTTGGGAATGACATATAATGACGCGGGCGAAGGCGTTGTTATGTAGATTGTCATTGTAAGTTCGCTGTTTCTACAACGGTTTGGAAACCGTTGTTGAAAGGCAGGACGCGCGCCATATATCACAACGGTTATGATAATAAACCGTTGCGATACATACACTTAGGTTATGGGTTCGAAACCCATCAGTAGCGAATTTATATAAAACATAAATTACTTATGATATCGGTTACAATATATAACCGTTGTTGTAAGTACCCTAAGTTTATTATATTAAATGTAAATTGCTTGTTTTCCAAACACCTCACTAAATAAATATACATGGATTAAATTTGATGAAGATGTCTATAATCTGCAAATTAAACTGTTCTTGAAAACCAACTTAAACAAACCAATGTTGTTTTCTGATTGCATTCGTCTCATCGTGCATTTCACGCTCTTTTACATATATTGTGGTTTATTGATCTAACTCCTTCGATATATCGCTATCTTCGATTATTGTTAAATTTCCATAAGATAAACAAGACATTGGATAATTTGCCTCATCTTTGATTTAACTATATTGGAAGATGGTGATGCATCTAAGGAGCAAGATCATTATACCATAATCTATATATAAAAGAACGTGAGATAAATGATGAGAGGCATGCCATCAGAAAACAACATTGGTTTGTTTAAGTTGGTTTTCAAATACAACTTAATTTGCAGATTATAAGTATCTATGTCAAATTAATTGAATATATTTTAAGTGAGGGTTAGTGAAACAAACAATCTACATAAAATATAATAAACTCAAACAAAATTCTATACCAGATCCAGATATTATAAACTCATATAATACGCTTGCTACCACCAGCAAACTTTAAGTGAGGGTTAGTTAAACAAACAATGTAAATAGAATATGATAAACTCAAACAACATTCTATACCAGATCCAGAAATTATAAACTGATATAATACGCTTGCTTCCACCAGCATCATCACCCTGTATCATCCCCTTAACCTGAAAGGAAACAAAGCAAACTTCAAAAATGAGCATCCTAAGTTGAAAACAAACCCTAAAACCATAATCCAGTGATGAGTAAAGAGAGGAACAAGAATAATGCACCTTTTAATGAAACTAATCGCGAAACAGGAATCAATTATGATGTTGAACTAGTTTCGGAAGCCATGAAAAAGAAATATAAAGAGGAAGAAGCTTACACAAAAGCTTCATACTTCTTATACTTCTTTT
Source organism: Lathyrus tuberosus (assembly GCA_022829125.1). Lineage (NCBI taxonomy): Eukaryota > Viridiplantae > Streptophyta > Magnoliopsida > Fabales > Fabaceae > Lathyrus > Lathyrus tuberosus. Next base: position 1,296,119 of record JALAZF010000229.1, read on the forward strand.
CATTGCTTCTAAAACTAGATAAAGTTTGCTTACACTGTTGTTTCTTCATTTACTAACATCTTGTTCGTGATGCTACAAAAAAAAAATACAAGGTGGATGAAGTTTCCATCATAGCTTCATGCTTCTTATACATTTTTCCATAGCAACACAAACATTACGAAGTTTCCAAAGTATGGTCTTTGTTAAGGTAGTGAAAACGAATCTGAAAAAATGAGAACAATCAACAAAAACAACATGCAACAAACGAGATAATGGGAAATATCTAAGGATAGATGGAAGAAGAAGAATACTTTAATGTATGAAGCACAAGATTCACGGCTAATGGTGAAAACGAAGAGAAAAAATGGGTTTTAGGGTTTCACTTTGAAGGCAAGGCGTTACTGTCAATTAAGTGAAAGTTTTTTCGCTTATATATGGGTAAACTATTTCACAACGGTTAACAATAACAACCGTATAGATATGTATTTATTTATTATAAATATATCACTACGGTTTACCTGAATTACCGTAGTGATAACCCTTTTATCTGTGAATTTTAAAATAAATAAAAACAGTATACATAGGTATTTATTTATTATAAATATATCACTACGGTTAACCAGAAGAACCGTAGTGATAACCCTTTTATTTATGATTTTAAAATTAATAAAAACGAAAAGGTGCGCCTTAACTTCTAACTTAATGCATCTGCAGTTTAAACATCAACAATGTAATTCACAATGCATCTGCAGTTTAAACATCAACAATGTAATTTGAACCCTAATTCAACTATTACATTTCATAACAAAGTAAATATTAAACATAAAGGAGACAAAAAAACATAACATCTTGATATTTCCATAAAATATCTCTGATTTCAGTTTGTTCTTCAAATTCTTGTTCTTTTTCTTTAAATCCTCATACATAACCTTCAGATAGCCCACAGCTTCCAACTCTGACTTCATAATGCTCTCATCGTCATTTCCATCTCTTTCTCCCACGTCTTCATACCATATGAACAAATTACATGTTTCATCGCTCCTCCAAAATGGACATCTCCAAAAAAACCTTCCTTTATTTTGTCCCTTCTTGCATTGATACGAAACCATACGATCATCACAACCACAAAAATTTCCAGATCGAGATTTTACACTGGAACAAGACGTAGAAACACCTTTGGATGATTTTGTCTTCAAATGTGACATTGCAACACCTTAAAGTAGAACACTTTGTTGTTGTTGTTGTTGTTTTCTTCCCGACAATGGTGACGGCGTTGGTGTTAGGGTTGTTTCAATGGATAAATTGATATATATACTTGGTGTTTAAAATACATAAAAAGAAGCTTCAATTTGTAACAACGGTTTTGATAAATATCCGTCGTGATATCCTTATTATTTTTTAGTTAAATATTAATAAAACTTAAAAAGGGAGCATTTACATCAAAGGGATAAACTATTTGAGGGCGATGAGGTTCGAACCCATGATAGCTAGATTGTATCGCCACGGTTTTCATAAAAACCATTATTATACCCTTGAGATTTCTAATTAAAATAATACGCGTGCATCCAGTACGCATTATAAGAACGGTGTATAGGATGCCGTTGTAAACCTGGCATTGTTGTTTGGCCGTTTTGTAGTAGTGAATGAGCCAGCTCATTACAAGAACGATTGTCCAAAGCTTAAGAAAGACAAGAAGCCTAAGAAGAACTTCTCTAAAACAAATAAGGGACTCATGGCAACTTGGGATGACTCTGATTCTGAAGAAGAGACTCTGATGAAGAACAGGCAAATGTTGCACTAGTGGCAACAATAATTAACATTGAAGTCTCTAGAGAACCATAAGACAAAATGCTATCAGAACCAGAATCAGACTCAGACTTAGACTCAAAGGTATTATCTAAACTCTCTCGTTGTGAATTAGAGTCATATCTTTCAGAAATGCTGGAAAAATATCAAACTCTTCAAAGTAAATACAAGGATCTTAAAAAAATCTCATGTAATTACTTCTGAAGCTAAAGATAAGCTTGAGCAGAATAATTATTCTCTAAATGAAAATATTTTTTCTTTAAAAAATAGTAATTATGCTTTGAAAAGCAAAATTTCCAAACTAGAAGAATTAGTCTCCAATGTCTCTAACACTAGTTGTGTCAACAAGTATGATAGAGCATTCCAGTACTTTCTGGATAAAAGCATAGATAGAAGCGAATAGCTTCCATGATTTATGGAGTTAGCAGAAATGGCAAGAAAGGTTTGGGGTGTATAGAAACATTTGAAATTGACGATAGTCATCCTGTAAAACTAAATCCTCTCTATGACCATTTTGTGCCTTCTGGCACTGAGCTTGATTGTTCTGAGCTTGCACAGAAACCCCCACCGACACATAAATCTATTTCTAAACCTAAATATCATGCACAAATTCCACTTGATTATCATGTTGCACTTAAACCCAAGGTTGTTAAACACTCTGGGAAAACTAACAAAAGAGGACCCAGAAAGTGGGTACCTAAGGATAAGATAATCTATGTTGCATATATCCTTAGCAACTCAGTTGAAACACCAATCATGGTACCTGGATAGTGGTTGCTCGCGACACATGATGGGAAGAAGGCATATGTTCCAAAGTTTGGAACTTAAGCTTGGAGGCTTCGTTGGTTTTGAAGGAAACCAGAAGGGAAAACTCATTGGCTCTGGAAATGTTGGTAATGGTAAACTTCCTTCTATTACTTATGTTATTCTGGTCGATGGTTTGATGCATAACTTATTGTAAATTAGTCAACTTAGTGACGATGGTTATGATATCATCTTTAATCAAAAGTCCTATAAGGCTGTCAGTCAAAAAGATGGCTCAATCCTTTTTATCGAAAAGAGGAAAAACAACATTTACAAGATTAGACTTTCTGATCTTTGTGAACAGAATGTCAAATGCTTAATGTATGTTAACGAGGAGCAATGGGTATGGCATAGACGTTTAGGCCATGTTAGCATGAGGAGGATTTCTCAGCTAAATAAGCTTGAACTTTTCAGAGGCTTACCAAATCTGAAGTATTCTTCAGATGCTCTTTGTGAAGCATGTCAGAAAGGAAAGTTCTCTAAAACTTCCTTCAAAGCAAAAAATGTTGTGCCCGCCTCTAGATCGTTAGAACTTCTACACATTGATTTGTTTGGACCAGTGAAAATTGCTTCAATCAGTGGAAAGAAGTATGAATTAGTTATCGTTGATGACTATAATAGTTGGACATGGGTAAAATTCTTGACACAAGGATGAGTCACATTTTGTGTTCTCCACCTTTTGCTCACAAGTGCAAACAGAGAAGGATTACAAAATAGTCAGAGACAGAAGTGATCATGATGGAGAATTTGAGAACATATAATTTAAGAATCTTTTTTATTCCTATGGCATCTCCCATGATTTCTCCAGTCCTAGAACTCCATAACAGAATAGAGTATTGGAAAGGAAGAATAAGACATTGCAAGAAATGGCTCGTACCATGATCCAAGAAACTGACATGGCTAAGCACTTCTGGGCAGAGGCAGTAAATACAACATGTTATATTCAGAACAGGATTTCTATCAGACCTATTATGGGTAAGACTCCTTATGAATTATGGAAGAATATAAAACCCAACATCACGTATTTTCATCCCTTTGGTTGTATTTGCTTTATGTTGAACACTAAAAAGAATCTTGGCAAGTTTGACTCCAAAGCTCAAAAGTGTTTACTGTTAGGATACTCTGAACGCTCTAAAGGCTACAAGATCTATAACACAGAAACACTAATTATTGAGGAATCAATTCATGTCAGATTTGATGATAAGCTTGACCCTGAAAAGTCAAAGCTAGTTGAAAAGTTTGCAGATTTGAAGATTACTTTATCAGAATCCAAGGAGGAAGATTCTAAAGAAGGAGACAAAGATGCAGAAACTACAGAATCAAATACAACCTTATTAGAAACAAAGAATAGTCCATCTCATCAGAAGAAGAATAGACTAAAGACTTCTCATTCTGAAGAATTGATTTTGGGAGACAAAGTTGATCCAGTCAGAACTCGTTCATCATTCAAACCTTCTGAAGAAACTCTTCTGGGTTTGGTGTCTCTGATAGAGCCAACATCAGTCGACGAAGCTCTTATGGAGAATTAGTGGATTCTGGCCATGCAAGAAGAGCTGAATCAATTCACCAAAAATGATATTTGGGATCTTGTTGAGAAAACAAAAGGTGTCCACGTTATTGGAACAAAGTGGGTATTCAGAAACAAGTTAGATGAGAATGGTGAGATCGTAACAAACAAAGCACGACTGGTAGCACAAGGTTATAGTCAGCAAGAAAGAATAGACGATACAGAAACCTTTGCACCAGTTTCCAGGTTAGAATTTATCCGTCTCTTAATTTCCTTTGCTGTAAATCATTACATCACTTTATATCAAATGATTGTAAAGAGTGCATTCTTAAACAGGTATATTTCTGAAGAAGTGTATGTGCACCAACCTCCTGGTTTTGAAAGTTTTGAAAACCCATATTTCGTTTTCAAGCTTAAAAAATTGTTATATGGTCTGAAACAGGCTCCCAGAGCTTGGCATGAAAGGCTAAGTAGCTTTCTTTTGGAAAATGACTTTACCAGAGGAAAAGTGGATACAACACTCTTTTGCAAAACCTTTAAGAATGACATTCTGGTTGTGAAAATTTACGTTGATGATATTATATTTGATCCTGCTAATACTTTCTTGTGCAAGGAATTTTCTAAGTTAATGCAGGCAGAATTTGAAACGAGTCTGATGGGAGAACTCAAAATTTTTCTGGGAATTCAAAGTGATCAACGTCCAGAAGGAACGTACATTCATTAGAGCAAGTATACAAGAGGACTTCTGAAGAAGTTTAATATGTCAGAAAGTAAACCTGCAAAGAATCCTATGCATCCCACATGCATTCTGGAGAAAGAAGAAGTAAGTAAAAAGGTTTGTCAGAAGTTGTATCGTGGTATGATAGGCTTTCTTCTGTATCTGACTGCTTATCGTCTAGATATTTTGTTCAGTGTATGTCTTTGTGCTCATTTCCAATCAGATCCAAGGGAAACTCACTTAACAACTTTAAGAGAATCCTAAGGTATCTAAAAGGAATAACTAACCTTGGCTTGATGTATAAGAAAACATTAGAGTACAAGCTTTATGGTTATTGTGATGCAGATTATGCTGGAGACAAATTAGATAGGAAAGGTACTTCTGGAAACTGTCAATTTATGTGTAACAACCTCATCTCTTGGGCAAGCAAAAGAAAATCAATCAATTCACTTTCAACTACAGAAGCAGAATATATCTCAGCGTCACTGTGCAGTACTCAAATACTCTGGATGAAGAATCAACTAGAAAATTTTCAGATACACGAGAGTAACATTCATATCTTCTATGATAATACTTCTATTATTTGTTTATCTAAGAATCCTATTTTGCATTCTAGGGCTAAACATATTGAAATAAAACATCACTATTTACGTGACTATGTTCAGAAGGGTACTTTTCAATTAAAATTTGTGGATACAGACCACCAGTGGGCTGATATTTTCACAAAACCCCTTGCTGAGGATAGATTCTTATTCATTCTGGAAAATCTATTTATAAAACCATGTCCAGAATAAGTAGATGAAATTTTAATGTGTCAAGTCATCAGAATTTCTGAAATAAGATTCTGACGTTAAGTAATTTTATTTAATGTCTTTCTGATTAATGATACTTCTACATGTTAGAAGATGTCTTAATCAGAAACGTATCCAATCAGATACCTCTTAGTATTCTTGACTTTGGGAATATCAAACGTGTTTGTTGCATTGAGAATAGGATGTCAAGCTATTATATTAACTTGAATCACTGTTCTTTTAATGTTCACCACCGTCTTTGATTTATCCAAAGGAAAGGTTCAAGAACGAGAAAAAAACCTAAGAGATCTAAGGTTCAGGGGTTGGTTACGCCTAGGGAAGGTATTAGCATCCTAAACGTCTATAGTACTCTACAGGAACCTCTTGTTAGTATCTATGTTATCTATTACTCGCTTGCTAAAGGTGTTATGCTAAAGGCTTAAATCCTAGGGGTTAGTATCTAAGTATACTCGGTAAGATGTCGCATCTTGCGTCTACGTATCCCGAGGGGAACGAAATCAGAGTATTCGTAGTTCTGAGAAGAGAAACTTCTTGACGGGGTCAAGGTTCCAAGGGGAGGCAATGTCTATGGCAAGACATTACATAGAGTACGGCGACTCTAAAGTTGAAGTTGGTTGAAAAGGGGTAGGATTGTAAATATTCACGGCGAAACATTTACGTGGAGTACGGCGACTCCGATTCTAAGGCTAAGGTACTAAATCGTCTGCGGCGAGACGTGGAATACGGGGACTCCGAATCCTAAAGTCAAGGTTTAAGGAAACGGTTCTAAAAGTTTGTCCTATGACATTGCGTCAATGTAGATACCTTTCCTTTGGAATAGTGGAAAATATTAACTTAAGATTAGTTAATTAAGTATGCTACCTAATTAAGGCATATGAGCACATGCAAAAGAAATAAATATGAAGCCATAATCAAGAATTCAACATATGAGGTAGGCAATCATAACGTACAAGCACTTATGAATCAAGATATCAAACCAAGAAAATAATAACACATAAAGCATGGAAAGACCTAGTACGAATCAAGACTAAGTCTTCACGTCTAAAAGAAGTAGACGGTTGTCAACCTTCAATTAGTATATATGTCATCGGTTAAATAATCAATAATTACTCGTTAAAGTTAAGGAAAAAGACAAATAAGTATATGATTAAATTCTTAATAATTATAAAAGATAAATTCTAAAATGGATTAATGCTCAAAAGAGGTGATTGATAAATTAAGAATTTGTAATTATTTTTAGTTATACAATAAATTAATCATGTCAAATAAAATTGAACTAAATAATCTTAATAAAAAAATTGTTTATCATTTTTGAGATGGAAAGGTTTTATATTATAAAAGTTATTATTATTTTTTTTTTTTAAGGAATTTACTTTTATTAAAGTTAACCTTTAAACAAATTAACCTTATAAACAAAAAAACAAATTAATCATGTTATTGGAGGGATAAAAAGAAAAGAAAGAAAATAAGTAAGAAACTGAAAAAAAAAAAAACCAGAACGCAACAAGGGGTCTATCGCAGACCCCTGGTCAACAAGCCATCTTGACCATTAAACAAATGAGTCTAACGTTTGACTCAGATCCAAAGCTTGGGGACGAGGGTGCATGGCATGGTACGTGGGTGGACACACATGGGATAGGATCTCCAACATAAAACCAAAAAACAACAGCAAACTCTCATCTCACCCTCTCTCTCTCTCTCTGTCTGATTCTCTCTATCTAATGTTCATCGCTCAACACTCTCCTCTTCCCATTTCTACCTTTCTTCACCAACCTTACTCAAAACAAAAATTAAATTCTAAACATTCAGAACCCAACCAAATCAAACACGAATCCAAACAACAACAAATTCAATGATGAAAAGGTGGGAAGAAAGGAACAAACAAACCGATGGAAGTCCAGTGGTGGCAGCTGGCGGAGTGTGTGCGTCGCGTCGGAATGTGGTGGTCACGGCGATGCGCGAGCAAGGATGTGGTGGTGGCTTCGTCGTCGCGACTGCAATGGTTATTGTGGATTCAACGATATCGGCAATTTCGACGGTACGTTGTCTCCTCTCTTTGATCCTCTTCTTCCAATTTCTGTCGTGTGTTTTTGTTGACGCTGCTTCTAACTTGTTTGATTTCGTGTGTTGTGAATTGAACTGGTGTGTATGTGAGTTTCTTCTTACTGCATTGCTATGAATGTGTATTTGGCTTTTTGAAAGGATTTCTCCTCAGTGTGAGTTTGTTTGTGACACTGCGTATGGTTCTAGTGTGTATGTGATTGGCGTATACTGATGTATCTTTGAGAATGAGTTCTGTTGGTTGTGATGTCGTGTGGTTTTGTTCATGTGAATGTATATGTTGTTTTGTGTGTCCTTTGATGATGCGTGAATCCTCCTCTTTATATAGGCCTTGAGTGATTGAATGTGAATCACTGATCTTGAATGTGGTTAAATGCATTGTCAAGTGTTGTTTTGGAATGATTTGAATCCATTTGGAAATGGTTTTGGAAACAATTGATGATGTTTGATTCTTGTATTGGAAAGTATTTGAATTGTTTGGGATATGTTTTAGCTTGTTTAGGAATATTTTCCAAACTATCTGATTGTGTTCTCAAATCTTAGAATGTCTTAAAGCATGTCTGAAACATGTTTACCAAAATTTGGAAAGTCTTCAAACGGTTGTCTGATGCGTATGATTTTGTTTTGGAATGCGACTTAATGGTTGTTTAAATTGATAATATTGATGCTGTCTAGAAGCTTGTTTTGGAAAGAAAAAAACACTGTCTGAAATGTGTTGTACTTGTTGGAAATAATTTGAGTTGTCTGAACCTGTTTTAACCTCCTTGCCAAATTTAATCTGATACGTTTGATTGGGTCTTGGAACAAAAACCGTGGTTTCCTGCTATCCCTTATAGTTGTGGTCATGTTTGGTGGTTTTAGAATCTTTCCTTTTCAATTCAGCCGTGTTTGTGTATTGTCTTGGACAAAACATTGAAACCTTAAAAACATGTTATTGAATGAGTCATTATTTGATTGGATTACTTCAATTTCCTTTGTGAATTATTCCATTTTGACATAGGTACGAACATGGTTTCTTCCGCAATAGGTCGGTAGCTCAGAACAAAACTATTTGGATCATTGATATATGAATCTGGACTAACAATCAGAATCTCATGGTGTACTACTGCTCCCTTGCTAAAGTTCTCATAAATTCCTGAAGGACTGGTCAAAACGTCGCAGTACCTACCGCCAATGCCGTCAAGTTTCCATGAATCATCTCTTGCGGATTCCTTGATGTTTAATAACACCATGAAGGGGCAGAATCAAACTCAACATATCCGATGATGTTCGCCTACAAGACTTTTCATACCATCCTCATTAACTGTACGCCCCAGGCTCTTGGTCCAGCAGTCTTGGACAGTTCAACTTGTGGTACATTAGGTCTGGAACTAGGTGCAGCGTTTCATGCCTTGGGACTTGTTCAAGAAAAAAACTAAATATGAAAAGGTAGCAGACAACATGATCACCTCATGCATAAGACACCAATACACTCCTTTGCAATGAAAGATAAATTTATTTATTTAGCTTCCCTTGTAAATCACTTTACATTTTGTAATCTTGCTTAACCTTGCAACTTAAATTTGTAACTTTATTTTTGGATCGTGTTGTACTTTAAGACTCAGTCTTCTTTGATAAAAAAAACATCCTTATTTCAAGATAGGCTTGTAAGATGAACTTGACACCCATTTTAATATTGTAAATCTTCAACCATTTGAATTCTCCTTGTAACTTGACTTTTGAGTTTGGGTTTAGTTATTCATGTACTTGTAGGGATAATTCGAATTTTATTACAAACATGAATCACATGAAAACCTCTTTGCTCTCGTAAATTGAATTCTTGAACGGTGAACTCATCATTTGCACCTTGTAGCTTGAAATGAAATTTCATAGTGAAAGTGACTTGAATTTAGCGTATGAAGTCTTTGTGAAATGGCTTCCCACTTAATGATATCACTTGCCAAGGCGTGACTCCAAATCAGCAAGACCCATGTACTGGACGGTTCAATTTTAAAACAATTTGTATTATGGCTTAACATCGGTCAAATAACATAAAAATGAATCTCCGCTTGCACCTTGTTCGAACATGTCTTGCCTTAAACTCGGACAAGGCCTTGTCCTGGATTGTATACTTGATCATATAATGGATATTGGCCTAAAAAATATTCACCAATTCTTTGAATCAAACCAAACTTAAATATAATCATGACCAAATGACTTTATCACCAACTTGGAACACAACTAGGACTCGTCTTGAAATATGGCACAAAATTGGTCATTGACTTTGAAATGAGCTTGTAATGAAAGTATCTTAACATGTGCAACTGTGATGTGCAAAGATCTCTCCTGTAATACTTGTAGTGGCTTAGGTATCACAGGCATATCTTTCTTTATCTCCACAGGCATTCACACACACGTTGCAAGGACCTGTAAGCACACACACAAAACTTTCAAGATCTGAATCTCCTGGAGCAGTACCTATCTTCACAAAACGAAACAAACAAACAAAGCCTGATACAAATGGTTAGTCATGCACGCATGATTGACCTAATATGTTATGCAGAAGAAACAATTAATCTAAGGGAAAAATTTAGGGTACAACAGTGTTCTCTTAAACAAACGGCTATGATTATTTTGTGACAGTTGTCCAATACCAAATCATATCTTGCTGTCGAAGAGACACCTCGAGCGTTGTGATTTCGTAAGACTAGGTTTCAAGTAATTATTCCATATTACTCCCACCTTTTCATAATCATCAATTTTTTTTAATAAATACTCACTCTCTCACCATCACACACTACGCTACTTTTCACTTCCCACACTTTTTCTTAGAAACCCTAAAACCCTTTGTGCTCTATAAACCCCATCATCTTCATCAATGGCTGAATCTTCTCGACATCTCTCTCAATCTCAATTACTGGGAAATCAGTTCACTATTTCAGAGAAATTTCCTATCACTCTCAACACGCCGGTAGCTGATCTTCACGTTCTTTGTGAAACCATGGTGGATTTCAATAATATAAAGGATAATGGGTGTGATCTTACTCAAACACTTGATTTCCAAGGCTGAAACGGTTTCTTTAAAAGATTGCAAGGCTCCACCTTTCCTACCTTGGTTAAGGATTTCTGGATTCATGCAACTACAAGCAGGAACATCATCATCTCCTCTGTGTTTGAAAGACGCATCATCATCACAGAAAAAACTATTTGTGATTTAATCTCCCATGATGGAAAAGGGCTAAGAATCTACAATGTTCAAGCAGATAAGCAAATGGAAGCTAAAATCACCGCATTTATCTTCAAAGAGGGAACTGTTCTGGATTCTAAAAAGGACCTTTCTTCATCGTTCTTAAAAGATTCTCTAAGAGTTTGGTTCAAAATCATGTTGGGAAGTATTTACCACTGTCATCCTACTCATTCTTCTGATTACATCAATTTGTTTCAGAAATACGTTATATACTTCCTGATGAAAGGAAAAAATATACATCTCCCATTCATCCTATTCAGCTTTCTGAAAGACTCAACAGTGTCCTCAAGAACAGGCTCTACCAAAAAGGGGAATCATATTCCTTATGGCAGACTCATTTCTGATATTCTTATTGAGTCTGGAATAGTTGATGATCTGTTAATTTCTGGACATACTAATGAATTAGTAAAGGATTCTGGAACCATCTTCTGGGAAAAGAATTTGAAGAGTATGAAGCTTATTAAAAAGATCACTCATCGAGCCGCTCTACCATCAAAGGATGAAATTAATGCTATGAGATTTCCAATTTCTGGATTTCCATCCTTTTCAAATACTTACCATCTAGATGAGCTTGCACACTACCTTGTTGGATACAAAGATGAAGCACTAGATGTGTGGATTGACATGGATAATCTTCCAGATACTCTTCCAGACATTTTACAGAAAAAGGGAAAAGGTAAGAAAAAGAAAAATGATGATGGTGAAAGACCATCAACCAAGAAGATGAAGATGGCAACTACATCTGATTCTCTTGCTGGAGAACTAAGTAAGTCCTCTGAATCTTCTTCTGTAATTACATCTGTTATTACTAACAAAAATATGTCTTCATCTACTTCACAACCACCAACTTTTTCTACACCACCACCACTATTTTCAACCATCATCACCACCTCACCCATACCTATTTCTGAACCACCAACTCAAATAATCCCATCCTCTGCACCATCTACACAACTTCCACCTCAGGTAATTCCAACCCCTGTCATATCTGTGCAACCAACTCTCACCATCTCCCTACCATTAATCACTCAACCCATTTCTGAAGAACTTCCTACATAACCTATTCCTACAATCAATTCTGGGGTAGTTACTAATGAACCTATTCAAACAACCAACCCTCAATCACCTACACCATCAACTTCTCCAAAAATAAACACAGAAACCATACCAGACAATCCTGAACCTTCTTCACCAAAATCAAATCCTGAAAATAATGGTCTCACCAATCTGGGTGATTCTGATGAAGAACCCCAACCATTCCCTGAGAATCAACCTTCTGATCTCCCCCTCCTAGCCTAGATGAAGTTATTTATGCTTTTAAAGACATTGTAGTTAGGAGATTCAAGACACTCTCTGATGAATTGAGTTCTAGCGAAGACCCTTCTGCTTTAGGTGCTCCCTGGAATAGATTCAATAGATAAATTTCAGTGGAGTTTCAGAAAATCAAACATCTCTCCGTTCAGACAAATGAATATTTTTTCCAACAAGCTGAAAAGAAATTGGAAGCTAAGAGGGAAGTTGAAGGAAAGCTAGCCGTTGAAAGGGAATTAGCTGAACGGTTGGCTAAGGAAGCTCTGGATAGAGAAGCTGAAAGGCAAGCTAAGGAAGATCAAGATTTAGCTGCGAAGGAAGCTGAACTGAAGAATCAAGAAGATGCTCTGAGAGCTGCTAAAAATTCTACTTCTGATCCAGTAATGAAGACTTTGGAAAGCATTCAGAAGGAGCAAGAGTTATTCAGAACAAGAATGGACAAGCAACATGAAGTCACTTCCAGCATTCAGAATGCACTTGCTCAGATCCTTCAGAGACTCCCTCCTCCTTCTCGACCTTAGACACCTTTCTAGGCTACCCCTTAGTTTTCTTTGTATTTTTGTGTTTATCTTATTTTATTGTGACAAAAAAGGGGGAGTATTAATGGAAAATTATTTTGATAAAAATATCTTGTCTCTGAATTATAGTTCTGACATTCTAACATTTTAAATGCACACAATTTTTTTCTTAGAATGTTTTTTAGGAACAATATTAATTTTTTAGCAATCAGGCTCTGATTTAACCAATCAGACTCTGTTATATAATCAGACTCCATTACCATGATAATCAGGCTCTGTTACTCTGGATCTGATAAGATCTTTATAATCAGGCTCTGGTATCCCAAATCTGATAAAAAAATTTAAGTCTTAGATTCAAGGGGAGCTTGATAAAGGGAAGTTATTTCTAAACTTATCTCTGTCATTTCCTATTGATTATCTTTGTTCAAAATTGTTTCATCAAAATACATTGTTTTGTCATTACCAAAAGGGGGAGATTGTTAGAACAAGATTTGGTTCTGCCGGATATCTCTAAGTTTTGATAATAACAAAGTAGTATTTATGTGAGAATAATTTTCGTACTCTAACGTTTGTTTTCCTGAAGAATTAACAAACAGGCTCTGAATCTGATAGAGAAGGCTCTGATTCTGATAGAGACCATGTGCAACGTCACTCTGATTTGACCAAAATTCGCTTCTACGCGAAAGAAGCAAGTCTGTTTCTGATCTACTCATATTCAGAAAGATTCTAAGAAGACAATATGTTGCTGCTGCAATTCTCTCTTGGGTTCCGCCTCTGAGCGTGACTCTGATGATTTACTTCTGAAGGCTTTCTAGCTTCTGAAGTCATTATCTTCTGAAGACTAAGTGTTGAAGACTCTGAAGACAAGGTTCTGCTAAACAACGTTCTGAAGACTCTGAAGACTTGAGTTTCTGAAGACTAAGTGTTGAAGACTCTGAAGACAAGGTTCTGATGAACGACGTTCTGAAGACTCTGAAGACTTAAGTTTCTGAAGACCAAGGTTTCTGAAGACTCAAGACTCTGAATACCTAGTGATCAACTCTTCTACTCATGCTTCAATCATCTCTATTCAGAAGCATGTGATATACAGAAGATAAGATCAAACGTTTATGAGAGAAAATAGTACATAGTACGTATCAATCACGCTCCTTTCCACTACCATTCTACTACCCTGATTTGGGAGTACAAAGGACAACTTTTGTGTACGATTTTCATCCCTGCGTAACGACATTATTTCAAGTCGCCAGCTATCTCAAGGATATTCCTGATCTGCCCTCCAACGGATCTCTTACTGGCTATATAAGGACTTGATCACTTGAAGAAAAAAATACAGAGATATACAAGCACGAGACAATGAACCAAGAACAATGAAGCACCATAATACAACGCAAGAAACATTGTTCATATTGTATAAATTTTCTTTAAGTTATTTGAGCTATTCATAGTGTTTATATCCTCTTGTGTAGAAGCAATTCATTATAAACATTAATTTTGTTCAAACTGTTGTTTGTATTCCTTAAGGGACCTGTTAGGTCAGAATCCTTAAGAAGAGACAGTTAGTCTTGTGCTTGTTAGTCACCAGCTGTTGCTAGTGCAGTGTAATCAGTTGATTATAGTGGATTAAATCCTTGTGTATAAGGCGAAATCACCTTGGCGGGTGGACTGGATTAACTTGATAGTTTTCAAGTGAACTAGGATATATCGTGTGTCTTTCTCTCTTGTTAGTTCCTTTTGGCGGGTGGACTGGATTAGCTTGATAGTTTTCACAAAAAGCTTTCATTTTTGAAAACCTAATTCAAACCCCCATTTCTTGTGTGTTTCTCACACCTTCATAAAGTACGGTAGAGAACTCGTCAGGAATGACGTTCATTCACCTATCTAATACACAAATCTACCAATAAGTTGTACACAACCTAAATCACTCGTCAATACCCCCACGTATCGCTCACAACAAAGGTTATGTCTAACGCAAAGTTGAGAGAACAACTGCATTGCCTCATCAATGATGTCTCACGCAACTCGACAACGTGGAGCATTAAGAATTGATACCCATGGTGAATGTTAGATCTAAATCTATCTCTAGAGTTCAGAGCCTAACAAGTGTTCATCCTAGATCCAGACTCAAAGAGGATATGTCTACCCTAACTCAAATCCAAACATAAAGCGAGTAAAATAAGGATAACACCGATAAAGATTTGTATAATAGCTCGTATACAAAGCCATGATCAATAAATATACATACTATCAAAGTAAACTTACATACAAATCCCAACAAATGAAAAATACATAGAAAAGAAGGAAGATGAAGAGGAATCTTTCGCCGTGTCCAGCAAAGTGACGCAATTCCAACTCCGGATCATCGTTATGCAACCTCCAGTGTTGTTTCTAAGCTATTCTACACAAAGAATGTTTTTTATGAAGTTGGGGTTAAAAGTTCTCAACAACATAACCTAAAAAAATGATGAAAAGTGACTTAAATAGGGGCTGAAATGACGCGAACCGCGCTAAGCGCGCTATGAGAAAATCACAATTCTGTTTTCTTCATAACTTTCGAACCGTAACTCCGATTGACGCACGGTCGGAAGCGTTGGAAAGCTTATTCAATGCTCTATACAATAATGACAAAATATCCTTGTTTGAATACCTACAAAAATGAGATAAAAAAAATTAGAAAAAATGATATTTATTATAACCGCGCTAAGCGCGCTCAGATCGCGCTAAGCGCAATCTCACTTAAAATACCCTTAAACCGCCTTAAGGCGCGCTAAGCGCGGTCCTGCTCGCGCTAAGCACGGTCAAGGATACCTAGCTACTACCTCAACTGAAAGAGCGCGCTGAGACCGTGCTAAAAAGCGCGCTAAGTGCGAGTTACCAACACGAACTCCTCAAAAATCATCTTTTAGGCTTCTTTCCTTCACCAATTGTTCCTATCATCAAATATAAGCAAGAAGACCTGTCAAAGAGCATCAAAATGACCATAATTCACAATATTTACATACGAAAACGGAAACTTGCGTATTTACACTAAAACATATGTATTTGCTATTAAAACACCAGAGAAACAATTGAAAAGGGCCACAAAATACTATCTAAAATATGCACAATTTGGCACTTAACAATGAGCATCCAGATGAAGAATCGATCTAGGATACGAATCCAGCTTCTACTTGCAAAATATCACTTCTTGATGAAGAAATGATGAAACTAGGGTTTTTCTCCCTAAGCCAATTTTTGAATATCAGAAAATAAGAGTTGGTAGGTTCTTCTTCCCAAAAAGTGGAAAAAAGTACATAAATATCTTTCCAAAATCTGTCATGCTCGCACTGCGAACTCCACTTATAAGCACTTCAAGTGCCTCTGAACAGTTAAACTGCCCCTGAAGTTTCCTTGACTTCGCACTGCGAAGCACTTGTTCGCATTGCGAACCTGCTCGCTCAGACCTCGCACTGTCACCAAACAAGGGTTTAGCTACTGCCATCAAAAAGTTTTGGTTCGCTATTCCTTCGCTATGAGCTTGCACTGCAGCTCGCTCTGACCTCGCTACTCCTTCGCACAGTGAACCTGCAGACTTCTTCCTCATTTCTTTGGTTTCTTTGTCCATTCAAATGTGTCTTGTTCTTTGACAATTCAACCTATTTCCTACACAATAACACACATATCAAAGCATCCAAAGGTAAAATCAATTATATTGAAGAATCAAACAAGAACATGAAATAATTCATTTGAAACTTGAGAAAAGAGTTGAAAAATGCCAAGAATCATGGATCAAAATAAGGCTTATTTGGTATTAAACACTGAGCAGATCCTTTGACGAAAGGATTAGCTAGAGAGAAAGTCCATAATACATCCAAGAAGATGGGACTAATGTCTATAAAGAAATGAGTTTCTCATGATAGTAACCTGACCTAGATGACTGAAGATCCCAAGAATTAGGTTCAATGGGTAATAATAAGTCGTGAGCAATATGAGATGATCATGCAAGTGAAGCATGCATCCTGAAGTAATAAGAGGATGATATAATAGAAACTCTTAATGAGATCTATACTATGTATGAGGGAGTACCTGGGCTACATGAGTACTCTTGATATATTCACCTTTGTGATTGTGGAACTTAGGTCGGTTCCTATGGAATTTTGAGGCAGAATTCCTAGAGCCTTCACTAAACCGGGATACACATGCAGGGCCATTAAAGCACAGGCTATTAGAATACACCTTAAGAAAAGGTTGTGTGCGAGTTTGATGTCTGAGATAGAGTTCAAGACAATGGTGTCACTCTTGTTGAATCGGAATCCTACCTGCTACGAAAAGGTTCAATTTGTAGACACCTTTGCTTATGCACAATCTTAGAAACGTTTGACGTTACTTCTAAAATCACCTTTTAAATTCAAGTGGGGGATTTTTGGAAAACTTGATGTGAATTTGAAAGGGTCATCCGTATTAATTAATGGAAGTTAATTCTAATTGATTACATGGAAGTTAAATAATTAATATTAATTAATAAGTTATTAATAATTATAATGTGTCACTCATTAAAACCCAATTTTGACTGAATAACTACCTCCCACTATTTTCTCTCCACTCCCCCAGTATTTTCTATCTACTCTCCCACTATTTTTTCTCCACTCAGTTGAATATCCTACCCATTAATATGGCTCATCAGTTCAGTTGCAAAACATGCCAGATTTCTGAATTTTTAGAATCTAACTTCTCCCTCTTTATTCTCTTCATCTCATTATTTTATGTCCTTCTTTATTTTTCGAGTGGTTCATTGGACCATCAACGACTGAAATTATTTTCACATATGAGTGGTTTAGAACACTATCTGGAGGTGTATCTCTTCGAATGGTTTATTACACTGCAAGTGATAATCGTATTTTTTGAACGGGCTTTTTTATCCTGGAGACGTTGTCGAAACGTGACTTCATTGCATAATTTTGGTAGTACGACGAAACATCTTAAAGAAAGCGACCTAGTACGTGACTCGTCCCAAAAATTTTCTTTGTGGCAATTTTTACAAAATCGAAAAACAACAATTTTAAGACGCTTTTTGTACCTGCCATGACTACTGAGGAAATTATCGGTACTACTGCGACTGCTACTGTCTCTGAAAAACCATTTAAATTTAAGGGTTCTCACTTCAAACGTTGGCAAGCTAAGATGAAAATTTTCTTAATTTTGAAGAAGGTTGCTCACGTTCTAACTGAGGATTTCCCTGTTGCTCCTTCTGGATCAACTGAACAAACTCATGGTAAGACAACTGCGAATTCAGATGGAACGCTTCTGCTAAGACTAAGGCAGATTATTTACAGCTCTAAAAAGAGATTGCCACTTGGAAAGATAATGATTATCTTTGCAAAAACCACATTTGAACAACCTAGTTGATGATCTGTATAATTGCTACAGTAATTGTAACACTGCTAAACAGGTATGGGAAGCTCTGCAGAAGAAATATGATACTGAAGAAGCAGGATCAAGGAAATATGTTGTCAGCCGCTAACTGAATTATAAGATGGTGGATGAAAAGTCTGTGGAAGCTCAAAGCCGCGAAATTCATAAGATTGCTCATGAAGTCATAACTGAAGGTATGCCCCTCGATGTACAATTTCAGATTGCTATGATAATTGACAAACTGCCCCCTGGTTGGAAAGATTTCAAAAATGTGCTTCGACATAAAACAAAAGAGTTTTCAATTGAGAGTCTGACCACTTGCCTTCGAATTGAAGAGGAATTTAGAAGACAAGATCAGAAGGATGAAGTCTTAGTTGTTTCTAACAACAAAAAGAGATTCGGTGCGGTTCTGAAGCCTACGGGTAAACCATTAAAGAATCAGAACCGCAATGTTGTGAACCGAATTAAAAATAGGAATCCCTCAAGGGGCCCATCTGCTCTAATTGCTAGACAACAACCACCAACTCAAAGAAATGACGCTCCAGTTTTCTCTTGCTTTAATTGTGGAAAACCGGGTCATATGGCTAAGAGATGTAAGAGCATGTCTAAACCTGTTGGCTCTAATGCACAAGTTAACCTGACTAATGAGCAATTCATTGCTATGATCACTGAAACCAACATGGTTGGTGGAAGTGATGGTTGGTGGATAGACACGGGCGCCTCTCATTATGTCTTCTATGATCGTGCTATGTTCAAGACATACACGAATGCTGAAGATAAGAAGGTGTTGTTCGGAGATGCTCACACCACTGATGTTGCTGGAATTAGAGACATTGAGTTGAACTTCACCTCAGGAAAGACTTTAATCTTGAAGGATGTCATGCACGTTCCTGAAATTAGAAATAATTTTGTTTCTGGTTTTCTTTTGAACAAGGCAGGGTTTAGTCAGTCTATTGGGGCATATTTGTACACCATCACTAAGAATGGTATTTTTGTTAGGAAAGAGTACGCCACTGATGGCATGTTTAAGTTGAATTTTGATTTGAATAAAATTTCTCCTTTTGTTTACTCTTTGTGTGATTTTAATATTTGGCATGCTAGACTTTGTTACGTTAATAAGCGAGTTATCTCTAATGCAAGCAACTTAGGCCTAATCACTAAATTAAATGTCAATGATACAAATAAATGTGAATATTGTAGTCAAGCTAAAACTACTAAGACTTCTCATAAATCAATTATTAAAGAATCTGATCCCTTAAATATTATACACTCCAATATATGTGAATTAGATGGAATTTTAACTAGAAATAGTAAACGTTATTTTATCACTTTTATTGACGATTGCTCTGATTACACTTATGTATACTTAATAGAGAATAAAAGTGAAGCACTTGACATGTTTAAGATGTATATAACTGAAATTGAGAATCAACTTAGTAAGAAGATTAAGAGACTTCGTAGTGATAGGGGAACTGAATACGATTATGGGTTATTTAATGATTTTTATATTAAACATAGAATTGTACATGAAACGACTGCTCCATATTCTCCTGAAATGAATGGTAAAGAAGAAAGAAAGAATAGAACTCTTACTGAACTTACTGTTGTAATTATGATGAATTCTGGTGCTGCACCTCACTGGTGGGGAAAATTTTATTATTTGTTTGTTATGTCCTGAGTAGAGTTCCCAAGTCAAAAAGTAAGATCTCACCTTATGAGATATTAAAGAAAAGACAACCAAACTTGTTATATTTGAGAACTTGGGGTTGTCTGACTTATGTCAGAATTCCGGATCCGAAACGAGTTAAACTCGCTAGTAGAGCCTATGAATTTGTATTCATTAGGTATACAGCAAACAGTAAGGCATATAGGTTTTATGACCTGAATGCAAAAGTGATCATAGAATCAAATGATGCTGAATTATATGAAGACAAATTTCACTTCAAATTGAGAAATAGTGGGGCACTCAATCAAGTCACATCCCTGTGATAAGAAGCACAGAAAGCGACGACAATGTAGAAACAAAACTTCGACGAAGTAAAAAAGTAAGAATTGCTAAAGATTATGGGCCCGATTATGCGGCTTATAATGTAAGAAGATCCAATAAATCTTCAAGAAGCCTTGTCATCTCTAGATGCAGATTTATGGCAAGAAGCTATAAATGATGAGATAGAATCTCTATATTCTAACAAGACCAGGCACTTAGTAGAATTTCCTCCTCTCTGCAAACCAATCGATTGTAAATGGATTTTGAAAAAGAAACTAAAATATGATGGAACTATTGATAAATACAAGGCTCGCCTTGTAACCAAGAGTTTTAGACAAAGAGAAAATATAGATTTCTTCGACACTTTTTCTCCAGTCACTAGAATTACATCCATTAGGGTACTTGTTTCAATAGCTGCTATTTATAACTTAATAATACACCAAATGGATGTTAAAACGGCTTTTTTAAATGGTGACTTAGAAGAAGAAATCTATATGGAACAACTGGAAGGGTTTGTGATCCATGGACAAGAAAAAAAGGTATGTAAGTTAGACAAATCTCTGTATGGACTAAAACAAGCTCCTAAGTAATAGCATGAAAAGTTTGATAACTTAATGATATCAAATGGGTACAAAGTGAATGAAAGTGACAAATGCGTTTATTACAAATCTGAAAATCGCATTTACACTATCATATGTCTCTATGTAGACGATCTACTCATATTTGGATCAAACATTCAGACCATTAATAATGCGAAGTCAATGTTGTGCAATAACTTTGATATGAAAGACCTTGGAGAAGCAAGCGTGATCCTTGGTATCAAGATCACGAGATCCGAACAAGAAATTTCTTTGGATCAATCACACTATGTGGACAAGATCTTAAAGAAATATAAATACTTTGACTGTAAACCTGCGTGCACACCATATGATCCAAGTGTGAAACTGTTTAAGAACACTGGTGAAAGTGTCAGACAAACAGAATATGCGAGCATCATTGGCAGTCTTAGGTATGCCACTGATTGTACTAGACCCGACATTGCATATGTCGTAGAATTATTGTGCAGGTTTACGAGTAGACCAAGTAACGAGCACTGGCAAGTTATTGGGCGAGTGATCTCGGCCTACATTACCAGAAATTTCCTGCTGTATTAGAAGGATACAGTGATGCAGATTGGAACACCTTATCGGATGATTCCAAAACTACTAGTGGCTATATATTTAGTATAGTTGGAGGAGCTGTATTTTGGAAATCAAAGAAACACACTATCCTAGCTCAGTCCACAATGGAGTCTGAGATGATAGCACTAGCCACAGTTAGTGAAGAAGCAAGTTAGTTAAGATGCTTGCTAGCAGAGATCTCTCTGTGAGAAAAACCTATGCCAGCTGTGTTGATCCACTGCGATAGCACCGCGACTATTGCAAAAATTGAGAACCGTTATTATAATGGTAAAAGACGTCAAATTAGAAGAAAGCACAACACTGTTAGAGATTATATCTCTAAAGGAACTGTAAGAGTGGATTATCAGTGCAATGAGATGTCTCTCCTAAATATAACACAAGTGTTAAATGCAATGGAGGAGAGAGTGTAACTAACTTTTAAGAGAGACATCTCATTGCATTTAACACTTCTGTCATATTTAGGAGAGACATCTCATTGCATTTTGAAATTCCGACTAACCATTGGAAATTATCACACTTTTGTGCATGGGTATGACTATACTTAAATAGAGTAGACCAATAGAATCATGCTTAGAAAATTTTAGTAGTTGTTCATTCTTCATTATAATGCCAAAAGATCAAGTTGCAAATGTCTTAACAAAGCCATTCAAGATTACGAGATTGAAGAAAATGAAGAAAGTTAGAGTTTCAGGTTTCAACAAATAATTGAATCCCCAAGTCATACTTCTGAACGTAACAAATGACATATTGCAGATCCTGTACACAATCTGAACAACATTTAAAAAACAGTAACACTGCACAAAATAGCAGTCACAATGATGAATAATCTTATTGATCTTTATACAAAGTAAAGAAGGGGGAAAATGGACTATACATAGAAAACTTGACCAACATTTAAGAGACTCTCATGAGGAATATTGAAGATCACACTATTTTCTCTGCATATCTTTCTAAGAAATGCATATATATAATCAACAGCTATTTTCTTGTAGAATCTTGAATCTCTACTAGCAACCACAACTGTGTTTCCTAGTATGTGAACAACACCAGCTTCTCTACAGTTGTTTAAAAATTCATATTCATCACCCTCAGTGCAATGGCTAGAGGATTGAAAAGTAACGTTTACGTGTGATGGCGATCTTGCAGGAACTATTGAGTCGACTGATGAGATAGTTAAATCCACGTTACTCAATGAATTTGTGTTTCCGTTGTTATTCAACGTGAAATCTCTCGTCTGTTCGGTTTGCGGTTCACATAAACTGTATTCTGAATCCGAGCAACCTTCCATCATGGACTCAAGTCGAACAAACATGAAAAGGTTGTGAAAGAGTTTCTTCTCAAAATCATCGTCTTTCTTATGCAGGTCTTTATATCCATATCGTGCCACGCATCGAAAAATGTGGTAGTTCTTTGGTCCGATGCGCTTGACAAGGAACCGTTCTTCTTCCGGGACAGTGTAGACGGGAAGATATTTCACACAGACGAAAACAACGACAGAATGAATGGCTGGTAGGTTGGTAATAAAATGAGAAAATATGTGGGGAACTCCACTTGCGAGTTCTGTGTAGACTAGACCGACTCCTGGGACACGAACTAGTCCTAAACTGGGACCGAGACCAAGAATCCATGCCATTGATACTTTACTATGCAATTCAAACTCGTAACGCTTCAGTGTTCCATAATGCCAAACATACATAACAAGCAGAAACACTCCGGCAATTGCAAGTGGGGCCCACCCGCCTTGATCGATTTTGAAGAGTACAGCAGAAAAGTATGTGCATTCCACAATCAATGATAAGCCAGTAAACACAACAACAAGAATCCAATGGCAGTGCCAAACTAATATCATGACCAAAATCATCAGTAGTGTTGTAACCAACATGACTAACACAACAGCAGTGCCTGTTATTACAAAGACATATTCGCTTGTTAATAACCATAATAATATTTCCAAACTGTAAATCTATAAAGCACGGATACTAGACACAATACGACGCGTCAGACAACCAATAATAATTTCACTAAATCGAACGATTGAAAGTAACCACGTGTCTTAGACGTGTCGATCTCAGACACACCGAACAAGCCTTCAATCTAAAGTGTCAGTGCTACACAAGGGTTATCTAATGTAAGAACTAGTATAGACTTACCATATGCATTTCCGATCTGACTTTGATTTTTAAAGCCGGCTGTAACAGCAATGCAAAGAATCATAAGGATCCAATTGATGTCTGGAATATATATCTGCCCAAGGAACTTTTTCGATGTATGTACAACTTTGACTCTCGGGAAACAGCCATGAGCAAGGGCTTGCTTAATGATTGAAAAGGTTGCTGTTATTGTGGCCTGGCTTGCAACTATTGCTGCTAGTGTTGCAATAACAAATACAGGCCAATATATTTTGTCTGCAGAAAAAAGGAAAATTAACATCTACAAAATAAAAATCACTGCAAAAATCAGAAACTATTTTCAATATAGAGACAGACATAACAAACCTGGAATAGAACGATAAAAAACATCTTGTGAATGATGCAAGTTATGCACCAGATAAGCCGCCTGTCCAGAATACGCTAAAAGAAGGCAAGGAAACACAAGAAGAGTAAACGCAAGTTGTACCGATGAGACTGGAAAATTGGCTAAGTCGGCAAAAAGAGCTTCTGTCCCTGAAATCAATCATCACAAGTATTCGAGTTTAAATTAACAGTTCACATCAATTAATAATTCTGAAACATGAGAAGTATATCAAATAGTTATGAAAATGAAACCTACCGGTTATGCTGAGCAAGATGCCGCCAAGGGAAAGCCAACTATCTTTTTTTCCGTTTCTTATATACCGATACACATAGACAGGCGAAAAGGCTTTTAGGACTCTGCCACCGAATCTCCAAATGTTGTATATACCGATGCCTCCAATTAGCAGAAACCAAACCAGAACAATTGGAGCAAAGAGCCAACCAACTTTATCTGTACCATAATGTTGCATGCTAAATAGCCCAACTAATATTATAACCGCAACAATCACAACTACTCCTGTAGCATAAATGGAAGAAAAATATGAGAAAAAAATTGTTGATAGAGAAGATTAATGTAATGTTAGAGGTGTAGGACCATACCGCTCTCGATTTCAGGTTTGTTTACTCTGATGCCACCAGCAGCAGATAAAACTACATCGGAAAATTTCATTGGATAAATAAAAAGAAAGCTTGCATTTAAAGAAACAAGAGAAATAAATGGAACAAGAAGATCGTTCGGACAGAAAACAAACCAGATATAGCCGGAGTAAGAATACCATCTCCAATCACCATGCAGGTACCAACAAGGACAAGAATAAGAATGATACTTTTAATAAATCCTCTCTCTAACCATCTTTTGGTTTTCGCAGCAAACGACCTTTCGTGAATTGTCGTCCGGCTATATGTCGTTAACTCTTCATCCGTGCGATGCTGGTTGGGAATGATTTTTATATTCGCATGTCGGCAGAGCAAGGAATAAAGAGCCAGTGTTCCACCTGCCCCATATATGCAATAAGCTCGGTAAAACTTAGTTGCACTAATATCCAAATGAATCGAAAATAAGTAAAACAAATATATACCTTGACCATTGTCGTTTGCTCGTAACACAATAAAAACATATTTGAGCAGCGGCACAAGAGTAAGCGAGTAAATGATCAACGAAAGAGCTCCAATCACGTCCTCTGGATCATTAACTCCACGAGGAAACGTGTTATAAAAAACGTATAACGGAGAAGTTCCCAAATCTCCATAAACCACACCGAGACTCTGATATGCAAGCCGTATAACCAACAGTGCAGAAAACTTCTGAACAAATCAAAATAACAAGAATGAGAAACAAAATGGAGTTTCAGCAAAAGCAAGAATGTTAGAAGGAGTTTTCATATTATACTTTTTCTCTATACATAGTTTTGAGCTTCCCTGCTTCCTCGTCCATCGATTGGTCGAGTTTCTGATCCATATCCCACATATTACCTTTGTTATCATTCTCTTCATCAATTTCCAGCTCCGAAGTCATTTCGAACTTGCTTTAATAATTTCCAACTACTAACTTCTGTTCTGTTACATACAAACATAAAGTCAAACCAAGTCTTCTTAAAAATAACCTATAAATTTGGTTAGCCTCGTGAACGCGGAACCAAACAAAGGCTACATCTATCGACAAATCTTAGTACTAAGAACAAAATTGATTAAAAATTGTGAATAACAAGAATTTAACTAAAATCAATTTTTTGAATACATAACAACATGAACCAATATCAGAACTAGTTCAATAGTTCAACATGCAAGTTCACAGATAATAATCTCAAATTCAAAATATAAATCCAGAAATAAAAATTCAAAAAAAACTGCTCAAGTTGAAATTCAAACCTGAACTGTACTCACCTATCAAACAACCTGGTACATGTTACTAGGATTGTGTTCAACAGAAGAAATATTTGGTTTTGTTGTTATTGACAGAACCAAAATTCGCAGGTTGGATTCATGAAGAATTGAATAGAACAGAACACAACCCTATTTTTTTAGTTCGGTTATTGAGGAAGAGAAAATCAAGTAGGTAACGGAAATACTGAACATAGGTGACAAAATGATTTCTGACAACGAAAGTGAAACTTAGAGACAAAGTGGACCTACTGTACAACTTGTTCTTGTATTATTTAATAGAATAAGTACCAAAATGATATTTTTTTGTTTTTATTTCCAGACTATTTTCTATTATTCATTTTATTTAGACACATTCATTGGATTGAAAAGGACAAGGAAATAAGATAACTTCGATTTCAATTCTCAACTATCATATATTTATATTCATTATGCATATATAATTTTAGTATATTTGACTAGGTATTATAAAAGCACTAGTTAGTGCTGCTTGATGCTATTGTCAAATGATGCATGTTGGGAATCATATTTTTTATTCATGTATTATGAATAGTATAATGATAAGAGTGAATATTTAAAAACAGAATTCGGATGATAATCGGACTTTAGGTAAATCTTGGAAAATGGTGACGCTCACTTCAATTGATATATCAATTTAACAATTCTAGGCAATAAGTACTTATTTTTTAAACATTGTCAATCATGATGGTGACATCAGCTAAGGAGATATAGAAATTGGTCTAATTCATAGAACTAAATTGGTATGATACAATGTCGTAAATTGTTGTGATACAATGTCGTTAATAATAGAATAAAATTATGAGATAAAGATTGAGTTTTTTTAGCAAATACAAGAAATTCTATTTAGGTTTACAAAAGAGAGAAGAAGTAAGAAGAATAAGAATTGATTAAAATTGTTTTACTATTCACTTTCTCGATAAAGAGTTTAAAAATTACAAATGAATACCAACAATTAACCTCTCTCAACAACCTGAGAGAACTATTCTATTTATAAACTATTAAGCTAACTTAGACTACAAGTTAACTTAACAATTGGGCTTACAAGCAAGACTCAATTCGACATGCTAACTTAAACATAAAGCTAACATATTTCGACAACATGCTTGAACAGACTTTGACTACAACATGCACAACTCCTGTCGAACAATGAAGTTACCCTTGTCGACATTAGAGTTCGATTCAAATATCACAAATCTCCACCTTGGAACAAACTCTATACTAACAAGGTAACAAACTAGATTTCATCATGCAGCTTTATCAACTGCATACAATGGAAAAACGTACTACTATAGAATGTCTTGGTGATCATATCAGTAGCATTGTCATCAGTCGAAACCTTCAGCACTTGGACTTGTCCACGCTAGATTATCTCTCTGACAAAGTGCAGCCTCACATCGATGTGTTTGGTTCTCTCATGATAGGCTGAATTTTTTGACATGTGTATTGCACTTTGACTATCACATTTAACGGTGAGCACTCGACCTTGAAGTTTCAGCTCCTTAGCAAAACCTTCAAGCCACAATGCTTCTTTCACAGCTTCAGTAAGGGTGCTATACTTTGCTTTAGTGGTTGATAAGAAAACAACCTTCTGAAGTGTTGCTTTCCAACTGATTGTTATGCCAAACATAGTGAACACATATCCAGAAATAGATTTTCTAGAATCCATCCAACCTGCATAATCAGAGTCGACAAATCCTTTAATATGTGTCATGAACTTGTCGAATATCCTATTCCATTGTCGAGGAGATTGTTTTAGGCCATACAAAGACCTACTCAACTTTCACACATAATCTTCCTTTCCCTTTTCTGCATACCCTCAAGTTGCCTAATCAGGATTGTTTCATCTAGATCACCATACAGGATTGCAGTCTTCACATCCATCTATTTAAGTTCTAGGTCAAATTTCTCCACCATAACTAACAACATTCTAATGGATATATGTTTTACAACAGGTGAGAACACATCATTGAAGTCGACACCTTCTTTCTGAGTAAACCCATAGCAACCAACCTTGCCTTAAATCGCTTCGACATCACTCTTTCAATTCCTTCCTTTACCATGAAAATCCACTTACAACTGACTAACCTGGCCCCTACAGGTTTCCCAGTCAGCTTCCAAGTGTTATTATCATGAAGAGATTTCATCTCATCATCCATGGATTTCAGCCATTCAGTCTTATTTCGACTCTTCATAACTTCCTTATATTCTCTAGGTTCTTCGTCAAGAACCTCATTTGTAGAGATTAAGGCGAATGTTATAAGATCTACATAACCAAGTCTCTGAGGGGGCTTGATGAATCTTCTCGGCCTATCTCTTGCTAGAAGGTAGTCAGTATTAGTCTCCTCATCTTTGACAATAGCTTTTGCTTCTTCTTCGACTTCATTTAGGTTATGCAATTCAGCATCACTATGCTTCACCTCAACGGGAATCTCTTCCTGTTCCAGCTCTTCTTGAGAGATCTTGGTACTTCGACCAACGTTATTAATTTTCTTGAACGACATCTCAGCTTCATCTCGACTTGTGATACACCTCTTGTGACATGGCTCTAGGCACCACAACCTATAATCTTTGACGCCTTCAGGGTATCCAAGTAATCTACATTTCAGAGCTTAAGGTTCGACCTTGTCTTGCCTAATATGAGCATAGGCTAAATAACCAAAAACTCTAAGTTTGTCGATACTGGATGGATGTCCCGACCAAACTTCTCCAGGTGTCTTCATTCCCAAGGTTGTCGAGGGACACCTATTTATCAAGTATGCTACCGTCAGAGTAGCTTCTGCCCAAAATACCTTCTTCAATCCTGCACTTCCAACATGCGTCACACCCTTTTCAGAATGGCTCGATTAAACCTTTCAGCCAAACCATTTTGTTGGAGAGTACCTGCAGTAGTTCTGTGCCTTGTAATACCAGACGTAACACAATATCTGTTGAATGCTTCATTGAAAAATTCAAGACCATTTTCGGTCCTCAACCTCTTGACCTTCTTGCCAGTTTGATTTTCGACCAGAGTCTTCTAATTTTTGAAATTTTCAAAAGTTTCATTCTTAGTCTTCTGGATGAATACCCATAACTTTCTGGAATAATCATCAACTATGGATAGGAAATACTTTGCACCTGAGTGTGAAGGATTCCTTACAGCCCTCCAAAGATCAAAATGAATGTAATCAAGGGATCCATGTGTACTTTGTTTACCTTTGTTACGCTTCATTCTACAGGATTAACCAAATACACAAGGTTCACAAAACTCCAATTTTTTGACCTTGTCACCACACAACATA
Organism: Lathyrus tuberosus; assembly: GCA_022829125.1. Taxonomy (NCBI): domain Eukaryota; kingdom Viridiplantae; phylum Streptophyta; class Magnoliopsida; order Fabales; family Fabaceae; genus Lathyrus; species Lathyrus tuberosus. The sequence goes on from JALAZF010000229.1 coordinate 1,325,110, forward strand.
TTTTGTTTTAACAATTTGACTAGGCCTATTTCACTAACATGGACAAGTCTCTTGTGACATAAATCAGTCTTCTACATAGGTTTCATGGATGCGACATCTGCTGAACCACTTACAACCTCAGCCTCAAGGGTATACAAACCTTGTTTCTTCACGCCTCTCAAAATTTCCTTCGAACCCTTCATTACCCTTAGGATACTTTGTTCTCCTTTGAAAACATATCTTTTTTTGTCGAATTCACCAAGAGAAATCAAATTCCTCTTAAGATCATGTACATGCTTAACATCAACCAATAGCCTTATTGACTCATCATGGAACTTGAATCTCACAGATCCAATACCTGCAATTTTGCAAGCTTTGTGGTTTCTAGCACCACTGATCCACCATCTTGATCACATAATTCCTCAAACACGTCTTTGTTTGAAGATATGTGACAATTACACCCTGAATCCATAATCCACTCATTGCTAGAGTCGCTTCTTGAAACCACCATGACATCAAATGATTCATGACCATCTTGCACAATGGTTGCATTACCATTATCCTTTCCACCATGATTATTTAGTCGATCATGGCATACTTTTCTTGTATGACCTTCCTTCTTACAATGATAACACTTAATAGCAGTAGCATTACCACTATAAGAATTCTGTAGAATTTTACCTTTCTTCTTCTCAAACCTACCATCTTTCTTCAAGAATTTCCCCTTAACGGACAAACCTTCACCAACAGTCGATGGCTTGTGCTCCTTTTGTAACACCCTTAATTAATTACTGCTCACAACAAATCAAATTCATTTATATAATTTGAAATAATTATACCACACACCAAATAATTAAATAAAAACATAAATATTATATTAAATACTTTAATTAAGTTTTGAGATGTTACACCTTTCGTTCGATCAAATCCTTAGAGTACAAGGCAGATTGAACATCTTCAAAGGTCAACGAATCTCTTCCATACAAGAGAGTTTCTTTGAAATAAGTATGAGAGTTAAGTAAAAAACACAACAACAATATTGCTTAATTTTCATCGTCAATCTTGACCTCAATATTCTCAAGATCAAAAATCAACTTATTGAACATATCCAGCTGCTCAGCCAAGGCTTTATCTTCACTCATCTTGAATGAATACAACACTTGCTTTATGTAGAGACGATTAACCACCAATTTCGTCATGTACAAACCTTCAAGTTTCTTCCACACACCACGTGTGTTTTATCCTTTAAAAACTGTCGGAGAACCTTATCACCAAGGCTCAATACAATGGCACTGTGGGCTTTTTCGACCATCATTGTTTTCTCCTTTTTCGGTAGGGAAGCGTCCATTTTCTCTGATCCTTTCAATGCTTCTAACAAACCCTGTTGAACAAGAAGAGTTTGTATCTTCAAACGCCACAAACTAAAATCATTCACGCCGGTGAATTTCTCAATCTCATACTTTGTTGATGGCATCTTCTTATCCACGCTCACCGCACCAGTTTGTTGTGAAACAATATCGTCAATAAGAGAACAAAATTATGAGATAAATATTGAGTTTCTTAAACAAACACGAAAAACCCTATTTAGGTTTACAAAAGAGAGAGAAGAAGGAAGAAAAAGAATAAGAATTGGTTTAAACTATTTTACTATTCACTTTCTCAATAAGAGCTCAAAGGTTACAAGTGAATACCAACAATTAACCTCTCTCAACAACCTGAGAGAAGTAGTTTATTTATTGACTACTAAGCTAACTTAGACTACAAGTTAACTTAACAACTTGACTTACAATAAAGGCCTAATTCTACATGCAAACTTAAACATAAAGCTAACATATTTCGACGGCGTGCTTGAATAGACTTCGACTACAACAAGCACAAATCCTATCGAACCATGAACCTACCGTTGTTGACACTAGAGTTCGATCCAAATGCCACATAAATCTATAGCAAACTCTAATTCTTTAATTGGTGGTAAAACTAGAAGGTCTTCTAGGAAGACTTTCAAGAATTCACACACTATTGGAAAATTTTCAACACTTGGGATTTCTTCTGTTGTTATAGTAAACAACATAATAAACTTTAGAGTGAGAGGTTCAACCATCTTGACTTCTCCACCATCTTCTCCAAATGTTAAAGTTTTCTTCTTGCAATTCAAGGTTACATTGTTGGCTGAGAACCAATACATCCCTATAATAATGTTTAATTCCTATAGTGGGAGAACTACAAGGTTTGCTAGAAACTTGTTATTTTCTATTGTTATTTGACAACCTACGCAAACTGAACAGGTTGCCATCCTTTCTCTTGACGAAGTAGAAATGATTAGATTTTTTATCTAAATCAACTTAAAAAAATAAACGCAAGTTGTAGATATAAAAGAATGTGTACCTCATTAATCAAACAATACAGACATTAATTGATCTTTAATTAAACACATACATTGAATTAACTCATCAGATCTAGAGGCTTGCACACGTTTAATATTAAACACCCTCCCATTTATTAATTTGTTGTTCTGATTCTAGGGATTTTTTCCTGCTCCTGAACCTATTCTCCTTCCCACTTTAACATTATTATAATTCTTCTAGACTCCTTGTTGATTATTCCCTTGAGGGAAATGTTTTACAAAGTGGGCCTCTTTGCCATAACGATGGCAAGTGTTTGGTCTCCTACGAGGACAATCTCTATTGATGTGTACTCTTCCACAAGAGAAACACTTTAGAGACAACCTTCCAATAACATATTTTTGAGGTGTTGTAGTTTCACATATGGTTTCCTTCCATGTTAAGGTCTCCCTTCTTAACCTTGATTAAAATTTCCTCAACTATTCTGATTATAGATCGGCCCTGCTAACCCATATTGATTCCTCCTACTATCAATCATTTCAATCTCCAGACAACGTTCGCTCAATTTGCCAAATGTTTCAATATGTAAATGTAAGACAACCCTTTGTCTATCATAAGTTAGCCCTTCTCGAAATTTCTCACACATTTATTCCTCGTTTGGATGTAATCATTAAAACTCTAAATACTTTAGAAGTCACCCAAATTTCTGAGTATACTCTCCATCATATAGTGATCCTTGTCGTAAGTTATTATATCCCAATATTTTATAAGCTCTCTTTCTTTTTCCTTGATAACTTAGGAAAATACTTCCCCAAGAATTACCTCTTTAAACAAATTCAAAGTGACTTTTCTTCCTTCCTCTCCCAAAAGTCAGTGTTTCCCTCTCCACCATGCTTCAGCATCCCTATTAAGCATAAATTTTGCATAACCAACCATTTAATTCTCTCTACATTGAGTAAATGCAACAACATGTTCCATATCCTAAATCCACTTCTCTGTGCCTTCAGGATTATAGTTTCCTTCAAACTACGGTGGTTGTCCTTTCATGAGAATACTACATAGAATGTTATGCAAAGTGTCATAACTTATTCTCATGATGATAGTTGTGTATACCACCTTTCGACCTGAAACCACTATGAATCCTAGATGTGAGTTCGAGTACTTTATTGTTAATAAAACGGTGTCTGTAACTAGATAACCATAAAGACAGTTGATGGGTACTCCACAAATCATGTTGAGGGACATAAATGAACTAGATGGAAGTTTCCCATTCTGCTTAACTTGATAAATATCTAAGGGCCCAATAATGAACTACACAAGGGTGATACGGTCTATGCCTTGTGTTCAGTATAGACATGAGGGCAAAAGGGTAATTGTACACACAAGTATTATCATGGAAAGGTTTTGCCACATTTCGTAGGCTTTTTTCTCATCAATATCAAGGCCACCTATTATGACCAAGGACTTGGTGAAAGGAAATTAAGTTTGAAAAATGCATATTAGAGTTGTTGACCTTTGGATTGTAAAGGACAATAATAAACAACAACATCTCGAGCTGGTCATACAAGATGGGAAGGTAATAGTTGGCCACACTTATTCTGTATAACTGTCGTTCTTGGGGTTAATTTATCAACCTCTTTTTTAGGGCGATCAAATTCATGTGACGAATTGGAACCGAGAGGTTAAAGATTGGATTAAATAAATCAAGGAACTTGAAACATATTATCTTTATAACGAAGAGCCAATGGTTAATGATGGCCCATTCAATGTCTGTCCCAACAACCTTAAACTTGTCTTCAATGGAGAAACAACTATTTTAAATATTGTGATATCAGAAATACCGCCACACCAATTCAAGTTTAAGACTATTGAACAATTTCTCAATGGACATTTCCAAAGTGATATGTTATATGGTGATTTTTTTTTATTATCCAAACTAATTGTGTCAATATCATTATTTGGATTTATTACTGCATTGAATCATCATTAAACCTGACATCTAACATCTTTTTGTTATATTTTTTTTTGTATGCTTCATACGTTATTAGAGTTCTACAAGATGTTGTTAAAACACAAATGGGTGGTGGTGGTAAGAAATCATGCACCAACATCACTCTATGTGATGAAGCTGGAAATGTTATTGAGGTTGCCTTATGGGAAGATTATGGGAAATAATTCATGAACTATAATAGCTCTAACAAGAGTGTTGGTCTAACAATTATTATCTTAACACATGCATGTTGTAAGAAAAATACAAGTTTGTCATGTTATATCATTCATTTTTCTCATTGTTGCATGGTTTCTTTTTTTCGGTACTTTAATTACATCTCTCTATCTACGAAACACCATTTGGATTACCAAACATTTCTTACGCTTGGAATGGCTTTAGACTTCATATTAACTTAGACCATCTGCAATTTCACACATTTAAATCCAAGTAGGACACTTTACATTTTGTTCATTCAATACTTCCCATATATTCATATTTGTTATGTTGCAACATGACTTTTGCTATTTCTCACACATTTAAATCCAAGTAGGACACTTTGCATTTTGTTCATTCAATACTTCCCATATATTCATATTTGTTATGTTGAAACATGACTTTTGCTATTTCAAAAATTTCCAGTTTAGGATCAACACAATTATCAAATGCACCATCTTATTCTCTAACCCAAACTTGTGATTCATTGGTACAATCAACCAACAAAAACTAGACTAACACGAATGAGGTCAAAACTATTCGTCAAATCAATGAATTGGGAAAGATTTGTTCTATTTTTTCCCTTCCATTTCTGAAAACCTTATTCATATATTGTATGACTTTCTATGATTTAATAAAAAGGTTGTTTCACCACAACCATTGGAACTATCAAAAGATTCAAAGCCTCCAAGTTTGGATTGTATTTTGAGGTTTGCCCTGATTGCAAAACATCTAACAAGTCTCCTAGAAACAAATTTGAATGTATTTGTGGAGTGAAAGATGTGAAACCTATCACTAAGTGAGCTATCATTTTTTCATATTTATTTGCCCTTTTATGTATGAATCGGATGTACTTTGATAAATAACTTTGTTTTTCTTCATGTCTTAAATACAAAATAGAAATTGAGGTTGAGTTTGATAACCATGTTGAATGCTTTGTGTTTTGGGATAAGGATTGTATCTCATTCATTGAAATGACTGCTAGATAATTAAGACAAGTCAAGAAGGTGGTAAGTACATAAAAATGACATGTGCATGATTTTTCAATTTTATTTTACATTTAGCTCAATTTCAATGACACTATATTTATGGAATATCTTGGAGAGGACAACCCTAAAATATATTTGGCACACCTTGACAAACTATTGAACAAAAATCTAGCATTTTTAATCAATTATCAATCTTTTTCCAACAATACTCAATTGTGACAATCATTAAGGATGTTGACGTTAACAAAATATTAAACGACTATCTTAACCCAAATGAGGTACAAAATAAATCATTCTCAATATCTACTTTAGGTTTAACTCACATTCAATATTCTTTTGTTGATTTTCTCATCAACTGAATCTAAACAATTGTGTGACTCGTGTGTTGACAACATACATCACATGTTGTTGTATTGGAATTAGACACATTTGTTCCAATTGACGTTCAAGACCAACCAATTGTATGCCCTCATTCTTAATCACATATATCACTTTCTTTTTTCACCATCATCCTTCAATCAAAATGTACTTACATATTATCTGTGTCATATGTAGCTGGGCCAATCTGCTGAACAAACCTTATCTGCATAACCAGCCATAACTGCCAACCAAATTTGGAGTCTATCAACCTGATCCAATAACACCCGCTAAGAGGGTTTTTATTTCAATAGTGCTTGATGATATTTTGCAAGATGAAGTTCTAACTCTAATGCAACTTTCCACTAAAGTTAAGAACCTTAAAAAGGAGTGGTCATGTGACCATATGATTGCAAGCCTCACTTTTTGATGCATTATATTGTTTTGTTGACACCATTTATGTAAGGATTAATACCAACTTCTAAGATCTATAACAGTTTTCATGTTTCTTATAGTGTCATTTTCATGTTGTTTTCCTTTGTAATATAACTTTAACTAATCAACTCATGAATTAAGTGTTTTGTAATGATGCTTGCAAATTTTATGATTCTCTTATTGTTACAATTTAGCTCTGTGTGATTATTGTACTTTATCTAACTCTTATTCCTATTGCAATTTCTATTTAACTTTTTATCATTGCCATCATATAGAGTCTCATAACTAATTCTATAATTTCATCATCTCTATAAACTCTAGAACTCAGAATGCTTGACTATAGCAGCATGTTATTTTTTAACTGCATTTGAAATACCGATTATGCCAATGTAATGACTTTACCAATCAGACTGGTTATGCCAATGTAGTGACTATACCAACTGATATATCTAGCAAACATGTACTTCATCAATATTGTAACACAACTTCTTTCATATTGTAGAAATTTTTTACAACATTGTGTTGAACTTTCCTTCATTACATAAACAAAAAACTAAATTCCAATTCCCTTAAATATGTTGTGAGACTCATTATTGGATCTTAGGGAAGTGTTGTCAAATTCTACTTGCTGATAATCTATTAATTACTATCATAATGCAACTATGTATCATTAATGTTGATCAACTTGCTTAAACACAGTTACAAAAGAACAAGAGAAGTTTGAAGGACTTCAAACCAATGTCATATCCAAATGATTTTGTACTTTCCTTTTTAAGAAATAGGCTTATTTATGATGAGAGACAATATGATCATGCTGCTGAAAAAATTTCTAAATTTGTACTCATCTCTTACATGTAAAATGAACATGCTTTTAATTAACTTATATATATATATATATATATATATATATATATATATATATATACATCATACTAACGTTTCAAATTCGTGTTATTTTGGCTTCAACAATTGAAATAGTCGATGATATCAATCAATACATCACAAATTTTCTTTCATGTACTCAACATGCATTTAAATTTATTTATTATTGTTACTAATGTATACCTTCTATTTATATTTTTTTTACAAAAGAATTACTTTTTCTTTAAGGAAAGAAAATGAATACTTCAGTAGTGATTCTATTGATAGATATGAATCTACTGATTTTGTACATTTGAGCACTTAACTTCTGAATTCCCTAATGATCTTAAAATATATGGATTGTCTAACCATTCAATCAAGTTGAAAATTGGGGCCACTATTACGTTGTTTTTCAACTTGGATCAATTTGAAGGATTATGCAATGGTACACAACTCACAGTAACAAAGTTTGTTAATCATGTCATTGAAGCTAAGATCATTTCTGGAAAGAATATTGGTAACATTTTTTATATTTCTCGAATGTCTTTCTCCCCTCACAATCACCATGACTATTTAAATTGGTAAGAAGACAATTCTCAATTATTGTTTCTTTTGGTATGACAATTAATAAGTCTCAAGGTCAATCTTAGATAATGTTTATTTATACTTGCCAAAAGATGTTTTCAATCACTTTCAATTATATGTGACAATTTCCAGAGTTAAGATTAAAGATCTTAAAATTTTGATTCATGACAAAGATAAACATGTTATTAATACTACAACTAATGTTGTATACTAATAAATTTTTTACAATATTTAATACGTATTTATTTCATATATTTTCTATCATATATTGCTCAATACTAAACATATTATGAGTTGTTATCTAATGAAACTAATTTTCTTTATATATGCTAAACTAGTGGAATACTCGTGTGTTTGCACAAATTTTGGTATGGTACGTGCATTTTTCTCAAAATATAATAAAATAAAATAAAAAATTAAATAGTTTAACTAAAAAAGGGTATTATCTTAAAAAGAGATAATAAATCAGTGCCTATAATTCTTTTCATATATAAAAGGGTTAAATAAGTAATAGGTCCCTGAAAATAACCCAACATTCAAGTTTAGTCCCTAAAAATATTTTCTTCAAGGTTTGGTCCTCCTAAAGTTTTTCGTTTCTAATTGTAGTCCCTCCCGTTAGTTTTGACTAACGGTGGATGACCTGGCGTGTCATGTGTGACCAATTCTTTATTTTGATAAGGCCACGCTGTAAAACACTACAAAACCAAAAACCCCAAATTTCACACAGCCAAATATGAAAGAACCCGAGGTAGTTTGAAAAGGATTATCAAGCGTTCTCTTTCAAGTGATCTGAGTAGCGAAAGATGTAATGACCAATAAGTGGAAACTCGTAAAGAGTTTTTTTTTACTTCTCAACAATCCTCAACATTTTCGGCATACGTGTAAGGATCTGAGTCACAATTTTATCAAGCAGCTGCAGTAAAGGTTTTATGTGAACTTGAAAAGTTACCATCCCAAACCTTGATTGCAATGCGTAGAAAACTTAAAGGAATTAAAGCACCGATGCCTCAGTTGCAACCGTGCAAACACGGATGGGGACGATGCCATCTCATCAAACTAGTGGATAAACTCAGTAGGAAGATGCTTTTAAAACTCGATGAAGGAAATGAGCTTCAAAAGCCATTAGCCAAAGCTATGTCAGTAGCAGACTTATCACTAAAACTAATGTTTGGTTTTGGTAGTGCCATTGAAATTTCGCCTGAAGTGAAGTCCCTGCAAAGTGATATTTTGAATGCTATATGATCTGTTGAGAAAAAGGAAGTAGTGCCATTGAAATCTTATTGACTGCATACTAAGTGTAAGTGCTGAGACAAATCAAATTGTTCAAGACTTGTTGCCCGACTGTGAACCAATACCTTGCTACCCAAGTTGCTTGTGATAAGACAGATATTAAACTAGTATTTTGGTATAAACATATCAATTAATGCTTGTGCTGTCAGCATTGATTATCTAGCTTTATTTCATGCAGAAACTAATGAACAGTCATCATCTAAGAAACGTACAAGAGGCCCACCTATTGTTCGAGTAATTGAAAAGCTCGTTCCTTCCTTTCCAGATAGGTATTTGTTACGTTCCTCAATCGTGGTAGCATTACAAGAAATGTTGTGTATAACATGCATGATTCTGTCAAAAAAAATGTCATGATATTGTTTTTCTAAATAAGCTTTACTCATTTGCATTTTTGTGAAGTACAACATAGATTCATATAAAAGATATTAGGTGGTTTTATTTTTGGGCATTTAAGTACACACTAAACAAGCTTTCATGGAAAGACTGAAAATATTGATGGACTTATAATAATGGAACTCAGGCTTTCATGTTCAACTAGAGAAGAGCATTTTGAGATTGTTTTACACGTATGGATCTAGTTCACCAAATTATGAGTTCTACTTTGTAATTTTAAGCGTATAGTTTTTCAACTTCTTAATGAGTAGACATTTTTGTGTTAAATTAAATAGCTCAATTATGTTTATTCATTGATGATGTTATTTTTGTATGCATGATTCAAAATTTCAAAGTGTTTATTGAGATAGAGGTATTATTGTATAGGAAAATTGAGCCATTTAACAAAATAAAGTTTCCTCTGTTATTACTGTTAAACTGAGACATGCATCATTTCATATACTATGACAAATCCGAGTAAAGTATTCAACTGTTATTACTGCGATGCATATCGCGAACAAGTAACTTCATACATTATGTGCCAATATCACTCAAAACTTCCACACATTCCTTCAAATCTGAGTCATTCACCAAACTATGCTTTCTTCACAATTGATGTAAGTTATGTTGTGTTCTTTTTTGGCTTTTAGAAGGATTGTGTGAGAAAGAAAGAGAAATGAGGGTAGAGAAAAAGGTGGAGAGGGAAAGAAGAAGAGGAGTGAGAGAGAGAGAGAGAAGGAGGAGAATAAATTTAACATAAAAAAGCATTTTTTGACTGGTCAATGCAATAAAACACATATGACAAGGAATAGTTACACACATGGCACGCACGTCATCCGCCGTTAGTGAAAACTAACGGGAGGGATTAGAGTTAGAAACGGAAAACTTTAGGAGGACCAAACCTTGAAGGAAATTTTTTTAGGGACTAAACCTCAAAGTTGAGTTATTTTCAGGGACCTAATACTTATTTAACCCTATATAAAAATATTTGAATCAATAATATATATTTTTTCATATAAATATTATTTTTGTTTTGAAATTATTTACAAAAATATTAGAACCAAAAGTAAACTTTTTCCATTATTATTCAATATTTTGATCAGTAACTTCATGTTCTGTTATAATTATTTTGTTTTTGTGTTTTAAAATAAAGATAAGTTATTATCTGATTAAAATTTGTTTTCTATAATTAGTATGCACATATGTTTCCAAAATGTAATAAAGTTGTTTCTGTTTATAACAATAGTATTTTTTTCCCATTAATCTTTTCACATTTATAACAATTAAAGTTGTTCCCGTTTATAACAATAATATTTTTCTCATATATATATAATTTAATCAACAATGCATTTTCTCCTTATATAAATATTGTTTTTGTTTTGACATTAATTATATATTTGAATCTATATACAAATATTTGAATCAACAATGAATTTTTGTCCGTAAGTAAATATTATTTTGTTCAATTATAGACACTTTTATTTATATTTTATAATTTAGTTTAATAAAAAATGTATGATGTCTTTAAACAAAAAAATTATTTGGTAGATGTCACAGTTGCATAGTAAAAATAGATGTTCCATTTTTTTTATTTATCCGTAATAAATTTATTTTATATTTATTTTTAAAAAGCAAGTATTTTTAGTATTTTTTAATATTTATGAATGACAAAAATTTGTCCCATAGTTTATTTATTTTTGTATTTTTCGAATACAAATGTATCAGTTATTATTAAAAGAAATAATGATAAATTTTATAAAGATTACTAAAATGTATTAATATTGTAATGGCTCTATGGTATAGACAACACCAAATAATAGTGATCTTAGCTGATCAGAAAGAAACCAGTGGCCAGCGACGTCGTGAGATCAGCAACTTCGGTGATGGTGAAACGGCGGTTGGGGGGGGGGGGGGGAGAGATGTACCTGCAAGGTACTCCGATGCCAAAGTCAGGAAAATGGAGTAAGCAAGTACAGAAAAGCAAAGGGTGAGTTAAAGAATATTGCGTAACCTGACCATCTCAAATGAGATAGTATTTATAGGATGCCCCCAGCGCGGGGCCAACGGTTTCCTGCACTGGGTTGGATTGTCAGGCCCAATCCAGGTGACTGTCAGAGATTACGTGGCGTAGGGAAGACCAACACGTGGTCTTCGCCCTGGGGTAACGGTCCCGAGATCTCCGGAAGGTGGGCAGACCGACTCCTTCGAAGGTGGGAGGTTACAAGATGACGTGTTCCTCGCGGTGAGGAGAACATGGAGGTCAAGGAGAGGTGCTCTCCTAGGCTCGAAGCCTCTGCTCGACAGTGTATGTCCGACACGTGCCCGACGATGGGAGAGGTCTGGACGTGCTCGACATCGAATGAACGTGGACCTTATTGGGTCGTACCAGTATTGGACTGGGCCTGCCCGACGGATGGGCAGGCGCCGGCCTAGTCCGGAACAAATAGTAATATAAATTTCAAATTCAATAACGATTATGATTTTGTTTTTTATAAAAAATTTAGAACAATAGTAAAAAATGGTTGTTTATAAAATATTTGTATCAACAATACACTTTTTACTGTTTATAAAAATATTTGTATCAATAATAGATTTTTTTTCCATTTATAAAAATATTTGTATCAACAATTTACAATTTCCCGTTTTTAAAAAAATTGTATTAACAATACACTTTTTCCGTTTATAAAAATATTTGTATCAACAATACAGTTATTCCTGTTTATAAAAATAACATCATTTATAAAAAAAAAAATTGGATCAACGATAAATTTTCGCCTGCATATAAAAGTATTTGGAAGATAAATAAAATTTTATAATTATAACAAATTTATTTATTTATTTATATACATATAATTGAGATAATAAATTGATTAATCTAATTATAATAAATAAATAAAATGTAACATAAATATTAATATAAATAAAAAATTAATTAAATAATTAATTAATTAAATTATAATAAATAAAATGTGACATAAAAGTTACTATAAATAAAAATGATACATGCTGTATTTTCCCTATAATACTTAAGTTTAGAAGTATTAAAAATGACATATTTAAATGTATTTTTTAGTTAGTGTAGTATTAAAATGTGCTTTTAATTAATCAATGTGCTCTCAAATCACTAAGAAAAAGACACTTAGAACGGATTTGCAATTTCAATGCATGATTATAACCACTCTATTTAGAACCAAAATAACTATTTAACCAAACTGGTTGTTAATTTGTTGTGTATTGTGAGTGATATTGATGCTTTGTCCATTATCAATTTTCACCGTTAAAGAAACGACTCAATGCCAGAAGAGAGATTTCTATTTACCTAGTAAATTTTCTCTATGGTTGAGAAAAAGTAAGACTAGTACAAGTAAAGATTGCTTTAATACTCAAATATCAAATTCATTGCAGAATGAGCTCATAAGTAAAACAGAATAAATAACAATAATGAAGAAAAACATAAGCACATTATTAGAATAATAATTTATATTTTATTATATATTTACAAACTTGGTGACCAAGTTTGTTAGAGGGTATTTTAGTATTTTATTGTTGCTTTTGTAGCCCTAGTTTTAGCTTATAAATAGACTAGTGGTAGTGAGTATTTTTAGTAATTCTTTTGTAATCCTTGTAGCCGTCATTCTCTATAATATATTCTTCTTTGTTCATCATTATTTTCACCTTGTACACCAACAATTGGTATCTAGAGCTCCGGTTCGGATCAACGGGAAACACGAGTGAAACGTGAGGATTCTTGTGTGATTGAATTTTGGTTCTTGATTTGTGTTGAATCTTGAACAAAATTCTGATCAGAATCATTATTCTTTGATTCTGTGGGTTGGGAAACACTGTGCGTGGTAAGTTCTGAGTGTACTGTACAAAGTTGAAGATGATGAACGGCGGCGGCGGCATGAACACCAAGCTTCCAGTATTTGATGGCAAAAACTGGAATCGTTGGATGATTCAGATGCGAGTACTGTTCGGTGCTCAAGATGTTCTAGATCTTGTCACCGAAGGTTACGTTCCGGTAGCAGCAGATGCGACGGAGTAGCAGAAGAACGCGCAGAAGGATACAAGGAAGAAAGATCAGAAAGCATTGTTCTACATCCATCAGTGTGTGGATGCGAATGTGTTTGAGAAGATTGCAGATTCAACGACGGCAAAGGCGGCGTGGGACACACTGGTCAGATGTTACGGTGGTGACGCATCAGTGAAGAAGGTGAAGCTTCAGTCTCTATGTAAGCAGTACAAGAATCTCAGCATGAAGAACAATGAGAAAGTTTCTGAGTACATCTCCAGAGTGATTCTGATCACTAATGAGATGAAGGCGTGTGGAGAAACTCTTTCTGAACAAGTAATCATTGAGAAGGTATTGAGATCCCTTACTCCTCAGTTTGATTACATTGTGGTAGCAATAGAACATTCTAAAGATCTGAGCACCATGAGAATTGAAGAGCTGCAAAGCAGTCTAGAAGCGCAAGAGTTGCGTCTGACTGAGAGAACTTCTGAAAGGGAAGTAGAGCAGCAGGCTCTGAAAGCAGTTTCTGATAAGAAGCATCAGAAGCAGAGAAGATCTGATGGTGGTCAGAAGTCAGAAACCTCAACTTCTGATAGGCAAAATAATGCTCAGAAGGGAAAAGAGAAGTATGACAAGAAGAAGATCCAATGTTATTGTTGCAAGAAGTTTGGTCACTTTGCTAGAGATTGTTGGTCAAACAAAGAAAGGAAGTTAGAAGAAGCATATATAGCCAGAAGTTCTGATGATGAATCTGTGCTACTGATGGCTTCTGAATCTGATGATACGAATTTGACAGACTGGTGGTATATGGACACTGGCTGCTCAAATCATCTTACTGAAAATAAGAAATGGTTGGTTAATTTTGATTCTGAGAAGATGACAAAGATCAGATGTGCTGATGATAAATATCTTAACGTTGAAGGTATGGGAAATGTCAGAGTTGTTCTGAATAATGGGAAAACAGGATTGATTCAGAAAGTGTGGTATGTACCTGGCATAAAAAGCAATCTGATGAGCGTGGGACAATTAATTGAGAAAGGTTTTTCAGTTACCATGAAGGACAATCTTCTGAAGCTGTATAACTGTAATCAGAAGCTGATTATGGAGTCAGAACAGGGAAGGAATAGAACATTCAAGGTGAATGTCAGAACTTCTGACTCTGAATGTCTTAGTGCAACAAGTGTTGTGAAAGAAAGTGAGCTGTGGCACAGAAGATTTGGTCATCTGAATTTCAGAAGCTTAGAACATCTGAATTCGAAGAAGCTGGTACATGGAATTCCTACAATTAAGAAGCCTGAGAAGTCATGCAAAGTGTGCATGGAAGGAAAGCAACCAAGATTGCCATTTGCGTCAGAAGTTGCTCCAAGAGCAAAACATGCCTTGGGAGTAGTACATTCTGATGTGTGTGGTCCATTTCCAGTAGCATCGATCGGAGGGAATAAATACTTCGTGTCATTTGTTGATGAATTCACGAGAATGATATGGGTATCCCTTATTAAGTTCAAACACGAGGTGTTTGCTGAATTCAAGAAGTTCCGAATGAAGGTTCAGAATCAGAGTGGTCAGACTCTGAAGATTCTCAGAACCGATGGTGGGGGTGAGTATAACTCCAAAGAGTTTCAGAAGTTCTGTGAGGAGAATGGAATTGAGCATGAGGTTACTGCTCCTTACACTCCTCAACACAATGGTCTTGCTGAAAGAAGAAATCGTACTTTTCTTGATATGGTGAGAAGCATGCTGAAGGAGAAGAAGCTTCCTCAGAACTTGTGGGGAGAAGCTGTTGCCACCGCAGCATATGTGCTCAACAGATGTCCAACAAAGAAGCTGAAGGAAATAGTTCCTATTCAGAAGTGGACGGGAGAAAAGCAAAGTGTTAGTCATCTAAAGGTGTTTGGTTCTGTTTGTTACAAACATGTTCCAGAAGCTAGAAGACAGAAGCTGGATGATAGAAGCAAAGTAATGTTACTGGTGGGGTACCACAGTACAGGTGCGTACAAGCTTTATTGTCCAGAAACTAATAAAGTTGAGTTCAGCAGAGACGTTATTGTGAAGGAATCAGAAGTTTGGAATTGGGACAAGTCTCAATCTGATTCTGATGTGAGAACTTCTGAAGAAAGGTCAGAAATAAGAGTTTCTGAAACAGATGGTGATTCTAATTCTGAAGGAGACTCAGAAGATGAAGGTGATTCTGATGATCCAGATTCTGATGATGATCCAGATTCTGGTGGTGATTCAGACTCTGGGAATATGCCAGACTCTGAAGATGGTCAAGGTTCTGGAGGAAGTCAACCTTCTGAAGCAAGAGCTTCTGAAGGAGAAACTTCTGAGGACAGAACTTCTGAGGTTCAAGCATCCGGAGAAAGTTCTGAACGAGGTTAGAGGCCACAGAGAATTAGAAACATTCCAAGAAGATTTGAAGAGTTTGACATGTTGCAAGACACTGAAGTAGATTCTGAAGGAGAAATTATTCAGTGTGCCATGTTAGTAGACTCTGAACCTGTGAGTACAGAAGAGGCTCTCAAGCAGAAGTTCTGGCTAAAGGCCATGAAAGAAGAACTTGATGCCATAGAGAGAAACAAGACCTGGAAGCTGACAGAACTTCCAAAGGACAAGAAAGCCATCAACGTCAGATGGGTTTTCAAGCAGAAGCTAAAGCCAGATGGATCAATTGGCAAACACAAAGCGAGGTTGGTAGCAAAAGGATTTCTGCAGAAACCTGGGCTGGATTATTCTAAAGTGTTTGCACCTGTAGCGAGACATGAAACAATCATATTGGTGATTGCAATAGCTGCTAACAGGAATTGGCCTCTGATGCATTTAGATGTGAAATCTGCATTTCTGAATGGTCCATTAGAAGAAGAAGTTTATGTGTCACAACCTCCTGGATTTGTGAAAAAGAATCAGGAAGGGATGGTGTACAGATTACATAAAGCTTTGTATGGATTGAAGCAAGCGCCCAGAGCTTGGAATCAGAAGATTGATTCATTTTTCAAGAAGCGGGGTTTTCAGAAATGTGAGATGGAATACGGTGTTTATGTTCAGCATATTTCTGAAGGAAATATGATTCTGGTGTGTTTGTACGTTGATGACATACTGCTGACCGGAAGTTCTGAACAAGAATTAGCTAAGTTCAAGCAGGTGCTGATGAATGAGTTTGAAATGACTGATCTCGGGAAAATGACATACTTTCTAGGGATGGAGTTCAGATATTCTGAGAAAGGTATCATTTTGCATCAGCTGAAGTATGAACGAGAACTTCTG
Organism: Lathyrus tuberosus; assembly: GCA_022829125.1. Taxonomy (NCBI): domain Eukaryota; kingdom Viridiplantae; phylum Streptophyta; class Magnoliopsida; order Fabales; family Fabaceae; genus Lathyrus; species Lathyrus tuberosus. The sequence continues at coordinate 1,341,796 of JALAZF010000229.1, forward strand.
AAGAGATTTAAGCTGCAGAATTGTAAGGCTGCTATCACACCTGCAGATACAAATCAGAAACTGGATTCTAATTCTGATGGTGAGGATGTGGATGCTATAACCTTTAAACAGTTGGTTGGTTCTCTGAGGTATTTGTGTAATACCAGACCTGATATTTGCTATGCAGTTGGAATGGTTAGCAGATTCATGAGTAAACCTAAGTGGTCCCATTACCAAGCTGCTGTCAGGATTCTGAGGTATATCAAGGGAACTCTGAAGTATGGAGTGCTGTTCCCTTCTGGAAGAAAGATTGAATCAGAACTTCTGAGTTATTCAGATTCTGATTGGTGTGGAGACAGAGTTGATAGAAGAAGTACTTCTGGATACTTGTTTAAGTTTCTAGGAGGCCCTATTTCTTGGTGTTCCAAGAAACAATCTGTTGTTGCGCTATCAACCTGTGAAGCTGAATATATTGCAGGAGCTGTTACTGCTTGCCAAGCTGTGTGGATTCTGAACTTGCTGGAGGATCTGAAGATCAAAGTTGAGAAACCTCTGAAGCCGATGATTGATAACAAGTCTGCAATCAATCTTGCCAGAAACCCAGTGTTGCATGGGAGAAGCAAGCATATTGAGACCAAGTATCACTATCTGAGAAGTCAAGTTCAGAATGGAGTGTTAGAAGTTCTGCACTGTAGCACCCAGAAGCAGTTGGCAGATGTTCTGACGAAGGCTATCAAGACTGATCAATTCCTTCGCTTAAGGAATGGAATTAGAGTTGTTAGTTTTGAGGAAATATAAATTAAGGGATGGTATTAGAATAATAATTTATATTTTATTATATATTTACAAACTTGGTGACCAAGTTTGTTAGAGGGTATTTTAGTATTTTATTGTTGCTTTTGTAGCCCTAGTTTTAGCTTATAAATAGACTAGTGGTAGTGAGTATTTTTAGTAATCCTTTTGTAATCCTTGTAGCCGTCATTCTCTATAATATATTCTTCTTTGTTCATCATTATTTTCACCTTGTACACCAACACACATACAGATCCTTAGTGTCATACAAATATGAACCAAGAATGACACAAGCACAATACCAAAAATTATCATTCAAGATAAACAATCAAAGATGCAAATTTTTCCATATACAATGATTACACCTCATGAATTTATATGCAAGACAATCATACAACATCACCTAAAGCCTCAAATTGTGGTTCATATAAAAAAGAATCGGGTTGCAGTCAGAGTCGTCTCAAGTTTTTGGAGGCACTGTGTAGGTTAGTCACAGTTTAACAAGGAAAAAATAAACAGAGGCCCTATTTAATTACGATTTAACCTTAAAAATATTTTATGAGGCCCTATTTAGCTATAGTTTAACCTTGAAAATTTTGAGACCCTGTGTGGTAGCCCGCTTTGCACACCCTCAAAGACGACCCTAGTTTCAATCATAGCCCATAGGAACCTAGTTAATGATATCTTTCATTTCCTTTAGAGAAAACAATTTTCCACCTTTATGTAGAGAGCCTTACAGGCTAACATATAAGAAAATAAAACAACAGAAAGAAAATGTCAAACAGTCAACCTTCCATTATGCAATAGTAGATGTATGTATGGAGGCGAAAACAATGTATATATGTATGGAGGTGAAGGAAATAATTGTGGTTGAGATCTCACTGCAAAAAAATGTCACTACAAAGGATCTCTTCCGTCTAATATAAGAATAAATAAGGATTAGTGCATTGTCATTTGTAAGAACATGATATATTTTACAACAATATGAATATAAATTATTTCCTCACTTCAAAACTTAGCTGCTCACCTGTAACAAAAACTTACAGGAAAATCTTCATTAAGATTTAGACAGGAAATCTCTAGTAGTACAATTCTTTGATGAAGCTGCTAATCTGTTAACCTCTTTTGTCGTTGTATAAAACTCCATTAATTCATCAATAATTTCCTTGTCATGACATTCAACAAACAATTTTAAAACCCTCTCCTCTGACATCCTCAATGCCATATGTATTTGTTGGGAATAATATAACAAGTGTGAGTAGTATGGATAATAGTCCCATATTGGATAGGAATGTGGTGACTTGAGTATTTATAAATGGTAGAACCCATACACCTATCACCTTAAAGTTTTGGGTGAGTATGTGGTGTGTCTCTCACAAAGGTGTTGCTCTAGAAAAGAAATCTCACAATGTTCAATGCTCCCTAGTAAACTCCCCCCAACAAATGGTATCAGAGCCTGGTTCGTAAAGGGATCAGCTCACATGTATCGAAATGCCCAGGAAGTGGTGTCCCATTTCGAAATACCTAATAAGAGGTGCCTAGTAATAGGTGTCAATAGTGGTACATATATATGTGGACAAAAGAGTTTCCACATGAGGGGGAGCATTATGGACTCACACTTGAGGGGGAGTGTTGGGAATAATATAACAAATGTGAGTAGTATGGATAATAGTCCCATATTGGATAGGAATGTGGTGACTTGAGCAGTTATAAGTAGTAGAAACCATACACCTATCACCTTAAGGGTTTGGGTGAGTATGTGGTGTGTCTCTCACAAAGGTGCCTAGTTCTACACTATGTATCAATGCTCCCTACTAAACTCCCCCCAACAATATTGAGGGTAATTATGAGCCAATTATGATCCATATATTTTTATATATGAAACAAAGGAAACATACATTGTCCAATGCATCCCCTGGATCCATTCCAAATCACTCAGCTATGGCAATAATTCGGTCAGCTCGACTATCAAAATACTGGTCTCCAACGGCCAGAGCAATTTCTTACATATATGGGTCAGGGCCGGTCCTGACGAGGCCCGGGGCAAATAATAAAAATGGACCCCTAATAAATTTTTTTTTAAAATAAATAAAAATTCATCTATTTAAATTGTAAATAGCATCAACTACATCAAAAATAATCGTTTATCCATGTAACTAACATAAAAAAGACATATTCTATTCAATCTTATCAAAATAACTTTAATCTACTTAAAAAAAGTCTCCCTTCTAGCATTTTTTGAAGCAAATTCTTCAATCAAGTCTTCATACTGTATATTCTCCAACAAATCATTCTCAATTGCTATCAATACTAACCCATTAAGTCTTTCTTGTTACATGGTAGACCGCAAGTAAGACTTCAACAACTTCAATTTTGAAAAACTTCTTTCTGTCGAGGCAACTGTCACAGGAATAGTCAGTAAAATTCTATATGCAATGAGTGTATTAGGAAAAAAAATCCATGCCTTTCAAAAATCTTAATATATCAATAGGTCCAATATTTCCTACAGGCAATATATCTCTTAGTAACCTAAACTCCACACATAATTTTTTCCCATCAATATCACATTGCTCATTATGTTTCAATGTCTCTTCAAAATGACTACAACAAGACTCTAAAGTTGCATTGTCCAATGATTGTAAATTTTGAGAAGTAAATAAGAAACCAAAAACACTTTCATATTGTTGGTATTGCTCAAATATCTTATTAAGTGATACAACAGGTTGATTAACAAGGTAAAGAAAATAATTAACTCTAAAAGATTCCTCTTCAGATAGCTCAATTGGTGGGGTATTCAAATTCTCATCAAACTGTATTTTTCTTCAAATGATACACATTTGAGGAAATACTAGATCAATATTCAATTCAATGGGAATTTTTGTAGCACAATTCAAGGCATTTATAAAACCGGTTTCTCTATATTCCTTAAAAAATGAAATCAGCCCTGTTATTTTCTCCATAGCAACATCAATAACCATATCTCTTTATTGTAAGAGCTTGCTAACCACATTAATTGCGGATAAAATTTCAAACCAAATAATTATCGACATTAAAAACTCAAAATCACCAAGCTCATTTGTCGCTAAGGATTTAGCTTCACTTCTTATTTTAGAATCAAGATCCTTTTCTGACACTTCAAGTAAAGCTTCTCTAAAATCTGACATTTGATTTTTAATAGCTTTGACACTATCTACATGACTCTCCCAACTAGTGGATGACAATGAATTTGGAGTCAACAATTTTGAAGGTGTGAAAAACACAAGAAATGGGGGTTTGAATTGGGTTTTTTAAAATAAAAACTATTTTCTAAAAATAATCCCTATTACAAACAGACTTCACTTCTTGATAATAAAGCAAGAAAAACTAAAAAGAAAGAACACAGTATGTTTATACTTGTTCACTTGAGAAATCCTCAAGCTAGTCTAGTCCACCCACCAAGGTGATTTTGCCTCTCTCAAGCGAGGACTTAATCCACTATAACCAAACTGATTATAATTGCACTAGTAAACTACTGGTGACTAACAACAACCTCTAAGACACACTAGTCCTAGACTTCTTAAGAATTCTGACCTAACAGGTCCCTTAAGGAATACAATGCACAAGCTAAACTGCAAGTGACTAACAACACTAAAACACACTGTCTTAGTCTTCCTAAAGCTTCTGACCTACCCGGTCCTTTAGGGAACACAAACATCTGTTAGTTATAAAGGTTTACTTACAATAATGATGCTTCTACGCAAGCTGATGAGTAAACAGATTTTAAGAACAATATTGACTTAAGAATGATAATAACAATAGAGCGTATGAACAGTGAAAATTGCGGTGACCATTCTTGAAGTCTTCACGCCTTTATATAGCCATGTATAATATGACCGTTGAAGGATATTTATGACATTTCAGAATTATGGCAGCTTGAAGGATCGTGGGGGATAAATAGTACATTTGCGTTCGCCCTATCCGGAGTGGAGCAGTGTGTCCTTGTACTGTTGTACTGTTGTACCACGTTGCTTAGTCTTCTCAACTTCCAGACTTCAGAGGCTTCTGAGAGCATGAGTTAGAAGAAGCGAAAACGTAACTTGGGTCTTAAGAGCTTCAAGTCTTCAGAGTCTGCAGAGCTACATCTTCAAAGTCTTCAGCACTTGGTCTTCAGAACCTGTTGTCTTCACAATCATAAGTCTTCAGCATCTGGACTTGTTCATCAGAACTTCTGTCTTCAGATCTTCAGAACTTGTTTTCTTAAGTCTTCAGCATCTGGACTTGTCCATCATAACTTCTGTCTTCAGATCTTCAGAACTTGTTTTCTTAAGTCATTGTATCAGAGTCATGCAACTTCAGAGTCTTCTGAAGTAAATGTTGTTGTTCAGCAGAACAATTCTCTTCTAATAACTTAACCACGCTATTTATCAGAAGCAGAACCTGTTTGTTAAATTCTCAAAAATAACAAACATTAGAATACCAAAATTGTTCATACAAACATACTTGTTTGTTATCATCAAAACTCAGAGGTATTATTGCATAACCAAACCTTGTTCTAACAATCTCCCCCTTTTTGATGATGACAAAACTATGTATTTTGATGACCCAATTTTGTACATATCATAAAAAGTAACCGAAATAAGAAGGTTAAGGAATACTTATCCTTCAGATGAGAATATCCCCCTGAATCTCTGACTGGATGAAGATCAAATATCCGGACTCATGAACCTTTTGGGTAAACTCCCCCTAGTTGCAATAGGTCAGATATTGAGATCTTTAGAGTCTTGATTCAGTTTCCAGAAGTCAATTGCACCAATTGAGATCTTGAAATATCAAAGTCAAACACATTGGATGCCAAAAATATTCAGATTCCATATCTCCTGAAAGAGAAAACAAGAAAACAAATCTAACAGAAACAAAAGTTTATTGGTTAGAATGTAAGCAACTTGTTTTTCAGAATTTGATTATGTGAATCAAAATATTATGTTCATATTATATTTCTCCCTCTTTTTGTCATAATCAAAAAGATAGAAATTTCATTAATATTAAAAAGATCAAAACAAGATTAAAACAAGACAGGAACCTAATGTTCAGAGCAAACATGAAGGAGAAAAGCCTAAGTGCCTAAGTTCCTAGGTTCAGAAGATGAAGGATTTGTGGTCAGCTTGCTCAGAATCTGTTGAAGCATGTGCTGAAGAGAGTTGTTGACAACTTTCTGCTCAACAAAGTTTTCCTTGAAGATATTATGTTCCTCTTTCATAGTCTGATGATCCTCTTTGATCTTGTTAATTGCATGTTGCAGACGCATAAAGACAGGTTCAGAAGTGTTGAAAGTTTGCTTTTTCTGCCAGTTCCTTTTCTGCAGCTAGCTTAGCTTCGGCTTCCTTCTTCTCTTGCAACCTCTTTTCAGCTTTTTGAATGAAATAACTTTTTGTCTGAACATAGAGGTCTTGAAGCTTCTGAAATTCCTCAATCGTCCACTGATTGAACATGTCCCATGAAGCACCCAAATCAGAGGGGTCTTCACTAGAATTTGATTCATCAGAAAATGTCTTGAACCTTGTAACCACATTGGCCTTAAAAACTGATATTGCTTTATCTAGGTTGAGAGGAAGGTCAGAGGTTTGATTTTCAGTTAAGAGTTAAGCATCTTCAACAGAGTCATCAAGAAGGATGATATCGTTATTTCGAGAAGATTCATGATTATCAATTATGGATTTTGGAAAAGGTTGTGGAGAAGTAAATGAAATTGGTAAAGGTGTGAGAGTTGTTTGTGGATGTTTAGTGACAATTTCTTCAGTGATTTGAATAGTTGGTGATGGCGGAACAGATGTGACAAGTGTTGGTTGGATAAAAATGGTGAAAATTGGTTGAGATGAGGTAATTTCAAGCCTTGGTGGAGTCAACTGTAATAATGGAGGTGAAGTAGTGATTATTTCAGAAATGGGTATTGGAGAGGTGGTGACAACAATAGAGAATATTGGTGGATGAGTGAATAAACATGGTTGGGTTGATGAGATGGGAAGAGATGAAGACAGATTTCTGTCAATAGAAGCAGTTGCAGTGTCAGAGGATGAGTCAAAGGACTTACTTTGTTCTGGAGCGGAGGAAGTAGATGTAGATGCTATCTTCATCTTCTTTGCTGATGGTCTGTCATCATCGTCACTTTTCTTTTTCTTACCTTTCCCCTTTTTCTTAACAATTTCAGGGAGAGTATCCAGTAGATTTTCCAGATCAATCCATGCATTGATGCATCTAATGATTCCTCCTTTTCATATTCAGCAAAATATTTCGCTAGTTCTTCTAGATTATAGTCATTTGAAAAAGGTGAAAATCCAGATATTTGAAATCGAACAAAGTTAAGGTCAAACTGGTTTGGAATAGCAGGTCGACGGGTAATCTTCGTAAGAAGCTTCATATTCTTTAAGTTCTTTGCCCAAAAAGGCTGTCCAGAAGATTTGTCTAGTTCCTTAGTGAACCCAGCAACCAATAAATCTTCAACTAAGCCTGACTCAATGAAAATATCAGACAATAGTCTGCCATAAGGGATATGATTTCCCTTCTTGGTGGAACCAGTTCTTGAGTTAACTATAGACTCTCTTAAAAAGTTGAACAAAATGCAAGGGAGATGTATTTTCTTTCCTTTCAACAGGAAGTATAAAACATACTTCTGTGACAAATTAATGTAATCCTATGAATGAGAGGAAGGACGATGATACATAGTTCCAAACATGATTTTAAACCAAAATCTTAAAGTATCTTTCAAGAGTGATGATGGTGGATCCTTTTTAGATTCTAGATCAGTTCCTTCTTTGAAAATAGCAGCTGTGACCTTAGCTTCCCTTTGCTTATTTGGTTGAATATTGACGATTCTTAGTCCCTTTCCATCATGAGAGATCAAGTCACTGATAGTCTTTTCTGTGATGATGATTCGTCTTCCAAGCACAGTCGAAACAATGACATGTCTACTAGTGATTGCATGGATCCAGAAATCTTTGCCCAAGTTTGGAAGTGAGGATCCTTGCAATCTGTTAAAGTAACCATTTCGTCCTTGAGAATTGAGAGTATGAGTAAGATCACATCCATTATCCCTGAGGTTTTTTAAGTAAACCATGGATTCACTAAGAACTCAAAGTTCATCTACAGACGTGTCAAGAGAAATAGGGCATTCTTCAGGAATAGTACACTGATATTCAAGTAACTTAGCTTTGGAGATAGTTTGAGATGATTCTGCCATTGATGACGATAATGGTGTTGCAGAGAACTGAAGGGTTTTAGGGTTTCTAAGAAAGAAGTGTAAGATGAAGTGGTATGAGCGAGTATATAATGTGTGAGTGGAGTGAAGTTGAGTGGTCATGAAGAATTAAACATAATAATGGGGATTAATAAGTGAACGTAACCATGATTTAACCAATTCCAAGAAAAGTACTGCTCATGCGTTAATCACCCTTTAATTAAGTGACACGTTTTGATATCCTCAGAGTCTGGAAAACCAAAGAGTTTCCATCTGATCAGAGACACTCACTACGCCAAAAATGATTTTAGGCAGCGTACCTTAGACAGCGCTTTTTTCCAAAAGCGCTGCTATAAGTTAAATAAAAAATAAAACACGGAAAGTATGTACGAAATTGTGTAAAAGCGCTGCTAAAAGGCCCACCTTAGACAGCGCTTTACTTAAAACGCAGCTAAAGGCCCAACTACAAAGCGAAAGCGCTGCTAAAAGCACTCATTAGATAGCGCTTCACAAAAGCGCTGTCTAAAGTCGTTTAAAATTAAAATTAAAAAACATATTCTATTCATTCTTTCTCTTCTCAGAACTGTTTCTCTTCTCTCGCGAAAAACCCTAAACCCAAAAAAAATCTCCGTCCTCCGTCCTCTCACGCACCTCCGTCCTCTCCGGCGAGGCTTCTGGGTTCCACATTGTGTCGGGTATCTCTCTCACTTTGCATCTTCCCTTCCAAGGTTAGTTCACTATCTCCTATGTTCTTTGTTCAAGTGAAAAATCGTGTCTTCAACCAAGTTTATTTGTTCTGTGATCAGCTTTGACATTTCAAGTGAAAAATCATGTTAGAACATTGTTGTTTTTTCTGTTTTCAACTCAGTTCAAGTTTCCTATTTTTGAAACACATGTTTCATTTTTGAGCTTATTTTTGACAGAATAATCATTTTTATTTTCAACTTATTTTTCGTCATTTTATTCTTAATCACTTAGCTTCATTAAGTTTGTGTGTTTGAGAGCATGCATAATGAAGTTTTTCAAGTTTGACAATATTATCAATTTGACATTAAAATGGTTTTTGTGTGTTTGTTATATGAGGTTTGACAGTATTATCTTTTGTTTTTGTTCTGTTATCAGCTTTGACATTTCAAGTGAAAAATCATGTTAGAACATTGTTCTTTTTTCTGTTTTCAACTCAGTTCAAGTCTCCCTATTTTCCATTTTTGAGCAACATATGTTTCATTTTTTAGCTTTTTTTTTACAGAATAATAAGTTTTATTCTTTTCCATTTAGGAACATGTGTTTGATTAGTGAGAAGAGTCTTTTATTAATTGTATCATTCTTTTCTGCATTAATATCAGTATGTCTGGTAAGCAATTTTTAAGCCCTATGCAATTTCCGTACATTTCTGTGTTTATACAACTATATTGATCAACAACATAACAACATCACAACATATCTATATTAATTAACATATTTAATACTAATTAACAACGAACTGCCAATAGATAATAGAATTGTGAGAATATTGTGATATTGCATTATTTTGTAAATGAAATGTAACTATTACAATCTCTTATTACAGGTTAGATGGCTAGTAACGAGGATCACCCACATGATGATTCTATTCATGATGGAGATGAGACCGGTAATGCAGTGGAAAGGGAAATTAGATGAGGAATTACAATTATGAAGCGACTCATTCGTGATAGAGATCGAGGCATAAAACATGATGTGCATTGGAGTCAAGATAACCAACTAATTAAGCCTAACGGTTCAACGTTGACAAGTTATCTTGGTTCAGTTACAAGGAGAGAAGTTCCAATTACTTGTGATGATTGGAGAAACAAATTGTTGAAAGACGCTAAAGACAAAATATGGATTGAGATACAGGTACCATATGTGATGTTATTTGTTTTTAATGTCGATTATGTATTTAAATTACTTATACTAACGCACTCTGTGTATGATTTTCGTAGAGGTCTTTCAACATTGATGATACCAGAAAAGATTATATACTCGGATTGGCCGGAAAAATACATAGAGGGTTTAGATCTTTTTTATCAAACAAGTATCTTAAGGATGCGGATAAAAAATTTATTGATGCAGAGCTTCCACAGAAATATGCAGATTTAATTATACCTCATGAATGGGAAACTTTTAAATCCAAACGAAAAACCCCAGAATTTGAGAGTGTAAGTGACATAAATCGACAACGAGCATCAAGTCCCGCGTATCCATACAAAAAAGGGCGTATGGGATATGCACGCTTACAACAATCTATAGTAAATATCTATAAATTGCAATGATATAATTGTTCATCATGAGTTATTTTTTATCATGTTATTTGGCTTAATGTGTAGTTAACAAAGGAGAAAAGTTCTGAAACATCTCTTCCGGACCATTTTTTGTGGAAGGAAGCCCGCGTGGGTAAGGATGGAGTTGTTAAAGAAGATGTTCAACAAATTTTTGAGAAATGTGTAAGTATAACATTATTGCTTGAATTAAATCAAACGTTTATTAACATATAATTAAGTCAAATTTTCGATATTCATATGAATTTCAGGAGCAGTTATCTCAGTCTATATCTCCAGATGAAGACAATGATTGCAGGAGGCTACTTAGTCGAGCATTAGATGTTCGTGAGTATTCTGGTCGTGTGAGGGGTAAGGGATATGGGATCACTCCAACATCCTTGAAAGAACCAAAGAAAAAAACGGCTAGCAATAAAGAACTGCAGGCAAAGTTGGAAGCATTAGAATCTGAAGTTCGTGAATTGAAAAAGGAAAAAGAAAGAGATAAAAAAGAAAGAGATCAAGCTTCAGCTTTTAAAGATACTAGTGAGAAAGATAGTATCAATTGTAATTTTCAACCGAATATTCCTGAGGTAATTATATATATTATTATGAAATTAAATTAGCTTAATTTATTTAATTGACATATATACACATTAACAATGTCATATTTATTATTGGTTTTAGGGTATTTCCCGTTGTCAACTCTATTTATCGTCACCGACTTATCGGATGGTTGGCAAGGGAAAAATGCATAACACTTTGGGAGAAATGCTTCACCATAAACCGCTCCCCACTGGATTTTTGAAAGTATCGATTGATATTGTTTTAGAGGGGGATGCCTTATTACCACTACCTGACAATGTTTCGGATGCAACATTGTTGGGAGATGCAATAGGATCGTTTGTTGCATGGCCGTCAAGCCTCATTTGCCTAGATGATAAGGTAAGCTTAAAACCATTATGAACCTTTGGGTATTCAAGTTTTTTACGGGCATTTTACGTACATTTTTTTTTACATGGTAATGTTAGACTCCAACAAAATCCAAATCAAATGATAAGGGGATTATGCGGGAAACCGAGTCGGTTGCATTGAGAAAAGAGGTACAACACAATTATATGATATTTATGCATGGAAAATGTTAATTCGTGATCTTATACTTCACCTAACTAATTATATGATATTTAGATTCAAGCTAAAGAGATTGAACATGTCAGTAGGGGTAAGATGCCTGAAATTAGCAACATTCCCACACAAACAAAGGGTGTTGCTAAGAAGACCGCGGCTAGAAAAAAAACCTACTTCTCAGTATAGGTCGTGCCTTTAGACACGTTTACTTATAACAAATATTCCAGATGGTGGTACTCAGCTTATACCTATGGAGGAAGGTATTTTTGGTTTTGAATATTTGGAAACAATTGGTAGAGAGGACATGGAGCAAGTTTTTAAACATTTGGAATTGGGCATCGGTGTTGTCGATACATACATTCGGTATACTCCGATCAACTTTGTTTAATTAATTGAACAATTTATTTACTCATTTCAAATGAATAGTCTAATATGTTAATGATGTTTTTATTTAAGGTTTCTGTATGACAAATTGATGCGCCCGCGTGGATTGGAACAAAAATTCGCTTTCTTATCTCCCATGACTATCAACTCATGGTTAATTGTACAGAAACCAGATGAAGTCATACAGTATGTACTCGGTTTATTTATGGCCAGCAAAGATACATAAAAGTTGTTCTTTTTACCATATAATACTGGCAACGGGTTAGATTTTCATTCTAACTTCATCTATTATAATTTTTTGTTTTTTGAAGTTGTGTAGAAAGTTTCCATCTAACCTTTGTTTTCATTCTAACCTTTGTTTAATCTTACAGTGGACATTGGTTGTTGGTGGCAATTAATCCGATAAGAGAAATTGTATATTATCTGGATTCTTTACACAATGATCAAGCAACATACCCAGATATGAAGAAGTTGATTGATACGTAAGTGAGATTGTTCTAAAAATTCGTGTGTATATTTATTTATTTATGTGACATGTTCTAAATATTCGTTTATATTTTATTAGCGTTATACAAGTTTTTCGATCACAAAGAGATATTCAAGTTCCAAAGAGCAAAGCCAACAACATTACATGGATTAGAGTGGAGCTATATTTTCACAATTTTGATTATATTAGTGATGATACTTGATAAAACTAGTTAAGGGGTATATCCTGATATATACCCGTATTTTCTTTCCATGTGTAGTGTCCTCGTCAGCGCAATGGAATAGATTGCGGATATTTCATGTTGAGGTTTATGAAAGAAACTCTTCTTTTAGATCGAATAGATATTCCATCCAAGGTATGGATTTCTAACTTAGGAATTATTTTAATATTTACCACATATGTCTCATATAATTAAATAGTTTTAGCTAAATCATATTATGTTATATTATTATGTAGTACTTTGATGAATTCAAATGTGTTCATTACTCAAAAGATCAATTGGATGAACTTAAAGAGGAATGGTGTCAATTCATTATTGAGCTGAGAGTTTTATAAGGTATATTGTCTTTCTTTCATTGATGATAATTTTGAGTATATATAAGTTTGAATTTTGATGAATATGTCGTCATTAGTATATTAAATTGTGTTGCAATGTTGTTGTTGTTTGTTATAGAAGGTTGGAATCATAAATTGTGTTGGTGCTGCCAAATATTGATTGATATCTTGTCCATAGAAGGTTGGAATCATATACTGATTTTCATAGGCACTTGGCAATATTCAATAACTCATGATCATTTGTTGACATTTTTGGCAATGCTTGCAGCTTGAATATCAGATTTGGCAATGCTTGCAGCTTGAACATCAGATAAGAACAATGCCTTCTTTGTTTTCTTCTATATTTTGTCTAATGTTGTTGTTGTTGTTTTGTTTCAGGTTATATGTGCAGATGTAGAAGATAGAGCTAACAAGTTCATTGTTGTTGTTTTTTTTAGCTTGAATATCAAATTTTTTGTAGCTAACAAGATATATGAATTGTTGTTGTTTTTTAGCTTGAATATCATCAATTTTTTGTATATATAAATTATTGGATTAAAGATGTATATATAAATAGACAAATTTTGTGCATATTTATTGTATTGAAGCTCTAATTTATGCTAATTTGGTGCAAATTCTAAATGGATATTCTGGTGCAAAATGTGGTGAAAACCTGGTGCAAAATATGGTGATAATCTGGTAAATATTTATTGTATATATCAAACAGCACTTTTTTTAAGTTTTATATATAAAAAATTTCGTGGACATTAGACAGCGCTTCAAAGAAAAAAGCGCTGTCTGAAGTGGGGATTAGACAACGCTTTAAATAAAAAGCGCTGCTTAAAGTAGAGAATAGACAACGCTTCTAAAGGAAAGCGCCGTCTAAAGCAATGCCTAAAGATAACCAAAAGCGCTGTCTAAAGTCAAAGCGCTGCCTAAAGGGGTTATTTAGACAGCGCTTTTACAGACAAAGCGCTGGCTAAAGTGACAAACAGATTGCGCTTTCAAAGTAAAAGCGCTGGCTAAAGCAGACATTTAGCAGCGCTTTCTCATTAACTAAAGCGTTGTCTTTACTTATAGCAGCGGTCGAATAGGCAGCGCTTTTAAGCGCTGTCTAAGCCCAAAAAAAAGCGATGTCTAATCCCTTCTTTGGCATAGTGACTTCTGACGAAGCATCTTCTGATGACTAAGGTTTAAAACAAATGCTTCTTAGTTTAAATGAAAATCCAATATCTTCAGACTCTGACAAAACACATCTGATTCTGATGAAATCTTACTCTGGACAATAGTCCATTTTTAGATGCTTCAGAATAAATAAGAATCTATCTTCACCCAAGGGTTTTATAAAAATATCAGCCCATTGATGGTCTGTATCTATAAATTTTAAACATAAAATTCCCTTCTGAACATAGTCTCTAATAAATTTTAAACATAAAATTTCCTTCTGAACATAATCTCTAATAAAGTGATCTTTAATTTCTATGTGCTTAGCCCTAGAATGTAAGATTGGATTCTTACTTAAACAGATAGTAGCAGTATTATCACAAAAGATAGGAATGTTACTCTCATGTATCTGATAATCTTCTAGCTGATTCTTCATCCATAACATCTGCGTACTGCATAGAGACGCATATATGTACTCTGCTTCTGTAGTTGAGAGAGCAATTATTGATTGCCTCTTGCTTGACCATGAGATCAGATTCTTCCCGAGAAACTGACAGTTTCCAGAGGTGCTTTTTCTTTCCAATCTGCCTCCTGCGCAATCTGGATCACAATAACCAGAAAGAGAGTACTCTGACGTTTTCTCATACAACAAGCCAAGGTTAATAGTTCCTTTCAGATACCTTAGAATTCTTTTAACAGCAGTTAAATGAGATTCTCTAGGATCTGATTGAAATCTAGCACACAAATGAACACTGAAAAGAATATCAAGTCTAGAAGCAGTTAAGTACAGAAGTGAGCCTATCATACCACGATATAGCTTCTGACAAACCTTTCCACTTACCTCTTCCTTTTCCAGAATACATGTTAGATGCATTGGTGTCTTAGCTGGTGTACAATCCATCATGTTGAATTTCTTCAGAAGTTCTTTGGTATACTTACTTTGATGAATGTAAGTAGCCTCTATTTTTTGGTCAATTTGAATTCCCAGAAAGAACTTCAATTCATCCATCAGACTCATCTCAAATTCTGCCTGCATTAGCTTAGAAAACTCTTCACAAAGAGACGGATTAGCAGAACCAAAAAAAATATCATCAACGTAAATCTAAACTATAAGTATGTCATTTTTGAATATTTTACAGAAGAGAGTGGTGTCAACCTTGCCTCTGGTGAAGTTATTTTCTAACAAAAAACTACTCAATCTGTCATACCAAGCTCTGGGAGCTTGTTTCAGACCATAGAGATATTTTTTAAGTTTAAAAACAAAATCTATTTTTTTAGAATTTTCAAATCCAGGAGGTTGTTTGACATAAACTTCTTCTGTAATATAACCATTCAAAAATGCACTCTTAACATCCATGTGATATAATATGATGTTATGATTTACAGAAAAGGAAATTCATAGTTGTATGGCTTCTAACCTGGCGATTGGAGCATAGGTTTCTGTATAGTATATTCCTTCTTGTGGACTATAACCTTGTGCAACCAGTCGTGCCTTGTTTCTGACAACCTCACCCTTCTCATTGAGCTTGTTTCTGAATACCCATTTAGTTCCAATAACGTGGACACCTTTAGGCTTCTGAACAAGATCCCAAACATCGTTCTTTGAAAACTGGTTAAGTTCTTCTTCCATCGCCAGAATCCAGTTTTTGTCCAATAAAGCTTCACCAACAGATGTTGGCTCGATCAAAGAAACCAAACCCAGAAGTATTTCTTCAGAAGGTTTGAAGGCTGATCTGGTTCTGATAGGAGCATCCTTATTTACCAAAATCAATTCTTCAGGGTGTGAAGTTGCAACTCTGCTTTTCTTTTGTTGTGGAGCATCAGTGGGAGCAGTAACAATATCAGAAGTAGGAGCTTCTAAATCTTTGGGTTCTTCTTCCTTTTCCTTAGATTCTGAAAAACTGATCTCCAAATCTGCAAACTTTTCAACTAGCTTTGACTTTTCAGAGTCAAGCTTATCATCGAGTCTTACATGAATTGATTCTTCCACAATTCGTGATTCTGTGTTATAGACTCTGTAGCCTTTTGAGCGTTCAGAATATCCTAATAACAGACACTTCTGTTATTTGGAATCAAACTTGCCCAGATTCTCTTTAGTGTTCAACATAAAACAGACACATCCAAAAGGATGAAAGTAAGAAATGTTGGGCTTTCTATTCTTCCACAATTCATAAGGAGTCTTACCCAAAATAGGTCTTATTGAGATTCTATTTTGAATATAACATGTTGTGTTAATTGCTTCTGCCCAAAAGTGCTTAGCCATGTCAGTTTCTTGGATCATGGTGCGAGCCATTTCTTGCAATGTCCTATTCTTTCTTTCTACAACCCCATCTTGTTGTGGAGTTCTAGGACAAGAGAAATCATGGGATATGCCATAAGAATAAAAAAAATTTCAAAATCTTTGTTTTCAAATTCTCCACCATGATCACTTCTGACTCTGACAATTTTGCAATTCTTTTCATTTTACACTTGGGTGCAGAAGGAAGCAAACACAGAATGTGACTCATCCTTGTGTCTTAATAATTTTTCCCATGTCCAATGACTGTAATCATCAACGATGACTAGTCCATATTTCTTTCCATTGACTAAAGCAGTTTTCACTGGTCCAAATAAGTTAATGTGAAAAAGTTCTAATGGTTTAGAGGTAGAAACAATCGTTTTTGCTTTAAAGAAGTTTTTGAAAACTTGCCTTTTGACATGCTTCACAAAGAGCATCTGAAGAATACTTCAGATTGGGTAAGTCCTTGACAAGTCCTAGCTTGTTCAGTTGAGAAATTTTTTTCAAGCTAACATAACCCAGACGTCTGTGCCAGACCCATTGCTCTTCATTAACGGACAGAAGACATTTTACATTCTGATTTTTTAAATCTGATAGTCGGATTTTGTAAGTATTGTTTTTCCTCTTACCGTTGAACATAACTGACCAATTCTTTTAACTAACAGCCTTACAGGACATTTGCTTAAATATAACGTCATAACCATTATCACTAAATTGACTAATTGACAATAAGTTATGCATTAGACCCTCAACTAAAAGAACGTTGTTGACGGAAGGAAGTTTACCATTACCAACAGTTCCAGAGCCAATGATCTTTCCCTTCTGGTTTCCTCCGAAACCAACGACGCCTCCAGACTTAAGTTCCAAATCTTGAAACATACGCCTTTCTCCAATCATGTGTCGCGAGCATCCACTGTCTAGGTACCATGACTGGTGTTTCAGTGGCACCATCAAGGATGTCTGCAACATAGATTATCTCGCTTTTAGGTACCCACTTTCTGGGCCCTTTCTTGTTAGTCTTTCCAGAGGTTCTTACACCTTCGGATTTTCGTGCAACAGGATAATTAAGTGAAATTTGTGCATGATATTTATGCTTAGAATTTTTCTTCTGTGTATGTGATTGTGGTGCAACAGAATCAGAACCTTTTAGTTCTGAACATTTCAGTTTGGTACCAGCAGGCACAAAATGTTCAGACGAAGATTTTGGTTTGATACTTAGAGTCTCATCAATCGATTTTGATGGTCCTGAATATCCTAGACCTCTACTTCCATTTCTGCTAACTCCATAGATTATTGAAGCCATCTTGCTTCTATCTATGCTTTTAGCAAGGAAGTGTTGAAAAGCTCTATCATATCTGATTACTTCATCAGTAATAGATATGTTAGAAGTAGTCTCTTCTTCTAGCTAGGAAACTTTACATTTTAGAGTAGCATTAGACTTTTCTAAAGAATTTTTTTTTTTCATTTAAATCAGAAGTATTTGGCTCGCTCTTAGTAGAGTTCTCAGAAGCAACCACAAAAGTATTTTTCAGAGTTTTGTGTTTACTTAGAAGAAGTTGATACCTTTTCATAAGTTCTGATAAACCTAATTCAAGTTCAAAACAAGATAAGGAAGAAAGTACCTCTTTGTCGTCATCAGAATCTGACTCTTCATCAAGTGTCAGTTGATCCTCTGATAAGGCTTCACTCATGCTGGTCTTTGTCATAAGTGCCATGTTGGCATGTTCTTCTTCAGAATCTTCTTCTTCTGACTCTGAATCGTCCCATGTTGCCATAAGACCCTTTTTGGCTTTGAAAACCTTCTTAGGTTTTCTATCCTTCTTGAGATTTGGACACTCGTTCCTATAATGTCCAGGCTCCTTGCATTCGTAACAAGTAGCTTCTTTATTAGAAGCTTTCCTTTGACCAGATGTAGATTCAGATCTACGTTTTCTTCTGAACTTGCTCTTTCTGTGTTTTCACAACGGGTTTATCTTCCTTGATATGAGAGACAGTTCATCTTCGTCTGAATCTTCTTCTGATTCTTCTGAGTTCTCCTCTGCTTAGTAAGCCTTTTTATTTTCAGACTTAGACTTCAGAGCAACAGACTTACCTCTTTTCCGAGGTTCATCTTCTTAAAGTTCTATCTCATGACTTCTTAAAGAACTAATCAGTTCCTCAAGACTTGTGTTGTTCAGATCTTTTGCCATTTTCAAAGCAGTTACCATTGGTCTCCATTTTACAAGTAGACTCTTGATAATCTTCTTGACATGATCAGCAGTAGAATAACCTTTGTCCAGAACTCTAAGTTCTGCAACAAGCATCTGGAATCTTGAAAACATAGTTTCCACAGATTCGTCATCTTCCATTCTGAAGGCCTCATACTTCTGGATTAGAGCCAGAGCTTTTGTCTCCTTGACTTGAGCGTTGCCTTCATGAGTCATCTAAAGAGAGTCAAAGATAGATTTTGCAGTCTCTCTATTTGTAATCTTTTCATACTCTGTGTATTAAATAGCATTTAGCAGAATCGTTCTCGCTCTGTGATGATTCTTGTAGGTTTTCTTTTGAGCTTCCGAAAATGAGCTTCTAGCAATCTTTTTGCCTTCAGCATCTACTGGATGTTTGTAGCCATCAACTACCAAATCCCATAGATCCAAATCAAATCCCAGAAAGTAACTTTCGATTCTGTCTTTCCAATAGTCAAATTTCTCGCCATCAAAGATAGGAGGTTTTGCACTATACGAGTCTCTTTCATTATTATCAGAAGTGCCATTAGTACCAGCTGGGGAAGCCATTGTTTTTCACACTTGGATCAGTACTAAACACTGTTAGGTGCTTGATAAAAATTCAACCTTTTTATCTTCTCAGAACAGGAGCTCTGATGCCAACTGAAGGTGTGAAAAACACAAGAAAGGGGGGTTTGAATTGGGTTTTTTTAAAATAAAAACTATTTTCTAAAAATAATCCCCTTTACAGACAGACTTCACTTCTTGATAATAAAGCAATAAAAATTGAAAAGAAAGAATACAGTATGTTTATACTAGTTCACTTGAGAAATCCTCAAGCTAGTCTAGTCCACACGCCAAGGTGATTTTGCGTCTCTCAAGCGAGGACTTAATCCACTATACCCAAACTGATTACAACTGCACTAGCAAACTACTGGTGACTAACAACAACCTCTAAAACACACTAGTCCTAGACTTCTTAAGAATTCTGACCTAACTGGTCCCTTAAGGAATACAATGCACAAGTCAAACTACAAGTGACTAACAACACTAAAACACACTGTCTTAGTCTTCCTAAAGCTTCTGACCTACCTGGTCCTTTAGGGAACACAAACAATTGTTTGTTACAAAGGTTTGTTTACAATAATGATGCTTCTACACAAGCTGATGAGTAAACATATTTTAAGAACAATATTGACTTAAGAATGATATTAACAATAGAGCGTATGAACAGTGAAAATTACGGTGACCATTCTTGAAGTCTTCACGCCTTTATATGGCCATGTATAATATGACCGTTGAAGGATATTTCTGACATTTCAGAATTATGGCGGCTTGAAGGATCGTGGGGGACAAATAGTACATTTGCGTCCGCCCTATCCGGAGTGGAGCTGTGTGTCCTTGTACTGTTGTACTGTTGTACCAAGTTGCTTAGTCTTCTCAACTTCCTGACTTCAGAGGCTTCTGAGAGAATGAGTTAGAAGAAGGGACAACGTAACTTGGGTCTTAAGAGCTTCAAGTCTTCAGAGTCTGCAGAGCCATATCTTCAGAGTCTTCAGCACTTGGTCTTCAAAATCCGTTGTCTTCACAATCATAAGTCTTCAGCATCTGGACTTGTTCATCAAAACTTCTGTCTTCAGATCTTCAGAACTTGTTTTCTTAAGTCTTCAGCATCTGGACTTGTCCATTAGAACTTCTGGCTTCAGATCTTCAGAACTTGTTTTCTTAAGTCATTGTATCAGAGTCATGCAACTTCAGAGTCTTCTAAAGTAAATGTTGTTGTTCAGCGGAACAATTCTCTTCTAATAACTTAGCCACGCTATTTATCGAAAGCAGAACCTGTTTGTTAAATTCTCAAAAATAACAAACATTAGAATACCAAAATTGTTCATACAAACATACTTGTTTGTTATCAACAAAACTCAGAGGTATTATTGAAGAACCAAACCTTGTTCTAACATATTTTACATTATCTTTCAAAATTTTCCATCTCTTAGTAGAATTAGCAAAAATAGTATAAATGCGTTGAACAACTCCAAAAAAAAATCTTGAGCTTTAGGACAAGAGTTAGCCATATCACACAATGTCAAATTAAAACTATGACAAGCACAAGGAGTATAAAAGGCTCTTGGATTTATGTCTAAAATTTCTTTTGTACACCTTGATGTTTTCCTTTCATATTTGACCCATTATCATAACCTTGTCCCCGCACATCAAATATGTCAAGATCAAGATTTTTCAATTCATCTTGTAAAACATCAAAAAGCCCTTGACCAGTTGTATCATTCACATTCAAAAATCCTAAAAAAGATTCTTCAACACTAACATAATTTGAAGAAACATCCACATAGCGTATTATCAAAGACATTTGCTCTTGGTGACTAATGTCAAGAGTACAATCAAGTATCACGGAGAAATACTTTGCTTGTTTGATTTTTCTAATGATTTCATTTTTAATTGCAGAAGCAAGAAAAAGTATTAACTCGTTTTGAATTTTATGTCCAAGAAAGTGAACATGAACATTATCATCTGTAATACGTCTAACATGTTCTTGGACAATTGGATCAAATTCAGCTAACATTTCAATTAAGCCCAAAAAATTACCATTGCTATTTTGGTACAATCTCTCATTCGAACCACGAAAGGCCGATTTATGTTTAGCAAGAAATTTCACTATTGAAATAATTCTTCTTAAAACATTTTTCCAGTGCTCCTTTTCTTTCTCAATCAACCGTTGAGTTGTTTTATCAATAGTTTAAAAAATTTGCATTCTTTTATGCAACTCATACCAAGTAGTCATATTGTGAACATGTTCCATGACTGCCTCATGCTCTCTAAGTCTTTCACCAACATGTTTCCAAGTACAAAAACCCTCAATTGCTAATTGACATATACCAATCCCTCTTTTAAAAATTTTACAACAAAAGCAAAATACTCTATCAAGCTTTTTTTTTTTGAATAAACAAGCCAATCTCTATCGCATTTCTCTCCATTTGGTAAAACTCTAGTGATCGTGAAGGCAGGATCAGATCCTGTTGAAGTGGGCCACCAAGTATGTCTGAGATGTTGGGTGTATGGAGAGTAGGAGGGGGGTGTACCTGCAAGGCACTCTGACGCTCAAGTAAGAAAGGGTCAGAGAAAAGGGGTAAGTACAAAGTATTAGTTCGTAGGGTGAATATTTGATACCTGACCCTCTCAAGTGAGAGGGTTTATATAGTGCCCCTAAGCGCGTGGCCAACGGTCCTATTTTCGGGGCGAAATAACCGTTTTCTAGAAGAATAGGTAACTGCCCAAAACTAGTCGTTATGTCAGGCAGGGTGCCCAAAAATAGTCGTTATGTCGGGCATAGACACAGTGTCGGGCACATGCCCCTGGCTGTTCGGGGAGTGAAGAAGTCGTGCGGAACGGGCATCATTTTCGGGGAGGAGTGATGCAGTCCTTGCCTGGTTGGAGAGGCAGAAAGGTAACTTTTTCCCCTTTGTGGGTTGGACTTAGGCAATTCGGCCGTTCTGGGAGAAGAGGTGAATTGGGCCATGTCTAGCCATTGGTCCAGTCCAGAACAGGAGCCCCCCAAGTCGTTACTCCCGAAAATGAGAGTGATGACTTAAGGACAGCTCGTGGCTCTAGGGAGCTAACATAGGGTCGTCGCTTGGTGACGTAGGAGGTTTGTCTCGTGGTGCCCGTTGCCTCTGGTCCCCATGATGTTCCTGACTGTGATAGAACTGGCCGTCGTACGGGGAGGCTAACGGTTGGAAGGAATTGGAAACGTTAGGGTGCCACGTGTGCATAGAGTTCTGTGCAGCAGTTGCTAGGCAATGATGGCTAGTTAATAGCCATCATGACCTACGAGGACGTGTCATCGCATGTGCCCCTCTGTATAAAAAGGGGAAACTCGTTCCATTCTGAAATTTTCGCTCTTGTTTCTCTTTGTCTTCTTCAGAATTCCCGTCCGTCACCGTCGTCTGCTATTCTGGCCACTGCATCAACTTCCGGGCAGCCGCTATTCCCCTTCTTAATCAAGTAAGTTCGTTGATTTTTTGCTCTTCTACCCATTTTCTGGTTGTTTGTAGTCTTGCATGCGGTTAGGTTTAGGTGTAGAAGATGAAATATATTAGTTTCCGGTGATTGTTGGTGGTGGACGGTGGTCGTGCCATTTTCCGCCGCCGATGAGGCCGATAGGTATTAGGATATTCTGGTGAATCGAGCAGTTTCCGGCGTCATTGCGATGATGATGCATGCGTAACCGCTGTGATCGTTCAGATTCAGAAGTAGCGATGAAGTTTCCGGCGAGCCTTCCCAGTTTCCGGTGAAGCTTTGCAGTTTTCGGCGGAACTTTAAAAGTGGCTCGAGGAAGTTCCTCGTACGGGAGCGGCTTGCTCCGGGCATCTCCTTGTGGGAGACTCTTAAAGTTTTTGTTCGATGTTAGGGCTTAGGTCGGGGACGTCGTCCTCGGTCCTTTGTGCGCCCTTTCACTTGACTAGCGGTGGAAGGGTGGATTTGATCTATCGTTGAATTCACTTTTCTCTGCTTTTCAGGTGATCGATATGGCGACGAGGCCAGATGGAGAAATTATCCTGGCTTCGTCTGAGGAAGAAACAAGTTTCTCGGACAGCAGTAGTTCGGCGGCTTCAAGTACCCCCAGCGAGGTCGGGGAGGAAGAGGAGTTGGAAGATACGGAAGAGGATGTCGTCGAGGATTCCGTGGAGGAGTGGGAGGTGGCTGAACCAGCCGAACACGTGTCCGAGTTTGCTTCGTACCTGGGAGATATTTTCTTGGTAGTCGGGCCAGAGGGGGAGTAGAAGGTGCACTTTCCCACCGAGGACGAAAGGGTTTGTACGAATTACGGGGAGCGCTTCACTATGTATGAATACGCGTTCAAGGAGCTAAGAATGAGGCTTCCGTTCTCCGCATTTCAGCAGTCCGTGTTCGTACACTTGAATTTGGCCCCGACGCAGTTGCATCCGAACTCGTTGGCCTTTACACGGGCGTTTGAGCTGACTTGTGATTTCTTGAAGATAGGGGCTAATCTTCCCTTGTTCTTCACTGTCTTCCACCTTCAACGGCAACTTTCGGGGAGGAAGTACGGTTGGGTTTCGTTGAAACAGCCTCGTAAGTTGTTCAAGCCTTTTTCTGAATCTATACAGACGTTCAAGGAGAGGTTTTATATTATAGAGCCCGTGTCGGAAGCTGCCCAGGATAGTACTTATATGTGGGAGATCGAGGTCGATGAGGATGGTAATGACCTGCGCGACGAGGATGGGAAGTATATCGGGGAGAGACTGCTGAAGTTCCCCTTCCGCTAGGGGCCCGCCCATTTTACAAAAAGGCCAAACGAGTATGTCTTCCAGCCGCACAACTTGAACGAGCAGGATGCTGCCTCCTACGAAAAGCTGGTAAGTATGCTAGCTCGTTTCGTCTCGCAGAGTGCGTCACGAAGAAGGGGGAGCCGATACTCGAGAATGATGGCAGCAGACGCGTGGAGTGTCATTTTATCAACACTAAGGCGCTTCTGGAGTGCAAAACTCTCGCAGACGCTCATAAATTGCTCGGTAGTCTTAGTGATCCTGACCTGCCCGACGTATTTTTTCTTCGTAATCTAATGCTTTTTATTTTGTTTGTGCAGGTGAGATGCCTCAGGCTCATGAGAGGATGGTAAAGAATGCTCTTGCGACGAACAAGCCCGGAACGGCCCCTCCCAAGTCTCGATTTGCCAATGCGCGTGCTCCTACTCCTGTTCAGTCTGCTGCGGGGACCTCTTCTCCTACTCCTGCTCCCCGAGGATCCCCCCTGCCTTTGACCTCATGAACCAAACGGCCGAAGGCCAATGACGCTGTGGATCTCAGCCGGGCCCCAGAGAAAGGGAAGTTCGAGCTTCCTCCTTGCATACTTGATAGAAGATTCTTTGAGGGGAGCTCCTTGGATGTGCCGCAGGCAGAATCTCTTCGGCTGGAAAGCATGGATCGCCCGAGTAAGAGGGCGTTGGTGGCCCAGGATGCCTCTGCATTGGTCAGAGTTCTGGAGATGGAGGCCATATATGCTGAAGGTGACTCTGCAACTGAGGATGAACTCAGGGCTGCTCGGGCTACCATGGCGTCCCTCAAGGAAGAGTTGAAGAGTGATGATGATTCCCAAAAGACGGTTGTCAAAGAGGTTGCCAGGCAGAAGAAGGAGAATTCTACGTTGGCAGCGGAGAAGACAGCAACCGAGGAGCTGGTCCAGCAGCAGAGGGCGGTCAATGCTCCGGGCGTGGATGAACCCCAGGATGTGAAGGAATTGAAGACAAGGTCTGAACTGGTTGCCCGTATGTTGGCGGTCGAGGATGACAACATCGTCATTGCGAACGAATCCTTCAAAAATGTCGTGTCTCAACTGCGGGTGATGAACCCTGAACTTCAATTCTCCACCGAGGGTACCCATTACCTGGTGTGTGTTGAAGATGGTTGGATCATCATGCCCGACGCACTCCTTGCCGAGGATCAGGCCGCGGAGAACCAGGAACCTCAGCCTAACTCTGAGCAGACCGACCGGATAGACGAGTGAAGGGTTTTTTTATTGTTGTTATAATTGGTCTGGCCTGCGTGTCGTGTATTTACTGTGACCTATTTTGGGGGGCATGGCCCCCGGTTTATGTAATCCAGTACAATCATGGTCCTAGTGGAAATTTATCATATTTAAATTATGTCCGGTCCTGTGGCCGGTTTTGCTGTTCGTATGGTTTTACTTGCTTTTATTTTCTGCTAAGTGTTGTACTCATGCTCGTTGTGAATGTATGCATGTCCGTGATAGGGAATATTTGACTTATGTGAAGTTTCAGGGGATTGCTCGTTGTAGATGTGTTCGGAAGTGAGGGGTACTGGTCGAACGGCCGGGGAATGTCCTTGCGGGGGTACATAGCTTGGGTCGCGTTTGAGGCCTGAGTTCGCGGCGTGAACGTCCCATCGCGAGCTGGGGTTCTGCCAGTCATGGTACTTTGACGACGGCGATGCTCGATTGAGGACCGCTGTCGAGCAGATATTCGGCTCGTTACTGAGTGGGGTTCTGCTTTATTGGTATGCGACGCTTGTACCTAGGCGTGCATAGTGGTCGGTAGCTGACGTTCGTCGTCGTGACGGGTCGAACCGAGAATTAGGGCCTTAGCTATAGTATTGTTTTAGCTTTTCGGTGTTCCATGGTCGAGCAAGTTCTTCCCCGTTTAGATGTTCTAGGTAATAGGCCCTATTTTCCGTTTTTGCTCGGACACGACAGGGTTCTTCCCAGTTGGCAGCTAGTTTTCCTTCGCGAGAGTCTTTGTGGTTTCTCCTTAGAACAAGGCTTCCCACGTCGAACTATCGTCGTATCGCCTTGGCGTTGTGCTTGATGGTAATTTTTTGTTTTAATGAGGCTTCGCGGAGGGCTGCCCCAGTTCGGATTTCCTCGACGAGGTTGAGTTCTTCTCGTAATGATTCTTCGTTCATCTCCTCGTCTAGGGGCGACTCTGTCCACCTAGAGGGTACGTGAACTTCGACGGGGATTACTGCCTCGGTCCTGTACGCTAGACGAAAAGGTGTTTCCCCGATTGTAGAGTATGGAGTTGTGCGGTATGCCCGTAAGACACTGTGTAGCTCCTCGACCCAAGCCTTCTTTGTTTCGTCCAGCCTTCGTTTGAGGCCTCGAAGGATGACCCGGTTAGCTGCTTCAGCCTGCCCGTTTGTTTGAGGGTGCTCGACGGACGCGAAGTGTTGCTTCGTGCCCAGTTGGGCGACGAAGTCCTGGAACTTCCTGTCCGTGAATTGTGTCCCATTGTCCGTTACTATCGCTTGGGGGATGCCGAAACGTGCGAGGATGTTTCGTTTGTAGAAGCGTAGTATATTGAGGGCAATTATTTTGGCCAGAGCCTCCACTTCTATCCATTTTGTGAAGTAGTCTACACCCACTATTAGATATTTGTTCTGATTTGATCCTACCACGAAGGGTCCTAGAATGTCTAGGCCCCACCAGGAAAATGGCCACAGGGAGGACATAGCCTTGAGCTCGTTAGGCGGAGCCAGGTACATGTCCCCGTGTCGTTGGCATTTATCGCATTTCTTCACGTGTTCTTTAGCGTCATGCTGCATGGTTGGCCAATAATATCCTGCTCGGAGGGCCTTTCGGGCAAGGGACCTTCCACCAAGATGTTGGACGTTGATTCCTTCGTGGATTTCACGCAATATGTGGGCGACCATTTCTTCCTCGACGCATTTGAGTAGTGGAATAGAAAATCCTCGCCGGTAGAGTTTATCTTCGACCAGGACATAAGAGCAGGCTCTTCGCCTAACCACACTGGCCTCCTTGGGGTCGGACGGGAGTTCGTCCTTGGCGAGGTAGTTGTAAACGGGGGTCATCCAACAATTGTTGTCGCTGATTACGTGTACGTCGAGGTTCAGGGGAGCCTTCTCCATGCTGGGTTGAGGTAGAACCTCCTGTATAGCGGACTTGTTTCCGCCTTTCTTCTTTGTACTGGCCAGTTTGAACAAAACATCTGCTCAGACATTGTGTTCGCGGGGAACATATTTCACTTCTACCTTCGCGAACTTCGCCATTTCCCTTTTAACCAGGGCTAAGTATTCAATCAGGTTGTCGTTTTTGACTTGATATTCTCCTCGGACCTGCAGGGCCACGAGTTGTGAATCTGTGCAAATGAAGATTTCTTCTGTGCCCAGGTCCTTGGCTAGACGTAATCCAGCGAGGAAGGCTTCGTACTCAACCTGGTTGTTAGAGGTGGGGAAGGACAGGGTGAGCAACACTTCGACGATGATTCCTTCGTTGCTTTCCAGTATGATGCCCGCACCGCTTCCTGCCGAGCTAGAGGCACCGTCCACGAAAATGGCCCATTTGTGCGCTTCGCTCGCGGGGGAGTCTGCGAACGTCATTTCTGCGACGAATTCGGCCAGAGCCTGGGCCTTGAGGGCTTTCCTGCCTTCATACTGGATGTCAAATTTGGACAGTTCAAGTGACCATTTGAGCATTCGACCGGCCATGTCTGGCCGTCCTAGTAGCTGTTTTATGGGTTGGTCTGTTCGAACCACGATCGTGTGGGCTAGGAAGTAGTGTCTCAATCTTCTGGCTGCATTGATGAGGGCCAGAGCCACTTTCTCTATCTGTTGGTACCTCACTCTGGTCCTTGCAGTGCTTTTCTCGTGAAATATATGGGCTTCTGCCCGTCAGGTGTCTTGCGGATGAGAGAGGCGCTTACTGCTTCAGTTGCTACGACGAGGTACATGTACAAAGTTTTGCCATTGTCTGGGCGAGAGAGGATTGGTGGCTCTGAGAGCACCCGTTTCAGAGGGAGAAGAGCCTTGTCGCATTCCTTGGTCCATTCGAACGCTGCCTCCTTGCGGAGGAGCTTGAAGAACGGTAAGGCGTGCTGGGCAGATTTGGCCACGAAGCGAGATAGTGACGCGAGCATCCCGTTGAGGGATTGGATGGATTTTTTTGACTTGGGCGTTGGAAACTCAGAAAATGCCCGGCACTTATCAGGATTGGCTTCGATTCCCTGTTCTGTTAAATAGAAGCTGAGGAATTTTCCTGTTCGGACATCGAACGCGCACTTCTCCGGGTTAAAACACATTTTGTATTTTCTGGCCTGTTCGAAGACCTTTCTTAAATGGGCGGTGTGATCGGTTTCCTCGTGGGATTTTACGATCATGTCGTCCATATAGACTTCGGGCATGTCGCCTATTTCTCCCCAGAAGACCTTGTTCATTATTCTTTGATAGGTCGCTCTGGCGTTCTTCAGGCCGAAGGGCATTACGTTGTAGTAATAGTTGCCCGATTCGGTCATGAAGGTCGTGTACTTTTTGTCGGCCATTGCCATTGGAATTTGATTATAGCCTGAATAGGCGTCCATGAATGATAAAAGCTTAAAACCGGCAGAATTATCAACAAGTTTATCAATATTGGGGAGGGGGTAGGCATCCTTCGGGCATGCCTTATTAAGATCAGTGTAGTCAATGCACATTCGCCATTTGCCATTAGATTTTTTCACAAGTACAACGTTGGACAGCCAAGTGGTGTACTTGGCCTCCGAGATAAATTTGGCCTCGAGGAGGTTCTTTACAGCTTTTTCTGCAGCCTCCGTTTTCTCCGGAGCCTGCTTTCTCCTACGTTGTGCTACTGCTTTGACGGCCGGGTCAATTGTGAGTTGATGGTAGGCGACGGACGGGTCCAAGCCGGGCATCTCGGTGGCGCTCCAGGCAAAGAGGTTGGCGTTTTCACGGAGGCATGCTTTAAGCTGCTTCCTCGCGATGTCGGACAGGTCTGCTCCAATCTTCACTCCCTACTGAGGGTCGTCGCCGAACAAAACGAGCTTGAAGTTGCCATCTGTAACACCCCATTTTAATTTATTTAATCGTCGTGTGTTATTTCTTTTGTTCGACCTTGTTTAGGGCGTGTGTAGTTGAGCTTGTAAGCTTAAAGTCCTTAACGGAACGGAAAAATAGAGATGTTGGAATAATAATAAGGTGGTAATGAATAATGTGGGGACATATTTAGTAGTAGTAGAAAGAAGTATTATTATTATTATTATTATTATTATTATTATTATTATTATTATTTGTTCTGGACCGGGCAAGGCTTCCTACCCTTAAGGGCCAGGCCCAATCCATCATAATTAGCGAACAGGCCCAATAAGCACAATATAGCCGTTAGGCACAATATAGCCGTTGGGCACAATATAGCCGTTGGGCATGTCCCCCTCACGCGCAGAATAGCTCACGCGACCAACTGCCTCCCCGGATATCACGGAAACAGTTAGAAAGACCACGCGCTTCACCCTCCACTTGGCAATACCTCATTGGTCGATCAGGCACTTTGCTCGCCAGCAATCTCCCTATAAAAACCCCTCGCTCGAGAGGGGCAGGTATTACAAATCATATACTTGACTTCTCTTACTTGCTTTCCCCCTTTCTTTTGACCAAATACTTACTTTGGCATCGGAGTACCTTGCAGGTACTTCCACCCATTTTTCCTCTCCTACGAGCAGCTACTCTTGTCCTACACGAAGGCCGCGACGATCTCCTCCTGGTCCCCTCCGATCAGTGGCGCCGTCTGTGGGAAACTTCGCTTCCCCGTCTTTTTTGAATCAAGATCCCTCATCTTTTCACCCAAAAGACCAAAGCTTTCATCTCTCTCCAAAACCCCAGATCATCATGGCTTTCATCAAGAGTGACATCCGCCAAGAACCTGTGACCGCCGCAGACACTACCGACAACGGTGGGCTGCCTTCCCCGAAGCCTGACGAGCAAATACTACGAGCGCCAGCCGCGGAACTTTCCTTCGAACCCATTCCGGTTCCTCAAGGCGCAGATCCGACCACCGCGGCGCTCATCACCTCTTTGAACAACTCCAATCGTTTCATCCTCCAGCAGGGAGAAAAAATCAGTGCCCTCGAGCACGCCCTTCAGGAGCATCACACCTCGGAGACGCTGAACCTCTCCCTGCCTCCGCGAGTTCACTCAAAGCGGAGACGTGATAGTCCTTCCCCGGTTAAAGAGCGTCCAAAATCAAGAAGCCCAACACCCGATCTTGACCGCCGACATCGTCGTTCTCCTAGGAAAACCAGGCACTCCCCTGCTTCCAAAAGACACCAATATTCGGACAAGTACAAGCATAAGCATATCCGCGGACACTCTCCTCGCCGCAGTCAAAGCCGCGACCACATTCATTCTCCGTCACTTTCTCACAGCTCTAGCAGTAACGACGAAGCTCGAGGCCCGTTCACGAGAAACATTGTGGACACCTGGATCCCCCGTGGGTTAGAGAAACCTCCCACACTGGCTATATACGATGGCACGTCAGATCCTCACGAGCACCTGGAGAACATCGAAGCTATGCTCCAATACCATGGTGTCTCCGGAGCCATCAGGTGCAAAATATTTCCCATCACCCTGAGGAAGGGTGCGATGACATGGTTCAAAAGACTCCCTCGAGGATCCATCTCCTCCTGGCGCGAGCTCAAAGGCCAGTTCACCCGCCATTTCACAGCCTCCCGACGACACCCAAAAATGGAGGCAACGTTGGAAGCGATCATACAAGGCAGGGAAGAACCTCTGCGGGATTATATCGAGAGATTTAATAAGGAGGCAATGGAAGTCAGAACTTCCGATCACATGAAGAAGTACCTCCTCGAGAAAGGACTCCGACCGAAGAGCGACTTCCGCAAAGCTGTCGGGATCGAAGCTCCTCGAACGCTGACAGAGCTTCTCCACATGGCCAAAGATTACATCCGCTACGAGGAGAAAGAAGCCGCATACCGTGCCCGGGATGCAAGAGATCGGGAAGCACCCCGAGCACCCAAAAAGGAGGAACCAGCGCCATCCCGTAAAGGGAAGGAGAAGCGACAGGAGGAGCGTCCCCGTGAAGGCAAAGGGCCAGCTGGCCGATTCAATGAATACACTGTGCTCACTACCTCACGTGAGCGTATTTTCTCCGACTGTATCAACACCGAATTCAAACAAGGATGTGCCAGATTCCCTAAACCAACCACGTCCAAAGGAAACATCGACAAAAGCAAATACTGTCGTTTCCACCGTAGTCACGGGGACGTGACGGAAGATTGTGTGCACCTCAAGGACGCTATAGAGATCCTCATCAAAGAGGGTCACCTGAAAGAATACGTGAAGAAGGGAGAGTCCTCCCGACGAGACACGTCTGATTCGAAGAAAGAAGCAGAATCAACCCCCTCCAGTCCTCCCCCACAGGTCGCAATGTCCTTCAGCCGACCAGAGGACTTCTTCATTCCTAACCACATCGATCCGACTTCCCAGGAATCCATACACAGCACCTGGGAAGCCTTTCCGGCGGCCATGGTCATCTCATGTGGGGGGTATCATGAACTCACGATAGGATCCATCAAGAGAAATTTTGAACAACTGATAGACAGCAACCCCGATCAGTTGTACACGATTGGCAAGGGTAAAGGGCGTTCACAGCCGATCACGTTCTACAAAGAAGAACTCCCCGGAGGATCGCCGAATTCCCACATTCCTCTGCTGATCAGGGCCAAATTATCATCTACTGATGTGCGGAGAATCCTGGCCGACCAGGGCAGCTCCGTGGACATCATGTACTCCAGCCTGTTCCGCGCACTGAAGCTGAATAAGTATAATCTCTCCCCGTACGTGGGATCTGATCTCCAAGGATTCAACGGAGCAACGGCCCGACCTTGGGGTTACGTGGAGATACCGGTCATGTTTGGCGAAGATGAGGCATCCCGGACAATTAAAACACAGCTCTTAGTCATTGATTGCCCGTCACTCTATCAGTGCATCCTCGGCAGACCAGCTCTCACCGAACTCGTTGCTGTCCCCTCGACGGTCCACCTCAAGCTCAAGTACTACACTGAGAAAGGACACGTCGTAACTCTGCACGGTGACATTGAGTTGCTCGCAGATGCTTCGAGGCCGCAACAAAAGGGCAAAACCAGATCGCGACAACAGCAAAATCGGCAAAGCGCACCAGAGAGGACGAGGTTCCAGCCGAAGAGGGCCAGCCAGAGAAAAAGCCCACGCTTCCCGTGCATACCATTGACCTCGACAGCAGGCTTGCTAAAGAAGGAAACGAATATCGGGACGAAGATGGAAGGTTAGGAATGACAAGCTCCCCGTCTCCTACACTACTGCGACCAGTTCCAGATGGGGAATTCGAGATCATCACTTTCAGCAACAACTCCAGCAGGGGAGTAAGGATAGGCGTTGGTCTTCCCAAAGAGGTAAAGAAGGATTTGAAGAAATGCCTCGACGACAACGCCGACCTGTTCGCATGGAGTGCAGCGGATATGCCCGGCCTTGATCCAGAAACTGCATGTCACCACCTCACAATTAATCCAGCTGCCCGCGCCATTGTCCAACGAAGAAGGAAACAATCCGAAGAGAAGGCACAGGCTGCCGAAAAGTTTGTACAAGACCTCTTAGAGGCAAAATTTATTTCTGAGGCCAGGTATACGACCTGGCTCTCAAATATTGTACTTGTAAAGAAAAATAATGGAAAGTGGCGCATGTGCATTGACTACACCGATCTCAATCGGGCTTGCCCGAAAGACGCTTATCCACTGCCGAGCATAGATAAACTCATAGATAATTCCGCAGGTTTCAAGCTCTTGTCCTTCATGGACGCTTATTCGGGATACAACCAAATCCTAATGGCCGACAAGGACAAGAGATACACGTCATTCATGACCTCCTCAGGGAATTATTACTATAACGTAATGCCCTTTGGACTAAAGAATGTCGGGGCAACGTACCAACGCATGATGAACAAGGTCTTCCGATCAGAAATCGGTGACATGCTCGAAGTATACATGGATGATATGATCATGAAATCCCAAGAGAAGTCCGACCATACCACCCACTTGCGCAAGGTGTTCGACCAAGCTCGAAAATGTAAAATGCGTTTTAATCCAGAAAAATGCACCTTCGGCGTGCGAGCAGGAAAATTCCTCAGATTTTACCTCACTGAAAGAGGAATAGAAGAAAACCCAGAAAAATGCCGAGCACTCGTGGAATTCCCCACGCCACGATCGAAAAAGGCGATACAATCTCTCAACGGGATGCTCGCATCCCTTGCTCGCTTCGTAAGCAAGTCCGCCCAGCACGCCTTGCCTTTTTTCAAGTTACTCAGGAAAGAGGAAAATTTCGAGTGGAGGACGAGTGCGAGCAGGCTCTCACCCATTTCAAACAAGCTCTGTCCAAACCACCAGTGTTGTCCCGACCAGACCGCGGGGAAACCATATACCTGTATCTCTCTGTGGCCAACGAAGCAGTAAGCGCATCACTTATTCGCGAGACCACTGACGGGCAGAAACCCATCTATTTCACCAGTAAAGCCCTACAGGGACCTGAAGTCAGATACACGCAAATAGAACGGGTGGCCCTTGCTCTCATAATCGCCGCGAGGAGACTTAGATATTACTTCCTGGCGCACACTATCGTCGTCAGGACCGACCAGCCAATTAGGCAGCTGCTAAGCCGACCAGACATGGCGGGCAGGATGCTAAAATGGTCCCTTAAACTGGCCGAGTTCGACATTCACTACGAAGGAAGGAAAGCCCTCAAGGCGCAGGTCCTGGCCGACTTCGTGGCAGAAATGACTCTGGAATCGTCCCCCCAGCAGGAACACAAGAATGAATCATTTACGTGGATGGCGCATCAAGGCCCGCGGGCAGCGGAGTAGGGATTATACTAGAAAACAAGGAAGGGACCCTGATCGAAGTCTCCCTGATCCTTTCCTTCAAAACATCCAACAATCAAGCCGAATATAAAGCCTTCCTCACAGGATTACGACTGGCTAAAGACGTCGGCGCGAGGAAAATTAAAATCTGCACTGATTCCCAGCTTGTGGCATCCCAAGTATGAGGAGAGTACTAGGCAAAGAACGACCAACTAGCCGAATACTTGACCACGGTGAAAGAAAAATTGACAGAGTTCGAAGCATGGGAAGTTCAGCACGTCCCGCGCGAACAGAATACCCGAGTAGACATCCTCTCCAAATTAGCCAGCACCAGGAAAAAAGGTGGAAACAAATCCGTCATACAAGAAACACTGGCTAACCCGAGCATTACAAAGCCCGACCTGGTAGATGTTAACGTCGTCGGAGACCCCCATTGTTGGATGACCCCGGTATACAATTACCTCACCAAAGGGGAACCTCCCAAAGACAGTAAGGAGGCCAATGTAACTAAACGACGAGCCTGCTCGTACGTACTAGTCGAGGACAATTTATATCGACGAGGGTTTTCCATTCCCCTATTAAAATGTGTCGAAGAGGCCCAGGTCCCCGAAATCTTACAAGAAATCCATGAGGGCATCAACGCACAACACTTAGGAGGAAGATCCCTGGCTCGAAAGGCTCTGCGCGCAGGATATTACTGGCCGACTATGCAGCACGACGCCAAAGAACATGTGCAAAAATGTGACTGTTGCCAGCGCCACGGGGACATGCATTTGGCACCACCCAACGAGTTGAAGACCCTCTCCTCACTGTGGCCCTTCGCCTGGTAGGGGATGGACATCCTAGGCCCCTTTACAATGGGATCTTATCAAAATAAATTCCTAATCGTGGCCGTCGACTATTTCACAAAATGGATTGAAGCCGAAGCGCTCGCCAAGATCACAACCTTCAACATACTGCGTTTCTACAAAAGAAACGTCCTCGCCAGATTCGGGGTACCCCAGGCCCTTGTGACCGACAACGGAACCCAGTTCGAGGACAAAAAATTCCAAGACTTCGTCGCCAAATTGGGAACGAAACAACACTTTACTTCTGTCGAGCATCCACAAACCAACGGGCAAGCGGAGGCCGCGAACAGAGTGATCTTACGCGGATTAAAACGAAGACTAGGCGAGGCCAAGAAAAGATGGGTCGAGGAGCTCCACAACGTCCTCTGGGCGTACAGGACAACACCTCACTCCACCACTGGGGAAACCCCTTTCCGACTTGCGTATGGAACAGAGGCGGTAGTACCGGTGGAGATAAGGGAGCCCTCCAGAAGGACAGAAGCTCCCCTCGACGAAGAGATAAATGATGAGGCTCTACGCGAGGAACTCGATCTGGTCGAAGAAATAAGATCAGGGGCTGCCCTCCGCGAGGCCGCATTGAAGCAACAAATCACAATGCGACATGACGCCAGAGTCATAAAGCGCGACTTCCCCGTAGGCAGTCTGGTCCTGCGCAGAAACAAGAAGGATTCTCGCGAAGGGAAACTGACAGCGAACTGGGAAGGACCCTATAGGGTCAAGTCCAAAACGGGCACGAGAGCATATTACTTGGAAACACTGGATGAAAAACAACTTGCTCGACCATGGAATGCTGAAAAGCTCAAGCAGTACTATAGCTAAGTCCTTAACCACGAGGATAGAAAATTCGCCGACATAGTCACCCCAAAACGGGGAGATATGCGCGACCATCGTATCGTGCCCTGGTGAAGCGCGACACGCATTACAACGCCAGCCAGCTTCTGCTCATTGGATGAGCAGATCCTGCGCACAACGGGGATACCTCAACCGAGCTCCGTCGTTGCCGCACCATTTAGGCAGGACACCCAGCTCGCGATGGGAACAGTCCAAGCCTATGAGATTAGTACCTCAAACGAAGTCCTAGCCTCATCATGGGCGGAACTACTTCGCCCTCCTCGGTAGGTTTTGCGCCTAGCCGGGGACACATGCACACATAAACAAAAAGATCAAAGTCCATAATAAAACGTCCACAAAACCCAAGTATATTAAAGTACTGGCCACGACCGGACAATGTCATAAATACAAAGAGGGGCAGCGCCCATACAAAATGATAAATACAAATTGATAAGGGCACGCAGGCCCACAACATGCTAAAACAACCAAGTCCTACTCTGCGACTTCACTCTCCTCCTCGGCTGGGATAACTTGACCGTCCACCACTCTGTTGAACAAACCCATTCCATCCGTCGTGAGCTGCACACTAGAGTTGAGGGCCACCATCTGCTCTTTAGCCGCATTGAAGCCGAACTCAGCTGCTTTCAGGTTATCTTCGCAAAGGATCCTGATCCTCCCGATCAAGTCGGTCCGCGACTTTAGAGACTGCTCGTCATCATTTCATCCTGGGAAGCTGAAGTCAAGCCTTCCAACTCAGCAATCCTCTCCTGCAGTCTCTTCCTCTCCTCGTCAGCCTTGAGCGTAGCTAACTTCAGCTGGGTCACCTCCGTCTGGAGCAGCACCTTGGCCTCCTCGTGACCTTCAAACTATTTCAAATCGTTGAACAGCTTGTTGTTTTCTGCCTCTAGCTCGACTATTTTATTCTGGGAAGTCACGAGGCTCGCCCGAGTAGCGACTTCATCGTCAGCGAGGACAAGGGCAGCTTCAAGGACCCTGACCATGCCCCCCGCATCCTGGCACAATTGTTTTCTCCTCACTTTGGACTTGGCATTCAAAATAGTCGTGGCTTCAGAATCATGGACTTCTATCGAATCCCCTTCAACGAACAAGTCTCGGCGCGTGTAGCAGGCGGGCAGGACGAAATGACCGGCACCGGACCCCCCAGCTCCAGCGGCCACAGGAGTCCCCGCAGCATCCTTCTTCCTCTTAAGAGAACCCTCCGGGGTCAGCGGTGCCGAGGCTCTCTCTGGGACGGGAGTAGATCTAGCAGCAAAACTCTCCATCACTGTTTGCTTAGGCGCCCCGGCCTTGGTACCGGTGGTCGCCTTCTTATGAACCTTCGCTGCCTGCGACCTCATCAGACACTCCCGCATGTCAGCCATCATACCTGCGAACACACACATCAAGTCAGAATCAAAATAATTTAAAGAAACGAAACCAAACAGTGGAGCATACCAAGCAAAGTCATAGCGTCGTCATCATTATCACACTCAAGGAGAGCTTTGACATTAATATATCTAGCTGCTCGGACAGGTCCATCCTCCCCGACCAACTGATTCCCGTCCTGATCAACGACGAAGGCCGGAGTAAAGCTCTCCACGTAAGCATGGAGGATCCTGTACGACTCCTTATCCGCCAGGCAAAGCTGCTCATGCTTCACAAGGAACTGATCTGTTCGGTGTTTAAAATGGGTGTAGACCCATTCCAAAGGAAAGATGGAGACCACGCCATCCCTTTCTCGACCATCCACCATCACCCTCTCAATGGTCGAGATGCTCCTCTTCGCCTCTTCGGTTATAGGCTTCACGATCAGAAACCTGTCCTTGAAATTGCGTATCGAATCAGAATACGGCCAGAACAGCCTACTCTGTTGCTTAAATGATACCCAACTCTGTTTCAACCCCGCCGTGCTCCGCTGAATTTGGAAGAGGCAGAAGAAGAGATCCGTGGTCGCCCCGATATTGAGATAACGACACACTAACTCAAAAGCCCTCATAAAAGCCAAGGCGTTTGGGTGAAGCTGGGACGGGCACAAGGCCAAATGGGTGAACAGAGAGGATTGGAAGTCAGTGAAAGGGAGACGCATCTTGGCCTCCGTAAATGCAAATTCATACATAGGAAAGCGAAGTCCCGGGTACAAGGAACAGATTCTATCGTACTCCCCGGGACGAAAGGCTTTCCATGCCCGTGGAGCGTCCTCGTCGCGTCTTTCCAACAAGTCGAAGTCCCGTATCTCCTCGGCGGAGAAGGTTGATCGAAAAGACAAGGGTTCATGTCCAAGCCAGTCAAGGTCCCCTCCTGCGACCTTGATTTTCGAGTAATCGGCAGACACACTGGGCCCCTCTTGTACTTCCTGTGCATCGGGCGTAACTTCATCGCGGGGTTCAGCCATTTTCACCTGAAAAGCAGAGGAAGAGAAGTGAATTCGACATCCGCGATCAAATCCACCCTTCCACCACTAATCAAGTGAAAGGGCGTTAACGAATCCGGGGACAACCACGTGCTCGTATAAATTACCTACCGATAGCTAGGAGAGGTCTCCGCGACCAGAACTCGCAGATGCACATACGAGGACACATGTTCGTCCCAAAATCATGCCAAAACTCCGAACAGGCCTAGTGCCCGACTACAAACTAAATTCTACACCTAACCAGATTCTACAAGGATCTACGCTAACAATTTCTACAAAATTCTAGAAATTCCTAAAATTCATCATGTTCTTCACAAAATTTCCTGGAATTCATGTGTTCATCAAAGAACACATGAAGTTCAACCGGAAAATATGAACTTCAACTGGAAAACCAATAAAAATATGCAGAAAGGGAAGAACGAACTTACGAGTAAAAGAAGAAGTTGACGGTGGCGAAGAGAAGCTCCGGCGAAGACTAATTGCAGAGCAAACGAGAGCAAAGAGTGAAAAAACTTGTGAAATTATGAAAAGGAAACCTTCCCCCACCTTTTTATAACCATTTGATCGTGGGGAATCATGAAGGTCATCATAGCCTATACGCCCCTAGGGCTGACAAAAGCCATAAATGCTCACCACGTGTCACAAAAACTCTTCGCCTGGTTCAACGCAGAAAATACACTAGCCCTTGGCCCCCACGAGCAAGTCTCTTCGTCAAAGTGAACACATCCATGCATAGATGCTCGCCAAAAACTCTTATTTCTCCGAGGACGCTGCAAACCCTAATCGACATTTCGCGCTGGTAGCTGACGACCACATCTGGTCGGGGCATAAATGGAACATTCTACGCGAGCAACCACTTCCTTGACAGTACGGTCGAAGTCACAGCTATCTAAAGTCATTACTCTCCAATAGAGCAACGACTTGGGGAGCTCCTGTTCTGGACCGGGCAAGGCTTCCTGCCCTTAAGGGCCAGGCCCAATCCATCATAATTAGCAAACAGGCCCAATAAGCACAATATAGCCGTTGGGCACAACATAGCCGTTGGGCACAATATAGCCGTTGGGCGTGTCCCCCTCACGCGCAGAATAGCTCACGCGACCAACTGCCTCCCCGGATATCACGGAAACAGTTAGAAAGACCGCGCGCTTCACCCTCCACTTGGCAATACCTCATTGGTCAATCAGGCACTTTGCTCGCCAACAATCTCCCTATAAAAACCCCTCGCTCGAGAGTGGCAGGTATTACAAATCATATACTTGACTTCTCTTACTTGCTTTCCCCCTTTCTTTTGACCAAATACTTACTTTGGCATCGGAGTACCTTGCAGGTGCTTCCACCCCTTTTTCCTCTCCTACGAGCAGCTACTCTTGTCCTACACGAAGGCCGCGACGATCTCCTCCTGGTCCCCTCCGATCATTATTATTAAATAAAATCAGAATTTTAGTAATAATATAGTGAGTGGTAGTAAAATAAGGAAAAAGGGAGAGAAAAATAGAGAAAGAGAAGCGAAGGAAAAGAGAGAAGAGGAGAAAGAGGAAAAATCGAAGAAACCTCCGTTTCAATTGCGATTAATCAGGTAAGGGTGAGAAGTTCTGATTATATTTTGATTGTATATGTGTGTGTATATATATATATATATATGTGTGTGTGTGTGTGTGTGTGTGTGTGTGTGTGTGTGTGTGTGTTTGTTTGGGTTGATTTTGGTTGAAAATGTCAGGGTTTTAACATTTGATAGAAATGGTAAATTGAGTGGAAATTGATGTTTTCACGGTTGAAACTCGGTATAAATCGCGTAGTATAGTCGGGTGAGGTTAGGAATTAGTTGGAAATGCTTACCTGTATGTTTTCACATGTTTGGTTGAATTTGATGGAAAATTACAGCATTTGATATGTTGAGATTTTGAGATTTTGATCCAAAACTTTTGTGTTGGAAATCATGTTTTAAGGTTCCTTATTGTTGATACATGATAGATATAGATTGCTATGTATTTAATTTGTATTATAGTGATGTTTAGATGAGATTTTAAGGTAAAATTGCTCAAAACCCGTAGCTGTTGCAGGGCCATTTTCTGGTTTTTGGAAAAACTTCAAAAATCCATATGTTTTGATCCGTAAGTCCGTTTTGACCCCCGTTCGAAGTGTTGGAAAACTAATGAGATATTCTTTCTATTAAAAATGGTTTGGAGGGTAAAAGATGATTTAATTAATTCGCATTTTTGAGAAATAGTCGTGCGGTCGGTATTTTGTCGTGTGTTATGCTATTGCCATATAAATGTGGAGCTTTTAGGCAGTTTATATGATGTTGAATCTGACTATAGAATGTGGTTATTGAATGTTGGCCTTGTGGCATAAAGGTATTGAATAAATGAATTCCAATGTATGATATCATTTAGATGTTGCTGAGGGTAGCCTTCGTGGCGTGAATCCTAGTGAATTGTATATTAATGCAGGTGATAAATGATTGGACAGTTGTGGTTATAATAGTGTGTATTACGGTGAGTATTGTAGCGGGGAAATTTGTGAGTGTAAGCTATTGACTAACTTAACTAAAAAATAAACAAGAGTCGCCACCGCACTTTTATTTTATCCACAAAGGGAAAGGAAAAAAGAGCGAACAAAATCTAAAGAGTTCTAAAAAAACAAGAACAAACAGAGACTGGGTAAGGGGGGTTGGTTACGCAATGGGAAGGTGTTAGCACCCAAAACGTCTATAGTACTTTATATGAGCCCTTTGAAATATCTAACGCTTTTTGGTTTGAAAATGGTTTGCTTGTAAAGAGATTGAGGAGATGAGAGGAGAATTTTTTTTTTAATATTTTTGTGTTTGGAGAGACTTATCGCCTCATGCCTACGTACCCACGATGTGCAATGTAGGATCAAAATCTCATAGTTCGTGGTACAAAGAACAAAAATTTATTGGTTTTGATTGATTTTTAAGTGTAAAGACAAGTCGTCATTTCTAAGCGAATAATTCCGCTTAAAGAAATGAATCTTGTCTAAACTTATGAAAAAGAGTTTAAAAGAAAAAATGTGCATAAAAGCACAAAAGATTTGAATGAGTTTTATATTTTTTTATGTTTTCATGAAATGGTCAAAGTATAGTTAAATGGGTTGACATTTATTAAAGAAAACAAAGCTTTAAAAAGTCACTTGACAAAAGTCGATGTTTTATTATGAAAGCGGTTTTAAGTTGAAAACAAGAAGGTTTTGAAAAAGAGAGAGGAGATTTTGAAAATTTAAGAATGGGGAGGAAAAGAAGTGACTATCCTAGTGCATAAAGTAAAAGCTAGGGAAAAGAAGGATCTAACCAAAATGGAGCCACTTCAAAGCAATATTAAAAGAATTCCATCCTTAAGCAAATTGGCCAATAAAGGCAAGTCTTCAATCAATACTCCAAGCAAAGGGATAAGAAGTCCTAATTCTAGGTCCATAAGTCCAATATTACTTCAAAAGAGGTCCATAAAGAGATCACTCTAAAGCATATGATAGTAACCAATAGTCCAAGATGAGGAGAATTAAGTTTTTTATGGTTTAAGCCTTTATTAATGTTTTAAGTCCAAATAGACAAAGAAAAAAAAGGCATAAGCATAAACATGTGTCCAACGGACAAAGGAAAAATTGCGGAAGCATAAACATATGTCCAACGGACAAAGGAAAAATTGCGGAAACATAAACATGATATGTAATGAAGCATAAAAAAAATAAAAGAGATAGGGAGCGAGAAGGAAACATAAACAAAATTAATACAAAATATTGTTAGTATGTTAGTGATTAGTTGTTAGTATTAGTGATCAATAACAATTGAATAATTGCACTTAGGTCAAGGTTGATGAAACTCATTAGAGGATTGGTAAGACCAAAGCCTCCTAACAATAAGTTTCATGAGTTTTGAACCATAAGACAAATAATCAACTATTCTTGATAGTTTTCCGAT
Organism: Lathyrus tuberosus; assembly: GCA_022829125.1. Taxonomy (NCBI): domain Eukaryota; kingdom Viridiplantae; phylum Streptophyta; class Magnoliopsida; order Fabales; family Fabaceae; genus Lathyrus; species Lathyrus tuberosus. The sequence goes on from JALAZF010000229.1 coordinate 1,383,441, forward strand.
ACGGGACAAATATTGCGCTATGTTAAGCAATCGCCGAGTAATTTACGGAGTAATTACCCTACAATGAGGCCGGTCAATAGCTCTTTGTGCTAATGTATGCTAGATGAACGATATATAGATCGTCATCCGAAAGCAATACCACACGAAAAGAAAAGTGGTAGCGATCTCGTCTCGATCAAAATTCAACAAAAGAATTCCAAGATCTTTAGACTTTCATCGGTCAAAAAGAAAAAGAAATAGATGAAGAGAAATCCAAATTAAACCACACAAATATGTGATCTAAGGCTAAGAAGAAAGGAAAGGGGAAGAAAATGGAAAAAGAACCAAAACAGCCCCAAAAACAAGCAATTTTCACATTCTGGAGGCTGGTTAATCGATTAACCAACTCACAGTGCAATTAGGTTAATCGATTAACCAGTGCAAACTTCCAGTTTTTTTGCGCAAAAATAAGCTGTTAATCGATTAACCTAAATGTACATGTTTTGGTTAATCGATTAACACTATGAAATCAGCAGAAAATCAGTTTGAAAATTGCCAAATCCTTGATCACTCATTTCTTCAAACATCTTAGGATCAAGGATTCAATTGTGCACGAATTTTGGAGTAAAACAGCAGCAAAAACCAGCAATCAACACAAATTGCAAGATCCAAAGATCAAGCAAACAAGATCAACAAAGGATCTACATTATGGAAGATGAAGATGAAGCTTCAATAATGGTGAAAAGTGAATTACCAATCCAAATCTGAAAATTCTTCCAAATTGCAGCAAGATCTATACTCCAAAACCTTGATCTATGAACAAAAACAAGAAATGATGAAGGTTTAGCTCTAAATTAGTAAGAATCAATGTGAATTCTTACTAACTTATGAAAGAAGAAATTGAGCTTTTGGTGAATTTATGGTTTGGGGAGAGAAATTGCAAGGGATTTGTTGGCTATCAAAAGCTTGTAGAATGAATGAAATGAAGCCTCTATTTATAGAATTTAGGCTTGGGAAATTTGGTGGTTTGGAATTAGGCTTGGGTGATCAAAATTAGGATTAGAATTCAAATTTGGAGGGAAATCACAAAAGAGTGGTGATTAGTGATGGTACATGGTGGGAAATGATCAAAGTGATGTAGGGAATTAAAATGAGATGGTCTAGAATATTCCAAATGTGATCAAGGGCTGAGATTGGTGCCAATTGCTGCAGAATTTGAATTTGGCACATTTTTTCAAAAATTGCACGTGTTAATCGATTAACCACTTTACAGTGTAATTGGGTTAATCGATTAACACAGTGAAAAATGGCTTTTTGATGTGTTGTCTTGGCTCTGGCTCGATTTTCTTGCTTGTCAAAGAAGGAATGGAAATAAACACATGAACCTTGGAGTCCCTTGAATGATAATCAATTAAATCTTGGAAACTCTTGATCAGATAATTTTTGAATTAATTGCATATCAACTTTGACTTTTCTCAGATAAAATTCATTCGAACTGTGGGACTGTCATTTTGGCATTTTTAACCTGTTCTTCCCCTGAAAAAGTTAGTGAAAGAAAACAAAATATTTTTGGATTTTAATTAATGGTTAGTAAACATAAACAAATTAAACAAATCAAATGCACACCAACTCAAAGATCCCTGCAAGGCACAATCCTATCAAAGAGGGAACCAATATGTGATCTTGTTTGTGGTATGCAAAAATGCAAATGGCATGTGGGATCTTAGGGGTAAAAATTAGGATATTACAAGTATGTATCTCACGTGTGATCATGAGGATCGTGAAGATGTATAATTGTTATTATACATGTGTTTTGTGTATAATCTGTGTCATGTATTTCATGATGTGTCTGGTGGAGACAGCTAGGTGGGAATCCATGATGGGTGCCTAGTATTATCCGGACTCCAATGTGGAGTTGTATGGAGATAAATCATTGCTCAGTGGAAGTGTATGTGATTTATCCGAATTCTATTGAATGAACCATGGTTTGTTGGTGCCACTTGCATTGTGTCATTGAGTCACATTGCATTATTATGTCTTTGTTGAATTATAATTGAAAGTGACAAGTATGTCGTGAATGTGTACACATTATGTGTGATTGCTTGATTACTACTCCTTAATATGTATTTTACACCGTTAATTATTGGATGTAGTTCTCACCCCTTTGTTGTTTCTTGTGTCTGTGCTTTTTGGGAAGTACAGATAATCTAGGTACTTAAGTAGTGCATGGAGTGCATGTTGCCTGATCGAGTCTTAGGAGTCGCTCTGATACGTAACACGGGATAATGAGAATTTTATCTTTTGTTGTTCTTTCGTTTATTTTGTTATGTATCATTGCTCACTTTAAAACACGGTGAACCACGTGTTTATGTGGACTTTGATTATGTTGGCGAATGGCCATGATTTTGGTTGCAATATTTCATTCCGCTGTTTTGACTTATTATTGAGAAAAGGAGTGAATGAAGTAAATAGAGAAATTCAGGTTATGTTTAACAAGGTGTGACATCCCACTTATGAAGGGAACTCTGATTAATTTGTATTATTTGATAATTTTTGTAAATTGGGAAAGTGGGGCGTTACAATTAGTATCAGAGTAGGTCGGTCCATCCTGCCAGATGTTGTAGTGGAGTTTGTCCTTAGAATAGGAGTGGATTTGTGTGTTCTTCTAACCGTGTTGTGATTGTTGAACAATATGGCAGGGAGAAATGATGTTGCTCTTGCTACAGCGCTGCAAGCTATGGCGCAGGCAGTGCAGAACAACAATCAGATTGCTGGGGAGGCGCAGTTCCGTAACTTAGAGAGGTTTCAGAGCAATAAGCCGCCTACATTTAAGGGTGGTATTCTTGATCCTGAAGCGGCACAGAAGTGGCTGAAGGCTATTGAGAAGATCTTCAGGACCATGGGATGCAATGAGGCTCAGAAGGTGCAGTTTGGCACTCATATGCTGGAAGGCGAAGCCGAGGCCTGGTGGGATAATAGTCGTCAGAGGTTGGAAGCTGCGTGTACTCATATTACTTGGGCAGTGTTTCAGGATGAGTTTCTGGAAAAGTATTTCCTAGAAGATATTCGCAGTGCGAGGGAGATTGAGTTCCTGGAACTGAAACAGGGTAGCATGACTCTTGTTGAATATGCTGCTCGGTTTGAGGAGTTGGTGCAGTATTGTGCTCACTATAATACTGATGAGACTATGACTTCGAAATGCTTGAAGTTTGAGAACGGGCTGCGTCCCGAGATCAAACAGGGCATTGCTTGTTAGAAGATAAGGAGTTATCTAGAACTGGTAAGCAGAAGCCGAATTTATGATAATGATAACTGGGCCCGGATTGCTCATTTCAAGGCCTTGAGTGACCGGAAGGGTAAGTAGAGGTATGGGGGTACGTCTTATAGTGCTCCAACTGACAAAGGAAAACAGAAAGCCGCTGTGGGGGAGAGAAGGCTCCCAATCTTACCAAGTGTTTCAAATGTGGTGGCACGGGTCATCGTGCTAATGATTAGGGATGGCAGGCAGACCCAAACCCGCAGGGTCCACCTGCACCCGAACCCGAGTCACGGGTGAAAACCCGAGTTGACTGGGTTCGGGTTCGGGTGCCACCCGATATTTCGGGTGCGGGTTTGGGTAGTGTAAAACCTGTGCCCGAAACCTGAAACCACACCCGCTATATATATATATATATATATATATTGTTTTTTTTTTTTTTTTTTTGAGTTTTTGCTACGGGTTCGGGTTTGGGTGAAAAAACCCGAACCCAACGGGTGTGGGCGTGGGTGTTATTTTGCCACCCGAATAGCCTTTGGGTTCGGGTTCGGGCTCGGGTTCAGGTGGTAATTTCGGGTGCGGGTTGGGGTAGTGTGAAACCCGCACCCGATCCGACCCGTTGCCATTCCTACTAATGATTGTCAGAATGAGGTGAAGAAGTGCTTCAAGTATGGACGACCAAGTCATGTTGTGGCAAGTTATAGGACTACTATACCTACCTATTATAATTGTGGAGAACAGGGTCATATCAGCACTAAGAAATCTCAAACAAGTGGAAGGGTATTCGCATTGGTAGGAGCCCAGTCTACTGGTGATGAACGTTCCATCAAAGGTACTTGTTTTATTAATGACATTCCTTTGATTGCTATCATTGACACAGGTGCAACCCACTCGTTCATTTCTGTTGATTGTGTGAAGAAATTAGGAATTATGCCGTCTACTTTGGATCGGAGGATGACTATTAAAACTCCATCTATTGGTTCTGTGGTTACTTCTTTAGCATGCTTGAATTGTCCGTTGACTATATTTGGTAGAGAATTCGGAGTGGACTTGATTTTTTGCCACTCATTAATCTGGATATTATTTTGGGAATGAACTGGTTAGAATTCAACCGAGTTTACAATGATTGCTTTAGGAAGAGGTTGTTGTTCCTTACTCCTAAAGAGGAAGCGTTGGCTAATTATTTGTCTACTAAGGAATTGGGAACCTTGTTAGCAGACGAAGCTAAGATGTTTGCGGTGTTTGCCTAGTTATCCGTTGAAAGCAATATCTCAGTTAATGAGTTACCGGTGGTAAGTGAATATCCTGAAGTATTTCCAGATGATATTACTGAATTGCCTCCGACGAGAGAAATTGAATTTACTATTGATCTTGTTCCTGGTACCAAACCTATATCTATGGCACCATACAGGATGTCTGCATCAGAATTGGCAGAGTTGAAATCTCAAATCGGAGAATTGCTTGATAAGATGTTTATTAGGCCAAGTGTGTCACCTTGGGGAGCTCTGGTGTTGTTAGTGAAAAAGAAGAATGGTAGTATGCGTCTGTGCATTGATTACCGTCAATTGAATAAAGTGACCATTAAGAATAAGTATCCACTTCCAAGGATTGATGACTTAATGGATCAGCTTGCGGGGCTCGTATTTTCAGTAAAATTGATTTGAGGTCGGGTTACCATCAGATTAGAGTGAAGGAAGGTGATATTCAGAAGACTGCATTCAGAACTCGCTATGGACATTACGAATATGCAGTGATGCCTTTCGGAGTGTCTAATGCACCGGGTGTGTTTATGGAATATATGAACCGTATCTTTCATTCTTATCTGGATCAGTTTATTGTGGTATTCATTGATGATATATTGATTTACTCCAAGTCTGAAGAGGATCATGTAGAACACTTGAGAATTGCATTGCAGGTATTGAAGGATAATAAATTATTTGCAAAGTTCTCAAAATGTGAATTTTGGTTGAAGACTGTGAGTTTCTTGGGTCATGTTATTTCTAGTGATGGCATAACAGTGGATCCATCTAAAGTAAGTGCAGTGCTTCAGTGGGAACCTCCGAAGACTATAACGGAAATTAAAAGCTTCTTGGGTTTGGCAGGTTATTACCGAAGATTTATCGAAGGATTTTCTAATTTGGCGTTACCGTTGACTCAGTTAACTAGAAAGAGTCAAGCTTTTGTTTGGGATACGGCGTGTGAAGAAAGTTTCAAAGAATTGAAAAAGAAATTGACTACATCACCGATATTGATTATACTAAATCCAAGTGAACCTTTTGTAGTGTATTGCGATGCATCTAAGATGGGATTAGGCGGAGTGTTAATGCAAGATGGCAAGGTGGTGTGATATGCTTCACGGCAATTGAGGGTTCATGAGAGGAATTATCCTACTCATGATCTTGAGTTAGCTGCGGTGGTTTTTGTATTGAAAATTTGGAGGCATTATTTGTATGGATCGAGATTTGAAGTATTCAGTGACCACAAGAGTCTGAAGTATTTGTTTGATCAGAAGGAATTGAATATAAGGCAGAGAATATGGTTAGAGTTCTTGAAGGACTATGATTTTAATTTGAGTTACCATCCGGGGAAAGCTAATGTTGTAGCGGATGCTCTAAGTCGGAAGACAATACATATGTCGACATTAATGATAAAAGAAATGGAATTAATTGAACAGTTCAGAGACTTGAGTATGGTTTGTGAAACTACACCGGAAAGTGTTAGATTGGGTATGCTTAAAGTGAATAATGACTTTTTGGATGCAATTAAGGAAAATCAGAGGCTTGATTCGAAGCTAGTGGACTTGATGCCTACAGGAGGAGATGATCCTGAGAGTGATTTTAAGGTGGATAAGGGTGGTGTACTGAGATTCCGGGGCAGGATTTGCTTGCCAAATAATATGGAGTTGAGAAAAGCAATCTTAGAGGAGAGTCACCGGAGTAGCTTGAGTATTCATCCGGGAGCCACAAAAATGTACCAAGACTTGAAGAAGTTATTTTGGTGGTCTGGTATGAAGAGAGATGTAGCTCAGTTCGTTTATGCTTGTTTGACATGTCAGAAGTCAAAAGTGGAGCATCAGAAACCTTCGGGGTTGATGCAACCGTTGGAGATTCCAGAATGGAAGTGGGATAGTATTACTATGGATTTTGTTACTGGTTTTCCAAATACGGCGAGGGGCTTTGATGCTATTTGGGTAGTGGTGGATCGACTTACAAAATCCGCACATTTTATACCAATTAATATCAGTTTTTCGTTGTCAAAGCTGGCGGAGATTTATATCAGAATAATTGTGAAGCTGCATGGTGTTCCGTCAAGCAATTTAACACCCCCAATCTATACTCTGAGTAATTAAAGCGATAACAAATAATCAAAGTATAATTAAAACATTATTGGCATAGACGGGAGCGTCACATCACAAGAGATGAAATTATAACAACCAGCTCATAAAGATATGCAACAATCAGGTAGCAACATAAACAGAGGAACTCAGTTCTAACACCCACAATTCAGATACAGAATAAAAGCGGAAAATCTGCAACTGAAATCTCATATATAAACATAGAAGGTTGTCTATCATATACAGAGTCATACATGTAAAATCTAAAAAAAGATATATATATATATATATATATATATATATATATATATATATATATATATATACATAGTCACATAACAATCTCCCTGACTACCCGATGCTACATATCAGAGCCGACCGACAAAAGGATGAAGACATAATCTTCACAAAAAGACCTCCAGCATCTAATCTGCAATGCCTCATAGAGCATTCAAAACAGCAGAAGGGTGAGAAACACAATTATAGTATAGTTGCATACAATTATGTAATAACATGAAATACGCATGCAAAAACATTCTCACCGCACCCTATACCATAATTCAAATACAAAACAACACAATTCATAATTCATGCATCCATCGCTAAGGCATATCAATCATGTTCAATACATTTATCACCAATATATATATATATATATATATATATATATATATATATATATATATATCAACTCATTAATCCCATTCACAATTTCCCACACATAATCAATCCATTCATGACTTATGCAAATGCACAGAGACCGACACAACAACTCTATGCATGCGGTACCATTCTATCCATTATTCTCATCATTAATTCACTCAGGAATTATTGGAATCATCACTTGTTACTTAGTGTAACTCCATGGCGGGCAAACGATGTTCCCCATCGCTTTAGGTCCTCTTTGTATAAGGCACACGATGTTTATGGATCTCTTTAGGTCCTCTTTGTATAAGGCACACGATTCGATCGCTTTAGGTCCTCTTTGTATAAGGCACACGATCATCTATAACATTGCTTTAGGTCCTCTTTGTATAAGGCACACGACCATTACAGTAGATTCCCTCTGGAATCATTTCGTCGCTCACACCCCACAAGGGCACACGACATCACAAGATGCATATCATGATGCTTGACATACAATGACTCATGACAATCAAATGCATATACATATATAACCATGTGAACTATCTCAACATCATTAATCATGCATTAAAATCAAACCCAAAACAATGCATTTATTTGCCATAAGGCCACAAACCATCATCACAACATTTCATCACATGCATTCACATCATATAATAGCACACAAGCTATACGTTATATATCAAAAGCATATCACATGATAACACATCAATCGCACATAATTACGACGGTAAAAGTCGACAAAACGACACGTTTCCAAATTCCTGACACAATTAAATCGGCCACTAATCCCTAAACCATTTTATAATAAAGAACATCTCATTAGCTTTCCAACGCATCAGACCGTGCCTCAATCCGAGTTACGAATCAAAAGTTATGAAGGAAACAAAATGGAAAATCTGTCACGTTCGCTTTCCTATTCACAATGCGAACCCCAAGCGAACCATGGCAGAGAAAAAATAGCAGAAAGTTCGCAATGCGAACCCCCAGCGAACCTTCGCTTTCCTATTCGCAATGTGAACCCCCAGCGAACCATTGCAGAGAAAAAATAGCAGAAAGTTCGCAATGCGAACCCCCAGCGAACCTTCGCTTTCCTATTCGCATTGCAAACCCCCAGCGAACCTTCGCTTTCCCTTTCGCTTTGGTTCGCAAAGCAAACCTGCGAACCCAAAAATTCTCAGCAGCGCTGTTTTTCACCCCAAAACCAACATTTCCTCCACCAAAACACTTCCAAACCATAACATAACAACCAGAGCATATTCCAATTATAACAACAAGTATTCTACAGTATTTATATCGCATTTCAACCGCGAAAACATCGATTTCTATCATTTTTCTCATTTCAACCTAGAATTGAAAAGCTAGGAAAAACCAGCAAACATTCCAACACACACATACACAATCACACACAAGCATAGCATAACCGAGTTTCGCACCCTTACCCGATTAATCGTGCTTCGAAGTGTCGGTTGAATCGGTTTCTTACACTCCTCCAAGTTTTCCTCTTTTTCTTCTTCTCCCTCTCTATTTCTCTTAACTTCTTTTTCTCTCTTTCTAACCTCTATATTCTATTTTAAGAAAAACAATATTATCTAACCAAGCAAAATGACCAAAATACCCCTACACTCAATTTTCTCGCAAACGCTCTCAAAACGCGATAAAACATAATAACGATAACCATAACATATTTACCAAATAAAACCAAGAATAAAATAATATAAAAACAAAAATAATTAAATTGACTCGATTAAATAAATCTAACAAAAACCAGGGCGTTACATCAAGCATAGTGTCGGATAGAGATCCGAGGTTTACTTCAGAATTCTGGAAGAGTTTGCAAGAAGCTTTGGGTTCTAAACTGAAGTTGAGTTCAGCTTATGATCCACAGACCGATGGTCAGTCGGAGAGGACTATTCAGTCGTTAGAGGATTTGTTGAGAACCTGTGTGTTGGAGAAAGGTGGTGTGTGGGATGCTCATTTTCCATTGATTGAGTTCATGTATAACAATAGTCACCATTCTAGTATTGGTATGACACCTTTCAAAGCTTTGTACGGTAGGAGGTGTAGGACGCCCCTGTGTTGGTATGAAACTGGTGAGAATATTGTGCTTAGGCCTGAGATTGTGCAACAAACTACTGAGATAATTCGGATGATCCGTGAAAAGATGAAAGCGTCACAGAGTAGACAGAAAAGTTAACATGATAACTAGAAGAAATATTTGGAGTTCAGCTAAGGTGACCATGTATTACTGAGAGTCAACCCTGTGACCGGTGTTGGACGTGCATTGAAATCGAAGAAGCTGGATCCTAAATTCATTGGACCGTATCAGATCTTGCAAAGAGTGGGTGCAGTTGCTTATAGGGTGGCGTTGCCGCCAGAGCTTTCAAACTTGCATGACGTATTTCATGTGTCGCAACTTCCCAAGTATGTGTCGGATCCATCTCATGTTATCCAGAGGGATGAAGTGCAAATTCGAGATAATCTTACTGTTGAAGCGATGCTGATAAGGATCGAGGATCACAAGATGAAGCAACTTAGAGGAAAAGAGACTCCTCTAGTGATAGTATCTTGGGGAGGAGCTGCTAGAGGAAGTGTAAGCTGGGAATTGGAAAGCAAGATGCGAGAGTCGTATCCAGAACTGTTTCTATCAGGTACATTTTCGAGGACGAAAATATTTTAAGTGGGGGAGAGTTGTAACACCCCATTTTAATTTAATTAGTCATCGTGTGTTATTTCTTTTGTTTGGCCTTGTTTAGGGCGTGTGTAGTTGAGCTTGTAAGCGTAAAGTCCTTAACGGAAGATGTTGGAATAATAATAAGGTGGTAATGAATAATGTGGGGACATATTTAGTAGTAGTAGAAAGAAGTATTATTATTATTATTATTATTATTATTATCATTATTATTATTATTATCATTATTATTATTATTATTATTAAATAAAATCAAAATTTTAGTAATAATATAGTGAGTGGTAGTGAAATAAGGAAAAAGGGAGAGAAAAATAGAGAAAGAGAAGCGAAGGAAAAGAGAGAAGAGGAGAAAGAGGAAAAATCGAAGAAACCTCCGTTTCAATTGTAATTAATCGGGTAAGAGTGAGAAGTTCCGATTATATTTCGATTGTATATGTATATATATGTGTTTGTTTGGGTTGATTTTGGTTGAAAATGTTAGGGTTTTAACATTTGATAGAAATGGTAAATTGAGTGGAAATTGATGTTTTCACGGTTGAAACTCGGTATAAATTGCGTAGTATACTCGGGTGAGGTTAGGAATTAGTTGGAAATGCTTACCTGTATGTTTTCACATGTTTGGTTGAATTTGATGGAAAATTACAGCATTTGATATGTTGAGATTTTGATCCAAAACTTTTGTGTTGGAAATCATGTTTTAAGGTTCCTAATTGTTGATACATGATAGATATAGATTGCTATGCATTTAATTTGTATTATAGTGATATTTAGATGAGATTTTAAGGTAAAATTGCTCAAAACCCGTAGCTGTTGCAGGGCCATTTTCTGATTTTTGGAAAAACTTCAAAAATTCATATATTTTGATCCGTAAGTCCATTTTGACCCCTGTTCGAAGTGTTGGAAAGCTAATGAGATATTATTTATATTAAAAATGATTTGGAGGGTAAAAGATGATTTAATTAATTTGTGTTTTTGAGAAATAGTTGTGCTGTCGGATGTTCTTATCGCGTAAAATGCGTGCGGTCGGTATTTTGTCGTGTGTTATGCTATTGCCATATAAATGTGGAGCTTTTAGGCTGTTTATATGATGTTGAATCTTGCTATAGAATGTGGTTATTGAATGCTGGCCTTGTGGCATAAAGGTATTGAATAAATGAATTCCAATGTATGATATCGTTTAGATGTTGCTGAGGGTAGCTTTCATGACGTGAATCCTAGTGAATTGTATATTAATGCAGGTGATAAATGATTGGACAGTTGTGGTAATACTAGTGTGTATTACGGCGAGTATGCATCTCACGTGTGATCTTGAGGATCGTGAAGATGTATAATTGTTATTATACATGTGTTTTGTGTATAATCTGTGTCATGCATTTCATGATGTGTCTGGTGGAGACAGCTAGGTGGGAATCCATGATGGGTGCCTAGTATTGTCCAGACTCCAATGTGGAGTTGTATGGAGATAAATCATTGCTCAGTGGGAGTGTATGTGATTTATCCGGATTCTATTAGGAATCGGGTTCGATTGAATGAACCATGGTTTGTTGGTGCCACTTGCATTGTGTCATTGAGTCACACTGCATTAGTATGTCTTTGTTGAATTATAATTGAAAGTGACAAGTGTGTCGTGAATGTGTACACATTATGTGTGATTGCTTGATTACTACTCCTTAATATGTATTTTACACCGTTAATTATTGGATGTAGTTCTCACCCTTTTGTTGTTTCTTGTGTCTGTGCTTCTTGGGAAGTACAGATAATCCAGGTACTTGAGTAGTGCATGGAGTGCGTGTTGCCTGATCGAGTCTTAGGAGTCGCTCTAATACGTAACACGGGATAATGGGAATTTTATCTTTTGTTGTTCTTTCGTTTATTTTGTTATGTATCATTACTCACTTTAAAACACGGTGAACCACGTGTTTATGTGGACTTTGATTATGTTGGCGAATGGCCATGATTTTGGTTGCAATATTTCATTCCGCTGTTTTGACTTATTATTGAGAAAATGAGTGAATGAAGTAAATAGAGAAATTCAGGTTATGTTTAACAAGGTGTGACATCCCACTTATGAAGGGAACTCTGATTAATTTGTAATATTTGATTATTTTTGTAAATTGGAAAAGTGGGGCGTTACACCATCCGGGATTGGGCGCATCGGATTCGAGTTGCTGCTGGATGAGGTAGACGAGCTAGCTGAAGCTGTTTGGTCCTCCTGGTGGTCTTCTCCGGGGAAGCGGCTGTCGAGGTCAATGAAGTCGACCTGAGGCAGGGGCTTGGCTTCCTCAAAGCTGATGGTCAATGCTGGCTTGCTTGATGCCTTTGGCTTGGACGCATAGATGTTGAGCCCTTTTGTGGCTGCTTCGAAACACCGTCGCGCAGCTTCGATGTCGCCGTGGAGGGTGGCGACCATTCCTTTTGAAGTGTAGCACTTTATCTTGAGGTGGACTGTTGAAGGCACCGCTACCAACTCGGCCAGAGTTGGTCTTCCGAATATGCATTGGTACAGCGACGGGCATTCGGTTACCAGAAATTGTACTTTGACGGATCTGGCACTTTCAGCTGATCCAAAGGTTACGATCAATTTAACGTATCCCCACGGTTTGGTCACTGATCCGTTGAATCCCTGCAAATCAGACCCCACGTAGGGGGTAAGGTGTGATTCGTCCAGCTGAGAGTACATAATGTCGACCGAGCTGCCCTGGTCGACGAGGATTCTGCGAACGTCGAAGTTCGCCATTCGGGCTCTGACGAGCAAAGGTATGCTCGAGTTTGGAGACCCCCCGAGGAGCTCTTCCCGGTAGAAGGAGATGGGGGTGGAGCCCTTCTGGGCTTGATCGAGCGTGGTCACCTTGTTAGAGCTTGCGTTGATTAGATGCTCGAATTTTTGTTTCACGGAGCCCATCATGACTTTATTGAAGCCCCCGCCCGAGATGACCATGGTGGAGGGGAATGTCTCCCACGGGCTGTGGGCCGCGAAGTAGGCAGGGGCGCTAAGCCCGTCCGGGACGTAGAAGTCTTCTGGTCGTGACACGGCCATGGCGACCTGGATCACGACTTCTTCCGAGGAAGGTACTTCTTCCTCTATCTTCTTGGACTCCTGGGCGTCTTGCCGAGGAGCGTCCTTCTTCTTAGTGAACTGTTTCAGGTGGCTATCCTTGATCAATATCTCGATAGCATCCTTCAAATGGATGCAGTCTTTAGTAGTGTGGCTGTGACTCTTGTGGAAACGGCAGTACTTTGATTTGTCGGTGTTGGGTTTGGCCGACAGTTGTTTGGGGAAGCGGACCCCTGCTTGCTTGAATTCTGAATTTGCACATTCAGAAAGTATCTTCTCCCTGGAGACGGTCAGGGGGGTATAGTCGTGGAATCGTCCGGAGGGTCCCTTGCTGTCGCGGGAGTCCTGTGGATGGTCTTCGCGCTTCCTTTCGCCTCGACGAGATGTCGAGGCTTCTTCGCCTCTAGAGGCCCGAGCGTTCTCCTGATGGTGTGATGCTCGGACGTTGCTGGCCACAACCTTCTCTTTGTACTGAATGTGCGACTGGGCTTTGAGGAGGAGGGCATCTAGGTTCCTCGGAGGTGCGAGGCCGACGGCCTTAGAAAACTCTGAGCCCGGGCGGAGTCCTTGCTCGAGCAGAAACTTTTTCATCTCGTCCGTTGTAGGGACCTGTACTGCTTCTTTGTTGAACCTCTCGATGTATGCGCAGAGAGGTTCGTCCTTTCCTTGGATTATGGCTCCAAGGGAGGCCTCGGTCTTGGGGTGACGGCGAAAAGCTGTGAAATGCCGTGAGAACATTCTGCCCATTTGTCTCCATAAGGTAATGGATTCTTCGGGCAGCTGCTTGTACCACGTCATCGCCCCTTTTCGGAGCGTGGTTGGAAATAGCCGACACTTGATGGCGCCCCGGACGTCGCGGTATTCCAATAGCGCATCGATGTTCTTGATGTGCTCGTCGGGGTCGGTGGTCCCGTCGTACGTGCCCAGTGAAGGGGGCTTCTCCAGGCCCTTAGGGAGATGGGTTGCCAAGATTTCCTGGGACAATGGGCCGCGAGGCTCATCATCGATGCTGGAACTGGTGAACGATGGGGATCGAAGGGTACGCTCGCGACGGCGGTTCCTTAGGGGAGAAGGTGAGCGGTTCCTTCGGGGAGAAGGTGAGCGGTTCCTTCAGGGAGAAGGTGATCGGGCCTGGCCTTTAGACCTGACCGGGGGTGATTGCTCGTCCTTTCGTGTTCTCTTGCGACTGGGAGAGTGCTGGTTACGCGGGGAAACTTGGTCACGCTTCTGGACGGCGCGAGAGGTAGGTTCTTGGCGTAGCCTTCGGCCGGTATCTTGCCGAGGCTGCGGGCTCCTTGATCGTCGTTGGTTCCTCCTCGGGGGAGGGGATCTTGGACGGGTGGATTCATCCAGCGCCCCGATCCTTTCGTTCTGCTGCAGGATCAGGGTGTTGGTTCTGTTGATTACCTCCAGGAGGGCCACCACGGTTAGGTCGGCGTTGGGTGGGACAAGAACGGGCTGGATGTCCAGCGAAGGCTGGTCGTTGTTGCGATCAGCGGGAGTGGGAGAAGGAGAAGATGTGGCCCAGTCCCTCAGAAAATGGGCATCTCTGAGAAGAGATGACGGGCCGTCAACGTCAGTTTTGTTGACAGGGAGTACAACATTTTAGAGAGCACCTTTGGCGTGATCTTGTGTGGCCATGATGATGATCTTGGAAATTTGCTTTGATCTTCGGTTTTCGGGGGAAGAAAGATGGGGAGAACAATGGTTCCCACAGACGGCGCCACTGATCGGGAAGGCTGGATCAGATCCTGTTGAAGTGGGCCACCAAGTACGTCTGAGATGCTGGGCGTATGGAGAGGAGGAGGGAGTGTACCTGCAAGGCACTCTGACGCTCAAGTAAGAAAGGGTCAGAGAAAAGGAGCAAGTACAAAGTATTAGTTCGTAGGGTGAATATTTGATACCTAACCCTCTCAAGTGAGAGGGTTTATATAGTGCCCCCAAGCGCGTGGCCAACGATCCTATTTTCGGGGCGAAATAACCATTTTCCTAAAGAATTGGTAACTGCCCAAAACTAGTCGTTATGTCGGGCAGGGTGCCCAAAACTAGTCGTTATGTCCGGCATAGGCACAGTGTCGGGCACATGCCCCTGGCTGTTCGGGGAGTGAAGAAGTCGTGCGAAACGGACAACATTTTCGGGGAGGAGCGATGCAGTCCTTGCCCGGTTGGAGGGGCAGAAAGGTAACTTTTGCCCCTTTGTGGGTTGGACTTAGGCAATTGGGTCGTTCTGGGAGCAGAGGTGGATTGAGCCATGTCTAGCCATTGGTCAAGTCCAGAACATCTAGTATACAAATTAGCCGTAAAATGTGTAGATGATTTATCTTTAGGACCCTTCACAATAGACACATCTCTTTTAGGACCTTTTGTTGCTAATAAATCAATCATTCTAGACTCAAGAGAATCCCATATTGTAGGATCAAATATATCTATATCTTCAACATTGTCATTATCATTATCAACAGTTGCATCATCTAAATTATCATTTTCAGTAGCAATAACATTAGCATTTTCCTCCATATTTTCAGCATCTAAATTATCATTTTCGGTAGCATTAACAGTAACATTTTCCTCCATATTTTCAATAATTCCAACATCAACATTCTGATTTTCAACAGGAATTTATGGTTCTTTTATAATAAATTTATCAAGAGCTCCTGATTGAGATTAAGTTAACTCATCAAGTCTTTTCTTTTTCTTACGCTTCTCACACCCGGAATCAAACTTTCTAATCTTAGGAGGCAATTTAGGAGGCATAAAGGAATAATGAAAATAAATTTAGAACCTGAAATTGAAATTGATCAATCCCGCAACATTGAAGTTGAACCGATAAATTCCGCAGTGTTGAATTTGAACAAATAAATTTAAAAAATTAAGAAATTAGTAAATAAAATTAACATTTACACAATAAATAAAATTAAGAAATTACACGTGTGTAATAAAATTAAGAAATTACACATTAAAGATATGTAGTATTTTATAAAATTAAGAAATTACACATTAAAGATATGTAATATGTAAAATTAAGAAATTAAAAAATTAAACAATAATATTTAATTTTTAAATATATGTAATAAAATCAAGAAATTACACATTAAGAAATTACACATTAAAGAAATTACACATTAAGGTTGTAAAAAAAGTTATAAAAGTACAAAAAGTAGATTAAAGTAAATTAATTTATGCTAACAAGTTTGAGATATTGTTTTCTTAATTGAGATAAGACAAGCAAATAGTAACAATTTTCATCAAGTTGACAATTAAAATTAATTTAATTTCACCAATTACATCATGTATGTATTATGTGTAGATTCAAATTCATATAATAATAAAAATTGAGAAAAAACTACCAACCTTACACAACCTTACACAGTGTATTTGACGAGAGAGAATTGCAAAGGTGTATTTGACGGAGAGTGAATTCCAAAGAAAAAGATTCAAATCCTATTATTAGCTATTGGAAAACCTAAATACAAATTAATATTGAAATAAATTTTATTTTTTATGTAACAATAATAATAATTGGTTTTATTTTGTTGGACCTATTACTAATTGGGCCTATTATTTTACAATTTGGTTAAGTTATTTTTGCTTTAGTAGATCTAATATTGACTGAGCCTATTATAAAACTACCTAAATAAAAAAAATGAGGCCCCTGGGCAGTGGGCCTGGTTGTCCTGTCCCAGAACCGGGTCTGATATGGGTATCCGTTAGATACCAGACACAAAAATAATAAGATCTTAAACTATGTTATAGAATCGTGGCAGCTGCATAACAATATAACTATGTTATATATTATAATCAATTACTAATCATAAGCATTGAACATCCTCATCACAACTATGACAATCTCCCTCGTTCAAAACTATATCCAAACCATCGTCGCTTGTTAAATAATATATTTGTCTACATGTATATTCACCATGATATCAGAATATAGTGAATCAAAAATAATAATCCATTTTATGCAAAATATACACACTAATTACTATACTATACATCAAAAAGGATATGACCTACAAAAGAAATGAAAAAAATGTTTCAAGCAGCTTTCGAGGTTATAAGTTTATCAGAAATGTGTATTATGAAGAAGCCATGCATTCTCATAAAATTTTATTTATCAACCAAGATCACCGACTTGAAGCATTACTCCAACAATGTGAATTAACTTGCAATTCAGATACCTTGGATCAAACTATTAAAAAATATGTACAGTTAAATGGCTTATACATTGGCATAGTTCAAGACATAATATCATGGTGTCGTTTGATCCAAGTAGTTAACCCAACATAGTGGGAAAATGTCGGCAAACTGAAACCAAGAAAATAAACATACATACACATAAATATGGAATATGACAGATGATATCTCGTAATGTGTATTTCATTCTTTCATTTAAGGTGGCTTCCAGAATAATGAATCATAGTAGAAGAGTCATCCCTACAAATTCATAAATATTTGTTAGGTAAACATCAATGTACAAATGAAACCAAAATATTCATGAATAGAAATGGGAAAGAGAATAACTATAACTATTTGATAACACAAACCAATAAGAAAAATGTAACACCCCAATTCTCATCACGGATAAATAATACATAATTAAATCAGAGTGAATAAAAAAAAAATTCCGACAGAAATAAGGATGCCACATCTGAGAAAAACATAATCCACCTGCTCATAACTTTGATACATAACACAAAATGGAATAAATAATAACAGGAAACTTTTTTCAACAAAAGGAAAGTTCAATTATGGAATAAAGCGGAACGATCCATAATTGACTCGTTTTACAAAATAAGTTGTTTCATAACGTCAAAATATACATACAAGTTATCAAAATATATACATTCACATATATAAACATAAATAACAAAAGCGTTTCCCCCGACTCCCGTGTTACGTATCAGAGCAGACACCAAAGATCTAAGCAAAATGAAGATCTAACTCTTCCACTTGCCTCCACTCCTCTACAGCGGCTAATCTGCACTATGCCATAAAAAGCATATTCCAGTAGAAGGGTGAGAAATAACAACTAAATCAAGATTGCATAATAATATGTAAACATATAATTCACATATATTATTCCACTCACCCACACACCACATGCTAACACATATAGCATACAAAGATATCATATATTCATATACACAAGTTATGATATATATGTACTTCCCAAGAAGCCCAAACACGAGAAACAACAAAGGGTGCGAACTACATTCAATAATTAATGGTGTAAAACACTTGTTAAGGAGTAGTAATCAAGTAACCATACATAATGTGCACACCTTCACGACACACTTGTCACTTCCAATTCTAATCCAACAAAGACATAATAATGCAATGTGACTCAATGACACAATGCAATGCAAGTGGTGCCACCCATTATGGTTCATTCAATCGAACCCGATTCCCACTGGAATCCGGATAAATCACATACACTCCCACTGAGCAGTGAATTATCTCCTGGCCACCACACACCCTGGTTCATTCAATCGAACCCGATTCCCACTAGAATCCAGATAAATCACATACACTCCCACTGAGCAATGATTTATCTCCATACAGCTCCACATTAGAGTCCGGACAATACTAGGCACCCATTATGGATTCCCACCTAGCTGTCTCCACCAGACACAACATGAAATGCACGACACAAATGATGCACAAAAACATAGGTATAATAACAACTATACCTCTTCACGATCCCCTTGATCACACGTGAGATACATACTCACCGTAATACACAATAGTATTACCATACCTGTCCAATCAATTCAACATAACACATACATAACAAGAATTATACACAAAATACATGTATAACAATCACTTATACATTTACACTATCCACCTGATCACACGTGAGATACATACTCACCGTAATACTCACTAGTATCACCACAATTGTTCAATCAATTCATCATAATACACACGAGTAACTACTCACATCATACATTGATATTCATTTATACAATGTAGTTTACCATAAGGCCAGAAACAACCATAACCATTATCACCTGCACAAAAATACAATTCACTAGGATTCACGCCACAAAGGCTACCCACAACAACATCAATACGATATCATACGTTGAAATTCATTTATTCAATACCTTTATGCCACAAGGCCATCGTTCAATAACCAAATTCGGTACCAAGATTCAACGTCATATAAATATCCTAAAAGCTCCACATTATATGACAATGGCACAACACACGGTAAAACACCAACTGCACGTATTTTTACGCGATAAAAATCTGACAACGCAACACTTTTACAAAACCGAGACTTAAATAAATCATCTAGTGCCCTCCAAACCATTCTTAATAGAAAAAATATTTCACTAGCTTTCCAATGCTTCGAACGGCGGCCAAAACGGACTTACGGTTCGAAAGTTATGAATTTTTGTAAATACTCTTTTTCTTAGTTCCAGGTCGCGCTAAGCGCGCTACGCTGCCTGGAAGAGGCGAAATTTCTTCAGACCGCGCTAAGCGGGCACTGCGTTATGCATAAAAATATTCCTTTTGACAGCCACTTCCAAACCACCAATTCACCCTCAAAACCATACCCAGACAACCAATAAAGGTATATTATCATGGTTCTATCATGTATCAACATTTAGGAACCTTAAAACATGATTTCCAACATAAAAGTTTTGGATCCAAATCTCAAAATCTCAACATATCAAATGTTGTAATTTTCCATCAAATTCAACCAAACATGTGAACACATACAAGTAAGCATTTCCAACTAATTCCTAACCTCACCCGACTATACTACACGATTTATACCGAGTTTCAACCGTGAAAATATCACTTTCCACTCAATTTATCATTAATGCCCTAAATCTCTAATTCTCTATAACTCAATACAAAACTCCTCAAATCTTACCAACAATCATTTTCGACTAAACCCAAACATCACCCGACTATTCTACGTGATCTATTGCGCCTTTGAACCATTAGAACATCGATTCCCACACATTTTACCATTTCTATCAAATGTTAAAACCCTAACATTTTCAACCAAAATCAAACCAAACAAACACATACATATACATATACAATCGAAATGTAATAGAAACTTCTCACCTTTACCCGATTAATCGCGATTGAAACGGAGGTTTCTTCAATTTTTCCTCTTTCTCCTCTTCTCTCTATTCCTTCTCTTCTTTCTCTTCTTTCTCTTCTTTTCTCTTCTTTCTTTTCTTTTCTCTTCTTTCTTACTAACAAATATATATATATATATATATATATATATATATATATATATAACCCAATATTATATAATATAATCCGATAGGGTAAAACATCTCCAATTGATATTTGTCATCTCAACCCAATTGATCAATTATTAGAGTTACCTTAAATACTCTCTTGAACTAATAATTATTAATTCGTCTCTTTAATAAAATAATTGATCTCTAGTTGCTCTCTCTCTATTACCCTTTTGCTCAAATATCTTCCAAACGCTCTCAAAATGCGATAAAACATAAACAGCGATGCCAAATATATCAGGAATTAAAAGTTAATAATAAAATATCATCAATTGCAATTATTTTATCTATCTAAGAAATTATTCAATTAACAGGTAAAACTCATTTAAATAAATACGATTAACCAAATCGGGGCGGTACAAAAAACACCCGCAATAGAGTTAAAAAGATGAAAAGTAAAACAAACATCCGACTTTATTGAAAATTAAGTAGAATAGTATAATGTGATTTGATAAATATATAGATGGTATTTATGTCATCTGCACTTCATCATAAAACATCACCTATTATGCAGAAATGAAAGACATTACCTATTATGCAAATTAATGCGTTTAATCCTGACTGCAGCTCTCTGAAAACACACGAAACACACCAAAATCATTTATTACAAAGCATTTTCAAAAAAAAAATCTACAATTTCATCCCTTATAGCACATAATTTAACTAACCACATTGCAAGAACATTTTCACAAACACTTGGCATGCATATCTTGCCAAAGTTCCTTATAGAAAAATGAAAGTTACCTTGAGGTTGAAGGAGTTTACCATCCTCATTTTTGGATCTGTTTCTTTTATGGATCTTCTTCCTAAAAATATTTATATAAAAAATTGCGTTCAGTTATCAAGGAGATGGTGTAGAAGTAAGAATCATTTTGGTAAAACACAACAATTATTTCGGTTCTGATCACCACCACACTCACCGTTAGAAACGCATTGTCTCCGCCACAGATCTATCTCTGTGAGCTATCTCTTCCAATTACCTGCTCTGCCTAGTTGAATCCTTAATCTTCTCCAGTTTCTGAAATCCATTTATGTCGAAAAAATAACAACAACGGTTCAAAAAAAACCAAAACGGAAAACAACAATATTTGAAGCATATAGAGAAAAGAGGAAATAAATGAAGAATGCGAAAAGAGGAAAGAGGAAAGTTGAAGCAATATTTGTGGTTGCATGTTTTTTTTGAGCTCGAAGAATTTTGTTGCAGGCAGAATTTTACTGAGTTACTTCAAACCAGTTTTCTGCTAAAAAAAAAAAATGAAGGTGAGATGAAGATAATACTTCAAATCTCAAGTGTTGCTTCCTAAGTATTGTAACATTGGAAATGACAAGCTGTTCCCATGCGTTATCTGAACAAAAGCAATCTTGGGTGCTGTTCCAATTACTCAATCTGACACTTGTTACACAAAAGCCAATTTCTAGTTTTTTGCCTACTGTTCGTTAACTTTATGACACAAACGTGGTAAAGAAAGTGCATTAAGTGTGGTTATGTTTCAATCAGACGCAAATCCGGTTGAATTTAGTTACTATTAGACAAAAAATACTCCTAAAAAAGTGATGTGGCGTCGTTAAGAAGAAGGTTAATGGCGTAATTTCTATAACAATATAAGTTCTTATAATATAGATTATTGAGCTTATTTTGAAGATTGATGTTTCAAATATAAACTCTTAAAGCAGTAAAACAATATGTTGTAACACATGTTATATTTCTATTTATCTATTTCTTCTTATGAATTTTGACATCCATTGTCAAATATACTGTTACATTTTGTGTAAACATATTGTAAATATTTTATTATAATATTTTGATTTTATAATTTTTCGTTGTACTTTCTCAATTAAAATGAACTATTTATATTTATAGGTGCGTCTAAAAATGATTTTATTAGAAATGTATTGGAAAAACGATTTGAAATGGTGAGAGAAGTTAGTTATGACAAGTGGGTGTTCCAATCCAATTGAAGTAAGAGTGTTTTTTATTTATTCTTTTAACAAGTGAGAGTGAATTTAATTTGAAAACTAATGAGGTGGAGACAAGCGGCAAGCCGAAGATGATTGTAAAAAAATTGTTACTCAGTTGATTACCTATTTATCCTTTAGCCAGTGGAAAATTAAAAAAAATGAAAGGGTAATTAAGGAAAATCGGCATTGTATTAGTTTGTTACTCGATTAGTTTGTTAGTTAGAGAGTTGATTCATATGCATCATTTTCCACTCTTCTTCTTCATCCTCCATCCCCTCCCCTATCATTAAGGATGAATACCTAGATCATCAATAACAAAAAACTGAAGAAGAAAGTAATTTCTAGACCCAAATGCTAACGAAAATAAGACAAATCTAACTCCTAAAAATAATCCCTAAACCAACACATATCCTTTCTCCCGTCGGGTGAGACGCTAATGCCGAGATGAGATGATGACGATAATGGCGACGGAAGCGTAGTCCGGATAATACAGTATATACCTTCATTCTTCTTCCTCATTATATTTCAACTCATTGTTTTATTTTATTTTTATTATGATCAGATCTATATATAGATTTTTTCTCCTATATCTGTTGTTTTGATTTTTTTTCTTGTGTTGTTGTTTTGAATTGAATGTTAAAGCTATCCTTGGATTGTTAATTTGCATTAGGTTAGATGATAATGTTAAAATTGGATTAAAGTGCACTGATCCTTTTAAATTAGTCGGTCACAATTTTCATTTTATATTAGTCTATCTCCGCCATGGTTAATTTTCATTTGAATAATTTCAATTTACATGTCTTAAGTTGTTAAAATATTTGATTAAAAAGATAATGTAATGTCCAAATAGGCCTTCTACTACATCAGATTTAAATTGCCACATCATCTTTTAAAATATAAAAAAAGACTAAAATTTTAAAAATAGTAAAATTAAAAAATTAACAAAATGAAAGATTAAAATTATAATTAAACTTAAAAAAAGATCATATAGATTTTAAAAAATAAAATTTTTAATAATTTTTAAATAAACTAGCGGTTGAAATTTATCTTTTAAATACGAATAAACAGCGGGTCGCTGATTCAAATTCGCACATGCATTTTATATACCTGCACAACTATTATCTAAGTTGGTTTAATGGAACAAAACTTCAAATTTTATCAAACTGAAAAACTTACTATTTAACAATTTTTTTGACAAGTAGTGTTACTTAGTTTTTTCAGAATAAAAGAACTTTTAAGTAATATTCGTTTTGTCTGTTCTCTCTATAGTTGTCTCTATATAATTCCAAAATAACATTACAATCATTATCATTATTATATACAAACAAAAAATCGTGAGAGTTTGTACTTTTCTGCATTATTGGTTTTTTTTATTCTGGTCCTTTGAATTATTTTTATTATTTAACCAATATAGTTTTATTATTATTGTTTTGATGGACCTAGATCTGTTTTCCAAATTAATTGTCAATTAAGTCCTCCTTTTAAATATTCTCATAACTATTATTCTATTCTTATGATATGAATAAAATTTATGATTCTCGTCATCTATCATTGACATTTGAAAATAGCATCAAATAGTACTAACTAGTGCTTTTAATAATACCTAGTCAAATATAATAAAAATATATTTCTTTTCTTGCCGGTTAAGACACCTGATGGTATTAGGGACATTATATGTAGAGGTGTGTGGGTTTCAACCCGCGACATTCTATTTATTCACTTTAAAATGTGAATTTTAATCACTAAACTATTTGGAAAAAAAACAATTCTATAAAATTCTATGTGACAAGTACCACATTGTGTGGTAGGTGAATTCAAGTTTGAATTTCAACTTGAGCACTTTTTTTTATGAATTTGAGATTATCATCTGTAAACTTGCATGTTGAACTTTGAACTCTTTCTAATATTGGTTCATGTTGTTATATATTCGAAAAACTGATTGTAGTTAAATCTTGTTATTCACAAATTTTAATCATTTTTGTTCTTAGTATACCATATAGATTTGTTGATAGATGTAATCCAAATTTATAGGTTATTATTTGAAGCTTTGGTTTGAGTTTATGTGTGTATGTAACAGAACAGAACTTAGTAGTTGGAAATTATTGAAGCAAGTTCGAAATGACTTCCGCGTTGGAAATTGATGAAGAGAAGAATGATAACAGAGGTAAAATGTGGGATATGGAGCAGAAACTTGACCAACCGATGGACGAGGAAGCAGGAAAGCTCAGAAATATGTATAGAGAAAAAGTATAATACGAAAACTCCTTCTAACATTCTTGCTTTTCCTGAAATTCCATTTTGTTTATAACATTCTGTTATTTTGATTTGTTCAGAAGCTTTCTACACTGTTGGTTATACGGCTTGCATATCAGAGTCTCGGTGTAGTTTATGGAGATTTGGGAACTTCTCCATTATACGTTTTTTATAACACGTTTCCTCGTGGAGTTAATGATCCAGAGGACGTGATTGGAGCTCTTTCGTTGATCATTTATTCGCTTACTCTTGTGCCGCTGCTCAAATATGTTTTTATTGTGTTAAGAGCAAATGACAATGGTCAAGGTAATTATTTGTTTTACTTACTTCTGGTTCATTTGGATGTTAGTGCAATAAAGTTTTACCGAACTTATTACATATGTGAGGCAGGTGGAACACTGGCTTTATATTCCTTGCTCTGCCGACACGCGAATATAAAAATCATTCCCAACCGGCATCGCACGGATGAAAAGTTAACGACATATAGCTGGACTACAATTCATGAAAAGTCGTTTGCTGCAAAAACCCAAAGATGGTTAGAGGGACAATTTGTTAAAAGTGCCCTTCTTATTCTTGTCCTTGTTGGTACCTGCATGGTGATTGGAGATGGTATTCTTACTCCGGCTATATCTGGTTTGTTTTCGGTCTGAATGATCTTCTTGTTCCATTTATTTCTCTTGTTTCTTTAAATGCAAACTTTCTTTTTATTTATCCAATGAAATTTTCCAATGTAGTTTTATCTGCTGCTGGTGGCATCAGAGTAAACAAACCTGAAATCGATAGCAGTATGGTCCTACACCTTTAACATTACATTAATCTTCTCTGTCTTCCGTTTTTTTCCTCTTATTTATCTTCCATT
This sequence comes from Lathyrus tuberosus, assembly GCA_022829125.1. Classification (NCBI taxonomy): domain Eukaryota; kingdom Viridiplantae; phylum Streptophyta; class Magnoliopsida; order Fabales; family Fabaceae; genus Lathyrus; species Lathyrus tuberosus. The sequence goes on from JALAZF010000229.1 coordinate 1,408,750, forward strand.
TGTATTACAGGAGTAGTTGTGATTGTTGCGGTTGTAATATTAGTTGGGCTATTCAGCGTGCAACATTTTGGTACAGATAAAGTGGGTTGGCTCTTTGCTCCAATTGTTCTGGTTTGGTTACTCCTAATGGGAGGTATAGGTATATACAACATTTGGAGATTCGGTGGCAAAGTCCTAAGAGCCTTTTCGCCTCTCTATGTGTATCGGTATATAAGTAACGGAAGAAAAGAGAGTTGGCTTTCCCTTGGTGGCATCTTGCTCAGCATAACCGGTAGGTTTCATTTTCATAACTATTTGATTTACTTCTCATGTTTCAGAGTTATTAGATGTGAACTGTTAATTTAAACTCGAAAACTTGTGATGATTGATTTCAGGGACAGAAGCTCTTTTTGCCGACTTAGCCAATTATCCAGTCTCATCGGTACAAATTGCGTTTACTCTTCTTGTGTTTCCTTGCCTTCTTTTAGCGTATTCTGGACAGGCGGCTTATCTGGTGAATAACTTGCATCATTCACAAGATGTTTTTTATCGCTCTATTCCAGGTTTGTTATGTCTATCATTCTACATTGAAAATAATTTCTGATTTTTGCAGTGATTTTTATTTTGTAGATGTTAATTTTCCTTTTTTCTGCAGACAAAATATATTGGCCTGTATTTGTTATTGCAACACTAGCAGCAATAGTTGCAAGCCAGGCCACAATAACCGCAACCTTTTCAATCATTAAGCAAGCCCTTGCTCATGGCTGTTTCCCAAGAGTCAAAGTTGTTCATACATCGAAAAAGTTCCTTGGCCAGATATATATTCCAGACATCAATTGGATCCTTATGATTCTTTGCATTGCTGTTACAGCCGGCTTTAAAAATCAAAGTCAGATCGGAAATGCATATGGTAAGTCTTTTCTTCGCCAAATGTTGTGAGCCATTATTTTCATTTTTTTTTTTGTTCAGAAAGAAACTTATTAGTAGAAAATGCAATTTGTTTAGGTGAACCAAGAAGCTATACTAGCTCTTATATTAGATAACACCGATGTAGTGTAGCACAGACACTTTAGATTGAAGGCTTGTTCGGCGTGTCTGACATTGACACGACTGAGACACGTGGATACATTCAATTATTCTATTTTGTGAAATTATTACTGGTTGACGTGTTGGTATTGTGTCTGGTATTTGTGCTTCATAGATTTACAGTTTGGGAATATTATTATGGTTATTAACAAGCGAATATTACATTGTAATAACAGGCACTGCTGTTGTGTTAGTCATGTTGGTTACAACACTGCTCATGATTTTGGTCATGATATTAGTTTGGCACTGCCATTGGATTCTTGTGATTGCGTTTACCGGTTTATCATTGATTGTGGAATGCACATACCTTTCTGCTGTACTCTTCAAACTCGATCAAGGCGGGTGGGCCCCACTTGCAATTGCCGGAGTATTTCTGATTGTTATGTGTGTTTGGCATTATGGTACAGTGAAGCGCTACGAGTTTGAATTGCATAGTAAAGTATCAATGTCGTGGATTCTCGGACTCGGTCCCAGTTTAGGACTAGTTCGTGTCCCCGGAATCGGCCTAGTCTACACAGAACTCGCAAGTGGAGTTCCCCACATATTTTCTCATTTTATTACCAACCTACCAGCCATTCATTCTGTTGTTGTTTTCGTCTGTGTGAAATACCTTCCTGTCTACACCGTCCCGGAAGAAGAACGGTTCCTTGTCAAGCGTATCGGACCAAAGAACTTCCATATTTTTCGATGTGTGGCGCGATATGGATATAAAGACCTGCATAAGAAAGACGACAGTTTTGAGAAGAAACTCTTTCACAACCTTTTCATGTTTGTTCGACTTGAATCCATGATGGAAGAATGCTCTGATTCAGAATACAGTCCATGTGAACCACAAACCGAACAGTCGAATAACAATGGAAACACAAATTCATTGACTAATGAGGATTTAACAACTTCATCTGTCGACTCAATAGTTCCTGCAAGATCGCCGCCACATGTGAATGTTACGTTTCAATCCGCTAGCCCTCGCACTGAGGTTGATGAATATGAATTTTTAACCAACTCTAGAGAAGCTGGTGTTGTTCACATACTAGGAAACACAGTTGTGATTGCTAGTAGAGATTCAAGATTCTACAAGAAAATAGCTGTTAATTATATATATGCATTTCTTAGAAAGATATGCAGGGAAAATAGTGTGATCTTCAATATTCCTCATGAAAGTCTCTTAAATGTTGGCCAAGTTTTCTATGTATAACCCATTTTTTCCCCTTATTTACTTTATCTAATGATCAATAAAATTATTTATCATTGTGACAACCGTTTTGTGCAGAGTTACTGTTTTTTAAATGTTGTTCAGATTTTGTGTACAGGATCTGCAATAGAGAAGAGAATATGATGAAAAACAAAAACGAATATGGTTCATTCTTAGATTCAAATCCACATGATTGCTGGAACTTATGAACACACAGAGTGTGAAATCTTAACATAAACACCATTGAAGGCAAAGAAAGAAAGCTTGCAACAGAATGAAAGATGAAGAAGAAGCTTGATTATTTCCACAACTAACTTTACAATACACAACAATAGAGTTTATATATAGTATACAATGATTAGTTGTTCAACTAACTCTTAACTACCATAACAAACTCTATAACTAACTAATAACTAGACTCTAACTTGTTGAGTAAGAAACCTAGCTATGTAGATAGTTTGGTGTATTCAACATCCCCCCTCAAGCTGGAGTAGATGTCAATCATCCCAAGCTTGCTTTGAAGATGACTGAATGGCCCAATGTGTAAAGACTTTGTGAAAATATCTGCCACTTGTTCTTTTGATGTAATAGGCAATAAGTGCACGATTCCAGCCTGCACTTTATCTCTCACTACATGACAGTCGATCTCTATATGTTTTGTTCTCTCATGGAAAACCGGATTAGCAGCTATGTGGAGAGCTGATTTGTTGTCACAATGGATCATGAAAGGAGTTGTATGCTCAACATGTAAGTCCTTTAATAGATACAAAATCCATTGACCCTCACATGTGGCTTGGGCAAGTGCTCTATACTCAGCTTCTGATGAAGACCTTGACACTACTGTTTGTTTCTTGCTCTTCCAACTGACTAATGAATCACCAAGAAAGAAACAGAAACCTGTAGTGGATCTCCTAGTATCAGGACAAGCTCCCCAATCTGAATCTGAGAAACCTTTTAGAGTAAGATTGGATGATGATTTGAAGAATAGACCCTTTCCAGGGCTTCCTTTGAGATATTTCAAGACATGGATACCAGCCAGCATGTGCTCATCAGTAGGATTGCTCAGAAATTGACTGAGTTTGCTAACTGTATATGAGATTTCTGGTCTAGAATGTGTTAAATACAATAGTCTTCCAACCAATCTTCTATATTCTGTAGGTTCAGAGATAGACTTTCCAGAACCTGTATGTAATTGAAGATGTGGTTGCATTGGTGTGTTGTTTGGTTTGGCTCCAGTCAAGCCCACATCTTGTAGTAAATCCAATGTGTACTTTCTTTGGCACAAAGTGATGCCTTCCTTTGATCTGCTAACTTCAAAACCAAGAAAATACTTTAAAGCACCTAGATCTTTGATGCTGAATTTATTATGCAGAAGGGTCTTAATTTTGTTTATCTCATCAATGTCAGTCCCCCCTAAGACCAAATCATCAACATAAACAAGGATCACTGTGAAATGGGATTCACTAGACTTAGTGTATAGAGAGTAATCTGATTTTGACTGGATGTAGCCAGATTGAATGAGAGTCTCAGTGAGTTTTGTATTCCACTGTCTACTTGCCTGCTTCAAACCATACAAAGATTTTTGAAGTTTACACACCATATTTGGATGGGAGATAGCCAGACCAGGAGGAGGTAACATGAAGACTTCTTCATTGAGATCACCATGTAAAAAAGCTGTATTAACATCAAGTTGGAAAAGTGGCCAATGATGAGCAGCAGCAATGGTGATAAAAACTCTGATTGTGGTCATTTTCACAACAGGACTGAAGGTGTCCATGTAATCTAATCCTTCAGTCTGAGTGAATCCTTTAGCCACTAATCGAGCTTTGTATCTTTCAACTGAACCATCAGCATGTTGTTTGAGTTTAAAAACCCATCTACAACCAATAGCTCTTTTATGCTGAGGTAAAGGAACCAATGTCCATGTGTTTGTCTGTTGAAGTGCTTGCAATTCAGATTGAATAGCTTCTTTCCAATTTGGATTCTTAACAGCATCTTCATATGTTTGAGGCTCATAGATGGAAGACATATTAAAAATATATTGTTTGTGAGCAGCAGACAAACTATTATAAGACAGAACTTGTGACAAAGGATACTTACTTTGAGAGGATGATGGAGCAGCAATTGAAGTAGGAGGTTGAACTGTACTTTCAATCAGATTGCAGTGGTAGTCCGGAAGGTAGTTGGGAGGTTTAGTACATCTACCAGATCTTCTGACTGGAAGAATATGTTCAGAAGATGGGACAGACACACTAGGAGAAGGTGAGTGATTAGGAATAGACACATTAGGAACAGACACATTAGGGGAATGGTTGGGAATATAACTGGAAGATGGGATATCAGGAATATATTGTGGGGTGGACTCATGTAAATGAGTGGGATGATTGTGTTGTGTATCATTATCAATTATGTATGGGAAATCAAAGAAAATAGAATCTGAGTATGTAGAGGGTGTATGATGGTTTGCAGGAGATGGAATAGATGCTAAAGAAGTTTGTTTGTAAGGGAAAATATTTTCAAAGAATGCTACATCTCTAGATAGGAAAAGTTCCTTGGAACACAAGTCAAACAGAATGTGACCTTTTACTCCAGTTTTGATGCCTAGATATATACACTTTATGGATCTAGGATCAAGTTTCTTCCTATGGGCTGATAAGGTGGTGGCAAAGCATAGACAACCAAACACTCTAAGAGAATTGAGGTTGGGTAATTTGTTGTGGAGAATTTGAAAAGGTGAAGAGTTGTTCAAAAAAGGTGTGGGGAGTCTGTTTATAATATGGGTGGCATGACTAATAGCATAAGACCAGAACTGTTTTGAGAGGTGAGCTTGAAATATGAGAGCTCTAGTGATAGCAAGAAGGTGTTGGTGCTTCCTCTCAACTATCCCATTTTGTTGAGGAGTGCCAACACAAGATGTGTGATGTATGATTCCTAGAGATTTGTAGTACTCAACCATTAAAAATTCACTTCCATTATCAGATCTAATACACTTAATAGCTTTGTTATGTTGGGTTGAGGCCATGGATACAAAAGATTTGATTAAATTGCTAGTTTCAGATTTTTGTTTCATGAGGAAAATCCAAGTGAAACGACTCTTATCATCAACAACTGTTAGAAAGTACCTATGACCATTTATAGAAGGGATGGACAAGGGTCCCCAAATATCCATGTGAACAAGATCAAATATATCCTTGGACTTATGACTACTATCAGGAAAAGGAAGTCTCTTTTGTTTGGCATAAAAGCATATATCACAAGGTGTGTCAGATAGTGGAACAATAACAAAAGGAAAAACTTTCTTTATTTCAATAAGTTTGGCATTTGAAGGATGACCAAGTCTCCAATGCCAAATGTTACAATCAGGTGTATGGTCAGATGGTACAAATTCATTTGATATACTAGCAATGGAATGAGAAGTGGAAGGGATGGTTACTGCAGGCTGATGAAGTATGTACAATCCTCCTTTCAATTTAGCTGCACCAATCATCTTCTTGGAGAGAGTATTCTGTATAAAACATGTGGAGTTGTCAAAAATCAAATGGCAAGTTAGGCTAGCAGTAAGTTTGGGCACAGAAATGAGATTAAAAGAAAAATGTGGCATGAACAACACATTGGTTAACACAAAATCATTATCAAAATGAATAGTGCCAGCATAACATGTGGAAACTAAGGAACCATTTGGTAGTTTGACAGTGATTTAAGGTATTTTTGTGAGACATGAAAATAATCTTCTAGAGAAGCAAACATGATCAGTTGCCCCTGTATCCAAGATGAAGGATTCATTGGCAGCTTGAGAAGGAAAAGTACAGAGAATACCTGAATGAGGAGGATTTTGTGTAACTATGTGATTTACACTATGAGCACTAGAAGATTGTTGAAGCAAAGCTAAGAGGGCCTTGTGCTGAGCTGGTGTAAAACTAGCAAAACCAGAAGTAGCATCTTTAGATTGCTCCTCAGAATTTACAGATGGAGCTTCATCTGCATTGCTTTGTTCAGTTGAATAATTATTGATATTGCTTTGTTGTTGCCAATGAGGAGGGTAACCATGCTTCTTGAAGCATGTATCAACAGTATGATTGGTCATTCCACAATGAGTACATACCCTCATGTTTTTGCCACGACCAAATGAGGATCTGCCTCCTCTTGATCCTCTGCCACGAGAACCATTGTTACCTCTGCTTTGAGATTGGTTTCCACCTTGGGATTGATTAGTAGGAACTGCTAAGAGCTTAGCATCTTCAACTGGTACAAGAAATTGTCTTTCTTGTTGAACAAGTAAGGAATACACTTTACAAATGTTAGGGAGAGGATCCATTAACATGATCTGGGATCTAACAGCAGAATAAGTGTCATTCAAACCCTTCAAAAAACGAATCACTTGGTCTGAATCACGATAGCTACGCATTTTCTCAATAGCTATGCAAGAACTGCTACATTCACAAGTTGGAATGGGACGAAAGTTATCTAGTTCTTGCCAAAGCATTTTCAACTTAGTGTAATATGAAGAAATAGAAGATTCACCTTGCTTAAGAGTGCAAACTTCTTCTTGAATTTCTGATATTCTGAACACATCACCATTATAAAACCGATCCTTCAGTTCTTGCCATATACTTGAAGCCGTCTCCATCCATAATACACTCTGAGAAATTTCTGCTTCAACAGAATTATTGAGCCATGACATGATCATTGTATTGCACCTATCCCAAGCTATGGAGTCACGATCTTCATCCGGTGGTCAAGGAAGAGTGCCATTGATGAAGTGAAGTTTATTCTTGGATCGTAAAGCCATTGTCATTGAACGTGACCAAGAATGGTAATTACTCGCATTCAATAGAGGTGACACAAGAACTAATGCTGGATTCTCATTGGGGTGCATGAAGTAGGGGTTAAGAGTGTCATTCTGATAACCCTTGGCAGAGTTGGAAATTGCAATGTGGTTATGGCTGGAAGTGGAGGAATTTGGTGAATTTTCATGAGACATGATGAGAAAACGATGGTGAAAGAATACAGAAGTAAGATCAATAGAAGAAGAACGATACGATTGATAGAGAGAGTTGGGAAAAATGCAGCGGAATGGGATTGAAAGATTAGCCACAGGTCGATGATACCATGTGAAATCTTAACATAAACACCATTGAAGGCAAAGAAAGAAAGCTTGCAACAGAATGAAAGATGAAGAAGAAGCTTGATTATTTCCACAACTAACTTTACAATACACAACAATAGAGTTTATATATAGTATACAATGATTAGTTGTTCAACTAACTCTTAACTACCATAACAAACTCTATAACTAACTAATAACTAGACTCTAACTTGTTGAGTAAGAAACCTAGCTATGTAGATAGTTTGGTGTATTCAACACAGAGGAAAGGAAGAGAGAAAAATTCATTGAATTGGTTATGCACTGCACAATTCATTCATGATCATCAAATGATTACTTATACACTTTATAAATTGAGCTTCCAAAGAAAAATAAATCAACTTCCTCACTGGTTTGAATGAGATTCCAACATTCTCTCTTAATTCAAATCCTGTAGACTTTGTTAGAACATCTGTAACTTGATCTTTTGCCATGGAGTGGGTTGAGATGATCCTCCCCTTGCTTGATGCTCTCTAAGAAAATAGAACTTGTGTTGTCAGTACAAAAGTAAGTGTATTTATAGTTTATCGTCTCCACATATACTAATGTCTTTTTAAAAACCGTTCAATAGTTTCTATAATTTTAAGAATGATTTGTAAAAGTTTGTGTTGTTAGACTAAGAGAATGATATGTTATAATTAGAGGTGAGAAACACCAAAATCGTTAGATACTAGATATAAGATCTGTAACAACAAAAAGGAAATGGGTTACTGTGAATAGTTGTATTGGTTGGATTTTGGTTAAGAAAGATTTGATAGATTATATCCTTTACGAGAGTCTATATTTTCTGGGAAATCTTCTAGTAGATGTGAACTGAACTAACTGTTAACACGTTAGGAATTATTTTAAGAATAGTAAGTTAGAAAATTTTGAGGTTATTAATGATGAATTTTCGAGAAATTTGGGTTGAAGTTTCCATGATTTAAAAGTGCATATAGAATTGAACTACGGAATGTGTAAGTCCATTGTTGTGTGTATGAGTGTACGAGGTTGATTCGCCGCCTAAATTCAGACGGGGATTATCAATGCATATTTGGTAAGATGAGATATATTTGCTTGTGCCGGAGATGGGCAATCAACTTATAACACTTAAAATCCACAAGAAATCAAGTGGTGTCGCTCTTCATACATGGTAAGACGTTTGTGGCAAGTGGTCTTATGGCATCTGATTTCAGTAATTAGGAGAATGTCCTTGACCGTGTCCGGTGACATGAGTTGGCATATAGTTTTGGAATCTATCAGGACAGATAAATTATACTCTCTCTGTCCCAAATTATAAAATTCTTTGCAAAAAAATTTGCCTTAAATTAAAATTCATTTTATAATTTCAATGTAATAATAATGACATTTTTCGCAATATACTCACTGCATTTAATACTTTTTCTTCTTTCAATTTTTTTTTATTTTTTTCATCTATAATAAATGAAGGACAATAGTGTAAAGTCATACATAATTTCTCTTTTTTATACAACATTAATTATATTTTTTAATTCGTGTGAAATGTCCAAAATATCTTATAATTTGAAATGGATGAAATACTTTGAAAATAAACATCGGAGAATGGTATGCTTGAATGTTTACTTGACGTGTATATTTCTATTTTATAACTCATCTTCTCTTTTAAATTTGTACATAAATTCTTATCCTTTGTATATTTTGTGTTGATATTTTTATTTGGGTGTTTCTTAATGCACCACCCAAGTTTCTTAGGCACCATGTGAAATTATTTTTTTCCCCCAAATTCCGGATGTGCACATCCGGACGCACCGGATCCTTAAGAATTAAAACTTTTTTCCGGATGTGCATATCCGGATTTCCTCCGGATCTGTATATCCGGAAGACATTCTGAAATATTTAAAGCTGCGTGATTACTCCCCCCCTTCCCATAATCAACCTGCTTCTTCCCACTCACTCTCTCAAGTCAACAAACCCTACTTCATCAATCCCATTTCTCACTCAAAAAGTTCAAATTTTTGGTGCAACAAATCAAAGGGAGCAAGAAAAGACTGAATTTCAGGTAAACATTCAACTTCATCCACTACATTGCTCACATTATCAATCTACATTTTTGGAAAAACAAGTTACGCTACTTCCGGATGTGCACATCCGAAAAGAATTGAGCATGAACTTTTCCGGATGTGCACATCCGGAAAAATGTCTGAAGCTAATTAATTTAAGTTTTCAGCATTTTTGAATAAATCTTATTTATACATATTAATTGTTCTATTCTTGTTTATAAATAGAGATGGTGCATCCCGATAACATGGCAAAAGAATTAGTTGCGCCGATTTCCTCGAAAGATGAAGGTATGCTCGTAAAGTCGGTTGATGTCGGCGGTGACTTTAACAACAAGCAAGACTTTGATGATCGTGAAAGCATGATCGCATACATTCGTAGGACAGCTATTGAGCTCAGCTTCGGTGTAAATATCGGGAGATCGGATAATGGGTCGGATAGAAGAAAAGCTTTTGTAATTTTGGGGTGCGAAAGAAGCGACAAATATCAAGCACCTCTACGGAAGTTAAAGAAAGACGAGACCGGTACTAGAAGATGTGAGTGCCCTTTTAAGATTGGTGGTTACATGTTAGTTTCCAAGAAATGGAGATTTACCGTTCGTTGTGGTATACATAACCACGAAATGTGCTCAAAGCTAGAAGGTCATCCAAGTGTATGCCGGCTTAAGGCGAAAGAGATGACATGTATAGCCGACATGACCTTGAACCTTGTCCCACCGAAGAATATACTTGCGACGTTGAAACGGAAAGAACCCGAAAATGTTGCAAACATTAAGCAAGTGTATAACATGCGGTATCGAATGAACAAGGCAATTAGGGGAAATAGGAATGAGATGCAACAACTGTTGAAAGTGTTGGAGGACAACGATTACGTGTCTCGGTACAGATGTCGCGATGATGCAATTACGGTACGAGATATTTTTTGGACTCATCCGGATTCCATCAAGTTGTTCAACACGTTCTCGACAGTGCTCATTCTCGATAGCACCTACAAGACAAACAAGTATCGTCTTCCATTGTTTGAGATGGTTGGCGTTACGTCTACGGATAAGACATATGCCGTCGGCTTTGCCTTTTTGGAGTGTGAGAAAGAGGACAATTTCACGTGGGCGTTGGAGACGTGTCGGTCACTTTTGAAGAAACATGTTCAAATGCCAAAAGCAGTTGTTACGGACCGCGACAACGCCTTGATGAATGCGGTTGCAAAAGTCTTTCCGTCTTCCAATGCACTACTTTGTCGATTTCACATAACAAAGAATGTGCGAAGTCGGGTTAAGACTGCAGTGGGTGCGAAGCAATGTACATTATTGAAGTGAAATATATTGTACTTTTATCCATATGTCTTTTTAATACACTTACGAATTTTATTGCACTGAAGCCTACACCAAGTGACTGCATAAGCTGTCAATTCTGTTTTAAAATTGTATCAGTAAAAAATTATGGTTTGCAGATTCGGACAATTTTCGGATGTGCATATCCGGAAATAGTATTTGCAGGGTTTGCCCAGATCTGCACATCCGGAACGAACTTGGGCAGAAAAAACTTTACCCTAACTTTTCTTTAAATTAGGGGTTTCATTTGATATCTTTCACAAAACCTCAAAATGTCTCAATTGTATCAAATCAAAATCCGTTGGTATGCCGCAAGTGTCTCCTTCACCGACGACAAAACACGCGGCCAAAAGTTTACGATAATGAGGGACATCCCCCTCGACCAAATCATTGACGACATCAAACATCTCCTACCTTACGGAGACAAGCGGAAGGTTGCGAAGCTTCAGTATCGTTCACCTTCGGTTGACAACGAAGGGAATATCGCTTACATCCTTGTTGAGCTCAAGAATCAAGACGATGTTAGAGCGATGTGGCAAACTTATTTGGGTTACGAGGAACAATTCCCGTTCGAGTTCGAGGCGACCGTCACAATCCGAAGAACGGTCGATGACATCTTAGAGATGTGCAAGCGTTCACCGGGCTATTGATCTTGTAATATTTAAATTTCTGTCGATACCATGCCGATTTTCTCAATGTAATCCCGATTCTATTTTATGAATGTGAGAAACATGTGTGGTTCTGGTGTTCTTCTTCAGTGTTTTTCCCGGATTTGCAAATACGAACTTTTACCGGATGTGCACATCCGGAAAAAAATGAAAATTTTAAAAAAATGGTGCGTCCGGATGTGCACATCCGGAATAAAGGGGCAAAACCGGAAATTCAGTTGGTGCCTAAGAAACAAGGGTGGTGTCAAAAGAATTACCCTTTTAATTTTTAGATCATGTCAAAAAGAAGTTTGAAGGTGGAAGATAATGCACTTGTTATCACTCCTTATATTGATGGAGATGCACATACAGGAGTTTTTGTCTTGTTTTGTACAATCGATATGTTTTAAGTAATTTTATCTTTTGAGTCTTTTTGACAAATGACTAAGTATCCTTTTGATATATATATATATATATATATATATATATATATATATGAGATCAAAATACATTCAGAAATCCAAGTGACACAGATAATAGGGATCACTTCAAACTTTGAACTCGGTCAGCTAATATCAATCGGCTCAGGCCACTAGCTATTGGTCGGGGCAGTGAGGTGCTCCGAAGAAGTACCAATATTGTGGAGCCGGTTGATGTAAACAGATACAGTTGGGTAGGTTCTGAAATAGTTAGAACTCCTTCTTTTTTGGATAACTATGTAGTCGTGGAATAGGATAATATAGAAATGGCACTACTACGAAAAACCCATTTAACAACGGTTGAAAACTACATACAATGACGCAGATCAGGGCGTTGTTAAGTAGAGTGTTGTCGTAAGTACGCTACCTATTATGACGGACCTGGGACCGTTGTTATATTCTGGTAAACACGCGTTATATTGCAATAGTTAGGTATTTCAACGTTGTAATATATATTAACTATCACAACGGTTATGAGTCTCAACCGTTGTGGAATGTACCCTTAGTTTATTAAATACAAATGTATATTGCTTGTTTTACCATACACCTAATTAAAGAAATACAACCATTAAAATTGGTAAAGAACTATATAATCTGAAAATTAAACTGTTCTTGAAAACCAACTTAAACACACCACTGTTTTCCGAATTGCATCCATTTCATTCCGCACATTTTATGTTCCTTAACATAAAATTTATGGTTCAATGGTCGGTTTCCTTCAATTCATCGATATCTTTTATTATAGTTTACCTCATCATCGCCACAAATCATCGCGATTTTATCATCATAACAATCATGATCTTAACAACCACATGATTAATGACGACGATGAGGTAAAGTAGAATTGTAGATATCGATGAATTGAAGCAAACAGACCATTGAACCATAAATTTTATGTTAAGTAACATTAAATGTGCTGAATGAAATGGATGCAATTCGAAAAACATTGACATGATAAAGGTCGGTTTTCAAATACATCTTAATTTTCAGATTATAAGTTTCTATGTCAATTTAACTGATTGCATTTTCAATAAAAGGATAGTGAAACAAACAATATACATAGTATATAATAAAGTAAATTTCATATACAATATCAGAATGAATTCATATATATATATACCTTATCAAAATGAATTCATATATATGTACCACCATCATCATCACCGTGTGAAACGAACCTTAAGAAGTGGGAAGCAATAAAGAAAATTAGTTAGTATTCAAAACAAAACAAGCAAAAGTTGAAACAAAACCCTAAGGAGTGGGACTGTACCATTACAATGAAGTTCACCTTGCTTGTGAAGCATTGAAGTCGAATCTACACAAAATGAGAACAATCAACAAAAACAACATGAATCAAATGAGAGAATGGGAACTATCTAACAAAAAGATTGAAGTAGAAGAATACCTTATTTTCCATAAACAATATGTACATTACGCTTGCTACCGCCAACATCATCACCATGTTCATCTAGTTTTAGACTCTGCAAGAAGAAATACAAGGAGGGAGAAGCTTAAATCAAAAGCTTCATACTTCTTGTATTTCTTTTCGCGGATTCTAAAAAAAAATGAAGTTCGCTGCGAAAAATGTAGAGAAAAAATGGGTGCTAGGGTTTCGCTGTGAAGGAAATGGCGCTACTGTCAATAAGGGAAAATTAATTCCCTTATATAGGTAAATATTTCACAACGGTTTTCTAAAAGAACCGTAATGATAAGTATATATATTATTTTAATAATATCACAACGGTTAGTTATATTAACCGTAGCGACACCCCTTATACTTGGTACAAGGTTCGACTCCAGGCAACAACATTTTTCTATAATTACGTAAAATAGAAAAATGTTGTTGCCTGGAGTCGAACCTTGTACCAAGTATAAAGGGGTATCTCTACGGTTATTATTACTAACCGTTGTAATATTATAACCCTTGCTCTTCTCGGAATAGAGAACACTCTGGCCAAGTATAATAATGATTTAAAATTTTCTCCGTTTTTCAAAAAATATTGTTCCAGAATATCAACCATTTACAAGTTATCATCATTGCAAGCATTAAACTATCAGACTTTTCATCTTCAACCTCATCTATAAATAGACAATTTTACATTTCTTCATAATATATTCTTCGTAACAATGAGTTCTACAAATGAGAATGCTAGAAACATCACCAATGAGGGCACAAATGAACAACGTCAGCCGCCAAATGAGGAGGTCCAACCAACGGCCAATGTCAGGGATGCGTTAAGGGTAAGGAAGGAGAAGAAGAAGAAGAAGAAGCTGAAGAAGAAAAAGAAAAAGAAGAAAAGGAGGACAGTTTATTATGATTCCGATGAGGGAAGCACTACTACGAAAAACCCATTTAACAATGGTTGGGAATGACATATAATGACGCGGGCGAAGACATTGTTTTGTAGATTGTCGTTGTAAGTTGGCTGTTTCTACAACGGGCTGGAAACCGTTATTGAAAGGTAGGGCGCGAGCCATATATCACAACGGTTATGATAATAAACCGTTGTGATATATACACTTAGGTTCTGGGTTCGAAACCCATCAGCAACGAAATTATATAAAACATAAATTACTTATGATATCGGTTACAATAGATAACCGTTATTGTAAGTACCCTAAGTTTATTATATTAAATGTAGATTGCTTGTTTTCCAAACACCTCACTAAATAAATATACATGGATTCAATTTGATGAAGATGTCTATAATCTGCAAATTAAACTGTTCTTGAAAACCAACTTAAACAAACCAATGTTGTTTTCTGATTGCATTCGTCTCATCGTGCATTTCACGCTCTTGTACATATATTGTGGTTTATTGATCTGACTCCTTCGATATATCGTTATCTTCGATTATAGTTAAATTTCCATAAGATCAACAAGACATTGGATAATCTGCCTCATCTTTGATTTAACTATAATGGAAGATGGGGATACATCTAAGGAGCCAGATCATTATACCATAATCTATATATAAAAAAACATGAGATAAATGATGAGAGGCATGCAATCAGAAAACAACATTGATTTGTTTAAGTTAGTTTTCAAATACAACTTAATTTGCAGATTATAAGTATCTTTGTCAAATTAACTGAATGTATTTTAAGTGAGGGTTAGTGAAACAAACAATCTACATAGAATATAATAAACTCAAACAACATTCTATACCAGATCCAGATATTATAAACTCATATAATACGCTTGCTACCACCAGCAAACTTTAAGTGAGGGTTAGTTAAACAAATAATGTAAATAGAATATAATAAACTCAAACAACATTCTATACCAGATCCAGATATTATAAACTCATATAATACGCTTGCTACCACCAGCAAACTTTAAGTGAGGGTTAGTTAAACAAACAATGTAAATAGAATATAATAAACTCAAACAACATTCTATACCAGATCCAGAAATTATAAACTGATATAATACGCTTGCTTCCACCAACATCATTGTAACACCCCCAATCTATACCCCCAATTAATAAAAAAGCAGTAAAAGAAAATTCAAAATTTCGTCAGAGTATATCTAAAATATCATGGCATAGACCGAGGGGTCACATCAAATTGAAACAATTCATACAACACCTGCTCATAAATATATGCAACAGCGGGGTAGCAATCAACAGAGGAACTCAGTTCCTTACACCCACATTTCAGAATTTAGAATAAAAGCGGAAAATCTAAAAATGAATAACATACATACATATATATATATATATATATATATATATATATATATATATATATATATATATATATATATATATATATATATATATATATATATATATATCATGAAAAGTTTGTCATACATCAGGTTATACATGCACAAGCCAAAAGATATACCTATACATAATATACAATTATCACAAACGGCCTCCCTAACTACCCGGTGTCACATATCAGAGCCGACCGACAAAAGAATGAAGACACAAAGCTTCACAAAAATACCTCCAGCAACTCTAATCTGCAATGCCTCATAGAGCATTATAAAACAGCAGAAGGGTGAGAAAAACAACCATAATATAATTGCATATAATTATATATATAACACAAAATACACATATATACATACAATTCTCACCACAACTCACGCCATAATGCAAACATAAGACATTACAAGACACAATACATATTTCCCTCACCAACACATATCCATATACCAATTTATCCACGAATCCACACATAATCAACCATAAATGATTTATGCAAATGCAAGAGACCGACACAACGACTCTATGCATATGCACATGCGGTACCGACTTCCATTGTTTCTCATCACTAGTTCACTCAGGAACTCTGCTGGAATCATCGCTCGTTACATCACTGTAACTCCCCGTCGGGCCTACGATGTTCCCCACCGCTCACACCCCACACGGGCACACGGTGTTTATGGATCGGTTACACCCCACACGGGCACACGACCCGATCGCTCACACCCCATATGGGTACACGATCGTCTATAATCATCGCTCACACCCCACATGGGCACACGAAGTTATAGCGAATTCCCTCTGGAATCCAAAACGTCACTCAGGACGTCTCAACAATGCATATCATGATGCTTGGCATACAATGACCCATGACATTTAATATGCACACAGAATACATTCATTTACATCGACAAAAATCACACTTTGCACTTATGCCCAAAACAATGCATTTAATTTCCATACGGTCACAAATCATCACATCACCATCTAAGCACATACATTTACCTCATACAACAGCACCTTGCATAATACACATCAATTACGCACGGTTATAACGACAAAAGTCGACAATTGACACTATTCCCGATTTTTCAACATAATTAAATCGGCTAACAATTTCTAAATCATCATAATGAGAAAGTACAGTTCAATAGCTACACAACGATACCAAGAATGTAAAAATCGGACAACCGGAACTCAAGTTACGAAAGAAAACAAAAAACGATATTTTGAAAAGTCCCATTTTGCAAAAGTCCTGTTCATACGCGTATCACCATGATCCATACGCGTATGAGCAGAGGCTCATTTTTTCCCAAAGTTCACGTGTAAATGTCCATACGCGTAATGACCAAACCCATACGCGTAATGCCCTAAAATGCTACGCGTATCATACGCAAATGGGCAGATGGCCGAGGAAACAAGCAACCCATACGCGTATTGGGCCTATGGCTCGCCCACCATATGCGTATTGCCAAGGTTCATACGCGTATGAATATGCCCCATACGCGTATGACCTGGAAATCTCAGAAAAATTCTTCTACATAATTTTTCATACGGGTTCCACCCAAAAACACCCCAAATCTTACCTACACACCAGAAAATTGCCAATACAATGTCCAATAACAAGTATCTATCATGTATCAACAAGAATGAACACTTAACACATGATTTTCAACACATTTACTCACTTTCTAATCAATTTTACCAAAAATGGGTTTTACTAAATTTTTTCATTTCAATCTAACAAACATCACAAATATACATACATAATCATACACAATCATACAATAATTGAGTTTCGCACCCTTACCCGATTAAATCGATTATAGAAGTTGATTTTTCTTTGATTTCCCAAGTTTCCTCACTATTTCTCTTCTTCTTCTCTTTTCTCCTCTTTTTCTTTCTTTTCCTTTTCTTTCTTTCTATTTTTCTCTCTTCCTAATTCCCTTTCTATTCTAACTTACCAAAATATTATGAAATGTCCAAAATACCCCCACACTCAAATATCTCACAAACGTTCCCAAAACCCGATAAAATATCACAACATTGAAAAATAACATATTTTCAAATAAAAGTCGAAAATAAAATAAAATAATAATAAAATAATCAAACGACTCGATTAAATAAAACTCACACAAAAACTGGGTCGTTACAACTCTCCCCACTTAGAAATTTTCGTCCTCGAAAATATTACCTGAGATGAACAAATCTGGATACGACTCCCGCATCCGACTCTCCAACTCCCAAGTCAAATTGCCCTCAGCAGCGCCGCCCCACGCCACTTTCACAAGTGCAATATCCTTGCCTCTCAACCTCTTCACCTCGCGATCCAAAACCCTAACTGGTAATGCCTAAACTGTAAGGTTCTCCCTTACCTCAACCTCATCCATCGGAATCACATGCGACGGATCCGGAACATACTTCCGAAGCTATGAAACATGAAACACATCGTGCAAATTCGACAGATTCGGCGGCAACGCCACCCTATAAGCCACAACACCCACTCTCGCGGATATCTGGTAAGGACCAATAAACCGAGAAGTTTCTTCGATTTCAAAGCACGACCCACACTTGTTACGGGCGTAACCCTCAGAAATACATGATCGCCCTCTTGAAACTCAAGATCCTTCCGTCTCCGATCATGATAACTCTTTTGTCTACTCTAAGAAGCTTTCATTTTCTCACGAATAAACTTCACTTTCTCTGTCGTCTGTTGCACCAATTCTGGTCCAACCACCGTTCTCTCACCAGATTCGTGCCAACACAACGGCGTTCGACACCTTCGTCCATATAGTGCTTCAAACGATGCCATTCCAATACTAGAATGGAAACTGTTATTATACGTAAACTCAATCAATGCAAGATAACCATCCCACACACCACCTTATTCCAAAACATAAGCTCTCAACAAATCCTCTAAAGACTGAATCGTCCTCTCCGTCTGACCATCCGTCTGTGGATGATAAGCCGAACTCAATCTCAATTTAGAACCCAAAGCCTTCTGTAAACTTTCCCAAAATCTCGATGTAAATCTAGGATCTCGATCAGAAACAATACTCAATGAAACTCCATGTAACTTCACAATCACACTGATGTAAATCTCAGCTAACCGCTCCAAAGTAAAACTGATGGCAATCGGAATAAAATGAGGTGATTTAGTCAGCCTATCCATAATCACCCAAATAGAATTATTCCCACGCTGAGTATTCGGCAACCCTGTCACAAAATCCATCGAAATACTATCCCATTTCCATTCCGAAATATCCAACGGTTGCAACAAACCACTAGGCCTCAGATGTTCCACCTTCGATTTCTGACAAGTCAAACATGCATAAACAAACTGAGCCACATCTCTTTTCAATCCAGACCACCAGAAAATATTCTTCAAATCTTGGTACATCTTATTCGCTCCCGGATGTATACTCAAATTACTCCGGTGTCCTTCCTCCAAAATCATCTTTTTCAACTCCGCATCATCTGGAATACAAATCCTACCTCGGAATCTCAAAGCACCATTCATATCCACTTGAAAATCACTATTCGCATCTTTTCCTCCAACCAACATCAAATCCACCAGTTTCACATCCAACTTCTGTTTCTCACAAACAGTCATCAGAAAATCATTAGTAATCGTTAGCATACCAAGCCTAACGCTATCCGACGTCACTTCACAAACCAAACTCAAATCTCTAAACGATTCCAAAAGTTCCCACTCCTTAACCATTAAAGCGGACATATGTAACGATTTCCGGCTCAATGCATCGGCTACCACGTTAGCTTTACCAGGATGGTAATTCAAGCCAAAATCGTAGTCCTTCAAGAATTCTAACCATCTACGTTGCTTCATATTTAGCTCTTTCTGATCAAACAAATATTTCAAACGTTTATGATCACTAAAGACTTCAAACCTTGCACCGTAGAGATAATGCCTCCAAATCTTCAACACAAAAACTACAGCCGCTAACTCAAGATCATGAGTAGGATAATTCTTCTCATGAACTCTTAACTGCCTTGAAGCATAAGCCACCACCTTACCTTCCTGCATCAGAACACCACCTAGACCAATCAAAGAAGCATCACAATAAACCACGAATGGTTCATTAGGATTCGGCAAAATCAAGATCGGAGTTGTCGTCAATCTTCTCTTCAGCTCAGTAAAACTCTCTTCACACCGAATATCCCAAATGAATGCCTGCCCTTTACAAGTCAACTGGGTCAAAGGAAGTGCTAGCTTAGAAAAACCTTCAATGAATCTGCGATAATAACCGGCCAAGCCCAAAAAGCTTCGAATTTCAGTAACAGATCTCGGAGCCTCCCATTGTAGAACCGCTTCTACTTTAGATGGATCCACAGCAATACCATTACCTGAAATTACGTGTCCAAGAAAACTCACCTCCGACAACCAGAATTCACACTTGGACAATTTAGCAAAAAGCTTCCTCTCCTTCAAAACCTGCAAAACAATACGCAAATGTTCTGCATGCTCCTCCCGAGACTTAGAATAAATTAAGATATCATCAATAAACACCACGACAAAACGATCCAGATGCTCGTGAAAAATACGATTCATGTATTCCATAAACACACCTGGCGCATTAGAAACCCCGAACGGCATCACAGAATATTCATAATGACCGTATCGTGTCCTAAAAGCCGTCTTCTGAATGTCTTCCTCCTTCACCCTTATCTGATGATACCCCGACCTCAAGTCAATCTTACTGAATACACACGCACCAACCAACTGATCCATCAGATCATCAATCCTTGGAAGAGGATACTTATTCTTGATTGTCACCTTATTCAACTGGCGATAATCAATACATAACCTCATACTTCCATCCTTATTTTTCACCAATAAAACTGGAGCACCCCAAGGAGAAACACTTGGTCTCACGAACCTCTTTTCCAACAACTCATTCAACTGTTTCTTTAACTCCACCAACTCAGATGCCGACATACGATAAGGTGCCATAGAAACAGGTCTAGTACCAGGAACTAGATCTATAGAAAACTCCACCACTCTCTCCGGCGGCAAGTCTGAAATATCCTCAGGAAACACTTCCGGAAATTCACACACAACAGGAAACACCTCAAGTGAAACTTGACTATCCACAGTTAAAGATGCAAACAATCCAAACAACTGAGCTTCCTCCGCCAAAATTTTCTTCAACTCTTTGGTAGATAAGAAACTCAAGTCTTCGTCTTCCTCAAGAGAAGGAAACCTTACCAGCTTATGATTAAAATCAATATGAACTCGATTGAATTGCAACCAATTCATACCCAAAACCACATCTAATCCCTCCAACGGCAAACACACTAAATCCATCTCAAAGTCTTTACCATAAACGGTCAAAGGACATCTTAGACAAACCAAAGACGTAGTTACGGACCCCATTGCTGGAGTATCAATAACCATTTCACCACCCATCATAGACAACACAAGATTCAAACGCTTCGCGCACTCAGACGAAATAAACGAATGAGTCGCTCCAGTATCAATAATAGCAATCAAAGAAGTACTATTAATAAAACAAGTACCTCGAATCAGACGATCTGCACTCGAAGTCTGAGTCCTCGATAATGCAAACACTTTTCCACCAGCTGGAGCTTGTTTCGGTTTCGGACACTTCGTACTAATATGCCCAGGTTCACCACAGTTGTAACATTTCACCACATTCTTCCTTGCACAATCAGCTGCAACATGTCCTACACCTCCACAATTAGTACACTTCCTCAAATCTTTCCTGCACTCAAACTGACGATGCCCCAACTCACCACATTTATAACACCTCATAGGACCAGACATACCCCCTCCACTTGACCTTTTCTCAAAATTCCCTCTTTGTTTACTTTTATCAACTGGTGTCACATACGGACCACCACGGAACTGTTGCTTCCCTTTCCTCTCGCTCACACTCTTGTAATGAGTAGAACGAGCCTTACTGTCCTCTTCATAAATCCTACAACAATCTACCAAATCAGAAAACCTCTGAATCCTCTGATATCCAATTGCATGCTTTATCTCAGGATGCAAGCCATTCTCAAACTTCACACACTTAGAGAATTCCGCAGTCGCTTCAGCATAATGAGGATAAAACTGCACAAGTTCCACAAACTTAGCAGTATAATCGACAACAAACATATTACCTTGCTTTAGCTCTAAGAACTCAATTTCCTTCTTCCCTCTCACATCTTCAGGAAAATACCTCCTCAAGAACTCCCGGCTAAAAACATCCCAATTAATTTCTTCCTCTTCTGCAGCTTCCAACACACGTCGAGTACTAACCCACCAATCATCAGCTTCTTCCAATAACATGTGAGTACCCAGTCTCACCTTCTGGTCTTCATCACAATCCATCACTCAGAAAATCCTTTCAATCTCTTTCAGCCAAATCTGTGCACCATCCGGATCATATCTTCCCTTCAAGACATGCGGTTTGTTCTTCCTGAACTCATCATTACCCGCAGCATTAGGTGCACCCTGCACAGCACGAGCCATAGCTTGCATAGCCGCAGCCAAAGCAGCATCATTCCTACCAGCCATATTCTGTTCATTTCCAATAACAGAAACTATGGTTAAACAAACAGCTCATCCAACCACAACGACCAACAAGGACTGACACAACTGACACGGACTGACACAAACTGGCTCTGATACCACTTAATGTAACACCCCCAATCTATACCCCCAATTAATAAAAAAGCAGTAAAAGAAAATTCAAAATTTCGTCAGAGTATATCTAAAATATCATGGCATAGACCGAGGGGTCACATCAAATTGAAACAATTCATACAACACATGCTCATAAAGATATGCAACAGTGGGGTAGCAATCAACAGAGGAACTCAGTTCCTTACACCCTCATTTCAGAATTTAGAATAAAAGCGAAAAATCTAAAACTGAATAACATACACACACACACATATATATATATATATATATATATATATATATATATCATGAAAAGTTTGTCATACATCAGGTTATACATGCACAAGCCAAAAGATATACCTATACATAATATACAATTATCACAAACGGCCTCCCTAACTACCCGGTGTCACATATCAGAGCCGACCGACAAAAGAATGAAGACACAAAGCTTCACAAAAATACCTCCAGCAACTCTAATCTGCAATGCCTCATAGAGCATTATAAAACAGCAGAAGGGTGAGAAAAATAACCATAATATAATTGCATATAATTATATATATAACACAAAATACACATATATACATACAATTCTCACCACAACTCACGCCATAATGCAAACACAAGACATTACAAGACACAATACATATTTCCCTCACCAACACATATCCATATACCAATTTATCCACGAATCCACACATAATCAACCATAAATGATTTATGCAAATGCAAGAGACCGACACAACGACTCTATGCATATGTACATGCGGTACCGACTTCCATTGTTTCTCATCACTAGTTCACTCAGGAACTCTGCTGGAATCATCGCTCATTACATCACTGTAACTCCCCGTCGGGCCTACGATGTTCCCCACCGTTTACACCCCACACGGGCACACGGTGTTTATGGATCGTTCACACCCCACACGGGCACACGACCCGATCGCTCACACCCCATATGGGCACACGATCGTCTATAATCATCGCTCACACCCCACATGGGCACACAAAGTTATAGCGAATTCCCTCTGGAATCCAACCCGTCACTCAGGACGTCTCAACAATGCATATCATGATGCTTGGCATACAATGACCCATGACATTTAATATGCACACAGAATACATTCATTTACATCAACAAAAATCACACTTTGCACTTATGCCCAAAACAATGCATTTAATTTCCATACGGTCACAAATCATCACATAACCATCTAAGCACATACATTTACCTCATACAACAACACCTTGCATAATACACATTAATTACGCACGGTTATAACGACAAAAATCGACAACCAACACTATTCCCTATTTTTCGACATAATTAAATCGGCTAACAATTTCGAAATCATCATAATGAGAAAGTACAGTTCAATAGCTACACAACGATACCAAGAATGTAAAAATCGGACAACCGGAACTCAAGTTACGAAAGAAAACGAAAAACGATATTTTGAAAAGTCCCATTTTGCAAAAGTCCTGTTCATACGCGTATCACCATGATCCATACGCGTATGAGCAGAGGCTCATTTTTTCCCAAAGTTCACGTGTAAATGTCCGTACGCGTAATGACCAAACCCATACGCGTAATGCCCTAAAATGCTACGCGTATCATACGCAAATGGGCAGATGGCCGAGGAAACAAGCAACCCATACGCGTATTGGCCCTATGGCTCGCCCACCATACGCGTATTGCCAAGGTTCATACGCGTATGAACATGCCCCATACGCGTATGACCTGGAAATCTCAGAAAAATTCTTCTGCATAATTTTTCATACGGGTTCCACCCAAAAACACCCCAAATCTTACCTACACACCAGAAAATTGCCAATACAATGTCCAATAACAAGTATCTATCATGTATCAACAAGAATGAACACTTAACACATGATTTTCAACACATTTACTCACTTTCTAATCAATTTTACCAAAAATGGGTTTTACTAAATTTCTTCATTTCAATCCAACAAACATCACAAATATACATACATAATTATACACAATCATACAATAATTGAGTTTCGCACCCTTACCCGATTAAATCGATTATAGAAGTTGATTTTTCTTTGATTTCCCAAGTTTCCTCACTATTTCTCTTCTTCTTCTCTTTTCTCCTCTTTTTCTTTCTTTTCCTTTTCTTTCTTTCTATTTTTCTCTCTTCCTAATTCCCTTTCTATTCTAACTTAACAAAATATTATGAAATGTCCAAAATACCCCCACACTCAAATATCTCACAAACGTTCCCAAAACCCGATAAAATATCACAACATTGAAAAATAACATATTTTCAAATAAAAGTCGAAAATAAAATAAAATAATAATAAAATAATCAAACGACTCGATTAAATAAAACTCACACAAAAACTAGGTCGTTACAATCATCACCTTGTATCATCCCCTTAACCTGAAAGGAAACAAAGCAAACTTCAAAAATGAGCATCCTCAGTTGAAAACAAACCCTAAAACCATAATCCAGTGAAGAGCAAAGAGAGGAACTGGAATAACGCACCTTTTAATGAAACTAATCGCGGAACAGGAATCAATTATGATGTTGAACTAGTTTGGGAAGCAATGAAAAAGAAATATAAGGAGGAAGAAGCTTACGCAAAAGCTTCATACTTCTTATACTTCTTTTCATTGTTTCTAAACCTAGATAAAGTTTGCTTACAGTGTTGATTCTTCATTTACTAACATCTTGTTCGTGAAGCTATGAAGAAAAAGTACAAGGTGGATGAAGTTTCTATCATAGCTTCATGCTTCTTGTACTTTTTTCCATAGCTACGCAAACATTATGAAGTTTCCAAAGGATGGTCTTTGTTAAGGTAGTGAAAATGAATCTGAAAAAATGAGAACAATCAACAAAAATAATAATCCACAAACGAGATAATGGGAAATATCTAACAATAGATGGAAGAAGAAGAATACCTTAATGTATGATTCACGGCTAATGGTGAAAACGAAGAGAAAAAATGGGTTCTAGGGTTTCACTTTGAAGGAAACGACGTTACTGTCAATTAAGTGAAAGTTATTTTGCTTATATATGGGTAAACTATTTCACAACCGTTAACAATAACAACCGTATAGATATGTATTTATTTATTATAAATATATCACTACGGTTAACCAGGAGAACCGTAGTGATAACCCTTTTATTTGTGAATTTTAAAATAAATAAAAAAGAAAAGGTGCGCCTTAACTTCTCACTTAATGCATCTGCAGTTTAAACATCAACAATGTAATTCACAGTGCATCTGCAATTTAAACATCAACAATGTAATTCAAACCCTAATTCAACTATTACATTTCATAACAAAGTAAACATTAAACATAAAGGAGACAAGAAAACATAACATCTTGATATTTCCAGAAAATATCTCTGATTTCAGTTTGTTCTTTTTCTTTAAATCCTCATACATAACCTTCAGATAGCCCACAGCTTCCAACTCTGACTTCATAATGCTCTCATCGTCATTTCCATCTCTTTCTCCCACGTCTTCATCCCATATGAACAAATTACATGTTTCATCGCTCCTCCAAAATGGACATCTCCAAAAAAGCCTTCCTTTATTTTTTCCCTTCTTGCATTGATACGAAACCATACGACTATCACAACCACAAAAATTTCCAGATCGAGATTTTACACTAGAAGAAGACGTAGAAACACCTTTGGATGATTTTGTCTTCAAATGTGACATTGCAACACCTTAAAGTAGAACACTTTCTTGTTGTTGTTGTCTTCTTCCCGACAATGGTGACAGACGGTGTTGGTGTTAGGGTTGTTTCGTCTTGTTTCTTTTTTCAATGGATAAATTGATATATACTTGGTGTTTAAAATACATATAAAGAAGCTTCAGTTTGTAACAACGGTTTTAAGAAAAAACAGTCGTGATATCCTTATTATTTTTTAGTTAAATATTAATAAAACTTAAAAAGGGAGCATTTACGTCAAAGGGATAAACTATTTGAAGGCGATGAGGTTCGAACCTATGATAGCTAGATTGTATCACCACGGTTTTCATAACAACCTTTATTATACCCTTGAGATTTCTAATTAAAATAATGCGCGCGCATCCAGTACGCACTATAAGAACGGTGTATAGGATGCCGTTGTAAACCTGACGTTGTTGTTTGGGCGTTTTGTAGTAGTGAAGTGAGGAGAGAGTCCTGGATTATGAAGATGCATTTGCAGCTATGGGCTCTGACATTGATAAATATATGTAATATATGATTATCAATGTACTCTTCTTATCTAGAATCTTAATAAAGTTTTCTTTTATATATACTCATCTCTTTCATTTTTATTTTTAAAGAAGTTATGATCAAACTATTTCAACCTATTCTCTTGCACTTAAAAATAGAAAAACAAAGATGATTTTTGAGTTTTGAGGTCAAATCCCCGTAACACTAACAAAAGAAATAAAATATATGTTTAAAATCTAAAAATATGGAAAAATATATAGTTGATGGGAATCGAAGCTTGTTACACATCATGTATTACAACAGTGTTTTAATACAAGCGTGTTTAAAATGTAAAAATATGGAAAAAAATGTAGTTGCTGGGAATCCAAGCTTGTTACACACCATGTATTACAACGGGTTTTTAATACGACCGTCGTTAAATATGACGATATAAATCAGCTGCAAAATTTTAAACCTATTACAACGGTGGGATACGAATCTGTTGTAAACCTGGCGTCGTTAAATGGGTTTTTCGTAGTAGTGTGGATCATTATTTTGATTGGTTGGTTCTCACGCGCTGCCCACGAACCAAACCGAGATTTTTATCGGGCTGATGTCAAACCTACTAAGCTTTTACACAAGCTGAAGTAAAAAACCGAGTGAGAGTTTATACAAGGTTGATCTCGAACTGATAGAGCTTTTAATCAAGTTGAGCTTAAGAACTGTTATGAAGATTTTTCTCTGGTTATTCTTCACGAACCCAAAAGGAGAGTTTTTCTTCATAGCCAGAGCTCACGAACCAAGCAGTAACTAGTACTAATCTGCAAATACAAACCAAGAGCTTTTACAATGGTTTAGCTCTAAACCAAAAAGATAAATTCCTAAGAAAGAAAGATTTAATCAAGAAAAAATATTACTCTTGGTAAATTTACAATAGAGATTTTTCCCATAATAAATATCTCACTAAAATCAAGAACGCTCACAAAGCACTATGGCTAAAATC
Organism: Lathyrus tuberosus; assembly: GCA_022829125.1. Classification (NCBI taxonomy): domain Eukaryota; kingdom Viridiplantae; phylum Streptophyta; class Magnoliopsida; order Fabales; family Fabaceae; genus Lathyrus; species Lathyrus tuberosus. The sequence continues at coordinate 1,436,179 of JALAZF010000229.1, forward strand.
TGTGAGAAAAATATCGAAAAAATTTAGAGAAATTGAGAGTGAAGAGAAGTGATATGTTTCTCATTTTCTTGATGATTTTATATGGTAGAGAACCTTTGTATATATAGGCCAAAAGATGGTGTAGAAATGGAAATAATTCATGGGCTTTTTAATTGTCCTAATCAATTAGGTACTCTAAATAATCTATTGTTATGGCTTAACATGGATTGTTTTGATATAGCATTGTTACCAATCATTAAGAGATTGTCATAATTGATTATGCACTTGATTTTCCCTCATCTAATCGATTAGGAATTTGATCTAATCAATTAGACAATTCAAAAACTTGTCCTAATCAATTTGACAGTTTCCAATTCAACCGTCTTGCCTCAAAAAACATTTTTGTGATTTAATTAAAAAGGAAAGGCACGAAAATACTTTTTAGTGTGTGTGATTTACTCATATTACTTATGAAAACTCCCTTAAGTTTTTAAAATACACTGATCACTCAGACAGACACGATCAAGCGAGCTTTCACACTTCCTCTCTTCCACACTTTGAAGCTTTAAGTCATTTTAAAGATGTATCAATCATATAATCACTTCACTTGAATCTTATATTGGATAAGGCTTGAGATATCTTCAAGTTACGATCATCAAAGAGTATTAAAGGTATCACTAGTGATTATAAACCCTAATTCATAAGGATAACTTGGTCTTGATTAACTACATTGTGCATATTTGATCACTTGATCTAGCTTTAGTAACTTCTTCACTTCATTCGTTGGGATCATCAAAAAAACCATTTCAATTGTTGTTACTATTTCAGGTATTGTCATCATCGAAATCATCAAAGATATGTAGTTGCTTCTTTATGTCTTTGTTATCATATTGGATCACTTCTTTATTCCCCTAAGCAAATGGTTCGACATTCTCCCCCTTTTTTATGATGACGACACATCTCTCAGAGAGGTGGTAAAGGGAAGGAAAAAAGTAGATCAAATATGGAGTGGTTAAACTCACCCTCAGATGAGTAAAGAGTGTACTCTACTCCCCCAGAGAGTATAATTTTCCCTCTTTGGCATAATAAAAAAGGCAGGAACAAATGCTAGACAAGAATTTAAATATGTAAGCACATTGATCACATAGTCAAAAATGTTATTAAGAAGGGAAAATGTTATCTTATTAATTCAAAAGAGTGGAATTCAAGTTACAGAAAGCAGTGAAATTTGCAAGAATTATAAAATGCAGCAAAAAAAAAATTAAACTCGCTTAAAATTTGAGAAAAAACATAAGTGATAATATTCTTCACTATCCTCATCATCATTGGTAAACATCCTTGGAGGTAGATATCTCAAGTCTTAGGTGAAGTGAAAGATCAAAAAGTTGATATTTTCATTTGCTCTCTTAAGTTTCTTGATTATGTCCTTAAGTAAATCTTCAGCAGACAGTACTTTAGAGATGTCATAGTCAAAATCTTTTAAATTCATGAATGCTTTTTGTTCTTGATCTCCCACTCTTAGTTTTTTGTTCCTTTTGAGGGTTTTTCAATTACTTTTACATCAATGATTTCATACCTCATCATTTCTAGTGCCACTTCTCCTATTTTTGTTACATATTCCTCATAATCTTCTCCTTCAAGATTGAAATTGGTGTGTTCCTAGATTTTTGTGACCAAGTCGCCATATGGTAAGGATATCCCTTTTATTTTGCTTGCCAATATGTATTGTATCACTTCACTTGCCTAGTTTGTTTCAATTTTGTTTGCAATCATTCGTACAGTTGTAACATCAGACCTAGTCAAGTGAGTGAAGTTACCTTTTTTAAACGAGTATGTGATTTACATCCACTCATCTTGAATTCGATAATTTACATCCCCTTCTATTAAACTGTGTGACTTACAGGTTGATATGGTCTCTAAGTTTCACCTTTAGGTTAAAAACATTTCTCTTTTTATTGAAGTACATTCCATATACTCTTCCTTACTTCTAGTTAAGGAAAATCCATGTGTTTATAAGACACATCTCTAATTCTCCAACTTCTCATTCAAATCCTTTTTCGACTATCCAAGTATGAATATAACATCTGCAAAAAAAACATGCATCTCGGTGCTAACTATTGGATTTTTTTGTGAGTACATTCAAAATTAAATTAAAAAGACAAGGGTTTAAAGTTGAACCTTGATAAAATTTTATTATAATGGTAAATCGCTAGTCTCTCCACCCTGAGTTTTAACACTAGTCGATACCCTTTCATATATATCTTGGATAGCTTAAATATCTGAAAACCTAACTCCTTTCTAAATTTGCATTGCAATCGATATCATTTACTTTGATGTTTTGTCCATTTTCTTTATCTTTTTGTGTGTAATTTGATTTATTGTTGTCGTAACCCGAAGTTTGACCCCCCTTTTACTTTTTGCATAAGCATGTGCATTCGTATTGCCGGCATACACATTAGCATTTTTTCTCTGTGGTTTTATCACAGGAATACTCAGGGTTTCAAAGCCTGATCAATCACATCCTCACAAAGTCATCACATCATCAACACAAGCAAAATACAAGGGTTTCCATGCTTATTTGTCAAATCAAAGAATCGAAGTTCAGAGCCACGACCATAACGCATTGTTTCAAGCCAAATTAGGCAAGTTTTGGCTGTGTTAATCGATTAATCATTTTCAAGGCAAAATGTGTTAATCGATTAACACCTTGTTACAGCGCCTTTTTTCAGCTTTTGAACAGATGTTAATCGATTAACTAGATTGAAGGCAAAAATGGTTAATCGATTAACATATGCAAATTTTACAAAATTCAGCAGTTTCTCAACATGATAGCAGCTATTCCCTTATTCTTTTGGTCTACTTGGTTCTAGCATCATGTGGAATATTCTAGACACTTCAAGACCCTTCAAGAAACCACTTGCATTTTCTACACTACATCACTTTCAATTGTGCTCACCATACAACTACATTTCCAAGCATGTGAACCACTTGATTTTGAGCTTGCATTGGGATATTCCCACTGAGTTAACAAATAAATAACTGAGTCAACTTCCAACTCAGTGAGTTAGATGTAACTAACTCCAAACTAAATGCCAAACCACCCTTAGCTAACTCCAAACCAAGTTCCAAACCTATCCCACCCCAAACCTCCACTCTATATAAAGAAACCTTCACTTTTTTGCGCGGGGCTTCAACCATTTTTCACTCCTCTCTCTCAATTCTCTCTGAATTTTCTGCAATTTATCTTCATCTTCTTCACCAAACCACACACAAAAGCTCAATTTCCACCATTAGAGTGTAACAATCTTCACATCGAAATTGTTATTCTCTTGAGCTAAACCTCCATTCCACTACATTTCTACTTGGATTTCTGGAGTTACGGTAGTTTCTATTTCAATTTAAGAAATCATCTCAAGCATTTTGGTGCATATTCGTATTCGGAGCATTTATCGCGCTTTTATTGGTTTCGCTACGATTCAATATCAAGCTTGGAATTCTCTGGTTTTCTTTGCTTATTCTCACTACATTTACTTACAACAATTACCAAGGCAATCCACTGCCTTGTAGGTTGGTAATTCTTTCTCAATTTACTGTTTTCAATCACTTTTGCACATTTGCAATGTAGATCCGATGGCTTTTTTATGTGAATTAATCATTCGATTGTTTGATTGTTAATATTGATGTTTGATGGATCCAATTGATTATTAATTGCTTCTACTTGATCTAATTTTGGTGAACAATTGCATGCCATAACATGTGGATGATTGGAGAAGTGATTAATTGCTGGAAGTGCTTTTGAAAAACTGATTTTCTGCCACTGTCACAGTGTTAATCGATTAACCATTTGCTAGGCAAAATGTGTTAATTAATTAACACCTCTGTTTTCAACATTTTTTGTTGTTTTTAAAAGGGTTAATCGATTAACCAGTTTTGCCTAGCAAATGGTTAATCGATTAACACTGTATCAAAATGTGATTTTTGAGCATTTTCATGCTTGTTTAGTTTTTTCCCCATTTAACTTCCATGGCTTGATATGCTTGATATTTGTGGATGTTTTATGAGCTGTTCAGCCTCTGATTGAAGCATGTATGCAAATTTTGATGCACGATTTAGCGATTATGGAATTGTTTGCGTTCTTGAAGTTATGTAATCTTGTGGCTTTAGGCATACTTTTGTTTACATGATAACATGATTAGTGATGCATGCTAAGTGATGTTTATTAATGCTTTGGAAATTCATGCTTGGTTGCATTAAGTTTGTTCTTTATTAAACAAATTTAATTTTGCATAATCATTACGTCATACGCTTGCTTTGACGATCTTTCGACTCATTTGAAAGATTGTTGGCTTATTTATTCCCTGTGATCGATTGATCGAAACCTTGTTTCGATTGGTTAATCTTTCCTCTCTCTTCTCCTTAGGATCTTCTTAGAGCCTAGTTCTCTTGATCCCTTGCGGAGTCGGAGGTCTGTACAACGCGTTAGAGCACTGTATAAGATTGTGTTATTACTCTGTGAATTTCAATTTCCGCACTATACTCTGAGTGCTAGAGAAGGGGTGAGAGTGGAGAATTCCTACACTCATTCTAATTATTTTGGGTAGGGGACAAATGACCCTGTGCCTGGAATAATCGTCTCTATCTCCAGACTGTAGTGTCTCCCAATACCCAGCTGAATCGATCCTTGATCACTCGCACCCTAATCAATCTTTCTTGGGTTAATCACCTTCTCTTGGTTAATCACCCGTTGTTTGGATAATCACAGTCAGCCTGTTAATTACCAAATGCTTTTCTTCTCCAACAAAGTCGCAATCATTTTCTTTAGTTAAACATAATCTGCCTGTTAAATACCAAATCCCTAGCAGAGCTCGCAACCTCTTCTCGATCCTCTCTCCCTCTTCTTGATTGCTTAACCACTGTCCGTCAGTTAAAACACCAATTGCTCTTTTTCCTCAGTTAACCACAGTCTATCTGTTAACATATTGAGTTCATCCTGGGTTAATCACCTTCTCTTGGTTAATCACTCGTTCCTCAGTTAACCACAACCTGTCTGTTAACATACTAAGCTTTTCTTGAGTTAATCACATTCTCTTGGTTAATCACTCATTCTTTTTGGTTACTCACAGTCCTTCTGTTAAAACCAGTACGCCTGTAAGTTAGTAACCTTCTTTTGGTTCAAATACTCGTGCCTTTGGGTTAGTAACCTTCTTTTGGTTCAAATACCCTTTTCTTGGTCAAGTACTACTCGTTCAGTCAATGTACCGAACTCCTTTAGGTTACAACCTTTGCTTGGTTCCATACCTGTTCTTTGGGTCACAACCTCCGCTTGATTCCACACCCGTCTTTTGGGTCACAACCTTCTCTTGGTTCCACACCCGTTCTTTGGGTCACAACTTTCGCTTGGTTCCACACCCGTTCTTTGGGTCATAACCTTCGCTTGGTTCCACACCCATCTCCATCGGTTAAAAGACCAAATTTTCTCCCCTTTTCGGTTAACCACTATTTACCAGTTAACACACCGAGTTCCCCTGAGAGTCAAACACCTTCTCTTGGTTTGACTCTCTCCTTCTAGTTCATCACAGTCCGTCTGTTGACACCAATCCTCTTTCCCCCACAGAGTCTTAATCTTCTACTTCTTAGTTTAACCACTGCTTGTAATTAATATGTCGAAACTTCAGTGTCTCTTACTTTACCTCGATTCAATTCCCTTTCCTTTCTCTTCCGGCTTTGACACCATTTTTTTGCGTTCCCTAGTAGATTCTTTCTACCTCTTGTCGTTCTTGGTTTAGACACCGTTTTTTCTCTTTCCTGTCTTTGTTCTTTGAACTACGTAGGCTTTGAATTCTTCATTGCACTATAAGGATACGTAGGCATGAGATTGCAAAATCTTGGCGAGCCACCTTCTTCCTTTTCCCGGGTTCCCTGAACTACGGAGCTCTGAATTTCTCATTGCACTATGAGGATACGTAGGCACGAGGGCCCCAATCCTCCGTGAGCACTCGCTTCTTCCTTTTTCCCTTCCCTCTTTAGCTAATAGCCTTTAGATAGATAACTCATCCGAGCCTAGAAGCAAACAAAATGGTTCCTGTCGAGTACGACGGATGCGTGAGGTGCTAGTACCTTCCTCTCGCATAACCGACCCCCTTACCCGTTTCTCTTCCCCTTGGGTTTTATCGATATTTTCCATGTCCTTTAGGACTAAATAAAGTTTGGTGGCTACTATGTTGTATCTTTGAGTGTGCGATTCACTCAGGTATAATCCCGCTAGCTTCAGCTGGCGACTCTGCTGGGGAGTCCTTGCTCTTGCAAGTTGGGGTCTCGCCTAGTTTTGTTTGCTTTCTTGCTTGTTTGGGTGTTTATCATTATCCTTTATTTGCTTTATCTTTATGTTATTTACTGCATTTCTTTACTGCTTTAAATATTGGGTTAATTGTGATTTACCCCCCTGACATATGAGCGAATTTTGATTTACCCCCTACATGCCTTTAGGCAACGGTTTTTTTGAAAAAATCGTTGCCAAAACCTGCCTATGGCAACGGTGGGGGGGGGGGGGGGGTAAACCAAAACACTCTCATATGTCAGGGGGGTAAATCACAATTAACCCTTAAATATTTACATGCTGCATATTCTGGATATCTGCTATATTTTCTGCTGTTGTGGGATGGGTAGATGTTACTTGAGAGATAAGCCCACTACACAGGCTTGAGTATACACATATGATAGAATCGTGAATAGTCATGACGCATGTGTTTTGTGCGTTGGGTTGTCACGAGAACCACACGCAGACTAGTTTCGCTTGAGAATACCTTCATCCTGTGAGAATTCGCTACGGCTGGGTATTTTTACTTGATTCCATGACTTTGGGAGACCTTCTAGGGACCACCTTTGGAAGTCTAGATCACACCTGTGAGGGGATATTGGGTTTTTGCAGGAAACCAAGACTCTTCATACCTTTTGTTCTCTCAAGCACGTCCGTTTTTTACACCGACACAGAATTATATATGTAGATATTCAGATTATTCAGAATTGATTATTCCAATTGTGTTTGGCTTCTTGATTCTTGTGTTGTATATCATTCCATCATGAAAATTAATTTTGCATGTGCATTTCCAGGTTATTCGAGGGCTTATTCTTTGTTGACATAATCATAGAAGATGAGTACTGGTTGCAGAGGTATCTTTAGCTACAAGTTTGTGGAGCCTAAGCTAAATACTTTGAGGGGTTTAGCATCCCGTTTGGTTGAAGATAACAAAGGTGTTTTCAAAGATGATTATGGTAATCTTCTGGCCATCCTCAACATCGAAGTCAACGTCACTGCCATTCATACACTTGTTCAGTTCTATGATCCACAACTTAGGTGCTTCACATTTCAGGATTATCAGTTAGCACCTACACTTGAGGAGTACTCTCATATCTTGGGGGTTGAGATCAAAAATCAGGTTCTCTTTATCTACGCCAGCAGTTGCCCAAAGTCTCCTCTTATTGTTGAAGCTCTTTGCATTAGTAAGAAGGATGTGGAAGCTAATCTCAAGACTAAAGGGAAGTGTATTCGAGGGTTTGCTTCGAAGTTTCTAGTAGACAAGGCAATCTTTTTTGCTAAAGCTGGAAGCTGGAAGGCTTTCAATGCCATACTTGCTTTGCTGATATATGGGATTGTTTTGTTTCCAAACTTGGAGGATTTTGAGGATCAAGCTACCATCAGTATCTTCTTGTCCAAGAACCATGTTCCTACGCTTCTTGCTGATACTTATTATTCTATTCATTCGAGGAATGAAAAGAAGAAAGGAATTATTGTCTATTATGCTCCTACGTTGTATCGTTGGTTCATGTCTCACCTTCCGCAGAAGGGTCCATTCGTTGAGAATAAGGGAAATCTCAAATGGTCTTAAAGGATCATGTCTCTTACTGCTAATGACATTTGTTGGTATTCTCAAGTATACAACTACACTAAAGTCATTCTTCATTGTGGTAAATTCTCCAATGTACCTCTCTTGGGTACAAAGGGTTGAATTAACTACAATCTGAGGCTTGCCTTCCGTCAATTAGGGTATCTTATGCTTGACAAGCCAGATTATGAGGTAGTGGAAGAGCTCATCTTTCATGAAGGGGCTGATGACATGGGATTACTGAAGAGGTTTAGTGTTGTTTGGGCAGAGATTCACCGTGAAGGAAGAGCTGAGTTGGGTGAAAAGAACTACATAGCAAAAGAAGCCTACACACGATGGGTTAAGGAGCGAGTCAAGGAGACCTTGCTGCCATTTCCTTCTGAGCCTTCCATGAATGTCAAGCTTCTTGAGCTTACCATTTCTCCTCCATCTGAAGTCGACCAACTCAAGCAGACTATTGAGATGTTAAAGAAGGAGAATGCTGATCTTCGTCTCAACCTTGATAGAGTCACGTCCGAGAATGAAAGCTTACAGATTGAGCTCCATCAAAAGAGAGAGTGCATGCTCAAAGAGGTGGAAGTTGAACAGAACAAGTGGAGGAAAGTGGGTGATGCTCTGAAGAGTACTTATGATGGAATTACCTCAAAGAAGAGACAACTTTCCAACACATAGTACCAAGCCTACAAAGATGAGTTGAGCTACAAGAAGCAACTTTGTAAACTTCAAGGAAAGTTATCAGAGTACAAGACAAAGCTACAGGGTGAGCAAGACCGTACTGATCAGTTGGTAAAAGACTTTTCTCAGTGTCAAGCCAAGCTCGACAAAGTCTTTGATGAGATTCAGAAGCTGCAAGATCAAGCACATCAGAACTGAGAAAAGTTCAATCAACTCAACTTGGAGAATACTCAATGGGAGCGCCAAAACCGCCATCTGTAAGTCCTCTTGGATTTGAAAGAGGCATTTCTACAGGATCTTCTTCAGGGACCTAATCATTCTTTGTTGTGTAACCTCATGAAGGATGCGACGTATTGGAGTAAGAGACACGGCCGTCTAGCCAGATTTGCTAAGCATGCACTTGAAGGCTTACCAGGGTTGTTGAAGGATGCATATGTTGATGTGCTGCCGCACAAGACTCCTTGGACTATTTTTCACTTCTTATATATTTGTAGGGTAGTTTTTTATAGGATCCAAATTGAACTTGTTGTAGCCCAAAAGGCAGATATTTGAGTTGTATTTGACTTGTAATTCTTTTCCTTTATTGAATGAATGAGGAGTTTCTTGCCAGTTTTATATTTGCACATTTACTCGTATGCGTTATGATTATTATTAACAAAGATAAAAAGCTCACGAATTCTTGTAATTTAAAACTTTATTTTTGCATGCATTGCATCCATTCATGCACACATATGCACATCCCTCATCCAGAAAAATAGAATGCTTACATTGTCCATTTTTGCCTTGTAGCAAGACGACGACTCGACATCACTATTTCACTAGCTCAAGCAAATCTAAGATCATGGCTGACTATTAACAAAAGAATGCTGCCTATAAGGAAACATTGGCTCAGTTTCAAGGTCGGATAGATCAAATCCAGACTAACATGGATGTTATCATGGAGTTCCTTCGTGCTCATAAGGACGTTGTCACTGCTACTGCTACTATTGTTGCAACCACTACTGATGCAAATGTTGTCACTCCTGTGATGATTTCTTTTCCCGTTGTTACGTCTGCTCCTGCTATTGTTGAAACGCCGGTTGAGACTGTTGTTCAACCTACTGTCAAATTACCGAACTCTCATCCTGGTCCGAATCGGATGACTGCTTCCTTTCCATGGGGAATGCCTCCAAATTTCACTCCTCATATTGCTAGTGGTAGTGCCTTTGTGTCGTATCAACCTTTTATTGCGCCTGTTCCTAATGGGAGTTCTGTTGCGTACCCATGGGGCATTCCTACTCTGATTCTGCCTCCTGTGGTGAACCATAATGATCATGAGATCCCTCAGGCGCAGACTCGCCAGACTCCTGTGTCTACTGATATGGAAGCCTCTGATAAAGATGAGCATGTGCATAGAGGTCCTCTGATTCATGTCCCGATTTTGTCTTAATCTGCTCAAACTGCTGTTCAGAATGTTTATTCTGGAATACCTTATCCTGGGGCATCCTCGGCCGCTGTGGTACCTCCTCCTGGTTACACGTATGGTTTTCAGATGGGTCAGAACTCTGGTCAGATGGTAAATTCTAGGTTGGTATATCCGTCTCAGTTTTCTTCGCCTCAGATGCATGCTTCAGCCGCGTCACAACTTCCAAATCCACAGACTCTTGTCAAACATGCTGATCATAACAGACCTACTGACTATAAGCTGTTAGATGAAAGGATCAGAGCTATCAAAGGATATTTTGCTTTTGGCACGGATGCCAAAGACTTGTGTTTGGTTCCTAATGTTGTGCTACCACAATAATTCAAGATTCCTGAGCTTCCAAAGTATAAAGGTTTGAGCTATCCGCGAAGTCATGTGACAATGTACTGTAGGAAGATGGCATCCTACATTGACAATGATGAATTGCTTGTGCATTGCTTTCAAGATAGCTTGTCTAGAACTTCTTTGGATTGGTATATGGTTTAGAGGGTAGTAAGATTTGCTCGTGGAGAGACTTGTCTGAAGCTTGAAACAATATAAGTATAACCTCGATTTGGCTCCTACCAGATTGCAATTGCAAAATCAGTCCCAGCGCAAAACTGAAACCTTTAATGAATATGCGTAGAGGTGGCACGAAATGGCCTCTCGTGTGCGACCTGCTCTTTCTGACACTGAGCTGGTTGATATCTTTATGGGAACTTTGCAAGGCCTGTACTATGAGAAAATGGTGGGCAGTTCTTCTTCAAACTTCACTGATATTGTGACTATTGGTGAAAGAATTGAAAATGGTTTGAAAATTGGTAGGATTGCTGGTACCACTGGTCAACCATCAACCAACAAGAAACCTCAGAGCATTCATTCGAAAAAGAAAGAAGGCGAGGCAAATGCTGTGTTGGCAAAAGCCCCTCCTCCGTATCAGGCTCATATGTCTCCCATGTCGTACTATCCATATCCTTATATCGCTGCTGCCTAGTATCAACAACTGCCATATCAATATCATCCATAACAACAAGCTCGGAATTCTCATAATCAACAGCCACAACGTCAACAATCCCAACAAAACAATGGTATAATCAGCAATATCAGAACAATCAGAACAACAACAGTCAGAATAATCGCAAGCGTCTGAATTTTGACAAAATTCTCGTGGCATATACAGAGTTGTTTCCTTATCTGGTTCATCAAGGGGCAATCATTCCAAAATAGATCTCGCTTGCAATTCCTCCTTATAGTCCAAAGCATAATCCGAATGCATCATGTGCTTACCATTCTGGGTACATCGGACATGCTACCGAAGATTGCATTGTCTTCAAGGCCAAAGTTCAAGTGCTTATTGATCGGAAAATCCTGACATTTGCTAAAGAGCGTCCTAATATACAATCTAATCCTTTGCCTACTCATAGTGGACTAGGGGTTAACATGGTCGAAGATAATCAAGGGTCTGAGTTGATCAGAGATGTCGACTAAGTGAAAACTTCGATGACTGTTGTGATCAAGAAGTTGAATGAACATGGGTTATCGAAAGGTCTTCATGGTAAGTGCCATATTTGTGATGACAATTCCAATCAGTGCCGAAGGTTGAAGGGTTGTGTTCAGATCTTGATGAACTGAGGTGTGGTTCAGTTTGCCAGATCCAAGTCTGTGGAAGAGGTAGCTACCATTGAGCCATTCACGATCATATATAGAAAGGTTCTCGTGGAAGCTCCTAAAAAGAAAATACAACCTATCACTGTTTGTGTGCCAAAGCCTTTCCCGTATCAGAATTCAAAAGAGGTACCTTGGAAGTATGGTTCTACCGTGTTTTCTAGGGGTCGAGAAATACCGTTTTTGGAATCTGAAATTGTGAATGTAACCACTGCTGAAGGAATGACTCATAGTGGAAGAGTGTTTGCTCTAAAGGTCACATCTAAGCCAGTACAAATTTCAATTGTTGTTCCTCCCAAGGAGAAGTTTGCTTCAACAACCCCTGTTGCACAACAAGGGGAATCCCCTGCTACATCAGTACCAATCACTCCGTCTATGGATGGTGCAAAAAGTAAAGAGGCAATTGATGATCAAGAATTTCTCAAGATGATCAAGAAGAGTGATTTTAAGATTGTGGATCAGTTGGGGCAAACACCCTAAAAGATTTTAATCTTATATTTGCTTATGAGCTCACCCACGCACAGATTGGCTTTACTGAAAGTTTTGAACGTTGCTCATGTAATGCACGATATCCCCGTAGAGCAGTTTGATGACGTGGCCACAAACATAACTGCAAGTCGGTATTTGGGTTTCAATGAATCAGAGTTACCTCTCGAAGGAACTTCCCATAATAGAGCCTTGCACATATCAATTACTGGTAGAGGGGAGTGAGATGAGGCCAAGCGCTTTAATTGTCAGAGCTTTTGACGGTTCCAGAAGGCAAGTTATTGGCAAAGTGGATTTGCCCATTAAGATCGGACCGCATATATTTACCATTACTTTTCAGGTGATGGATATCAATCCTGCATATAGTTGCTTATTGGGTCGACCCTGGATCCATGTCGCAGGGGCAGTTACTTCCACATTACAACAGAAACTAAAATTCATGTACAATGATCAATTGGTCATTGTTTGTGGTGAAGAGGATTTGCTAGTAAGCGAGTTATCATCCTTCTGATATGTCGAGACAGATGAAGGCATAGCTGAGGTGTTGTTGCAATGTCACGATCGCTTTGGACTGGGTTACCGTCCTGATCAACAAGCTAGCTCACACGGTCATAAGAATTTCAACTTGATCAAGTTCAATAGCGCTGGTTTTCAGAAGGGGATATTGTGGCAGCCGTTGATGATGCTAGTCCTAGCAACCATAGTGCAAGGTTTGTACGCAAGTGTCCTCCTGGCTACAAGCTCAACAATTGGACATCTATTGTGGTTCCCGTGGGTTTTCCTACAAACATGTAATGCATTTTGCTTCCCTGTTCCCTCGTTCTCGCCCGAGACGAGTGGATAGCTTGTAAAGGGCATCCCGTTTTTGACATATTATGTGATCAATAAATAAAAGTTTTTTGCATTAAAATCATGCTCTATTTTCTTTCTTTATTTTTACTATTTCACAAATAATAAATGGTAAAAGTTTATTTTATTTTCACCTTTCAAAATAGCTCATTCTAAACAAAATTCATAAACATGCAGAACAAATAAATGCATTGATAACAACATGGCGAACATCCATTGTAATTTTGGGATTCCAATCAACCAAGCCGAAGAAGATGGTGAGGAAGATTGAGAATTACTGGCTAAACTAGCAAGGCTCCTTGAGCACGAGCAGAAAAAGATTCAGCCACACAAAGATCAAGTGGAAGTTGTCAATCTTGGCACTGAGGAAGTCAGAAAAGAAGTCAAGGTTGGGGCATTCCTCGCTAAGCATGTACACTTTGAGTTGGTTAACTTATTGCAAGATTATGTTGATATCTTCGCCTGGTCTTATCAAGATATGCCTGGGTTAGATACCAACATCGTTGAACATCACTTACCACTCAAGCCCGGATGTCCTCCTGTCAAGCAGAAACTTAGAAGGACCAGACCCGACATGGCACTTAAGATCAGAGAAGAGGTAGAGAAACAGTTTGATGATGGGTTCCTAGCCACTTTTGAATATCTTGAATGGGTTGCTAATATCGTCCCGGTTCCTAAGAAAGATGGAAAGGTCAGAATGTGTGTGGATTATCGAGATCTCAATAAGGCAAGCCCAAAAGATGATTTTCCTCTGCCTCATATTGATGTATTGGTAGACAACACTGCACAATTCTCTGTCTTTTCATTCATGGACGGTTTCTCAAGATATAATTAGATCAAGATGTCCTCAGCTGATATGGAGAAGACCACTTTCATCACGCCTTGGGGTACATATTACTACAAACTGATGTCATTCGGTTTAAAAAACACAGGAGCAGCATACCAACGTGCCATGACAACCCTCTTTCACGATATGATCCATAAAGAAATCGAGGTTTAAGTGGACGATATGATTTCCAAGTCCAAGACTGAAGAAGATTACTTGAACCATCAGAAGAAACTGTTTGACAGACTTAGGAAATTCAGATTGCGGCTGAATCCTGCGAAATGCACCTTTGGAGTTTGATCTGGTAAACTATTGGGCTTTATTGTGAGTCAGAAGAGCATTGAGGTTGATCCTGACAAGGTTCGAGCAATTCAAGACATGCCGCCTATAACACCCTAAAACCCCTGCGTAAAATAATAATAATAATCAGAGTAAATTTATGAGAAATACAACACGTTAGATGTTACTTTCCAACCAAAACCTGCTCATACATGCGACATGTTACACAAAAATTTTATTAACAGTAATTAACGAAATTATAGTTAAAGTTCATCTTATTAAGCAGCGAAAACTTCACCAATTTAATAACGAAATCATAACATGTTTTGAAACGAACATAATTAACAAAAGTCAACAACAGTCAAATAACCAACGATAACTCGAATAAACATAAGCGTTCATAACCCCAGTGTTACACATCAGAGCAGACGCCGACTCTACTAAATAAAATGGAAGACTTCATCTTCACTAACTGCAGTTCCGCACTATTCTTGATTATTTGCACGTTACCCATGTAGGGGCAACATTCAAACAGAAGGATGAGATTCTCAATCAACAAAAGAAATTAATAATATAAATATGAAAGCATATAATCATTATACAATTCACCCTATCATCAAATCATCCACACGTTTACAATTTCCACACAAGCAGACAATCATATAATCAACAACACAACATAACACAATGCAATGCAATGAGACTCACAACTTGACTCAATGCATGTGGTACCAATGCGATCCCTTTTTCATGATCATAATTCCTGTCGAAATTTCTATATGTGTCGCTCACACCCCACATGGGCACATGAACACCCGTAATCGCTCACACCCCACATGGGTACACGATTACCTCAACAACAACAACACGATTCCATTTCAAGGAATCTAGATAAGACGCTCACACCCCACATGGGCACACGACTTATCATACAACTTATGCAATTATGCTATGCCTTAACAACAACATACAATGAAGACCGATGCATTATGACTATCATACAACCAATACATCACACCACAACAGTCCAACACACAGCATATACCTGCCAAAACATGCAACAATCGTAATCCACAGCTACAACACACATTCGCACAACCGAACCCAACATTTCAACGTTCAACACATCGCAACATACACGGGAACACAACTAATGCATCAAATAGTTGGAATTCTGGAATTGAAAATAATTTTAACAGAAAGTATACGAAACCAGCTTTCCAACAATTCAAACGGCGACTGGAACGGACCTACGGATCAAAAGATATAAATTTTTTAAAGTTTATAAAATTATGTTTATTCCTGTTCTGCTCGCCTGCGAACTCCCCTTCGCCCGGAAAAATCCTTATTCGCCCAGTAAAATTCCTTTTTCGCCCAATGCTCGCTTGGCGAAGCCGAAGCGAGATTCCTCTCCCATACAAATTCCAGTAGCTCCTATTTTTCACCCTTCGCTTGCCTCTCAATTCACCCGGCGACCGCTAAGCGAGATCACCTTCGCCCGACGAAACACCCCATTCACCCGGTGAAAATGCACGAATCAGCAACCCTGCAGTTGTGATTCTGCAAAGTCCAGACCCCCAAAATTCCATGTTCTCGACCTCCAACAAACCCAAAACACACATAACATGCAGAGTATCATACAAGGGGATTAAACACATATTATTCATTAATTCCTTCACAGTATTCATAGCATTATTGAGGAAAACACACAATTTATCAACAATTTTTGCATAATTGCGAACACCGACACGCAACCTCAACTTCACACTGAATCATCATAACAAAATAAGAGAAGCATAGATATGAACAATAATGATTTACCCACCCTCATACGTACATTCATCCCTTAAGTGATCAAAGAACCCCACCCTTACCTTAGTGCTGATTTCTTCGAAGGTTCTCTAAGCCCTAGCTCTGCTTCTCCCTTCCGTTCCTCTTTTCTCCAAATGCGATCGTTCCCAAAATTGATTCTCTTCCTTTCCAACTTTCTCTTTTCCTACTATAACCCTTAGACCCCTAATATGATATTCCTTCTTTACCCTCACTAACCACCATGAATGGACCACTTTACCCTCACTATTTCTTTACTCATATTATCCACCTTTAGATTAATAAAATAATTATAACTAATTATTTAAATCTATTAATTCCCACTAAACTATTTAAATTAAAATAATTATCTAATTATTATTATCCACATAATATTGTTCCAATAAATAATTACTAACCACACCACTCATCTCTACACAATTGGTCACACACCCTCAACACCTTATTCTCTATAATTCTAAGGTCACTACCCCATACTGAGGGCAACCCAAACACAACCAAAACACCCATAATCACACACATATACACAACATCATATAATTTTAATTACGAAAAATAAATAGAATAAATCGGAGCGTTCCCCCACTTAGAATATTTTCGTCCTAAAAAATTTACCTCATACGAATAACTCCGGATTCGACTATCGCATCCTGCTCTCTAACTCCCAAGTCATATGTCAACCGGCAGTGCCTCCCCACACTACCATCACAAGAGTGATCTCTTTACCTCTCAATTGCTTCACCTCATGGTCTTCAATCCGTATTGGTAAAGCCTCAACCAGAAGGTTATCCCTTACCTCCACTTCATCCATAAGAATCACGTGTGACGGATCCGGAACATACTTCTGAAGTTGTGAAACATGGAACATATCATATAAATTCGAAAAATTGGGTGGCAATGCCACTCTGTAGGCAACAGGTCCAACTCTTGCAGAAATATGATATGGACCAATAAACCAAGGAGTAAGCTTCCTCGACTTCAATGCACGTCCAACACCGGTCATCTGAGTGACTCTCAAGAACACATGGTCTCCTTCCTGAAACTCAAGATTTTTCCTCCTCTTATCATGGTAGCTCTTCTGCCTACTCTGCGAAGCTTTCATCTTTTCCCGAATCAGCTTCACCTTTTCAGTAGTCTGCTGAACAATCTCAGGTCCAAGTTAAAATTATGGTTAACCAGATCACGAAGATGTCAGACAGGATGTCATGACACTTGATCTCTGCTTCTCACTAGGATCTAAGGAAGAACAAATGTAAAAAGAAAAAAGTAAATAACACCAGAATTGTTAACCCAGTTCGGTGAACAATAACACCTATGTCTAGGGGCTACCAAGCCAGGAATGAAATCACTATGTAGAATTGGTTTTAAGCTAAACTCCAACGTTTACAGCTTATCACCTAGAAATTACCCTTCCTAGATTTCTACCTAATACTCTCCTAGGTATGAGACCCTTCTCAATTCCCTTTCAATCACGACAGTGATTAAAAATATTATAACTCAATAAGAACGTCCTTCTCAAGTATTCATACAATACACGAGAGGCTCACAAGTACAAACCCTAGTACTTCTAAACAGCTGCAAGAACCAGTCTCAAACTAGGTTAATTCTAACCTATTTATATTGTAAACCACAGCTGGACTTGGGCTTCTAAAACGCAGCAGAAATCTTCCTCAGAATTAGCGACCTAATTCTTTCTTCTATCCCAAGTTACCAAAAATCTCTGATTCCCCAATCTCAGGTGCCACCTGGAATCCTAGTCATATTCCAATCACACATGTTAACAAAGACAGTTAATCCAAAACAGTAACATACAAAGATGTCGAATCCTCCTGATATGACATCTTGTCTAACATCTCATCCTGCAGTTAGTATAACATGTTGGGACATCTTGTCCAACATCTTTCAGCTAAGTTAGTTTTACCATAATTAATGCCAACCTCAGAAGCAGGGACTCAACAATCTCCCCCTTTGGCAGATTTTGGCTAAAATAACTTCCATATACCTGCAGAAACAAAACATCAGGGAGATAACTAACAGAGCAGCAGCGGAATCAAAACATGTCTCCCCCTCAATCAGTTCAGATCTACTCCCCCTCAGTAGTTAGTAGATCATCAGTAGTCAGCAATGGTTAGTGATGTTAGTAATTCTCCCCCTTTTTAGCCACAATATGACAAAGGTAGAAAGACTAACCCAAAAACCAATAAACCAGTTCAAATTAAAAGTTTACACACCCAACAGAAAAGAAAATATACTGGGCATTCAACCCTTACACAACAAAAAAAAAAAACAAACAAAACAAAGCAAGAATAAGAGAGAATACTAAAAAATCCTCTCACTATGGTGAGAATACATATTCAGAGACCAGAATATTATTCCCACCCCAACCATTAAAAATTTATACCTCATCAGAAAGGCAAACTCCAAGCTTGCCTCTCAATGTCTCAAATTGATTTGCATCCAGAGCTTTAGTGAAGATGTCAGCTAATTGATTTTCTGTGTCCACATGTTCCAGAGTGATGACTTTATCTTCCACCAGATCTCGAATGAAGTGATGCCTGGTGTCAATGTGTTTAGTTCGGATGTGCTGAATGGGATTCTTAGAAATATTTATAGCACTTAAGTTATCACAGAAGAGTGTCATAACATCTTGTGGGACATTGTATTCAGTCAGCATTTGTTTCATCCACATCATTTGAGAGCAGCTACTCCCTGCAGCAATGTACTCAGCTTTAGCAGTGGACAGGGAAACATAGTTTTGCTTTTTGCTAAACCAGGAAATTAGATTGTTTCCTAAGAAGAAGCATCCCCCTGAGGTACTTTTTCTATCATCTGCATTCCCAGCCCAGTCAGCATCACAGTATCCTATTAATACAGAGTCAGAGTTGTGTTGTAGAGTAAACCATAGTTGTATGTCTCATTCTCATACTTCAGAATCCTTTTAACTTGATTAATATGACTTGCTTTGGGTTCAGCCTGATACCTTGCACAGACTCCTACAGAGAACGTTATACCAGGTCTACTGGCTGTAAGGTATAGGAGACTTCCAATCATGCTTCTATAGAGACTCTGATCAATGCTTACACCATTCTCATCTCTTGTCAATTTCAAGTGTGTAGGGCCAGGAGTCCTCTTGTGTTTTGCATTTTCCAAGCCAAACTTCTTGACAATATTCTTGGCATATTTCCCTTGACAGAGAAAAATGGAGTCTTCCATTTGTTTGACTTGGAGGCCAAGAAAGTAGGTTAATTCTCCGACTAAACTCATTTCAAACTCTGACTGCATTTACTTAACAAAATGTTGGACCATTTCTTCTGGCATTCCACCAAAAACAATGTCATCAACGTAGATTTGAGCTATCATAAGGTTACCTTCCTTTTCTCTGACGAAGAGAGTTTTATCAATTCCTCCCTTTTTGTAGCCATTTGTAACAAGGAACTCAGTCAGCCTTTCATACCAGGCCCTTGGTGCTTGTTTCAACCCGTATAAGGCTTTCTTCAGCTTGTAAACATGATATAGAAATGTTGGATCAACAAAGCCTTTGGGTTGTTCCACATAGACCTCTTCACTGAGATATCCGTTTAAAAAGGCACTTTTAACATCCATTTGAAAGAGTTTGAACTTCAGAAGACAAGCTATTCCAAGGAGTAGTTGTACAGATTCCAGTCTAGCTACAGGTGCAAAAGTCTCATCAAAGTCCACTCCCTCTATCTGGGTATATCCCTGTGCGACGAGTCTGGCCTTGTTTCTTGTGACAACTCCATGTTCATCAGACTCGTTCTTAAAGACCCACTTAGTGCCGATCACATTTGATCCTTCGGGCCTGGGTACCAAATCCCAAACATCATGTCTCTTGAACTGCTCAAGCTCTTCTTGCATTGCAATAATCCAGAATTCATTTGTCAAGGCTTCCTTAACATTTTTTGGTTCCATCTTTGACACAAAGCAGGCGCTTGCCACAACATCACGTGATCTAGTCATCCTCCCTCCATTTGGATCCCCTATTATGAGTTCCTTGGGATGGTCCTTCTGTATTCTGATGGAAGGTCCTTTGTCAACTCTCTCGGACACAGTAGACTCATGATTGTCATCGTTGGGTACTGCAATATCTTCAGAGTCATCTTGAGGTGTTTCAACATCTTCTGTGACATCTTCCTCCTCTATTAGGAAGAATGCTCCAATGTCATTTGTAGCTTCAACCTCCATAGGAGAGTCATCGACCACAACATTTATGGATTCCAATACAACTTGAGTTCTTAGATTGTAGACACGGTATGCTCTGCTGTTTGTGGAGTAACCTAGGAAGATTCCTTCCTCACTTTTGGGATCTATCTTTCTCCTCTGCTCACGGTCTGCCAGAATGTAGCATTTGCTTCCGAAGACATGGAAGTATTTCACCGTTGGTTTTCTACCCTTTCGTAATTCATACAAGGTAGCAGAAGTCCCCGACCTGATGGTTACCCTGTTTAGAATGTAGCAAGTTGTGTTCATTGCTTCAGCCCAAAAATGATACGAAAGTTTCTTTGCATAGAGCATGACCCTTGCACACTCTTGAATAGTTCTACTTTTTCTTTCAACCACACAATTCTGTTGAGGAGTGATGGGTGAAGAGAACTCTTGACTAATTCCTTCTGAGGAGTAGAACTCATCAAACTTACTATTTTCAAATTCCCTCCCATGATCACTTCAGATTCTGATTATACCACAGTCCTCCTCTCTTTGAAGTCTCTGGCACAATCCCTTAAAAACTTCAAACACCTCTGATTTCTCCTTGATAAAGTGCACCCAAGTGTATCTAGAAAAATCATCAACAACTACATAGGCATACCTTTTTCCTCCAAGACTTTCAACTTGCATAGGTCCCATTAATTCCATATGAAGGAGCTCTAAGTTCCTTGATGTGGTTTGTTGTTGAAGCCTTTTGTGTGACATTCTAGTTTGTTTCCCAATCTGGCATTCTCCACATATCTTTCCCTCATCTATCTTAAGATTTGGAATTCCTCTAACAACTTCCTTGGATATGACTTCCTTTTAAGTGCAAATGCCCCAGTTTCTGATGCCACAACTTTACTTCATCCTCACTAGTCACTAAACAGGTGGAGGGACTCTGAGTTTCATGAGGAGCCCGCAAATAGCAGTTATCCTTGGATCTGGAACCTTTCATAATGAGTTCTTCTTTATCATTTGTAACCAGGCACTCAGATTCAGAGAAGTTTACCTTAAGACCTTTGTCACACAGTTGGATGATGCTTATTAGATTTGCAGTCAATCCCTTAACATACAAAACTTTATCAAGATAGGGTTGACCTTCATACTTCAGTTTGCCAACACCTTTTATTTCTCCATTTGAGCCATCTCTAAAGGTGACATAACCAGTGGGATGAGGTTTAATGTCAGCCAAGAACTTCTTCACACCAGTCATGTGTCTGGAGCAACCACTGTCAAAGTACCAGTCTTCTTTGGCTGAGGCTCTAAGAGAGGTATGGGCAATAAGGCTACAGTTTGACCCTTAGGTATCCATTTCTTCTTCCCTTTGGGAGCCTTCCTTCTTCTTTTTCTGGATTATTTTGAAGATTTAGGATATCCATTCAACTTGTAGCAGTGAGCCTGTATATGACCAAACTTCCCGCAGTAGTAACACTGTTTGTCCTGTTTTTGTTTTCCTGGAGAGTTGTTCTGAGGCCTTTAATGATGTTGAGACATCCTTCTTGACATCACTTGGGCAGAGTTCCCTCCAGTCCTATGTCCTTTGATCTCAACTTGATCATTATAGCCCAGACCCTTTCCACTTCCGGCATTTCTTCCTAACATAAGGATTTCATCTAGCATGTCTGAACTATTGTTCATCATCCTTATATACTTGGTCAGGTTGTTGAGTTTAGAGTTTAACCACTCCACTTTATCCTCCAATTCTGAGATCGTTTCCAGATGGTTCCGTCTTTCATCACACAGTTGTGAGATAAGATTCTGCTGATCTTGTCCTAGTTGAAATAGTTCAGCCAAGCCATTAGAATTGAGCAATACATTATCTGACTCCTTGTCAGACTCATATACTCCAGTTATTGCAGACACCTTCTTAGTAGTCTCTCCATCGCTTGAGGAGTCATCCTCTGACCATGAAATGGACAGACCTTTCTTCTCCTTTTTGTGGTATGTGGGACACTCACCTCTTGTGTGTCTAAAACCCTCACACTCAAAGCACTGAACTCCCTTCCCTCGGTTGAGTTTCATGTCATAGCTAGGTCTTCTCCCAAAGTTTCTTGATCTGTAGATGTCAGAAGTTTGAGCCTTGACATGTATCTTAGACTTCTCATCTAATTGCTTTGCCAGTTGATGATACTATTTTTCCAAGAACCCTACAGCTTTGGACAAATCCTCTTTGGTGTCTCCCTCTTCTTGGTTGGTCACCAAAGCAAGACTCTTCTTCTTTTCCTCCTTTTCACTGATTGCCATCTCAAAGGTTTGGAGTGATCCCATAAGTTCATCTACCTTCATGGTATTAATGTCCTGAGCTTCTTCAATAGCCGTCACTTTCATATCAAACCTCTTGGGGAGAGACCTCAGAATCTTCCTGACTAACTTGGCTTCAGGAATTTTCTCTCCAAGATCACTAGATGTGTTGGAAATATCAACAATATTCATATGAAAGTCATGTATACTTTCATCTTCTCTCATCCTCAGGTTCTCAAATTTAGTAGTGAGAAGCTGAAGCCTTGAGGATTTGACACGAGAGGTCCCTTCATGCGCAGTCTTCAGGATTTCCCACGCATCATTTGCAACAATATAATTCTTTATGAGTCTGAAGATGTTCTTGTCCACCCCATTGAACAAGGAATTCAAGGCTTTAGAGTTTCCTTGAGCAAGCTTATCATCTTCATCGTCCCAATCTTCTTCAGGTTTTAGCCCCTCAGTGAGCTTCCCATCTTTGTCTTTGATCTTTGGTGGATCCCACCCCTTGACCACAGACTTCCAAGCCTTTCCATCCATAGACTTGATAAACGCCACCATGCGAACTTTCCAATAATCATAATTGGAACCATCAAGTATTGGTGGTCTATTTAGTATTCCTCCTTCTTTATCCATCGTACCAGAAAGTATCGTCCCTAAATCTCACCCAGATACAGAACAGGATGCCTGCTCTGATACCAATTGAAATTCTGGTTAAGCAGATCACGAAGATATCAGACAGGATGTCGTGACACTTGATCTTTGCTTCTCACTAGGATCTAAGGAAGAACAAATGTAAATAGAAGAAAGTAAATAACACCAGAATTGTTAACCCAGTTCGGTGAACAATAACACCTACGTCTGGGGGCTACCAAGCCAGGAATGAAATCACTATGTAGAATTGGTTCTAAGCTAAACTCCAACGTTTACAGCTTATCACCTAGAAACTACCCTTCCTAGATTTCTACCTAAGACTCTCCTAGGTATGAGACCCTTCTCAATTCCCTTTCAATCACAGTAGTGACTGAAAATATTACAACTCAATAGGAACGTCCTTCTCAAGTATTCACACAATACACAAGAGGATCACAAGTACAAACCCTAGTACTTCTAAACAGCTCCAACAACCAGTCTCAAACTAGGTTAATTCTAACCTATTTATATTGCAAACCACAGCTGGACTTGGGCTTCTAAAACGCAGCAGAAATCTTCCTCAGAATTAGCGACCTAATTCTTTCTTCTATCCCAAGTTACCAAAAATGTCTCCTTCACAAGGAAACCGCAAATACAATCAGAATCTCTGATTCCCCAATCTTAGGTGCCACCTGGAATCCTAGTTATATTCCAATCACACCTTTTAACAAAGACAGTTAATCCAAAACAGTAACAGACAAAGATGTCGAATCCTCCTGATATGACATCTTGTCTAACATCTCATCCTGCAGTAAGTATAACATGTTGGGACATCTTGTCCAACATCTTTCAGCTAAGTTAGTTTTACCAAAATTAATGCCAACCTCAGAAGCAGAGACTCAACACAAGTACTACACTCTCACCAGATTCATGCCAACACAAAGGCGTCCGACAACTCCGACCATACAAAGCTTCAAAAGGCACCATTCCAAGACTAGAATAATAACTGTTATTATAAGTGAACTCAATCAATGCAAGTGGCTATCCCAAGCACCTCTCTATTCCAGCACACAAGCCCTCAACAAATCCTCCAAAGATTATATAGTTCTCTCCGTCTGTCCATCCGTCTGCGGGTGATAAGCTGAACTCAATATCAGTTTCGACCCTAAAGCTTCTTGCAAACTCTCCCAAAATATGGAAGTGAACCTTGGATCTCTATCCGACACAATACTCAATGGAACTCCATGTAACTTCACAATCACCTGAATATAAATCTCTCCCAGCCTCTACAAAGGAAAATTGATATTAATCCGAATAAAATGCGCCGACTTCGTCAGTTTATCCACCACTACCCAAATGGCATCATGCCCTCTTGGAGTATTAGGCAACCCAGTCACAAAATCCATAGAAATGTTGTCCCACTTCCACTCTGGAATATCTAACGGTTGCATCAAACTAGCAGGTTTCTGATGTTCCACCTTCGACTTCTGACAAGTCAAACAAGCATGTACAAACGTAGCCACATCACGCTTCAATCCAGGCCACCAAAAAAACTTCTTCAAGTCTTGATACGTCTTTGTAGCTCTTGGATGGATACTCAAGCTACTCCTGTGACTTTCTTCTAGAATTATTCTTTTCAACTTAGGATTATTAGGAATGCAAATCCTATCACGGAACCTCAACATGCCTTGTTCATCCACTCTGAATTCGTTACCTCCTGCCTGATCATTTCCAATCATCAAATCCACCAGTTTTACATCCAACTTCTGACCCTCTCCGATACTATCAAGAAATTCATTATTGATCTTCACCATACCCAACATCACATTATGCGGTGTCTGTTCACAAACTAAACTTATATCTATGAAATGCTCAATCAATTCCAACTCTTTAACCATCATAGCAGACATATGCAAGGTCTTCCGACTCAAAGCATCAACCACGACATTAGCTTTACCGGGATGATAGTTCTAGCTGAAATCATTATTCTTTAAGAATTCTAACCACCTTATTTGTCTCATATTCAACTCCTTCTGATCAAACAGATACCTCAAGCTCTTATGATCACTATACACTTCAAATCTGGAACCATAAAGATAGTGCCTCCAGATTTTCAATACGAATACCACTGCTGTTAATTCCAAATAATGAGTTAGATATTCCTCTCGTGGACCCTTAACTATCGTGAAGCATAAGCCACAACCTTACCATCCTGCATTAACACACCTTCTAAACCCATCAAAGAAGCATCGCAATACACCACAAACGGTTCATTTGGTTAGGGTAGAACCAAAACCAGAGCTGTAGTCAATCTCTTCTTCAGCCCAATGAAACTCTTCTCGCAGTGAACATCCCACACAAACATTTTACCCTTGCAAGTCAACTGATTCAATGGAAGTGCCAACTTCGAAAAGCCTTCAATAAACCTACGGTAGTAACCAGCCAAGCCCAAAAAGCTTCTAATCTCAGTTACCGACTTCGGAGTCTCCCACTGTAGAACTGCATCTACCTTGGATGGATCCATAACAATACCATCACCTGAAATAACATGACCAAGAAAACTTACGTCTCTCAACCAGAATTCACACTTAGATAACTTAGCATAGAGCTTCTTTTCTTTTAACACTTGCAGCACGATCCGCAAATGCTCAGAATGCTCTTCTTCATACTTAGAATAGATTAGAATGTCATCGATAAAGACAACCACAAATTGATCCAAGTAAGCATGAAAAATTCAATTCATATACTCCATGAATACACCAGGTGCATTAGTAACTCCGAACGGCATCACTACATACTCATAATGTCCATATCGGGTCCAGAAAGCCGTCTTCTGAATATCTTCATACTTTACTCGTATCTGATGATAATCTGACCTCAAGTCAATCTTGCTAAACACACGGGAACCCACTAACTGATCCATCAAGTCATCTATTCTTGGAAGCAGATACTTGTTCTTAATCATCAATTTATTTAGTTGTCTGTAATTAATACATAACCTTATACTGCCATCCTTTTTCTTCACCAACAACACCAGAGCTCCCCAAGGCGATACACTTGGTCTCACAAATTTCTTTTCTAACAACTCTTCCAGTTGCTTCTTCAGCTCTGTTAATTCTGATGCCGACATTCTGTAAGGTGCCATAGAAATAGATCTGGTACCAGGGACAAGATCAATAGTAAACTCCACTTCTCTCTCTGGCGGTACATCCGTAATATCATCCAGAAACACTTCAGGAAATTCACGCACTACTTGTAACTCATTAATTACTGACTCACTCTCCACTGACAAGGATGCAAAAAATGCGAGCACTTGAGCTTCTTCTTTTAAAAGCTCTCTTAACTCTCTAGCAGATAGAAAACCCTCCTCTTCCTCTTCCTCAGGAGAAAGAAATCGCACCGACTTGTTGAAATAGTTGATATGAACATGATTGAACTCTAACCAGTTTATATCCAAGATCACATCAAGATTTCCCAACGGCAAGCAAATAAGATCTACACCAAAGTCCTTAACAAAGATTGATAGTGGGGAATTCAAACAAACTAGGGAAGTGGTCACCGATCCCTTTGCAGGAGTTTCGACAACCATCTCTCCCTTCATAGGAGAAACAACAAGGCATAGCCTTCTCACACAATCAGCAACAAAAAAAGAATGAGTAGCACCAGTATCAATAATAGCAACCAAAGGTGTATTATTAATGTAACATATACCTCTGATCAGTCTGTCATCACTGGAAGTTTGATTCCTTGTCAAAGCGAACACCTTTCCTCCAATTGAAGCTTGCTTTGGCTTCTGGCAACGAGTACTAATATGGTCCTGTTCTCCACAGTTGTAAGAAGCCACCACCTTAACCTTGCCGTCAGCGATCAGATGTCCTGCCTGCCCATACTTGAAGCATTTCTTCATATCACTCGTGCACTCACTGACACGATGACCTAGCTCACCACACCTATAACACTTAAGAGGAGCAGGGGCACCTCCCCCACTCAGCTTCTTTCCATCAGTGTGTTTCTATTTACCTTTCTCAGTTGGAGCTGCATAAGGCTTCCCACGGTTCATCTGTTGCGTTCCCTTTCTCTCGGCCAACCCTTTATAGTGAGCCGATCGAGCCTTGCTATCTTCCTCAAAGATCCTACAACAATCCACCAAATCTGGAAATCTTATGATTTGCTGATAACCAATCGCCTATTTGATTTTAGGTCTCAATCCATTCTCAAACTTGACACATTTCGAGAACTCAGCAGTTGTCGCACTGTAGTGAGGGTAAAACTTAGCCAGATCTGTGAATTTGGCAGCATACTCCGTAACCGTCACGTTACCCTGCTTTAATTCTAGAAACTCAATCACTTTCTTCCCTCGGACATCTTCAGGAAAATACTTCCTTAAGAACTCCCTACTGAACACAGCCCAAGTGATTACTTCTCCTGTTGCTCCCAACAATTAACGAGTGCTAAACCACCAGTCGCCAGCCTTCTCAACCAGCATGTGAGTACTGATGTTTAGTACAATCAAATGTAAGTATTGTGTTTTATCGTATCCATAGGGATTGGAGCAATATCAAAACCGTTCAATAATCTCTATGATTCTAAGTAAAAGTTTCAAGATGTTTGGTTTGTAAATTGCGAAAAGTAAATGCGTATGATAAATGAAGATAGTTTTCAGAGGAATAGGCTTGTTGGGAATTGGTTTTCATTCACCGATTCAATATGTATATCACGAATCAGTTATACACAATTTAAGCATGTTTCTTTATTATCGCGTATCGCTCACAAACAAAGTTAATGTCTAAACTTTGATGAGATTTCTACCTTATGGTTTAATCGACGATTTCTCAGCCTATTAAACAATACGATAGCATTAAGATTCGATACTTTTTCTGATTATTAAACCTAAATCTATGTCTAGCATTTAGAGTTTAATAGGTGTTATCTTTGATCGAGAGTTAAATCGTATTTGTCAATATCGATTCAACCCATGAAGTAAACGATAAAATGAAGATAACATCAATATTGATTCATAAATAAAATGCGTATAACACCATGATTAATGAAATTACATACTGTTTTGGTGAACTATAACCAATCCTAACAAGGGAAGGATTTAGCTACTCATGGTAGCTTGAAGCATGTTGGAAGTGTTGAGTTGAATCCACATCAATGACGATTTCCTGACTCTTGATGTGTATCCACCCTTCTTCCTCTTTACCTCACTTCTTTTCCTACTCTCTATTCTATTACAAGATATTACAAAAGATAAAAACTCAATGCCCCTTTGAACTGAGTTTGATCTCCTTTTATAGCAGTTGTGGCCGCATGACTTCGCATAGCGAAAGTATGTTCGCTATGCAAACTTGCCTTTCTTCTCCATTAAGTCTCTGAGCTGTCAAACCGCCTTTTGTGAAGCCGTCTTTCTTCGCTACGCGAAGGAAAGTTCGCATCGCGAACTCTGTCGCTTCCTGTCGCTTTCTTCGCTTCAAGGACAGTTTGGTTCTATTTTGCATCGCTTCCTATCGCTGTCCACTGCTTTCTGTCGCTTCAAGCGAAGTCTGATCAGTTTTGCTTCTACTTTGTTTTGCCTAGCTCGCTTCTGCTTCTCTTTGCTTCGCTATGCGAACTAGCTTTGCTTCTGCTTCGTTTTGCTTCGCTATGCGAAATCTGTAGGGCACAACTTTTCTTTGTTCTTTCTTTGATGCATTATTTAGCCTTTTCCTGCACAAATGTAAACCAAACCAAGAAGACTTTGCACCATATTACTTTCATTCATTAGTTGAGGTATTTATGTTAGAATCTTGTCATTAAAGTAAGATAAATGCCCTATTTTATGTGCTATTTCATCTTGAATAAAACACTTATCAAACTCTCCCCAACTTGAATCTTTGTTTGTCCTCAATCAAAGCTAAATAAAAGCAAGAGTTTCTATACCATTTGTCACATGATCAACCAAAAATGTTTCAATGAAGTACATGGTTCCATGGTGAATTCCACATCCAAGTTATTATGCACTACTACTTTCCAAGCATTTAGACATGTTTATGAAACAAGTTTTCCACATAAAGCTCTTTGTCAATCAGTCCAAGCAATAAACATGTCTTATCATGAATAACAACTATCACACTTTTTGTACAAGTGGAAATATCAAGGTCTTTTGAACTCTCACTTGATAAACTTGCTAACATCTAGATTAATTCATGCATTCATCTTAAGCACAAAATGTCGATAAGCAAAAACATAGATCACTAAGGTCTTTTTAAGGTTGTAATGTGGCCAAGGTACCAAGGAAGTGTCATTTCTAAGGCTAGTGGAAACAAAGTGGTTTTTGAGTTTTTCTTTCTTTTTTTAGAAGAGCATTCATAGAGTCTTTGTACCATATTACTCCTTCAAACCTTCCGTGTTTCTTTCTTTTGAATATATCCATCTTTTGGTATTTGCCTTTTTCTTTTCTTAATTTTCTTTTTCTTTCATATTTTTCTTGATCTCTTCATTTTCTAATTTTTCTTTTCTTGACAAAGGAATTTTTCTTCCTCTCCCCAACTTGAATAAAACCTTTCTTTTTTACTTTGAATGCTCTTCAAGATTTGGCAATGGTTTCAAGGGTTTAATTCAAGAAGATTGTGAATCAATCATGGATGAACTTTTATGAGTTTTCAAGATGTGGAACAATATCCATTAAGTGGTTTACTTAACGTATTGCTCAGTTCATCAATGATTGATTCAATGTCATATGGCTCAAAAGGGGTTGCAAATGCTCACTCACTCACAAGGGACAATGAGGCTCCATTTGGTTTACTAGTTATGCTCACTTTAAAGAATTGTCGTGATCCTCTCCATGTCTCCACAATTATTAACATAAATGCAAGATTAAGCATGAACCAAACAAGTTAAAACAAGAATGTATCAGTCTCTTAAGCATATAGTAATCAATGGAAGGTTACCTCACTTTTTTTGGTTTTGGAACTACGTGATTCACAATGAAAACATGTTATTGCATAAGCTTGAATGACTTGATTTAATGTAGACTACTCATGTCATAATCATGCTAAGTTCTAAGAAAGCAATAAACAAGTACCTTGGATTGTGTGATTCTTCCAAAATTTGTATCATTACCATTGTACCTTTGTTGATTCATGTGAATGTGATCATCCACTCTTTTGCTTTTCTAATCTCATTTAGAGGACAAGTATCAAGTATATGGATTGGTCATATGACACCCACAGCTGAACCAAAAGAAAAACATTAAAGTGAAGGAGAATGGCATGAATGGCATTTTTGCTGATTCTGCTACTTTTGCTATGCGAAGTATATTTTGCGGTGCGAAATCTGCAGAATTCAGTTTTATGCATAATTTTCTTTTGGCACATTCGTGCTATTTTCTTCCTACCATTTAAACTAGTTATGCAATAGGAAATAAACATAAACAAATAAAAAGGTTGGGTTACCTCCCAACAAGTGCTTGTTTAACGTCGTTAGCTCGACGCCTGTTTTGCGTAAAATCAAGGTGGATTGTATGAATTTGCCAAAGCATCTATGCCACCATCTTTTTGCCTTCCTTTAACATTCTTTATCCTTAATTCCAGGCATGTTTCATCAGGAGCTTCAATCTTGGAGTAGTCATCTTTGTGTTGAAACAATTTGAAGTTGGCTTCTTTATTATTGGATCTTACTTTCATCATTTCTTCATCAATGTCAATCATCATTCTAGCTGCCTTTATGAATGGACGGCCTAAAATCAGAGGCGTGTCTCTATCCTCATCATTGTCCATCACCAAAAAATCTGTCGGGAATAGAAAGCTTTCGAGTTTCACCATTACACCTTTTACCATGCCAATTGGTTTTGTGATAGATTTGTTAGCAAGTTCTAACAACATTGTTGTAGGCTCTATTTCAGGGTTACCAATCTTTTTAAGAATGGATAACAGAAGAATATTGGTGCTTGAACCAAGATCAATCAAAGCTTTATCAAAGTGGATTCTTCCAATGGTAACTGGTACGGTGACTTTTCTAGGATCAGCATTGTTTTCTACCTCCTTTTTCTTATTTTTCTCTTTTTCTTGATTTTCCTCCACAACCATTTCTTTTGAATTCTCCCCAACTTTGTTTTGAACCGTGTCACCACTCTTCGTCGTAAATTCGTTACAAGTTTCCTTAGGATTATTTTGAGTGGTAGCAGAAAACATACCTTTTTGTTGCTCATTCAACTGTTTTGCGATTTGCCCTACTTGCGTTTCCAGATTTCTGATTGATACATCCGTATTTTTCTGGTTTGCCATGGACATATGTATAAATTGATTCAAGGTCTCTTCTATCTTTGTAAGCTTATCTGGTTGAGCGTAGCTTTGGTATTGGTTCTGCCTGTTTTGGCCATAGCTTGCATTGTTGTATAAATAACCTTGATTGTTTTGGTACGGGACATGTCTCTGCTGCTGACTTCCCATATAATTGACCTCTTCATTAATCGGAGGACACAAACCGGTTGGATGGTCTCCTGTACAAAGTTCACACATGGATACTTGTTATGGTTTGGGCGCTTCGTGCAGGTTTTTGAGTTGTTGTGGAAGATTGGATAATTGCTTGGTGAGTTCTTCCACAGTTTGAGTGAGAAGTTTATTTTGTGCCAATATTACATTGTTTGTATCCAACTCAAGAATTCCAAGTTTCTTTTATGCGGTTCCTCGATTATATTGGACTTGATGATCGATGAGAGCCATTCGGTTAATAATTGAAACTGCTTCTTCTGCACTTTTTGCCAATAACGAACCATCAGATGTTGCATCAAGTAAGAGTTTTAGTTGAGGCTGCAATCCATTGCGGAAGATGTGGACTTGTGTTAGGCTGTCAAAACCATGATTTGGACATTTCCGTAGCATGGATTTGTAACGTTCCCAAGCTTCACATAGAGTTTCATTTGCAGTCTGAGAAAATGCGGCAATGGATGTTTTCGCATCCATAAACCGGTTGTGAGGGAAGAATCTGTTAAGAAAATTTTCATCCAAAACATTCTAGTTTGTCATGGTTTCAGTAGGTTGGTCAAGATACCAATCCTTTGCTTTACCGATCAAAGAATGCGGGAATAACCTCATAAACACGGCTTCCTCTTCAACTTCGGGTGCACCTAACGTATCGGCAAGTTCATAGAACTTTGTGAGGTGGGAATATGGATCTTCATGATCCAAACCTGCAAAAGGGTTAGCATAAATAATCTGAAGCATTCTCGTTTTCATTTCAGCTTGTCGATTATTTGGAGTATTGGTGAGACGAGCTAATCGTCTTGGACTGCTCTGACAAGGTCCACCGTTGACAACTTCAGCCATAGTTTCTTTTGTTGAGGAAGTTGATGCGGAAACTCCTTTGTGATTTTTCTTTTTGGATAGTTGTTTCTGTTTCTTCTTTTGTCTTTTGTTCTTTCGGATGGTTCTTTCGATCTCGGGATCAAAAAGAAGTTGTTCTTCCAAAGTCTTGCCTCGAAGCATAAACAAAAGTTTCACCATCTATCCAACAGTTGAACACACGTTGCGAAAAACAAATATATATACAATATATAACAACTTAGAAGTATAGAAACTATTGCGATGTTTTAATATCTTAAACGCCAATCCCCGACAACGACGCCAATTTGATGTTTAGTACAATCAAATGTAAGTATTGTGTTTTATCGTATCCACAGGGATTGGAGCGATATCAAAACCGTTCAATATTCTCTATGATTCTAAGTAAAAGTTTCAAGATGTTTGGTTTGTAAATTGCGAAAAGTAAATGCGTATGATAAATGAACATAGTTTTCAAAGAAATAGGCTTGTTGGGAATTGGTTTTCATTCACCGATTCAATATGTATATCATGAATCAGTTATACACAATTTAAGCATGTTTCTTTATTATCACGTATCGCTCACAAACAAAGTTCATGTCTAAACTTTGATGAGATTTCTACCTTATGGTTTAATCGATGATTTATCAGCCTATTAAACAATACGGTAGCATTAAGATTCGATACTTTTTGTGATTATTAAACCTAAATCTATGTCTAGCATTTAGAGTTTAATAGATGTTATCTTTGATCGAGAGTTGAATCGTATTTGTCAATATCGATTCAATCCATGAAGTAAACGATAAAATGAAGATAACATCAATATTGATTCATAAATAAAATGCGTATAACACCATGATTAATGAAAATACATATTATTTCGGTGAACTACAACCAATCCCAACAAGGGAAGGATTTAGCTACTCATGGTAGCTTGAAGCATGTTGGAAGTGTTGAGTTGAATCAACATTAATGATGATTTCCCAACTCTTGATGTGTATCCACCCTTCTTCCTCTTTACCTCACTTATTTTCCTACTCTTTATTCTATTATAAGATATTACAAAAGATTAAAGCTCAATACCCCTTTGAACTGAGTTTGATCTCCTTCTATAGCAGTTGTGGCCGCCTGACTTCGCATAGTGAAAGTATGTTCGCTATACGAACTTGCCTTTCTTCTCCATTAAGTCTCTGAGCTGTCAAACCTCCTTTTGTGAAGCCGCCTTACTTCGCCACGCGAAGGAAAGTTCATATCGCAAACTCTGTCGCTTCGTGCCGCTTTCTTCGCTTCAAGGACAATTTGGTTATGTTTTGCTTCGCTGCCTATCACTGTCCACCGCTTTCTGTCGCTTCAAGCGAAGTCTGATCAGTTTTGCTTCTGCTTTGTTTTGCCTAGCTCGCTTATGCTTCGCTATGCGAATTAGCTTTGCTTCTGCTTCGCTTCGCTATATGAAATCTGCAGGGCACAACTTTTCTTTGTTCTTTCTTTGATGCATTCTTTAGCCTTTTCCTGCACAAATGTAAACCAAACCAAGAAGACTTTGCACCATATTACTTTCATTCATTAGTTGATGTATTTATGTTAGAATCTTGTCATTAAAGTAAGATAAATGCCCTATTTTATGTGCTATTTCATCTTGAATAAAACACTTATCAAGTACCTAACCGCACCTTCTATGCCTCAGGACATTCCATAACCCGGAAGATTCTCCCAATCTCCTTGAGCTAAGCTTGGGCTCCATCCGGATCATATCTTCCCTTGAAGGTAGGCAGTCTATTCTTCCAAAACTCGTCATTCTCACCAGCATGAGGGGGGTTCTGTACCGCCTGAGTAACAGCCTGCAAAGCAGCATCGTTTCTTCCAGCCATTCTAAATCTGTTACGCATCAACAACAGAACACAATGGTTAAGGAAACGACATCGACAATAATCAACTGTCACACAACAATGACTCGACAACTTGGTCGGACAGATCGACCTGCTCTGATACCACTATTTAGCACCCTAAAACCCCCGCATAAAATAATAATAATAATCAGAGTAAATTTATGAGAAATATAACACATATGATGTTACTTTCCAACCAAAACCTGCTCATACATGCGACATGTAACACAAAATTTTTATTAACAATAATTAACGAAATTATAGTTAAAGTTCATCTTATTAAGCAGCAGAAACTTCACCAATTTAATAACGATAACATAACATGTTTTGAAACGAACATAATTAACAAAAGTCAACAACAGTCAAATAACCAACGATAACTCGAATAAACATAAGCGTCAATAACCCCAGTGTTACACATCAGAGCAGATGCCAACTCTACTAAATAAAATGAAAGACTTCATCTTCACTAACCGCAACTCCACACTATTCTTTATTATCTGCACGTTACCCACGTAGGGGCAACATTCAAACAAAAGGGGTGATATTCTCAATCAACAAAAGAAATGCATAATATAAATATGAAAGCATATAATCATTATACAATTCACCCTATCATCAAATCATCAACACACTTAAAATTTCCACACAAGCAGACAATCATATAATTAACAACACAACATAACACAATGGAATGAAATGAGACTCACAACTCGACTCAATGCATGTGGTACCAATGCAATCCCTTTTTCATGATCATAATTCTCGTCGGAATTTCTATATGTGTCACTCACACCCCACTTGGCCTCACGAACACCTGTAATCTCTCACACCCCACATGGGCACACGATTACCTTAACAACAACAACATCATGATTCCATTTCAAGGAATCCGGATAAGGCGCTCACACCCCACATGGGCACACGACTTATCATATAACTTATGCAAACATGCTATGAATCAACGACAACAAACAACGACGACCGATGCATTATGACTATCATACAGCCAATACATCACACCAAAATAGTCCAACACGCAGCATATACCTGCCAAAACATGCAACAATCGCAATCCACAGCTACAACACACATTCGCACAATTGAACCCAACTTTTCAACGTTCAACACATCGTAACATACACGGGAACACAACTAACGCATCAAATAGTTGGAATTCTGGCATTGAAAATAATTTTAAGAGAAAGTATACTAAACCATCTTTCCAACGATTCGAACGTCGACTGGAACGAACCTACGGATCAAAAGATATGAATTTTTTAAAGTTTATAAAATTCTGTTCGTTCCAGTTCTGCATGTTCGCCCAGCGAGACACCAACGAACTCCCCTTCGCCCGGCGAATCGGCAAAATCCTCATTCGGCCGGCGAAATTCCTTTTTCGCCCAATGCTCGCCCGACAAAGCCGAAGCGAGATTCCTCTCCCATACAAATTCCTATTTTTCACCCTTCGCTCGCCTCTCAATTGACCCAGCGACCCCCAACCGAGATCACCTTCGCCCGATGAAACACCCCATTTGCCTGGCGAAAATGCGCAAATCAGCAACCCTGCAGTTGTGATTCTGCAAAGTCCAGACCCCCAAAATTTCATGCTTTCGACCTCCAACAAACCCAAAACACACATAACATGCAGAGCATCATACAAGGGGATTAAAAACACATTATTCATCAATTCCTTCACAGTATTCATAGCATTATTGAGGAAAACACACAATTTATCAACAATTTTTGCATACTTCAACTTCACACAATTTTTGCATTATTGAGGAAAACACACCGACACGCAACCTCAACTTCACACAATTTATCTCCAAACGCGATCGTTCCTAAAACTGATTCCCTCACTTTCCAACTTTCTCTTTTCCTACTATAACCCTTAGACCCCTAATATGTTATTCATTCTTTATCCTCACTAACCACCATGAATGGACCACTTTTCCCTCACTATTTCTCTACTCATATTATCCACCTTTAGATTAATAAAATAATTATAACTAATTATTTAAATCTACTAATTCCTAATAAATTATTTAAATTAAAATAATTATATAATTATTATCATCCACATAATATTATTCCAATAAATAATTACTAACCACACCACTCATCTCTACACAATTAGTCACACACCCCCAACACCTTATTCTCTATAATTCTAAGGTCACTACCCCATACCGAGGGCAACCCAAACACAACAAAAACACACATAATCACTGTAGCGCGGTTTTTGTGGTTTCGAATCACTATCGCTTTGGTACTACAGTTTGATTCATTTTTTATCCTATTGAAGCTGATGAAGGAAGGGAAATAGATGTCTCCAATTAACCATGCTTGCAAACTGAGGTTAAACAGTCAAAACTGTTGGTTTACAGATGCGGCTTTAGTTCATGGGCCTCTCTCAGCTTATTTTGTTCAAAACGAAATACTGGGACTGTTCATGGGGAATTTGTTAGGATCCTGCGCCAGATTGGATGGAGGTAGGGGACTTTGGGGTTTTTTGATTAGTGTGCTCGCTAAGATTCTTTTTCAATCTTATGTCTACGTATTCCTGGGATAGGGAAATCAGAGCGATCGTAGTTCCTCCTATTCTATGGGAGGAAATGGTGTTTTGGTGTCTTGTTCAAAGCCCAAGACATGAAGCTAAAGGTGGTTTATATCTTGTTTCAAGCCCAAGATGTGAAGCTGAAGGGTCTATTTGTATCTTGTTCGAAGCCCAAGATATGAAGCTAAAAGGGTGTTGACTTTAGAGAGAATTTGTCATCTTTAAAGGGGAATATTTGGCTTGTTTGACACAACTGTCGGGTGACTGATTATAAAGGAGAATTACTTTAATTGGGATATGCGAATCCAGCAATGCCATAATTTCCTTTATAGGGGATTTTTAACCTGAAGGAGAAGCTTTTAACTCAGTTTAGAGCAACGCCATCTTTCCTTAAGAATTTCTCATGCTAAAATAGGGACAGTGGCGTGGATGTAAATAATCCAAAGGCTTGCCACTTACAACAATTAGACGAGGGAAAAGGAGTTGTTGATGTTTGTATACTGTGATCAAAGCATGATTTGATGCTAAAAGGTTGATTGAATCAAACGGGGATTTCTTTATACAAAACCTAAGAGGAGGCTATTGACCCAACAAGAGGATGCTTTTGTGTCTCGTACGAAGCCTGAGATAGAGGCTAAAAGGGTTGACTCAACAAGAGAGTGTTTTTATATGTGTCTTATACGAAGCCCAAGACGGAGGCTAAAAGGGTTTGACTCAACAAGAGAGTCTTTTATA
Source organism: Lathyrus tuberosus (assembly GCA_022829125.1). Lineage (NCBI taxonomy): Eukaryota > Viridiplantae > Streptophyta > Magnoliopsida > Fabales > Fabaceae > Lathyrus > Lathyrus tuberosus. The sequence goes on from JALAZF010000229.1 coordinate 1,473,652, forward strand.
CTCACCAAGAGAGTGATTTGTATCTCGTACGAAGCCCGAGATGGAGGCTAAAGGTGATCGACTCAACAAGAGAGTCTTTTTATACTCAACAAGAGAGTGTTTTGTATCTCGTACAAAGCCGGAGATGAAGGCTAAAAATGGATTGACTCAACAAGAGAGTCTTTTATACAAAACAAGAGAGTGATTTTGTATCTCGTACGAAGCCCGAGATGGAGGCTGCAAAGGTTTGACTCAACAAGAGAGTCTTTTATACTCAACAAGAGAGTGATTTTGTATCTCGCACGAAGCCCGAGATGGAGGCTGCAAAGGTTAACTCTGCTGGGGAGAATCATTGTACAAAGCCCAAGAGGAGGCTAGGGTTACTGTTTCAGTTGAGTGACAGGTCCAGTATGTTGGTTAAAAGAGAAAATCAGTTCTTATATGGGTAATGTTGTACTCATGGATTTGATCTGAGGACCAGGATTATTTCCTGTTTTTTAAGGAAACGGGGAATCCGAAGGGTATTGAGACTGCCAAAGTCTACGGGTGTTTTTTCCTATTTTTGAAAGGAACTTGAGAATGTCTTCGAGACTCAAGGAGATTAGACTGTCCAAGTCTAGAGTTTTATCTTTTGTACTATGCTTAAGAGAGATTAAGAGACAGTACGTTCGCGGTAGAAAGATCTAGACTCTTTGAAAGACTGTTCTATTAAGATGACTAATTTCTGTTCTTATACCTTTAAGAGGTCGTCGAGACAATTTGTACGAAGCCCAAGAGGAGGCGAGAAAAACTTTTAAGAAGCCGAAGGGATAATTTGTACGAAGCCCAAGAAGAGGCTATCTTCCCGGAGGAAGAATCATTATACGAAGCCTAAGAGGAGGCTGTGAAAACTTCTAAGAAGCCGACGGGTCCTTGTACAATGTCCAAGAGGAGGCGGGGATGCTCTTAGGAAGCCTGCGGGTCCTTGCACTAAGCCCAAGAAGAGGCTGATGAACAGTTCCAGAAGGGGTTTCACTTGGAACATTGGCCATCTGTATATGAACTATTTAAGGGGGAGATTTCTTAGATCTAGTTATCTAAAATTGTTGTAAAAAAAATTCTCATGGTTTAGGTTATGTTGAAATATCCGGGAGAACGTCGGATGTAAGGAGATGAGGTTTTGTTTAGTTCTAGACGTAGTTTTCAAGGAAGCTCTAAATATCTATACTAGTATTACACAGTCGATATGAGTTTATGAAATAAGACTTACAGTGAAACAGCCCCATAATACATTTATATACATATGAAAGCGGTAAATAAAAGCGGGTAAACACTTACTCGGCTGTAGAGCTTCCATACTGTATTGTTAGTTGTTCAACAAAGAAATTGAAAATAACAGTATGTTACAAAATCAAAGGAGAAAGTGCTTTTGAAAGGAAAATTGGGGCTTACAGCTCAAGGAGAGGCCCAGGGTTTTATCAGTGATCGCACTGTCATTTTGTATAGGGACTTATACAAGTGACTGAGGCCCAAGAAAAGTTTTCTGTACAAGGGGATGGGTCTTACACTCTCTCAAGAGGCCCAAAATGATTGAAAGTGAACAAAGATGGGTCTTATAGCTCAAGGAGAAGCCCAATGGTTAATTTTGAAAAGGACGACGATCGCGCCGAGGTTTTGAAAACACCGTGGGTCTTATACAACGACTGAGGCCCAAAAGTTTTTGGTTTCAAAAAGGGGATTGGGTCTTACACTCTATTAGAGGCCCAAAATGATTTTGAATGGGTCTTATAGCTCGAGGAGAGGCCCAGATGGTTTGTTTTAAACGGGCGATGATCGCGCCGAACTTTTGAAATACAACGGGACTTATACAACATTTGAGGCCCAAAATAGGTTTGTATTTACAAAGGATTTGGTCTTACACTCTATTAGAGGCCCAAAATGTTTTTTTAAAAGGTTTGATGAGGTTTGAATTAATCAAAACCCTAATTTGTTTCCAAAACGTATTTTAATTGGATAAAAAATTCAATTAAAATGATCAAAATTGTCTAACATGTGGAAAACAAATTGTGATCTTGGATTAATGTTTCAAAAATCAAGTTTTGACCTACAAAATGATTAGAAATCATTAAAATTTGCAAAATCAAGAAGGAAAAAATATTTTAAATGTCAAAAACAATTAAAATATTAATTCTTGGCAAAAATATCAATTATATGAAATAAATAATAATTTTGGGATATTTTGGTAAAATAAAATATTTTAACATTTTTGGGAATTATTAAAAAAAGAATCAACTCAAAATCATTAAAAGTCAGAGAGAAATTAATTTTTGAATCAATTAAATAATATCACAAAATTCAAATATTCAAATATTTGAAAAAGGGCGCCAAGAACATGGCAAGAACACGCGCCCTTCCTCTGTTTCTGCAGATTTGCATTTTCTATCCAATCTCACTGAATACTTGATTATATCATGCAATCTACATATCAATATACTCGTTTCAACCTCACGATCATGTCTATGGTCTTTAATTTCATTTATTTTAAGCATGGAATAAGAAATCAAAGAGAAACCTCAAGAACCCTAAATTCTGCATGAAGGTATAGAAATTCCATACACGATTCATACAAAGCAATTGATTGAGGGTAAACACTCTATGCATGATAATGAACGTATGACCAAATTATTGTGCAGCAAAAAATGCATGGATCATAGAGTTAGAAGAGCTCATGCTCACCTCTTGCAGCTGGTGATCGTGTTTTGGGTTAGAGGTGTTACAGCTAGGTTCCAATGATCTGGATAGCTTCCCTAGGTGCCATGGAGTGTGTCTGGATGCTTGGAATGGATGGAAATGATCTAGAACTTGAGATGGTACCTCAACTGCAAATCTGTCAAAGGCTTGAGGAATTGGCTAGTGATTTTGTGATTTTGGTGTTCCAGATGTTATGTGAGTGTTTGGATCACTTCTATATGATGTTTATGAGATGTGTGTGTGTGATTGGTTTGGTTGGAATTGCTCTCAAACGCAAAACCCGATAGTGACTTGCCTTGGAAGGAAAAATTGGAAGTGAGAAGGTGATTTTGAGGAAAACATCTGTTTGATGGCTTTGGTGTACTCAAACTAAGCACAAATAAGCTCTATTTATAGTAGAGCAAGTTTGTTTTGGGATCAATAAAGAATGGCAACTGCAGCAGAGGTTTGGCCAATGTTGATCAATGGGAATCCAAGTCTCCTCTAGCCATTGACTAGAGGTTAGGGCACTGAACTGTGGTTCCCTAGTTGTTGGATCATTCTTGATTGAATTCAGTTGCAAATGTGTGAGTCCATGCCACCTTGGTGCATCCATTAAATTCTCCAATCCAAAATTGGAGTCTTGTCCCTTTTTTAGGGATTTCTAGGTTTGGCATGCTACTTCTTGTTCTAAAGACTTTGGTGGCTTGGATCAGTGTTTGTTCCCTTTAGTTTTGATCCTCAGATGTGTCCAAAGTGATGACAAGGCTTGGAATTATCTGATTTTGCCAAATCGAGCAAAAGTGCAAAATTCTGCCTAGCCTTGGCACTTTTCAGCAAGGCATATTGCCATTGTCATATCTCATGGCTCAAGTGGAATTTGATGGAGTTCTTGGCCATTTTGGAGAGCCCTCATATGATACAATAACTGTTTGATCATAATTGGTTTTGGTACTTTTTGGATCCAAGTGAAAAATGTCCCTACATTTGGAAAAAAGTGAAGGCAGATTCTGACTTAGTCAAAATTTCACTGTGTTGGAAAAAAGTGACATTTTCACTTTTTGTGATTTTAATCATTCCATAACTCAAACTCCATGATGAATTGGAATGAGGTGTAGTTGAAGCTTTTGTAGGGGGTAATGAGAGCTACAAATCCAGCTTTGGATGGGAATAAATGGCCTTGTGGTTAGGAGTTATGATCCTCCAAAGTTGGTACCCTAGCCACTTTGTTCCATAACTTAGAAAATTTTCTAAGTTTTTTATGGTTACCCCTTTTACAAGTTATCCCACTTTTCTTGATTTTTCTTGATGAATGATGATTCCAATCATACATTAACATCATTTTGGGGTCAAAGAACCATAATTGTGAAAAATCTCAAAAAGTCAAAGTTTGACTTTTGTGCACAGTTGACTTTTTGTCAGATGAATTCCAAACTGTGCGATCCTCTATGAAATCAAGTCGTTGACCTAAATCAAGCTTGATGGATTGATTTCATAGGTGTTATAGGGTGTATTGAATCATGTCTTAGGGTTTGGGAGCATGTCCTGGTCAAAAGTCAAAGATACAGTTGACTTTTCTCGCAAAACCCTAATTGTGGTTCAGATGAAATTGAAACTTGTTGCTGAAGCTTCTTGGCTCAATACATTGTTACAAATGGACCAATATGGTGTGTTAGGGACCCTCAAATCATCTCTTGAGGTCTTGGCTCATGATTTGTCCCAAAAGTCAACTTAGGGGTGAATTAGGTCAAAAAACCCTAATTCCTGATTTTTTGATGAATACATCCCCTGAGGCTAAATTAACTTGATGATTGGGTTCATGAGATCCCTTGGAGAATCATAGGTTATGCTTTGAAGCATTGGCTCATGCCCAGAGGAAAATTTCCATTTGGAGGCCCTGGTTGACCAAACCCTAATTTGGTGACACTAGCGATCTTAAGGCTTGATCCACCTAAAAGGGAGAAGCCTTGTGCTTAATCCTTGAAATGGGAGTCCTCTTGATACTTTGTGGATGTTTGAGAAGCTAGACAAGTTGAAGATCATGTCATTTCTTGATTGATCCTTTGTCTAAGAGCTCTGAGAGGGCTTGAAACCCTAAGCCTGATTGTAGTGGATGCTCACCCATCTTTGGGGAGACTAATGGTTCATCCATATGGTGATGATGATTTGCACAATGATGGGAAATCTTAGTGGTCAAAATTTGGGGTATGACAGATGCCCCTATTTAATCTTCTTGGACCCGAAGGCGTGAATGGCGAAGGCATTCGGGCATTCGGGGTGCAAGAGGATTAAATATCGGAATACCCAAAATTTTGATGGTGGTTATGAATGGCAGTTCGCGCATCCTTCCTATTTTGCTAAGAAATGATGCTTAGAAAAGGTAAACTTCCCCTCGATCCTAGTTTCCTACCAAGGAACTGGTCTCATTTGCTGATGTGAACTTCCCCTCGATCCTGGTTTCCAACCAAGGAACTGGTCTAAGTTTCTGATATAAACTTCCCCTCGATCCTGGTTTCTAACCAAGGAACTGGTCTAAGTTTCTGATATAAACTTCCCCTCGATCCTGGTTTCCAACCAAGGAACTGGTCTAAGTTTCTTTTTTCAATAAACTTTATTGACAAGGGACGCTATGTGTAGCGGTTTTCCTCAAACTTCTCGCCGAATTTCCTGGGGAGATGCCATTTGATGGAAAAAGTGGTGGGTAAAACGAGTCTCTTGAGAGACTGCTTTCCTGGGGAGACTGCTTTCTCGGGATCTTCTTGGAGAAATGCCATATGATGTGATCCAATTTTGAGGTGTCGATGACCTTTTCGTCAGTGAATTATTTGGAGAAAAACTTATGTACTGCCGAATCTCTGATTAAGAGGCTTTCTCTGGGGATTTTCCTTAATCCGGGAAAGCGAAGATATCATCTTCAATGGCGAAGAATGAAATTTTTCGAAAGCTCTCTGGCTCTTCAGAGGTTCAAGTTATCAAAGTGGTCAAAGAACCACCTTCAATCCAGAAATAAACTGGAGGAGAGATCGCTTAGATGATTCATTTCCCGACGAGGAAAGAACTGACGACTCGATTGAGAGGACTCTTATCACTAGGGAACAAAACCGACCAGAGTGATAGTGATGCAATATGAATATGAATGTAAATCAATAATGCATGATGTATGTATGTATATGCTGACAAAACTAACGCGACATACAGACTAGTAGATGAACACGACTGGATACTCGGCCACAGTGGGGGATGAAAAGTATCACTGGTTCATGATAGTAATTCTGCCTTGCTTAGGAGAGATAGTCCCTGTCTGGAGCTATGTTGGTCGGGCTTAGGAGATAAGAACTCTGCCGGGGGTGTCAGATGAAACAACGGTCTCTGACACAGCTGATCCTTCATTCAGGTGCACTGGTTTAGAAGGAGTACTTTGATTCTGCTCTTTGAAGCTCGATTACTTTTGGAGAAGCGATCGATGTTCTTTCGATGTTCAACAGTCAAAAGAACTTGCCATCTTTATTTTAAAAGCAGAAAAGTTTTAACAAGTTAATTCATTTTTGTTTCGTTTCAAGAATCTTTAATCATATTAAAATGTTGTTATGTAAAGCTAAAATAAATAAGAATTGCAACCAAAAGCACAAGGGCTCAAATTTTATTGATAGGATGGAAATCAGCCAAACGCGTGATTCCATAGAGTATTTACAAAGTTTAGAAAATGGTAATTTAAGGGAAAAGGGCTACATTGAAACATAACGACCGCTATCCTTCTACCAACTTTGAATTCTGGGCATCCTGAGCTTCTGTTGAAGATGACCGTGACTGGAGTTTTCTGATGGATGGTGTAACTGCTGCCGAGGGACTTGCCCCTTTGTCAAACGTAGTTACTTGCCATTATCCCTAATTTTTTCCTGGATTCTACTGCGATTTTTCCAATCCATCTGGATGATTTTTGATCATGTCTCTAATTTTTGCCTGGATCGCCCTTTCGGGTTTTCAATCCACCGAGACGTTTTTTTTTAATTATTTAAGCGAAGTATTTCTTGACTACGTCAACATTTGTGGGGTAGGCAAATTCCTCTCCATCCATGGTTGCGAGTCTCAAGGCGCCGCCTGAGAAGGCTTTCTTGACCACATATGGGCTGTCATAATTCGGAGTCCATTTGCCCCGAGAATCAGTGAAAAATGATTCTATCTTCTTGAGCACGAGGTCTCCTTTCCTGAAGACGCAAGGTCGGACCTTTTTGTCGAACGCCTTCTTCATTCTTTGTTGATACAACTGACCACGACATAGTGCCGTGATTCGCTTCTCTTCTATCAGATTTAGTTCATAGTGCCAACTTTGGCACCATTCAGCTTCTGTTAGCTTAGCTTCCATCAATACCCAGATTGATGGGATCTCAACTTCGATGGGGAGCACTGCTTCCATGCCATATACTAGAGAGAAAGGGGTTGCCCCTATTGAAGTACGGATAGATGTACGATAACCGTGAAGAGCAAAGGGTACTATCTCGTGCCAATCTTTGTAGGTTACGACCATCTTTTGAATAATCTTCTTGATGTTCTTGTTAGCTGCCTCTACCTCTCCGTTCATCTTGGGTCGGTAGGGAGATGAGTTATGGTGTTCGATTTTGAACTCTGTGCACAACTTTTTCATCATCTTGTTATTTAAGTTAGATCCATTATCAGTAATGATCTGGCTCGGAACACCATAACGGCAGATGATATTGTTTTTGATAAATCGGACTACCACTTGTCGGGTTACATTAGCATATGACGCTGCTTCGACCCACTTGGTGAAGTAATCAATGGCTACCAGGATGAACCGATGTCCGTTCAAAGCCTTAGGTTCGATCATGCCAATCACGTCGATTCCCCAAATGGAAAAAGGCCATGGGGAAGAAAGAACTTTGAGATGTGTAGGCGGTACATGGATTTTGTCTGAGTATATCTGACACTTGCGACATCTCCTCATGTACTTGTAGTAGTCAGATTCCATTGTCAACCAATAGTACTCTGCTCTTAGAATTTTTCTCGCCATTGTATGTCCATTGGCATGAGTGCCAAAGGACCCTTCGTGAATTTCTTTTATCAGCATGTCTGCTTCTGGTCTGTCGACGCATCGAAGCAAGACCATGTCAAAGTTCCTCTTATAGAGTGTATCACCGCTCAGGAAGAAATTGCCTGCTAGCCTTCTGAGGGTTTTTCTATCTTTCCAGGATGCCCCAAGTGGGTACTCTTGTTTCTGAAGGAAGCATTTGATATCGTGATACCAAGGTTTGTCGTCTATGACTGCTTCAATTGCAAAGATATAAGCGGGCCGTTCAAGGCGTATTATGTCGATTTTAGGCAAGTCGTTCCATTGACCTATGCTAATCATGGAAGAGAGGGTGGCCAAGGCATCAGCCATGTGATTCTCTTCACGAGGGATATGATGAAACTCGACTCGGTTGAAGAAGGGTAACAACCTTCTTGCGTAATCTTTGTAAGGAATCAATCCTGATTGGTATGTGTTCCAATCTCCTTTGATCTGATTGACGACCAAAGCTGAGTCGCCATATACATCCAAAATTTTAATCCTTAAGTCGATCGCTTCTTCGAGACCCATGATACAAGTTTTGTATTCGGCCTCATTGTTTGTACACTTGAATGTCAGTCAGGCGGTGAAAGGAATGTGGGTACCCTTAGGTGTTATGATAATTGCCCCAAGCTTCGTTTCCATAATGATAATGGCCCTTCACTGGGTAGCGGTTCATCGCAGTCTTTCATTTTTAGATACATGACATCTTCGTATGGGAAGTCAAATCCGACTGATTCCTGATCGTCAATCGGTTGATGAGCCAAATGATCGGTGAAAACACTTCCTTTAGCAGCTTTCTGAGCGTGGTACTCTATGTCATATTCTGATAACAACATCTGCCAACGGGAAATCCTTCCCGTGAGAGCAGGCTTTTCAAAGACATACTTGATTGGATCCATTTCAGAGATTAACCAAGTGGTGTGACGAATCATGTACTGGCGAAGATGTTTAGCTGTCCAAGCCAGAGCGCAACAAGTTTTCTCGAGCATAGTGTACCGAGTCTCGCAGTCGGTGAATTTCTTGCTCAAATAGTAGATGGCAGACTCTTTTCTTTTTGTTTCATCTTGTTGGCCAAGTACACAACCCATTGAGTCTTCCGAGACTGTTAAATATATGATTAGTGGTTTCCTTCCATTGGAGGTGATAGAATCAGTGGGTTCAACACATACTGCTTAATACTGTTGAAAGCAGTTTGACAGTCTTCTGTCCAAATGCAGTCCTGGTTCTTTTTGAGTAATTTGAAAATCGGCGCACATGTCGCGGTCATGAGGAATATGAATCTGGAAATGTAGTTCAAACATCCCAGGAATCCCCAGACTTGTTTTTCAGTCTTTGGAGATGGCATTTCTTGAAAGGCCTTGACCTTGTCAGGATCAACCTCAATTCCTTTCTGGCTGACGATGAACCCTAAGAGTTTCCCTGAACGGACACCGAACGTGCACTTGCAAGAATTTAAGTGGAGTTTGTACTTTCTCAGACGCTCGAATAGTTTTGACAGGTGGGTCACATGCTCCTCTTCTATTTTAGATTTGACAATCATGTCATCGATATATACCTCGATTTCCTTGTGTATCATGTCATGAAATAGAGTAGTCATAGCCCTTTGATAGGTTGCCCCGGCGTTCTTCAAGCCGAACGACATTACCTTGTAACAAAAAGTACCCCATGGGGTATTGAACGAAGTTTTATCCATGTCTTTCGGTGCCATTTTGATTTGATTATATCCTGAGAATCCATCCATGAAGGAGAAAACTTTGAACTTTGATGTACTGTCTACCAGCATGTCAATGTGTGGTAAGGGAAAGTCGTCCTTTGGACTTGCCTTGTTCAGCTCTCGGTAATCGACACACATTCTGACCTTTCCGTCCTTTTTTGGAACTGGTACGATGTTGGCTAACCATTGAGGATATTCTGATGTGGCGAGGAAACCCGCGTCAATCTGTTTCTGTACCTCCTCATTGATTTTGACAGCCATGTCTGGATGAGTCCGTCTCAACCTTTGTTTTACCGGCGGACATTCTGATCTCAACGGTAGATGATGTTCCACGATGCTGGTATCTAACCCTGGCATATCCTGATAGGACCAAGCGAATACATCGGGAAATTCTCTGAGAAGCTTTGTCAAACTCTCTTTGACAGTTGGACTGAGCAGAGCCCCAATCTTGACTTTTTTTCTCTCTTCTTTCGATCCTAAGTTGATTGTTTCCAGCAACTCTTTGTGAGGCTCAATGGACCTTTCCTCTTGTCTGAGTAGTTGGGAGATCTCCTCTGGAATTTCGCCGTCATTTTCTTCTTCAGCCTCAAATACCGAGAACTTAAAGTTAGGAGAAGGCATCAGATCGTATGTTTCAACGGGGTTTAAAACAAGCAATCTGCATGACGGTATGATTTGTGTTTTAGAAGAGATAGAGAAAATGCAAGAGTGTGTGCAGTGTATTTTTCTTTGAAAACTGCTTGTTTTTATTATTGAGTTGTTTTTTAGGGTTACCATTTTCTGAAAAAAGCAAAAAGAGAAAACAACAATTAATGCAGAAATTACAGAACGACGTTATTTTATTAATGAACAAGTCAATTCTTGAAACTACAACCCTATAAAACAAAACTCTGTCGCTTTGGCCGAAGCGAAGAGGGAAATTTACAGAAGGCGAGCCCTATCAAAGCATCCTTTTCACCTGGGCAGGGTGAAAGGTTAAAGTAAAGATGACAATTACTTAAACTTATGAACAATCTTCGGAACATCGATAATAACCCATTGGCGGCGAACTCCTCTGTGAATCACAAAGTCCGGTACCTTCCTTCTTTTGTCTTCAGAAATGACGCTGATTTCTGGTGGAGCAGGATCATTGGAATCTGTCTCCTAGGCAGAGTTGTCGTAGGAGGATTCTTCAGTTGTATTATGCGTAGTATTTGTACTCTCAGCTGTATCTCCCCATCCAGTTGGCTGGATGTCTTTGAGCCTGATACGAGAGCTTTCATGAGCGGTGTATTTGATCTTGAAGTCGTATTTTCCACTCGGTTGTCCCAAGGTGTCCCACACTTCTTTGGAACTGGAGGAGTCATCCCTCTCGATGACGTTGACCTTGGGAAAAGCATAGTTAATGAATTCTAGTCCTACAAACGTTGTGAATTCATCGTCGTGCTGGGTATTTTCAGGATAACCTGAGTGTTGATCCCATGACATGGCAGGGACACAGGTATTCTATTCAATGATGCTCAGCTGATTTTCATTGTTCGGCTGATTTTCTTGCCCCAAGTCTCCGGGATACGGCTGCCAGATATGCAAGCCATCCATTGGGCCATAATAGTCGTGGTCAAAGTTTTATTTCATCGGAGTGTCTTCCTCTAATGAATTTGGTGGAGCCCGACATCCTTCAGGATCACAATCTCCGTATATCATTTCGACGTCTGACCTGGGTATAAATCTCGGATTCTGTGCGGGAAAGCAAAAGGGAGTATGTGTTTCACCCTGAGACGTATAACTGTCCTCATTGAGATAGGACTTCCATTCTTCCTTCGTATAGGAGGAATCATCTTTATTGATGGTATGCACTTCTTGAGTCACTGGTTGAAGGAAGCCTCCACTGTGGAAGAAGTTCTGAATGGGATGAAGACTTTCATCGTTAGTAGCTGTCTGGGTGCAGGTTGTAGAAAAACCAAGACCTGTCTTTTTCCTATTGTCAGTAGGAATAACAAGCTGCCCCCATCCTGTTGTATTGGTATTCTCAACCATTTTGAGAGCATCTCTGTATGAGGAAATCGAGGTTCCTTTCTCCGATTGATTCTCATTGCTCACCGAAAGCGCTTGGAACTGAGTCCCAACAACCTCCTCTGGTTCTACACAAGTAGATGATGATAAGTTGCTTACGAGCAAGGCATGTTCTCCACAGAATGTGACGAGTTGGCCGTTCTGGACAAACTTTAGCTTTTGGTGGAGGGTCGAAGTGACCGCCCCAGCCTGATGTATCCAAGGTCTTCCTAATAAACAACTGTATGTTGCCCGAATGTCCATGACCTGGAAAGTGACTTGGAAAGTGTGAGGACCAATAGTTATGAGAAGGTCGACTTCACCGATAACTGCTTTCTGACACCCGTCAAATGCTTTGACGATTACCTCACTGCCTCTCATCGGGGATCCTTTGAATGATAGTCGCATTAAAGTGGACTACGGCCTAACATTTAGGGCTGACCCTGTGTCTACCAGTATGTTGGCTAAAGCATCGTCCTGGCAGTTGACTATAATGTTGAGCGCCATGTTATGATGGCGACCTTCTTCAGGTAATTCCTCATCACTAAATCCCAAGTTATTGCAGGAAGTGATGTTAGAGACAATGCTATCGAACTGTCTGATTGTTACATCCTGTTCTACAAAGGGTTGCTCCAAGACTTTCTGTAGAGCCTCCCTGTGCACTTCTAAACTAAGTAACAGTGATAATACCGAGATCTTTGAAGGAGTTTATAACAGCTGATCAACAATGTTGTATTCACTCCTTTGGATGAGCTTTAGCATCTCATCATCATTTTTTGAAAGGTTAGGATTACTCGATTGACCGACTGGTGGATTGGGAACTTCTGTCTGAGGTTCCTTTTCTTTGCTGGGTTCTCCAACTCCTCTGTTGAAGATTCTACCACTCCGTGTTGCTCGACTGATGTCTGCAATATTCACGACGGAGGGTAACAGAATTTCCTTTCCATTCTCAATTGTTGTTGCACCATATTTGTAAGGGATAGCCTTAGTTGATTCATATGGTAGCGGTCCCAGTAGATAGATGACTATGGGAGCCTTCTGATTTTTCTGACCATTGTAAGTAATTTCGATCCGCTCCCGGTTGGGAACTCTCGATTCGTCAAGTAGAGGGATGATGGTACAAACAGCCCTAGCCCTCTGATGATCAGAGATTACGACAACGTCCTCGATTTGATCAGCGACGTAGTTGACTGATCCAGAACTTGACCATGGTTGAATTTCTTTGCGGTCCAACTGACTTTGAAGGGCTGCTCGCACGAGGTAGCATCCTTGATTATCCACTGAGCAAACTCTGCACCGCTCATAGTTGTGTAGTGGCACCTGGCCATGACCACTTTGAATACAGTGTAACCTTACTAGATCTGTTTCCATCGACCAAACATCCTGACTTTGATATCTAGTAGGATTCCCGTTAGTGATACTAATTTGCTGGGTGTCTTCATCCATATAGATTGGAAGCCACCAGTGGTTCAACAAGTGCTGAAGTGTTTCCTGGACAAGGGCACAGCCCTGATCATCTTCGCAACCTGCTTTACAGCCCCGATAATCATGTGATACCAAGAACCCGAGCCGGACCTGTTTAGCATGTAATTCCACCAGGCTGGTATTCATCAAGCGAATATCGAAGATTTGAATCATGTTGATTTGATAATGATTCCTATCATGGTAGTCTTGAATCCATCCAAGATCCATCTGACGCTGGAGGGCCTCTTGTACAAAAAAGCATCCCTGTTTGTTTACCGAGCAAGTCAGACAAGAATTGTAATCGTGTCGTGGCAGATTATGATACTGGCTTTGCCTTGAGTGCATTGCCACCAAGTTGACATTCATCGCACGGATATCGTGGTTTTGAATGATGTTGGAATTTGTATAAACCATGTTAACTCCATGAACTCGGTGCTCTTGGATCCATCTGTTCCTGTAGAGCTGATTGCACCACAGAATATCCTTGATTACTTTTAGAGCAGATATCACACTGGTGATAATTATGAGGTGGCACATGGCCATATCCACTCTATCTACAATGCATCTTGACCAAGTTGGCCCTCAGTAAGAGTACATCGTGAATTTGATAGGTGTTGTTAGACTCTCCCTCTATCAAATTGACTATAGCCTTCTCGTGTTGAGGCAGCGGGTTTGTGAGAACATTCGGATTCGTATCTTTGAAAGATAAGACCCCGCTCCTAACAAGATTTTACACGTCAGATTTGAAACTGAGACAATTTTCTATGTTATGCCCTGGTCCTCCTTGATGGTAAGGGCAAGCCTGATCCACCTTAAACCAAAAAGGTGGATTTTCTGGTACTGTAAGAGGAGACTTAGTCTAGACATGCCCCTTGGCCAGTAGTAACGGAAATAGTTCTGCGTACGATATGGGTATAGGATCAAATTCTGGTGGCCGTGTTGTACAGTTGTTGTTGTATTGAGGACAAGCCTGCTGAAGAGGTTGTTGTGTCCTTTGCTGAAATTACTGCGACTGCGGTTGGCTTTGAGCAACCTGAGGTTGATACGTAGAAATAGGCGCGGGGTTGATAGCAGGAGTTACAGCTGCTACTGGTTGGTACCGTCGCCTTTGTTTTTTAAGAGAGATATTCCTAATATCTTGCTCCTTTTTCTTAGGGAGAGCACTACCGTATTTTTTAGTACCGCTTGTCGACCCAGTGTCTTTGACTAGACGTCCTTCTCGAACGGCTTCCTTGAGACGCACTCCCATATCGACCATTTCGGTGAAGTCGCTGGGCGTACTGGCAACCATTCTGTCGTAGTAAAATGAGCTCAAGTTCTTTAAGAAAATCTTTGTCATCTCTTTTTCCTCAAGAGGTGGACAAATTTGAGCGGCAATTTTACGCCATCTCTGAGTGTATTCCTTAAAGGTTTCCTTGTCTTTTTGCGACATTGATCTGAGTTGATCTATGTCTGGTGCCATGTCCAAATTGTATTTATATTTTTGGACGAAAGTAGTGCCAAGATGTCTGAAAGTACTAATCGTAGAGCGGTTTAAACCCATGTACCATTTTAATGCGCTACCGATTAAACTATCCTGAAAGTAGTGAATCAGTAGCTCCTGGTTCTTTATCTGAGCTGACATTCGCCGAGCGTACATCACCAAATGGCTTTGAGGGCAAGAGTTACCCTTGTACTTTTCAAAATCGGGTACTTGGAACTTGGGAGGGACTTTCACATTGGGGACCAGGCAAAGGTCTGCAGCGTCCTTTCCAAATAAATCCTGACCGCGACTAGCTTACAGTTCCTTCTGCATCTCCAGGAATTGTTCTTGGAACTCATTCATTCTGTCGAACATGCTTTCCTTTCTACCAGAAGGCATCTATGGAATCTGTCCTTCTGGGACATTGTGCACCACAGGGGGTGGTACCGTTACTACGGCAGTGAATCTTGGAATTTCTCGAAGTTTGTAACCTTCAGGAGTCCTCATTATGCCTCTGGCATCCTTGCTTTCCCGAAGTTTGTAACCTTCAGGCCCAGCGGCTTCTGCTATGACTCCCTGATCTTCAGTGATCGGCGGAACATATCCTTCCGGAATATAGTTAACAGGCATGCCCCAGGGACGATCTTTCGGCATTTGATACCTAGGATCATACTTCTCCACTATGGGCATTGAGGTGATCTCTGAGATCACAGTTCTTTGTAGTTGAGCTTCTGCCATGGCTTGCATGTCATTACGAAGCTTTCTCATATCCTCTCTTAGAGCGTCGATCTCTTCTTTCAACTCTCTGTTCTCTTCCTCGAGATCATCCATCTTTTTCTGACGATTGGCCCGAGTATTGTATGAATGAGACAGTTTGACTCTAGAACCGAGACACAAACGTGAGATTCGTAGGTAAGAAGAATACGTGACGTGAGAATGATGAATGCAATGATTATATTAATTGTTTTTTGGTTTAATAAAAATAAACTTCGACAATTAGATTGCAAATATCAAATAGTGGGGACACCCCCGTTTTATTGAATTCAAAGGATTGCGGAAATGGAAATACAGTAAATTACAAGGTGCGGAAATAGAAACCTAAGCTAATGGGTCCCGAGTCCTCTCTAAGGAGAACTCGGGTGCTGATTCTGGTACTTTCCTTTTCTTGGACCGGGGCTCTTGGGCCGTTGTCGGGTTGTCATTCATTTGCCAAGTGAAAGGAGCGAGCAAATTCCTTTGGTCATCCTGATTTTCTACAGCATGTTGCTCCAAAATCTCAATTAGAGCATCCTTATCTTTCAGCAGTTGCTGTATTTTGGTACACTCCACATTAAGAATGCGGTACTTGTTCTTCCAAGACCTCCTCTCCTGTTGAACTTTGTTGAGAGTAATCTAAAGTTTTTCCGTTTCAGTCATGAAGTACATGACAAATTCCCTTGGCGGAAGAACTCCGTGACGAGGATAAGGCATCTTTAGCTTGAGAGCTCTAGTTTGTACCAAGTGGAGATAAGGCTCCACCGAGACACAGTCCGGTTTTGCTAGAGACTCTCGTCCTTTCTTATGAACATGTTTCCAAGCGTGCACTATTTCCATCTTTAGTGCCCTGTCGTTTTCTCCTTCCTTGAAGAAAAGACCTTCCAGATGAGCATTACGCGGGACATGCCTCATCGGGTATCCAAATTGACGACGAACTAAAACTGGATGGTAATTGATTACTCCCTTAGTTCCTATGAGGGGTACGTTGGGGAAATTTCCACAATGGTCAATGATCCTGATCCCGTCATAAATCCTATTGTACCAATCTATATCAGAGTTGGTAAGAGACATGATTTTCTGCGACCAACGTAAGGCACTCTTATGATCCAAAAAAGCGGCAGACTTAAGTAAATGGGAAATAAACCATTTGTATAGCAGGGGTACACAACACGTGATCATTCCTCCGCTGTATAAATTTCTTAAGTGTACATAATGATACGCATCTGCGAGCAAGGTTGGTACGACGTTTCCAATGAGAAAAACCTTAATGGCGTTGATATCGACGAAGTTATCAATGTTGGGAAACAGAAATAACCCGTAGGTGAGCAAAACAAAGATGCTCTCGAAAGTGGCCATGTTCCAAAAACTAGCAAAGTATAGAGCTTTCTTTACCAGAAACTTGGTTGGTAAACCTGGGATTCCTCCTTTGGTGGTCAGGTGAGTCCTGACTTCTGATTCGTCCAAATAAATTTCTTTTTTGCAATGGTCCGACCCTTTGGAATTTCTTCCAGTCCAGAAAAGGGAGCTTGATCATTAATGGATAGATCAATCAGATGAGAATACTCCTCCAACGTTGGTGCGAGATGATAATCCAGGAATGTGAAATAGTGATATACCGGATCGTAAAACTGAACGAGTGCCTCCAGGATTCCTTCAATTACATGGACCCTTAACAGAGGTAGCAGACCTCCGAACATGGCTCTGAAAGCGTCAGGGTTAGTGATCATCCTTGCTAATCCTCTCAAATCCTCTAGTTTTGGAACCTTGAAGGTATACTTGTGAGTTTTTCTTCTACCGAAATCCATGAGCGCAATCCTTTTCTCTCTGACATTTGCAATCATTGTCTTAGTTTAATTTGAAAAAGAGAGACTAGAAGAGAAAAAATTTCTTTGCTTAATGTTTTTAAAATGAATGCATGAATGCAGCACACAAAAACATAGAAAAAACAAGGGGTCAAAGGGTCGGTGTCATGAAGTCAAGGCTCTACCCATCCCAAAGGTTTATACTAGTGATTTTTGTACCTGTCTCTCAAAATCATTGATTCTTGTCGAGATAACATCAGCGGGCCGACAACAGTGCTAGGTGATGTATTTCGAAGAATCTCAGAAGAGGGTAGTATCGCGTGACAACTATTTTCGATAGCTCGCACTACTGAAAGAGGTTTTTCCTAGGTGTATACTCAATCTTTCCACATGCGGCATCACACGCATTCCCATTAGCAGAAAAATAAACACAGATATCAATTAGGAAAAGCAGTATATATTTGTCCTAATGTCCTAGACTTTTTAAGAGCTATGAATCCTATGATCCTAACAGAAAATGGCTTCCCGACGGAGTCGCCATTCTGTGGTACCTTCCCAAATTAAAGGTTTTTTACCTAAGATCCTAGTGAGGGCTGATCCTAGTAATAATGACATTCCCCGATGGAACTGTCATTCGGTGATACCTTGTGAACCCAAGGACTCGTCCTAAGAGAAGGTTTCAACCAGAGAGATAAGAGAGACAAGATTCCATTGTTTGGCCCCACGGTGGGCACCATTTTTCCTGTGAAATTGTCTAAACTTAAGGTTTCCTCCTAAGAGACGGGAGAAGAATAAGTCTCTCCCACTGTGGTCGCCATTTTTCTGTAGCGCAGTTTTTGTGGTTTTGACTCACTATCGCTTTGGTACTACAGTTCGATTCATTTTTTATCCTATTGAAGCTAATGAAGGAAGGGAAATAGATGTCTCCAATTAACCCTGCTTGCAAACTGTGGTTAAACAATCAAAACTGTTAGTTTACAGATGCGGCTTTAGTTCGTGGGCCTCTCTCTGCTTATTTTGTTCAGAACAAACTACCGGGACTGTTCATGGGGAATTTGTTGGGATCCTGCGCCAGATTGGATGGAGGTAGGGGACTTTGGGGTTTTTTGATTAGTTTGCTCGCTAAGATTATTTTTCAATCTTATGCCTACGTATTCCCGGGATAGGGAAATCAGAGTGATCGTAGTTCCATGGGAGGAAATGGTGTTTTGGTGTCTTGTTCAAAGCCCAAGACATGAAGCTAAAGGTTGTTTATATCTTGTTCCAAGCCCAAGATGTGAAGCTGAAGGGTCTATTTGTATCTTGTTCGAAGCCCAAGATGTGAAGCTAAAAGGGTGTTGACTTTAGAGAGAATTTGTCATCTCTAAAGGGGAATATTTGGCCTGTTTGGCACAACTGTCGGGTGACTGATTATAAAGGAGAATTACTTTAGCTGGGATATGCAAATCCAGCAATGCCATAATTTCCTTTATAGGGGATTTTTAACCTGAAGGAGAAGACTTTAACTCAGTTTAGAGCAACGCCATCTTTCCTTAGGAATTTCTCATGCCAAAAGAGGGACAGTGGCGTGGATGTAAATAATCCAAAGGCTTTCCACTTACAACAATTAGATGAGGGAAAAGGAGTTTGTGATCAAAGCATGATTTGATGCTAAAAGGTTGATTGAATCAAACGGGGATTTCTTTATACAAAGCCTAAGAGGAGGCTATTGACCCAACAAGAGGATGCTTTTGTGTCTCGTACGAAGCCCGAGATAGAGGCTAAAAGGGCTGACTCAATAAGAGAGTGTTTTTATATGTGTCTTGTACAAAGCCCAAGACGGAGGCTAAAAGGGTTTGACTCAACAAGAGAGTCTTTTATACTCACCAAGAGAGTGATTTATATCTCGTACGAAGCCCGAGATGGAGGCTGAAGGTGATCGACTCAACAAGAGAGTCTTTTTATACTCAACAAGAGAGTGTTTTGTATCTCGTACAAAGCCTGAGATGAAGGCTAAAAATGGATTGACTCAACAAGAGAGTCTTTTATACTCAATAAGAGAGTGATTTTGTATCTCGTACAAAGCCCGAGATGGAGGCTGCAAAGGTTTGACTCAACAAGAGAGTCTTTTATACTCAACAAGAGAGTGATTTTGTATCCCGTACGAAGCCCGAGGTGGAGGCTGCAAAGGTTAACTCTGCTGGGGAGAATCATTGTACAAAGCCCAATAGGAGGCTAGGGTTACTGTTTCAGTTGAGTGACAGGTCCAGTATGTTGGTTAAAAGAGAAAATCAATTCTTATATGGGTAATGTTGTACTCATGGATTTGATCTAAGGACCGGGATTATTTCCTTTTTTTTAAGGAAACGGGGAATCTGAAGGGTATTGAGACTGCCAAAGTCTACGGGTGTTTTTTCCTATTTTTGAAAGGAATTTGAGAATGTCTTCGAGACTCAAGGAGATTAGGCTGTCCAAGTCTAGAGTTTTATCTTTTGTACTATGCTTAAGAGATATTAAGAGACAGTACGTTCGCGGTAGAAAGATCTAGACTCTTTGAAAGATTGTTCTATTAAGATGACTAATTTCTGTTCCTATACCTTTAAGAGGTCGTCGGGATAATTTGTACGAAGCCCAAGAGGAAGCGAGAAAAACTTTTAAGAAGCCGAAGGGACAATTTGTGCGAAGCACAAGAGGAGGCTATCTTCCTGGAGGAAGAATTATTATACGAAGCCTAAGAGGAGGTTGTGAAAACTTCTAAGAAGCCGACGGGTCCTTGTACAACGGCCAAGAGGAGGCGGGGATGCTTTTAGGAAGCCTGTGGGTCCTTGCACTAAGCCCAAAAGGAGGCTGATGAACAGGTCCAGAAGGGGTTTCACTTGGAACATTGGCCTTCTGTATATGAACTGTTCAAGGGGAGATTTCTTAGATCTAGTTATCTAAAATTGTTGTAAAAGAAAATTCTCATGGTTTAGGTTATGTTGAAATATCCGGGAGAACGTCGGATGTAAGGAGACGAGGTTTTGTCTAGTTTTAGACGTAGTTGCCGGGGAAACTTTAAATATCTATACTAGTATTACACAGTCGATATGAGTTTATGAAAGAAGACTTACAATGAAACAGCCCCACAATACAGTTATATACATATTTAAGCGGTAAATGAAAGCGGGTAAACACTTACTCGGTTGTAGAGCTTCCATACTGTATTGTTAGTTGTTCAACAAAGAAATTGAAAATAACACTATGTTACAAAATCAAAGGAGAAAGTGCTTTTGAAAGGAAAATTGGGGCTTACAGCTCAAGGAGAGGCCCAGGGTTTTATCAGTGATCGCACTATCATTTTGTACAGGGACTTATTCAAGTGACTGAGGCCCAAGAAAGGTTTTCTGTACAAGGGGATGGGTCTTACACTCTCTCAAGAGGCCCAAAATGATTGAAAGTGAACAAAGATGGGTCTTATAGCTCAAGGAGAAGCCCAATGGTTAATTTTGAAAAGGGCAACGATCGCGCTGAGGTTTTGAAAACACCGTGGGTCTTATACAACGACTGAGGCCCAAAAGTTTTTGGTTTCAAAAATGGGATTAGGTCTTACACTCTATTAGAGGCCCAAAATGATTTTGAATGGGTCTTATAACTCGAGGAGAGGCCCAGATGGTTTGTTTTAAACGGGCGATGATCGCGCCGAACTTTTGAAATACAACGGGACTTATACAACATTTGAGGCCCAAAATAGGTTTGTATTTACAAAGGATTGGGTCTTACACTTTATTAGAGGCCCAAAATGTTTTTTTAAATGGTTTGATGAGGGTTGAATTAATCAAAACCCTAATTTGTTTCCAAAACGTATTTTAATTGAATAAAAAATTCAATTAAAATGATCAAAATTGTCTAACATGTGGAAAACAAATTGTGATCTTGGATTAATGTTTCAAAAATCAAGTTTTGACCTACAAAATGATTAGAAATCATTAAAATTTGCAAAATCAAGAACGAAAAAATATTTCAAATGTCAAAAACAATTAAAATATTAATTTTTGGCAAAAATATCAATTATATGAAAAAAAAAAATATTTTTGGGATTTTTTGGTAAAATAAAATATTTTAACATTTTTGTGAATCATTAAAAAAAGAATCAACTCAAAATCATTAAAACTTAGAGAGAAATTAATTTTTGAATCAATTAAATAAAATCACAAAATTCAAATATTCAAATATTTGAAAAAGGGCGCCAAGAACATGGCAAGAACACACGCCCTTCCTCTGTTTCTGCAGATTTGCGTTTTCTATCCAATCTCACTGAATACTTGATTATATCATGCAATCTACATATCAATCTACTCGTTTCAACCTCACGATCATGTATATGGTTTATTTTAAGCATGGAATAAGAAATCAAAGAGAAACCTCAAGAACCCTAAATTCTGCATGAAGGTTCAGAAATTCCATACACGATTCATACAAAGCAATTGATTGAGGGTAAACACTCTATGCATGATTATGACCGTATGACCAAATTATTGTGCAGCAAAAAATGCATGGATCATAGAGTTAGAAGAGCTCATGCTCACCTCTTGCAGCTGGTGATCGTGTTTTGGGTTAGAGGTGTTACAGCTAGGTTCCAATGATCTGGATAGCTTCCCTAGGTGCCATGGAGTGTGTCTGGATGCTTGGAATGGATGGAAATGATCTGGAACTTGAGATGACACCTCAACTGCAAATCTGTCAAAGGCTTGAGAAATTGGCTAGTGATTTTGTGATTTTGGTGTTCCAGATGTTATGTGAGTGTTTGTATTACTTCTATATGATGTTTATAAGGTGTGTGTGTGATTGGTTTGTTTGGAATTGCTCTCAAACTCAAAACCCGATAGTGACTTGCTTTGGAAGGCAAATTTGGAAGTGAGAAGGTGATTTTGAGGAAAGCATCTGTTTGATGGCTTTGGTGTACTCAAACTGAGCACAAATGAGCTCTATTTATATTAGAGCAAGTTTGTTTTAGGATCAATAGTGAATGGTAACTGCAGCAGAGGTTTGGCCAATGTTGATCAATGGGAATCCAAGTCTCCTCTAGCCATTGACTAGAGGTTAGGGCACAGACATGTGGTTCCCTAGTTGTTGGATCATTCTTGACTGAATTCAATTGCAAATGTGTCAGTCCATGCAACCTTGGTGCATCCATTAAATGATCCAATCCAAAATTAGAGTCTTGTCCCTCTTTTAGGGATTTCTAGGTTTGGCATGCTACTTCTTGTTCCAAAGACTTTAGAGGCTTGGATCAGTGTTTGTTCCCTTTAGTTTTGATCCTCAGATGTGTCCAAAGTGATGATAAGGCTGGGAATTATCTGATTTTGCAAAATCGAGCAAAAGTACAAAATTCTGCCTAGCCTTGGCAGTTTTCAGCAAAGCATATTGCCATTGTTATATCTCATGGCTCAATTGGAATTTCATGAAGTTCTTGGCCATTTTAGAGAGCCCTCATATGATACAATGACTGTTTGATCATAATTGGTTTTGATACTTTTTGGATCCAAGTGAAAAATGCTCCTACATTTGGAAAAAAGTGAAGGCAGATTCTGACTTAGTCAAAATTTCACTAAGTGTTGGAAAAAAGTGACATTTTCACTTTTTGTGATTTTGATCATTCCATAACTCAAACTCCATGATGAATTGGAATGAGGTATAGTTGAAGCTTTTGTAGGGGGTAATGAGAGCTACAAATCCAGCTTTGGATGGGAAAAAATGGTCTTGTGGTTTAGGAGTTATGATCCTCCAAAGTTGGTACCCTAGCCACTTTGTTCCATAACATAGAAAAATTTCTAAGTTTTTTATGGTTACCCCTTTTACAAGTTATCCCACTTTTCTTGATTTTTCTTGATGAATGATGATTCCAATCATACATTAACATCATTTTGGGGTCAAAGAACCATAATTGTGAAAAATCTCAAAAAGTCAAAGTTTGACTTTTGTGCACAGTTGACTTTTTGTCAGATGAATTCCAAACTGTGCGATCCTCTATGAAATCAAGTCCTTGGCCTAAATAAAACTTGATGGATTGATTTCATAGGTGTTATAGGGTGTATTGAATCATGTCTTAGGGTTTGGGAGCATGTCCTGGTCAAAAGTCAAAGACACAGTTGACTTTTCTCGCAAAACCCTAACTGTGGTTCAGATGAAATTGAAACTTATTGCTCAAGCTTCTTGGCTCAATCCATTGTTACAAATGGACCAATATGGTGTGTTAGGGACCCTCAAATCATCTCTTGAGGTCTTGGCTCATGATTTGTCCCAAAAGTCAACTTAGGGGTGAATAAGGTCAAGAAACCCAAATTCCTGATTTTTTGATGAATGCCTCCCCTGAGGCTAAATTGACTTGATGATTGGGTTCATGAGATCCCTTGGAGCATCATAGGTTATGCTTTGAAGAATTGGCTCATGCCCAGAGGAAAATTTCCATCTGGAGGCCCTGGTCGACCAAACCCTAATTTGGTGACACTAGCGATCTTGAGGCTTGATCCACCTAGAAGGGAGAAGCCTTGTGCTTAATCCTTAAAGTAGGAGTCCTCTTGATCCTTTGTGGATGTTTGAGAGGATAGACAAGTTGAAGATCATGTCATTTCTTGATTGATCCTTTGTCTAAGAGCTCTGAGAGGGCTTAAAACCCTAAGCCTGATTGTGGTGGATGCTCACCCATCTTTAGGGAGACTAATGGTTCATCCATATGGTGATGATGATTTGCACAATGATGGGAAATCTTAGTGGTCAAAATTTGGGGTATGACAATCACACACATATACAAAACATCATATATTTTTAATTACGAAAAATAAATAGAATAAATAGGGGCGTTACACCGCCTCCCAAATCTTTAAAAGAAGTTCGTGGCTTTCTGGGCAGACTTAATTACATCTCCATATTCATTTCTCATTTGACAGCTACTTGTGAACCTATATTCAAATTACTAAGAAAAAATTAATCGGTTTAATGGAACAATGACTGTCAAGAAACATTTAACAAGATAAAAAAATATTTGCAAGAACCACCGATCTTAGTACCGTCGGTTCCTGGTAGGCCTTTAATCATGTATCTCACTGTTCTCGATGAATCTATGGGTTGTGTATTGGTTCAGCATGATGACACTGGCAGAAAAGAACACGCAATTTACTATATGGGCAAGAAGTTCACCGATTGTGAGACCAGATACTCACTCTTTGAGAAAACTTGTTGTGTTCTGGTCTGGGCCGCTCGACGCCTAAGACAATATATGATTTGCCATACTAGTTTATTGATATTCAAAATGGATCTGATAAAGTACATATTCTAAAAGCATGTTGTCTCTGGAAGAATTGCTCGATGGAAAATACTGTTAACTGAGTATGACATCCAACATGTTACCCAGAAAGCGATAAAAGGGAGTGTCTTGTCTGACTACCTTGCTCATCAACCTGTGGAGGGCTATCAACAAATGAAGTTTGACTTTCCAGATGAGGACGTTCTGTTTATCAGAGATTATGAGACTCCATACCCTGACATAGGAACTAAACCAGGGGCGCGATGGATGCTCGTGTTCGATGGTGCCTCAAATTCTAAAGGTAATGGAATTGGTGTTATCCTTATCTCCCCGACATGTTTTCATCTTCCCTTCACCGCCAGATTATGCTTTGCATGTACCAACAATATGGCGGAGTACGGAGCATGTATCTATGGAATAAAAGTGGCAATTGACATGAGAATCAAGATTCTTGAGGTCTATGGAGATTCTGCTTTGGTGATTGGCCAAGTTAGAAGAAACTTTGTGACTCGAGATTCCAAGTTGGTTCCGTACCAAAAGCACATCGCAAAATTGATCCCCTATTTTGATGAAATCTCTTTTCATCATATTCCTAGGGAAGAAAATCAACTAGTTGATGCTCTTGCCACCCTGGTATCCATGTTCAAAGTCAAGTGGAAGAATGAAGCTCCTGCTATCCGGATTGATCATTTGAACGAACCAGCAAATTGTTTAGCAATCGAGGATGAGCCTGATGATAAGCCTTGGTTCTATGACATTAAAGATATCTGGAAAAACAGGAATATCCTGAAGGTCTCACTATCACTGACAAGAAAGCTCTAAGACGGCTCTGCACCAAATTCTTCTTGAGTGGTGGTGTACTATATAAAAGGAATTATGACTCTGTGTTGCTCATATGCGTGGATAGACACGAAGCAAACACGATCATAAGGTCCATACATGAGGTCTGTGAGGGTGTGCATGAAAAAGGGCCTGCCATGGCTAAGAAGATCCTTCGAGCTGGTTATTACTGGACAACAATGGAGGTAGACTGTAACACCCCAATTTATTTTAATTATTTTTCGTAATTAAAATTATATGATGTTGTGTATATGTGTGTGATTATGCGTGTTTTGATTGTGTTTGGGTTGCCCTTAGTATGGGGTAGTGACTTTGAAATTATAGAGATTAAGGTGTTGGGGGTGTGTGACCAATTATGTAGAACTTGGTGGTGTGGAGAGTAGTACAAATTAAATTATATTAGTAATATTTGGTTGGTGATAATATTGGTTGAATAATATTAAATTAATTAAAATATTGATTATTATTATTATTATTTTAATAAGTGAATATTAGTAATAATAATAATAATAATATAATATAATATGAATAGAGAAATGGTAGGGGCAAGGTGGTCCATTCATGAGGATTAGTAAGGGCAAAGAAGGAAAAACATATTAGGGGTCTAAGGGTTATAGTAGGAAAAGAAGAAAATTGGGAAAAGGGAGAATCACTTTGGGAACGATCCTATTATGGAGAAAATAGGAACGAAAGAGAGGAGCAGAGCTAGGCCTTAGAGAAAATTGGAAGAATCTTCATCTAAAGTAAGGGTGAGGTTCTTTGATCACTTAAGGGATGAATAATGTATGTAAAAAGGTAGACAAATCATTATGTTCATATCTATGCATCTCTTGTTTGTTGGTTGTTTCGGTGCAAAGTTGAGATTTTGTGTGTCGGTGATTCCAATAATATGTAAATTGTAGAAATTGATTGATTGGTTGAATTACGAACGGGGTGTCTCGTCGGGCGAAGCGATCTCGCTTAGAGGTCGCCGGGCGCAATTGAGAGGCGAGCGAAGGGTAAAAATTAGGTGCTACTGGAATTTGTATAGGGTAGGACTTTCGCTTCGGCTTCGTCGGGCGAGCCTAGGGCGAAAGGGATATTTGTTGGGCAAATGTGGAGTTTCTCCGAGCGAAGGGGAATTCGATGGCATCTCGCTGGGCGAACATCAGGCGAGCAGAAACAGTGTTGATTTCCACTGGAACAAACAGAATTTTCTAAAACTTTAAAAATTCATATCTTTTGATCCATAGGCCCGTCCAGTCGCCGTTCGAATCGTTGGAAATCTGGTTTCGTATACTTTCGGTTAAAATTATTTTCAATGCCAGAATTCCAACTATTCAACGTGTTAGTTGTCTTCCCGTGTATGGTGCAATGTGTTGAATGTTGAAATGTTGAGTTCGGTTGTGCGAATGTGTGTTGTAGCTGTGGATTGTTATTGTTGCATGTTTTGGCAGTTATATGTTGCATTTTGGACAGTTGTGGTGTGATGTATTGGCTGTATGATAGTCATATGCATTGATCGTCGTTGTATGTTGTCGTTGATGCATAGCATGTTTGCATAAGTTGTATAATAAGTCGTGTGCCCATGTGGGGTGTGAGCGCCTTATCTAGATTCCTTGAAATGGAATTGTGTTGTTGTTGTTGTTGAGGTAATCGTGTGCCCATGTGGGGTGTGAGCGATTACGGGTGTTCGTGTGCCCGTGTGGGGTGTGAACGACACATATAGAAATTCTGACGGGAATTATGATCATGAAAAAGGGACCGAATTGGTACCACATGCATTGAGTCGAGTGGTGAGTCTCATTGCATTGCATTGTGTTATGTTGTGTTGTTGATTATATGATTGTCTATTTGTGTGGGAAGTTGTCAGTGTGTTGATGTTGTGATTATAGGGTGAATTGTATAATGATATATGCTTTTATATTTATATTATGCATTTCTTTTGTTGATTTAAGAATCTCACCTCTTCTGTTTAAATATTACCTCCACGTGGATAACATGCAGATAATCAAGAATAGTGCAGAGTCGCGGTTAGTGAAGATGAAGTCCTTCTCTTTATGTTTTGAGTCGGCGTTTGCTCTGATATGTAACAATGGGGATTATGGAACGCTTGTTATTATTTATTTCATTGTCGTTATTACTTTTATTTAATTGATGTTGGTTATGTGGTTTAAATATATTATGTTTTTAGTTGAGTTTCCGCTGTTACATGAGAAAAATATTTAAGTATGATTTTGTTGGTACTCTTAATGATAATTATGTGTTACATGTCGTATGCATGAGCATGTTTATGGTGAATGTGACATCCTAAATGTTTATGTTTTAAAATTTACTCTGATAATTATTATAATTTAACGCGGGGGTTTTAGGGTGTTACATAGATTGTTACAACTTTTCCAAAAGATGTCACAAATGCCAAATCTAGGGTGACAAGATCCATGTGCCTCCAACTCCATTGAATGTTTTGACTTCTCCTTGGCCCTTCTCTATGTGGGGTATCGATATGATTGGGATGATCAAGCCGAAGGCTTCCAACGGTCATAGCTTCATTCTAGTCGCTATCAACTACTTCACCAAGTGGGTTGAAGCTGCTTCTTACGCAAACGTCACACGACAAGTGATTGCTAGATTCATCAAGAAAGAGATAATTTGTCGCTATGGTATTCCTAGTAGTATCATTACTGACAACGCAAGCAACTTGAACAATAAGATGATGAAGGAGTTGTGTTAAGAATTCAAGATCGAGCACCACAACTCTTCACCATATCGGCCCAAGATGAATGGTGTCGTTGAAGAAGCAAACAAAAACATCAAGAGGATTGTCCAGAAAATGGTTAAAACTTACAAGGATTGGCATGAAATGCTTCCCTTTGCATTACATGGCTACAGAACTTCAGTTCGTACTTCCACTGGGGAAACTTCGTATTCGCTTGTGTATGGTATGGAGGTTGTTCTACCCATTAAAGGAGAAATTCCTTCGCTCAGAGTCATCATGGAAGCAGATCTTGATGAAGCTGAATGGGTCCAATCCATATACAACTAACTGAATCTCATCGAAGAGAAGCACCTAACAGCCATTTGCCATGGTCAGTTGTATCAAAGACGCATCAAGCGAGCTTTTGAAAAGAAAGTTCTCCCTCAAGCGTTCCAAGAAGGCAAACTCGTGCTAAAGAGATATTCTCCTGTTCACTCGGATCCACGAGGCAAGTGGACTCCCAATTACGAAGGACCCTTTGTTGTCAAGAGGGCCTTCTCAAGCGGAGCCCTGATCCTCACCACCATAGATGGGGAGGAGTTGTCACTACCCGTGAACTCCGACGCAGTCAAAAAAATATTATGCCTGAAAAAAATGATGAATAAAGAACCCGCTAGATTGACATCCGCAAGGAAAATCTAGGCAAAAATGGGTGTCCCGATGGACCAAAAAAAGAAATTTCCATGCAAAAGTTAGGGATAAAGTAAAAATAAATAAAAATAGCCTGTTAAGTTGAAAACCTGAAAAGGCGACTTAGGCAAAAATGGGTATCCTGGTGGACAAAAAAAAATATAGAAAAATGTTCAGGAAAAAATTAGGGATAAAGGCCTTTGACTGTGAATACTTGAGCCTATCTTCATCATAGCTGGACCTCAGATGGTAAAAGGGAAATCAAGTCATCGTCAATTGGTGTAAAGTGTTGGAACCTAGACTTACAGTGGATGGTAGCCAATGTTGTAGTCAATGCAAAATATTGTTTCCCATTGCCATTTACCTTTGTTTTTCAATTTATTGCAAATTTCCTCATCAAGGATTTTTGCATCCTTGTACACACCTCATTTACAAATATTTCAATATTCAATAAAATTCATCATTTGATTTCTCAATTATCTCTTTTCAGTATTTTGTTTGCAAAATAAATAATTATTTGTGATCACATATTAATATAAAGCGTTGAGAATAATAAAAAGCTAAATCAACAGAGAAAGCAATATGCATTGCATGCCTTACCGAGAATCACTAAGGGATGATCGGTAGTTTCCATTGCAAGATTGATCCCCGGTGAGCACCGTCATGGTTGTTTGGAAAGTCAGTTTGCTTTCCATTTCCCCAGCAGAGCCATGAGAGGTCCCCAAGCGGAGGCATGTGTGTCCTCTTTTCCCCAGCAGGAGCAAGATCCTTGCAACCCTCCCCCCCAACCTTAGCAGCGTTGGTGTTTTGGTTTTCCTTTTTCCCCATGCCATAAGGATCATCCGAACCTCGTTTTTCTCCAAACAGAGTCAGTTATGGTTTGAAGGTCGTCCAGGTTCCTTCATCCCCAACAACAATAATGGTAGTAGCTTGGAAGTCTGAGATTCTAGGCTCTTTCCCCAGCGGAGTTGGAACCATCAGTGGAATTCTTTCCCCATCTGAGGATGTCGAGTTTGTTTCGCTACATTTCCTGCCTACATGCAACACAATACCTTAACCTGTACAATTGCATAACATGTTATAAAGCATCATGTAGGGCAAAATATACATAGCATATGCATAAGCATACTCCCTCGTTGACTGATTCATCTCCCTAACAGATATTCAGCCAAATTTCTCACTTAATCAATCTCTCTACACATTCAACTCTCTAAACATCTTTTGTCACCGCCAGCCAAATTTTTGAGCTACTCTTTTATTTAATCCCCTTCCACCTCGAATAATCAAAAAGCTGGCACAATTCGAACATTCAGGTCCAAGAGGATTAAATAGGGACAGCTGTCGTAACCCGAAATTTGACCTCCCTTTTTTTTTTTTGCATATGCATGTGCATTCGCATTGTCAGCATACGCATTAGTATTTTTTCTATGTGGTTTTATCGCAGGAATGCTCAGGGTTTTAAAGCCTGATCAATCGCATCCTCACAAAGTCATCACATCATCAACACAAGCAAAATACAAGGGTTTCCATGCCTATTTGTCAAAGCAAAGAGTCGAAGTTCAGAGCCACGGCCATAACACATTGTTTCAAGCCAAATTGGGCAAGGTTTGGCTATGTTAATCGATTAACCATTTTCAAGGCAAAATGTGTTAATCGAATAACACCTTGTTACAACACCATTTTCAACTTTTGAACAGTTGTTAATCGATTAACCAGATTAAAGGCAAAAATGGTTAATTGATTACTACCTGCAGATTTTGCAAAATTTAGCAGTTTCTCAACATGATAGTAGTTATTCCCTCATTCTTTTGGTCTACTTGGTTCTAGCATCATGTGGAATATTCTAGACACTTCAAGACCCTTCAAGAAACCACTTGCATTTGCTACACTACATCACTTTCAATTGTGCTCATCAAACACCTACATTTCCAAACATGTGAACAACTTGATTTTGAGCTTGCAATGGGATATTCCCACTAAGTTAACAAATAACTAACTGAGTCAACTTCCAACTCAGTGAGTTAGATGTAACTAACTCCAAACCAAATGCCAAACCACCCTTAGCTAGCTCCAAACCAAGTTTCAAACCTATCCCACCCCAAGCCTCCACTCTATAAAATAAAACCTTCACTTTGTTGCGAGGGGCTTCAACCATTTTTTCACTCCTCTCCCTCAATTCTCTCTGAATTTTCTGCAATTTATGTTCATCTTCTTCACCAAACCACACACAAAATCTCAATTTACACCATTAGAGTGTAACAATCTTCACATCAAAATTGTTATTCTCTTGAGCTAAACCTCCATTCCACTACATTTCTACTTGGATTTCTATATTTATGGTAGTTTCTACTTCAATTCAAGAAATCATCTCAAGCGTTTGGGTGCATATTCGTATTTGGAGCATTTATTGCGTTTTTATCTGTTTCGCTATGATTCGATCTCAAGCTTGGAATTCTCTGGTTTTCTTTACTTATTCTCAGTACATTTTACTTACAACAATTACTAAGGCAATCCTTCGCCTTGTAGGTTGGTAATTCTGGCTTAATTTACTATTTTCAATCACTTTCGCACGTTCTCAATGTAGATCCGATGGATTTTTGATGTGAATTAATCATTCGATTGTTTGATTGTTAATATTGATGTTTGATAGATCAAATTGATTATTAATTTCTTCTACTTGATGTAATTTTCGTGAACAATTGCATGCCATAACATGTGGATGATTGGAGAAGTGATTAATTGCTAGAAGTGCTTTTGAAAAACTGATTTCCTGCCACTGTCACAGTGTTAATCGATTAACCATTTGCTAGGCAAAATGTGTTAATTGATTAACACCTCTATTTTCAGCATTTTTTGTTGTTTTTAAAGGTGATATTCTGGTATAGTAGATAGTAGATGTCCTAACAACATGTCACGACATTGTTCTCTGCATAAATTTTAAAACAATAGCAGAATAAACAAGTTGATACTCTGAATATCAGCAATAGAAGCAAGACAGATGTTTCAACATCTGTTACAACATGTTAATTAATACTGAACTGTAAAATGCATATTGATAAATAACACAGAATATGATAACCCAGTTCGGTGCAAATCAGCTACATCTGGGGGCTACCAAGCCAGGAAGAAGAATCCACTATCAGTAGTATAGTTTTATGTAAACAACCTCTGGTTTACCTATCACTACCCAATGAAAACTTTATCATTAGAAGTCACATCTAATTGATAAGAGAAACCCATCTCACTCCTTAAATCACAAGCTGTGATATCTAACAGTTATAGTCACAATAACTGTATCATCCTACTTAAAATAATCCTCTTTCAATGCAAAGTTCAGCCAAGCTACCTTGACTAACAATCCTACTCAGATTCTATTGGATTTGCTTCAAAGCTTCATCCAAGAACAATATACAATTCATTACCTAAAGGTTTCTGAACCTATATATACATCTATGTCTACCACAGTGTATCAAATCGAAACAAAGGGAGACTTACAACACAAGAAAGCCTACGACTCTCAAAACCCTAAACCCTTATTTCCCTTTACAAAACTGTAACAAGAGATTAGTTATTCAGCCCTAGGTATAAGTCTTCTTTTATAGTCTTCTGCTTCCTTGGGCTTCGAACTTTATGTCCTTGATCCACTGCCTAACGCGCCTTGAATCTTGAAACAGAATAGTGGCAGTCTGTTATATTAGGTCAAGATGTCGAGACACAAGTTAGGACATCTTGTCTGATATGTCTTATTCCACCAGACTTCTTTATGTTGGAACATCTTGCACAACATCTTGTTTTACCAAAATTTGCTCAAATCTGCAGAGCCTTCAATCTCCCCCTTTTGACAATTTTTGGCTAAAACTCCTTAGGTAAAAAAAGAAAGTCTAAACGTTATTCAATTTTATCCAGAGAGTGACGGTTATGATTGGCACACTTCTGAGACTCCCTCTTACCCCTGAAATTCCTAGTTGCCTGTTGGTGTACATGAGGAAGAGGATGTAACACACTCCCCCTCAAACCTATACTTGCCACGGAGGGATAAATCTTCCTCTTAAGGATCATAAGAGAACCCATAAGGAGGTACAGAAAGAGCTTAAGAAGAAACAAATGTAGCATACGTAACACAAAGTACATAGAAAATGTAACTCAGGTCACGGGACACGACTTGCTTCCTAACTCAGATCACAAGGAACAAAAGAAAAACTCAGAGAAGAACCCGAGACTCAGACAAGATGTTAGAACATCTTGCCCAACATCCTTGCAAAACAACTGCAAGAATGTAACTCCACACATAACTGAGATGACTACACACCCATTCTCCCCATTTTTAGCCAAAACTTGGCAAAAGTAGCCAATGCAGTTCCATACCCACATGGTACTTACCCAAACCCAGAAAAAAGCCATGAAGACGCAATCTAGAACAAGAAGTACAACCTGAGAATCCAGAAGTAGCGACCCCCTTTAAATACCCAGGCAATTTCTCTAGAAATTTACGGTCCATAGGAGTTACCGCTAAACAATTCAAAGGAGAAATAAATTTAGGTAGGTAGCTTCAACATAAATGATTGTGCATCGCCCACTAGTGTTTGACTATTTCAACTTTAGGATAAACCGTCCAAGGAATACGCATTCACCGAGACACATGTTTAACACGCCTTCCCTAAGACACACTCTCCACCGTCCAAGACAGTCGACTAGGAAATAGCCACACGTCTTAAACAATGTCCTGACCCATTGTCAGACTTTGTTTAGTCCATCTTGTTAACTTTAAAGCATAGTTGCATTGCCTTTTAGCGAGCCCCAAGAATACTCCTTTCAACCAGAAGTAAAAAATAACTGACCAAGATGTTAAGACATTTCTTCAAACATCTCTAAGTTAACAACAAAGACTCCCATGAGCCTTATCAAAATCTTCAGAGAAAAATAAATTCTCCTAGACACAAGCAATGACTCTCAAGACACTCCCAAGAAGCTTATACAATTCTGATTTAATCTATTAACATCCCAATGACATGACCAAAATCAACCTGTCAAGTCCACCCAGAACTATAAAAGTAACACAATGTCACGACATCTTGTCTGACATTACAGCCTCACCAGAGGTATTCTATCACAGACTGCTTGAAACCACAAACAATCTTGATAAACTACTGCACTACTACAGTAACAGATCCTAGATTGAAGTCAAACTCCCCCTATCAAGGATAATCAGTGCTCCTTTGCAAGAAGAACGCTTTAGAATGAATGGAGAACATAAGACTCATCTTCATGTCTTCAAGAGCTCACTCCTTGTCCAACACACCTGCTGAACACATTCACTCACTGCTTGATCCTCAAGCATTCTATGTACCACAATAGTACACCCATCAGATAGAAGTTCTCCCCCTATCTTTCATAAAAGATGCTTCTTCCAACAAGAAAACACCCAAAATCACCACATGATATCACGTGACCAACCTCATGCTCATATAGTGAGAGAGTACTAGGATCATATCCTTGTACCATAACCAACAAACTCTTGGATTGAGACCAAAATCACCATTGATCCCTCTCATCCAGAACCCATCCATACCTTGTACAAATCCACCCTGAATTTTACAACCATAGATATCCCTGTTCCATGAGATTAAATCCAATTGAATCTAGAATACTTTACATTCCTCAAAGAGACATACAAACTCTCTTAGTTTGTTAGTTAGCCCAGATGCCATTCACACTTGAAAGACATCAAATACATGCTCCAGAAATCTTCAGCTTACTTGCTTCACAAGCACAAAATTAATCCACTTGTTTCTAGAGTTACTTGCAGCAGAAGAAACCACCTCTCCACAAGCATTCTGACCTCAACAAGAGTCAGACTACCAGATAGACACCCTATGATCCAAGAGAGTCTTCACTTCATCATTCTCCCGTATGATAAGTTAGAACACTTCTGATTCAACTGATGAATATCAGCTTCCACAATCTGAACTCTAATTTTAGAAAACATGATGATGTTATAACATCAGTTAGGACATCTGAATCATATCACAGACACCATACACTATGGTTCTTGGTACAATTACCACTGGACTCACTATCTGCATAGTAATCCAACTGAAGATCTTCAGAGAACACAACTCCTACCAGCTTGATCATCAAGAACTTTAGAACGTTGTAGAGAGAAATAAACTCTCATACTCCCACCAAGGAAAGCTCCTTAAGTGAAGATTCCTTCAACAACTAGCAGTTCAAGAGCAAAATCAGCTCCTCCTTTGGTCTTCAAACAACCTCCCTTCTCCACAAAGGTAAGTTATTCCAAGGACAAGATGAAGTATACACTTGGATCCAAGTGACAAGTGTCACAACTTCCTCCAGATTTCCAACCAAGAATTTGGGTCTTCAACAAAACATCTTAGATACACCAAGGCTATGAAATGTAGCTCTTACTAGCTTCTGCAATTCCCATCCATTGCATAGGCCTTTTGGAGCATCCATTCCAGTCATATCAGCTTCTCTCAAGATAATATACTTCCAATGTAGCCAGATGTTAGTCCTTGAGTTGTTGCAACGAGAAAAGTTGCACCTCCTGAACTCCAGTAATCTTGAGCTTCAAGAACATGGATAACCAATTAAATACTTGTGCATTCCACAAATAGCAATTGATCTTAAATCCTTGTTCAGAATGCCATACATCCAAGTGATATAAACACTTTAGGAATACCAATTAAGTATTCTTTAGTGCAAGTATCTTACGTGCCAAGAAAAATGTCAAGACATCAAGGATGACACCCTTGACTCATGTTGACTTAGCTGGCATAGTCTTATGGATCTTCCTTGAAAAGAACCACTTCAACTGATCTGAAGAAGCACTACCTTGCACGACATAGAAGGTGAAAATAAATCACCCCCAAATTCTTCAGATTGACAATCCTCAGGACCAACCTTGATCCAGAAGAGCAACCATAAGCCTCCAGAACTAAACAATCCTCATGACAAGTGATGCCTTTATGAGTGGACTTAAGAGAATTCTCAAGTGTCTTTGGTAACTTTATCATGACACGGGTGTTTACCAGTTTCATAACCCAAGAAATTGATAACCTAGACCTCTCCTCTTCTGACATCAAAATACCTAAAGAAACCAATCTTCCAAGTACCAAGATATCAAAGGCAAAACGACAATAATCAAATTTCTCCATTCCATTACTCCCTGCTGGAATGACTAGAACTTCAAAAGATGATGACACCTTCATGGACAGAGTCTTCAATCTAGTTTTACCAAAGTCCTTTCATCAGAAACACATGCAGCGGAACACCAACACGTCTTTAACAAGCTCCAGTTAAAATGTCAAGACATCTTAGGGGACACCTAGCAGAAAAGAACCTCTTCACCAACAGCGGCTGGAGAAACTTCACAAAAGAAAAAAATAACCAACAGAAGTTGTCATCCTTGATCTAATAACAATCATTCCAGATATCCAATGAATAGTCTGATCGCACACACACCTAGTTTAAAGACCAGAAAGTATCTCCCAAGATCTCATCCAGAAACAGACAAGATGCATGCTCTGAAACCAATTGAAATTTTGGCATAGTAGATAGCAGATGTCCTAACAACATGTCACGACATTGTGCTCTGCATAACTTTTAAAACAATGATGGAACAAACAAGCTAATACTCTAAATATCAGCAACAGAAGCAAGACAAATGTTTCAACATTTGTTACAACATGTTAATCAATATTGAACTGTAAAATGCAGAATGATAAATAACACAAAATATGATGTCCCAGTTCGGTGCAAATCACCTACATCTGGGGGCTACCAAGCCAGGAAGAAGAATTCACTATCAGTAGTATAGTTTTATGTAAACAACTTCTAGTTTACAGTAAACAACCTCTGGATTACCTATCACTACCCAATGAAAACTTTATCATTATAAGTCACATCTAATTGATAAGAGAAACTCATCTCACTCCCTAAATCACAACATGTGATATCTAACAGTTATAGTCAAAATAACTGTATCATCCTACTTGAAAGAATCCTCTTTCAATGCAAAGTTCAGCCAAGCTACCTTGACTAACAATCCTACTCGGATTCTATTGGATTTGCTTCAAAGATTCATCCAAGAACAATATACAATTCATTACCTAAAGGTTTCTGAACCTGTATATACATCTATGTCTACCACAGTGTATCAAACCGATACAAAGGGAGACTTACAAGACAAGAAAGCCTACGACTCTCAAAACCCTAAACCCTTATTTCCCTTTACAAAAGTGTTACAAGAGATTAGTTATTCAGCCCTAGGTCTAAGTCTTCTTTTATAGTCTTCTGTTTCCTTGGGCTTCGAACCTTTTGTCCTTGATCCACTCCCAAACGCGCCTTGAATCTTGAAACAGAATAGTAACAGTCTGTTATATCAGGTCAAGATGTCGAGACACAAGCTAGGACATCTTGTCTGACATGTCTTCTTCCATCAGACTTCTTCATGTTGGAACATCTTGCACAACATCCTGTTTTACCAAAATTTTCTCAAATCTGCAGAGCCTTCAAAAGGGTTAATCGATTAACCAGATTTACCTAGCAAATGGTTAATTGATTAACATTGTATCAGAATGTGATTTTTGAGGTTTTTTATGCTTGTTTGGTATTTTTTTTCCCATTTAACTTCCATTGCTTGATATGCTTGATATTTGTGGATGTTTTGTGAGCTGTTAAGCCTCTGATTGAAGCATGTATACAAATTTTGATGTACGATTTAGCTATTATGGAATTGTTTGCATTCTTGAAGTTATGTAATTATGAGGCTTTTGGCATACTTTTGTTTACATGATAACATGATTACTGATGCATGCTAAATGATGTTTATTAATTCTTTGAAAATTCATTCTTGGTTGTATTAAGTTTGTTCTTTATTGAAAAAATTTAATTTTCCATAATCATTATGTCACACGCTTGCTTTGATGATCTTTCGACTCATTTGAAATATTGTTGGCTTGTTTATTTCCTTTGATCAATTGATAGAGAGCTTGTTTCGATTGGTTAATCTTCCCTCTCTCCTCTCCTTAGGATCTTCTTAGAGCCTAGTTCTCTTGATCCCTTGCGGATTCGGAGGTCTGCACAACGCATTGGAGCATTGTACAAGATTGCGCGATTACTCTGTCGATTTCAATTTCCGCACTATACTCTAAGTTCTAGAGAAGGGATGAGAGTGGAGAATTCCTACACTCATTCTGATTATTTTAGGTGGGGGATGAATGACATTGTGCCTAGAATAATCGTCTCTATCTCCAGACTGTAGTGTCTCCTAATACCCAGC
Source organism: Lathyrus tuberosus (assembly GCA_022829125.1). Classification (NCBI taxonomy): domain Eukaryota; kingdom Viridiplantae; phylum Streptophyta; class Magnoliopsida; order Fabales; family Fabaceae; genus Lathyrus; species Lathyrus tuberosus. The sequence continues at coordinate 1,511,403 of JALAZF010000229.1, forward strand.
CGAATCGATCCTTGATCACTCGAACCCTAATCAATCTTTCTTGGGTTAATCGCCTTCTCTTGGTTAATCACCCGTTGTTTGGATAATCACAGTCATTCTGTTAATTACTAAATGTTTTTCTTCTCCAACAAAGTCACAATCCTTTTCTTTAGTTAAACATGGTCCGCCTGTTAAATATCGAATCCCTAGTGGAGCTCACAACCTCTTCTTGGTCCTCTCTCACTCTTCTTGATTTGTTAACCACTGCCCGTCAGTTAAAACGCCATTTGGTCATTTTCCTCAGTTAATCACAGTCTAACTGTTAACATATTGAGTTCATCCTAGGTTAATCACCTTTTCTTAGTTAATCACTCGTTCTTCAGTTAACCACACCCCGTCTGTTAACATACTGAGCTTCTCTTAAGTTAATCACCTTCTCTTGGTTAATCACTCATTCTTTTCGGTTAATCATGGTCCTTCTCTTAAAACCCATACCCCTATGAGTTAGTAACCTTCTTTTGGTTCAAATACTCGCTCCTTTGGGTTAGTAACCTTCTTTTGGTTCAAATACCCTATCCTCGGTCAAATACTGCTCGTTCAGTCAATGTACCAAACTCCCTTGTGTCACAACCTTTCTTGGTTCCACACTCGTTCTTTGGGTCACAACCTTCGCTTAGTTCCACACTCGTCCTTTAGGTCACAACCTTCGCTTGTTTCCACACTCGTTCTTTAGGTCACAACCTTCGCTTGGTTCCACACTCGTTCTTTGGGTCATAATCTTCACTTGGTTCCACACCCATCTTTTTGGTTAATCACCGTCCATCGGTTAAAAGACCAATTTTTCTCCCCTTTTCGGTTAACCACTGTTTACCAGTTAACACACCGAGTTCCCCTGAGAGTCAAACACCTTCTCTTGGTTCAACTCTCTCCTTATGGTTCATCACTGCCCGTCTGTTGACACCAATCCTCTTTCCCCCACAGAGTCTTAATCTTCTACTTCTTCGGTTAACCACTACCTGTCAGTTAATATGCCGAATCTTCAGTGTCTCTTACTTTACCTCGATTCAATTCCCTTGCCTTTCTCTCTCGGCTTTGACACCATTCTTTTGCGTTCCCCAGTAGATTCTTTCTACCTCCTGTCTTTCTTGGTTTAGACATTGTTTCTTTGCTTTCCTGTCTTTGTTCTCCGAACTACGTAGGCACTGAATACCTCATTGTACTATGAGGATACGTAGGCACGAGATTGCGAAATCTTGGTGAGCCACCTTTTTCCTTTTCCCGGGTTCCCTAAACTACAGAGCTCTGAATTCCTCATTGCACTATGGGGATACGTAGGCACGAGGGCCCCAATCCTCCACGAGCACTCTCTTCATCCTTTTTCCCCTCCCTCATTAGCTAGTAGCCTATAGATAGATAACTCATCCGAGCCTAGAAGCAAGCAAAATGCTTCCCATCGAGTACGACGGATGTGTGAAGTGTTAGTACCTTCCTCTCGCATAACTGACCCCGTTACCCTTTCTCTTCCCCTTGGGTTTTATTGATATTTTCTGTAACGACCCGAAAATCTAAATTATTTATTTATTTATTTAGTTTGGAAGGAATTAAGAGGTTTTTGGTAATTTTGGAGAATTTTGAATTAACGGAGTATTTTTAATAATTTTAATATAATGAATAATCATTTATTTAGATTATTGTTATTATTATTAAAAAGAATAAGGAAAAAGGGCAAGGTGGTCCTTAAGGAAAAGGAGTAAGGGTAAGTTGGGAAATCCATAAACTGGAATACATGACTAAAGGGAAAAAAAAGCGATCATTCTAGGGGATCGTGTTTTGTGAAGGGAATTGAAGCAGAGAGGAGAAAGAGGAAACCTAAGGGGATGAGGATTTTCGAGAAGAATCTTGGAGAAAGAAGGAGAAAGTCGCGAATTTCTCTAAGATATGGGGAGTCTTTCATGGTTTATTATCGTTATATAGGAATGGTTGTGAATAGATTATGTATTCATGAGTTTATATGATTTTGGTATTTAATTGATGAGGAATACATTATGCATGAACGATATGATGATATATGATGTAAATGTTGATGTAAGTGTATCGTGTAAGCATTTTTGATAAATTTTCGTTTTGGGAAAAACTGAGTTTGGGGTATTTCGAGTCGAAAACACAGGAAATCACTTTTTGGGGGAAAATAGGGTTTTGCCGTATCCTGACACGGGCCGTGTCACACAACACGGGCACCCGTGTCAGCTTGCTGTCTATAAGGAGAAAAGTTGTTTTGTGTTGTTTTGTTACAGAGCCTCTGACACGGGTCGTGTCACAGGACACGGGTGGCCGTGTCAGGCTTCTGTCTTGTCGTAAGTTTGTCTGTTTTGGAGTTTTGGCCCAAGTCTTCTGACACGGGCCGTGTCACAGGACACGGGCGGCCGTGTCACAGGACACGGGCGGCCGTGTCACAGGACACGGGCGGCCGTGTCAGACAACTGTCTTGATGAATTTTTGTTGTTTTGACGTTCTTTTGCTGATTTTTTTGTGGTTTAGTACTTGGTATTATATTAATGATAAAACATGATTATATGATGATTTCTTGTTGAATAGGATATGATGATAAAACATGATTATATGATGATTTCTTGTTGAATATGATATGGTGATAAAACATGATTATATGATGATTTCTTGTTGAATATGATGTGGTGATAAAACATGATTATATGATGATTTCTTGTTGAACATGATATGGCGATAAAACATGATTATATGATGATTCCTTGTGGGATATGAAATGCATGATGCAGATGTTGATTTTTTTTATGAATTGAGGAGTTTGGCACCATTGCATTTCATAGCATTTTATGCTGGGGCTTTGTCCTATTGGTAGCTTCAATCCCATTGTGTGGATTGGAGTGATATGGTGATTATGTTGTGCTCCCTTGGGGAGGGTTGATGGCCAGTGTCCATCACATGGAGAAATTGGTACCACATGCATTTGTTGCATTACATTATAGTTGACGTTGGATTTACATGAAGTATCTGTGATGGTGTTTTGAAGATTTTGTTGATGATGCCATGTTGTTGTTGTTGCTTATTCTATTTATTTTCCATGCCCTTATATTTCTATAATGAATTGTGATTACTCACCCTGCCTGTGTATGGTGATGGTTTAGACGCTATCCTGTAGATATTCAGGAGTAGCTTATCGGTGCGTGAAGTTTTAGCTTTGAGCTTTTTAGCTTATTCCTGTAGCGTTATATGGTGTCTTGCTCTGGTAGATGTAACATCGTGGGGGGAAACGCTTAAGTGAATATTATGTTGTTTGTGAGGATGATTTTTATGAGTTACTATGTGTAAAATGTTAGTTGATAATGATTGTTAACAATGACCATAGGTCTTGATGTTTTGATGAAATATATGAAGTTATCTTGAGGTTATGATTCCACTGCAAAGTTAAATTATGAATTTGTTTTGAATTATTGAAGAAGTGGATAGTTTAAATGTTTTGAAAACCCGTGTTACAGAGTAAGATTTGTTGTTAAGATGTTTAATAAAGAAATGTGACACCTTTCTTGTTGATTTCTACTCTGATAATATGAAATATTTTCTAAAAATCGTATGTGGGTAGGAGGGTGTTACATTAGTGGTATCAGAGCAGGTCGGTCTGTCCGGCCAAGTTGTCTATGTTGTTTACTCCTTAGTACGTGACATGTGTGCGAACACTGTCAGTACTTGTTTGTTTTCTAATTGTTGGCTTCCGGTGTTGGTTTGAATCAAGTAGGGGAGGAGCTATTGCTTCTCTGGAATGTTTGGTGGTGAAGTGTTTGCTCAGTGTGTCTAGGATTGCAAGAGTGCAAATGTTGTTAGGACGGTGTTGTTTCCGATCCCAGGAGGAATGTGGAGATAATCTTGAGTCAACAAAGGAATTGTGCATGAGGTAACTAAGTGCACAAGATGCAAGGAACGCTATTGGAGTTGGTAGGCATGTGTAGCGAGCGATTTTGGACGCGGTTCTTAAGCGTTGGTCGCTCTCTGCGGTTGAGCTTAAAACTACAGGTCGATTCATTTTTTATCCTATTGTGAGCTGAATAAGGAAGGGAAATAGATGTCTCCAATTAACCCTGCTTGCATACTGAGTTTAAACAGCGGTCTGTTAGGTTACGGATGCTATCAATGTGGGGGGGGGGGCTTTTGTACTGGTTATTCGTATTTCGCCAATACGGTTCTTTCTTTCTTTTTTCCTAGGCAAAGGGTTTCTGGCGGGGAATAAGGATTAGGATGTTAGGACTGGTGCTTTTGAAATACTGCTTTTGATTGATGGAGATATGGGATTTGGGTTTTTTGTTGATTGCGCTCGCTAAGATCTTTTCTTTCGATCTTATGCCTACGTATTCCCGTTTACCGAAACAGGGAAATCAGAGTGTTCGTAGTTCCTCCTATTCTATGGGAGGAAATTGGTTTTTGGTGTTTTGGTGTCTTGTTCAAAGCCCAAGACGTGAAGCGAAAGGTGGTTTGTATCTTGTTCAAAGCCCAAGATGTTAAGCTAAAAGGTCTATTTGTGTCTTGTTCAAAGCCCAAGACATGAAGCTGAAAGACCTCGACTTTAGAGAGAATTTGTCATCTCTAAAGAGGGGAGAAGGAGAATTACTTTAACTGGGATACGTGGATCTGAGCAATGCCATAATTTCCGAAGAAAGGGTTTTAACCTGAAGGAGAAGACTTTAACTCAGTGTAGAGTAATGCCATCTTTCCTTAGGAATTTCTCATGCTAAAAGAGGGACATTGGCATGGATATAGATGATCCAAACGCTTGCCGCTTACAGCGATTAGATGAAGGGAAAGGAGTTGTTGATACTGTGAACGAGGCACAACTTTGATGCTAAAAGGTTGATTGGATCAACCAGTGGTTTTCTTATACAAAGCCTAAGAGGAGGCTAATTTCCGCTAGGAAAATCATTATACAAAGCCTAAGAGGAGGCTATTTTGTGTCTCGTACAAATCCCGAGAGAGAGGCTAAAAGTTTTTGACCCAGTGGGGCATATCGTTATACAAAGCCTAAGAGGAGGCTAGCAAAGAGTTTGACTCTTGCTTAAGGGATTTATATCTCGCACGAGGCCCGAGATGGAGGCAAAAAAAAGGGTGATTGAATCAACGAGGGAATCTTTTGTGTCTCATACAAAGCCTGAGAGAGAGGCTAAAAGGTTGTTTTGACTCCACTAGGGAGAATTTTGGTATCTCGTACGAAGCCCGAGATGGAGGCTATTGTAACTGTTTCAGTTGAGTGACAGATCCAATATACTGGTTTAAAAGAGAAAATCAGTTCTTATATGAGTAACACTGTACACAGGGATTTAATTTGAGGATCAGGGATATTTCCTTTTCTTTGAGGAAACGGGAAATCCAAAGGGTATTGAGACTATCCGAGTCTGCGGGTTTCCTTCCTATTTAACGAAGGGTGCTTGAGAATGTCTTTGAGACTCAAGGAAGTTAGACTGTCCAAGTCTAGAGTTTTATCTTTTGTACTATACTTCGAGAAACAGTAGTAGACTCTATGAAAGGACTGTTCTATGAGGATGACTAAGTTCTGTTCCAATACCTCTAGGAGGTCGTCGGGACGATTTGTACGAAGCCCAAGAGGAGGCTGGAATCTTTTAAGTAGCCGACGGGTCCTTGAATAATGCCCAAGAGGAGGCTATCATTCCCGGAGGAAGAGATCATTATACGAAGCCTAAGAGGAGGCTGTGAATACTTCTAAGAAGCCGTAGGGTCCTTGAATAATGCCCAAGAGGAGGCGGGGTTGCTTTTAGGAACCCTGTGGGTCCTTGTATGATGCCCAAGAGGAGGCCGATGCTTTTAAGAAGCCCGTGGGTCCCAAACCAAAGAAAAGTTCAGGAAAACTCTTTTAGATTTAAAACCACTGGTAAACGTGCGAGGTTTACTATCTAGTGACTTTAACTTTTAGAGAGAGTCCGAACCGTTCGGCGGTTTGAAGAAATTCAAGAGAAGTTTCACCGAGAATAATTCATCTCTGGGGGATAGAATTTCTTGACGATTCCTAAGGAGGACAGCCGAAGAGAAGACTGTATCTGGTGCTCCTATTGGGGATCTAGGCGTCTATTTCTACGAATAAATGAAACGGCGTCACTTAGTTTTAGACGTAGTTGTCGGGGAAACTCGAAATATCTATACTATTATTACACAGTAGATATGAGTTTATGAAAGGAGACTTACAGTGAGCAGCCCCACAATACAGTTTATAATATGAAAGCAGTAAATGAAAGCGATAACCACTTACTCGGTTGTAGAGCTTCCATGCTGTTTGGTTAGTTGTTCAACAAAGAAAGATTAAAAACAACAGTATATTCAAAATCAAAGGAGAAAGTGCTTTGAAAAAGAAAGATTTGGGGCTTACAGCTCAAGGAGAGGCCCAGGGTTTTATCAGTGAGCGCACTGTTTGAATTTGTACAGAGGGACTTATACAAGTGACTGTGGCCCAAAAAGGTTTTCTGTACAAAGGGATGGGTCTTACACTCTCTTAAGAGGCCCAAAAAGGTTTAAAGAAAAAGAGTGGGGCTTATAACACGAGGGTAGGCCCAAATGATTTTTCGTTTAAAAATGGCGATCGCGCCGAGGTTTTCTTTTAACGCAGAGGGACTTATACAATAAGTGAGGCCCAAAATGTTTTGGTTAAAAGGGGATTGGGTCTTACACTTTAATAGAGGCCCAAAAGTTTTGAATGGGTCTTATAGCTCAAGGAGAGGCCCAGATGATTTTTGAAAAGGCGACGATCGCGCCGTTTGTTCTTTTTTACGGTATCGGGACTTATACAATAAGTGAGGCCCAAAGATGATTTGGTCAAAAAAAGGATTGGGTCTTACACTCTAATAGAGGCCCAAAAAGGTTTTGAAAATGATTTATGAGGGTTGAATTAATCCAAAACCCCAATTTGTTTCCAAAAAATGTATTTAATTGAATAAAAATTCAATTAAAATGATCAAAAATTGTTTAACACATGGAAAACAAATTGTGATCTTGGATTAATGCTTCAAAAATTAAGTATTGACCTACAAAATAATTAGAAACCATCAAAAGTTGCAAAATCAATGTAGAAAAAATATTTAAAATGCCAAAAACAATCAAAATATTAATTCTTTGCAAAAATATCAATTATATGAAATAAATAATATTTTTGGGATTTTTTGATAAAATAAAATATTTTAACATTTTTGTGAATTATTAAAAAAAGAATCAACTCAAAATCATTAAAACTCAGAGAGAAATTAATTTTTGAATCAATTAAACAAAATCACAAAATTCAAATATTCAAATTTACGAAAATGGCGCCAAGAACAACACCAAGAACACGCGCGTTTTTCAGTTTGCCCAGATTTGCATTTTCCATCCAATCTCACTGAATACGTAATTATAACATGCAATCCACATATCATTATGCTCGCCTCAACCTCACGATTATGTCTATGTACTTTAATTTCATTTAAATTAAACATAAAACATGAAATCACGAAGAAACCTCAAGAACCCTAATTTTTGCATGAAGGCTAGGATTTTTTATACACGATTCAAACAATGCAATTAATTGAGGGGAAACATTCCATGCATGATTATGAACATATGGCTAAATTATTGTGCGAGGAAATATGCATAGATTGAGAGATGACCAAGTTTAGGCTTACCTCCAAGTCGTGACAGCAAGAGCAAATCAAATTCTGGGTTGGAGGTGTTACAGATGAGTTGTGATGATCTGAACAGCTTCCCTACACCATATGGATTGTGTTTGAACACTTGGATTGAATTGAAATGGACTGGATCAGTTTATGGCATCTCAGCTGCAACTTCACTTCAAACTTGTGTGGATGGCAAGTGATTTTATGAAATTGATGTTTCAGATGTTATGTGAGTGTTTGATCAGCTCATATGTGATGTATGTGAGGTGTGTGAGTGATTGGTTTGTGCAGAATTGCTCTCAAACTCAAAACCCGATAACTACCTTGCTAAGAAAGGTATTTTTTCCAAGAGAAAGAGATTTTGAGGAAAGCATCTGTTAGATGGCTTTGGTGTACTCAAACTGAACACAAGTGAGCTCTATTTATAGTAGAGCAAGTTTGTTTTGCAAGGAATAGTACATGGCAGCTGGTAAGTAGGTTTCCTCAATGTTGGCCAATGGAAATGAAAGTCTCCTCTAGCCATTGACTAGAGGTTAGGGCACAGAGCTTTGGTCCCCTTGGTCTTGGATAAGTCTTGACTGATTTCAGATGAGAATGGCTCAGTCCATGCCATCTTGATGGTTCCATTGAATGCCTCATTCCAAATTTGAAGTCTTGTCCCTATTTTGGCCATTCTAGGTTCAACATGTTATTCCTTGTTCCTTGGACCTTGGAGGCTTGGCTCAGTGATTGTCCCCTTTGGATTCAATCCTCTGAGGTGTCCAAGTGGATTGGAGCAATTGCAATTGGCTGATTTTGGCAAATCGAGCCAAAATGCAAATTCTGCCTTGCTTTGACAGATTTCAGCAAGGCAACTTGCCAATGTTGTATCTCATGATGTAGGTTGAATTTGGCAATGTTCTTGGCCATTTTGGAAAGCTCTTACATGATACAACAACTGTTTGAACAAGTTCGGTTTTGATCTCTTTTGATTCCAAGTGAAAAATCCCCCTACATTTGGCAAAAATTGAAGCAGAATTCTGACTTAGTGAAAATTTCACTAAGTGTTGGAAAAAGTGACTTTTTCACTTTTCAGCCACTTTGATCACTCCATAACTCAAAATCCTTAATGAATTGGAATGACTTGTAGTTGAAGTTTTTGTAGGTGATAATGAGGGCTACAAATCCATCTTTGGATGAGAAAAAATGGCCTTGTGGTTTAGGAGTTATGGTCCTCCAAAGTTGGTACCTTTGCCACTTTATTTTTAACTTAGAAAAATTTCTAAGTTTTATGGTTACCCCTTTTACAAGTTATCTCACTTTTCTTGATTTTTCTTGATGAATGATGATTCAAATCATACATTAACATCATTTTAAGGTTTAAAATCCATTTTGGTGAAAAATCTCAAAAAGTCAAAGTTGACTTTTGTGCACAGTTGACTTTTTATCAGATGAATTCCAAACTGTGCAATTCTTCAGGAAATCATGTCCTTGACCTAAATCAAACTTGATGGACATGTTCCATGAGTGTCATAGGGTATATTCAATCATGTATTAGGGTTTGGGAGCATGTCCTGGTCAAAAGTCAAAGTTACAGTTGACTTTTCCCTTAAAACCCTAATTGTGGTGCAGATGAAAATGAAACTTGTTGCTCAAGCTTCCTGGATCAATCCATTGTTCCAAATGGATCAATATGGTGTATTAGAGACCCTTAAATCATCTCTTGAGGTCTTGGTTCCTGGTTTGTCCCAAAAGTCAACTTAGGGGTGAATTAGGTCAAGAAACCCTAATTCTTGATTTTTTATGAATGCATCCCCTGAGGCAAAATTGACTTGATGCATGGGTTCATGAGGTTCCATGAAGCACATTAGGTCATGTTTTGGATCATTGCCTTGTGCCCAGATGAAAATTTCCATCTGGAGGCCCTGGTCGACCAAAACCCTAATTTGGTGACACTGTCGATCTTGAGACTTGATCCACCTAGAAGGGAGCAGCCTTGTGCTTAATCCTTGAAGTGGGAGTCCTTTTTGATCCATTGTGGATGTTTGAGAGATTAGACAAGTTGAATATCATGTCATTTCTTGATTGATCCTTTGTCTAAACACTCAGAGAGGGCTTGAAACCCTAATTTTGATTATAGTGGATGCTCACCCATCTTTGGGGAGACTGATGAAGCATGATGGTTCATCCACATTGTGATGATGATTTTCACAATGGTGGGAAATCTAAGTGGTAAAAATTTGGGGTATTACAGATGCCCCTATTTAATCTTCTTGGACCCGAAGGTATAAATGACGAAGAGATTCGAGCATTCGGGGTGCAAGAGGATTAAATATCGGAAGATCCGAAATTTTGATGGTGGTTATGAATGGTAGCTTACGCATTCATCTTCTTTAGCTAAGCAATGATGCTTAGAAAATGTAAACTTCCCCTCGATCCTGGTCTTCAGCCAAGGAACTGGTCTCAGTTTTCTTTTGAAATAAACCTCCCCTCGTTCTTGGTTTCCTACCAAGGAACTGGTCTTAGTTTCTGATTTGAACTTCCCCTCAATCCTGGTTTCTTACCAAGGAACTGGTCTCAGTTTCTGATTTAAACTTCCCCTCGATCCTGGTCTTCAGCCAAGAACTGGTCTTAGTTTCTTTTGTCAATAAACTTTACTGACAAGGGATGCTATTCGTAGTGGCTTTCCTTCAAACTTCTCGCCGAATTTTCCTGGGGAGATGCCATTTGAGTGGAAAAAGTTTGATGTCAGACTTACTGGGGAACCCATTCGTCTGAATTGTAGAGGTACACAAACTTCTCTGTTTTGGAGACGCCATTTGTCGATTCTACTATGGAAAGCGAGTCTCTTGAGAGACTATTTTCGTTTGGGATCTTTCATCATACTTTTCTCGGGATCTTCCCGGAGAAACGCCATATGATGGGGTCCAATTTTGAGGTGTCGATGACCTTTTCATCAATGACTTTTCGGAGAAATACTGATGTACTGCCGAATCTCTGTTTAAGAGTCTTTCTCTGGGGATTTTCCTTAATCCGGGAAAGCGAGGATATCATCTTCAATGGTGAAGAGTGTCATTTGTTGAAGGTTCTCTGATCTTTCAGAGGTTCAAGTTATCAAAGTGGCCAAGTGCCGACTCTGATCTAAAGATACACTGGTGGCGAGATTGTGCAGACGCAACACTTCCTGACGAGGAAAGAACTGACAAACTCGATTGACAAAACTGTTTATCACTAGGGGACAAGACCGACTCAAGTGATAGTGATGCAATACGAAATGCGAACGCAAATAAAATGCATGAAGTATGCATGTTTATGCTGACAAAACAGACGCGACATACAGACTAATGGATGAACACAATTGGATACTCGGCCATCGCGGGGTGAAGAAGTACCGTTGATTCAAAATAGCAATTCCACCTTGCATAGGAGAGATAGTCCCGTTGGGAGCTATGTTGATCAGGCTTAGGAGATGAGAACTCGGCCGAGGCGTGTCAGACGAAACAAGGTCTCTGACACAGTTGATCCCTTCATTCAGGAGTACTGGCTTAGAAGGAGTACTTTGACTCTGCACTTTGAAATTCGCTTACTTCGGGAGAAGCAATCGATGTTCTTCTGATGTTCAACAGTCAAAAGAAATGCCATATTTAATTTAAAAGCAGAAAAAGTTTTAACAAGTACATTCATTTTTGTTTTATTTCAAGAATCGCTGATTAAGTTTAAACAACGTCGTTCTGTAAAGCTAAAACAAGTAAAGAATTACAAACAAAAGCACAAAGGCTCAAATTTTATTGATAAGATGGAGATCAGCCAAACGCGTGATTCCAAAGAGTATATACAAAGTTAGAAAATGGTAATTTACAGGGAAAAGGGCTACGTTGAAACATAACGACCACTATCCTTCTACCAACTTTGAATTCGGGACATCCTGAGCTTCTGTCGAAGATGACCTTTGACTGGAGATTTCCTCCGATAGATGATGTTGTAACTGCTGCTGAGGGACTTGCCTCTGTTAAACATAGTTACTTGCCATTATCCCTAACTTTTGCCTGGATTGTACTATGAGATTTCCAATCCATCGAGATGATTCTTTTTTTTTCCATGTCTCTAACTTTTGCCTGGACCGCCCTTTCGGGTTTTCAATCCACCGAGACGTTTTTTTTTTTAGTTTAGGCGAAGTATTTCTTGACTACATCAACATTCGTGGGGTAGGCAAATTCCTCTCCGTCCATGGTTGCAAGTCTCAAGGCGCCGCCTGAGAAAGCTTTCGTGACCACATAGGGGCCATCATAATTCGGGGTCCATTTGCCCCGAGAGTCAGTGAGAAATGATTGTATCTTCTTGAGCACGAGGTCTCCTTTTCTGAAGACACGAGGCCGAACCTTTTTGTTGAACGCCCTCTTCATTCTTTGTTGATACAACTGACCGTGGCATAGTGTCGTGATTCGCTTCTCTTCGATCAGGTTCAGTTCGTCGTGTCGACTTTGACACCATTCAGCTTCGGTGAGCTGAGCTTCCATCAATACCCTGATTGACGGGATCTCTACTTCTATGGGAAGCACTGCCTCTATGCCATATACTAGAGAGAAAGGGGTAGCCCCTGTTGAAGTACGGACAGATGTGCGATAACCATGAAGAGCAAAAGGTAACATCTCATGCCAGTCTTTATAGGTTACAACCATCTTTTGAACGATCTTCTTGATGTTCTTGTTAGCCGCATCTACCGCTCCGTTCATCTTGGGTCGGTAGGGAGATGAGTTATGGTGTTCGATCTTGAACTCAGCACACAACTCTTTCATCATCTTATTGTTCAAGTTAGATCCATTATCAGTAATGATCTCGCTTGGAACACCATAACGGCAGATGATATTGTTTTTGATAAATCGGATCACCACATGTCGGGTTACATTGGCGAACGACGCTGCTTCGACCCACTTGGTGAAATAGTCAATGGCTACCAGGATGAACCGATGTCCGTTTGAAGCCTTGGGCTCAATCATACCAATCATATCGATTCCCCATATGGAAAATGGCCACGGGGAACAAAGAACTTTGAGATGTGATGGCGGTACATGAATTTTGTCGGAGTATATCTGACACTTGTGACACCTCCTCATGTACTTGTAGCAGTCGGATTCCATTGTCAACCAATAATACCCGGCCCTGAGAATTTTTCTCGCCATAGTGTGTCCGTTGGCATGAGTGCCAAAGGATCCTTCATGAATTTCTTTCATGAGCATGTCTGCTTCGGGTCTGTCGACGCATCGGAGCAAAACCATGTCAAAATTTCTCTTATAAAGAGTGTCACCGCTCAGGAAGAAGTTTCCAGCCAATCTTCTGAGGGTTTTCCTGTCTTTTCTGAGTGCCCCAGATGGGTACTCTTGTTTCTGAAGGAAGCATTTGATATCGTGATACCAAGGTCTGTCGTCTATGACTGCTTCAATCGCGAAGATGTAAGCGGGTCGTTCAAGGTGCAATATGTCGATCTTAGCTAGGTCGTTCCATCAACCTACGCTAATCATGGAAGAGAGAGTGGCTAATGCATCAGCCATGTGATTCTCATCACGAGGGATGTGATGAAAGTCGACTCTGTTGAAGAAGGGTAACAACCTTCTTGCATAGTCTTTGTAAGGAATCAATCCTGATTGTTATGTGTTCCAATCTCCTTTTATCTGGTTAATAACCAGGGCTGAATCGCCGTATACATCCAAGTTTTTGATCCTTAAATCAATCGCTTCTTCGAGACCCATGATACATGCTTCGTATTCGGCCTCGTTGTTCGTACATTTGAACGTAAGTCTGGCAGTGAAAGGAATGTGGGAACCCTGAGGGGTAACAATGATTGCCCCAATTCCATTTCCATAATGATTGACTGCTCCGTCAAAGATAAGTCCCCACTGGGAACCTGGTTCTGGCCCTTCACTGGGTAGCGGTTCATCGCAATCTTTCATTTTTAGATACATGGCATCTTCGTCTGGGAAGTCAAACCCGATTTATTCTTGATCGTCAATCAGTTGATGAGCCAAATGATCGGCTAAAATACTTCCTTTAACGGCTTTCTGAGCATGGTACTCTATGTCATATTCTGATAGTAACATCTGCCAACGGGCAATCCTTCCCGTGAGAGCAGGTTTTTCGAAAACGTACTTGATTGGATCCATTTCGGAGACCAACCAAGTAGTATGACGAATCATGTACTGGTGAAGACGTTTGGCTGCCCAAGCCAAAGCGCAACAAGTTTTCTCAAGCATTGTGTACCGAGTCTCGCAGTCGATGAATTTCTTGCTTAGATAGTAAATGGCAGACTCTTTCCTTTTAGTTTCGTCTTGTTGGCCAACTACACATCCCATTGAGTCCTCTAGGACTGTGAGGTAAATGATCAGTGGTCTTCCTTCCACTGGAGGTGATAGAATCGGAGGATTCAACAAATATTCCTTGATACTGTCGAAGGCGGTTTGGCAATCTTCTGGCCAAACGCAATCCTGGTTCTTTTTGAGTAATTTGAAAATCGGCGCACAAGTCGCGGTCATAAGGAATATAAATCTGGAGATGTAGTTCAAACGTCCCAGGAATCCTCTGACTTGTTTTTCAGTTTTCGGAGAAGGCATTTCTTGAATGGCCTTGACCTTGTCAGGATTAACCTCAATCCCTTTCTGGCTGACGATGAACCCTAGTAGTTTCCCTGAACGGACACCGAAGGTGCACTTGTTGGGATTCAAGCGGAGCTTGAATTTTCTTAGACGTTCGAACAATTTTGACAGATGTTCAACGTGCTCATCCTCTGTTCTTGATTTTGCAATCAAATCATCGACATATACCTCGATTTCCTTATGTATCATGTCATGAAACAGAGTAGTCATGGCCCTTTGATAGGTTGCCCCGGCATTCTTCAAACCGAACGGCATTACCTTGTAACAAAAGGTACCCCATGGGGTAATGAAAGAAGTTTTCTCCATGTCTTTCGGCGCCATTTTGATCTGGTTATAGCCCGAGAATCCATCCATGAAGGAGAATACTTTGAACTTTGCTGTGCTGTCAACCAGCATGTCAATGTGTGGTAAAGGAAAGTCGTCCTTTGGACTTGCCTTGTTTAGATCTCTGTAATCAACACACATTCTGACCCTTCCATCTTTTTTGGGAACGGGTACGATGTTGGCTAACCATTGAGGATATTCAGATGTAGCGAGGAAACCCGCGTCGATCTGTTTCTGTACCTCCTCTTTGATTTTGATGGCCATGTCCGGGTGAGTGCGTCTCAACCTTTGCTTTACTGGCGGACATTCCAATCTCAATGGTAAGTGATGTTCCACGATGCTGGTATCCAACCCTGACATATCCTGATAGGACCAAGCGAACACATCAGGGAATTCTTTGAGAAGCTTTATCAAACTTTCTTTGACAGTTGGACTGAGCAATGCTCCGATCCTGATTTCTTTTCTCTCTTTTTCTGAACCCAAGTTTACCGTTTCCAACGGTTCTTTGTGAGGTTCAATGGACCTTTCCTCTTGTCTGAGTAGTCGGGAGATCTCTTCTGGAATTTCGTCGTCATCTTCTTCTTTAGCCTCGAATACCGGGAACTCAAAGTTGGGAGTAGGCATCGGATCGTATGTTTCAACGGGGTATAAAACAAGCAATCTGCATGACGTGATGATTCGTGTTTAGAAGAGATAGAGAAAATGCAAGTGTGTGCAGTGTTTTGATTTTACTGCTTGTTTTTATGATTGAATGTTTTTTAGGATTACCATTTTCTGAAAAAGCAAAAAGAGAAAACAGCAATTAATGCGGAAATTACAGAACGACGTTATTTTATTAATGAACAAGTCGAATCTTGAAACTACAGCCCTATAAAACAAAACTCACTCGCTTTGGGCAAAGCGACGAGGGAAATTTACAGAAAGCGAGCCCTATCAAAACATCCTTTTCACCTGGGCAGGGTAAAAGGTTAAAGATGGCAATTACTTTGACTGGCGAACGACCTTCGGAACCTCAACGGCAAACCATTGGTGGCAAACTCCTCGGTGAATCACAAAGTCTGGCACCTTCCTTGATTTGTCTTCAGAAATGACGCTGATTTCTAGTGGAGCAGGATCATTGGAATCTGTCTCCCAAGCAGAATTGTCGTAGGAGGATTCCTCTGTTGTATTTTGCATAGTATTTGTACTCTCAGCTATATCTCCCCATCCAGTTGACTGGATATCTTCGAGCCTTATACGAGAGCTTTCGGGAGCAGTGTACTTGACCATAAAGTCGTATTTTCCACTTGGTTGTCCCAAAGTGTCCCAAACTTCTTTGGAACTGGAGAAGTCATCCCTCTCGATGACGTTGACCTCGGGAAAAGCATAGTTGATGAATTCAAGTCCTGCAAACGTTGCGAATTCATCTTCATGTTGAGTAGTTTCCGAATGACCTGAATGTTGATCCCATGACATGGCGGGGACACAGGTATTCTGTTCAATGATGGTCAGCTGAGTTTCATTACTCGGCTGACTTTCTTGCCCCAAGTTTCCTGGGTAAGGCTGCCACATTGGCATACCATCCATCGGGCCATAGTAATTGCGATCAAAGTTTTCTTTCATCAGAGTGTCTTCCTCTAATGAATTTGGCGGAGCATGGCATCCTTCCGGATCACAATCTCCGTAGATCATTTCGACATCTGATCTTGGTATAAATCTCGGACTTTCTGTAGGAAAGCAAAAAGGCATAGGCACCTCTTCCTGAGACATATAACCGTCCTTGTTAAGGTAGGACTTCCATTCTCATCTGTGTCAGAGGGATCTTCCTCATTGATAACATGAACTGTCTGAGACACTGGGTGGAGAAAACCTCCACTGTGGAAGAAGTTTTGAAGGGGATGAAGACTTTCATCATTGGCGGCTGTCTGGGTACAGGTTGCAGAAAAACCAAGACCTTTCTTTATTTTATTGTCAGTGGGAATGACAAGCTGTCCCCATCCTTTTGTATTGGTACTCTCGACCGCTTTGATAGCATCTTTGTATGAAGAAATTGAAGTTCCTTCTTCGGATTGATCGTTCTTGCTCACCGATAGTGCTTGGAACTGAGTTCCAATAACCTCCTCGGGTTCCACACAAGTAGATGATGATAAGTTGCTCACAAGCAAGGCTTGTTCCCCACAAACCGTAACAAGTTGATCGTTCTTGACGGACTTTAGCTTTTGGTGGAGGGTTGAAGTAACCGCTCCAGCCTGATGTATCCAAGGTCTTCCTAATAAACAACTGTATGTTGGCCGAATGTCCATGACCTGGAAAATGATTTGGAAAGTGTGAGGACCAATAGTTATGGGAAGATCAACTTCGCCGATAACTGTTTTTCTGGATCCGTCGAATGCTTTGACGACGACCTCGCTGGTTCTCATCGGAGGGCCCTTGAATGATAATTGCATCAAGGTGGACTTCGGCATAACATTCAGGGCTGACCCTGTGTCTACCAGTACGTTGGCTAAAGCATCGTCCTGGCAGTTAACTGTAATGTTCAGCGCCATGTTATGACGGCGACCCTCTTCAGGTAATTCTTCATCACTAAATCCCAAATTGTTGCAGGAAGTGATGTTAGAGACAATGCTATCGAATTGTCTGATTGTTACATCTTGTTCCACAAAGGCCTGCTCCAAGACTTTCTGTAGAGCCTCCCTGTGGGCTTCTGAACTGAGTAACAGTGATAATACCGAGATCTTTGAAGGAGTCTGTAACAGTTGATCAACAATGTTATATTCACTCCTTTGGATGAGCTTCAGCATCTCATCATCATTTTTCGAAAGGTCGGGATTACTGGATTGACCGACTGGTGGATCGGGAGCTTCTGTCTGAAGTTCTTTTCCTTTGTTAAGTTCCCTAACCCCTCGGTTGAAGATTCGACCGCTCCGTGTTACACGACTGATGTCTGCAATATTCACGACGGAGGGTAATGGAATTTCCTTTCCATTCTCGATTATTGTTGCACCGTATTTGTAAGGGATTGCCTTAGCTTATTCATACGGTAGTGGCCCCGATAAATAGATGACTATGGGAACCTTCTGATTTTTCTGACCATCATAAGTAATCTCGATCCGTTCCTGGTTGGGAACTTTAGATTCGTCAAGTAGAGGAATGATGGCAAAAACATCCCTGGTCCTATGATGACTAGAGATTGTGAGAATATCCTCAACTTGATCGGCATCCAGTTGATGGGTCCTGAACCTGGATATGGATGAATTTCTCCATGATCGATCTGACCCTGAAGAGCTGCTCTCACAAGGTAACACCCTTGGTTACTTTCTGAACAAACGCTACAACTGTCATAGTTGTGTGGTGGCACCTGGCCACGCCCACTTTGAATATAATGTAACCTCACTAGGTTACCTTCCATTGATCGGACATCCTGACTTTGACGACGAGTAGGATTCCTGTTATTGATACTAATCTGCTGAGTATCTTCATCCATGTAGATTCGCATCCACCAGTGATTTAACAAGTGTTGAAGTGCCTCCTGGACAAGGGTACAACCTCGATCGTTTTCGCAACCTGCTTTACAGCTTTGGTAATCATGTGATATTAAGAATCTGAGTCGGACCTGCTCAGCATGTAACTCTACCAGGTTGGTATTCATTACGCGGATATCGAAGATCTGAACCATATTGATTTGATAGGAGTTCCTATCATGGTAGTCTTGGATCCATCCAAGATCCATCTGACACTGGAGGGCCTCTTGTATGAAAGAGCATCCCTGTTTGTTTACCGAGCAAATCAGACAGGAAACGTAATCATGTCGCGGCAAATTATGATACTGGCTTTTCCTTGAGTGCATCGCCACCAAGTTGACATTCATCACACGGATGTCGTGGTTTTGAATGACGTTGGAATTTGTGTAAACCATGTTAACTCCATGAACTCGGTGCTCTTGGATCCATCCAAGATCCATTTGTTCCTGTAGAGCTGCTTGCACTACAGAACATCCCTGGTTGTCTTTAGAGCAGATATCACACTGGTGATAGTTATGAGGTGGTACATGGCCATATCCACTCTGTCTACAATGCATCTTGACCAGATTGGTCTTCAACAAGAGTACATCATGAATTTGATAGACATTGTTAGTATCTTTCTCAATCAGATTAACTGCAGTTTTCTCATGTTGAGGCAGCGGGTTCGTAAGAACATTAGGATTTGTATCTTTGAAAGATAAGAGCCCGCTCCTAACAAGCTTTTGTACGTCAGATTTGAAATTGAGACAAGTCTCAATGTTATGCCCCGAACCTCCTTGATGATAAGGACATATTTGATCCACTTTAAACCAAAAAGGTGGATTTTCTGGAACTGAAAGGGGAGACTTAGTCTGAATGTGCCCCTTAGCCAGCAGTAACGGAAATAGTTCTGCGTACAACATGGGTATAGGATCAAACCCTGGTGGCCGTGTTGTACGGTTGTTGTTATATGGAGGACGAGCCTGTTGAAGAGGCTGTTGTGTCCTTTGTTGGTCAGGTTGGCTCTGCGCAACCTGAGGTTGATACATAGGAACAGGCACGGGGCCGATAGCAGGAATAACAGCTACTACTGGCTGATAACGTCGTCTTTGCTTTCCGAGAGAGATATTCCCAATATCTTGCTCTTTTTTCTTAGGGAGAGCACTACCGTATTTTTTAGTACCGCTCATTGATCCAGTGTCTTTTACCAAACGTCCTTCTCGGACGGCTTCCTCAAGACGTACACCCATGCCGACCATTTCGGTGAAATCACTGGGTGCACTGGAGACCATTCGGTCATAGTAAAATGAGCTTAAGGTCTTTAAGAAGATCTTTGTCATCTCTTTTTCCTCAAGAGGTGGACAAATTTGAGCGGCAATTTCACGCCACCTTTGAGCATACTCCTTAAAGGTTTCCTTGTCCTTTTGCGACATTGATCTGAGTTGATCTCTATCGGGTGCCATGTCCAAATTGTACTTGTATTGTTGGACGAAGGCAGTACCAAGATCTCTGAATGTACTGATCGTAGTACGGTTTAAACCCATGTACCATTTGAGTGCGGCACCGGTTAAACTATCCTGGAAGTAGTGAATCAGCAGGTCCTAATTCTCCGTCTGAGCTAACATCCGTCGAGCGTACATCACCAGATGGCTCTAAGGGTAAGAGTTACCCTTGTATTTTTCAAAGTCGGGCACTTGAAACTTGTGCGGGACTTTCACATTTGGGACCAAGCAGAGGTCTGCGGCGTCCTTCCCAAATAGATCCTGACCACGAATGGCTTGCAGATCCTTCTGCATTTCCAGGAACTGCTCCTGGAATTCATCCATTCTGTCAAACATAGTTTCCTTCTTACCAGAAGGTGTTGGTGGAATCTGTCCTTCCGGGACAGTGTGCACCACAAGGGGTGGTACCGTGACTACGGCAGTAAGTCTTGGCGCTTCCCGAAGTTTGTAACCTTCAGGAGTCTTGAGTATGCCCCTGGCATCTTCGCTTTCCCGAAGTTTATAACCTTCAGGCCCAGCGGCTTCTGTTGCGATTCCCTGATCTTCAATGATCGGCGGAACATATCCTTCCAGGATATAGTTAACAGGCATGCCCCAAGGACGATCTTTCGGCATCTGATACCTAGGATCATACTTTTCTATGATGGGCGTTGAGGTGATCTCTGAGATCACTGTTCTTTGTAGCTGAGCTTCTGCCATGGCTTACATGTCGTTACGAAGCTTTCTCATATCCTCTCTCAGAGCGCCGATCTCTTCTTTTAACTCTCTATTTTCTTCCTCAAGATCATCCATCTTTTTCTGACGATTGGCCCGAGTATTATACGAATGAGACAGTTTGACTCTAGAATCGAGACACAAACGTGAGATTCGTAGGGAAGAAGAATACGCGATGTGAGAATGATGAATGCAATGATTATATTAATTGTTTTAGGTTTAATTAAAATAAACTTCGACAATTAGATTGCAAATATCAAACAGCGGGGAAACCCCTTTTTATTGAAATTCAAAGGATTACAGAAATGGAAATACAGTAGATTACAAAGTGCAGAAACAGAAACCTAAACTAATGGGTCCCGAGTCCTCTCTGAGGAGAAACCGAGTGCTGATTCTGGTATCTTCCTTTTCTTTGACCAGGGCTCTTGGGCCGTTGTCGGGTTGTCATTCCTTTGCCAAGTGAAAGGAGTGAGAAAATTCCTTTGGTCATTTTGATTCTCTACAGCATGTTGCTCCAAAATTTCAATCAGAGCATCTTTCTCTTTCAGTAATTGCTGTATTTGGATACACTCTACATCGAGGGTGCGGTACTTGTTCTTCCAAGACCTTCTTTCCTTTTGAACTTTGTTGAGAGTAACCTGAAGCCTTTCAGTTTCCGTCATGAAGTACATGACAATTTCCCTCGGCGGAAGAATTCCGTAATGAGGATAAGGCATCTTTAGCTTGAGAGCTCTAGTTTGTACCCAATGGAGATAAGGCTCCACCGAGACACAGTCCGTTTTTCCCAGAGACTCTCGTCCTTTCTTATGAACATGTTTCCAAGCTTGCACTATTTCCATCTTTAGTGCTCTGTCGTTTTCTCCTTCCTTGAAGAAAAGACCTTCCAGATGAACACCCAGTGGGATGTGTCTCATCGGGTATCCAAATTGACGAAGAACTAATATCGGATGATAGTTGATTCCTCCTTTAGTTCCTATGAGGGGTACGCTGGGGAAGTTTCCACAACGGTCAATGATTCGGATTCCCTCATAAATCCTATTACACCAATCTATATCAGAGTTGGTGAGAGACATGATCTTCTGCAACCAACGTGAGACACTCTTGCAATCCCAAAAGCAGCAGACTTGGGCAAGTGAGAGATAAACCACTTGTAAAGCAAAGGTACACAGCATGTGATCTCTCCTCCGTTGTACAAATTTCCTAAGTGTACAGAATGATACGCATCTGCGAGCAAAGTCGGCACAGGGTTTCCAATGAGAAAAACCTTAATAGCGTTGATATCGACAAAGTTATTGATGTTGGGAAACAAAAATAATCCGTAAGTGAGCAAGACAAAGATGCTTTCAAAAGCAGTCTCGTTCCCTATACTAGCAAAGTATAGAGCTTTCTTTGTCAAGAACTGGGCTGGCAAACCTTGGATGCCACCCTTAGTGGTCATGTGAGTCCTGACCTCAGACTCGTCCAAATGAATTGCTCTTGCAATAGTCTGATTCTTTGGAATTTCTTCCAGTCCAGAAAATGGAGCTCGATCTGTGATATGTAAATCAGTCAGATGAGAATACTCCTCCAGCGTTTGTGCCAGCTGGTAATCCGGGAATGTGAAACAATGATAAACCGGATCGTAGAACTGAATGAGCGAGTCCATCATCCCCTTAATCACATGGACTCTTAACAGTGGTAACAAACCACCGTGCTTGGCTCTGAAAGCCTCTGGGTTAACGATCATCCTTGCTAACTTTCTCAAATCCCCTAATTTTGGAACCTTGAAGGTATACTGGTGAGTTCTCCTTCTACCGAAATCCATTAGCGTAATCCTTTTCTCTGATATTTGTAATCACAGTCTTAGTTTAATTTGAAAAACAGAGAGACTAGAAGAGAAAGTTTTTTGAATGTTTTAATGTTTTATTAAATGAATGCATGAATGCAGCACACAAAAACATAGAAAAAACATGGGGTCAGAGGGTCGTTGTCATGAAGTCAAGGCTCTACCCATCCCCAAAGGTTTATACTAGGGTGATTTTTGTACATGTACTCATTATCATCAGCTCCTCCCAGGAAGGCAGACAACAAGCGGATCGCCAGCGAGTTGTGTGCAATCTTAGAGTAAGTGCCATTCACCGAGAATAGATCACCAGCCTCAAATGAGGGTAGTATCGCGTAACAGCTATTTCCGATAGCTTCCGCACTACGAAAAAGGTTGGCTTTTCTTAAGTGTATACTCAATCTCACCACATGCGGCATCACACGCATTCCCAGTAGCAGAAAAATAAACACGTATAGCAATTAGGAAAAGCAGTATATATATTTGTCCTAATCATCCTAGACTTATAAAGCTATGAATCTTAAGTTCCTGACAGAAATGGGTTCCCCGGCGGAAGCCCCAATTTGTGGTTCCCTGCCTAAGAGATGGACCAGCATAGGTCAATCTTTCTCTTCGGTAGAGTTCCCATTTTCCGTAGAAAACGGGGATGATGCCCTAAGGCAGAAAAGGAGACTCCCCAGCAGAGTCGCCATTTTACAAGGAAAACAGACAGAAATAAAAAAAAGCCCCACGGTGGGCGCCACTTTTCTGTAGCGAGCGATTTTGGACGCGGTTCTTAAGCGCTGGTCGCTCTCTGCGGTTGAGCTTAAAACTACAGGTCGATTCATTTTTTATCCTATTGTGAGCTGAATAAGGAAGGGAAATAGATGTCTCTAATTAACCCTGCTTGCATACTGAGTTTAAACAGCGGTCTGTTAGGTTACGGATGCTATCAATGTGGGGGGCTTTTGTACTGGTTATTCGTATTTCGCCAATACGGTTCTTTCTTTTTTTTTTCCTAGGCAAAGGGTTTCTGGCGGGGAATAAGGATTAGGATGTTAGGACTAGTGCTTTTGAAATACTGCTTTTGATTGATGGAGATATGGGATTTGGGTTTTTTGTTGATTGCGCTCGCTAAGATCTTTTCTTTCGATCTTATGCCTACGTATTCCCGTTTACCGAAACAGGGAAATCAGAGCGTTTGTAGTTCCTCCTATTCTATGGGAGGAAATTGGTTTTTGGTGTTTTGGTGTCTTGTTCAAAGCCCAAGACGTGAAGCGAAAGGTGGTTTGTATCTTGTTCAAAGCCCAAGATGTGAAGCTAAAAGGTCTATTTGTGTCTTGTTCAAAGCCCAAGACATGAAGCTGAAAGACCTTGACTTTAGAGAGAATTTGTCATCTCTAAAGAGGGGAGAAGGAGAATTACTTTAACTGGGATACGTGGATCCGAGCAATGCCATAATTTCCGAAGAAAGGGTTTTGACCTGAAGGAGAAGACTTTAACTCAGTGTAGAGTAATGCCATCTTTCCTTAGGAATTTCTCATGCTAAAAGAGGGACATTGGCATGGATATAGATGATCTAGAGGCTTGCCGCTTACAGCGATTAGATGAAGGGAAAGGAGTTGTTGATGTTTGTGTACTGTGAACGAGGCACAGCTTTGATGCTAAAAGGTTGATTGGATCAACCAGTGGTTTTCTTATACAAAGCCTAAGAGGAGGCTAATTTCCGCTAGGAAAATCATTATACAAAGCCTAAGAGGAGGCTATTTTGTTTCTCGTACAAAGCCCGAGAGAGAGGCTAAAAGTTTTTGACCCAGTGGGGCATATCGTTATACAAAGCCTAAGAGGAGGCTAGCAAAGAGTTTGACTCTTGCTTAAGGGATTTATATCTCGTACGAGGCCCGAGATGGAGGCAAAAAAAAGGGTGATTGAATCAACGAGGGAATCTTTTGTGTCTCATATAAAGCCTGAGAGAGAGGCTAAAAGGTTGTTTTGACTCCACTGGGGAGAATTTTGGTATCTCGTACGAAGCCCGAGATGGAGGCTATTGTAACTGTTTCAGTTGAGTGACAGATCCAATATACTGGTTTAAAAGAGAAAATCAGTTCTTATATGAGTAACACTGTACACAGGGATTTAATTTGAGGATCAGGGATATTTCCTTTTCTTTGAGGAAACGGGAAATCCAAAGGGTATTGAGACTATCCGAGTCTGCGGGTTTCCTTCCTATTTAACGAAGGGTGCTTGAGAATGTCTTTGAGACTCAAAGAAGTTAGACTGTCCAAGTCTAGAGTTTTATCTTTTGTACTATGCTTCGAGAAACAGTAGTAGACTCTATGAAAGGACTGTTCTATGAGGATGACTAAGTTCTGTTCCTATACCTCTAGGAGGTCGTCGGGACGATTTGTACGAAGCCCAAGAGGAGGCTGGAATCTTTTAAGAAGCCGACGGGTCCTTGAATAATGCCCAAGAGGAGGCTATCATTCCCGGAGGAAGAGATCATTATACGAAGCCTAAGAGGAGGCTGTGAATACTTCTAAGAAGCCGTAGGGTCCTTGAATAATGCCCAAGAGGAGGCGGGTTGCTTTTAGGAAGCCTGTGGGTCCTTGTATGATGCCCAAGAGGAGGCCGATGCTTTTAAGAAGCCCGTGGGTCCCAAACCAAAGAAAAGTTCAGGAAAACTCTTTTAGAGTTAAAACCACTGGTAAACGTGCGAGGTTTACTATCCAGTGACTTTAACTTTTAGAGAGAGTCCGAACCGTTCGGCGGTTTGAAGAAATTCAAGAGAAGTTTCACCGAGAATAATTCATCTCTGGGGGATAGAATTTCTTGACGATTCCTAAGGAGGACAGCCGAAGAGAAGACTGTATCTGGTGCTCCTATTGGGGATCTAGGCGTCTATTTCTACGAATAAATGAAACGGCGTCACTTAGTTCTAGACGTAGTTGCCGGGGAAACTCGAAATATCTATACTATTATTACACAGTAGATATGAGTTTATGAAAGGAGACTTACAGTGAGCAGCCCCACAATACAGTTTATAATATGAAAGCAGTAAATGAAAGCGATAACCACTTACTCGGTTGTAGAGCTTCCATGTTGTTTGGTTAGTTGTTCAACAAAGAAAGATTAAAAACAACAGTATATTCAAAATCAAAGGAGAAAGTGCTTTGAAAAAGAAAGATTTGGGGCTTACAGCTCAAGGAGAAGCCCAGGGTTTTATCAGTGAGCGCACTGTTTGAATTTGTACAGAGGGACTTATACAAGTGACTGTGGCCCAAAAAGGTTTTCTGTACAAAGGGATGGGTCTTGCACTCTCTTAAGAGGCCCAAAAAGGTTTAAAGAAAAAGAGTGGGGCTTATAACATGAGGGTAGGCCCAAATGATTTTTCGTTTAAAAATGGCGATCGCGCCGAGGTTTTCTTTTAACGCAGAGGGACTTATACAATAAGTGAGGCCCAAAATGTTTTGGTTAAAAGGGGGTTGGGTCTTACACTCTAATAGAGGCCCAAACGTTTTGAATGGGTCTTATAGCTCAAGGAGAGGCCCAGATGATTTTTGAAAAGGCGACGATCGTGCCGTTTGTTCTTTTTGACGGTATCGGGACTTATACAATAAGTGAGGCCCAAAGATGATTTGGTCAAAAAAAGGATTGGGTCTTACACTCTAATAGAGGCCCAAAAAGGTTTTGAAAATGATTTATGAGGGTTGAATTAATCCAAAACCCTAATTTGTTTCCAAAAAATGTATTTAATTGAATAAAAATTCAATTAGAATGATCAAAAATTGTTTAACACATGGAAAACAAATTGTGATATTGGATTAATGCTTCAAAAATTAAGTATTGACCTACAAAATAATTAGAAAGCATCAAAAGTTGCAAAATCAATGTAGAAAAAATATTTAAAATGCCAAAAACAATCAAAATATTAATTCTTTGCAAAAATATCAATTATATGAAATAAATAATATTTTTGGGATTTTTTGGTAAAATAAAATATTTTAACATTTTTGTGAATTATTAAAAAAAGAATCAACTCAAAATCATTAAAACTCAGAGAGAAATTAATTTTTGAATCAATTAAACAAAATCACAAAATTCAAATATTCAAATTTATGAAAATGGCGCCAAGAACAACACCAAGAACACGCGCGTTTTTCAGTTTGCCCAGATTCGCATTTTCCATCCAATCTCACTCAATACGTAATTATAACATGCAATCCACATATCATTATGCTCGCCTCAACCTCACGATTATGTCTATGTACTTTAATTTCATTTAAATTAAACATAAAACATGAAATCACGAAGAAACCTCAAGAACCCTAATTTTTGCATGAAGGCTAGGATTTTTTATACACGATTCAAACAATGCAATTAATTGAGGGGAAACATTCCATGCATGATTATGAACATATGGCTAAATTATTGTGCGAGGAAATATGCATAGATTGAGAGATGACCAAGTTTAGGCTTACCTCCAAGTCGTGACAGCAAGAGCAAATCAAATTCTGGGTTGGAGGTGTTACAGATGAGTTATGATGATCTGAACAGCTTCCCTACACCATATGGATTGTGTTTGAACACTTGGATTGAATTGAAATGGACTGGATCAGTTTATGGCATCTCAGCTGCAACTTCACTTCAAACTTGTGTGGATGGCAAGTGATTTTGTGAAATTGATGTTTCAGATGTTATGTGAGTGTTTGATCAGCTCATATGTGATGTATGTGAGGTGTGTGAGTGATTGGTTTGTGCAGAATTGCTCTCAAACTCAAAACCCGATAGCTACCTTGCTAAGAAAGGCATTTTTGCCAAGAGAAAGAGATTTTGAGGAAAGCATCTGTTAGATGGCTTTGGTGTACTCAAACTGAACACAAGTGAGCTATATTTATAGTAGAGCAAGTTTGTTTTGCAAGGAATAGTACATGGCAGCTGGTAAGTAGGTTTCCTCAATGTTGGCCAATGGAAATGAAAGTCTCCTCTAGCCATTGACTAGAGGTTAGGGCACAGAGCTTTGGTCCCCTTGGTCTTGGATAAGTCTTGACTGATTTCAGATGAGAATGGCTCAGTCCATGCCACCTTGATGGTTCCATTGAATGCCTCATTCCAAATTTGAAGTCTTGTCCCTATTTTGGCCATTCTAGGTTCAACATGCTATTCCTTGTTCCTTGGACCTTGGAGGCTTGGCTCAGTGATTGTCCCCTTTGGATTCAATCCTCTGAGGTGTCCAAGTGCATTGGAGCAATTGCAATTGGCTGATTTTGGCAAATCGAGCCAAAATGCAAATTTTGCCTTGCTTTGACAGATTTCAGCAAGGCAACTTGCCAATGTTGTATCTCATGATGTAGGTTGAATTTGGCAATGTTCTTGGCCATTTTGGAAAGCTCTTACATGATATAACAACTGTTTGAACAAGTTCGGTTTTGATCTCTTTTGATTCCAAGTGAAAAATCCCCCTACATTTGGCAAAAAGTGAAGGAGAATTCTGACTTAGTGAAAATTTCACTAAGTGTTGGAAAAAGTGACTTTTTCACTTTTCAGCCACTTTGATCACTCCATAACTCAAAATCCTTAATGAATTGGAATGACTTGTAGTTGAAGTTTTTGTAGGTGATAATGAGGGCTACAAATCCATCTTTGGATGAGAAAAAATGGCCTTGTGGTTTAGGAGTTATGGTCCTCCAAAGTTGGTACCTTTGCCACTTTATTTTTAACTTAGAAAAATTTCTAAGTTTTATGGTTACCCCTTTTACAAGTTATCTCACTTTTCTTGATTTTTCTTGATGAATGATGATTCAAATCATACATTAACATCATTTTAGGGTTAAAAATCCATTTTGGTGAAAAATCTCAAAAAGTCAAAGTTGACTTTTGTGCACAGTTGACTTTTTATCAGATGAATTCCAAATTATGCAATTCTTCAGGAAATCATGTCCTTGACCTAAATCAAACTTGATGGACATGTTCCATGAGTGTCATAGGGTATATTCAATCATGTATTAGGGTTTGGGAGCATGTCTTGGTCAAAAGTCAAAGTTACAGTTGACTTTTCCCTTAAAACCCTAATTGTGGTGCAGATGAAAATGAAACTTGTTGCTCAAGCTTCCTGGATCAATCCATTGTTCCAAATGGATCAATATGGTGTATTAGAGACCCTCAAATCATCTCTTGAGGTCTTGGCTCTTGGTTTGTCCCAAAAGTCAACTTAGGGGTGAATTAGGTCAAGAAACCCTAATTCCTGATTTTTTATGAATGCATCCCCTGAGGCAAAATTGACTTGATGCATGGGTTCATGAGGTTCCATGAAGCACATTAGGTCATGTTTTGGATCATTGCCTTGTGCCCAGATGAAAATTTCCATCTGGAGGCCCTGGTCGACCAAAACCCTAATTTGGTGACACTGTCGATCTTGAGACTTGATCCACCTAGAAGGGAGCAGCCTTGTGCTTAATCCTTGAAGTGGGAGTCCTTTTTGATCCATTGTGGATGTTTGAGAGATTAGAAAAGTTGAAGATCATGTCATTTCTTGATTGATCCTTTGTCTAAACACTCAGAGAGGGCTTGAAACCCTAATTTTGATTATAGTGGATGCTCACCCATCTTTGGGGAGACTGATGAAGCATGATGGTTCATCCACATTGTGATGATAGTTTTCACAATGGTGGGAAATCTAAGTGGTCAAAATTTGGGGTATTACAGCATGGTTTATGCCCCATCATGATTGTCGGCTATCTATTGACAAATTGAGGAACTGATCACCCTTAATCTCTTGTTAATAGTAGACGGAATCATGTTGGATGGAATAGATGTGTCTTACCATCTTAGATGGTGTGTCCAGTGAAGTAAGATGGAGTTAAGTTGAGTGCTTACAGGGGGTTTTTATGAGCCGAATGCAGATTATTACATTTGAAGGTAAATAGAGTTCGAGTTTCTTGTTTGCCTGTCAAGTTTGAGATTCTTGGAGGGAGAACAAGCCGGTATGGTTGATGTTGCCTCTCGGAGGATAGAGAGTAATGTGACGAATTGTGATATGCAAGAGAAGTATAATTGCGATTTGCCTCTGGAGTGTAGATTAGAGTTGGAGACAGTGGAGAGAGGGTGTTTTACCGGATAAACGAGGAAGATGACTCTTAGAGAGTGAAGCTTATATGAGTGTATGTGTATGATGACGGTTTTATAAGATGTGAGGAGATTAATGACGGCACGTTAAGGAGATGATTGAAAATAAGGATCTACTTCGGAAAAAGAAAATTGACGATTTGATGAATCAACTGATAGGCTAGTATGTCTTCAGTATAATTGGATTGATGTTGGATTATTTTTGGAATTGGATGAAAAACAAGAATAGTTGGAAGATATTAGAAGCAAGAGAGAGGTAGAACTCATATTTATCGATTTTGGTTTCTATTTTCGCAATTAAGGAACAGCCTTCAGAAAAAGGGGCATAACTTTTCGTTCGAAAATCCGATGGAAGCGATTCTAGAAATTTTGGAAAGCTTGCGAAATTCCCTTCAGTTTGCATATAAATTTTGTCCTCGGCGTGTTTTTGAAGAGAGAGAAAAGCGTGTTTGAATATTTGGGTCTGGAGCTGATTTTGGTAGAAATTTGTAAACGGGATTTCTTGACCAGCCTCCATTGCAAGGACGATAACTTTTTACTCGTAACTCGGATTTAAGCAATTATTGAATTTCTGGGATCCACATGAAATTTTCTTCATTTTGGAATATGATTTTATACCAGGGAGGTTTGTATTAAGGGAGATAATCGTGTTTGAAGTTGAACGATTCTTGCTAAAAATGGGTAAGATGAGGACAAGTGTAAGATGTTGTTGAGGAGTGAAATGTTGGTATTAGAAAGAATGTGACGATATCGGGGAAATGCAGCTTATGTTGAAGGGGGATAATTAGAGTGGCGGTAGCTTTTGTGATGATAATGTTAAGAGAAAAACAAATTCAAGAGAGAAATTGGTGGCATGTTTATAAAGAAACCAACTTGGGTCAGGAAGAATTAAAAAGGGGTTTTTATGGCAACCGGATATGAAAAGGATATTATTGAGATTTGCGATTCGGAATGAGATTCAAATGTGAAAATATATGGGTCCTTGATGTAGAGAGATTTGGAAGGAAAATCCAATATTTATGGATGTCGTTAAAGTCTTCTATGTGGATAGAGACTTCAATGGAATGGTATGATTTGTGATACGTTTGGTATTATAGCATGTCCTAAGTTGGAGATACCTAACAATTATGTGATGTCAAGCGAGTGTAAGAGAGACTTGTCTTGCTAGTTTGGCAGTGTGTGAAGTAAATGGGCGTCCTATCAGGAAGCTAGTCGTTTCCCATTGATTTAAGAGAGTCAGAGGCTAAATGTGAAGCTTGCGAGGATGATGCACACCATTGGACATCCTAGAATGAAGGTGATATGGGAAAAGTTTCCATTTTGATAGAAGTGTTGAGTATATGTTCGTTTGAAGAATATCAATATTATGGAATTAATGTGGCATGACAGAACTATCGGTGTTATAAGTTATGCTGATGTTCTTATGACGGTGTTTATGGCAATGGTAACAACACGATTGTGTTCCGGCCTAAGAGTGAATGAGATTCTAAAGTGATGAGACAGGGAGTGAAATGAATTCGTACGTTCATACCTCAGGAGTATTACATCTTGTGGGTCGTTATGGTTAACGATGTGGAATTTGGATTAGTGCGAGTGGTTGTTGAATAAGGGCTCTAATTGAAAAGAGTAATTTTCTTGGACTGTAATTTCTAGTGTTGAAATTGTTGTGAATTTTTCTAAGGATGGTATGATGTTGCAATAAGGAATTCTGAGGTCCGTGGTTGAGATTCGAAGTTTCGTGGTTTAGATGGTTACTATCAAAGAATCATTGTGAATTTTCCTAAGTGCGGTTACCATTAACTTGGTGAACACACAAAGGCCGAGCTTATGTGTGAGGGGTGGCATGTGGAGAGAATTCGGGTGATTAAAGGAGTTGACTACTGCTTCGGTATTGAATTTTGATTAATTAGAATGTGTTTTATTTGGTGCATTGTGATACGTTTAAGATGGGTCTTAAGAGTGTTATTGCTTATGAGTCAAGACTACTGGAAACCAATGGAGGAAATAATCCTACGCATGATTAGGAACCAACAACTGTAATGTTGGTGATGAGATTTGGAGGTATTAATGGTTTGACTTGAGTTATTAAAGGTTGTGACTTAGATTTGAAGTGAGATTGATTGATCAAATGGCGTTGGTTAACCAAGGAATTAGTAGTGGAATATCGATTTGATGAGAAAGGCGCATGATATTCGGAAACAAAACGTGTGTTTCAGAGCCTAAAAAGAATATTTTAGTAAGAGAGATATTGGGTTTGGTTATGCTTGTTTGACTTAATGGAAATGGGATAGCATTTCCATGTATTTTGTGATTGGGTTACTGAAAATTGCAAGAGATAATGACTAGATTTGGGTGATTGTGGATAGATTAGCTAAATCGGCGCATTTCTTGCCGATGAAGATTAATTGTTCTATGCAGAAGTTAGCCGAGTTGTATTTTGATGAGATTATGAAGTTGCATGGGATGCCTTCGATTGTTGTGTCAGATAAAGACGCGTAGCTTACGTCGAGGTTTGGCAAGAGTTTACAAGATAATTTGGGTACTAAGTTGAGGATGAGTTCTGCTTATCATCCACAGACTGATGGTCAGACAGAAAGAACAATCCAATCTTTATAATATTTACTAAGGGCTTGTGTGTTGGACCAAAGAGGAGCTTGGGATAGTCACTTGCGAACTTACATGATGTGTTTCATGTGACACAGTTGAGGAAATACATCCCGGATCCGTCACACGTGATTCAGATGGATGGTGTTCAGGTGAGGGATAACCTGACAGTGGAAGCTTTGCCTGTGAAGATTGATGGTCGAGAATTGAAGCAACTGCGAGGTAAAGACATTGTTCTGGTGAAGGTATTGTGGGACGGACCAGCTAGTGAGAGTTAGACTTGGGAGTGTGAGGACCTGATGAAGGAGTCGTATCCGACTCTGTTTACTTCAGGTAATTTTTTAGGACGAAAATTCTTAAAGTATGGGAGAGTTGTAACGACCCGAAAATCTAAATTATTTATTTATTTATTTAGTTTGGAAGGAATTAAGAGGTTTTTGGTAATTTTGGAGAATTTTGAATTAACGGAGTATTTTTAATAATTTTAATATAATGAATAATCATTTATTTAGATTATTGTTATTATTATTAAAAAGAATAAGGAAAAAGGGCAAGGTGGTCCTTAAGGAAAAGGAGTAAGGGTAAGTTGGGAAATCCATAAACTGGAATACATGACTAAAGGGAAAAGAAAGTGATCATTCTAGGGGATCGTGTTTTGTGAAGGGAATTGAAGCAAAGAGGAGAAAGAGGAAACCTAAGGGGATGAGGATTTTCGAGAAGAATCTTGGAGAAAGAAGGAGAAAGCCGCGAATTTCTCTAAGGTATGGGGAGTCTTTCATGGTTTATTATCGTTATATAGGAATTGGTTGTGAATAGATTAGGTATTCATGAGTTTATATGATTTTGGTATTTGATTGATGAGGAATATATTATGCATGAATGATATGATGATATATGATGTAAATGTTGATGTAAGTGTATCGTGTAAGCATTTTTGATAAATTTTCGTTTTGGGAAAAACTGAGTTTGGGGTATTTCGAGCCGAAAACGCAGGAAAACACTTTTTGGGGGAAAATAGGGTTTTGTCGTATCCTGACACGGGCCGTGTCACACAACACGGGCACCCGTGTCAGCTTGCTGTCTATAAGGAGAAAACTTGTTTTGTGTTGTTTTGTTACAGAGCCTCTGACACGGGCCGTGTCACAGGACACGGGTGGCTGTGTCAGGCTTCTGTCTTGTCGTAAGTTTGTCTGTTTTGGAGTTTTGGCCCAAGTCTTCTGACACGGGCTGTGTCACAGGACACGGGCGGCCGTGTCAGACAACTATCTTGATGAATTTTTGCTATTTTGACGTTCTTTTGCTGATTTTTTTGTGGTTTAGTACTTGGTATTATATTAATGATAAAACATGATTATATGATGATTTCTTGTTGAATAGGATATGATGATAAAACATGATTATATGATGATTTCTTGTTGAATATGATATGGTGATAAAACATGATTATATGATGATTTCTTGTTGAATATGATGTGGTGATAAAACATGATTATATGATGATTTCTTGTTGAATATGATATGGCGATAAAACATGATTATATGATGATTCCTTGTGGGATATGAAATGCATGATGCACATGTTGATTTTTTTTTATGAATTGAGGAGTTTGGCATCATTGCATTTCATAGCATTTTTATGTTGGGGCTTTGGCCTATTGGTAGCTTCAATCCCATTGTGTGGATTGGAGTGATATGGTGATTATGTTGTGCTCCCTTGGGGAGGGTTGATGGCCAGTGTCCATCACATGGAGAAATTGGTACCACGTGCATTTGTTGCATTACATTATAGTTGACGTTGGATTTACATGAAGTATCTGTGATGGTGTTTTGAAGATTTTGTTGATGATGCCATGTTGTTATTGTTGCTTATTCTATTTATTTTCCATGCCCTTATATTTCTATAATGAATTGTGATTACTCACCCTGCCTGTGTATGGTGATGGTTTATACGCCATCCTACAGATATTCAGGAGTAGCTTATCGGTGCGTGAAGTTTTAGCTTGGAGCTTTTGAGCTTATTCCTGTAGCGTTATATGGTGTCTTGCTCTGGTAGATGTAACATCGTGGGGGAAACGCTTAAGTGAATATTATGTTGTTTGTGAGGATGATTTTTATGAGTTACTATGTGTAAAATGTTAGTTGATAATGATTATTAACAATGACCATAGGTCTTGATGTTTTGATGAAATATATGAAGTTATCTTGAGGTTATGATTCCGCTGCAAAGTTAAATTGTGAATTTGTTTTGAATTATTGAAGAAGTGGATAGTTTAAATGTTTTGAAAACCCGTGTTACGGAGCAAGATTTGTTGTTTAGATGTTTAATAAAGAAATGTGACACCTTTCTTGTTGATTTCTACTCTGATAATATGAAATATTTTCTAAAAATCGTATGTGGGTAGGAGGGTGTTACATTTTCCTTGTCCTTTGGGACTAAATAATGTTCGGTGGCAACTCTCTTATATCTTTGAGTGTGCGATTCATTCAGGTATAATCCTGCTAGCTTCAATTGTATATGTATCATTTATTTTTAATTTGGTTGTAAAGTTATCCCTTCAACTGTTAAACATATATCTTGAGACACCTCAACAGTTGAATCTATTGGAATTTGACTCATAAAAAAGTTTTTTAGCCTTTGCAATTTGATATAAGTCAAAGTATTTGGTGTTGCTTGAACCACAAGGTAAAATTCTTAAATCAAGGTTTTTGTAAGGCTTGATTCGAATCAGAAAAAATGTGATTTGAATCAAACACCTACTTACAAGTGAAGAATTTGCCGTTGCCAATATGATTCAAATGAGGGAAGTATGTGATTTGAATCATAATACTTCTTGATTTGAATCATAGGCAATTTTATTTGAATAATGGAAATTAAAATTTCTTTAAAATTAAGTGTGATTTGAATCACACTTTGTTTGAATCGAATCACACACTCAGACATGATCCAATCAAAAAAATAACAAATTAATCACTTTACTACCTTTGATTCAAATTATTTTTTATTTGATTCAAATCACAAACCCATGATATGACTTAAATCACATGGTATGTTTCCTACCTTTTTAAGCCTTATCTTTAGCACCTATTTAATCCTTTTTTCCTCTCTCTTTTAAAAATTGATATCAGAGATGTGAATTGATGTAAATAGTGATGATCACGAGTGATATCATGTGTAATCAAGAAAAAACATGTGATGTCAAGTGAAAAGAGATTATTTGGATAGTTTGTTGATTATTCAGGAAAAAACCTAGAATATTCAAGAATCCAATCTTTTTTTGTCAAAAACCTTGCGAGAACCATGAATATTTTCTTCATTCACAAACACACTAACTCCATGATTCAACCTTGTAGAAAACTTCATGAAAATTGAAGTGTGACAAGTTTGTAGTTATATTGTATGAGATCCTTTAGATACTATTCATCATCTTCAACCTTATACCAATAACCCATTGTTGTGGTTCTTAAATCTAAAGATTGATTGTGAGAGGTGGATTAAGATACATTAGGGAATCTAGTTTTTGTTGTTGAAGTTTTGTTGTTTGTATCAGGTAAAAGGATTGTTTCTTATTCACATTGTTGATTGGTGCTTATAAAGTAAGATATGAGTTTTTCTCCATAATCCAAGGAAGACTTGGGTGAATCCGAGTAAAGGTTGCTGAAAAACAAAGTTAGGAGTTGTCCTCATTCGTTGTTAGAACAAGTGTTCAAAAAATTCTTCACTGGGTCCGAGTAAAGGGTGTTGTAGAATTGAAGCTTAAGGAAGAATTATTATATCTATCAAGTTTGTTGGGTAAAGATCATTAATGGTATTGAGTACTAGTTGTTGGTTAATCAGCATCAATGGAAGGAATTATTATTTTATGTCCGTGTTGGCTAAATGTTGAATGCCAAATATGTCTTATTTTGAACCTTAATTCTTGGCATTTTTCAACTCATTTCTTAAGTTTCAATTGATTTATTCCATGTTCTTATGAGATTCTTCAATTAAATTGATTTTACCTTTAGATGCCTTGATATATGTGTTATTGTGTAGGAAATAGGTTGGTTTATCAAAGAACAAGGTACAATTGAATGGACAAGGAAGCCAGAGAAATGAGGGAAAATACAACATGTTCGCTGTGGGAAGCAGTAGCGAAGCCAAGGCGAGCTCGCAGTGCAAGCTCAAAGTGAAGGAACAATGAACTGGAAATCCATGATGGCAATAAATAAACCCCTTACTGATGGCATTGCGAGGTCTAAGTGAGCAGGTTCGCAGTGCAAACAAGAGCTTCACAGTGCAAAGTTAAGGAAACCTCAGGGGTGGTTTAACTATTCAGAGGAACTTCAAGTGCCTATAAGTGGAGTTTGCAGTGCGAACAGGGAGCTCGCAGTGCAAGCAGGACAGATTCTGAAAAGACATTTGTGTATTTTTTTTTCCTACTTTTTGTGGATCATAACTTAGAAACTTCATTTTTCATAGATAGTAACAGTGTCTTGGGAGAAAAAAACCCTAAGATCATCATTTCTTCATCAAGATATGATATTTTTCTAGTAGAAGCTGGATTCACATCCTAGATCGATTCTTCATCTTTTATGCTCATTCATCTTCTTTATTTTCTTGTAAAGCAAGTTACCATGACTATGGGTAGCTAAATCCTTTCTATCAAAGGTAGATGTAGTCTATCTTAGCTTGTATATATTTCTTTTTATCTATTTGTATGTG
Source organism: Lathyrus tuberosus (assembly GCA_022829125.1). Classification (NCBI taxonomy): domain Eukaryota; kingdom Viridiplantae; phylum Streptophyta; class Magnoliopsida; order Fabales; family Fabaceae; genus Lathyrus; species Lathyrus tuberosus. Next base: position 1,547,932 of record JALAZF010000229.1, read on the forward strand.
AACAACTGAATGATTAATATATGTTGAATGTTTTTGTTCTTGAAAATCCATTTATGATTTGTAACACTCTAGACATAAGTTTTACAAACTTTGATCTAAAATATTCATCTATCAACAAACAAACTCTAGACATAGATTTGTGAATTGATAGTTGTTTTGTGTTGTTCTTAAAGATTATTGTATTGGTTGCTAGAATGAGACTTCATCTAATGAAGGATACAATAATATTCATGACACCGCTCTAGACATAGACGGTATTGAGAGTATACATGATTATATTAATCGAAAATGAGTTCACATGCTTGATTAATAGAATATATACAAGTTAGGTTGATGAAATCTATCTTTGATATATCTTGTTAAACAAATATCTTTTAGAATTTAATCTTTGCTACCAAAATCGCGACAAACTTATGATCCAAAACAAACAAACTTTGAAAACCCTACTTAAAACATTATAAACTGCAGAACGGCAAGCGATATCACTACAATCCCTGTGGAGACGATTTTCAAAACCCCCCTATTATATTGTTTCAACAAAATGGCGTCGGTGCCGGGGATTGTTTGATTGATATTGCAAGCATTGCAATAGTTTATCTTTTTTTAAGATTTGTATTGTTATCTCTCACCCATGTTTATATTCCTTGTGCTTGTCGATTTGTTTGGTTAGTGTTTCAGAAATCTATATATGCGAGGAAGTGTGCCCGCATACCAACTTCTATTTGATCCTAAGATTGATAGAACTGTGCGGAAACTTAACAGCAAAACCAGAAGATGGAGGCTACTAGCTAAAGAAAGAAGGGAGCGCGAAGGAACTTCTTCAAGTAATCCACCAACTACACCCATTATTATGCCAATCATGGCAGAAGTACCACAACCACCACCTCCCAGAGGTCCATGCACTAATAGTTCAAGACACAATGCTCATTTTGCTCGCAATGCAAACAACGAAAGGCACGCGGAGATGAAGATGGGAATTATTCAACTTTTATATTCAAATCCCTTTACAGGGCTAGATCATGAAGATCTGTTCACTCATCTCACTAAATTCTATGAAATCGCGGGAGGAACTGGAGCACCAGAAGCGGAAGAAGAATCATTGTTCAAGAGACTATTCCCACACTCATTGATAGGGAAAGCTAAGGAATGGTATCTTGATCAATGAGCTCTTGTGATGACGGATTGGAATTTGTTGGAGGAGAAGTTTCTTGAAAGATTCTTTCCTCACAATAGACTTATGGAGGCTAAGACGGCGATTTCCGTATTTGTTCAAGGTGGAAGTGAATCTCTCAATGAAGCTTGGGAGAGGTTCAGATCAATGTTGTGGAAATGTAAAGGCCATAGATTTGATGATTTAACACAAGTGCATATATTTTGGAATGGACTCCAACCGGTTCACAAAACTCTCTTAGATGCTACGCGGGTGGATCTTTAATGTCAAAGAGTGCGGAGGACACAATTTCTATCATTGATAGGATGACACTCAATGACCATCAAGGTCAACATAATCGTGGTACAACTTAAAGCAAGTCGGGAGTGCTTGAATTGGGTACTAATGACACTATTCTTATGGAAAACAAGTTGCTTTCACAGCAAGTGGAATTGTTGACACAACAAATGTCAAAACTTCCACAACAAATCAAGGAGATTTGTGAAGTTCCCAACAAGGCTCAACAAGTTGCAAGTTTTGAATTGTGTAAGGGAGACCATCCTACCGGGTATTGTCCTCCGGTTATAGAGGAAGCAAATTACATGGGAAACCAAAATCAAAATCAAGGCTATCAACCGAGGCAACCTCCGTATCAACAAGGCAACCAAGGTTACTAACCATGATGTAATTACTAAGGTTATCAACAAGGATGGAGGCAAGATGTCGGCACTTCAAATCGTCAAAACCAATACCAAAACTACACTCAACCTCCACAAGCTCAAGGTGGAAATTCAAAATTTGAAGAAACATTCACTCAATTTATGTAGATGTCAATTTCTAACTAAAAGAACACTAATGCTTATATTAGGAATCTTGAGACTCAAATTGGGCAATTGTCTAAGCAATTAGCCGAACAACCCAATGGGCCATTTTTGGCTAACACTCAAGTGAATCTTAAAGAGCATTACAAAGCTATTTTTACTAGAAGTGGAAGGGAGATTGACATGGGCATTAGTGAGAAAGTTGTGGAAGAGGAGGTTGTAGTTGAAAAGAAAAATGAAACTATTAAAGAAGAAGTTGAAAAAAATGGGGAGGATGTTTTAGTTGAAGAAGTTGAAAATAAAATAAGAGAAGAGATAAAGAAGATTAGAAAAGTGAAGGAGCATGTAAGTGACATTCCAACGAAAAAGTTACCATATCCGCATGTGTCGCATCTGCGAAAATCAACTGGCAGAAAAGACAGAAGAGTCGCCACCGAATGTTATTTATCCCAATACAGGGAAAGGAAACGATCAAAAAAAAACTAAACAAAGGGAAAGGAATGGCCATCACAACCATAGCATGGGTTCGGGAGTCGGTTACACGAGAGGAAGGTATTAGAACCCCCTCGCGTCCATCGTACTCGATGGGATCCACGCTTGTTGTTATCGATCAAAGGGTGTAGGTTATCTGAAGCTCAACTGCTAACTGGAAACGGAACGGGAGAAAAGGGAAGGTGAAAACTAAAAGTGGACTCGCAAGGATCATCACATTCCTATGCCTACGTATCTTCATGGACGAATGAAGAATCAGAGTCGACGTAGTTCGACGGACTACGGGGTTGTGGGGGAAGTTTGCTCGCCAAGATATCGCATCTTGTGCCTACGTATCCTCAATTGGACGGGAGAGAGGAAGTCAGAGCAGTCGTAGTTCAACTCACAGGGTCTTACTGTTTTGTGTTTTTAGTGGAAGACGCCAACGTTCGCGTCCCAGCAGTTTAGGTGTTGCCGCTCGTTGTATGTAGTCTTACGCGTTTACCTGTTTGCGGTAGAACGGAAATGATGTATCCTTTACGAATGGAGTGGGGGAGATGATAAGAGAATCCCGAAGGAAGACGGATGTTTGTTTTTGTTTTTAGAAGAAAGTGCTTTGATTTATTGTTTGAGACTCGCATTGCACTAAAGTCTATGACATAGGACCGAATGCGTTGCAAATCGATCCAAGACGAGACGCATGATAAACACTCTAGGAAAGTGAAGATAAGCCCTCCACCCTCCATTTCCATGTACTTAAGGCTCATGGCGTACAATACTCATTGTATTTATTAAATGTTTTTTATTTTGTTTAGAGATGAGAGGAGAAAGGACTCAAAGTTGAAAGAAAATACTAAGGAGACTAGGTCCTAATGTTATCATGCAATGGTGGCCCTATGGTTAAGGTTAAGAGGGGACTAACCTACTTGTTAGAATGCAAAGGATTGCTTACCTAATGTCTATCCTACCTTGATCTTAATCAAAAAATAAAACAAAGCTAGGAGTCCTAAGGGATCATGTTACTGCACAAGTAAACATTAAGTGAAATCAATCCATAATTCAAAGAAGAAAGAGAAATGAGATGAAAGGGAAGTTGCATAAGAATGTAAAAATCAAATTAAAGAGACTTTACCTTACACACAAGCTCAACCAATTGATGGTTGAAAGGTTTATGCAAGCAAGCTCATCTAATGAATAATTGGTGTCTAAAGGTCACATGAATTGAATTAAGGCACATATATGAGATGAGGTCAATAGTGTACACCATGAGAAATGAAGTTTAATATGTGAAGAAGTGATCATTGTGAGAGCAAGAGTTATCTCTACAAGTCGTCTCTATGTTTTAATGATAACAATGGTATTTGTGAAAGAACCATTTTATGTTCTAACGTGTGTTGTGTGCAGATCATAATCATAGAAGATATCAGATCCAACAAGCACCAGCCAGATGTGCATAATTGATTATATGCGAAGTTACTATATGTGACACAAGTCACAAGAAGCAAGTATGCTTCTGTATCTGATCATGATCAGTCAGATCCAAGGATGCCGATATTGCTGTTGCAATGCTCTTATGGATGCTCTCTGAAAATGGTTGTGATTCTGAAGATTGCGAAGCTTCTGAAGAAGATAATGTTATAGAGAACCGAAGTGCTGAAGATTCCAATGACTTGAAGTTCTGAAGGCTGAAGGCTCTGAAGACCAAGTGCAGAAAGACTCTGAAGACTTATGCGTTCTGAGGATCATGGTTCCAAAGGTCAAGTGCTGAAGACTCTGAAGACTGATTCCTAATGGACGACTTCGGAAAACTGAAGACTTGGAGTTTCATATATCCTATTAAGAAGTCTCTACTCATGCTTCAATCAAATTACCATCAGAAGCCTCTGAAGATCTGAAGACAAATGTTACCGTTGTGAACGATTATACACAGTGCCCAAGAAGATATATCAAGTCACTTCCTCCACAGTAAAAAGGAGATGTATCAGTACAGCTTTATCATTACACAACATCTGTTTTCCAACAGCCAACAGTAATTCAAATGGCTATATTTTACTGGGCTATTTACAGAAAGGAGTATTCGCTTCTGAATATATCGATTCAGTCCATCAATGGAGAATTGATCAAGTCATTGTGTGAAGATAGCAACAACGATGAGTTCTCGTTGTAACACTTAAACATCCAACGCTATCACCATTTACACGTGGCCATTATTGTTGAAGCTCAAAGATAAGAAATCAACACAACAACAATCAATTGGTACATAAGCTGTTGATGAAGAAGACAACATTGCAAATCAGTCAAGTCATCAACCACCTTCTCGTCAGTGCTACATTGAAGATCTGAAGCAAGGAGTTGTTGCTCAAAGCTTGATCAACCAAGAAGACAAAGAAGAAGAAGATCTACAAGATGTCAACAACTATCAAATCAACATACATCCTTGTAGTTTCTTAAGATAGCAAGGAGTTGTTGCTTACATCTTGCTTGAACACTTGTGTGTTCTTATGTACTTAAACTTAGGAGTAATATGCTTGTTAAGAAGCATCTTTGTAATCTCCTGTATAACTAATTCTTGGTGAATTAGGATTCCTTGAGTGGTCAGTGTGACCGGATACTCGAGAAGACAATGGCGAGATGTCGTTGAGAGTAAATACACAATTCAAACGCCCATTTCTTGTGTCTTTCTCACACCTTCAATTGGTATCAGAGCTCCGGTTCTGTTATTGATGGATATCAAAACACTTAACAGTGTCAGAAAAAGATCCAGATACGGTGCATAGAAATACTCTGGGTGAGATTTCAATTCACTTACAATTTCTGTAACAGCTTAGAAGTTGACTGTCGCAACCACGAAAAAAACAACCGGTGAAAAACTAGAACAGAAGAGTCGCCACCAAACATTATTTATTCCAACAAAGGGAAAGGAAGCTATCGAAGAAAACCTGAAGAGAGGGAAAGACATGGTCATCGCAACCATAGTCCAGGTTTGGGAGTCCGTTACGCGAGGGGAAGGTATTAGCACCCCCACGCGTCCATCGTACTCGATGGGATCCACGCTTGTTGTCTAATCAAAGGGTGAGTTATCCTAAAGTCTACAGCTAAACAGAAAACGGGGGAGGGGGAAGCAAAGATGGACTCGCAAGGATTATCGCAATCCAATGCCTACATATCTTCGTGGACGAACGAAGAATCAGAGTCAACGTAGTTCGACGGACTACGCAAAAGGGGGAAGGTTGCTCGCCGAGATATCGCATCTCGTGCCTACGTATCCTTAATCGGACGAGAGAGAGGAAGTCAGAGCAGTCGTAGTTCGACCTAACAAGGTCGATATATGTTTTTTACGTGAGCGACGAGCTCTTTTCTGAAAACGGTTTGAAACTCAACAATCCCGAAGGATAAAAAACTTTGAATTTATTTTTGTGTTTTTTAGACAGAAGTGGATTGAAGTTAGTTCGTAACTTGCATTGCACCGAAGTCTATGACGTAGGAACGAATGCATAGCAAATCGTCCCAAGACAGGACATCCGCTAAACACTCTAGAAAGATGAGAGGAAACCCCTCATTCCTCATTCCCCACACTTAAGGCTCGTGCGCAATACACATTATCTTTATTAAGTGTTTTAGAGTTGTTATGAGATGAGAAGAGAAGACTCAAGAAAAAGAAAACACTTAGGGGAAATATATTCTAATGTTGTCATACAAAGGTGGCCCTATAGTTGAGTTCAAAAGGGGAATATCTACCTAAGTTAGCATGCAAAAACGAATCGAAAAATAAGAAACGAAACTAAAAACAGCAGCTACAACAGCGCTACAACACCTGCACAGCGGTAAAAACCAGCGTACAAACAAGACAGCTTTTAACAGCACACATTTTCAGCATAAAATAGATGTAAAAGGTAGCAGGCAGCAAGTGAATGCAATAAACAGCACATAAACAATTCAGAACAGCAGCTGTAAAATAGGGCAGCATGCAATCCTGAACGAATCGAACATGGCATAGCGAACATGCATCAAGCATCACACATTCCTCAATCAATCATGATTACAAACACACCACACACCATAGTAAGCAATGCTTGGAGACAATCATGAAAGAGTGCACAACATTAAGCACATGAACAAGTTAAATCAAGCATGCATCACATGAAATTAAATGCAAGCAAGCATGTACAACACAACAACTCCAGCAACACCAGCAATAATTCACAATTAACATGCTCGAGGAGTGTGTGCAAAGTGTTCATCAAGTTAAGAAAACATCAATGCAAAACATGAACATTTATCGATGAAAACCAAGAATCGCGTTGAAGGACCGTGTTCATGCAATGGTGTAAGGTGAAACAGTTAAAGAATAATCCACAAATCATCAACATATTAATCCATGAAGTTTAGACATGCAAAGGATCTCAAACAAACAAGAAAATGCAAGAAAATCACATTCTGCAGCAGTGGTAATTGGTTATCGTGTGGGTGTTAACCGGTTACTTAGTCCAAAATCAGACAAATTACGTAAAAATACAAAGGAGTAACCGGTTAACGCATGGTGAGTAACCGGTTACTCTGGGACAGTGGCCAAAAACACCTATTTCAAAAGCACTTTTCAGCAACAAATCACTTCTCCAAACATCCAAATGATCATGCAATCAAATAATCACGAAATTCATATCAAATAACAGCAATCAAACATCAATTAAATCTAATAATCATCAACATCATGAATCAAATTCAAGTAAAATGGATCCAAATCAAAAATCACCAAAGATCTACATCGAATAAGTTATAAATAAGCTAAAACAAGTATAGATCTACAGAAAACCAACCTACAAAGCTGAGATTTGCTTTGGTGATTGTTGCAAACGAAAATTGATGAATCCAAGCAAGAAATCCAAGATCTATGCAAGAAACTCCAAGATCCTAGCAAGAAACTTCAAGATCCAAACAATGTGATGGTTTTACTTCAAGCTTCCTCCAAAATCAGTTCCAAAAGCTCAAAATCAAGAGTGAAACAGCAGCAAATTCAAGATCCTTTCAAGAATTGGTGAATGGATGAAGATTTAGTTCCAAGATCAACAAATTTCAATGCAAAATTTGTTGAACTTTGATGAAGGAACTTTGAGTGAGGGTTTTGAAATGAGAGAAAAGTTGAGAGAAAATTGGAGTGAAAAGTGTAGAGAATTCAGAAAATGGATCAAGGTTATGTGAGGTTGGGAATGAATTGATTTAAATAGAAGCTAGGTTAGGAATTCAAATGTGGTTTGGAGTATGGGTTAGTGAGTGGAATGGAGATTAGGAATGGAATTTGGAAAGAAGAGTGGGGAATTAGAGTGGAAAGTGATGGAGGGAATTTGAATTTTGGGTGGAAAATGATGAAAATGAATCAATTCTAGATCCTTCCCACACATGCACAAGCCAAGCACATGATGCAAATTTAATTTTTCAAACTGTGCTCAGAGTAACCGGTTAACGTGTGGTGAGTAACTGGTTACTTAGTTCAAACTTGCTGATGAGGCGCAGAAAAACAAGGGAGTAACCGGTTAACGCGTGGTGAGTAACCGGTTACTCAGTTCAAATTTTGAATTTTGGCGCCTTTTGGAGGGAAACTTGGAAAAGTGACTTCTGATAGTTGTTTTGAACCTGTTAAGCCTCTGAAACTCAAAACTTGATATTGCTACTGAGTAACACCTGGAATGAAACACAAATTCTTGCTGACACCTCAGAATATCCTGCTGAATTAGTAATGTCTGACACCATATCGCTGGATCAGAAAATGACTGTTGAAACCTCTGATTATCAAAACGTCTAATGAGCAAATTAAAAGCTCCAAAAGACCTTGAAAGTTATCTGCTTGGCTCTGAATATTGCTGAAAATAGTATTGGAACTGATAACACCATGAGCTGCTGGAAAATACCTTGATCCCATGCCCCAAAGAAAACAATGATATGCAAAGATGATAATGCAAGAATGAAATGAAACATAAGCCAATTAGAAATAGAAATAAGAGAGGGAAAATTTTGGGGTGCTACAGCTGCCCCTATTCAATCAACTTGGACCTGAAGGAATGGTAGCAATGACTTTCAGACATTCAAGGTACACGGAGATTGAATACCAAAATAACCGTACAAATTTGCATCCTGCAAAAGGAGAGACGACTCCGCTAGGGAACAAGTAAAAAAGATGTAAGATCATAACACGGACGAGTGTCAGAGATCAATACGGACGAAGTATTGAAATAGATTGAAACAAACATGAACGAGTGTTGACTGAGCTGGGGATAAACACGGACGAGTACCAAAAAGGTCCACACATGGACGGGTGCTAAAAGAACACAGACGGGTGTCTAAAGGTCAATACGGACGGGTATTGGCTAAAAAGGATCAAACACAGACGGGTGATGAAAGAGCACGGATGGGTGTCTATGGTCAATATGGACAAGTATTGGCTAAAAAGTTCAAACACGGACTGGTGATGAAAGAACGCGGACGGGTGTCTAAGGTTAATACGGACGGGTAATGGCTAAAAAGTTCAAACACGGGCGGGTGATGAAAGAACACGGACGGGTGTCTAAGGTCAATACGGACGGGTATTGGCTAAAAAGTTCAAACACGGACAGGTGATGAAAGAACACGGACGGGTGTCTAAGGTCAATACAGACGGGTATTGGCTAAAAAGTTTAAACACGGACGGGTGATGAAAGAACACGGATGGGTGTCTAAGGTTAATTCGGACGGGTATTGGCTAAAAAGATTTCAAACACGGACGGGTGATGAAAGAGCACGGACGGGTGTCTAAGGTCAATACGGACGGGTATTGAAAAATTTCAAACACGGACGGGTGATGAAAGAACACGGACGGGTGATGAAAGAACACGGACGGGTGTCTAAGGTCAATACAGATAGGTATTGAAAAAGTTCAAACACGGACGGGTGATGAAAGAACACGGACGGGTGTCTAAGTTCAATACGGACGGGTATTGAAAAAGTTCAAACACGGACGGGTATTGAAAAAGTTCAAACACGGACGGGTGGTGAAAGAACACGGACGGGTGTCTAAGGTCAATACAGACGGGTATTGGCTAAAAGGAGTTCAAACACGGATGGGTGATGAAAGAACACTGACGGGTGTCTAAGGTTAATACGGACGGGTATTGGCTAAAAAGTTCAAACACAGACGGGTGATAAAAGAACACAGACGGGTATCTAAGGTCAATACGGACGGGTAATGGCTAAAAAAGTTCAAACACGGATGGGTGATGAAAGAGCACGGACAGGTGTCTAAGGTCAATACGGACGGGTATTGGCTAAAAAGTTCAAACACGGACGTGTGATGAAAGAACACGGACGGGTGTCTAAGGTCAATACGGACAGGTATTGGCTAAAAAGTTCAAACACGGACGGGTGTCTAAGGTCAATACGTACGTGTATTGGCTAAAAATTTCAAACACGGATGGGTGATGAAAGAGCACGGACGGGCGTCTAAGGTCAATACGGACGGGTACTGGCTAAAAAGTTTAAACACTGACGAGTGATGAAAGAACACGGACAGGTGTCTAAGGTCAATACGGACGGGTATTGGCTAAAAACAAACACGGACGGGTGTCTAAGGTCAATACGGATGGGTGTTGGCTAAGAAACAAATGGCAACTTTATCGGGGATTGAAATGCTAAACCGAACACGGACGAGTGTTTAGAATCAATACGGACGAAGTATTGAGGAAATAGAAAAGAACACGGACGAGTGTAACGCTAATAACTCTGAAGGGATAAATCAAATAGTCTCTCCAAAATAACCAAGTCCACCGCTTGGGGAATAAAGTTGGACGATATCTCCTGAATTACGACTCTTCCTGCAGGGAAACGCCTGGCAAACGAGAACATCAAACTTGGCTTATGCTTTGAATGCATATGTTTGAATTTTTCTATGGCGTAATTCTCCATACAAAATGGAAATGCTACGCTTTTGGGAGATGCCATGCAAACATGCTTATGCAATGCAAAAGAAGCGCTCCAGCCAAATAAATGCTGACAACAAAGGCAACTCCACTGGGGACGACAAACTAAATTGTCTCTGGGAACAAAACCTTGCTGAGGAAAGATACACTGAACAACTTTCTTGGCCACAACCTCTGCTGGAGATGAAAACTCCAAGGGAACTTCCACTCTGTAGTGAGCGATTTTGGACACGGTTCTTAAGCGTTGGTCGCTCTCTGCGGTTTGAGCTTTGACTACAGGTCGATTCATTTTTTATCCTATTAAAGCTGATGAAGGAAGGGAAATAGATGTCTCTAATTAACCTGCTTTGCATACTGAGTTTAAACAGCGGTCTGTTAGGTTACGGATGCTATCAATGTGGGGGGTCTTTGTACTGGTTAATTGTATTTTTGCCAATACTGTTTCTTCTTCTTTTTTATCTAGACAGAGGGTTTCTGGCGGGGAACAAGGATTAGGATGTTAGGACTGATGTTTTTGAATTACTGCTTTTGATTGATGGAGATATGGGATTTGGGTTTTTTTGTTGATTGTGCTCGCTAAGATCTTTTCTTTCGATCTTATGCCTACGTATTCCCGTTTACCGAAACAGGGAAATCAGAGCGTTCGTAGTTCCTCCTATTCTATGGGAGGAAATGGTTGTTTTGGTGTCTTGTTCAAAGCCCAAGACGTGAAGCGAAAAGGTGGTTTGTATCTTGTTCAAAGCCCAAGATGTGAAGCTGAAAAGGTGTTTTCTTTAGAGAGAATTTGTCATCTCTAAAGAGGGGGTTGTGTGTCACAACTATTTTATAAAGGAGAATTACTTTAACCGGGATATGTGAATCCGACAATGCCATAATTTCCTTTATAGGGGAGTTCCAACCTGAAGGAGAAGACTTTAACTCAGTGTAGAGCAATGTTATCTTTCCTTAGGAATTTCTCATGCTAAAAGAGGGACAGTGGCATGGATGTAGATGATCCAGAGGCTTGCTGCTTACAGCAATTAGATGAAGAGGAAGGAGTTGTTGATGTTTGTGTACTGTGAACGAGGCACAACTTTGATGCTAAAAGGTTAATTGGATTAACCAGTGATTTTCTTATTCAAAGCCTAAGAGAAGGCTAATATGTGTCTCGTACAAAGCCCGAGAGAGAGGCTAAAAGGTTTTGACTCAACGATGGAATCTTTTGGTGTCTCGTATAAGGCCCGAGATGGAGGCTAAAGTTTGTTTGGCTCAATAAGAACCTTTTTGTATCTCGTATAAAGCCCGAGATGGAGGCGAAAGGGGGATTGACTCAATGAGGGAGTCTCTTATGTGTCTCGTACAAAGCCCGAGAGAGAGGCTAAACATTGTTTGACTCCGCTGGGGAGGATCATTGTACAAAGCCCAAGAGGAGGCTAACTTCACTGGAGAATGATCATTATACAAAGCCTAAGAGGAGGCTATGATGACTGTTTCAGTTGAATGACAAGTCCAATATACTGATTTTTAAAAGAGAAAATCAGTTCTTATATGAGCAATATTGTACTCATAGATCTTGATTCAAGGATCCGGGTTATTCCTGTTCTTTAAGGAAGTGGGAAATCCGAAGGGTATTGAGACTGTCCGAGTCTGTGGGTTTCCTTCCTATTTAACGAAGGGGTCACTTGAGAATGTCTTTGAGACTCAAGGAAGTTAGACTGTCCAAGTCTAGAGTTTTATCTTTTGTACTGTGCTTTGAGAAACAGTAGTAGACTCTATGAAAGGACTGTTCTATGAGGATAACTAGGTTCTGTTCCTATACCTCTAGGAGGTCGTCGGGACAATTTGTACGAAGCCCAAGAGGAGGCTGGAAACTTTTAAGAAGCCGACGGGTCCTTGTACTAAGCCCAAGAGGAGGCTATCATTCCCGGAGGAAGAGATCATTATACGAAGCCTAAGAGGAGGCTGTGAATACTTCTAAGAAGCCGTAGGGTCCTTGTACGAAGCCCAAGAGGAGGCGGGGTTGCTTTTAGGAAGCCCGTGGGTCCTTGTACGATGCCCAAGAGGAGGCCGATTGCTTTTAAGAAGCCCGAGGGTCCCCAAACCCCGAGAAATTCAAGGCAATGCTATTCACCGAGAATAGATCAAAGTCAGGAAAGTTCGAGAATTTGGAAGAAACTCAAAGATGCCATTCACGGAGAATACATTCATCTTTGGGAGTAGAGTTTCTTGACAGTTCCTAATGAGGACAGCCTAAGAGAAGACTGTGTCTGGTGATCCTATTGGGGGATCTAGTTGTCTATTTCTACGAATAAACGAAACGGCGTCACCTAGTTCTAGACGTAGTTGCCGGGGAAACTCTAAATATCTATACTATTATTACACAGTCGATATGAGTTTATGAAAGAAGACTTACAGTGAAACAGCCCCATAATACAGTTATATGTATATGAAAGCGGGTAATGAAAGCAATAACCACTTACTCGGTTGTAGAGCTTCCATGTTGTTTGGTTAGTTGTTCAACAAAGAAAGATTGAAAACAACAATATATTCAAAATCAAAGGAGAAAGTGCTTTGAAAAAGAAAGATTTGGGGCTTACAGCTCAAGGAGAGGCCCAGGGTTTTATCAGTGAGCGCACTGTTTAAATTTGTACAGAGGGACTCATACAAGTGACTGAGGCCAAAAAAAGGTTTTCTGTACAAAGGGATAGGTCTTACACTCTTTCAAGAGGCCCAAAGGGTTTAAAGAAAAAGAGTGGGGCTTATAACACGAGGGTAGGCCCAAATGATTTTTCCGTTTGAAATGGCGATCGCGCCGAGGTTTTCTTTTAACACTGAGGGATTTATACAATAAGTGAGGCCCAAAATGTTTTTGGTTAAAAGGGGGTTGGGTCTTACACTCTAATAGAGGCCCAAAGTGTTTTTGAATGGGTCTTATTGCTCAAGGAGAGGCCCAAGGTGATTTTTCAAAAGGCGATGATCGTGCCGTTTAGATGAAAATGTACAGAGGGACTTATACAACGAATGAGGCCCAAAATATTTCTGTACAAGTAGGTTGGGTCTTACACTCTCTCAAGAGGCCCAAAGTGTTTTGAAAATGATTTATGAGGGTTGAATTAATCCAAAAACCCTAATTTGTTTTCAAAATGTATTTAATTGAATAAAAATTCAATTAAAAATGATCAAAATTGTTTAACATATGAAAAAAAATTGTGATTTTGGATTAATGCTTCAAAAATTAAGTATTAACCTACAAAATAATTAGAAAGCATTAAAAGTTGCAAAATCAATGTAGAAAAAATATTTAAAATGTCAAAAACAATTAAAATATTAATTCTTTGCAAAAATATCAATTATATGAAATAAATAATATTTTTGGGATTTTTTGGTAAAATAAAATATTTTAACATTTTTGTGAATTATTAAAAAAAGAATCAACTCAAAATCATTAAAACTCAGAGAGAAATTAATTTTTGAATCAATTAAACAAAATCACAAAATTCAAATATTTGAATTTGTGAAAAAGGCACCAAGAACACAAGCAAGAACACGCGCGTTTTTCTGGGTTTGGCTGATTTGCGTTTTCCATCCAATCTCACTGAATACGTAATCATATCATGCAATCCACATATCATTATGCTCGTCTCAACCTCACGATCATGTCTATGTCCATTAATTTCATTTAAATTAAACATAAAACATGAAATCACGAAGAAACCTCAAGAACCCTAATTTCTGCATGAAGGCTAGGATTTTTGATACACAATTCAAACAATGCAATTAATTAAGGGGAAACATTCCATGCATGATTATGAACATATGGCCAAATTATTGTGCGAGGAAATATGCATAGATTGAGAGATGACCAAGTATGTGCTTACCTCTTGGCCGTGACAGCAAGTGCAATGTGATTTTTGATTTGGAGGTGTTACAGATGAGTGGTGATGATCTGAACAGCTTCCCTACACCCTATGGAGTGTGTTTGAATGCTTGGACTTGATTAAAATTGGCTGGAACGATTTGTGGTACCTCAGCTGCAACTTGATTGAAAGTTTGAGCAACCAGCTGGTGATTTTGTGAAATCAGTGTTCCATATGTTATGTGAGTGTTTGGATCACTTCTATATGATGTATGTGAGGTGTGTGAGTGATTGGTTTGATTGGAATTGCTCTCAAACTCAAAACCCGGTAGCTACCTTGCTAAGAAAGGCATTTTTGCCAAGAGAAAGAGATTTTGAGGAAAGCATCTGTTAGATGGCTTTGGTGTGTTCAAACTAATCACAATTGAGCTCTATTTATAGTAGAGCAAGTTTGTTTTGCAAGGAATAGTGAATGGCAGCTGGTAAGTAGGTTTGGCCAATGTTGGCAAATGAAAATCCAAGTCTCCTCTAGCCATTGACTAGAGGTTAGGGCACAGAGCTTTGGTTCCCTTGGTCTTGGATAAGTCTTGACTGATTTCAGATGAGAATGGCTCAGTCCATGCCACCTTGATGCTTCCATTGAATGCTTCAATCCAAATTTGGAGTCTTGTCCCTATTTTGGCCATTCTAGGTTCAACATACTATTTCTTGTTCCATGGACTTTGGAGGCTTGGCTCAGTGATTGTCCCCCTTTAGATTCAATCCTCAGATGTGTCCAAGTGGATAGGAGCATTTGAATTTGGCTGATTTTGGCAAATCGAGCAAAGTTGCAAATTCTGCCTTGCCTTTGACAGATTTCAGCAAGGCAACTTTCCAATGTCATATCTCATGACTCAAATGGAATTTGGCAATGTTCTTGGCCATTTTGGAAAGCCCTTACATGATATAACAACTGTTTGAACATATTTGGTTTTGATCTCTTTTGAATCCAAGTGAAAAATCCCCCTACATTTGGCAAAAAGTGAAGGCAGATTCTGACTTAGTGAAAATTTCACTAAGTGTTGGAAAAAGTGACATTTTCACTTTTCAGCCATTTTGATCACTCCATAACTCAAAATCCTTAATGAATTGGACTTAGGTCTAGTTGAAGTTTTTGTAGAGGGTAATGAGGGCTAAAAATCCATCTTTGGATGAAAAAAATGGCTTTGTGGTTTAGGAGTTATGACCCTTCAAAGTTGGTACCCTTGTCACTTTATTTTTAACTTAGAAAATTTTCTAAGTTTTTATGGTTACCCCTTTTACAAGTTATCCCACTTTTCTTGATTTTTCTTGATGAATGATGATTCAAATCATACATTAACATCATTTTAGGGTTAAAAATCCATTTTGGTGAAAAATCTCAAAAAGTCAAAGTTGACTTTTGTGCATAGTTGACTTTTTATCAGATGAATTCCAAACTGTGCAATCCTTCAGGAAATCATGTCCTTGACCTAAATTAAACTTGATGGACATGTTCCATGGGTGTCATAGGGTATATTGGGGCATGTCCTAGGGTTTGGGAGCATGTCCTGGTCAAAAGTCAAAGTTACAGTTGACTTTCCTTGCGAAACCCTAATTGTGGTGCAGATGAAATTGAGACTTGTTGCTCAAGCTTCTTGGATTAATCCATTGTTCCAAATGGATCAATATAGTTCATTATATACCCTCAAACCCTCTCTTTAGGTCTTGGTTCATGATTTGTCCCAAAAGTCAACTTAGGGGTGAATTAGGTCAAGAAACCCTAATTCCTGATTTTTTATGTATGCATCCCCTGAGGCAAAATTGACTTGATGAATGAGTCCATGAGGTTTAATGGAGTATATTAGGTTGTGTTTTGGATCTTTGGCTTGTGCCCAGATGAAAAATTTCCCTCTGGAGGCCCTGGTCGACCAAAACCCTAATTTGGTGATACCAGCGATCTTGAAGCTTGATTCACCTAGAAGGGAGCTACCTTGTGCTTAATCCTTGAAGTGGGAGTCCTATTGATCAATTGTGGATGTTTGAGAGGTTAGACAAGTTGAAGATCATGTCATTCCTTGATTGATCCTTTGTCTAAGGCTCTGAGAGGGCTTAAAACCCTAATTTTGATTGTAGTGAATGCTCAACACTCCTTGAGGCATTTGATGAGGCATGATGGTTCATCCATATTGTGATGATGATTTGCACAATGATGGGAAATCTTAGTGGTCAAAATTTGGGGTATGACACACTCCATTGGGGATGAAGAAAAATAATTACTGAAGATGGAACCCAAAGATCTGCTACAGAATACGGTGCCAATAACCATTAGGCTTAAAACCTGTTGGGGATATCAACCACCATTGAGCAAACCGCTGCGAAGATTACCACCAACTCTGCTTGGGGATACCATTTACCTTAAACTGCTGCTGAGGAAAATGACTTTACCCTCACCCTGTTGGGGATTAGAGCATATTGTTGCTGGTGAAAAATACATTTCCTGACCGACTGAGGAAAGCAGACACCAAGACTCTGTGGGGAAGATAACATCTTTATCCACAAATCTCCTGCTGGAGACATAAAAAAACATCACCTTCCTGATGCTTGCTGGGGAGTAATAATCCAAACACAACTTCGGATGGATAAATAATCCTTTGTACTCTGGCTGGGTAGAGCAATAATCTGCTGAGGATGATGAAATTCCAATGCTGGGGAGAGTACCTCTACCGGGGAGAAACCTCGCTACCCTGCACACAATAACAACAGAATGTTCCATATGCAAAAATGGCTACCTCGATTACCATCCACAATATCCGTTGCCTAAGCAATTTCCATTGTTTTCCGATATGCTCGGCAAAGCTTATCATTTTCGCATGCAATGTTTATCAAAATATCGGACGTTTTCACAAACAAAACACTAAAAGTAAAAACATAAATGGAAAGCTCTTTGAGTGAAATGAAAATTTTATTGAATGAATTGGCCTATAAATAGGCATTTACAACTAGAGGCAATTCCTGAAAAGAGGTAATTGCGCCAAAAAGTAAAAAGGAAAATACACATGTCGGCAATGCGGGAACAAATATCCACCATGATTCAATTCAGCTATGACCCATATGTCTCGCTTATCCGCAGATGCCTTGACTTTCGAAGAGACTGACTGAACTGATTCTTTTCTTTCGAAATTCCCAAGTATCAAAAGTGCTCAAAGATCGAACGCAGATCGTAGTCTCTTGCTTTCAAATCCCTAACTTTTGCATGGATCGCCCTTTTCGGGTTTTTAATCCACCGGGATACCCATTTTTGCCAAAGTTACCTTTTTCAGGTTTTCAACCTTGCGGGTTTATTCTTTTTTTTCCATTTTTATCCCTAAATTTTGCCCAAACCTTTTCTTTTTATGGTTCGCCGGGATGCCCCTTTTTTGCCTGGATCTTCTTTTTATGTCTAGTGGGTCTCTTTTTTTTGCAAAGTATTTTTTGACTACGTCTGCATTCACAGGGGATGTAAAATCTTCGCCATCCATAGTTGAGAGTAATAAGGCTCCGCCAGAGAAAACCTTTCTTACTACATATGGCCCTTCGTAGTTTGGAGTTCACTTGCCCCTGTGATCTGTCTGAGGAGGAAAGATCCTTTTCAAAACCAACTCACCTGTTTGAAAACACCGAGGACGCACTTTCTGATCAAAGGTTTTCTTCATCCTGCTCTGATACAACCGGCCATGTGCAATGGCTGCCAATCTCTTCTCTTCAATAAGGCTTAGCTGATTCAACCTGGCACGTACCCATTCAGCTTCATCAAGCTTTACATCTGCCAGAATTCTCAAAGAAGGAATCTCAACCTCTAATGGTATGACTGCTTCCATACCATATACCAGTGAGAAAGGAGTTGCCCCAGTTGATGTACGCATCGAAGTACGATAACCGTGTAGGGCATAAGGAAACATCTCATGCCAGTCTTTGTATGTTACCACCATTTTCTGCACAATCTTCTTGATATTCTTATTCGCTGCTTCAGCAGCCCCATTCATCTTCAGACGATAAGGAGAAGAATTATGATGTTCAATCTTAAAGCTCTAACATAGCTCCTTCATCATCTTATTGTTCAAATTTGAACCATTATCAGTAATGATTCTGTCCTTCTTTATAAATCGGGCTACCACTTGTTTGGCGACGTTGGCATATGAGGCTGCTTCCACCCACTTCGTGAAGTAATCAATGGCAACCAATATGAAACGATGCCCATTGGAAGCAGTCGGATCAATCTTTCCAATCATATCAATGCCCCACATGGCAAACGGCCAAGGAGATGACAATACATTCAGAGGAGTAGGCGGTACGTGCACCTTATCAGCATAAATCTGGCATTTGTAGCATTTCTTGGGATATTTGAAATAGTCAGACTCCATAGTCATCCTGTAATACCCCGCTCTCAACAATTTTCTAGCCATAGCATGCCCACTGGCATGAGTACCGAAAGATCCCTCGTGAACTTCTTCCATTAACAGGCTTGCCTCGTGTTCATCAACACAACGTAGCAAGACCATGTCAAAGATCCTCTTGTACAACACGTCGTCTTCATTCAAAAAGAAGTTTCCTGCCAACCTCCTTAGAGTTTTCTTATCCTTGGTAGATGCACCCTCTGGATACTCTTGACTCTTCAGAAAACACTTGATGTCATGATACCAAGGCTTACCATCTGATACATCTTCAACTGCAAACACAAAAGATGGTTTATCCAGACGCATGATTCTGATTGTGGGAGTCTCATTTCAACGGTTCACTTGATACATTGAAGACAATGTTGCCAACACATATGCCGTCTGATTCTCCAACCGGGGTATGTGATGAAAGTTAACCCTGTCAAAGAACGGTAACAACCTTCTGGCATAGTTGTTATAAGGCACCAGGTTTGCCTGACGAGTTTCCCATTCTCCTTTAATCTGATTAACCACTAACGCAGAATCACCATAAACATCGAGGTTCTTAATTCTCAAATCAATTGCTTCTTCTAACCCCATGATGCATGCTTCATACTCTGCCTCATTGTTGGTGCATACGAACACTAACCGGGCAGTGAAGGGTATGTGAGAACCCCTTGGAGTTGTAATGATTGCCCCGATTCTGTTACCATATGAGTTGACAGCTCCATCAAAGACTAGCTTCCATTGAGATCCAATTTCAGGTCCTTCATCAGGCAAAGGCTCTTCACAGTCTTTCATCTTCAGAAACATGATATGCTCATCTGGAAATTCAAACTTCATTGGTTAATAATCCTCGATCGGTTGTTCGGCAAGGTATTCTAACAAAACACTTCCCTTAATTGCTTTTTGGGAAACATACTGAATATCGTATTCTGTCAAAACCATCTGCCAACGAGTTATTCTCCCAGAAAGTGCTTGCTTTTCAAACACGTACTTAATCGGATCCATCTTCGAAATCAACAGGGTTGTGTGGTTTAACATATACTGCCTTAAACACTTAGCTGCCCAAGCGAGTGCACAACATGTTTTTTCCAACATAGAGTACCTCGACTCGCAATCAGTGAAATTTTTACTCAGTTAGTAGATGGCATGCTTTTTCCTACCTGTCTCGTCGTGTTGACCGAGCACACACCCTATGGAGTTCTCCAGAACCATAAGATACATAATCAACGGCCTTCCTGGCACTGGCGGCATAAGGACTGGAGGTTCTTGTAAATACTCTCTTATCTTTTCAAATGCCTTTTGACAATTTTCATTCTACCTGACCTCTTGATCTTTTCTTAACAACTTGAATATCGGTTCACAAGTGGCTGTAAGATGAGAGATGAACCTAGCAATGTAGTTCAACCTCCCTAAGAAACCACGAACCTCTTTTTCTGTTCTCGGCTCAGGCATCTCTTGTATGGCTTTTACTTTGGCAGGATCAACCTTGATACCTTTTTCACTGACAATAAACCCCAGTAATTTTCCAGATCTCACCCCGAAGGTGCACTTATTCGGATTCAACCTCAGCTTGAACTTTCTCAACCTTTCAAATAGCTTCTGAAGATTTACCAGATGTTCTTCCTCCATTTGTGACTTCGTAATCATGTCATCAACATAGACTTCGATCTCTTTGTGAATCATATCATGAAAGAGAGTCACCATTGGCCGTTGATAGGTTGCCTCAGCATTTTTCATTCCAAAGGGCATCACCTTGTAGAAAAATGTTCCCCACGGTGTTATGAACGTAGTCTTCTCCATAACCTATGGGGCCATCTTGATTTGGTTATACCCAGAGAAGCCATCCATGAAGGAAAATACAGAGTATTGAGCAGTGTTGTCCACTAACACGTCAATATGGGGGAGCGGGAAATGATCTTTCGGGCTTGCTCTATTCAAGTCTCTGTAGTCAACACACATCCTGACCTTTTCATCTTTCTTAGGTACAGGCACAATATTAGCAACCCACGGAGGATAATTTGTCACAGCGAGAAACCCAACATCTAACTATTTCTGAACCTCTTCCTTGATTTTGACAGCCATGTTCGATTTTGTCCTTCTCACTTTCTGCTTAACCGGAGTACAACCTTCTTTGAGCGGCAGCCGGTGTACCACAATATCAGTGTCAAGCCCGGGCATGTCTTGGTAAGACCAGGCGAAGATATCCATATACTCTCGAAGCATTTCAATCAATCTTCGCTTGACAGTGTCTTCGAAAGCGTCCTCGGTTCCCAGATTAATGGTCTCAATTTCCTCCTGATGAGGTAGAATGACCCTTTCCTCCTGTTTCAGCAATCTGGCCAATTCTTCCGGTAAGTCACAATCTTCGTCAATCTCTTCTTCAGCCTGATAGATAGGATTGTCGAAGTCATACCGAGCCATAGCTAAATCATTATTGGTGGCATCTGAACAAAGAAACCTGCATGATTGATGTTTTATGTTTATTATGAATGCAACAAACAAGAAAACACATTACCATTTTGATGTGAATTAATGCAAAAAGTTAAAACAGAAAAACAGGGATCAAAATATTTGAATGTGAAAATGTCCTTTATTGATGATAAAGTAAGCAAACGAAAACATCAAAGCCCTACAGACAAGTATCACTACGTCTTGGGCAGAACGTAGGATTTAACACAAATAGAAAACAAAGGCAATTACTCTTGACTGGTCACTTGGATGACTTTCTCAGACGGTCAATTGTATAGACTTTGACCGGGAGTGCAGGGGCGGATCCATTCATCCATATCGTAATCACTATCCCCCTCATCATCAATGGCATTAATCCGATTAAAGAAGACACCAGCACTTGTGAATTGAATTGGGCTAACATACTTGGGTGACTCTTGAGCTCATCGGGGTGGCTTATACCCCAGTCCATAAGTATTCTGCTTCACCTGAACATCAATGACCTGGCCCCACTTCTGGGAACCACCAACTTCAACTACAGCGCATGCATCTTTGAAAGAAGACATTGAAACTTTTGGCTGATTTACCACTTCGGGTTGATTAACCACCTCAGGATGACCGACTACTCTTGGAGGCTCCTCAGAAATTTTCACAACCTCAAAGGCTTGGCGCAGAGTCTCATGTATTTCACCATCTACCTCCACATACTTGAAGGTTGATAGGTGACTCACCATGATGTCTTCCTCACCACATACTGTCACCACGTGTCCATCCACCATGTATTTCAGATTTTGATGCAACGTTGACGTTACTGCCCCAGCACTATGGATCCAAGGACGACCCAATAAACAACTATAGGCAGGCTGAATATCCATGATATAAAAAGTGGCATCAAAAACTTCAGGACCAACTTTAATTGGCAATACAATTTCTCCAAAAACAGACCTCTTAGAACCATCGAAAGCACGCAGCACCAAGTCACTCGGCGTGCAAATCAGCCCACGGGTATCTAACTTCATCAGAGCCTTCTTCGGCAACACATTTAAAGATGACCCAGTATCAACTAGCACATGTGACATTAGAGAACCTCGGCATTCCACTGAAATATGTAGAGCGTTGTTGTGATTCCTCCCAGCTGGAGTCAGATCTAAATCAGTGAAACCCAACCCATTACCAGCTCACGTGAGCCACAACCCCTTTTAGCTGATTAACAGATATTTCTTGAGGTACATACGCTGTGTTCAAGACTTTCAACAATGCACTCCAGTGCGCTCAGAGAACAACAGCAGAGATAAGATGGATATTTTGGATGGCGTCTGATGCAACTGATCACCAATTTTGTAATCACTCTTCCTGATTAATCTCATGAACTCCTCCACATTTTTCGAGAAGGAGTTGTCAACTTGTTTTGTCGTGGAATCAATCACGACCAGCTTCTGTACAGAATCATCCATCACTTGTTTCCCTTTATCCTACTTGGAAACGCCGACCTGATTATCAGATGGAACAAAGACTATACCACTCCTGGTGATAGCCCCTGCGTCAATAGAATTGTCAACCTCTGAATTCACAACTGATGTTCCTACCAATTCCTGCTTCTTTCCATCAACAAACACCTCAGCCCCATAGTTCCACGGGACGGCTTTGGTACTGTCATATGGGACTGGTCCAGGAACTGTAATGATGACCAGCGCTGGTCTTCCCGGTGCTGATATAGTTATCATCTTGAAAGGGATTATTATAGTAGAAACATTAATCTCTTTGTCAGTAATTTTTCTCTGCTGATCACATCTGTCAAACTGTAACTGCCCTTCATTAATCAATCTCTGAATTCCTGATCTCAACAAATCACAACTGTTGGATTAAAACCCACATTCAACACAACCCTCGTCACAACCAGGGAATACCCCTCCCTTCAGCAACCTTTCTTTTACCACAAACAACGGAGTCTTCAACTCGTTCACATCTGAAACCAAATTCAAGGATTCATCATCTTCAATAACGGCATTAACCCTTGGCCCACCGTGATTCGGCATTGGGTTCTGAATGACATTTGGCACGTCGTTAGAGAAGTTGATGGCTTTGGAGTCTACCAAATCTTGTACTTTATGATGGAACACCTGTCGCATCTGCGAAAATCAATCGGCGAAAAAGAACATAAGAGTCGCCACCGAACGTTATTTATCCCGACGCAGGGAAAGGAAACGATCGAAGAAAACCTCAACAAAGAGAAAGGAATGGTCGTCGCAACCATCACCTGGGTTTGGGAGTCGGTTACGCGAGGGGAAGGTATTAGCACCCCCTCACGTCCATCGTACTCGATGGAATCCACGCTTGTTGTTATCGATTAAAGGGTGTAGGCATCTGAAGCTCAACTGCTAACTGGAAACTGGAACTGGAGAAATAGGAAGAGAATATAAAAGGAAGTGAAGAAAAGAAAAGTGACTCGATAGGACATCTCCGTCCTAGGCCTACGTATTCCCTCAGGTGCGGGAAAGTCAGAGTCAACGTAGTTCGAACTACGGTTTTATGGGGGAAGTTTACTCGCCAAGACGTCGCGTCTCGTGCCTACATATCCTCAATCTAACCAGAGAGAGGAAGTCAGAGCAGTCATAGTTCGACCTACGGGTCGAAAAGGGAGATAAAAGGGTTGATAAATAAGGTTGTGCTCACAGAGATATCGCACGATCTCCTGCCTACGTATCTCCATTAACCAATGAAGAATCAGAGCGACGTAGTTCCCCTCACTAGGGATGACTTTGCTTGTTTGTGTCTTTTAAGTGGAATACGCCAACGTTCGCGTTCCAGCAGTTAGGTGTTGCAGCTCGTTGTACGGAGTCTTAGGCATTTACCTGTTTGCGGTAGAACGGAAGTGACGAGTCCTTTATGAATGGAGTGAGGAAGAAGAGAATTGTTTGTTTTTGTCTTTTAAGAAGAAGTATTTTGATTGTTTGTGTTTGTGACGCATATTGCACTAAAGTCTATGACATAGGATCGAATGCCTTGCAAATCGAACCCAGACGAGACTTATGCTAAACACTCTAGGAAAGTGAAGGAAAATCCCCCACTTTCAATTTCCCATGTACTTTAGGCTCATGGCGTACAATACAGGTTGCCTTTATTACATGTTTTTTATTTTTGTTTTGAGATGAGAAAGAAAAGACTCAAGGGTGTAAAGAAAAAGGAAGTTAATTGTTAGTGTGCTAAGGGATCCATCTCGATCGCATAGGTGAGAGAGAAAAGGGGAGTTAGTTGTTAGTGTGCTCGCCGAGATATCGTATCTCGTGCCTACATATCCTCAATCTAAAAAGAAAGAGGAATCAGAGCATTTGTAGTTCACACTACTACGGAAACAGGGAACGGTCTCAATCGCAAGGGTGCGAGAGAAAGGTGAGACTCACGAAAAGTCTAAAGGAAACTAGGTCCTACAAGTCAGCATGCATCAATGGTCCTAAAGTTAGGATCAGGAGGAAACCTAACTAATGTTGTCATGCATGGATTACTATCCTAATGTCTCTCCTACTTCCAACTTAATCAAAAATTAAGTGGAGCTAGGAATCCTAAGGGGATCATGTCATCGGACAAGTAAACACAGGATAAATCAATCACAAAATGAACTAAAAGCAACGAAAGAGTAAACAGTGTCAGTCAACAATAATGTCACATAATCAAAGTAGGAAAGGGGGACCTTTAGCCAAGGGGTCATATCAACCGAGGCAAACAAGCTAGCTATGGGAAATAGGGGTACTCACCCAACGGTATCAAGAACCATGGAGAGCAGAGTAAGAAAGGGGAAGATGTGAATCAGATCACATAAGCATCAGCACTGGTCAATGTGAGCTATAGCCAAGGCGTGGGGGTTTGATTGCTAAACCCTTCTTTCACTTGGCGGACTCGATAATAAGAGCGAGTTATGTTCAAAGCATCAACATGAATTGCGAGCTAAGAACGACCTGGGACTAGAAATGGCAGGAGTCGATTGCAGACTCTCATTCTGCCTGATGCCTTATTTGAGGTCTTACAAGGGGATACAGGAATGGGATGCCTCTTTGGAGGTCTTAGGCACAATATTAAACAATCACAAATAGAGCCTCCTTTGAGGACTTCCAGAATTGTCGGCCAAGTGGCACGGACTCCCAATCCTACTTCTCATGGCATCAAAAGGAAAAAATGTTGAATTAGTAAAAGAGAAGAGAAGTAATACTGAACGGATATCAATTCGTAGCAACGCAAGCAAAGTATAAGCAACCGGCAAACTTCTAGTAATCTAGCATAAATGAGCAAAAGCATCAGAAAGCGGAATGGATCCGTGAAAGACATGGAATCAAGTGCTCTTCACCCTTCATGAATAAAACAATAAAACAAGGCAATAAGCCATAAAGAGCAGCAACAACAGCGCTCTAGCACCTGCATAGCTATAAAAACCAGCAACAAGTAAAAACAGCTTATAACATCTACTATTTCCAGAACTGAATAGGTGTATATGCAACCAGGCAGAATAGCAACATTTTACAGCACACTTTGTGCACAGCAGCTGTGTATGTAGCAGCAACTTCTACCTTTTAATTAACTAATGTACAAGAAGGGCCATACCTCAATGGGATCAAACAATCATTATTAACCAAGCATGCCTCCTTAAGGTCAAGCAAGCCTTATTACTCTCTAAAGTGACAAGCATAGAACTCAAAACTCGTTAAGTTAATTCACTAATCAAAGGAAAATAACCAAAGTTAGTCAATAAGCTTCCAATGAAAATGAAACAAAAAACATGTTAATCAATTCTAATAAGAAATAGCATGATATTCAAATAATACCACAAAAAAATCCTAATCAAAGCAACATAATATTCAACCACTATCATGTAAAAAAAAGAGTCAATCAAGTGGCAACATAATGTTCAATCAACATCATGTAAAAATTTCAATCAAGTAGCAACATAATATTCTATCAATATCATGTAAAAAATCTCAATCAAATGGCAACATAATATTCAATCAATATCATGTAAAAAGTCATTCGAACGCATTTGAATCAACAATTCCAAACAAATGCCAAAAATCAATTAAGGAGCAATTAAGCCAAAAATCAATTAATGCAATTAAGCAAAAACAATTAGTGCAATTAAGCTAAAAAACAATTAGTCAAAACTAATTACCAAGATATAAACCTAAATCTAATCCTAAGACTAAAATCCCATTGAATCAAGATTAAATTCTAATATCTAGTTGATTCCAAGATTTATTCCTAAGAAGCTAAAATCCAAAGTCAATTATCAAATTACCAACAACTAAATTCTAAAGCAAACATTAAATTCTAAGCAAATATCTGAACAAAATGTCTAAGATTAATTTCTAAACTAACAAGCTATTTCCTAATTACAATTCAAAACTAACTACAATAGAACTGGGGGGTGTGACAGTGTTTACCATGGTGAGAAGAGTCAGGCGTTGGGCTTTGCAATAGGCCCAGGAAACTTCCTTTTCAGCCATGGGGGGTGCAGAACTGAAACGGATGGTGCAAAAAGAATTTCCATGGGGAAGAGGCCCAATTTACCAGCCAAGACCCAGTCTACTATGTTTAGATCAAGTTTAACCTAGAACTAAACCCTGCCTCTCTCATTTTCCGCCGTAATCTCCCATGATTCTCCGTCTTCATTCACATCGCGGCCATCAACTCGTTATCGTTCTCGCCCACCACATTCTTCCATAACCTTCTTCGTTTTTCTATCTCCTTCATCACGACTCCGCCGCCGAAAAACCTCGTACCCTCATCTTCCCCAGTCGAATCCGTGACTCATCCTTCAATCAAATTCGCGACGCAAATCCCTCCCAGCTTAACGTACACATACAGATCACACAACTAAGAAAGGGTGAGTTATCCTAAAGTCTACGGCTAAACAGAAAATGGGGGAGGGGGAAGCAAAGATGGACTCACAAGGATTATCGCAATCCAATGCCTACGTATCTTCGTGGACGAACGAAGAATCAGAGTCAACGTAGTTCGACGGACTACGCAAAAGGGGGAAGGTTGCTCGCCGAGATATCGCATCTCGTGCCTACGTATCCTCAGTCGGACGAGAGAGAGGACGTCAGAGCAGTCATATTTCGACCTAACAAGGTCGGTCGAGCTCTTTTCTGAAAACAGTTTGAAACGCAACAATCCCGAAGGATAAAAAACTTTGAATTTGTTTTTGTGTTTTTTAGACAGAAGTGGATTGAAGTTAGTTCGTAACTTGCATTGCATCGAAGTCTATGACGTAGGAACGAATGCATAGCAAATCGTCCCAAGACAGGACATCCGCTAAACACTCTAGAAAGATGAGAGGAAACCCCTCATTCCTCATTCCCCACGCTTAAGGCTCGTGCGCAATACACGTTATCTTTATTAAGTGTTTTACAATTGTTATGAGATGAGAAGAGAAGACTCAAGAAAAAGAAAACACTAAGGGGAAATCTAACCTAATGTTGTCATACAAAGGCGGCCCTATAGTTGAGTTCAAAAGGGGAATATCTACTTAAGTTAGCATGCAAAAACGAATTGAATAACAAGAAACGAAACTAAAAACAGCAGCTACAACAGCGCTACAGCACCTGCACAGCGGTAAAAACCAGCGTACAAACAAGACAGCTTTTAACAGCACACATTTTCAGCATAAAATAGATGTAAAAGGCAGCAGGCAGCAAGTGAATGCAATAGACAGCACATAAATAATTCAGAACAGCAGCTGTAAAATAGGGCAGCATGCAATCGTGAACGAATCGAACATGGCATAGCGAACATGCATCAAGCATCACACATTCCTCAATCAATCATGATTACAAACACACCACACACCATAGTAAGCAATGTTTAGAGACAATCATGAAAGAGTGCACAACATTAAGCACATGAACAAGTTAAATCAAGCATGCATCACATGAAATTAAATGCAAGCAAGCATGTACAACACAACAACTCCAGTAACACCAGCAATAATTCACAATTAACATGCTCGAGGAGTGTGTACAAAGTGTTCATGACGTTAAGAAAACATCAATGCAAAACATGGACATTTATCAATGAAAACCAAGAATCGCGTGTTGAAGGATCGTGTTCATGCAATGGTGTGAGGTGAAACAGCTCAAGAATAATCCACAAATCAACAACATATTAATCCATGAAGTTTAGACATGCAAAGGATCTCAAACAAACAAGAAAATGCAAGAAAATCACATTCTGCAGCAGTGGTAACCGGTTAACTTGTGGGTGCTAACCGGTTACTTAGTCCAAAATCAGACAAATTATGCAAAACTACAAAGAAGTAACCGGTTAACGCATGGTGAGTAACCGGTTACTCTGGGACAGTGGCCAAAAAAACTTGTTTCAAAAGCACTTTTCAGCAACAAATCACTTCTCCAAACATCCAAATGATCATGCAATCAGATAATCACGAAATTAACATCAAATAACAGCAATCAAACATCAATTAAATCCAATAATCATCAACATCATGAATCAAATTCAAGCAAAATGGATCCAAATCAAAAATCACCAAAGATCTACATCGAATAAGTTATAAATAAGCTAAAACAAGTATAGATCTACAAAAAACCAACCTATAAAGCTGAGATTTGCTTTGGTGATTGTTGCAAACGAAAATTGATGAATCCAAGCAAGAAATCCAATATCTATGCAAGAAACTCCAAGATCCTAGCAAGAAACTTCAAGATCCAAACAATGTGATGGTTTTGCTTCAAGCTTCCTCCAAAATCAGTTCCAAAAAGCTCAAAATCAAGAGTGAAACAGCAGCAAATTCAAGATCCTTTCAAGAATTGGTGAATGGATGAAGGTTTAGTTCCAAGATCAACAAATTTCAATGGAAAATTTGTTGAACTTTGATGAAGGACCTTTGAGTGAGGGTTTTGAAATGAGAGAAAATTGGAGTGAAACGTGTAGAGAATTCAGAAAATGGACCAAAGTTATGTGAGGTTTGGAATGAATTGATTTAAATAGAAGCTAGGTTAGGAATTCAAATGTGGTTTGGAGTATGGGTTAGTGAGTGGAATGGAGATTAGGAATGGAATTTGGAAAGAAGAGTGGGGAATTAGAGTGGAAAGTGATGGAGGGAATTTGAATTTTGGGTGGAAAATGATGAAAATGAATCAATTCTAGATCCTTCCCACACATGCACAAGCCAAGCACATGATGCAAATTTAATTTTTCAAACTGTGCTCAGAGTAACCAATTAACGTGTGGTGAGTAACCGGTTACTTAGTTCAAACTTGCTGAGGACGCGCAGAAAAACAAGGGAGTAACTGGTTACTCAGTTCAAATTTTGAATTTTGGCGCCTTTTGGAGGGAAACTTGGAAAAGTGACTTCTGATAGTTGTTTTGAACATGTTAAGCCTCTGAAACTCAAAACTTGATATTGCTACTGAGTAACACCTGGAATGAAACACAAATTCTTGCTGACACCTCAGAATATCCTGCTGAATTAGTAATGTCTGACACCAGATCACTGGATCAGAAAATGACTGTTGAAGCCTCTGATTATCAAAACGTCTAATGAGCAAAATAAAAGCTCCAAAAGACCTTGAAAGTTATCTGCTTGGCTCTGAATACTGCTGAAAATAGTACTGGAACTGATAACACCATGAGCTGCTGGAAAATACCTTGATCCCATACCCCAAAGAAAACAGTGATATGCAAAGATGATAATGCAATAATGAAATGAAACATAAGCCAATTAGAAATAGAAATAAGAGAGGTAAATTTTGGGGTGCTACAGCGACTGTGTACAAAATTGTAATCAATCAGATTACTTGAGCAAGTCACTAATTCTGGAAGCTTGGCAGTTGTCAACAACTGAATTTTCCTCACTAAAGCCTTGATTAAAGAATCAGCTGATAAGATAGATTCATCAGATAAGTAGTAGTATCAGTTGAATGCTTATCTCAGAAGATACGTGCGGATGAACCACTTATTTTGCTCAAGGTTGAATCATCAGAAAACAAGAAGTTTTGTTTACTGAAGATTATGTCTTTATGAGTTTTTGAGATGTTTTCAAGAAACGGATTAGGTCCACCCTTGACTTTCTCGTTTAAAACTCATTCAGAACTTCTTCATGTAAAGAAGAAAGATTGTTTTTCTATGATTTTGAATTTCAGAATGAAGTCTACCGAAGTCAAAAATCTGAAGAATTCAAACTCTTAGAAATGATTCAACATCTGAATCTTGACAGATCAAGAAGTTAAAAGATTCAATGAAGAACTGAATATTGTTTTCTTGGAAAGTATAAACTGAAAGAATATTCAAGAAGAAGAAATTAAATGATTCATTAAGTACTTGATCAGAATGAATTCTAAGTCTTGATTGAATAAACACAGATGATTAAGTTCTGTTAAACTTGAGATTCTATCTCAGTTGAATCAAATGTTATTGATCAGATTCTATCTGATAAGTTTCTCAGAACCTCATTAATCCGAAATCAGAAGATGTTCAATTTGATGCATTAAAGTCATCTCTTGAAGTCAAAAGGATTTAAGTTACTGATGTCCTTCTGAATGAAGAAATCACTTGACATTCTTTTAGAAGAAGATATGTTATTTGATGGACTAATTCTATAAACAAGCTAAATCAGTATTGTGAGATCAAGGAGTGTCATGTAAACTATATGTTATGTTACACACATGTGTGATGATACTTGTTTTTGAACATGATCTGCATCTGTTCAAAGAAACAATGTCAGAAGATGCTATGAGATGAAGATCAAATCCTCTCAGCATATAACCTCTCAATGGTTTATGATAAAGTTGAATTTAATGATCTTCTGAAAATGAGAAATCTTTATGGAAGTTTTCCCTTCTGACAATCAAGTTCAGAGTCTCTGATTGGTTGTTCACAGAAATCAGATGAATAGGTCTGGACAGGAAAAAGGAAATGATTTTTTAGTAGATTGATTCTAGCTTGCAAACTAGGATCAAAGTCAAAAATAAATTACACTCTTTCGAAGTAAGAGTACAAGTGAACCGTCGAAAAACATGGGAACCAGCAACAGATCACTCAGAAGGAAGCAGAAGCGGAAGGATGATAATCAGAAGCTCAGAATCAGAACTAAATACAAGTATGACAATAAAAGATTTCAGATTATCTAAAGGTATGATCCTCTTCATTTTAAAATAGTTAAACACCAATGCAATAATTTGATCTGGTAGAAATAAATGATCTGAAATTTTTTTTAGAAAAATCCTTTAACAATGCGTGCACTCAAAAGTAACCTCAATAACAATTGCGAATCTTAGGTAACCATAACATGTCTCTGACAACATAAGCTATTTCAAAATCTTATTAAAATCTTTTTCGTACTTGACCTATGTTTTTCCTAGACTAGGCACAACTCATTCTACCTATTTATATGTATAAAAATAACTTCTCCCTGTCAAACAATTTCATACTCAAGTCCTTCTATCATAAAACCTTAAGTGTCCAAACTCTGTTATCCATCTATCATCATGCCTCCACTAACCTTTCTTGGAGACCAAGATCTTCTTGAAATCATTCTTGAAAAATAGTTTGTAATCAATACCCCTCCACTTTCGAGTTATATTGCTAGCAGTCTAGCAGATGTGCTTTACACTCAATAATGGACTAGATACTCCACTATGCTAGAAAAACCCATTTACGTAAATCTAGTGAAGGATTTCTGGAAGCATGCTTTCCTTGATCATGAAACTGGACATATCACCTCTTTTGTTCTTGAAATTCTCGTCACTATCACTCCCTTCTCAGTCACTCTAGCAACTGGATGTGAGAATGTTGGAATCACTGTTGACTGTGACCTAAACAAGTTCTTTGTTTCTAAAAGATTTACCTTCCTCCATAACCTCTCATCCGGATATGAACCAGCCAATCCTGAGAATCTCCTAACCATTCCCAAAGCATGGTACAAACTAGTTTTGTCAAATTTCCTTCCCAAAGGAGAATACCATGACATTCTTAGGTTTCATGACCATCAGTTCATTCATTTACTAATGAATGATTTTCAGAAAGACCTACCACACACTATCTTTAACTGGCTTGGAACTCCATCTCTATGTCTAGAAATCTCACAAAATCTTACATTCCTTATGCAAGAGTTTTATTTGAGATTTTCTTCAGAGAAGGTATTGTGGACATGATCAAAGAGAAAATTGAAGAAGATGGTCCTGGAAGTCTTCCAGAGAACTGCTTGTTGAAGACTAAATGTGAAATCTTTAGAAACTAGGAAAACTAGACCTATCTATGTTTTAACTGTGTCTGCGAAATGCATGTTCTGAATTTAAATCGTATTTGTTCTAAGTAGTTGTAACTGTGTCAGTTTGTTTTAAAGGATAATTAATTCTCAAAAACTATGGTTGTGAATCGTTTTAATTAATGAAATAGTTTCCCTTTTATTAATGGTTCATAATCCTAAAAATATGAATTAAGCAAATCAAATATCTGACAAGCTTTAATAGTAGATTGATTTTATCCTTTGAAAGATATTTGGAAGATTTTTTGTGGCTCAAGAAACCACTGTAGCGCGGTTTTTGTGGTTTTGAATCACTATCGCTTTGGTACTACGGTTCTATTCATTTTTTACCCTATTGAAGCTGATGAAGGAAGGGAAATAGATGTCTCCAATTAACCCTGCTTGTAAACTGAGGTTAAACAGTCAAAACTGTTGGTTTACAGATGCGGCTTTAGTTCGTGGGTCTCTCTTTGCTTATTTTGTTCATAACGAAATATCGGGATTGTTCATGGGGAATTTGTTGGGATCCTGTGCCTAGGGGACTTTGGGGTTTTTTTATTAGTGTGCTCGCTAAGATTCCTTTTTAATCTTATGCCTACGTATTCCCGGGATAGGGAAATCAGAGTGATCGTAGTTCCTCCTATTCTATGGGAGGAAATGGTGTTTTGGTGTCTTGTTCAAAGCCCAAGACATGAAGCTAAAGGTGGTTTATATCTTGTTCAAAGCCCAAGATGTGAAGTTGAAGGGTCTATTTGTATCTTGTTCGAAGCCCAAGATGTGAAGCTAAAGGGTTTTGACTTTAGAGAGAATTTGTCATCTCTAAAGAGGGGTATTTGGTCTGTTTATCACAACTGTTGGGTGACTGATTTATAAAGGAGAATTACTTTAACTAGGATATGCGAATTCAGCAATGCCATAATTTTCTTTATAGGGGATTTTCAACCTGAAGGAGAAGACTTTAACTCAGTTTAAAGCAATGACATCTTTCCTTAGGAATTTCTCATGCTAAAAGAGGGACAGTGGCATGGATGTAAATAATCCAGAGGCTTGCCGCTTACAGCAATTTAGACGAGGGAAAAGGAGTTGTTGATGTTTGTATGCTGTGACCAAAGCATGATTTGATGCTAAAAGGTTGATTGAATCAAACAGGGATTTCTTTAGACAAAGCCTAAGAGGAAGCTATTGACCCAACAAGAGAATACTTTTGTGTCTCGTATGAAGCCCGAGATAGAGGCTAAAAGGGTTGACTCAACAAGAGAGTGTTTTTATATGTGTCTTGTACGAAGCCCAAGACGGAGGCTAAAAGAGTTTGACTCAACAAGAGACTCTTTTATACTCAACAAGAGAGTGTTTTGTATCTCGTACAAAGCCCGAGATGAAGGCTAAAAGAGGATTGACTCAACAAGAGAGTCTTTTATACTCAATAAGAGAGTGTTTTGTATCTCGTACAAAGCCCGAGATGAAGGCTAAAAGAGGATTGACTCAACAAGAGAGTCTTTTATACTCAACAAGAGAGTGTTTTGTATCTCGTACGAAGCCTGAGATAGAGGCTACAAAGGTTAACTCTGCTGGGGAGAATCATTGTACAAAGCCCAAGAGGAGGCTAAGGTTACTATTTTAGTTGAGTGATAGGTCCAGTATGTTGGTTAAAAGAGAAAATCAGTTCTTATATGGGTACTGTTGTACTCATGGATTTGATCTGAGGACCGGGATTATTTCCTGTTCTTTAAGGAAACAGGGGATCCGAAAGGTATTGAGACTGCCCAAGTCTACGGGTGTTTTTTCCTATTTTTGAAAGGAACTTGAGAATGTCTTCGAGACTCAAGGAGATTAAACTGTCCAAGTCTAGAGTTTTATCTTTTGTATTATGCTTAAGAGAGATTAAGAGACAGTATGTTCGTGGTAGAAAGATCTAGACTATTTGAAAGACTGTTCTATTAAGATGACTAATTTCTGTTCCTATACCTTTAAGAGGTCGTCGGGACAATTTGTACGAAGCCCAAGAGGAGGCGAGAAAAACTTTTAAGAAGCCGAAGGGACAATTTGTACGAAGCCCAAGAGGAGGCTATCTTCCCGGAGGAAGAATCATTATACGAAGCCTAAGAGGAGGCTGTGAAAACTTCTAAGAAGCCGACGGGTCCTTGTACAACGCCCAAGAGGAGGCGGGGATGCTTTTAGGA
This sequence comes from Lathyrus tuberosus, assembly GCA_022829125.1. Lineage (NCBI taxonomy): Eukaryota > Viridiplantae > Streptophyta > Magnoliopsida > Fabales > Fabaceae > Lathyrus > Lathyrus tuberosus. The sequence continues at coordinate 1,582,449 of JALAZF010000229.1, forward strand.
AGCCTGTGGGTCCTTGCACTAAGCCCAAGAGGAGGCTGATTAACAGTTCCAAAAGGGGTTTCACTTGGAACATTGGCCTTCTGTATATGAACTGTTCAAGGGGGAGATTTTTTAGATCTAGTTATCTAAAATTGTTGTAAAAGAAAATTCTCATGGTTGAGGTTATGTTGAAATATTCGGGAGAACGTTGGATGTGAAGTTTTGTCTAGTTCTAGACGTAGTTGCCGGGGAAACTCTAAATATCTATACTAGTATTACACAATCGATATGAGTTTATGAAAGAAGACTTACAGTGAAACAGCCCCACAATACAGTTATATACATATGAAAGCTGATAAAGAAAGCGGGTAAACACTTACTCGGTTGTAGAGCTTCCATGTTGTTTGGTTAGTTGTTCAACAAAGAAAACTTTGATAACAATATTATATTCAAAATCAAAGGAGAAAGTGCTTTGAAAATATTGTTGGGGCTTACAGCTCAAGGAGAGGCCCAGGGTTTTATCAGTGATCGCACTGTCGTTTTGTACAGGGACTTATACAAGTGACTGAGGTCTAAGAAATGTTTTCTGTACAAAGGGATGGGTCTTACACTCTCTCAAGAGGCCTAAAATGATTGAAAGTGAACAAAGATGGGTCTTATAGCTCAAGGAGAAGCCCATGGTTAATCTTGAAAAGGGCAACGATCGCGCCGAGGTTTTGAAAACACTATGGGTCTTATACAACGACTAGGGCCCAAAAGTTTTTGGTTTCAAAAGGGGATTGGGTCTTACACTCTATTAGAGGCCCAAAATGGTTTTGAATGGGTCTTATAGCTCGAGGAGAAGCCCATATGGTTTGTTTTAAACGGGCGATGATCACGCCGAACTTTTGAAATACAACGGGACTTATACAACATTTGAGGCCCAAAATAGGTTTGTATTTACAAAGGATTGGGTCTTACACTTTATTATAGGCCCAAAGGTTTATTTTTATACAAGTGGTGGGGCTTACAGCTCAAGGAGAGGCCCAGAGTTTTGTTTTGAAAAGGCGGCGATCGCGCCGTGATTTTTGAAAATACAACGAGGCTTATACAACACCTGAGCCCCAAAATTATTTGTATTTACAAAGGATTGGGTCTTACACTCTACCAAGAGGCCCAAAGAGTTTTGAAAATGATTGATGAGGCTTGAAATCAAAGAAACCCTAATTCTATTTTCCTTTAAAAGTAATTATTTAAAGAAAATCAATAAAATGATAAATATACCAAATGAGTTTGAATAAACCACTTGTGATTTTTGTTTAAGGTTTGGAAAATGAGGTTTTTATCACAAGGTGAATTAAAACTCATTTAGTTTTGATTTTCAAGGTAAATATTCACTTTTAAATGTTTAAAAACAATTAAAAATGAATTTATTCACAAGAATACTAATTATATTAAATAACTAATATAAATTTGATTTTTTTGTGGAATAAAATATTTCAACATTTTTGTGATTTTTTGCAAAAAGAACCAATCAAAAATAATTAAAATTGAGGGAGTTATTAATTTTTCAAATCATTAACAAAATAATATGAAAAATAAGAAAAATAGGAAAAAGTGATAAAAAAAGAGGTCTGGGGTGAGGGGGATTCGAACCCCAGACCTCTCGCTTGCCAATACACACAAACCAGCTGATCAACCACTGGGGCGCAATGCCAATTCATTAATAACATGGCAAGGGAAAAATATAAGGCAAACTTGGTTGGTTTCTCAAGCATGGCGCCATGGCCATCTTCAACTTCAAGCTCAGATGCGTGAAGCCCTCTAACTCACTCTTTTCCCAACCATTTGACATGATTCAAATACCAAACTCATGCGTTTTTTCACAAGGATCACGATGGCAATATTTGATTTCATTTATTTTCAGTGTATAGCAAGTTATATCAACATGACCGTATGAACCCTAATTTTGCAAAAGCAGTCGTGCAGACATGGTTGTGAGGGATATGATCAAATTTTTTGAGGGGAAACACTCAACATATGATGGCAAGCAATTGGAAAAAATATCATGCGAGGAAATATGCATAGATCATGAAGATGTAGTTTTGAGGCTTACCTTGATGCAAGCTGAAATGGAACTCTGCACAAACTGTGTTCCAGATGTAATTTGATGATCCCTACAGCTTCAATGGATGTTGTGGAGTGTGTTGCAAACTATGGAACACTTTGAAAACCTTTGGATCAAGTTGGAGGACTCCAGCTGCATAATTGAGGCATAATGGCTTGGTTGAAGAGTGATTTTGAGCTAGAGGTGTTACAGTTGGTGTTTAAGTGTTTGGACACCTCAAATACATCATATGTGATGTGTTTGAGCAATTGGAATGGATTGCTTACGGCTGCAACTCAAAACCCGATGGTGGTTGCTCAAAAACAAAGAAAATTGGTACTTAAGAGAGAATGAGAGAAAGCAGTGCTGTAAATTGCTTTGGTGTGATTTGAATGATCAATTAGAACCTTTATTTATAGGTGATCAATTCTTGTCTTGGAGGAATAGTGAATGGCTGCTGGATCAGATCACATTCAAAGTGTTAGTTCCTGGATTGGCTGGAATTTTGGTAAAACAAAGTATATTCAATGTTGATGTCAAGGTGCTGATGTTGCAACATTGAAGTCTTAACACTGGGCTGTGTTAAGTAATTAATTGCTGAAGTTGGATGTCTGATGTCACACAGGTGATGTTGTAACATCAGATCTGCAGAATTAACAACAGCAGGGTGTGATGTTGTTAGGGTTGCGTATTAGCTGGAATTATGGAGAGCAAGCTGTCTCATTGGATGCAAATATCTTGGGATAGATATTTGCTGATGCATAGGAGATCTGTTGCAGATTTGTAGGAGATTTAAAAGGTTGAAGATTTAAAAAGATTTTAGGAGAAAATCTGTTTTAGATATTCAGTTTTAAATAACAAATCTGGGAGATATTGTAGCAAGTCCAAGACCAATTCAAGGAGCTATATAAAGCGCACAAGACCAAAGGAAAAAGGTACAGAAAACATTCAGAAGATCAGAAGCTGGAGGCTTAGTGTCTAGAGTTTGTTTAGAGTGCTTGTATTTACACTATTCTAGGGTTGAATAGGTGTTGAGTTTCTGTCCTCTCTAGAAGCTGTGAAGCAATAGAGAGTGGTTGCTTGATCGAAGCTGTGAAGTAAGATCAAGGGTACTCAAAGTGGTTTCTTTGAGAGTTTGTAAGGGATTGAGTGGTGTTCTCATACCTAAGTGGTTTCTTAGGTAGGAAGTCATTAGTAGAGTATAAGTTTAGGAGATTGTCAACGGGTTGTTGAGTCTGTAAATTATATCTACAAGTAGTGAATTCCATCCCTGGCTTGGTAGCCCCCAGAGTAGGTTGGTTGTAACCGAACTGGGTCAACAATTCTTGGTGTTATTTTACTGTTATTGTTGTCCGTTGTGCAGAGTGTATTGTTGTGACATCACACCTTAACATCACACGTCTGATACCAGAATTTCAATTGGTATCAGAGCAGGCATCCTGTCTGTCTCTGGGTGAGATCTAGGGAAGTTACTTTCTGGTGTAAAGATGGACAAAGAAGTTGGAGGATTCGTCAACAGACCCCCTATTTTGGATGGATCCAATTATGACTATTGGAAGCCAAGGATGACCACCTTCTTAAAATCCTTGTATAGTAGGGCTTGGAAGGTTGTTATTAAAGAATGGAAAGCTCCTGTCATGTGAGAGAAGGATGATGCTGGTAAAGATAAAGAAGGCACCTCTAAGCCAAAGCCTGAAGAAGAGTCGACCAAGGAGGAAGACAAGCTTGCCCTTGGAAATTCCAAAGCTCTAAATGCCATATTCAATGGAGTGGATAAGAATATCTTCAGGTTAATCAATACCTGTGAAGTTGCTAAACAAGCATAGGATATCTTGCAGGCTACTCATGAAGGAACATCTAGAGTCAAGATGTCAAGACTTCAGATTTTAACATCAAAATTTGAAAGCCTGAAGATGAAGGAAGATGAGATTATTCATGATTTCCACATGAGTGTTCTTGAGCTGGCCAATGCATCTAGTGCTCTTGGAGAGAAGATGTCAGATGAAAAGCTTGTGAGGAAGATCCTTAGGTCCCTATCTAAGAAGTATAAGATGAAGGTTACTGCAATTGAAGAATCATAAGACATCAGTAAGATGAGAGTAGATGAGCTCATTGGATCTCTTCAAACTTTTGAGCTTGGGTTGAATGAGGAAGAACCAGAAAAGAAGCCAAAAAGTATAGCCTTGGTGTCAAATGTTGCAGAAGATAAAGGAAAGAGTTTTGAATCGCAGGAGGATCTATCTCAGGCCATAGTGATGTTGGGAAGACAGTTCACCAAAGTATTCAAGAAAATGAATAATAACTCCAGGCCTAAGGTCAAGAACATGACTTCTGACACCAGCAAGAAGGATGAAGAGAAAACTACCCAAGATAAAGGAGTTCAGTGCTTTGAGTGTGAAGGGTATGGACATGTCAAGAAAGAATGTCCCACCTTCTTGAAAAAGCAGAAGAAGGGCATGACAGTTTCCTGGTCTGACTTTGATAGTGAAAGTGAAAGTGAGTCAGCAAAGCATGTGAGAGCTTTAACAGGAGCTGTGGTTTCTGATGATGATTCTAGTGATGGAGAAGTAACTTATGAGGAGTTAGCATCTACCTATCAAGAGTTGTGTTTGAAAAGTACTGAGATTTGTCAAGAAAACAAGTGCCACAAGCAACAGATTGCTCAGCTAGAGAATGAAAAGACGGATCTGGAGAATGAAGTGGTGCTAGTTAAAGCTCACCTTGATCAAATGACCAAGTCTGTTAGGATGCTGAGCTGTGGTACAGACACACTTGACAAGATCCTTCAGTCAGAAAAAGCTACTAGAGACAAAGCTGGGATAGGTTATGTAGCTGAGGACAAGGGAACTTCAGAAGGAAGCACTTCAGGTTCAAAGAAGGAAGTGTCACAAATTTCATCTCAACATCAGCCAAAGAAGCAGGATTCTACCCCTAAGAAAGCTGATGTTTCACAACCTAAGAAGATTGAGAAGAAGACTGGTCCCTATCAGAAGAGAAAGCAGCCACAAGGAGCTAGTCAGTATATGCCCACAATACCACGAGAGCATGCAAGCTGCTCAGTTCAAACAGCACATGTCTCATCAGGTGTATCAACATTAGGACAACTGGTATGGTTATGGATATGGATACACCAATGTTGTTCCTTATATCTATGGAAGAAGAAAGCCACACCATCATGGGAGACAATCAAGGAAACAGCATTCTCAGCCGTCCTATGGGAGAAGATACCATCATAATAGATGGCAGGGCAGTTATGGTAGGAGGAGACCACATTATGGATGGCAGCATAAGCAATCTCATCATGGCAGATGATTCAGAGATGAAAGGGTGAGATGCTATTATTGTGGAAGGTTTGGACATATGCAGTACTCATGCTACAAGCTGCATGGATACCCTCAACCTCAAAACAGATGGACAGAGCACAGGCCCAAAGTTGTTAAACAATGGGTACCTAAGGAGAAGGTGAAGTGCTTGTTGGCTCACTTGGCTGACAAAGAGGCTAACGAAGGAACATGGTATTTTGACAGTGGGTGTTCCAAACACATGTCTGGATGTAGATCCATGTTTGCTGAACTTAAACCTTGCCCCTCTCATGAGGTTATATTTGGCAATGGAGAAAAAGGTGTTGTTACAGGAGTTGGGAAAGTGCAAGGTGGTGGTAGACCTGAACTTGACAATGTTATGTTTGTCAATGGCTTAAGTGCAAATCTGATCAGCATAAGCCAGTTGTGTGATGAAGGTTACAAGGTAAACTACACTAAGCATGAGTGTGTGGTTTCTGATGAGCATAATCAGACTGTTATGAAGGGTACCAGAACCAAGGATAACTGCTATCAGTGGATTTCTCTTGAAGGAAATTCAACTAATGATGTTCAAGTTGATGTTATAACATCAGGCTATGACATCAGGAGGCTGAAAGGTCACTCAGAGTTAGTGAGTCCTGATGTGAATTGTTTAAAAGGAAAGTATTTGTGGAGGGAAAAAGTCATTGACACTCCAAATCAAGCTCCTTGCCTCAGACTCCCCTTTCCCGATGGTGCAACATCACGCTTTTTCAAGGCCCTGTTCTCGCAACGAATTAACTCCTTTGACTTCAAGAATCAACTCTCACTGAAAAGAGTCATGGCGTCTCCATCCAAGAAATATGAGTGTCAAAGTTCCACAAAAGGAAGAGCTAGGGTTTCCACTGACGAAGGTTCAGCATCCGATCCTATGGACATTGAGCCCCTCTCAACCATTCTTCCTGAATCAGGTAAATCTAGACCTTCTAAACTTGTTCCAAAAAGGGCAGGGACTATTTTTAGAGATAAGGAAATGAAAAAGCTAGTTACGAGTGTGCTATTTAGTAATAAAACAGCACCTAGGTCATCCACTTCTCAAACTGTTGAGGAAAGGGTAGATATGGACAAAAACTTAGGTCAGATTGTTGATAAAATCTTTGAGAAAGGGCTCCCTATAAAGGGTATATCTAGACCACTGAGACAAATGCCTGCGGAACATTCTGAAAGGGAAAAGAGCGACATGCAAAGTGAAGCTACAAATCTTCATAGAGTTGCTATGTCTGTTATTGAAGATTCTGAAGTAAGAATAGAAGAAGATGATGTGCAGGAGGAAGCTAATGTTAAGGGAGATGTTGGAACATCACCTGCTGAAACTACTCTTGGTGAAGAAAATAATGAGGATGTCATCAATGTGGTTGATTTATCTGATGATGAAGTCATTGGAAAAGTTGTTCCAAGTATTGCTAAGAGACTGAAGACAAGGAAAGGAAATACAGCTGAATCCTCTCCAAAGAAGTCGTCTGAAGGCAAGAAGAAAACTGTTGTTGGTCCAACCAAGCCATGGAGCAAAGTGGCTGTGAAATCCAAAAAGAGGAAAATAAGGGAAGATTCTAATTCGGACCTTGATGATGAGGATGATGTTCATGACATCACACCTGTCAGAAGGAAAATTTTGAAGAGAATATCTGACAAAGTCCCTGAAGTTCCAGTCGACAACATTTCCTTTCATTATGCCAGCAGTGCATCAATATGGAAATTTGTATGTCAGAGAAGACTGGCCCTAGAGAGGGAGCTTGGAAAAGAAGCTTTAGAGATGAAGGATATTATGGAGCTGATTAATGAGGCTGGGTTGGTAAAGACTGTGACCAAGTTTCCCAAGTGCTATGAAAGTCTTGTCAAAGAAATTGTTGTCAACATTTCTGGAAATATTGCTGATAAAAAGAGCATTGATTTCATGAAAGTTTATGTGAGAGGGAAGTGCATTAATTTCTCTCCTAGTACTATCAATAAGTATCTAGGAAGAGATGATGAAGAGTATAGTGAACTTGAGATGACTGATAATGATATATGTAAAGAGATTACAGCTGGTCAGATAAGGGTTTGGCCATTGAAAGGGAAGTTGCAGGCCAGTAAACTTAGCATCAAGTATGCAATTCTTCACAGAATTGGTGCTGCCAACTGGGTGCCAACAAACCACAAGACAACAATCGTTGTTGGATTGGGCAGGTTTATCTGTGCTGTTGGGAAGAAGATCAAGTTTGACTATGGAAGCTACATCTTTGAGCAAGTGGTGAAACATGCTGAAACAAACGCTATCAAGTTACCCATAGCATTCCCATCTCTTGTATGTGGAATCATCTTGGAGCAACATCCTAAAACTTTAACAAGCTCAGACATAGCTTGCCAGAGGAAGACAGCCTTGTCCCTACACCCTAAACTATTTTCAGGACATCATGTTCCAGACATTGTTCTAACATCAACTACGGAAGTCAAGAAGAAGACTACAAAGGCTGAACTGATCGAAGAATTGAAGACCATGTGCAAAGACCTTGATGCAGTCATCAGTACCAGTTTGGTTAGAAAAGAGAGACTTGAAAAGCTGATCCAGCAATTAGAACTGGACAGTGGTGATGATGTTGAGAACAATGTTAATGGCTCTGAGGAAGATGAAATTGATGAGTGTGAAAATGCCAGTGAGGATAGCTCAGAGGAGGAGGAAGATAATCCTGGAGAACAATCTAGTTCAAATGAAGACTAGCGTATTTGCTTTTGCACCTAGTAGTTTTAGTTTATTTTCTGTCTTTGTTTCTGCACTTAATGTGCTTGCTTATGTAATTTGAATATTGTGCTGTTTTTAGTTTCCTTCTATGATTTGTTTTGCCTGGTTGCTAACTGAGAGGCTAACAATGAGAGCTAGGGTTTACTGACTATAGTTAATAGGGCTGCTAACTAAAGTTTGCCTAATTGTGGCTAAAAAGGGGGAGAAAATAGCCAAGATAGTCAAAGAGTATCAAAGAGTATTATTGCCAAATGTTGCTAATGCGATGCAGATATTAAGGGGGAGATAAATTGATGCTGCCAAAAGGTGTTTAGTTGAAAAGTGGTAATGCTGTATTAAGGGGGAGTTTATCATGGCAATTGAAGAGTGCAGCCAAGCAGACATCAAGGGGGAGAAAAGTGCTGCACACTGTGAGCTACTGAACAGCTGTGATGCTGGTTCATGTTTTAGAGGGGGAGCACCAATTGGATGTTGTTAATAATGAAGATGGTGCTGCAGCAGATCAAGTGATGAAGACTGTGAGTATTGTCAAACTGCTGCTAATGAGAGTTTCAAAATTTTGAAGTTATTCCGCTGCTGAAGTCTCTGAAGATGCAGAGATTGTTTTAGCCAAAATTAGCCAAAGGGGGAGATTGTTAGTTCCTGGATTGGCTGGAATTTTGGTAAAACAAAGTATATTCAATGTTGATGTCAAGGTGCTGATGTTGCAACATTGAAGTCTTAACACTGGGCTGTGTTAAGTAATTAATTGCTGAAGTTGGATGTCTGATGTCACACAGGTGATGTTGTAACATCAGATCTGCAGAATTAACAACAGCAGGCTGTGATGTTGTTAGGGTTGCGTATTAGCCGGAATTTTGGAGAGCAAGTTGTCTCATTGGATGCGAATATCTTGGGATAGATATTTGCTGCTGCATAGGAGATCTGTTGCAGATTTGTAGGAGATTTAAAAGGTTGAAGATTTAAAAAGATTTTAGGAGAAAATCTGTTTTAGATATTCAGTTTTAAATAACAAATCTGGGAGATATTGTAGCAAGTCCAAGACCAATTCAAGGAGCTATATAAAGCGCACAAGACCAAAGGAAAAAGGTACAGAAAACATTCAGAAGATCAGAAGCTGGAGGCTTAGTGTCTAGAGTTTGTTTAGAGTGCTTGTATTTACACTATTCTAGGGTTGAATAGGTGTTGAGTTTCTGTCCTCTCTAGAAGCTGTGAAGCAATAGAGAGTGGTTGCTTGATCGAAGCTGTGAAGTAAGATCAAGGGTACTCAAAGTGGTTTCTTTGAGAGTTTGTAAGGGATTGAGTGGTGTTCTCATACCTAAGTGGTTTCTTAGGTAGGAAGTCATTAGTAGAGTATAAGTTTAGGAGATTGTCAACGGGTTGTTGAGTCTGTAAATTATATCTACAAGTAGTGAATTCCATCTCTGGGTTGGTAGCCCCCATAGTAGGTTGGTTGTAACCGAACTGGGTCAACAATTCTTGGTGTTATTTTACTGTTATTGCTGTCCATTGTGTAGAGTGTGTTGTTGTGACATCACACCTTAACATCACACGTCTGATACCAGAATTTCACAAAGGCTTTGGCTTGGTGGAATTACTTCTCATGCAAGGCAGCCTAGCCCCTCCTAAGAGCAGGGCTATGTCTTGACCAAATTCACATTCTTCAGATGTTTTTAATGTTGTTTAATCAGAGAACTTGACTGAGTAGAGTGGCTTTGTTGAAAGTGCCCTATTTCACATAAATGCCTTTGAATTCAAGGCATATATGCCAAAATGCATTAATCTCAAGTTGGAAGATCCATTGGCTTTTGGACTCAGCCCTATCAGTTGGATTAGTTGGCTTATGATCAGATTGAATGCATGTGGCATAGTGATCATTAATTTTGACTTAGAACTCGTGGATGGCAAGAAAACTCACAAACTGATTTTTCATGGCAGCCTTGACATGGTGTGTTGTAGCAGCCATAACTCTTGGCTCAAGTGGAGTGGTTTCATGCCAATGAGTTGCTTGGATTGTAGGAAATATGTATAACAACTTTGATGTTTACACCTTGAATTTATTCAGCTTGGAACTGTGTGAAAAAATCCCACAAGTTTTGGTGTTTCCAACAAAATCTGTCTTGGACAAAAAATTTTCTAAGTGTTGGAAAAGTTGTACTTTCATGTTTTTAGTGATTTTGGTCCAACCATAACTCAGAATTCATAATGAATTGGAATGAGGTGTAGTTGAAGCTTTTCTAGAGAGCCATGAGAGCTACAAATCCAGCTTTGGATGGGAAAAATGGCCTTGTGGTTTAGGAGTTATGGTCCTCCAAAGTTGGTACCCTAGCCACTTTGTTCCATAACTTAGAAAATTTTCTAAGTTTTTATGGTTACCCGTTTTACAAGTTATCCCACTTTTCTTGATTTTTCTTGATGAATGATGATCCAAATCACACATTAACATCATTTTAGGGTTAAAAAACCATAATTGTGAAAATTCTCAAAAAGTCAAAGTTTGACTTTTGTGCACAGTTGACTTTTTGTCAGATGAATTCCAAACTGTGCGATCCTCTATGAAATCAAGTCCTTGACCTAAATCAAACTTGATGGATTGATTTCATAGGTGTTATAGGGTGTATTGAATCATGTCTTAGGGTTTGGGAGCATGTCCTGGTCAAAAGTCAAAGATACAGTTGACTTTTCTCGCAAAACCCTAACTGTGGTTCAGATGAAATTGAAACTTGTTGCTCAAGCTTCTTGGCTCAATCCATTGTTACAAATGGACCAATGTGGTGTGTTATGGACTCTCAAATCATCTCTTGAGGTCTTGGCTCATGATTTGTCCCAAAAGTCAACTTAGGGGTGAATTAGGTCAAGAAACCCTAATTCCTGATTTTTTTTTATGAATGCATCCCCTGAGGCTAAATTGACTAGATGATTGGGTTCATGAGATACCTTGGAGCATCATAGGTTATGCTTTGAAGCATTGGCTCATGCCCAGGGGAAAATTTCCATCTGGAGGCCCTGGTCGACCAAACCCTAATTTGGTGACACTGGCGATCTTAAGGCTTGATCCACCTAGAAGGGAGAAGCCTTGTGCTTAATCCTTGAAGTGGGAGTCCTCTTGATCCTTTGTGGATGTTTGAGAGGCTAGACAAGTTGAAGATCATGTCATTTCTTGATTGATCCTTTGTCTAAGAGCTCTGAGAGGGCTTGAAACCCTAAGCCTGATTGTAGTGGATGATCACCCATCTTTGGGGAGACTAATGGTTCATCCATATGGTGATGATGATTTGTACAATGATGGGAAATATTAGTGGTCAAAATTTGGGGTATGACAACCACCATCATTAAAATACATCATCCATGTTTGCCACTCACAGAAGAGTAGTTATTACCCATAACCGATTAATATTTCTCCATTAAATTAAGTAACTGCTTCGTTTTCTTTTCCCATACAGTTACACCCTTTAGTATACCCTAAGCAATCATGACTTACCTAGGGAATAGTTAATCCAAATATTTTTTACTGATTTAGTCATTACTCTCCACTCTTACTTGCCTATAAATAGTAGGATTTTGCTTTACCATTAATTCATTCTCAAATCTAAAATATCATCCTCCTAAAAATCCTCTCTAAAAATACAACAAAGATGATGACTTCTCAAAGAACTGGCCCAACCTTTTTAGGAAGAAAAGAAAACTTAGAAGTTATTCCTGAGAGAACACCTAATCTATCTCGTCTCAGAAATGATGGTTTGGAAATAATAAGAAGCATGCAAGCTCAGTCTTGGCAGTGATATTACTCTCTATTAAATGGTCCCATTTTTCCAGACCTTGTTAAGGAATTCTGGAATTTTTCCAGGGTCAGCAATGACGGAAACACCATCTGGTCTGAGGTCCACTTTCACCCCATCGATATCTATGTCTCCTCAATAGAGAAAATCACTAGATGCATCTCCTGCGGAGTCACTATAAATGACTTCCAATCTGATTTAAGCATGGTGGACAGGTGCAGAATCCTGTTTGATGATTCAGTTCCTTATGAATCGAACAACCCTGAGAAGCTCCTTCCTACCCCCAAAACCTGGCTCAAATTTTCCTTGACCAACCTTCATCCACGTGCGACTGCAAGAAGCACTCTGACTCATGACGACAGAATCTTCGTCTTCCTCCTAACGCATCACGTTACAATAGATCTTCCCAAGACTATTCTTAACCACATGAGACACTCTATCAAAGTCTCAAGAAACCAGATGCATTCTTACATTCCATATGGAAGAATAATATCTGAAATAATTTTGAAAGAAAAGGCCTGGGGATTGATAAGCAGGCTTGAACCATCACCTTCACCAGTCGAAACCAGATGTGAAAGAGTGGACAGTGTTAAAGATTTTGATTAAGTTTTAAATCTCGATGTTTTCAAATTGATGCTATGATTTGTTGATTATCGTTTTGTGTTGTTCTGGGTTGATAGCTTTGTCTCATTTTAATCAATGAAAATGCTTTATTTGATCTCTAAAGATATTTTATCACTTAAATTATTCTTTATCGTATTGATCTAATTATGCTTAATGCTTAAAAGCTCTAAACGCTCTAAACTTTTTGATGATGTCAAAAAGGGGGAGAAATAGAAATATGATTTTGATTAAAAAGAAGAATCTAAAAAAGAATGCAAACTCAAACAAATGAATTAATCATATAAAATGAGTTTTCTACTAACGGTTGTTGTTTGATGTTTAACCGAGGAACTCTGAACAAGTTCACTAGGCATTCTCAGAACAGGTTAAGAAAGAAGAACTGTGATAGAAGTTCTTATGAACTGGTTGTTCATATGATCAAAGTCGTACACTTCGTGAACATGTGTTCAGAATCAGATCTACCCAGTACTGTCCAGAAGTTGAGAACTTTCTGAAAGTCAAAGTTATCGTGATCTCTGTTTCACTTGGTTCAGAAGCTGTAAGCTATCTGAGAATATGATATTCAGAACATAAGAATCAGAAGAAGGAAGGCTCTGAAAGCAGTCAAAGTAAAATCTACATCTCAAGATGTTTTTCAGAAGAACTGTGAAAATCAAAAGTCAAGGACTGTCTGAAGATCCGGATTGAAGATCCAAGAAGAAGTAGTTCTGATTTAACCAAGTACCAATTAAAAAGAAAATGATTTGGTATTAGACTAAATCAATAATTGGTAATCCGACTCTGTATATAAAGATTGGTATCAGACTCAATTTGTAGTGATATCAATCAGAGCTAAGCTGTGAAATGTCTTCATATACCTTCATTGGTATCAATATCAGCACACTAAGGAAATACCTTTCAATTGGTATAAGAATACCTTCAGTTGGTATCAGACTCAACATACTCTGGTATCAAACTCAATACACATTTTGGTATCAGAAAAGAATCAGATAACATGTGTACCAGATTCAGAATCAAGCGTTGATTGATCACTAAATTAACCTTCTATTGGTATCTGATCAAGAATCAAGCTTTGATGAACCACTGAGTTGTGACAGTAACAAGGTTCTGAGATGAAGGCATGTGTTGAAAGTTAAACTCTGAATAGTCATGATCATTATTGGTGATTATAAATTAAAATTTCTGAATTTCAATTCTGAAGATCCCAATATCTGACTTATGGAAATTAAGGGGAAACTACCCAGAAGATTCAAATGTTAAATCCTAAAATCTTCACAAAGTCTGAAACTCAGGGGGAGTTTCTCAAAGACGGTGTTTGTCTTTGATAAATATCGAGGCTATGTTATTAGATAAGAACTGTTCTGTTTTTGTGCTTAAATGATTCTGCTAAAAAGTAGAAAATGCTTCAGATGTCTCTGAAGATTATAAGCTCTTATATGACATTAAAAAGGAACTAAGTTCTAAATATCTGAAGATGGAAGTTCTGATAAACTAGTCCAGATGCTGAAGACTTTTGTCTCCTTAAAGACAAGATGGAGAAGTAGTCCTTTTCTAATCCTTGTTCTGGCAACTCAAGTTGTTACTTTGTGTGTCTTTGGATCATATAAGATTCTAGATGATCATAGATAAAACTTTAAGGATAACACATTCAGGGGGAGCTGCTGTTCCGGACTCTGAATATGTTTAGTTTTGGTGATTACCTTGTATAAAATGTTCAATCAAAATACATGGTTTTGTCATCATCAAAAAGGGGGAAATTGTGAGAGCAAGAGTTGTCTCTACAAGTCGTCTCTATGTTTTGATGATAACAATGGTATTTGTGAAAGAACCATTTTATGTTCTAACGTGTGTAGTGTGCAGATCATAATCATAGAAGATATCATATCCAACAAGCACCAGCCAGATGTGCGTAATTGATTATATGCGAAGTTACTATGTGTGACACAAGTCGCAAGAAGCAAGTATGCTTCTGTATCTGATCATGATCAGTCAGATCCAAGGATGTCGATATTGCTATTGCAATGCTCTTGTGGATGCTTTTTGAAAGTGGTTGTGATTCTGAAGATTGCGAAGCTTCTGAAGAAGATAATGTTATAGAGAACTGAAGTGCTGAAGATTCCAATGACTTGAAGTTCTGAAGGCTGAAGGCTCTGAAGACCAAGAACAGAAAGACTCTGAAGACTTATGCATTCTGAGGATCATGGTTCCAAAGGTCAAGTGCTGAACACTCTGAAGACTGATTCCTAATGGACGACTTCGGAAAACTGAAGACTTGGAGTTTCAGATATCCTGTTAAGAAGTCTCTACTCATGCTTTAATCAAATTACCATCAGAAGCCTCTGAAGATCTGAAGACAAATGTTACCATTGTGAACGACTGTACACAGTGCCCAAGAAGATATATCATGTCACTTCCTCCACAGTAAAAAGGAGATGTGTTAGTACAGCTTTATCATTACACAACGTCTCTTTTCCAACAACCAACAGTAATTCAAATGGCTATATTTTACTAGGCTATTTAAAGAAAGGAGTATTCGCTTATGAATGTATCGATTCAGTCCATCAATGGAGAATTGATCAAGTCATTGTGTGAAGATAGCAACAACAATGAGTTCTCGTTGTAACACTTAAACATCCAAAGCTATCACCATTTACACATGGCCATTGTTGTTGAAGCTCAAAGATTAGAAATCAACACAACAATAATCAATTGGTACAGAAGCTGTTGATGAAGAAGGAAACATTGCAAATCAGTCAAGTCATCAACCACCTTCTCGTCAGTGCTACATTAAAGATCTAAAGCAAGGAGTTATTGCTCAAAGCTTTCTCAACCAAGAAGACGAAGAAGAAGAAGATCTACAAGATGTCAACAAGTATCAAATCAACATACATCCTTGTAGTTTCTTAAGATAGCAAGGAGCTGTTGCTCACATCTTGCTTGAACACTTGTGTGTTCTTATGTACTTAAACTTAGGAGTAATCTGCTTGTTAAGAAGAATCTTTGTAATCTCCTGTATAACTATTTCTTGGTGAATTAGGATTCCTTGAGTGGTCAGTGTGACCGGAGACTCGAGAAGACAATGGTTGGGTGTCATTGTGGTAAATCCTGAAATAGGGTCAGTAGGAGTTATATTCATTGCGATGAATCCCTGAACGTCTACCTGTGAAATCCTAGCAGTAGATCTTGCGAGATTGGAACCTGCAGGTCAATGTTCGTTATATTCATTCAGTTGAATCCCTGAACGGTTCATTGTGTGTTAGTCACTGGTGTTAGCCCGTGCACATGTAATCGAGATTGGTTATAGTGGATTAAGTCTTTGTGTTCAAGGCAAAATCACCTGAGGAGGGTGGACTGGATTAGCTTGAGAGTTGCTCAGGTGAACCAAGATATATCGTGTGTTCTTTACTCTTGTTATGCTTTATGTTATTGTTTTTGTTTCTGTATTGAGTATCAGAACCTTACATAAGCGAGTCAGAACCTTGCAGCCTAACTCTGATAAGCTTCCGCACTGCAAGTTCTGAATAATGCATATTGTGTTCAGACTCTTGTTGGTTCTTATGTTTCATGCATGGCAAGTCTGAATGTTACTTCGCGAGTCAGAATCTCTCAAAGAACTCTGATGTTATCTCAGTGTCTTAACGATAAGAAGTGAAAAGTTGCTAAAGAGTAAATACACAATTCAAACCCGCCCCCCCCCCCCCCCCCCCTTTCTTGTGTCTTTCTCGCACCTTAAATCATGACATTCATACCAAACCACGTTCAAAAGTTTAGGAAATCTTGCACAAAGATGTTTAACTTAGGATGAATCAATCACTTAAGGTTGTAGGATGCACAACAAAGTATGAGATGGACATGTAAATGACATGGATCAGAACTTAAAACATGTGTTCAAGGTATGAGAATGACCTTGAGTTGTCATAGAAGTACCATGTTAAAGCATCTTTAAGAGTTACACAAGTCTACACACAAGTAGTTCACTTATGATGCAACAAACATGTTTGATCAAACAAGGCATAAATAATCATGAAAGTATTCATGTGGAATGGTATAGGTCAGAAGTGAATGCATGTTTAGATGTTTATTAATGACCTCAAGTCATCATAAATTTTTTATGTTAATGCACATGTAGAAGTCAAAACAAGTAATGCACAAAACAAGTTTCAAACATTTTCTAAGGACTTGTAACTTGTAAGTTAAGTAAAGATGGAACACATGAAGCATATACACATGTATGAGTACCTAAGTCAGTAGGTAAGGACTTCTAATGTTGCATGTTTAAGTGTTATAAGAATCATCACAAGGTATGTACACAAGACCTAAAAAGAATGACCAAAATTAGTGCACATTTGAGGTCATGTTCAAACAAATTTCAAACATTTTCGAACATCCAATGATGACCTATAAAATGAAATTACAAGGCTTTAGCTCATGTCCTAACAATGTAAACCAATGAACCAAAGATTCCTAATGGATTGCATAAATGTTGTAACGCCCCGATTTGTTTAATTGCATTTATTTATTTCATTTATGTGAATTTTGTGAAATGTGTGAATTTATTGTATTTTACCTGCTAATTGAGTTAATTGGTTAATTTCCCTGATAGGTAAAATATTTGCAATAAATTATAATTTCTTTTCAACTTTTATTTCCCGAAATATATTTCATCACTGTTTATGTTTTATCGCATTTAGAGAGCGTTTGCGAGATATTTGAGTTGAGGGGTAAAATAGTCTTTTTAGGGGATTAGATATTTTGAATAAATAGAAAGTGGAGAGAAAAAGAGAGAAAAGAAAGGGAAAGAAAAAGGAAGAGAAGGAAAAGGAGAAGAAAGAAAGAGAGAAGAGGAGAAAGAGGAAAAATCGGGAAAACTCCGTTTCGAGCGCGATTAATCGGGTAAGGGTGAGAAGTTTCAATTATGTCTTGCTTGTGTATGTATATGTGTTGTTTGTTGTAATTGTTTTGGTTGTTTAGTAACTTTTCGTATCGATTGAAATTCGGAGCGATTGATAGAAATTGATGTTTTCACGAATGATTTGATGAAATGCATGCCTAAATGTGTTCTAACAGGTTGTTTTGAGTCATTGGGTGCCATAATATCATGTGGGTTGAAGATTTGGATCATTTTTGGGTCCCAAATACATTTTGGAGAAATTCTGGTTCGTCCATATTCGCCAGGCGAGTTAGTGGCGAGTCCGTTTCGCCAATGATTCGCCAGGCGAATTTGTCTGGGACAGCAAAAACAATATTTTCGTATTTTTGTCATAACTTTTGAACCGTAAGTCCGTTTTGACCCTCGTTTGAAGCGTTGGAAACCTAATAAAATATTATTTCTTTTAAAAATGGTTTGGAGGGAAGTAGATGAATTATTTAAGTCGTGGTTTTGTAAAAGTGTCGGGTTGTCGGGTTTTTATCACGTTAAATGCGTGCGGTTGGTGTTTTACAGTGTGTTGTGCTATTATTATATAATGTGGAGCTTTTATGTGGTTTATATGATGTTGAGGCATGTGTTAAGATGTTGTGATGGTTGTGGTTGATGGTGAGTAATTCTTGATGTGAATTTATATGAGCGTATATGCTAAAGTGCTAATTGTTATGGTTTGTGGATTATGATGAAATGCATTGTGTTGTGTTTGATTTCAATGCATGAATGATGAGATGATTCATATTGTTGGTTTGTGAAGATGCATTTGATTGTCATGAGTCAATGTATGCCAAGCATCATGATATGCATCTTGTGATGTCGTGTGCCCTAGTGGGTGTGAGCGACGAATCGATTCCAGAGGGAATCCACTATAACATCGTGTGCCTTAAAAATAAGAGGACCTAAAGCGATCGGATCGGATCGTGTGCCTTAAAAATAAGAGGTGTGAGCGATGATTATAGACGATCGTGTGCCTTATACAAAGAGGTGTGAGCGATCAGGTCGTGTGCCCGTGTGGGGTGTGAGCGATCCATAAACGTCGTGTGCCTTAAAAATAAGAGGTGTGAGCGATCGGATGGATCGTGTGCCTTAAAAATAAGAGGTGTGAGCGACGGGGAACATCGTGTGCCCAACGGGGAGTTACATTAAGTAACAAGCGATGATTCCAGCAGAGTTCCTGAGTGAACTGGTGACGAGAAATTATGGATGGATGGTACCGCATATGCATTGCATAGAGTCGTTGTGTCGGTCTCTGTGCATTTGCATAAATCATGATTGGATTGATTATGTGTGGTAAATTGTGCATTGATTTGTTATGTGTTGAGATTTATGATTGGATTGGTGAATTGATGTGCATACGTGATAAATGCATTGTTTATGGACGATATGCTATGTATGAAAATATGTGAGGTGGTGGTGTGTTTCCGTGTTTTATGACTTGGTGTGCCTTATGTATGAATATGTGATTATGTTAGTATAATTGGTATATGTTACGTGTATTAATATGTGATGCTTGTGGTGAGAATAACTGTGTATGTGAATTTTTATGTTTTGCATATTATTATGCAATCTTGATTTAGTTGTTATTTCTCACCCTTCTGCTGTGGTTTGTTGCTCTATGAGGCAATTGCAGATTTGTAGTCTTGGAGGCTTTTGTGAAGACTAGTTCTCCATTCTTTTGTCGGTCTTGGTGTCTGCTCTGATACGTAGCACGGGAGTCGGGGAACGATTATGTTATATATGTGTACAATGGTTGAATATATTTTGTATTGCTTTTGTATGTATATTTTGACGTTATAAAACCATTCCTTTGTAAAACAAGTCGGTTATGGATCTTTCCGCTTTATTCCATAATTGAACTTTAACTTTATATGGAAAAAGTTTCCCCTTTGAGGGTATTCTATTTTGTGCTATGTATCAAATTTATGAGCAGGGATTGTGTTTTATTTATTTAAATGTGGCATCCTTGTTTCTGTCGGAAAAATAAATTTTTATCTACTCTGATTTATTTATGTATTATTTATTCGCGATGGGAATTGGGGTGTTTCATTAGTGGTATCAGAGCAGGTCGGTCCGTCCGGCCAAGTTATTGAGTCAGTTGGTGTGACAGTTGAATATTGTCGATGTTGGTTGTCCCTTAGTACGTGATATGTGTGTGGAGCACTGTTGGTACTTTCTGGTTTCCTAATCTTTTGTCTTCAGGTGTTAGAATGAGATAAGTGGGGGAGAAGCTGGTACTTCTCCAAGTTGCTTCAGGTGTGGAGCGTTGGATCAGTGTGTTGTGAATTGCAAGAGTGTAAGTGTTGTTTGGACAGTGTTGTTCCCAGGTCCGGAGGGAATGCGGAGGTAAGGTTTATGTCAACTAAGGATTTGTGCCTTAGGTAGTTTTGTGCATAAGATGCAAGAAATGCTATTATAGTTTGGTGAAGGCGGTTTATGCCCCATCGTGATTGTCGGCTGGCTATTGACAAATTGAGGAACTGATCACCCTTAATCTCTTATTGATAGTAGACGAAAATTATGTTGGATGGAATAGACGTGTCTTTCCGGCTTTGATAGTGTGTGTAATGAATTGCTTGGAAATTGAATATGTGTTGGTTTGGAAAAGTTGGATTTGGAGGTGTGGAAACCATGGAAATGCAGCAGAAAATTCTGGTTCTGGTGCGATTCGCCAGGCAAATTGGGAATTCGCCAGGAGGATTAGGTCTTGCCAATGGTTCGCCAGGCGAGGTGCTGGCAAAGGGGAATTCGCCCGGCGAAATCGGAAGTCACCAGGCGAAATCGGAAAGACAGAAATGTGGTAGCTTCTGTAACTTTTGGGGTTTTCCAAATTTGTGGTTCGCCACTAGTTCGCCAGGCGAAGGTCTGGTGAAGAGGTATTCGCCAGGCGAAATCCTTACTCGCCAGACGGATCTGGCTGTTTTCCAATAATTGACTTTCCTTCAAAAATTCATATCTTTTGACTCGGGTGTCTGATTTAAGCGTTCTTTATATCGATATGAAGCTATGAAAGTGTTCTATGCTATGGAAAGTGAAATTTTTGTTTATGAGACAGATTAGAGGTTTTGGTATGTTGGTCCAGAGGGAAGTCATTGAGAGAGGATGATAGGGTATCGTTAATGGTTGTTCTCAGAGAGTAGAGTGTGAACTCAAATTTGACGAAGGTGAAGATTTGAGGTTTGGATCTGCTAAGAAAGTAGAAAACTCTTAGTAGATGGGACTAAGAGGTTTGTTTTGTCGATGATGATAGTGTTCTGGGAAATTGGCAGGAAGTCACAGTGATGGGCCGTCAGTTGTTCATGGTTTTCGGATGTGTTTTTGGATGGAATATTAAGGTGTTGTCTTGGAGAGCTCCAGTTTTGTTAGTAGCAAAAAGAGAGGATGATTGAACGGGATAACACGCATGATGTGTATGATGGTATTGGGACTATGGAAAGTAAAACTTGGAATTCTGCTGAGGGTTGGAGTCTTTGAAGTTTAGGGCATTAATGGAAATTTTGAGAAAACCCTTAGGTGTGGATGTAATATTTGAGAGTTCTTTTTGGTTGGTTGTTGCTACACGTTGGGATTTATAGAATTTGGACTGTTAAGAGAAGAAATTGGGTATAGATTACGGGCAGTTGAATAAGGTAACGATTGAGAACAAGTGTCCATTTTCATGAACAGATGACTGGAATGGATTTTTGGTCGAGTATTGGGATTAATCGGAATTACGTGAATTACGTAAAATGGAACAGTTAAAACGTTAAAAACTTCAAGCCATGTGTCTGGAATGTTTGTGGAGTAGAGGAATTGTATCTTCTATATTTAATTGGATAAGTTCGTAGTGGCTTTGATTGAGGATATTCGGATTTGTTATAAACTCAGAGAAAGGATAGGTAGAGTGTTTGAGAATTGAATTACAAGTGTTGAAAAGAGACGAAGTTTTATGCGAAGTTATTCAAGTGAGAATTTTGGTTGAAAAGGTTAGTTTTCTTGGTTATGTTAATGGACCCATCGGAAGTAGATGCAGTTCTACAATGAGAGGTTCCGAAGTTGGTTAAGGAGATTAGAAACTTTTGGGCTCAGTTGGTTGTTACAGAAGGCTATGGAAAACTTTGCTAAGTTCGTACTTCTGTTATCTCAGTTGACTTGTAAAGGGTGAGTCATTTGTCTTGGGTGTTCGTTGTAAGTAAGTTTTAGTGAGCTTAAGTGGAATTTGTCTACGGCTCCAGTTTTGATTCTGTGTGATCCTAATAAACATTTTGTGAGGTATTGTGATGTGTCTCTGAAGAGTGTAGTCAGGTGTTAATGCAAGAGAGTAAAGTCGTGGCTTATGCTTTACGACAATTGAGGATTTATAAAAGGATCTATACTATTCTGGATTTGGAATTGGTTGCGGTCGTATTGTGTTGGAATATTTGGAGGTATTATCCTTATGGTTCTAGGCTCGAAGTGTTTGGTAATCACAAGAGTTTAGAGTGCTTGTTTGGTATGAAGGAATAGAGTATGAGACAACGAGGAGGGTTGGAATTAGTGACGAGTTATGAATTTGGCTTGGATTATCCTTCGGGAAAAGCTAAGGTTGTGCCTGAAAAGTTAAGCCAAAAGTTGTTATGCATGTCTGTTTTGATGGTCAGAGAATTGAAATGATTTGAGCAGTTTCGAGACTTGTGTCTGGTGTGTGAGGTAACACCGTAGAGTGTGAGGTTGGGTATATTGAAAGTGAATAGTGATTTTTGGAGAATATGAGGAAGAGTTAGACTTTCGTCGTGAGATTGGTAGTTTTGATGGTTGCGAGTAATCAAAGTGGCGCAGCGGAAGCGTGGTGTGACGCATTTGGTATATGTGTGTGTGACTTGTAAGAGTTCATAAGTTGAATATTGGAAATATGTAGGAGTGATGAGGCCATTGGACGTTTCAAAATGGAAGTGATAAGTGGAAGGTTTCAATATTAATCAGGTACTAATATGTAGTTGGGTGTTTTGGTCGTATGTTCGATTGGTGAAGCGTAGCATTGTTGTAATATTGTTGTGTGACAAGGATGTTGGTATCATGGTTATGTAGAGGTTGTTGAAACGATGTTGGGTCGTGGAACTTTATGTTCTTGTTGTGTTTCGGTTCAAGAGTGAACCTGTGTGTGTTCGTAACTTGGGTATTCCTTGAGTCGTGAGTTGGTCGTCAAGTGCATTGTATGGGCTTTGCATCTTGTCGTTGTAGTTGTCGTCGTGTCGTGTTGTTGTAGTAGTTGTTGTTAGCGGGGTGGTTTTTTAGTTTGTGTTATTCGTGGGGTGCCTCTTGTTGGCATGTTAGTTTGTTGGTCGATGGCGAGAGTTGGGTCCGAAGTTGTTCGTCTCAGTATATTTTCGAGGACGAAAATGTCTAAGTGGGGGAGAATTGTAACGCTCCGATTTGTTTAATTGCATTTATTTATTTCATTTATGTGAATTTTGTGAAATGTGTGAATTTATTGTATTTTACCTGCTAATTGAGTTAATTCGTTAATTTCCCTGATAGGTAAAATATTTGCAATAAATTATAATTTCTTTTCAACTTTTATTTCTCGAAATATATTTCATCGCTGTTTATGCTTTATCGCATTTAGAGAGCGTTTGCGAGATATTTGAGTTGAGGGGTAAAATAGTCTTTTTAGGGGATTAGATATTTTGAATAAATAGAAAGTGGAGAGAAAAAGAGAGAAAAGAAAGGGAAAGAAAAAGGAAGAGAAGGAAAAGGAGAAGAAAGAAAGAGAGAAGAGGAGAAAGAGGAAAATTCGGGAAAACTCCGTTTCGAGCGCGATTAATCGGGTAAGGGTGAGAAGTTTCAATTATGTCTTGCTTGTGTATGTATATGTGCTGTTTGTTGTAATTGTTTTGGTTGTTTAGCGAATTTTCGTATCGATTGAAATTCGGAGCGATTGATAAAAATTGATGTTTTCACAGATGATTTGATGAAATGCATGCCTAAATGTGTTCTAACAGGTTGTTTGGAGTCATTGGGTGCCATAATATCATGTGGGTTGAAGATTTGGATCATTTTTGGGTCCCAAATACGTTTTGGAGAAATTATGGTTCGTCCAGATTCGCCAGGCAAGTTAGTGGCGAGTCCGTTTCGCCAGGGGAATTTGTCTGGGACAGCAAAAACAATATTTTCGTATTTTCGTCATATCTTTTGAACCGTAAGTCCGTTTTGACCCCCGTTCGAAGCGTTGGAAAGCTAATAAAATATTATTTCTTTTAAAAATGGTTTGGAGGGAAGTAGATGAATTATTTAAGTCGTGGTTTTGTAAAAGTGTCGGGTTGTCGGGTTTTTATCGCGTTAAATGCGTGCGGTTGGTGTTTTACAGTGTGTTGTGCTATTGTTATATAATGTGGAGCTTTTATGTGGTTTATATGATGTTGAGGCATGTGTTAAGATGTTGTGATGGTTGTGGTTGATGGTGAGTAATTCTTGATGTGAATTTATATGAGCGTATATGCTAAAGTGCTAATTGTTATGGTTTGTGGATTATGATGAAATGCATTGTGTTGTGTTTGATTTCAATGCATGAATGATGAGATGATTCATATTGTTGGTTTGTGAAGATGCATTTGATTGTCATGAGTCAATGTATGCCAAGCATCATGATATGCATCTTGTGATGTCGTGTGCCCTAGTGGGTGTGAGCGACGAATCGATTCCAGAGGGAATCCACTATAACATCGTGTGCCTTAAAAATAAGAGGACCTAAAGCGATCGGATCGGATCGTGTGCCTTAAAAATAAGAGGTGTGAGCGATGATTATAGACGATCATGTGCCTTATACAAAGAGGTGTGAGCGATCAGGTCGTGTGCCCGTGTGGGGTGTGAGCGATCCATAAACGTCGTGTGCCTTAAAAATAAGAGGTGTGAGCGATCGGATGGATCGTGTGCCTTAAAAAAAAGAGGTGTGAGCGACGGGGAACATCGTGTGCCCGACGGGGAGTTACATTAAGTAACAAGCGATGATTCCAGCAGAGTTCCTGAGTGAACTGGTGACGAGAAATGATGGATGGATGGTACCGCATATGCATTGCATAGAGTCGTTGTGCCGGTCTCTGTGCATTTGCATAAATCATGATTGGATTGATTATGTGTGGTAAATTGTGCATTGATTTGTTATGTGTAGAGATTTATGATTGGATTGGTGAATTGATGTGCATACGTGATAAATGCATTGTTTATAGACGATATGCTATGTATGAAAATATGTGAGGTAGTGGTGTGTTTCCGTATGTTATGACTTGGTGTGCCTTATGTGTGAATATGTGATTATGTTAGTATAATTGGTATATGTTATGTGTATTAATATGTGATGCTTGTGGTGAGAATAACTGTGTATGTGAATTTTTATGTTTCGCATATTATTATGCAATCTTGATTTAGGTGTTATTTCTCACCCTTCTGCTGTGGTTTGTTGCTCTATGAGGCAATTGCAGATTTGTAGTCTTGGAGTCTTTTGTGAAGACTAGTTCTCCATTCTTTTGTTGGTCTTGGTGTCTGCTCTGATACGTAGCACGGGAGTCGGGGAACAATTATGTTATATATGTGTACAATGGTTGAATATATTTTGTATTGCTTTTGTATGTATATTTTGACGTTATAAAACCATTCCTTTGTAAAACAAGTCGGTTATGGATCTTTTCGCTTTATTCCATAATTGAACTTTAACTTTATATGGAAAAAGTTTCCCCTTTGAGGGTATTCTATTTTGTGCTATGTATTAAATTTATGAGCAGGGATTGTGTTTTATTTATTTAAATGTGGCATCCTTGTTTCTGTCGGAAAAATAAATTTTTATCTACTCTGATTTATTTATGTATTATTTATTCGCGATGGGAATTGGGGTGTTTCAAATGCCTCCTCAAAATCCAAGCAATTAGGCAAACATCAAGTAGCATCGAGCATTCCATTAAGTTCATACAAAGCATGTGAATCATGATCAAATACAACATTCAAATATGTCTCAATTACGCATCAATATACACTTATGAATGTGCTCAAACTCAACCACAAAGTTGGCCTCTAAAGGCTTCACACAAATGTCAATCCAAACCTAGCTCTAGGCATACTCACATATGACATGTTCACATTGGAAAATTGATGAAAAATAGTAAATGACCTTTGAAAATTATGAAAAATCAACCAAGTCATATCAAGTCCAGTAGGTAATCACATGCAAAATATCGGATACAAATCATGAACCAAAAGTACTCAATTAATTGTAAATACCAAGCATGTCATCCAAAGGTTATCATACAAAACAAACCTCAAACATGGCATTCAAAAGCAAATCAAAACTCATGACCAAAAGGGAAAATGAACATCAATATATTGTATAATCAATTGGCCAAATGCACATGAAAAATCAGACCCAAAAGATCAAAGGAGAGTCACTTTTTGAAGCTTGTATCATGAGATAGATGAAAATGAACACATTTCAAACTAAAATCCAAGAAAAATATCAAAACACCTCAAAAATGGAATTAAAATTCATCAACAATTAGTTACAACAATCAAGAACATCCATGAATTATTTCATAATTTTTAGACCATTTTTGTTATTTTTAAAATTCTATTTCCAAACGTGTACAAAAGGAAAATTAAAAAAAACACATGAAAGAGAGAGGAGGTGTCCCGTTAGCAAGA
The DNA here is from genome assembly GCA_022829125.1 of Lathyrus tuberosus. NCBI lineage: Eukaryota > Viridiplantae > Streptophyta > Magnoliopsida > Fabales > Fabaceae > Lathyrus > Lathyrus tuberosus. The sequence continues at coordinate 1,608,544 of JALAZF010000229.1, forward strand.
ATTCAGGTCAATTTCACCATGGGCTCGCTTCTGGGGGTGTGAATAGCATTATTTCTGAGCCCAAGTTCCAAAAATCATATTTTTGAATCAGAATTTGAATTGGAAGGGAGAGAGGGAAAATGCTCACGTGCAAAGGGGGTGATCATCATTAATGCGCTGTCAACATGTGAGCCTTTGGATCAAACTGAATAAATGGCCAGGATTAGATCCTATTGTAATCAGCTTTTAACTCTAGAATGGAAAATGTGATGGCTAACTAATAGCCCTAGGATCCAAATCGTGAACGGCCATGATCACCTCACCCTTTTATTTCAGATTTAATTTAAATAAAAAAAGAGAGAAACACTAGCACGTGAGTGGCATGTGGCTTTTTAATACGTTGTCTGATTAATGGCCCTAGGATCAAGATTTTTGGATGGCTGAGATTATAATGTTCCATTGGCCTGAAACAGCTAGTGTTTATGGCACCGGTGGCCGGAGAAGACTCCAGTCGTCTTCTCCGGCGGGATGGCCACCGTGAGTTGACAAAAACACCCAGAAATACAAGAACCGACCATCACCTCACTCGTTTTTTCGCCCTGTACACGAATCCGACCTTACTTTTCTTATTCGATGCCTCTAACATGCTAACCTATTCAAAATAATTTAAACACACAAATCACAAACACTCACATTTTGCCCTAATTTGATATAAGCCAGTGCTTTAAGTGGGAGGGCTCAGTATGCACCTACATTACATGAACCTAAGCCACCTACAATCTCTAATTATGATGCAAAGTGTTCAAAGTTGTTACCTCACTGGAGTTGTGATTTGAACTTCAAGAAACACCATAAAACTTCTTGCAATTCTTCTAATCAACCTGATAAAGCAAAATAAATGCCTATCCCTTGATTCTTGATACAATTTTCACAAAAAATATTGAAGATGATGAATACGGGTTGGAGATTATGGTGGTTCTAGCTCCAGAATTTTGCATACAGGATTTTACTCATGTTCAATGCAGCTTGAATTAAGGCTTAGAATGTACTTGAAATTGGCCTTAAAGTCATGACCATAGAACTATTTTTATCATCAAATTTTTCTTAGAGTTTTTGTGTCATGACCAATTTTGAGATGTCAACTTTGATAAACCATAACTTCTAGTTCATAAATCCAAATGATAAGTTGTTTACATATTTGGAAAGCTTGAAAAACACTCTACAACTCTTATGTTTAACCAAAATTGGTTTGAAGCTTGCATCATGGTTGAATTTGGCTTGGAAGTTAACGTATTATCACTTGAAACTTACTATAGAGGGAAAGTTCTAAAAAGAGACTTTCCTAAAATAGTAAGATTTCCACAAATGGTAACTTTCCACACAACCTTAATTCTTGATGATTCTTTTGACATTTCTTGATCAAATTTCACCCATTGGACATATTTGACATGAAAATCACCATGTTGACCTTAAAAAGTCAGGAGTTGACTTTTTCACTGCTCAGTTGACTTTGTTCCCAATCTTGCTAATTCTCGATCATCTGATCAATTAAAACCCTTCTGAACAGAATAAATGGCCAATACTTCATTCCTAGACACTTAAGGACATATGGAAAGCCAAGAGATCAGTTCTTGACCAATGAATCAAAAATAAACTGATTTGAGGCAAAACCCTAACTTGGCACTGAAAGATAGGAAATGATGACTGGAGCTCAAGACCCTAATTCCTCTGAGGCAAATGGAGATTTCTTTGAGTCAAGATGTTGTATGTAATATGAAGATGATGAGGCTTCAAAATCCTTGTCTGTAGAGATGACACCTATCTGGATAACTAAAACCCTAATTCATGACCCAAAGATAGGAGGAGATGATTCTCTTCAATTTCCGTGTGGCTCTCAATCTCTTGATGAAATGATGAATCAAATATGATGTCTTGAGGTATGAGGAACCTTTGTGGCCTGATTGATTGAGCATATCTCATCTTATTTTTCTTTGGATAATCAATGACCTAGCAATTGCATATCCCGTGCCTTGAGGAGGACCAATGAAGCATGTGTGATGTTATGACCTAAATGCATATGAAGTGTGAAAGCATAGGCCACTAATGAGAGTATAAATAGGAGGGCAAATTTTGGGGTGCTACAGCATGCTCCTACAAAAAAAGATAATGAGAGGCATTATGCTAGGTTCTTGGATATTTTTAGCTATTTGCAAATAAACATTCCATTTTCCAAAGCTCTTGAACAAATGCCCAAGTATGCCAAATTCATGAAATATGTACTAAAAAAGAAGAAGAGATTAACTGACAAAGAAATAATTCCGCTCAATGCAAATTGTAGCGCTATCATTCAAAGTGTTCTTCCGCAGAAAGAAGGTGATTCGGTAAGAGTAGCTCTACCTATAACTATAGGTAATGAATTCAATTGTAATGCTTTGGTTGATATAGGTGTTAGCATAAACTTGATTCCATTGTCAGTGGTAAAAACACTTTAAAACATGGAAATAAAACCAACAAACATGACTTTGTAATTGGCGGATAAGTCAAAGACTCGTCCTCATGGTGTTGTGAAAGAAGTGCTATTGAAATTTGATAAGTTCTTATTTCCAGTTGATTTTGTTGTCATGGATATGGAGGAGGACGAGGATACACCTATAATTCTTGGTCGACCCTTTATGAAAACCGCAAAAATGTTGATTGATGGTGATGAAGGTATTATGAAGGTGAGGACTCAAGATGATGAGTTGTGTTTCACATTCTTTAAAGGTGTGGTGTATTCTAATCAAGTGGAAGATAATTATCATTTGAGAAAGAAAGATGACAATGCAAGGGTTGCAAATATGAAAAAGAAGGATGACAAGGCTAAGGAGGCAATGATGAGATCTTGTTGGGATTTTTCATTCTTGAGAAAAACTGGAAGAAAAAATGGTCATGAAAATGGTTGAAGACCTTTTTGTGGGGAGAGTTTGATCTGGTTGCTATAAGCTTCTTTGTGAGTTTCGTGGTTTCATCTTCGGACCATCGAGCTTAAGCGACGTTAAACAAAGCACTTGTTGGGAGGCACCCCAACATTGTGAGTATTACTACTTTTTAATGCATTTGTAAGTTTTTATGTTAGCTTAGATTGCGTGGAAGAAGGTTGTGGTGAACCAAAATGTGAAAAACCATAATTTTTGAAGTTACTGTCATGTTCACCCTCACTTTGCACTGCAAGCCTAAGCGAGTTCGGCTACTGCTCCCAGTGCGACCTTGTCAGATTCTGGGCAGTTTGAAGAGTCGCCACAACACTTTTACTTTGTTGAGGGTAGGCCTTTTTGAAAAAAAGGGGGAGGATGCAGTTGCTATTTCAATTTACGGTTGTTTTATTTGTTTTGATTTTTTTATGCTTCTTCCTTGATGTTGAATGATTGAACTTCTAGATTGGTTGCTCTTTTAAAAAAAGTATCCAATGAAGATTCTTCCAAGATTGGATGGTGATGATAAGATTTTTAATGTGATGAATGCATGCAAGGTATATGGTTACTGTTAGTTCTGCAGCTATGCAGTATTTGTGTTGGCTAAATTTTGTTAAAACCAATATGATAGCTTTATGTCACTGGAGTTGTTTTAACATGCTGTTTTGTGTATCTGCCATAATAGTTTAGTTGCAGGTTGTGAAATGTCAAGGAGGATGTCTTGACATGTTGTTCTGCACTAAGCTGATATGAGTGCATGGTTGTTTTAAGGTGTTGTTGTTTTGTTGTCATGTGATGGTTAATCAAGATGTTGAAACAAGATGTTCTGGTTTACTGCATTCAACATGTCGGATAAGATGTCCTATGTTGTATCATTCGACATCGCGCCTGAGCTGAGCTGGACAGTTGAATTATGTTGTGATTTAACAGATGCTGAATATTCTGTGAATATTTAGTTATCCTATGTGGCATCCAAAGCATTTTTGGATTGTGATTTTATGTTGGTTTTTCGAATTTGCTGCTGTTTCTAATTATGGAGACATAATAGGAAACTTTGGATTGAAGACCTATTTTCTTGGAGTTTATTTTGCAGATTTGTAGCAGCTGATATGCTATGATTTGAAGCCCAAATCCAGTTGGGATGTAGGTTATAAATAGGAGTGTTTGTAACCTGATTTAGTAACGATTCCAAGATGTAAAATTATTAGGGTTTCATTCTTGTGAACCACTCTCTAGGAGAGTTGGTATGTGAGAACCACTCGGATTATGAGATGGTCACTGTTCTCCTCGAAGCTTTTAAGCAAGAGTGAGTATTGTTCTTGGAGGAAGCTGTTAAGCAACTCTAAGTATTGTTCTTAGTCGTGTGAGTCATGTCTAGGTATTGTCATGGAAGTGTGTCTTCTACTTTTCTATGATTGAAGAGTTGTTGGAAATCAAGTTGTTAATGCAGTGGCTGAGATGTTGACTTCTAGACATCATTACGATGATTGGAAGTGAGATGGAGTCTCTTACCTAGGGAGGACTTAGGTAGAAGGGTCATTGGGTAGTGATTAAGTGAGTAGATCATCAATGGGTGTGTTGATTGTAGGGTCTAGGAATTGATACTGCTAATAGTGGACTTCCTTCCTGGCTTGGTATGCCCCCAGATGTAGGTTGTTAGACCGAACTGGGTGAACAAATTCTGTGTGTTGTTTTTATCTTTTCAGTATCGTGCTTATTGTTATATACCTTGCCATGTGTGTTCATGTCAGACCAGGTGTCGAATGACGTGTTATTGGACATCTGAATTCTGCACATGTACCAGAATTTCAATTGGTATTAGAGCAGGCATCCTGTTCTGTTTCTGGGTGAGATCCTAGGGAAGATACTTTCTGGTCATGGGCAAGGTAGGTTGTACCTACTGAAAAGTTGCTTGAACTTTAAGAAGTTTATTTTGTTGGTTGAATGGTCCCTAGAAGTGGAGGATGGACTGTTCATGACAGAGTGTGTATTGGACTTGTCTATTGTTATCAGGCTTGTAGCTTTGATGGTGAGCTGATGTGTGGTTTGATTTAATTTCAAACCTATGGAGTGTCGTGTTTGTGCAAGGTTTATAGAGGAGTTTTTTGGTGTGTGTTCCGCTGCTTATATATATCTGATGGAAAATTCCTGGTGGTTTTGTGTGTTGAGGCTGTAACACTCTGTTCTCCTCAGAAGGTGTGTCACATGGTGTTGTGATACTTGAGGATAATATTGACTGACTTATTAAAGTGACCAAAGATATAGAGGTTTGACCCAAGTCCACTCATAAAGGCATTTTCAATAAGTATGTTGATGAGAGATCAGAAGGATGCAATTTATTTTTGCTCTCTTTTCTGAAAGACTATCCACAGGTCTAAATTGAAGGATCCCATTGTGTTGTTCTTAAATGATGTTCTATCAGTTGTTGTGACATCAAACCAGCAGAGTGTGCAAAATCTTGTGGATAAAGATTTGGCATTGCAAATGTGTTTGGAGCAAGGAGGAGTTGATGTTTCTTTTTGAACCAAAAGATTATGGTTCCCTGGTATTGGCATGAGAAGGTTCTTCTTAAGCTGGAGTTCAGTTATGTGGTGTCCTCACATAATGGAACATATTTTTGCAAGGATTAGGGAGAAGCATATTTTATTTAACAATCTGTTTGTGATGACCAGTCAATATTTTTTTTGCTCCAGAAACCTGTTAGAGGAAATCTCCTCTTTAGGTGCAGAAGGATGGCATTCAACATCTCAAAGACAGACAGAAGGTCTGAATATCAGAAGGTTGAGAAGAATATTCTTGAGATGTAGAGTATGCAGGTTCCTACTTGTGTGTATGGTCTGGTTTTGAAGGTTGATCAGATGCTGATGGTCGATCCTCGTGTGTCCCTTGCAAGAGATGTGTGTGGATTACTGTGGTTGTTGTCTCTAAAGTCATAGTAGATGGTTAATGTGATTTAGACTGATGTCGGAACTGATGTTGAAACATCATTTCAGTTCATTACTTCCTCAACCAAAGAAAGTTAGATATGCTCATGGTGGAGTATCAGGTCAAGCCATTTACCTAATCTGAAGTGATCAGTGGTGTGGATTAATAAAAGAGGGATCAGCTAGTGCCACAAGGGTGATGGAAAAGAATGTCAGACCAGATCAAATGTCGTACCTTGTGTGAGAAGGTTACCTTATCACATATGATAAATAGCTTGACAGCAGTTGAGTATTTGTCTGCTTTTAATAAGGATGTGCATCTAACCGATAGTGAATACTCTGACGGGAGCTGAGTGTTTATCTAAGATGTTGTGCTTTCAACTAATGACAATATACATTGACGGGAGACTATGTATAAGTCTGATGTAAAAGTGCAGGACTGCTGAAGTGTTGTGAATTTACTTTTCTCAATGTGGTTATTTATTTCTCTTCGTGGGGTGTTGGTGTGTGACGACCTGAATTAGCTGCTGAAGGTGTGATCCTTGGAGATCATCCTGGGTTCAAGGAACTCTGTGTTGATGTCCTACATGATATTGAAACTATCATGGTGGTTAAAAGAATCTTAGGATTATAAAGATGAGATTGTGTGGCTATGGGGTAGTCTTGGACTACTTATTTTCTGAAGAATCAGATATGGCATATTTGAAGTCTTTGGAGTTTCTGAGCAGGATGGAGGTTGCCTAATCAAACTTGATTATTGAATCAAGTCTATGAGAGCATGGAAATTTGTTTCTGCAAAGGGAGGAGGTTCTTCTGAGTGGTAGAAGGAAGAGCTGAATTCAACAGTTGGATGTCATAATGTTCTGACATCTAGCTTAACATCAGAAGTCTCAGTTGGTGATGTGGCACATCAGCTTATGATAGGGTGATCTACAGGAATGAACAATAGGATGTTTCAAAAGATCGTTCTCATGGCAGTTTGCGGGAGCTGCAGGAAGGAGAAGATGTTACATGATCATGGCTTAGGGAGTCTAAGTGTGTTTGCTATTGAGCAATTGGAACATGTGACTTGAAGATCAAGTTTCCTTGGTGGATCAGGATATCTTTGTGAGAGTTCTGACAAATGTGAAAAAGATCAAAAGGTGGCATTTGGTTGTTTTCATATGAGGATTCATGAATGAGGTGATCAAACTGTGGCATTTGGTTAATCTCAGAAGTGGATTCGAAGAATCAAGATAATCAGAGTGTGGCAGCTGGTTATTATTGAGGATTGTCTTGGAACAAGTTACTCTTGGGGCAGAAGGGTGATGAGTTGAAGACTCAAGGAGATTATTCTTCTTGAAGGTGGATGAGAGTTTATTTCTCTAGTTCTGTGGATTACTATGCTAGTAAGTCCAGTTGGTGGAGCATAGCAAGAATCATGGTGATGATGTCTTGGTGTGTGGGAGATGTTCTAACTTGGTGTTGGAACATTATCCGGGATGGATATCCTTGGTGAAGGATGATTTTGCTCTGGTTCTGGAGCTTGGTGCCTATATTATGCCTAAGGAGCGTCTACATAGTCATACGGGAGAATGATGAAGTAGAAGGTCTGTCTTGGATGGAGAATGTAGAGAATACTGAAGCAGATCAGGTATTGATTGCTTGAAAGTCTGAAGGTGAAGATACTCATCAATTAATCAGGAGTATTCCAAATTATCATACGGGAGAATGATAGGGAATAATTGCCTTTGGAGAGTTGGGTGAGAGAATACTGTTCCTGTGTTCTTGTGATCTTCTGTGATGTGATGTGTTTTTTGTTCTGGTTGTTTCTGGTCCCTTGGCTTAAGAGGGAGCTTGGAGATTCTGTTTTTATTTGGAATGTGGTGTTTTTCCATAGTGCAGATGGATTTTGTTCATGATGTCAAGACTGATGTCTTAACATCTGCTGACAAAACATTCTGTTCAGAATGTTATGGCTTTTATCTCCAGAGAACACAAGCTTCTATCTGATTTATGTACTGTTTGCTTGAGGGTCAAGCAGTGGGTGATTGTGTTCAGCAGGTGTGTTGAACAGAGGGTGCGCTCTTGAAAACATGAAGATGTGTCTTGTGTTTTCCATTCATTTTGGGTGTTCTTCTTGCAATGGAGCATTGGTTATCCATGTCAGGGAGAATACTGTATACTGTCAGATTGTACAAGCTTCTGAGTTGGATGTGTTCTGTTACTGACTTGCTTGTTGTTGGTTGATTGTCCTTAGATGCATAATTGCTTGGTTTGGTATATTATGGCTAAAAAGGGGGAGAAGTACGAAGTAGTAGTGTTCCTTGGTTGTTTCCTTGAGGGGGAGTTGGTTGTGTTATTCAAAGGTTGTATGGATATTGCTCTGGTGTGCTATTGCTTTGTCAAATATGGCTAAAAAGGGGGAGAGTGTGTGATTGCATGATGTGCTGATATCTGATGTCCCATATGATGTTCTAACATTTATTTGTGATTGCTAGTGTGAGTGGTGAGCTAGTTGTAAATGTTGTTGTGGAGTTGCTGCTGTGTGAGGTTGTGTATGTGTGCAGATGAAGATTGAGTGCTGATCTGCTTGTATAGGTGTTGCAGTGCTGATAATTGTTTTATCTGCTACTGATGTGTGTGACTATCTTCTACTGCTGATATATTTGATATGATATGATGGTTTTAGCCAAAATTTGCCAAAGGGGGAGTTTGTTAGTTCTGCAGCTATGCAGTATTTGTGTTGGCTAAATTTTGTTAAAACCAATATGATAGCTTTATGTCACTGGAGTTGTTTTAACATGCTGTTTTGTGTATCTGCCATAATAGTTTAGTTGCAGGTTGTGAAATGTCAAGGAGGATGTCTTGACATGTTGTTATGCACTAAGCTGATATGAGTGCATGGTTGTTTTAAGGTGTTGCTGTTTTGCTGTCATGTGATGGTTAATCAAGATGTTGAAACAAGATGTTCTGGTTTAGTGCATTCAACATGTCGGATAAGATGTCCTATGTTGTATCATTCGACATCGCGCCTGAGCTGAGTTGGACAGTTGAATTCTGTTGTGATTTAACAGATGCTGAATATTCTGTGAATATTTAGTTATCCTATGTGGCATCCAAAGCATTTTTGGATTGTGATTTTATGTTGGTTTTTCGAATTTGCTGCTATTTCTAATTATGGAGACATAATAGGAAACTTTGGATTGAAGACCTATTTTCTTGGAGTTTATTTTGCAGATTTGTAGCAGCTGATATGCTGTGATTTGAAGCCCAAATCAAGTTGGGATGTAGGTTATAAATAGGAGTGTTTGTAACCTGATTTAGTAACGATTCCAAGATGTAAAATTATTAGGGTTTCGTTCTTGTGAACCACTCTCTAGGAGAGTTGGTATGTGTGAACCACTCGGATTGTGAGATGGTCACTGTTCTCCTCGAAGCTTTTAAGCAAGAGTGAGTATTGTTCTTGGAGGAAGCTGTTAAGCAACTCTAAGTATTGTTCTTAGTCGTGTGAGTCATGTCTAGGTATTGTCATGGAAGTGTGTCTTCTACTTTTCTATGATTGAAGAGTTGTTGGAAATCAAGTTGTTGATGCAGTGGCTGAGATGTTGACTGCTAGACATCATTACGATGATTGGAAGTGAGATGGAGTCTCTTACCTAGGGAGGACTTAGGTAGAAGGGTCATTGGGTAGTGATTAAGTGAGTAGATCATCAACGGGTGTGTTGATTGTAGGGTCTAGGAATTGATACTGCTAATAGTGGACTTCCTTCCTGGCTTGGTATGCCCCCAGATGTAGGTTGTTAGACCGAACTGGGTGAACAAATTCTGTGTGTTGTTTTTATCTTTTCAGTATCGTGCTTATTGTTATATACCTTGCCATGTGTGTTCATGTCAGACCAGGTGTCGAATGACGTGTTATAGGACATCTGAATTCTGCACATGTACCAGAATTTCAGTTACCGCTTTCTATAATTGTAGAATGATTAAGAATTTTGTGCTTTGTACAAATTTTTATTCTTGTTTCATTTTATAAATTATTTAAATGCTTGAGTCACTTAGGTCCAAAAGCCACAAATTGTGAGAAGCCTCCATTGTTTAATAAATGCTTGGATAACTGATAACTTTGTTTAATTCGTTCAACTCATGCTTAATCTTTTGATTATTGTGATTTGTGGAAGCATTAGAAAGGATCAAGGCAATTATTTATATTGAGCACAATCACTATCCAAAAGTAACTTACTTGTGAGTAGTGAGAATTCCTTAACCCCTTTGAGCCTAATAGATTAGATCCCATTTGAGTGATGAACTTGGTGTTTGTACATAATTTGAAAGTTTAAGTTCATCATTGAAATTTGTGGGATTCTAAAAAAAAAATTGAAACCTTTGAACTTGGTTCTAAATTGATTTCCTTGCCATAAAAATTGGTAGGTTGCTCAAAATTTTGAAAAATTTCAAACAAGCAAAGAAAAGAAAAAAAATTGGTATTCAAGGTTGGGAGAATGAAAGAAAATTGGTAGGTTGCTCAAAATTTTGAAAAAATTCAAACAAGCAAAGAAAAAAAAAAGTGAATATGAATGTGAAAAAGAAAAAAAAATGCTTGTTTGAAGAAAAAAATAGAGAATGCAAATAATTGGGAAAAAGGAAGTTTGAAAAGGTGAGCAATTGAAAAAAGGGATTGGTGAATGAAGTTGTAATGTGTAAATAACTTGTATAGTGAATGTATCTTTTGCATTGGCAATTTTGATTCAATGGCCTTTAGAAATGAACCTTTGTTGTGAACCCAGCCAAACTACAACCTTGAAAGCCCTTAGTGATCTTTTGCTTCCATAATTTGTGATTTGATTGATTGATGAATGTATGAATTAAATTGTGTTAGCATTGTTGTTCAGTTGAGTGTAATTGTCCTGTGGTTGCAAACACGCAATTTCCTTCATCCATTAATTGAAGAGGAGTGTTAGAGTGATTCAAGCATGAGAGTTTAGTTGTTTTTTTGAAACATTGCATGATATTTGTTTAATAACGAAATTCTTTTTCATTGTTGATTCTTGGAAGTTGTGATCATTACTTGTATGCATTCTTATGTTGAATTTGAACCATAATTTTTTTCTTGGTTGAATCTATGCTTGAGAAAATCCTCTTATTTTCATGAGGGGCATACTTTGCTTGAGGACAAGCAAAAAACTAGTTGGGGAGAGTTTGTTGAATGCCAAATATGTCTTATTTTGAACCTTTATTCTTGGTATTTTTCAACTCATTTCTCAAGTTTCAATTGATTTATTCCATGTTCTCATGAGATTCTTCAATGAAATTGATTTTATCTTTAGATGCCTTGATATGTGTGCTATTGTGTAGGAAATAGGTTGGTTTATCAAAGAACAAGGTACAATTGAATGGACAAGGAAGCCAAAGAAATGAGGAAGAATCCAGCATGTTCGTTGTGCGAAGCAGTAGCGAAGCCAAGGTGAGCTCGCAGTGCGACCTCAAAGCGAAGAAACAGCAAATTGGAAATACAAGATGGCAGTAGCTAAACCCCTTGCTGATGGCAGTGCAAGGTTTGAGAGAGTAAGTTCGCAGTGCAAAGTCAAGGAAACCTCATGGGCGATTTAACTATTCAGAGGCACTTCAAGTGCTTATAAGTGGAGTTCGCAGTCCGAGCAGGACAGATTCTGAAAAGATATTTATGTACTTTTTCCTACTTTTTGGGGATCATAACTTAGAAACTTCATTTTTCATAGATAGTAACAGTGGCTTAGGAGAAAAAACCCTAAGATCATCATTTTTTAATCAAGAAGTGATATTTTGCAAGTAGAAGCTAAATTCGCATCCCAGATCGATTCTTCATCTTGGATGCTCATTCATCTTATTTCTTTTCTTGTAAAGCAAGCTACCATGACTATGGGTAGCTAAATCCTTTGTATCAAAGGTAGATGTAGTTTATCTTAGCTTGTATGAATTTATTTTGGCTTAAATAGTCTTTTGGTCCCTGTAAGTTAGCGAGTTTTTTATTTTGGTCCCTGTAATTTATTTTTTTTATCTGAGTTCCTATATCCTACTTTTTGCGTGTGTTTTAGTCCCTAAAGTCAAAATTCGCAGGAAAATCCGCATTTTCCTTCGAATTTTCCTGCAGATTTTGCCTTTAGGGACTAAAACGTGTGCAAAAAGTAAGATATAGGGACTCAGACAAAAAAAAATTACAGGGACCAAAATCAAAAACTCGCTAACTTACAGGGACCAAAAGTGCATTTAAGCCATTTCTTTTTATCTATTTGTATGTGAACAAATGAATGATTAATATATGTTGAATGTTTTTGTTCTTAAAGATCCATTTATGATTTGTATAACTCTAGACATAGAATTTACAAACTTTGATCTAAAATATTCATCTATCAACAAACAAACTATAGACATAGATTTGTGAATTGATATATGCTTTGTGTTGTTCTTAAAGATTAGTGTATTGGTTGCTAGCATGTGACATCATCTAATGATGGATACAATAATATTCACGACACCGCTCTAGACATAGATGGTATTGAAAGGATACGTGGTTATATTAATCGGAAACGAGTTCACGTGCTTGATATATGTTGTTAAACAAACATCTTTTAGAATTTAATCTTTGCTACAAAAATTGTTACAAACTTATGATCCAAAACAAACAAACTTTGAAAACCCTACTTAAATCATTATAAGCTGCAAAACGGCAAGCGGTATCACTACAATCCCTGTGGAGATGATTTTCAAAACCCCCCTAGTATATTGTTTCAATACTAAAGCATTGGGTTGTTAGTGTTCGGGTTGATAATAATCAGTTGTACCAAAATACTTGTATCTTTAACTTTTAAAATAGTGGAAAACGTTACCATTTTCGATGGTGAAAATCATCGAATAGTGGAGTCGGCATAACAAGGACAAATTTTCAAACCACTATGTATCCAACGTAAACTTTTCTCTCTCTCTCTCTCTCTCTCTCTCTCTCTCTCTCTCTCTCTCTCTCTCTATCTATCTATCTATCTCTATCTCTCTATCTCTCTATCTATCTATCTATCTATCTATCTATCTCTCTCTCTCTCTCTCTATCTATCTGTCTCTCTCATTTTTTATATATTATCATGTATATTAGGTATTGTTCATCATTAGAATGTTATTTAGAATTAGATCTTGCTTATAGTATTTTTTTCATATAAGTGTAGGTTTGAGATGCATTTAATTCGTTGAATATTCAATGCTTAAATTAAGATTGTATTGGTTCTAAGTTGTTGGATTTAAACTTCTTGTCAAAGAAACTTCAAGTTCCCTAGTTGTTTATAATGTTGATTGAATCTTTGTTCTTATTATAAAAAGGAAAAAATATTGCTTTTGAATCCATCTGCGCATTTTTTCTTCCGCTTATCATGTTTTGCTTCTGTGCTTTTAACTTTGATTTTGTAAAAGAATCCCCCCCCCCCCCCCCCCCCCCTTTTCTAGATTTTCTCATCTCCATATTTACTCCCAACAATTTCCTTTAGAGTTGGTATTTTGATCAAGTCTAAACGACTTCAAAACTGGAGGATATGGACTTTTGATCCTAAAGTATTTTTGTGTGAAAGTTTTTTTTTCTCGTATAAGAGGATTCAACATGATTCATTATCATCTGAGTATTTGATTTACATCCTTATTCGAATGATCTAGATTTAACTGGAGTAGTCCACTACTAGTGTATTAATTAATCTTTAATTGTGAGATTGAAATTCATTGCAGTTAGATCCATCGGGGATTGAAATAAAAAAGTTTTGAGTTGTTTGCAGATAACCAAAGACCTAGCATTATATTTTGAAGTATTATTTGATGATTATTCGTAAAGTTAACAATTTCGTCACATAGTGTATATGTTTGAATTTTGTGGAAAAATGTTGAGAAAGTAAGAAGAAGCATTTCCTTGTTGACTTATTCCCCCAATTATCCAGAAACCCCCTAAAGGAAAAAAAAAACTAAGATGTAAGCAACCAAGGGTCATCGAGTCAAGATCATTGCTCCATGTAGTACATCCAAATAATCCTAAGTTTTTTATGCCCCTGCTCCTACTTATTTTCATGTTGAGAACGCTCAAAGCCAAGATTTGGAAGCATTATGTTTGAAAATGAATCACTTGATTGTTGATCATGATTTCAAAATGTATGCTGAACATTTTCTCAATAAGTCTATTGAAGACAAATACTATGTAGACAAAGCTGGTAAGATTGATATTGGCATTGATTTTCTACAACCATTTGAGAACCACCGTCTGTTGAGATTCATTAGACTACATAAAAGGTATAATCCTCATCATGTGAAAGCATTCTACTGTTATATGGAGTATGCTGATGCTGGGAATGAATGCCAATTTTGTGGTAAGCTCATAAAATTTCACTTTGAAGACTTCAAAAATCACTTTGTTTTAGAGAATAAAGGTATGGAAGTATGTATGTCTGATGCTCCTGATTTCAACCGCACTGAATTTGTTAAGATGATTTCCAAGACAGCTCACATGGATCATATTGACACTGCTAATTTCTAAATTATCCAGATGAAGTATAAAATTTGTATATTGCATTGGGTTGTGGTGAAAATAATTGTACAGAAAACCTAGGAATCAAGCAAGAGTTTACGAATTGGATCTTTACCTAATGTGGATTCTCCTTACGCAAAAGAAAGTCAAATGGGTGAAGTTTATCATGGAGCATATGTAAAACTTCTAGACTACTCCAAAGCATCCAAGGTTCTACACTTCTTTCGTTCATTACCTTATGGATTCACACAATGTTCGTCAGGTGCAGGAAGATATGCTTTAAGCTCCTAAGGTGTTTGATTCTATTGTTGTGAAGCTGATGAAGTGTTATAAGGACGATGATGGTTGGTTATACATGGATGTGCACGGTAAGGTTTATGATGACAAGTTTGTGGAAAATAAGGATGCTCCTGAAGGTTATGTTCCAAGAAGGATCTCTGCTCTAGCAAGCTCATCTGATTCACCTCATCCTTCCATAGATGTTCTGCCTCCAGCTGTGAAAGTATATTTGGATGTGTGTGTGGACTAGTTTCTAACCACTCCTTGGATTCGAGAGGAGTGTTTGATGTCTCAATTTGACGCGGAAGATGCTGAAGCAAGAGCTAGGGAATACTGGATGATAACATTAGTTGGAAGCGTCAATGAAGGTGTTGTCGCTCTAAAGGGTTCGAGATTTGATTTTGATCTTGATTTCAATCTTGCTGTTGGCCCCTTTTCCATCTAACCTAATCTTGTTATCATGCATATCATAACATCATTTGCATTATTCTGTTTTTAGTTTATTTATGTTTCTCTAGACATCTTCCTATGCTATTTTGAATATTATGCCTATTTAATCATTTTAGATAATCGTATGTATGGCGTAGTTTTTCCATTTTTGATCATATTGACGATTTATTTATGTTGTTGTTTGTTATACTCTCTTGTCTTGTATAGTTTCTGAAATTGAGTTGATTGTACTTATGTATGCTGGAATGCAATTTTTCAAATTTTTAATTGGTTTGTATCATAAGGAATTTCATGTAGTCTTATATGTTGTTTTGGGTTCATCTATGGGTGTCGAATATGTTTTTGCCTTTCTCTTTTTTATATTAGTCAAAGGGGAAGAAGGTTGTGAGATATTATCATTATGTTTACGCGCATTAACTGTTTAATGCAATGAGAGCTTGAGAGCTTAAGAATCAATATTTCACATGTTATGTCATCAGTTGTTTGTTGTTTAAATAATCCCAAAATCAATTTCAACACGGGATACAAATTACAAATTTCAAAAATTTCAACATCTCAAATAAAATATCAATAATATCTCAAATTTACCAAACATCAAAAAGGGGATACTGGAATTGCATTGCAGACGGTATCATTTATTTTGATATTTTGTCCATTTTTTATCTTTCTGTGTGTAATTTGATTTATCGCATATCTATAACTTGTTTGTAATTTGATTGTACATTTATTCCTTCAATTGTTAGATATGTACCTTGACACACCTCAACATTTGAATTTATTGGAATTGGACCCCTAAAAATGTTTTTTAGCCTTTGCAATTTGACATAAGTCAAAGTATTGCGTATAGCCTGAATCACAAGTTAGAATTCTTAAACATAGGTTTTGTAAGGTTTGATTCAAATCACACAAGTTGTGATTCAAATCAAACACCTACTTGGAAGTGAAGAATTTTCCCCTTCTAGTCTGATTCGAATTAGAGAAGTATGTGATTCGAAACACAGTACTTCTTGATTAGAATCACATGCAATTTGATTCGAACCATGGAAATCAAACTTTCTTCAAAATTAACTGTGACACGAATCACACTTTGTTTGACTCAAATCACACACTCAGACATGATTCAAATCACAAAAATAATAAACTCTTCACTTTACTACCTTTTATTCAAATCATTCTTTCTTTGATTCAAATCACAAACTCATAATTTGACTCAAATCACATTGTATGTTTCCTACCTTTTGTGCCTTATCTCTAGAACCTATTTATTCCTTTTTTTCCTCTCTCTTTTAAAATGTGATGTCATAGATGTGAAATGATAGAAACAGTGATGATCACAAGTAATATCATGTGTAATCAAGAAACACCAAGTGATGTCAAGTGAAGAGAGGTTCTTTTGATAAGCTGTAGATTATTCAGAAAAGAAAAACCTAGAATCTTAATCAAGAATCCAATTTTTTTTGTCAAGATCCTTGAGAGAAACCATGAAAGTTTTCTTCATTCACAAACACATTATCTTCATGATTCAACCATGTGAAAATTTTCCTATAATGTTAAGCGAGTATGAGAAGTTTGTAGATGTGTTGTGTGAGATCCTTTAGATATTATTCATCATCTTCATCCTTATCCCAAGAACTCATTTTTGTGGTTCTCAACTCTAAATATTGAGTGTGAGAGGTAGATTAAGGTACATTAGGGAATCTAGTTTTTTTTTTTGAAGTTTTGTTGCTTGTATCAGGTAAAAGTTTTGTTTCCTGTTCACATTATTGATTGGTACTTATCAAGCAAGAGAATAGATTTTCTCCATACTCCAAGGAAGACTTTGGTGGATCCGAGTAAAGGTTTCCGCAGAACAAAGTTGAGATTTGTCCTCATTCTTTGTAAACAATCGCTAAGACAAGTCTTCGTCAGATACAAGTAAAGGGTGTTGCAGAATTGAATCTTAGAGCATAATTATTATGTCTATCAAGTTTGTTGGATCAAGATCATTAAAGGTCTTGAGTGTTAGCAATTAAGTAATCTGCATCAACATAAGGAATTATTGTTTTGGATTTGTGTTGGCTAAAGCATTATGTTATTCGTGTTCGGGTTGATAATCATTTGTTGTACCAAAATACTTGTATCTTTAACTTTTAAAATAGATTAAATTATTGTCATTTCTGATGGTGAAAATCATCAAAGAATGGAGTAGGCATAGCGAGGACGAATTGTCGAACCACTATATATCTGGTGTACATTTTTCTCTCTTTATCACTTTTAATTTTATGCACATTATCATGTATGTTTGGCATTGTTCATCGTTAGAATGTCATCTAGAATTAGATCTTGCTTATAGTGTTTTATCATATATATCTAGGTATGAGATACATTTAATTCGTTGAATATTCAATGCTTAAATTAAGATTGTATTAAGATTGTATTGTCTCTAAGTAGTTTGATTTAAATTGCTTGTCAAAGAAACTTCAAGTTCCCTAGTTCTTTATGATGTTAATTGAATTATTGTTCTTATGATAATAATGAAACATATAGCTTCTGAATCATCTGCTGTATTTTTTGCTTCCGTTTATCATGTTTTGATTCTGAGCTTTTAACTCTAATTTTGTAAACGAAAATATTTTTGAAATTGGTTTAAAAGGGGTTTTCCGTATTAAGTGCAAGTCTTGTTGGTCCATCTGATATTTTCATACTCTCGCCCAACAATTTCTTTTATAGGACTTTCCACAAAATATCTCTAGGCACTTCACACGCCTTCTCTATGTCAATAAAAATCAAGTGCAAGTCTGATTGGTCCATCTGATATTTTTCCATCACATTGTAGTATATATATCGCTTCCATTGTCGACCTCCTAAGCATAAAACCAGATTAATTCTCATTGACTTGAATATCTTTTCTTAGTCTTCTTTCTATCATTATTTCTCATAACTTCATGGTATGACTCATAAGTTCGACCCCCATATAATTTGCACAAATTTGTATATTCCCTTTGTTTTTATAGATTGGAACTAAAGTATTTCTTCTCCATTTATCAGATATTTGTTTTGACCTAATAATTTCGTTAAAAAATTTGGTGAGTCAATTAATATCTCTATCTAAAAAAAAGTTATATATTTTAATAGATATGATGTTTGGATCAACTACAAAATAATGTAAATTATATAATTTATAAAAATTAGGGTTGCAAAAAAAAGAATCAATGGAAAAAAGTTGCAAACAAACAAAAGAAAGGATACGGAAATGCACAATCAAACAGAATAATCAATAGGAATAGAGGGATCATCCAACAGAAGAATCAAACCAAAACAACCAAATACAAAATCGAATCAAATGAAATCAAACTAAATCAAATAAAACTAAACCAAATTAAACCAAATCAAACTAAATTAATTCAAATGAAATCAAACCAAATATAGAGATGAAATCACTCCAAAGCTGACATAGAGATTGTTAAGAAATGTGGTTGGGCCTAACTCAACCCTACAAAACCGGTTGGTAGAGTGAGGATTGCCCCCACTTATAAACACATGTCCATGCCATATATTGTCTGATGTGGGACTCTTAACACACCCCCTCACGCCCAGGACTGGACATTTGGAGCGTGGAAATAAATGGTGGGTGGCCCGATAGCGGAAACCATAGAAGGTGGCCAACCGGATCTTAAACGAGGCTCTTGATACCGTGTTGAAATACAAGATACTAAGAGACATATGAATAAACCGTGTGTTTTGAAAAGCACTATGGAGACTTTATTATATATAGATAGATTACAACTAATTACATGATATAGTCGATGTGGGACTATTCTATATACAAATATTTTTAACACTATATATATTTACAAATATCAACACTCCTCCTCAAGCTTGAGCATATAAGTCAAATGCACCAAGCTTGTTACATATATAGTTAGTTCTGGGGCTTCGTAGGGATTTTGTAAACACATCTGCCAATTGATCATTAGAGTTGACAAAGCTTGTGACGATGTCGCCTGACTCGATCTTCTCTCTGACAAAGTGACAGTCTATCTTAATATGGTTGGTCCTCTCATGGAAGACTGGATTTGAAGCAATGTGCAATGCTGTTTGATTATCACAAATAAGTGTCATTGGTCTTGCTTCTTCAATTTGAACTTCCTTGAGCAACTGTTTTAACCAAATAAGTTCACATGTTACCATTGCCATGGCCCTATACTCTGCCTCGGCGCTTAATCTTGCAACTACATTTTGTTTCTTACTTTTGCAGGATATAAGTTTTCCTCCAACAAGTACACAATACCCAGAGGTGGATCGTCTATCAATGGGTGACCCTGCCCAATCAGCATCGGAGTATCCAACTATCTGGGTATGTCCTTTATCCTCATACACAAGACCTTTTCCTGGAGCACATTTGATGTATCTCAGAATCCGGATAACAGCATCCATGTGTTCCTGACAAGGGGAATTTAAGAACTGGCTTACCACACTGACTACAAAAAAAATGTTTGGACGAGTAACTATGAGATAATTCAACTTTCCAACCAATCTCCTATACCTTCCTGAGTCAGATAGAGGCTCCCCCTGATTGGGTAGTAGTTTAACACTTGGATCCATAGGAGTATCAGCTGGTTTAGCATTTAACAAACCTGTTTCTTCAAAATATCCATAGCATATTTCCTCTGAGAAATCACCAAACCATCTTTAGATTGGGCTACTTCAATACCCAAGAAATAGCTAAGTTTACCAAGATCTTTTGTCTGAAATTGTTTCGAGAGATGTTGTTTCAACTGGAGCATTCCTTGCTGATCACTACCAGTTATGAGAATGTCATCTACATACACAATAAGATAAATACACCCTTGGGGTGAGTGACGATAAAAAACAGAATGGTCAGCTTCACTACGGATCATACCAAATTGTTGTACTACAGTGCTGAATCTTCCAAACCAAGCTCTCAGAGATTGCTTAAGACCATAAAGAGACATGTGTAGCCTACAAACCATATTCGATGACTCCCCCTAAGCAACAAACCCAGGTGGTTGCTCTATATATACTTCCTCTTTAAGATCACCATGTAAGAATGCATTTTTGATGTCAAGTTGATGAAGAGACCAATGTCGAATGGCTGCAATGGCTAGAAGAAGTCTAACAGATGCCATCTTGACTACAGGCGAAAAGGTATCACTATAATCCAACCCAAAAATCTGAGTGTATCCTTTGGCTACCAAGCGAGCTTTAAATCGATCAATCTTACCATATGGACCAACCTTCACTGTATAAAGCCAACGACAACCTACTAAAGATTTCCCATGGGGTAGAGGAACCAGTTCCCAGGTACCACTGCTTTGAAGAGCACATATTTCATCAATCATTGCTTGCCTCCACTCAGGGTGAGATAATGCTTCACCTGGAGTTTTAGGAATAGAAACAGAAGACAAAGAAGACAAACAAGTATACTGCAAAGGGGAAAGACGATGATAACATAAATCAATATAATGTAGACAAGGATTTCGTGTTTGACATATCCATTTTCGGAGGACAGTCGGAAGATCAGACTCAGGTTGCAGGATCGGATCCAGTGATGGCGAGAGCGTCGGAAGAGAGTCCATAGTGACCTCAGGGATATGTACGACTTCAGGGACAAGGACAGGTACGACTTCAGGGACAGGTACGACAGACGTTGGGTAACGACGCTGATATGTTTGAAGTGGGCAAGGAGTGGGGGGTCAATTGTAGGGGTATCTAGTGGGTCAGGTTCCCTAGAATGATGGGGGATAATGACAGATGGGACTTCTGGAAGAGGTGTGGGAATACTTTCCTATAAAGGTTCTGTAGTTACTTGGCTGGACTAGAAATATGGAACAGACTCGAAGAAGGTAACATCGGCGGATAAGAGGTATTGTTGTAGAGTATGTGAGTAGCAACGATAACCCTTTTGGAATCGATGATAGCCAAGAAACACACACTTTAGTGATCGAGCTGATAGTTTATCAAGACCATGGGAGAGATTGTGTACAAAACACGTTGACCCGAAGACTCGAGGAGGAATTGGGGGGAGTGGAGAGTTTGGAAACAAGATTGAATGAGGGATTTTATTATTAAGGACAGATGAGGGCATGTGAATTATGAGTTAACATACCATGAGCATCGCATCTCCCCAAAACCGGAGAGGAACATTACCATGGAGAAGTAGGGTCCGAGTGGTTTCTACGAGGTGTCGATTTTTGCGTCCGGCTACCCCGTTTTGTTGGGGTGTATGAGGGCAAGATGTTTGGTGCAAAATACCATTGGATGACATAAAATTTTGAAATTGTTGGGATAAATATTCATGGGCATTGTCACTTCTTAAGGTACGGATAAACACACTAAATTGAGTTCTTATTTCTCGATAAAATTGTTCAAAAATAGAAAATAATTCAGATCTATTCTTCATTAAAAATAACCACGTGCAACGTAAAAAATCATCAAAAAAGTGACAAAATACCTAGACTCAAGAGTAGAGACAGTAGGCGAGGGACCCCAAACATCGGTATGAACTAAAGCAAAAGGGGACGAAGCTCGTTTGTTGACTCAATTGGGAAATTGACTACGAGTGTATTTCCCTAACTGACACGACTCACAATGTAAATTAGATACCTTCGATAAATTTGGCACCAACTTATGTAATTTGGAAAGACTAGGATGACCTAACTGAGCATGGATAGTGAGTGGGGAATCTTTGGCTGAGCATGTTTGAGATGACAATGAGAGGTAATAAAGGCCTTGAGACTCATATCCGACGCCAATCGTCCGTCCCGAACTCCGATCATGCAGGGTAACATTATTGTTAGTGAAGGTGACACTACAATCAAGAGAAAGAGTTAAACGACTAACTGAAAGTAAATTAAATAGACAATTAGGTACATAGAGAACAGAAGTGATAGAGAGAGAAGGTAGAATTTGAACAGTACCAATCCCTTCGGATCGGGTTTGAGAACCATTGGCAGAAGTTATAGTAGGTAAGAGACCAGAGGTAGAGAGGGAAGAGAAAAGAATTTTATTACCAGTAACATGATCAGACGCACCAGAATCAAGGACCCAAGGTCGAAAAAGAGATGATTGAGAGAGGCAAACAGATGAATTACCAGTGTGTGCTACCGTAGCAGTAGAATCTGAGTTCTGATAATTCTGATACCACCTGAGGAAATCTTCGTAGTTTGGCGTAACGTTCTGAGGAGTAGCCATGAGTATTTGAAGAGAGAAAATATCACACGATCGGCCGTCGGACGTGCTGTCATGTGCGGTTCAGGTGGCGGCGCATGATGTCCACGCGCGGAGATAGAGGTGGCGCGTGTGGGCGGGTGCAGAGGTTTCTATGAGAGCAAGAATTGTCTCTACAAGTCAATATATGTTTTGATGATAACAATATGTATTTGTGAAAGAACCATTTTATGTTCTAACGTGTGTTATGTGCAGATCATATTCATAGAAGTTATCAGATCCAACAAGCACCAGCCAGATGAGCGTAATTGATAATATGCGAAGTTACTATGTGTGACACAAGTCGCAAGAAGTAAGAATGCTTCTGTATCTAATCGTGATCAGTCAGATCCAAGGATGCTGATATTGTTGTTGCAATGCTCTTGTGGATGCTCTCTGAAAGTGGTCGAGATTCTGAAGATTGCGAAGCTTCTGAAGAAGAGAACCGAAGTGCTGAAGACTCTCATGACTTGAAGTTCTGAAGGCGGAAGACTCTGAAGACCAAGTGCAGAAAGACTCTGAAGACTTATGTGTTCTGAAGATTAAGGTTCTGAAGATCAAGTGCTGAAGACTCTGAAGACGGATTCCTAATGGACAAGTTCTGAAGTTTTGGAAGACTTGAAGAAGTAAAGGATAATGTTCTTAAAGACAAGTGCTGAAGTTCTGAAGACTGATTCCTAATGGACTTCTTCAAATGACTGAAGACTTGACGTATCAGATATCCTATTAAGAAGACTCTACTCATGCTTCATCAATTTACCATCAGAAGCCTCTGAAGTTTGGAAGTCACATGTTACCATTGTGAGTGACTGTACACGGCGCCCAAGAAAGATATATCCCGTCACTTTTCCCACAGTAAAAAGGAGATGTGTCAATACAGCTAATTATTACGCAACGTCTCTTTTCCAACATCCAACAATATTTCAAACGGCTATATTTCTACTGGGCTATTTAAAGGAAAGAGTATTCGCTTCTAAATGACGAAGTCCACTAATCAATTTACTCCCACAAAAGATGAATTGATCAAGTCATTGTGTGAAGATAGCAACAACGATGAGTTCTCGTTGTAACACTTAAAATATCCAAAGCTATCACCATTTACACATGGCCATTGTTGTTGAAGCTCAAAGATCATCATTCAACACAACAACAATGAATTGGTATAGAAGTTATTGATGAAGAAGACAACATTGCAAATCAGTCAAGTCATCAACCACCTTCTCGTCAGCGCTACATTGAAGATCTGAAGCAAGGAGTTGTTGCTCAAAGCTTGCTCACCCAAGAAGACGAAGAAGAAAAAGATCTACAAGATGTCAATAACTGTCAAATCATTATACATCTCTGTAGTTTCTTAGAATAGGCAAGGAGTTGTTGCTCACATCTTGCTCGAACACTTGTGTGTTCTTTGTACTTAAACTTAGGAGTAATCTGCTTGTTAAGAAGCGTCTTTGTAATCTCCTGTAAAACTAATTCTTGGTGAATTAGGATTCCTTGAGTGGTCAGTGTGACTGGAGACTCGAGAAGACAATGGCGAGATGTCATTATTGGAAAATCCTGAAATAGGGTCAGTAGCGTTATATTCATTGCAATGAATCCCTGAACGTCTAGCTGTGAAAGCCTAGCAGTAGATCTTGCGAGATTGGAACCTGCAGGTCAATGTTCGTTATATTCATTAAGTTGAATCCCTGAACAGTTCATTGCATGTTAGTCACAGTGCGGCTGTGCAAGTGGTTAGTCACCGGCTGTTGCCCGTGCATCTGTAATCGAGATTGATTATAGTGGATTAAGACATTGTGTTCAAGGCGAAATCACCTGAGGAGGGTGGACTGGATTAGCCTTTGTGGTGAACCAGGATATATTGTGTGTTTTTTACTCTTATGCTTAATGTTCTTATTTATGTTTCTATATTGAGTATCAGAACCTTTCATAAGCAAGTCAGAACTTTGCAACTCTGATAAGCTTCCGCTCTACAAGATCTGAATGATTCACATAGTGTTCAGACTCTTAAGAAGTTCTCACGTTTCAAGCATTATATAACTTTGCAAGTCAGAATCTCTCATCGAACTCTGATGATATCTCGGCGTCTCAACGACAAGAAGCGAAAAATTGTAAAAAGAGGAAATACACAATTCAAACCCCCCTTTCTTGTGTCTTTCTCGTACCTTCAGTTTCTACCTGTGAAAAAGTTTTCCGGAAGGTCACCGGGAATAGTAGCGATGGCGGCGGACGGCAGCTATGCAGTTATCACCGGAGAATATTGAAAACTGATGGTGGAGTCGGCTTTCCGAAACTTCGTCGGAACAGTAACGACGGCAGTGGTGGCAGGGTGGTTACCGGAGAATTTTGAAAAGTGAGAGGCACAACGGAGTGACAACACGGTTTGTAAAAAAAAATAAATAAATAAAAATTCTCACCGAAAGACAGTGGGTCAACCGGGTAAAGCACGACGAAGAAAGAATTGTCTCTTAGCAGGTTCTAGATACCATGTTAAGAAATGTGGTTGGGCCTAACTCAACCCTACAAAACCGGTTGGTAGAGTGAGGATTACTCCCACTTATAAACACATGTTCATGCCATATATTGTCCGATGTGGAACTCTTAACAGAGATGAACCAAACAAAACCAACAAAAAAATATAAATCACAATAGAGAAGGAATCAACCAAAAGATATACATGAACAAAACTAAAATCAACAAAGAGAGAATTAACCGAAATCATATATGATTCAATCTCAATCTTCAAACACAATCTTCACACACGCAAAGTAGAAGACAAACATATGCCAATAACTATTTAGCAATTCAGCGATAATTTTTTTTTCAATTTCTTTAATACAACCAACCAATCAAGATCAAAATCAAAAAAGACCCATTCTCAAACTTTTGAGAATCAATAGTAGAAGTGATGAGCAATTCAAAGATCATCTAAACAAACTCTAATATCATATTACAAGCTCCCCAATAACAACAAAAGACCATTATATATTATCTGATACTACATACTGCCAATTTGAGATCTACAGTTTCATGGTACATCAAAATGTTGATTTCATTTTTGGGTTAATACCTATTTCCCCCCTGCCATATGGGCGTGTTATGAAAAAACCCCCTGCGAAAAAAAAAAGTTGCAAGACGTCCTTAAGAAATTTTAAAAGTTTTGATTTACACCTTTATCAGGCCACATCATCAAAAATACTGATGTGGCAGTCATTTTTTTAATTTTTTAATGAAAAGAAATTCCACATCACTACTAGGCTTTGTGAAATGACTCTTATACCCCCACTTTTTTAATTTTTTTTTTATTTAGTTTTTTTTAGTTTTTCTTTTATTTAATTTTTTTAGATTTTATTTAATTTATAATTTTTTTATTTATTTAATTTTTTCTTTAATTATTTTTCGTATTTCTTTAATTTTTTTATTTATGAAGCATTTTTTTAAATTATCAAAATATTAATTTATTTTAAATTTCAAGAGCAGCCCAATTCATAATAGGGCCTAAGCCCAATTCACATTGTCTCAATCCATTTGTTATTTGTTGCACTCTAGTGTATTATAAACACCAATACAACATTTGATATAAACGATGTGGGACTCTAACTACACATTAAAACCAAGCATTCACAGCAAACAACGAAGCCAATATCAAAACCTTCATTCCAAGTCATCATCATTTTCAAGCCAAGAAACACGACCACAACATATCAGCTGCTACGCAAAAACTGCACACCAATCCATTTCAATGACGAATATCCACAACTTCTTCGACCCCACATGATACACGCATTACTTACCATACGAACCAAAACACCCTTCACAACAAACCGACCTCACATCACACCACCTGCCTTCAGTGACAGTTTATCATCAGTTGGATGGTCAGAGACTCCAAAAGCTCCATTGGTGGCATCACCTAATTCACAATCCATAGCTGCCAGGTCACCATTTAAATTCCAATCAGAAGTGTTTCGCTTTTCAGTTCCATTTGGTGATGATATGGTGGCTTATTTTTCATGATGAGAACTTGCATTGGCATCAATCATAATGCCACCTGTGGGGACATAACCAATATTCTGCTGCGTGTGTAAAAAGAAGAAAAAGTGAAACATGTTCCTTTTGTTATTGGAACAGAAAAAGAAAAAGAAAAAGCAATAGTCAATATATGCATAAACTGTGCCAATAGACTTCAGGTTACAGCTGCTACAAAGTAAAATTACAGTAAAATTCATTTTTGGTCCATTGCAGGTCACATATGAATACTTGATAACTTCATTCCTTGAGGATTAATATGAACAATTTATTCTCAAACTTCAATGTCACAATAACTTCATCCCTCCATCCATCTCATGAAAGGTGGGATTGTTATGAATTTGATGCTTGAGTGAATAAACAATCAAATTCATTATCAGTTCCCGGTGGTGAAATTGATTTAAAAAAATAGATACATTCTAAAAGTTACAAAGATAGTTGGGGGAATTCAAGTGTAAGAGAAATTACAACACTGCAGGAATGGAAACTAAAAATCGAGAGCACCATAATCTGTATAATTCAGAGATCGTATGAAAATTGAAAGCCAAAAGTTGGTCATGTATTAGCTGTGTCATAACTTAGATACAGTAGAAATTGAAGATTCGTAAGGAAAGGTTTTAGTATTTTAAGTAAGAAATTGAAGATGTACACTGATAATTATGATCAATATGTTCAGACACGAGGTGATTTGGAAGAGAACCAGATGAAGCAGTACAAGTGGGAACAGGAGCAGTTTTAATGTGTAGTTAGAGTCCCACATCGTTTATATCAAATGTTGTATTGGTGTTTATAATACACTAGAGTGCAACAAATATCAAATGGATTGAGACAATGTGAATTGGGCTTAGGCCCTAATTGGGCTGCTCTTGAAATTTAAAATAAATTAATATTTTGATAATTTAAAAAAAATGCTTCATAAATAAAAAAAATTAAAGAAATACAAAAAATAATTAAAGAAAAAATTAAATAAATAAATAAATTATAAATTAAATAAAATCTAAAAAAATTAAATAAAAGAAAAACTAAATAAAAACTAAATTAAAAAAAAATTAAAAAAGTGAGGGTATAAGAGTCATTTCACAAAGCCTAATAGTAATGTGGAATTTCTTTTCATTAAAAAATTAAAAAAATGATTGCCACATCAGTATTTTTGATGATGTGGCCTGATAAAGGTGTAAATCAAAACTTTTAAAATTTGTTAAGGTCAGTCTTGCAACTTTTTTTTTCGCAGAGGGATTTTTCAAAACACGCTCATATGGCAGGGGAAAAATAGGTATTAACCCTTCATTTTTTTTATTATAGAAAGCACATTCCGGCTGCCACAACATAAGCCTCTAAATGAAAGAAAACACATTTCTCTGACTGGAACAAAAGAGAATATATAAGAGAAAATAGAGTATAAAGCAAAACATTCTACTTTGACTAAGAATCTGAATCCTTCTATACAATAGGTATGAATAATTTATTACTACTGTTCATGTAAGTTACAGCATGTCCTAACTAACACTTTGAAAACATTTTTCTTGTTATCAACACAAAATAACTTGGACTAAAGTGCATGTTACAAATATTTGACAATTTCAGAAAATATTTGACACTAGATTGCAATGACACGTTGGCATAGAAACTCAAACAGAAACTGGTGAGGGAGTTGAAGAGGAGACCACATTTTCGGGTGGAATTTCAACGAACTCGGAAAGGAGAGTTCTGAATTCGTCTCCGGTAATTGTCTCTTTTTCAAGTAGGACTTCCACAATTTTATCGATGGCCTCACGGTTGTTCCTTATATGCTTCAATGCAATTTCATATGCTTCATCTGAGAGCTTCTTGATAGCAAAATCAATGTCTTCAGCAAGCTTTTCTGACATTGAGTTTCTAGCCATCATTCTCATGATGACATCTGCATTTTGACCCGAGCCGTCCATAAGCGACCAAGGACCAATATCGGACATTCCAAATGTGATTACCATCTGCAAGAATATCATTTCATTTACTAGTATGACAGTTGTGATTGGAAGGATAAGATAGGAAAATGAGGGAAAAGGATCTATTGATAACTGAAATAATAAGAGAAAAGATATGTTGACATCAATTTTTAACAACTACACCGTATTTAACTACATAATACATATTAGTTTTGTTTTTTAATAATTTATTTAATATTGATTTGTGTGCAACAGAATTTTGCTATGATGATATATACGGTGTACCATAGCGTGTATTAAAAAAAGGTGTCAAATTAGCAAAGCTCAAATAATAATTCATTCAAAATGAATGTCATCATTCTCTCGTTTAAAAGAAAAAGTTTCAAGCATTATAGAAATCTTTAAACGTGGCCTGATTTCATTCATGTCCCCAAATCAAAAATATTCAGAAAATATGTGAGACGTATTAAGCAACAGAAAATGACGTGATTATGTCAAAGAAAAAGGACCTGTTTAGCCAAACTGGTTATTTGCTGCAAATCACCAGCTGCTCCAGTTGTAACCTCGGGCTCACCAAAAATAATTTCCTCTGCTGCTCTTCCGCCAAGTCCACCAACAATTCTTGCAAAGAGTTGTTGTTTGGAGATTAGTGTTGGATCATCAGAAGGAATGAACCAAGTGAGACCCCGAGCTTGCCCCCGGGGAACAAGGGTTACCTTTTGTACAGGATCATGACCAGGAGTCAAAGTTCTGCAAGTACAGTTTGATATTTCAGAATAATTTCCTACAAACTAGTAGCCAAAACAGCTACTAGATGTGAACCATTGTTTTCCCTGATGATCAAATTGATTTCATAATTATAAGTTCATCCATACTAGACTGGAAGAGGATTGTAACAGGAATTCATGAAGGCAACAGTATATTGCTTATGTTGCAATCTTACACAAATTTTACATGAAAGACAACTACAGCTTAATTTTAGGCTTACCCACAAATGGCATGCCCAACTTCATGATATGCCACTAAATTCTTGCTCTTCCCGTCTATCATCACTGTTCCTTCCATTCCAGCCACAATCCTATCAATAGAATCGTCAATTTCTTTTGATGAAATTTCTGTCTTTCCACGCCGACCAGTTAATATAGCAGCTTCATTCAAGAGGTTTGCAAGGTCAGCTCCACTAAAGCCAGGTGTTCTCATTGCAACTACCTCGAGAGAAACATCGGCATCAAACTTTTTATTACTACCATGAACCTTTAGTATTTCAGTCCTTCCCCGAATGTCTGGAACGTCAACTGATACCTGCAAAAGCATTATGTTCAGTAATTTACTCACTAAAAGTGATTTCTTAACAAAAGAAAAAACAAGCGTTAAATGCATGTATATTTCCTAATACAATCTTTATTTACCTGTCTGTCAAACCGTCCCGGTCTCAATAAAGCGGAGTCAAGAATGTCAGCCCTGTTGGTTGCTGCAATGACAATGATTCCAGTATTACCCTCAAATCCATCCATTTCTGTCAAAAGTTGGTTGAGGGTCTGTTCCCTTTCATCATTCCCCCCTCCAATTCCAGCGCCTCGTTGCCTCCCCACAGCATCAATTTCGTCAACAAAAACAATACAAGGAGCATTCTCTTTGGCCTTCTTGAATAAATCACGAACTCGAGAAGCACCAATACCAACAAACATCTCAACAAACTCAGAACCAGAGATTGAGAAAAACGGGACACCTGCTTCACCAGCAATAGCCTTGGCTAATAGAGTCTTCCCAGTCCCCGGGGGACCAACAAGAAGAACTCCTTTTGGTATGCGAGCTCCAATGGCAGTGAACCTCTCGGGCCTTTTTAGAAACTCCACTACCTCCACGAAATCCTGCTTGGCTTCATCTACCCCAGCAACATCATCGAATGTAACTCCGGTATTTGGTTCCATTTGAAATTTGGCTTTGGATTTACCAAAGGCAAAAGGAAAGCCAGACCCACTGGGACCACCCGTCCCAGATGAACGTCGTGAGAGAAGGAACAGTCCTCCAATCACAATTATAGGGACAGCCAAATTTCCAATCAGGTCTGAAAATAAAGAATCTGACTCTTCTTGGGCATTATGAGCTGCAAAGTCGATGTTCTTTTGCCTGAATTTCTGAAGGAGTTCTTGGCTAAGTCCCGGAAGTTGAACTCGCACTCGCTGCACCCGATTACCTAACTCAGGAGAAACAGCCTCTACAATAGCTATACTTCCATTCTCATACAGATCAACTTTTTTAACCCTGTCTTTGTCCAAATACTCAAGAAACCTAGAATAAGACATTTTGGAGGATGAAACCCCTTGTTCATCAGCATAAGCTTTTGCACTTCCTAATAATGCAGGTAAGCCAACTGTCAGGTTCAATAATTTCAGAAATCTTCTTCTCCCTTCATGTTCCCTTTGATCCAAAGACGCCTTGACTAATATAGATTTCGATGCTCTTTTCAAGGATGAATGTCTCCAAGAAAAGAAAACATGTCTTCCATTTATGTCCTTGTGAATATTTACTTTATTACTATGTGTAGATAAACTATTCCCAACAAGGCATGCCAATGATGCTGCCATCTGTATCAAGAAGAGTATTCAAAAAGTCAGTTCGTAAACAATGGTAATTTCAACTATTGGCAGAAAAAGAAATATTATACAAATTATTGCTTATTACAAAAAGCAACACAGTAAATTCAGTTTCCGCTGTCAGTTAATTTCTTATCAGACAAACCAACACAATAAATCCAATCAATATTCTACTTTACGCACAATTGTGCGTGCAACAAATGTTGTACATAAATTGTCCCCTTCAAAAAATTCTTGATATGAAAAGAAACAAGCATAAGAAAAAAAAACTCAGCAAAATGATCACAAGGACAAATCATGCTTGAAGCCAAATTCAGAACATAGATGTAACTTTTGACATGCAAATAAACACAAAAGTAAGAAGTTCATCATATTAAAGTTATCTCCCATAAACTATGAATTATTTGCTTTTCTCCTTTGTTTCTGAATCAAAACATGATAGCATAATAAGCTTATAAGCTCTAAGCTACTTGAAGTAGCCTATCAAAACGAGTACATAAAAATAACTATTACCGAAATGATTTTTTTAGTCATATGAATTTATAAACTATAAACTAGTTTTTGGGGCTTCCCATACTGACCCTTTATATATGGCATATCTATAAACTATTTTCAACTTATTTCTATAAGCTCTTCAAAATAGATTATGAAAACAACTTACTCCCTCGGTAGCGGTTTATAAATAAAAATCACTCATTTTTCTTGTAACAAATATATAAAAAAAATAAAAAAAAAACAAAAAAAAAAACATCAGCTTTATTTTATTTAAGTATTTTTTTCTAAAACAGTCATCTTTCCCAAAAGTAAAATTAAATGCAAATTGCATTTAATTTAGTTTCTCTCTCATTTTTACATCTTTCCCATATTATTTTTTGCTTATTTGTTAGGGAGTAGTATAGTTTATTTGAAAACAAATAAGCAATTCATAATTTCATAGAAGCATTTTTTCAAACAAGTTATGGTCACTCAAATCCTAGCAAGTCTCAGTTGAAGGGTCCAGCATTAACAACTCCAACAATCAAATTATCTAGAAAAATAAGAGAAATAAAGAAATTAAGAAAAGCAAAGATAAATATAGTTGTTAATGAAAAGGTAGAAGAAGAGAGCACATGGTGAGTGACATACCTTAAACGAAGAGGGTGAGAGATGGAGAAGAAGTAAAAATGAGAAATGGAAGTGGTAGTGATGCGATGGAATGCAAGAGACGTGTTGAGAATGGAGAGAAATGAATGACACGGAGGGGAGAAACGTGTAACAAGCGGCAAAATTATTGGAGTTAGGGGTTTTGGAGTTTTTTCCATATCAATTCATGCCATAGCGGCATAGCCCATAATTTCTCGGATAGTGATTCACTGTAGTCAAAATACCACACAGTGGCATTATTATGATGATGTGGCATGACATTTTTTAATTTTTATTATTAATGATGTGACAACTATAATAATTTATTAATTTATACATATTTTACATAATAAATTTATAATTAACTAGTGGGATACCCGTGCGTCCGCACAGGTAAATTTATTTAATACGGTATAAAATATATTTACATATTAGTGTAAATTTGAAATAAAAATAAAAGAATTTAAAATAAAATAAAATTTTCACATTTAAAAATAAAAATTTATCTCACAATTAAAGGTGGTTAAAATAAAATAGATATTGTCCTGATAATGACCTGTGAAATAAAAAGTTAGTGTCGAACACAATTATTGAGTGATATTCAATTTGTTACAATATTAAATGTGTTTAAGAACATATATCAATTTATAATGTGTTGCTTAATTGTAAAATGAACAATGATCATACAAGCTCAATTGTATTAAATAGTCATATAAAAAAGAGACCCGTGCGATGCAGAAAGAAAAAAATTCACATTTGAAAATTTAAAAAACTTCGCTCTTAAATAAAGACAATTGTTGATTAAAATAAAATAGATATTGTCCTGATAATGATTCGTGAAATGAAAAGTTAGTTGTGTGCACTCTTATTGAATGTTATCCAATAATCAGATAAATTATGAATATTTTTTATATATAATAATTATAAAATAATTATACTTTTATTTTAAATAAATTTTGTGTTTTAAAAATTCAACATTTTTTTTGTGTTCTTTTTCATTAAATTAAAAAAGGTTCAAAATTTGTTATTTATGCTTAAAAAAATAAAATAGGAAAAAGAAAATGGAGAGAAAAAATTAAAATAACAGTGAAAAAGTGTGAGAAAAAAAGTGGGGAAAATTTAAAATTTGAGCAAAGAAAAAAAAAAAGGAAGAGTGAAAAAGTTAAAAGTAAAAAATGAATGATTTGAAATAGGACATGTGGCATGATTTAATAAAGAATGATAAAATGTGAATATTAGTTGATGACTTAAATGTCCCTTTGTTAGTGTAAAAAATTTATAATGAAAGGGTAATTTAGAGAGTTCATGCAATTGATTTTTTATGGATTGATAGTTGATAATTTTAAAATTTTAATTAATACAAACTTTTAAAGAGTTTATTTGGCTAAAGGCTCATATCTTCACCCCACTCTCCAACCCACAACAATTACTCTTGTGTGTATGCTATGATATATAAAAAAATCAAATTAAGTTTAACAAAATCAATGTGAGACTTGCAAAGTTATGATTCTCTTCAAATGACTTTTTTTAAGTGAGCTTATTTTCGTACATGTTGTTGAAGCCTTGCTAGTATCATCACCAGAAATCATGAAAGTTCTGTTCATAAATCTATACTCGGTGGTGAAACAACTTATCAATATGCCATAAAACACAAACTGCAATTATGATACATTTGTTTTTCTAAAATTAATAAATTGGTGAGAAAACAAAATCAAACCACAAAGGTTTTCTGCACAATCTGCCTCAAAGATGGGATAATTCTATGGAATGTTGTTTTGACTAAACACTTACTAAAAACTAGTATTAGTATCACCCTAAATCAAAAACTGAACAAACTACACTTATCACCCAATAACCTCTGAAATCAGGAATCTTTATTACAAATCCAGTCCCAACACGAAATATTGAAAAGAGTGCATAATGTTACTATATATTAAAGAGGAGAATGTTGCATCTGTTTGAACGAATGCGCCTGCAACAACTACAAGTATAAATGTCCTCTTATTTACTCTCCCATATTGATTATTGCCTTATTAACTATGAGTCTACCATTTCATCTTCAGAACTCCGAAACCTGTTTTTCATACACAAATAGACATTCAACATGCATCCCAAAAGATATAAAATAAATAATATATTAAGAATAAATGAGAGAAGTACAATCAAGCAATATTTGGAAAACCATTAAAACCATTAAAATTCTGTTTTTCATTAAACTTAAAGATTCATTAAAACCACTCAAACCATTAAAACTTATAATGAGTAATCACCTCAAGATTTATCTCATTTTTTCATTCAACTTCTTCATTGCTACAAAACCATTAAAAATGTTTGAAAAAGTTCTCATTTCTTTTATCAAAGTGTTGTTAATCTTCATTCCGTGCTCAATTTTGATCGAAACACTAGAAATTTGATCTTCTTATCAATCACAGGCGGTTGTTGTAGCTCCTTCATTTCACACTTTTTTTTCAATTAAGAAAAAAAGTTACCCTCTTAAACAAGGAAGATGAAACTGAATCATTCTTGTACTTAGAAATACAGATATGCAGGTGGTTATTCGCTTAGGGGTACAGTATAACCAAGGAAGATGAATCTGGGAAATAAAAAGAGTTGAAGATAGAGTGAAATGTTACTTGATAATAAGGTCCCACATCGTTTTGGTCAGACTTTCTTTGAGTGTTTATATAGCATATAGAAACATACCTTAAAATTACTTTGTAGGTTTGAGAGGTGGTCCTAAAGTTCAAATAGTTAATTTTGTATTAATTAATATACGAATAAATTTCAAAAAAATTAAAATAAAATAAAAAATTTAAATTATTAATTATTGATTATTAATTTATTCTATAAAAAAATTAATAAAAAACGACATGGCTAATAAAAAAAACCAATAAGTGTCATGCCACATCATCAAAAAGGTGCCACATATTAAAAATAATTTACACCTCAACATTTTTGAGACCAAAGTTGCTTAAAAACAAAATAGGGGGATTGATTTCGTGAGTAGAGTATAACAGGGGGACCAAAATTATAATTTAGCCTAAATAAATTAAATCCACTTGATTACTTTAATGGCTTACCCATAATATAAAACTATCGGGATATCCGTGGCTTCGGATATCCGTCAGTCACGCGCATTTGTTTATATTAAAAATTTGAAGAAAAAAAATAGGATTAATAAATATAAAAAATATAGTTTATATTTTATAAAAAGATAAGATAGAATCAATATCCACGGACACTAGTTGATATTTTATAAAAATATTTATGCAATTATTTATAAAAATATTTTGATGAATAAAAAAAGTTGTTCCAAATTATAAAAGTATTTGAATCATCCATACATGTTTTTCATATATAAAAATAAAGTTCAATCTAAAATATTTAAATTTTTCTCGTGTATAAAAATATTTGTCTTATATATTTTTCTATATTATCAATGACTTCATTTTATTCGTTTCAGTAATTCAGTTTTTTCCGTAGATATATATTTTCTCTTACAATCTCCTAATTTATGTAAGTATTATTAAAAATATCTCTTTTGTGGGATACCCATAAAAATCATAATTAAGTAACAAAATTTTAAATAATTAATTATATTTGAAAATAAATTTGAAATTTCAAGCATTGATATTTGACTCATTTCTAGAATAAAATGTTAAATTTATCAATATTTATCATAAATATTTAATACATAATAAAATGTAATTAATGATATTTATACAATAGATATAAACGATACATTTTAAAATAAATTTTTAAAAATTTAGTTAAATCTATTTTAAAAAATAATCAAAATCTAAATTCAATTATACACCTTTAAAATTAATTTGATTATTTTAAAATAAAAATTAAATATATATTTATCAACAATCATATATTTTATACCATGTGTCATATACCAAGTTCAAATTGAGTTTAATAGTCTAGCGGGATACTCGTGTTTTCGCACGGGTACACGTCGGTGACGCGTATTTGTCTACATTTAAAAATTTGTTAAAAAATAAAATTAATAGAAATTAGTAAATATAAAAAAAAAAATATAATTTATATTTAAAAAAATAGAATTAATACCTGCGAACACCGATTGATATTTTTTATAAAAATATTTTTGTAATAATTTAGTTTTTTAAAAAATATTAAATAATAACATAGTATTTGTAAATATTAATTTAATTATATAAATAAATATTAGTAATATTAATAAATACATTTTGTCCGTGTTTGGATTCATACATTACTTTAAATATATGTCTTTAAAGTATTTAAATTTTTTTGTATATAAAAATATATGTCTCGTGTGTTAGGTTCCACGGCGAAAAGAATTTATTTTTCTAGTTAAAGAGTAATCCCACATCTTTGGCAAGCTAATGAAAAACAATGGTGGTAATTCTTCCATGGTAATTTAACTCACCCCGACATTAATTAATATACATAAAAAGGGAAAATTACCAAAATAGAGAAATAATAATTGATAATTATTGAGAGACAAAGAAAAGTTTGTATGAGAATCACAATAAAACTAAGCCATCTATCTATTCTCAAAATACACAAAAGTGATGATGACATTCTCTTTGTCCTTAAAGATTGCATTAACCTGAATCTCTCCTTAGTTTTTCATTCAAATCTGAACCTGTTATCCGTTGTACAAAACTGTAACAATCAAGTAGAAATTTCGACATTAGAAAAGTTTGTAAAATTTAACATTACAAAGTTGATCATTTTTATCTCAAGTGTTATATCTTAGATATCTAACCATTAGATTAATCCAACTGCTGAAATTTCGCTTGAGATGCAGAAGAGGCTTTGAAGAATCAATATTGTGACTCGAATTGAGGTTTAATGACAAGTGTGCTTACTTGAGGGACTCTGAACCTGGTGCATTTGAATCACTTGATGGATTGAGTTGGTATTGAACCAAAATTAAACCTTCCTCTCCTCCTCCTCCTCCTTCTCCTCCTGATATAGGCGATCCTTGGAAACTTGCCACTAAACTTTTCCCAGATGACATGCTTGCAAGAGAAAGTTCTAATTAAGAAAAGAAAATGCTGATGTGTTCTCACACACGAAAATTTGAGTACACCTTTTACTGATGGTGAGTTTGGCAGAATCGCGATATGTGTATGTGTCAGTGCTATCGTGATTTTATCAAAAGCTACATTTAGAAGTTTCATCAAAAGCATATGGTGCCATCGTTATTTCGACAAATTTACCATCATTCCAAACATGCACGGAAATAAATAAGACCACAGGGAATGAGAGGAAATTATTAGGAACGGAAGACCGGGAATCACCTATTCAATGTTGTCTATGATAATCAAACATCAACAGAGTGACCAAATGATTCATCAATACCGAGAGCGAGAGATATTCTGAAGGAGGTAAGGAAATAGGCATACCTAGATAAACAATAAACAAAAGCCACTACAGTCGACAATGATTTAACGAAACTCGAAAGTCATTCCTTAACAGCCTGGCTAGTTTCAGTAGGTAGAATTACTGGCTCAAATGATCTGCAATTTGCAAACCAATTAAGTATGTGGAGAATAGGTTCATTAGAGAAAGATGGAATACATTCATCACCACAAAAAGATATAATACATTCATTATCAGATAAAGTTATTATTTTGTAATAGTGAGGTGAAACCTGCAAATAAGTATGGCTCTCGTCCATAATAGTAGTGGTCGAAGGTATGAAATTACTATGTAATGAGTGGTACTTTTTTCCAACTATTATCACTACTCTACAGGATACAGTGTATACTGTTAGACTTAGGTGTCAATAGCACTCAATATGTTAGTACAAAGCTGAATAATAAAACAATTGCTAAATAACCTGAAAAAAATGTTTCCTTGTCTGAAACATTAATGGAACAACACCCCATACCACAAAAATAACAATGCCAATAGCAAGAATCAACTTTACAATAACTTGACTATTTTGTAACACGTTACAGCACCTGCATAAAAGTTTGTTAGTCTATACCAATAAAAAGATGAAGCCCTTAAATTTGTACGCTCGACGGATGCAAAATCACAAAATTCACCTTGTCAGGACTTTAGTAGCCACTTTAACAGAAGGAAGCACATTTTGTTGCCCTGGCAGTAAAAAGGATAAGATAGAGAAATGATTTTAGAAATTTTTACCCATATAACCATGTTTCCCTATAATATTATCCAATATACCCATGTTTCCAACCAATTTTCCAAAATACCCAACTTTCAAAAAAAAAAGTCAGCGTTAAGGGAGGCGCCAATAGGGGTAAAGTCCCCTTTGAAACTTAATGAAGGGGCGTCAATAGAGGTAAAGTCCTCTTTGAAACTTAGGACGGGCGCCAATAGCATTGGAGTCACCTCTTAAATTTTAAAGGGGGGGCCAATAGCATTGGAGTCACTTTATAACATGATAAAATATTTAATTTTTAATATTTGATATATTATATAAGTGACTTCAGTGTAATTGGCTCCCCCTTTAAAATTTAAGAGGTGACTCCAATGCTATTGGCACCCCCTCCTAAGTTTCAAAGGAGACTTTACTCCTATTGGCGCCCCTTAATTAAGTTTCAAAAGGGACTTTACCCCTATTGGCGCCTCCCTTAACGCATACTTTTTTTAAAGTTGGGTATTTTGGGAAATTGATTGGAAACATGGGTATATTGGATAATATTATAGGGAAACATGGTTATATGGGTAAAAATTTCTTAATTTTAATGTTATAAATTAAAAGTAAACATTTGTAAAAATTTAACTATTATAATTAATTAAGAGTATAAAATAGTACAATGCTTTCTCATATTGTTATTTTTTTTTAAACAGACGAGCAAATGATTCAATTAATAATAAGGGCATAAGGAATACCAAATATTACAACTAAACATAACCAATGCAATATAATTTTATACAGGCACATTATAATGCATTAAGTAACAATTCTCAATTAAACAATTCAGCATTAATATGCAGCAAACTAAATTTTAATTTTAACATCATGCATCAGTCCAACTAAACCTCAACCACCAGCCAAATCAAGGCATTCAAGGATAAATATAACCGAAAAAAACACATACATATGCTGACTTGAGTAAGAAAAAAACGTAGACTTCACCTTCAGCCATTTCCAAGACCGCATTTTAACATACTCATCAATATTAATTGCAACAATCAAGGATGATTTTTGCATTTCTAGCATTTAATATACTACACAAACATGCCAACCAAATTGTGCGAAGCGTCAAAATGATCCATGATCCCTTTCCTACCTTTCTGAAAATGATATAAAGTGCTGACTGCAGTTATTTTGATACATAGTGTCAACTCCATGTCTTCGCAATAAATCAGAAAAAGAAACCTTATCAAGTTCTTCTTTCAAATATTGTTCTAATTCTAATTTCTACTGAAACAAATGTCTTCACTAATTAAGATTCCAAGCAGTATTTTCTTCAATCTGGTTTCTTAACTCATCCACCTTTACATCTTTTTGTTGTATAAGAAGAGTATTTCTAACCGAAATGTTAAAACTCAACAATATAAGTGAATAGCATAATATATCAACCATGTTCTTTAAACTAAGAATGCATCAACCACCTTGATTTAAATTTGGTTCCAAGTATTCTATTTTATTTTGGAGGAGTACAAGGTTTAGTATTAGTTGTAATAACAATAGACATGTGTATGGAGTAATCAGGGCCGGCCCAATCAATTCGGAGGCCCTGTTTTAATTTTAAAAAATAGGCTTAAAAAATATAAATTTATATCAAAATTGAAAAAAAAAACAATATAAAATAGTTTTTAAAAAATAAATTATAATTTTACACCTACTTTTTTAAAAATAGATGTTAAATAGATTTTGAAGACAATTAGATTTTATACCTATCTTTTAAATAATAGGAGTAAAATGCATTATTTAAATAATAAAAATAAATAAATGGACCCCTCAGGATTTGGGGCCCTGTTCTACAACACTTCTTGCACCGGCAAATGGCCGGCCCCGAGTAATTTGGAGGAGCAGCATGTGGGGAGTGAAGTAGTGATTAACAAAGTGTAGTTGATCAAATACAAACAATGACACACATGCAAGCTATTATAGTTGATCACTCTCACGTCAAACTTATGTGTCTTGCTGGTGGTGATGTTGCTATTATTATTGTTACTGTTATAGGATATATCCAGAGTTGGGAGTGTAGCAATGAATCATTGTGTGCCATAATGTCGTACCTCGAAAAATACGATCATCGCGATGGACGCGGAAAAAACTGTTCGAAACAGAGTCGCCACCGAACTTTATTCATCTCAAAAGAGGGAAAGGAAAATATCGATAAAACCTTTGAAAGGGATAAGGAAATGGTCGTCGCAACCAAATTCGGGTTCGGGAGTCAATTACGCAAGAGGGAAGGTGTTAGCACCCTCTACGCCCGTTGTACTCAACGGGAACCTCTTGATTCGATTCGGGAGAAATGTTAGCTTAGCTTGTTTGTTTTATTTTAAGGTAGATATTGTTTTCTAGGGGAAAATGGGTGGTTTTTTATTAGTGTGCTCGACAAGGGTTGAGAACCCTTGGGCCTACGTATTCCCTCGTGCAATGGGAAAGTCAGAGCATTCGTAGTCCGTGGTACTACGATTGGTTTATGTTTTTTTAGGCGAACGAGTGTTTAATTCGCATTCTAACTGCTAAAC
Source organism: Lathyrus tuberosus (assembly GCA_022829125.1). Taxonomy (NCBI): domain Eukaryota; kingdom Viridiplantae; phylum Streptophyta; class Magnoliopsida; order Fabales; family Fabaceae; genus Lathyrus; species Lathyrus tuberosus. Next base: position 1,649,188 of record JALAZF010000229.1, read on the forward strand.
GTTGGCTTGTCTGCTCGTCAAGGGAGGCTGAAGCACTAGTTCATATGCGCGGAAGAATGGACTAAACAATGTTCTTTTTGTGAAAGTTGTTTGAGTATGATTAAGTGTATTAGAGAATTTGATTGAGAAAATAGTTTGATTTGCGTATGTTTTAGGCGAACGAGAGTTTAGGTTGCATTCTAACTGCTAAACATTGGCTTGTCTGCTCGCTAGGGGAGGCTGAAGCACTAGTTCATATGCGCGAAAGAATGACTTAAACAATGTTCTTTGGGAAAGGTGTTTGAGTTATGGATTAGGGTTTCGGTTGCGTGGGAAGTGTTTGGTTTGTTAAGTATTTTAGAGGAAGAATGACGAGTATTTGATAAACGAGATGTCGGCCTCGCAACCAATTAATCGGGGCATTACCGAGATGCTAGATCTCAACGACACCTTTTTTCACTCTATTAATTATGAAATTGTATTTGTTGGACAATTGGCTTCTTTGTCCACGTAATTAGGGCGAGTATTTTAGGAACGAAAGATCGAAACGAACACAACTCAAAGCGTGCAAATCAAGAGCATTCATTCAAGGGCCCAAGAAGTGCTAGACCTCAAGAGTCCACTACTTTCGTAATTTGATTAGGAAAAATGATTTGAATTTGACGTATCTTAATAGATGTATTTGATCGAATTAGGGTTTTGATTAAATTAAGAGTTTTTTAGGAGGATTAAATATGATTGAGGTTTAAGTGAAATGGAAGACAGAATGAACACAACCCAAGGCGTGCGCCCCAAGAGCAACCGTTCAAGGACCCAAGGAGTGCTAGACTCCAAAAGCCCACTACTTCCATAATTTAATTAAGAAAATAATTTGGAAATATTAACCTAAATATTTGTGATTTAATTTGATCTAAAAATTGTTAGGAGTTTAATTAGATTAAGTATTATAATTTAAGAAAATATTGTATTTTAAGGGTTACGTGCTTAATTAAATTAAGTATTTTAATTTAAGAAAAGATTATATATTTTTAGGGGTTGAGTGTTTTAATCAAGATTAAATATTTTAAGTGTTTTAGAAATGGAAGACGGAACGATCACAACCCAAGGCGTGCGCCCTAAGAGCGATCGTTCAAGGACCCAATGAGTGCTTGACTCCAAAAGCCCACTACTTCCATAATTAATTAGGAAAATAGATTTTAGAAGTATTAATTAGAAAAAACCTTTATTAAGAAAATACTTTAGGTATTTCTAAGTATATTATGATTTTAATTTTAGTTAAGAGAATATTTGTAAAAAAAAATTAAATAATATTTTATGATTTAATTTGATTTGAGAAAATTATTAGGAATTTGATTAAACTAAGAATTTTAGTTTGAGAAAATATCACATTTTTAAGGGTTAAATGTTTTTATTAAGATTAGATATTTTACGATTAAACTAGACCTTAATTGTATCATAACTCTCCATAATTTAAATAAATCACCTAATCTTTAAACTAACACTTATCCAAAGACGGTTACAGCAGCCTAATGTAAACAAAAATGTTGCTCTTACAATAGGATACAAAGCCCATACGCATGGACCCGGGTTATTGGCCCACTCGCTACAGCAAAGGGATGGACTGGCAAAGGGAAAACAAATAAAAAACCTAACAGCTACAAATTCGGTCAACATTGCATTAAAATATGACTATCCATCATGAATGCAAACCTTGGGCAGTGCAAACTTTATTAAACAATCTTGGAAACTAATAAACAAATTACTTAATTCTTTAATAAATGGAAAAGGCTCAGTATGCACTATGATAGCAACACGCATCAAATACTCCTCTCCTCAACACCACACATATATCTCTCTTCTCTCTATCCTCTCTCTATAATCCCCCTGAGTTTTCCTCTTTTCCATTAAACTCCATCACTCGCTTTCTTCTATACATTCTATTTAATCTCCATGAAACCAAAACTCAGAACATCGACCGATCAAAAATTACCCAGAAATCCCCATTTTCTCTCACAAACCCAAAACTCTTTTTGAACACCAAAACCAAGACGAACGTACACAAACAGTATAAAAAACTAGTTTTCATGGTCGAGAAAACATTGAGATTCGAGGCATATCATTAGCAATCACTCAACAAAGAAGCAGAATAACAACTAAGCAGAAGAGTAGCAGCCATCAAACAGATAAACGACATAAAAATATCTCACCTGAGTTTGAAGTCCCAACGAATTTCCAGCGAAGGCGGTACCTAGAGTTTGTTCGTATGCTGCTCTTACCACGATCTACCCTTTTCTTTCGTCGTCCTTTACTTTATTTTCTGTCTCGTGTTTTGCCTGTGTCTTACTGGGAATGTGGCGTTCTGAGAATGCGTGAGTGCGTGGTCGAGCTCGAAGCTTACTCAGATTCTTATGATGAATCTGAGAGCTTTTATTTTACAAGAGCTTTAGAGTGATTTTTTTTTGGGGTTGGAAATTAGCATAGCTTCGCTAGGTTTTTTTGTGGGCCTTTTTTCTTCGCTTTCCAAAACTCTCTCTTGAATTGATGAATTTTTGTTAGAACTCCGATTCCCCTTTCCTGTTGATAAAACTCTCCTTTTTATAGCAGAAAATTAGGGTTTAATGGTTTGAACATAGACTGAAGCATCTTCATTATTGGTATGTTTATTTTTTCTTTCTAAGGTTCAGAAGGTGTTCTTGCCAAAACCGTGTATCCAACCTATCTGTACTTTCTGAACCTTGTACTACCCTGAATTTGTCTGGTTGTGTTTGTAATTTGCCTTCTAATTTTTCACTGTGTTGTTTACGATTTTCACTATTTTTTACTGCTACTAGTTTTCCTGCTAGTGTGGCTCTTATTTGATTCACGTTGACTCTTATTTATTTGAATGCATTCCTTATATTGTTTATTGACCATTGCAGGGTACGAAGCCAAAATATGGAACTTCACTTGTCTCTGAGATATCATGGCTAGGGAAAAGATGATGTACTACTCACTTTTGACTCACATAAGCGCGACATGTTCAACTTTTTCTATTCTTTTACATAAGTCTCTATGAGTGAAATTGGCCATTGAATCATGTTAAATCTGTTTGCAGCTTAACTGAGTTTGTAATTCTTAACTTTGTACACTTTGAACCTTGACCTTGCTTATGTTGAAGCTGAAAAACATGAATGGTGGCATGAGTTGTGTATTTTTGGAATTCATCTGAATCCATGGGCTGCTTGTATGTTTATCAATTGTGAGTTTTTTTTTAACTTTGTGGTCCCCTGCTTTTGTATTGATGATCATGATGCATATTTTGTCGTATGGGAGTAACAACAAACATATTGGCTTAAAAGTTTTTAACTCGTGGTCATTCCTTTTGATGCAGGTTACGTTGTTTTGAAGTTGATGCCTCGTATGACAAATGAAGCCAGAATGGAACTTATGAAAGGCTTGATCAATCAAAGTACTATATTCACTTACAAAGGAATTAAGAACGGCTTGCTTGTGTTATCTATACTATTTCTTAATAGCTCATAGATATGTTGTACCTTGAGAGAACACATGAAGCTATCTCCTTGTAGAATTCTGCACTTATAACTTATGAATATTCCTACCATTTTGTAGTATCTTGTCACTTTGTGGTTTTGACGTTTAGGTGACTTGTTTTTCTACTGCGTTGAATCTATATTGTATAATGACTTTGAAATTTATTTGGAGCCAAATGGACTTTGAATGACCTGTGGGTTTTTGCCTTTTGCATGAGCTTTAACATCCTTATTTACAAAGTTACATGACAGCTTGTAATAAGTTCTTTTAAGTTTTTATTTGCATTGGTAATATCCTTGAAAATGAAAGGTGAATTGGGTGTAAATCATAGCAAACAATGATGTGATTAATTCTTTTACGAGACGACTTCATGCTTTAACCATATGGCTTGCCCATGGAGTAGGTAGCTGCACAAGTTGGGTTGTGAAATAACTTCATGGATTTGACCAATTCACTCTTGTAACAAACTATAACCAAACTTGAAACACCTTCAAAATAATTCAATCGCCACCTGTAGCATCTATTGAAATGGCACCTTAAGCTCTTACTTATGTTGTGAAAATAAAATCTAATAATGGCGTAGGATTTCTAGAAGCCAACATCCTTACTCAAGAATTTGGATCATCTCAATAGGACTTGTATCAATAGCCCATGTCATATTTGGAGGTCACTTCCACTTGTCTTGAGATAATGTCAAACTAAAAAAATTAAGGCACCATCTTGGAATTTATCAAACCACATAGCTTGGACCATGACTTTAATTAGCCTCAAACATGGCTTTAAATTAACTTGCACCTTAATCTGAGGAACACATCCTTTAAGTATGAAACAATTTAATCCTGGTGTTTGGGATAACCCGAAGAATGAATCATCACTTGCAGTAAGCTCCCATCACACCTTGGCATAACTTTTGAAACTTTGAATTGAATTAAGCACTTTGATCACATAATAGTTAACTTACTTGATTTGCACATGGCGTAAGATTATTCACCAACCTCTGAACCAATTTAAGCTTGGGAAAAAAACAAACATGACTTAAAGATGAATCTTCGAGAATAGCCATGCCTTAGCTTGTTTAACCATATAACCTCAGTGTCACACTTGGAATATGGCTAAAAATCTTCTTGAGACATGACCGTAGCCCAACAAGAGCTAGCAACCCTCCCAAACACATACAAGATCCTCATGACTTGCATCTTTGAGTCAACGTAAAATCTTGGTATAAGAGACATGCAATAGGTAGGACAAATTTGGGGTATGACAGATGCCCCTATCTAATTGTCTTGAACCCAAGAGAATGAATTGCTGCACGACGTTCATTCTTAGGGTAGAAGTCAATTAGATATAAGAAGACCCCAAAATTTGTCTGACAAAAAGGTGAAGTGGTATAGAGTAAGAGCTGACAGAATGAGGTAGCGGGATAAAAAATGAACAGAATAACTTGAAGTTCTTAGGGTGATCGAAGCAGCCCCTTATCCAATAAGGTTCCTCGATGATACCAAAGTTGTATTCTTGAAAAGGCAGAGGATTCTCTGGGTCGTCGAAGCAGTCCCTTATCTATTAAGGTTCCTCGATGATACCAAAGTTGTATCTCTGCGGTAAATTTGTTGAGGGATTGTTGAGCAAGATTCCTGTCAGAGGAAATGTGATGGCTCTATAGGGGAAAGCTCACAAGAAACTTTCTAGAATATCCTCTGCTTGGGGAGTAAGAATAGCAACAGCTGTTGGGGATCGTCAATATCAACTGCAAGGCTGAAGAATGACTTGTTGGGGGAATAGAATTCCTTGAGCACATGCGAGGTATCCACCTCTCTTTAGAAGAACATTGTTGACTTTGATGGAGGACTGGCCAAGATGCTTGCGAACTGATCCTGGATCCTGTTATGCTATGTTGGGGATGGATATACCATGCATACAGGAATGCAAATGAACTTGTTTATTTATGAGATACGTATGGGAATGCAACTGGGCAATCGGATTTACTTCTGGTTCCCCAAGAAGGATTAATGGGGATTAGATAGAGCAAGGTGGAAGACTCACTGGGAATACTGGTATATCAACTCGGGGGTTGAGAAAAGGAAATACTATCGACTCGGGGGTCGAGAAACATTAAGATAAGTTGTCGTCAACTCGGGGGTTGAAAGAAAGGTAAAGGTAATATCGACTCGGGGATCAAGAAAATAAAGACAATATCGACTCGGGGGTCGAGAAAATAAAGGCAAAGTAATCTATCAACTCGGGGGGTTGAAGGAAATAACAAAAATATTAACTCAGGGGTTGAAAGTAATAACAAAAATATCAACTCGGGGGTTAAAGATGTAATAATGATATCGACTCGGGGGTCGAGAAACTAAGGCAATATCGACTCGGGGGTCGAGAACAAAACAATATTTATCAACGCGGGGGTTGAGGAAGAAATAGGTTATGCTATGTATGCATATGGTGCGCATATGTTGTATGTGATGCATATGCGAATGCAAGCAGGTTATTGGTTTTATGAAGGTGCCAGCAGGGTGGACTTTTGGAGGTTGCCAGGCAAGGTTGGACTTTAGGAGTTGCCAAGCGGGGTTGGACTTTTGGTGATATAAAAGGATTTGATTTCCCGACACTTAGTATCTGATAGTGCCATTATCAGAGGACAGTTGTGGATGCTCTTGGTGCCCCAAGTTTGATCCTTTGCAGAAGTTGTGTACTTGTGCATGAGAGAACCTCACTTCTAGCTGATATTCCATCAATGGTTATATGAGCGTAGCGACGTAACCAATGAACGTTGATTGTGTGAGCGTAGCGACTTATCCAATGCATTCTGATTGTGCATTTGCTCTGCCCCAAGGCTTTTAATACTTATTGAACTCAAGGGTCGCTTAGTGCATGACATGGCCAGCTTGACTAACTTGAATGTATGAAGGGAATCTGCCCCAGTCTGGAGGGTAATGAGATCATCTGCCCAGTGTCTAGATCAGTGGTCTGCCCCTATCTGGATTTTGCAGTGGTCTGCCCCTGTCTGGATTTTGTAGTGGTCTGCCCCAGTCTTGGATTTTGAAAGACTTGCCTCAGATTGACTAAGTATTGCTTTGAAGGACTTGCCCCAGATTCATAAGGTTATGAGATAGTTTCGATTCGAGTCAGTGCCAACTAATGCTCAAGTTTCTCTCTGATTGCACTTTGTTGGAATTTCCAAAATGTCAAGTACTGATTTGCAGCTAAAATTGTTCATTCAGAAATGGTAATTTTAATGCGACATTCATGCACGTTTTGAAAAATAATTTATTGGAATGATGTGTCAGTGTGTGACGAGTGAACCATTAGTCCAAACACAGTGCTGATTTACTGGTGTGTGAAAGATACAGCAAGAATATGATACCAATTCAAAAGACTAGCAAATTCGTAGGAGTCAGTTTACGTAACCTTGCTGTAGTATGCTTTCAGAATAATCCCCGCCTCAATTAGGTCTTTTGAGGGTTGTAACGTGGTCTGGTTCGCGGTTATTGAAACAAAGGATATAAGGCTCAAATTTGATTTTAACCCACCCTTTCTTCATGATGATCTCCAGTCCTACGTTCAGCTAATTCGACACACATTCGTCTAGATTTTGGCGGTGTAAGATTGAAGATGAAGGTTCAAGATTCGCTTGAAATAACAGTCATCTTATTTTGTTTTTGATGGACGTCAGTGACCTTTTGATTTTTGATATGGCGGTCACTGAATATTATTTTGCTTCGATTGAGGATTTAAAGACTTTTTGTTGTTTTTTTTTTATCCCTAATTTTGCATGGACTGATCTTATTCTACGAGTCTATCAGGATTGCCCTAATTTTTGCTTAAGTCTCCTTTTTGAGGTCTTTGACTTAGCGGGCTCTCTTTTTTTTTAGTAAGGCTTTGTGACTGCCAAGTCATTGGTCATTGAAGAACAACCGTCATATCTTTTGTATTTTGCATGATTTCTTCGACACCTCTGGACGTAAACGAAGAATACGGAGTCAGATTAACTGAACCCTACCCTGCCCCAGGTTGAGCGTAAGGGTTTGAATATCCGAAGGAAACTTCTACTTCTCGGCTCGAAGTGGTGAACTAGGGATTAACTCCTTATCTCTCTAGTGTTTGGGGATTTGAAACAATGCTTGTACATCCTTGGCAGGATTCTATCCGAAAGCATACCATCAACAATTATGGGTATCTCATTTTCGTCACCCTCCCTCCAATCTTTGCTAAACAACAATTTGGTAAAGAAAGTGAATGAGAGGTATATAGATGAATATTTTTATTTTTTGATATAAGTGAAGAAAGTATGAGCGAATGCGACATGATTAGTTCAAAAAATGCATGATCACTTCATTAATATTACCATTAATAAACAACAATGTCTAAAAGCAAATAGCACATAGCAAAAAGAAACTACAAATGCATAGAAATGGCATGATCTAAAAATTGCCAGCATTGGGGACTAGGCTTTTCTTTCTTGACCCACTGTTGGACTAGCATTCTTGTTCATCAAGACTGGTGTAATAACCTTCTTCAAACCTACTTTCAGCAGCTTCTTCCATAACATGGACTGATGGGCCCACCTGATCAAGTGAAGGATTGACGTTGATTTGAAGACCTCGAGGCGTAAATGAGATTAGCTTGGACTCAATCAGGTCTTGGATCTTGTTTTTGAATTGTTTGCAATTCTCAGTTGAATGCCCCATGGCGCCAGCATGGTAGCCACATCGTGCATTGGCGTCAAAGCCTGGTGGGTATGGAGGAATAACAGGATCCAATCCCTTTGGCACTATTAACCCACTACTAATCAAACGTGGCAATATATGACTGAATGGCACTGACAAATGATCAAAATGCCTTTTTGGTCTTTGATTATAGTAGCGTCGGGGTTGTGAAGAATGTTGTTGTGCAATCTGTTGTTGACGAGGGGGACCTCTATTGGCAGAAGTATATTGACCATGTGGAGAGAATGGAATCGCACAGGGAGGCCCATGGGATTGTTGACTTTGAACATTTGAGATGCTTGGGCATTGAGGATAAGGTACCGGAGATGGAGCTTGTAGAGTGTCCCAAATTACATTGATTTCATCCTCCTCTTCCTCTTGAGAACTGACAATGGATTCAATCTCTCTATCCTGGATGCTCGAGGCGTCTTGGATCTTTCCACTCTTGATATGACTCTCAATGCGTTCTCCTACTAAAACCAAGTCAGAGAAGTTTGAGGTCCCATTGCTCATCATCTTCTCTAGGTACGGGCCTTGCAAAGAATCTATGAACAGGTCAACCAATTCTCTATCTAAAAGTGGTGGTTGAACTCGAGCAGCTACCTCTCTCCATCTCTGAGCATACCTTCTGAAGGATTCGTTCTCCTCCTGAGATAAACCTTGCAACTGTATGCGGTTGGGAGCCACGTCAAGATTGTATTGGTAGTGTTTCACAAATGCACCGGCTAGGTCAAACCATGATTGGATATGGCTACTCTGTAGCTGCATGTACCAACTCAGCGATGCCCCACTTAGACTGTCTTGGAAACAGTGAATCATAAGTTTGTCGTTGAGAGCATTGGTGGTCATTTTTCTGCAAAACATCACCAAATGCCGCTTTGGACAACTATCTCCTTTGTACTTCTCAAATTTTGGCATCTTGAACTTTGGAGGTAATACAAGTCTGGGTACCAAACACATGTTCAAAGCATTCAGATCAAAAGCATCGCGCCCCTTCATGGTTTCAAACTTTTCTTCCAACACACGACATCTTTCAGCAAACTCAACATCTTGAGGCCGTTCAGTATTCATCACCAGGCTTGTCCCTCGGGAATTCGGTGTAGTGAATGCAAAGCTATGGTATTCAACTGCATCATGAGACGAGGCATGTTCATCTTGAATAGTGTGACATTCTTATATAACCTGGTTCCCAACAGGAATCCGTACAGGCTTAAATTGGGCAAGATTATTCACTTGAGGTAGAATGACGTTCTCAGTGACTGTAGGCCTTTGAATGTTGTCCTCTTTCCTTGCCATAGCTTCCACAAGTTGTTCTAGCTGGTCCTTCATCAAGTCAACATCTGCTCTTAATGCGAACTGATTATGCTCTTCTGAGTCCATGATTCTTCCAAAAGCGGCTTCAATTCCGATACGAGTGTCAGGAAATCAACTGCGGGTTATGGACAAAGGATAGATGAGTTTTTTGGTTTTGGAGGATGATATGCAATGCAAATGCAATTGTATGCAAATGAATGCAATGCAGGTAGATTCAGGATCCAGGATAACACGAGCATTTGCAAAACATCCTAATAGGTAGGCTTCATAAGGGAAGTTATAGATTCAAACCCACTCACAGGATAGCTCCTACATTGATGGATAAGGTTCCCAGGGTTTCGGACACTAATCGCATCAACACCACGCAACAGGCTAGCTGCATTACAACGAGGATACGAAAAGGTCTATCCTGAGTGTAGTCTTCATGCTAGGCCCACGAGAAGCGAGTCTTCGGAGACTAACACTGACGACCACCAAGATAAAATCTGGTGCTAAGAGTGGTTCCCAGAGTCACAGACCCTTCATGAATCATGCCGTGTGACAGGCTAGCTGCGTTACAACAAGATCTACGAAAAGGTCTACTCTAGGGGAAGTTTTTATGCTAGGCACACAAGGAGCGAGTCCTTGGGGACTAACACTAATTACTTCCAAAATCTAAACTAGGTGTTCTCTCTTCTTTTTCCAAGACTCGGGTATAGAGCCTTACTTGTGATATCAGCCCAAAATCCAACAGACAAGTATGATAATCAACATATAATAAGGAGAAAGCAACACAAAGCAAATAAAGAAGTAATAGGAGAAAATAAACAAGAAGAAATCAAACAAGTGACGCTAATACTCTCGAATCGAGTCAAGTTAGGCTTGACTCTCTCTAGCATAGAGCAATGCTTAGTCCCCAGCAGAGTCGCCATCTGTCGTACCTCGAAAAATACGATCCTCGCGATGGACGCGGAAAAAACTGTTCGAAACAGAGTCGCCACCGAACTTTATTCATCCTAAAAGAGGGAAAGGAAAATATCGATAAAACCTTTGAAAGGGATAAGAAAATGGTCGTCGCAACCAAATTCGGGTGGGTTCGGGAGTCGATTACGCAAGAGGGAAGGTGTTAGCACCCTCTACGTCCGTTGTACTCAACGAGAACCTCTTGATTCGATTCGGGAGAAATGTTAGCTTAGCTTATTTGTTTTCTTTTAAGGTAGATATTGTTTTCTAGGGGAAAATGGGTGGTTTTTTATTAGTGTGCTCGGCAAAGGTTGAGAACCCTTGGGCCTACGTATTCCCTCGTGCAATGGGAAAGTGAGAGCATTCATAGTTCGTGGTACTACGATTGGTTTGTGTTTTTTTAGGCGAACGAGTATTTAAGTCGCATTCTAACTGCTAAACGTTGGCTTGTCTGCTCGTCAAGGGAGGTTGAAGCACTAGTTCATATGCGCGGAAGAATGGACTAAACAATGTTCTTTTTGTGAAAGTTGTTTGAGTATGATTAAGTGTATTAGAGAATTTGATTGAGAAAATAGTTTGATTTGCGTATGTTTTAGGCGAACGAGAGTTTAGGTTGCATTCTAACTGCTAAACATTGGCTTGTCTGCTCGCTAGGGGAGGCTGAAGCTCTAGTTCATATGCGCGAAAGAATGACTTAAACAATGTTCTTTGGGAAAGGTGTTTGAGTTGTGGATTAGGGTTTCGGTTGCATGGGAAGTGTTTGGTTTGTTAAGTATTTTAGAGGAAGAATGACGAGTATTTGATAAACGAGACGTCGGCCTCGCAACCAATTAATCGGGGCATTACTGAGGTGCTAGATCTCAACGACACCTTTTTTCACTCTATTAATTATGAAATTGTATTTGTTGGACAATTGGCTTCTTTGTCCACGTAATTAGGGCGAGTGTTTTAGGAACGAAAGATCGAAACGAACACAACTCAAAGCGTGCGCATCAAGAGCATTCATTCAAGGGCCCAAGAAGTGCTAGACCTCAAGAGTCCACTACTTTCGTAATTTGATTAGGAAAAATGATTTGAATTTGACATATCTTAATAGACGTATTTGATCGAATTAGGGTTTTGATTAAATTAAGAGTTTTTTAGGAGGATTAAATATGATTGAGGTTTAAGTGAAATGGAAGACAGAACGAACACAACCCAAGGCGTGCGCCCCAAGAGCGACCGTTCAAGGACCCAAGGAGTGCTAGACTCCAAAAGCCCACTACTTCCATAATTTAATTAAGAAAATAATTTGGAAATACTAACCTAAATATTTGTGATTTAATTTGATCTGAAAATTGTTAGGAGTTTAATTAGATTAAGTATTATAATTTAAGAAAATATTGTATTTTAAGGGTTATGTGCTTAATTAAATTAAGTATTTTAATTTAAGAAAAGATTATATATTTTTAGGGGTTGAGTGTTTTAATCAAGATTAAATATTTTAAGTGTTTTAGAAATGGAAGACAGAATGATCACAACCCAAGGTGTGCGCCCTAAGAGCGATCGTTCAAGGACCCAAGGAGTGCTTGACTCCAAAAGCCCACTACTTCCATAATTAATTAGGAAAATAGATTTTAAAAGTATTAATTAGAAAAAACCTTTATTAAGAAAATACTTTAGGTATTTCTAAGTATATTATGATTTTAATTTTAGTTAAGAGAATATTTGTAAAAAAAAATTAAATAATATTTTATGATTTAATTTGATTTGAGAAAATTATTAGGAATTTGATTAAACTAAGAATTTTAGTTTGAGAAAATATCACATTTTTAAGGGTTAAATGTTTTTATTAAGATTAGATATTTTACAATTAAACTAGACCTTAATTGTATCATAACTCTCCATAATTTAAATAAATCACCTAATCTTTAAACTAACACTTATCCAAAGACGGTTACAGCAGCCTAATGTAAACAAAAATGTTGCTCTTACAATAGGATACAAAGCCCATACGCATGGACCCGGGTTATTGGCCCACTCGCTACAGCAAAGGGATGGACTGGCAAAGGGAAAACAAACAAAAAACCTAACAGCTACAAATTCGGTCAACACTGCATTAAAAGATGACTAGCCATCATGAATGCAAACCTTGGGCAGTGCAAACTTTATTAAACAATCTTGGAAACTAATAAACAAATTACTTAATTCTTTAATAAATGAAAAAGGCTCAGTATGCACTATGATAGCAACACGCATCAAATACTCCTCTCCTCAACACCATACATATATCTCTCTTCTCTCTATCCTCTCTCTATAATCCCCCTGAGTTTTCCTCTTTTCCATTAAACTCCATCACTCGCTTTCTTCTACACATTCTATTCAATCTCCATGAAACCAAAACTCAGAACATCGCCCGATCAAAAATTACCCAGAAATCCCCATTTTCTCTCACAAACCCAAAACTCTTTTTGAACACCAAAACCAAGACGAACGTACATAAACAGTATAAAAACCTAGTTTTCATGGTCTAGAAAACATTGAGATTCGAGGCATATCATTAGCAATCACTCAACAAAGAAGCAGAATAATAACTAAGCAGAAGAGTAGCAGCCATCAAACAGATAAACGGCATAAAAATATCTCACCTGAGTTTGAAGTCCCAACGAATTTCCAGCGAAGGCGGTACCTAGAGTTTGTTCGTATGCTGCTCTTACCACGATCTACCCTTTTCTTTCGTCGTCCTTTACTTTATTTTCTGTCTCGTGTTTTGCCTGTGTCTTACTGGGAATGTGGCGTTCTGAGAATGCGTGAGTGCATGGTCGAGCTCGAAGCTTACTTAGATTCTTATGATGAATCTGAGAGCTTTTATTTTACAAGAGCTTTAGAGTGATTTTTTTGGGGGTTGGAAATTAGCATAGCTTCGCTAGGTTTTTTTGTGGGTCTTTTTTCTTCGCTTTCCAAAACTCTCTCTTGAATTGATGAATTTTTGTTAGAACTCTGATTCCCCCTTTCCTGTTGATAAAACTCTCCTTTTTATAGCAGCAAATTAGGGTTTGATGGTTTGAACATAGACTGAAGCATCTTCATTATTGGTATGTTTATTGTTTCTTTCTAAGGTTCAGAAGGTGTTCTTGCCAAAACCGTGTATCCAACCTATCTGTACTTTCTGAACCTTGTACTACCCTGAATTTGTCTAGTTGTGTTTGTAATTTGCCTTCTAATTTTTCACTATGTTGTTTACGGTTTTCACTATTTTTTACTGCTACTAGTTTTCCTGCTAGTGTGGCTCTTATTTGATTCACGTTGACTCTGAGTTATTTGAATGCATTCCTTATATTGTTTATTGACCATTGCAGGGTACGAAGCCAAAATATGGAACTTCACTTGTCTCTGAGATATCATGGCTAGGGAAAAGATGATGTACTGCTCACTTTTGACTCACATAAGCGCGACATGTTCAACTTCTTCTATTTTTTTTACATAAGTCTCTATGAGTGAAATTGGCCATTGAATCATGTTAAATCTGTTTGCAGCTTAACTGAGTTTGTAATTCTTAACTTTGTACACTTTGAACCTTGACCTTGCTTATGTTGAAGCTGAAAAACATGAATGGTGGCATGAGTTGTGTATTTTTGGAATTCATCTGAATCCATGGGCTGCTTGTATGTTTATCAATTGTAAGTTTTTTTTGAACTTTGTGGTCCCCTGCTTTTGTATTGATGATCATGATGCATATTTTGTCGTATGGGAGTAACAACAAACATATTGGCTTAAAAGTTTTTAACTCGTGGTCATTCCTTTTGATGCAGGTTACGTTGTTTTGAAGTTGATGCCTCGTATGACAAATGAAGCCAGAATGGAACTTATGAAAGGCTTGATCAATCAAAGTACTACATTCACTTACAAAGGAATCAAGAACGGCTTGCTTGTGTTATCTATACTATTTCTTAATAGCTCATAGATATGTTGTACCTCGAGAGAACACATGAAGCTATCTCCTTGTAGAATTCTGCACTTATAACTTATGAATATTCCTACCATTTTGTAGTATCTTGTCACTTTGTGGTTTTGACGTTTAGGTGACTTGTTTTTCTACTGCGTTGAATCCATATTGTATAATGACTTTGAAATTTATTTGGAGCCAAATGGACTTTGAATGACCTGTGGGTTTTTGCCTTTTGCATGAGCTTTAACATCCTTATTTACAAAGTTACATGATAGCTTGTAATAAGTTCTTTTAAGTTTTTATTTGCATTGGTAATATCCTTGAAAATGAAAGGTGAATTGGGTGTAAATCATAGCTAACAATGATGTGATTAATTCTTTTACGAGACGACTTCATGCTTTAACCATATGGCTTGCCCATGGAGTAGGTAGCTGCGCAAGTTGGGTTGTGAAATAACTTCATGGATTTGACCAATTCACTCTTGTAACAAACTATAACCAAACTTGAAACACCTTCAAAATAATTCAACCGCCACCTGTAGCATCTATTGAAATGGCACCTTAAGCTCTTACTTATGTTGTGAAAATAAAATCTAATAATGGCGTAGGATTTCTAGAAGCCAACATCCTTACTCAAGAATTTGGATCATCTCAATATGACTTGTATCAATAGCCCATGTCATATTTGGAGGTCACTTCCACATGTCTTGAGATAATGTCAAACTAAAAAAATTAAGGCACCATCTTGGAATTTATCAAACCACATAGCTTGGACCATGACTTTAATTAGCCCTAAACATGGCTTTAAATTAACTTGCACCTTAATCTGAGGAACACATCCTTTAAGTATGAAACAATTTAATCCTGGCATTTGGGATAACCCGAAGAATGAATCATCACTTGCAGCAAGCTCTCATCACACCTTGGCATAACTTTTGAAACTTTGAATTGAATTAAGCACTTTGATCACATAATAGTTAACTTACTTGATTTGCACATGGCGTAAGATCATTCACCAACCTCTGAACCAATTTAAGCTTGGGAAAAAAACAAACATGACTTAAAGATGAATCTTCGAGAATAGCCATGCCTTAGCTTGTTTAACCATATAACCTCAGTGTCACACTTGGAATATGGCTAAAAATCTTCTTGAGACATGACCGTAGCCCAACAAGAGCTAGCAACCCTCCCAAACACATACAAGATCCTCATGACTTGCATCTTTGAGTCAACGCAAAATCTTGGTATAAGAGACATGCGATAGGTAGGACAAATTTGGGGTATGACACATAACAACATTGTTGGCATAAATATACTAACATTCAATATACGAACATAAACACATTTATTACCTTTGGTTAGGTAAATATAACTTCTAAGTTCAACAACCTTTCCACCAATTTCATTTGCAGAATCAGCAGGTTATGTTGCAATGATAGTGATTTCTTTAAGAGATGATTGAAAATTAGCAAGTAACATGTTCATGAACAATCACAATAACATTTAGTAATTCCAAATCAACTCAATTGTAAGAAGTGCGACAAAGCTTATGCTCAATAATTAATAGGAGAAAAACAGAAAAGGGCATACCTCCAAATGTGCAAGTAAGCCAATCTACTTTGCAATATAATCATAAGATCAATAAAACGAAACTCACTAAAAGTTAAAAGGAACATTCTACAAAAACATAATGAAGGATGTTTACTAAATTGTTCCAAGTAGAATTTTAATCCGAGCCTCCCATGTGAGGAAACCATATTGCCGCACAGATCCATGAAGCCATTTTTTTTAATTTTCATTGTTAACATACTCATAAACCCACAATATGAAATTAACATGGAATTTCCATTGATGATTCATATATAACAGGAGAAGAAAAATGAAAAGGTGGATATTTAATTGAACCTCGAAGAAAATATATACCAAGACGGTATTGTAACCTGTGAGTGCCTTCGATGCAAAAATCCAAAAGTCTAACCAAATTCTTCTGCCTAACATGACCAATGGCCATAACTTCCACTCGAAATTCCTTTTCGGCTTGTCCACTGTACGAAGAGCAGAAATAATAATATAATTGCTTCCAAACATGCTAATAAAACACAACACTATAGAGATTATAAAAAAGATTTCATAATTGAAAATTAAATAATGGCAATACTCACAAATTTTCCAATATACACATAATTATCACAATTGGAGATACATTTGAGCTGATTATTAAAATGGATTATCAATCTAGAAATAATCAAAGTGCATCTGCTATTTTGTACTGTGCATGCAACTTTTTTATTAAATATATGGTTACAAGTGTTTAAGATTATACTGTAAAACAGAGAAAAAAATATTCCTAATAACATTCCTAAACTCTTATGAAATATTTCCAAACAAAATGCTCTTTCTTCATCTGTTTTCTTCTTCCTAAGTCCCTTCATTCCAATCTTGTTTTCTTTCAAAGATGTTGTATCCTATCTCAGATTCAATTTCATAACTATATCAATAATAATTTATGTAACGAAAACCATAAAGGATAATAACTATTGCTTACATATGGTGTGCTTTTCAACTCAATAATCTCATTTCTTAGTGAAGCAATGGCCAAAACCGATAATCGTTCTGATCTATCTACACAGTAAAACCATATGTTGAAGCCTTGCTGCAGCATCTGAACAAATTAAAACATTATTAATACTCTATCAATTTCTATTTCATTATGTAACAGTAACCTGAATGCGGAGAATTCATAATACGAATGAAAAGATGTACCATAATATGTGCCATTAGCAGAATTGAAAATAGAGAAAAATCATTAGTATTTGTAAGGAACTTATTTACACTTTTAGATTTCCTTGATGTTTCCATTGATCATTTATGTATCTGAAACAAAAGAAATAATTACAACCAACGATATAAGCTCAGTTAAAACTCAGCTAATGAGTTGATCAATATTATTATGTTGAATTACTGATCATACCTTGTTTGGAGCAGCATCCCTAATCCAATGAAACCTTGAATCTAGTATAGAAGCATTTCTGCCACCTACAATATAAAGTTCACTTAATTGTCTGAAAAAACTATGAAGACATAACTGATTAGTATTTAAAGCAGGCTCTGCCACCTGCGATAAACGAATACCAAAAGTTTGTAAAATACTATATTCTAACCATAACAGAAGGGGGAAAATGAGACACCATTAGAATAAACTCACGGTTATCATAGATCCAGGAGTTTCATTTTTCCTAATGAAGCAATAGTAGTGGATCAATGGTAGATGTCCTTTCCAATATTTCCAAAGACGTGTTTACTTTCAGTTTGACCAAGAAGAAGAAAGTTACGCTCACAATAAACCTATCCGAAAAATGAAAAACAACCGTAAACATTATTTCAAGATGAACCCTAATAAAAAAATCGATGAAAAGAACATAAACTATTTTCTCAATAATAACGAAATAGATGCTACACATACCTGTTATCGGGAAAACGATTAAGAGGAGAATGAGAAAATAAAAGGGGAACAAAAAAGAAAGACGTAAAAATAAAATATTCTTCATCTTGAACACCTTTAACTATTCTTCATCCAAACCCATAGAATCAAAAAAACATAAACTGAATCTTAAACATCAAAAGGTATAAATTGGAAAAAAGAAAGTATAAAAAATATTAGCGTGGTTAAAAAAAGAAGAAGAAAAACACAACTCTGAACAATGAAAACACAATTCTCAAATTAGTATTGAGAAAGAGTGGATAGTAGATATCTTACTTTGTCGGTTAGATCAACCGCTAAAATTGAATCCCAAAGTATGAATCCCTAAAATCTCCACATATAAATAATCTGCATATATAAACAACATCAGACATTAAAAACAACAACTTTTTCACGAAATACCAAACAACATTCATGATGGAAAGTTTCTAAATCCACAAAATACAACATATTAACAGAGTAAATTGAAAAAAATAGAAGGTTGAAATCAATGTTGTTTCAGAATACTCACCAGCGGCCGTCGTGAACCAAAACCAAAGAAGAATTCATCACCGAAAAACACCAGTATCGTCATTTGTGTTTCAGCTCCAACCACCATATCCCCATGAAAATGCAGATTTGCCACCAAAATGCAAAGAGATAATAGATTTAGAGACAAAATGATGAAGAAAGTTGAAAGAATAAAAATAAAATGCAGTTTAGGGTTCTGAGCAAATAGAGAAGAAGATGAAGAAAGTTGAGAGTGTTAGATGCAACGTGTTCAGAGAAATAAGATAGAAGAGAGAGAAATAATAATACAAAATGATCCACCCATTTTAAAGAAAAAAAAGAGACGTATAAGCATAGGAAGGCAGTCTGAAGAGGGTTTACGCAAGTAAGAAGTGATGATGTGGAGAAGCAAAACGAATGGAACATTTTCAAGCTAGCCATGTGTCGCAATGTGTGACCAGCAGCAGGGCATAATGGACTTTTCCAAAACATAGTCTTTTCTTATATGGTAAATAGTTAGTAAAAAGGAAATCTCATTTTTACATAAAGAAGTTGTTGGCACCATATCTTTTTTATGCAAGCTATTTAGCATCAGTGTACCTTATATAGAAGTATGTTTGGATCTTTTGATTTGTTTAATTAATTTTTCATATTTGTTATTATTACTGTTAGTTGGGATTTTTTACCAATAAAGAAAACCCAACAAATAAGGAAAGTTTTAGAAGAGCATCGGTTCGATTACGCTTTAGGGACTTAGAGAAATTTTTAGTTGTTGAAGTGAGTAGTTCGATAACATCGGCTTTGACCAGGCTGGCAGAGTCGAAATGAAGTTGGTCAAAGAAGCGGTTGTTTGGGCACGATTTTGTCACATTATAATATTGGTAACTACTTGAGTTCTTATCCAGAGGGACACGTGGAGGAAATTGGAAAACACACTACATGCAGAAGTGCACGTGGCGAACCAACGGGCGAAGAACATTAGAGTAGTTATTTTAGATTTCTATATATAGTGGTTCATTTTATTGGATTGGGGTGTTCATTTGTACTAAAAAAATCTCACAAAGAAACTCAAAGTATCAGCGTTAAGAGAAACAAGCAAATGGCTGAGAGACTGTAAGCACATATGAAACAACATGTTTACTATTCAATGCAAAGTTTCTTAATTCATTTAGTTTACATTGTCTTCATCATTGTCATCTTTTCCCAGTCTTTATTGTCTTTTAATTGTTTTCAATATCTTTTATTTTTACCTTACTCTCTTTTACAAGAAGTTTACAAACTCGCTATTTACATTTGGAGTTTACCTTACCCTAAGCACTTTGTCCTAAGGATTGAATGGTTGATCCTGTACATTTGGAGACCAGTGGTTGTTTATCATTTTTCAGGGTAAACAAATTGGCACGCCCAGTGAGACATGTGCTAAGTGTGTTTTATTTATATCATCCCTTGTTTTTCTTACTTTAGAAGAACTAGGTTATACTCTTAGGAACTTTTTTTGGGCATTTTTTGCATGCGTTTAAGGAGTGGTAAAGTGTTATCCAGTATGTCGCGTCCTACTCCAGACAATAATAATTCCCAGAATAACCTACAAGACGAGGTGCAACAACCGGTTGTATAGGCCAATAAAGAGCCAGTTCTTTCTACGCCAGTTAGAACAACGGCTCCATCGGCATCAGCGACACCAGTCGCAACAATGTTGTCACAGGGGAATATACCCCCTCTGCAGCCAGAAAATTCCCTTAACAATCCTGCACTAGCGAGACCTTTATTTGGATTCTCAATGCCACCCCCTGGCAGAGATTATCCCAATGGAATGCCAACATCCATGATGGTAAGCTTGCAACCAAATATGTTAACATTTAGTGACAATGTAATGACCACATTGCCATTACATAACCCTTACAACGCCTCAATGTCGACCACCAATAATATGGCACGACCAACAAGGAAAAATTATATCCCTCATAATTCGCCATCACTAAACATTACTTCTATGATGGCTATGAGGCAACAGATGGACGAGAGTAACCTGGAAATGGTAAACACTCTCACCTAACAAATGGGATCCATATTCAATCCATTAATTGCTAACACAAATCAAACTAATGAAGTGTTGGCAAGTCAGGTGGGGCGTATTGTTGATTTCTTTAGCACACCTCTAGTACCAATTTGACTACTTCACAAATATCTAACGTAGGAACAGTCGTAACACATGAGAATACGATAGCATTGGCCACATTGGCCCAAAACCAAGGGTTGCAACAAAATCCTCCTTTAAATGGGGAACAGATAGTGCAAAACGACCCCACTCCTCTGATAGTTCAGAGATATCAAAATGCGGATCAGGTACTTAGGCAAGTCCAGCAATATAATTTTGCAGGGCAGAACAATATAACGAACATGGTCAAGCAGATCTTGGCCCAAAATGGATTGAATGTGGGACTCCATCGACCAAATTTTATTTCCCTATTGCCTGAATATATTTGACAATCGGAGGTCCCCAAGGGATTGAAGATCCCAAAATTCACCAAGTTCGTTGGAGACACCAATGAGTTGACAATAGAACATGTCGCCAGGTATCAAACCGAGGCTAGCGACTTAGATAATAATGAAAACTTAAAACTAAAATAATTCCTAAGTTCTTTAACCAAAAACGCCTTTACATGGTTTACAACTATTCCTCCTTAGTCTGTCCAAACATGGAGCCAGTTAGAAAGGTTATTCCATGAACAATTTTATATGGGGTAGTTGAAGATTAGCTTGAAAGAATTAGAAGTGTTAGGTGAAAGGTCCCTGAGTCAATAGAGGACTATCTGAATAGGTTTATACTTTTTAAAGTCGGGTGCTTTATGCAAGTACCAGAGCACGAGTTAGTCGAACTAGTCGCGGGTGGCCTAGATTATTCTATTAGAAAGAAATTGGATACCTAATATCTAAGGGATATGGCGCAACTTGCAGATAGAGTTCATCAAGTCGAACGCTTGGAAGCTGAGAAAGCCAGAACTAGTAAGTATCATAAGAAAGAGAAAGTTGCTTACATAGACGCTGACGAGTACGTCTCCGACGTAGGCGAAGATAGTCTAGATGAAAACAAAGTCAATGTGGTTGAGTTGAAGCCAAGACCCCCATACACTTGTAAACTTTTAAAATCATTAAATGGGAAGAACCCTGTTGAAATTAACAAGAATGAAAAGTTCACAACTAGAACTTATACCTTTGATATCATGAAATATGATGAAATCTTTGATCTGTTAGTTAAAGATGGTCAAATACTAATGCCTCCTGGTTTGAAAACCCCTCATTTGGAACAAAGGAAGAAAATAGGTTTGTGCAAATATCATAATTTCCTGGGTTATAAGACATCTCAATGTTTTCTTTTTAGGGACTTGGTTCAGAAAGCTTTGAACAATGGAAGACTCCAATTTGGCGAGAAGCCAAAATCAACAATGGAAGTGGATGTCGACCCCATGCAAATGGAGGAAGCACACTATGTTGAACCTCTTGAAATCCTGACGGTGGATGTTATTGATGGCTCCAACATGGACGTCGACAAGGAAGAACGAATATCTGCTGTTGATGACTCTAATTTCCAAGAAGTTTACTCCCAGGCTGAAGAGGGGTTAATCGACTTCCTGGAGCGTTGCAAGCTGAACGACTTCAACAAGATATTGTGCCCACGCTGCAGCGCGATTTTAGACGAAGAGGCTGGGAAGAAAGTGGAAAGATCCCAAAGGACCAATCCTTGTCGTGGACGCGGTGGAGGTCGAACGACAAGGCTCGCTCCTAACAATGGGGACAGGTCCCATCGAAATGAGGACTATAGGAGGCAGTTCCAGCAGCCTCGAAAAAAGACCTTAAAGCCACCTGTAGGAGTGCCAAAAGACAAATGGGTGAAACCTACTAACCACAAGGGGGGAAAGTAACCTAAAGTGGAAAGGGGTTGACCCAAAACCTGGGATGCCAAAGGACAAGACCTATAAGAAGGCAAACAAAATAACTCATGTGCCTCTTGAAGGGAAATCGTGATTCAAAAACGTAGCAAAAATTAAAATTTCCCTTTAGAGATCCTTACAAAAGATCATGATCAGTGATAGAATGATTACCTCTTGTGGCGATGAAACCTTTGATTCTGAATCGAGGGAATGATCACGAGCGATGTACGATGAACAACGCCTCTACTCAGTCCACACGAACAACTTCCTTCAGTCTCAGTGCTAGCTGCTACCATTGAAGGCTTTGAGTGAGAGATAGAGAGAAGGAAAATACGGCTAGGGTTTCACAACTGAATTTTCATCAAGTGTTTATGCTTCTGCACAAGGGTTATATTTATAGAACCACTTGTGTAGGCTGCAAGCTAAAAAGCCCACTTAAGTGCACGCACACCATATCTTATGATGTACCGTATATCACTTAAGCATGCAGTACCTTACCACAATCCGTATTCCACTTAAGTGCATTATACCTTACGATGTTACATATTTACTTAAGTACACCGTACCTTACGGTGTTCCTTATTTACTCTACCTCTTATCAAACTGTCCTTATGTGTGTGACCCTGGAGGATTTCGCGACGTTGGTAATTATATTAAATCATTCATTTAACATAATAAACAGTGAGCGGTATCTAGCAACACATCACTGCTACCCAAGTCACGAAATTGTCATGTGATCTGACAAAACCTTTTGTGATAGTGCTTGTGTGTAAAATTACCCTGTTGCCCTTATGTTTATATTGAACACAAAGCAGAACCTTGTCTTCAGAGTCTTTAGCACTTAGTCTTTAGAAAAGAACAACTTCAGAAGCTAGAAAGCCCTCAGAAGTAAAACATCAGAGTCACGCTCAGAGGCAGAATCCAAGAGAGCATTGCAGCAGCAGCATATTATCTTCTTAGAATCTTTCTGAATGTGAGTAGGTACAGAAGCATACTTGCTTCTTTGGCACAGAAGCAACTTTTGTCATACCAGAATGATGTTGCATATGGTCTATATCAGAGTCAGAACATGTTTGTTAAAACTTTAGAATAACAAACTGTTAGAGTACCAAAATTGTTTTCACACAAATACTACCTTGTTATTATCAAAACTTAGAGATAACCAGCAGAACCAAATCTTGTTCTAACAAAAGCAAACATCACTTCTAATAATCATCACTAAAATCTTGATAGATTTTCTATTTTCACTTTCAAGTTAGCATTGGTATCCGAGAAAGACGTCTTATGACTAGAGATAGGGTTATCGTATGAATACTTCCAAAACAAATTTAAATATTGTGTTTCATATCATTGTTAAAAAAAAATATAAGCATTCTTGATATTCCATTGCTACATTTGTTTATCGAATAATTGACTTTTAAAACATTAACCTTATTGCTACAAGTAATATTATGAAAAATAAACCTAATTACATCTCCATCTTGGAATTTATTTAGGGTAAAAAATTAACTCCAACCTTTGGAAGTTTATGCAATTTGAGAGAAATTTGTTGGTCATATCAACAAACATATAATTGGTGGTTCAACAGGTTCTTGTAGTATAAGTGATACATAATGGTTCCTGGGAAATTTTTTAAGAGTCCATGTGTTAAGGTTCTGAAAATTGGAATGAATTGTTAAAAAACCATATAATGAACATACAAATAACATTAATAAAAAATATAAATAATGAGTTAAGTTTCTACCATAGCTCTTTTACCATCCCTGTTTGTATAACCAGATAAAAAAATTTCAAAACTAAATTGGTTCGGATCGGCAACACAGAGTGTATGATATTTGAGAAATTCATCAATTGGTAAAGGTTTCCTCTTAAAGATATAAATTAGAAACATGTTGTCACCGTAATACCATAAAGTAACCAGATGAAAAATTGATGATAAATCCCACCGTTTGAATATTTCATCCCAGCAGATTGTAATTAGTGTAAGACTTCCATTCCACTCAACAATCCATTCATGTAAACCGTCGTAGATATTCCACTGAGTATTGAGTTCATTTCCATGTTGATGGACAAAATAAGGATAAACTTTTGCATAAGGTTATTGAAATTACTCAATAAGTTATGAAAGTACTCGGTTCAAGAATGTTAAAGTTTATGAAATAAAATAAAGATAAGTTGAATGTTCTTCCAAAAATCACTTACAACATTCTTAACAGCAACCGTTTCAAAAACACATTTCTTCTTCATGCCTGCAAAGATCTGACATAGTTTGATATCCATAACTCTCATTGTATGAAGGTGAATGATGTACCTTTCACACCGTGATTTTTGCGTGTGATGAATTAATATGGTGCAATTGTGTGTTGGGTTAAGATAAGCTATGAAGTTATATAAATAAATATAATTTAGATAGTTTGTACATGGAAAATTAGATACAATAATTAAACTACAAGTAGTGGTGTCATGTGATAGATGAGACACTTGTTAAAAAAATAAGAAACATGTCGTTTCAATGTTGTGAAGTGTACAACTCAAAAAATAAATATAGCTACAAATATTAAAACAATGTTGAGAAAAAGAAACATAAACAATACATTTGAGATGGTAGTAAAAATATCAAAGCATAACTATCTAAAGAAACATGTTATCAAATGCACTCAATTGAATCTAATATCATCCCCATAAATCTTGAAGGTGAGAAAAACACAAGAAGGGTGGTTGAATTATGTTGAATTTTTCTTTCTTTTTAAACTCTTGATTAGATTCTAAACACAAGTTATAAAATATGATTCAGTCTGAGGTAGGCAGGCATATGAAATGCAATAAAGAATAGTAACATACAAAGTTATCGTAGTTCCTCTCACAACTTGAGAGTAATCCGATCCCATTGTACTTACAAGAGATTTTCACTATTATCATGCAAGATTACAATTTATTCAAGCACACAAGTAAGAAACTTATAATGCTCAAACACTAAAGCAAGATACTTCTATGCTCAAGCACACAAGCAAGAGACTTCCAATGCTTAAACGCACAAGCAAGAAACTTCTATGCTAAAGCACACAATCAAGAAACTTCAAATGCTCAAGCACACAAGCAATAAACTTCTATGCTTAAGCACAGAAGTAAGAGACTTCAAATGCTCAAACACATAGTAAGAGACTTCTAACAATCTACCTAATAGATAAATTATTATTTGGAGAAAATGCATTTGATATACAATTAGAGGTGTATAAAGAATACAATGCAAATAGACTCTTTTAAGACTTAAAGATTTCCAAGACATACAAGGATAAGAAATCCTAAGTTCAACTTAATGCTTTTATGTTGACAAAGTAACTTCTCTTTGAGTGTCAGTTGATATGTTTTTCTTTAAGGTCTTCAACTTCTTAAATAGAGAGGAAAATAGTCATTAAAGATCCAACACAATAGAGTCCTTTGAGAAGTTTCAAAAGAGACGTTTAGATGTTACACTGAATAATCAAGGTTGGTGAAGGCTAGTTTGAAATCTTTTTGCTACAAATGGAATTATAGTTGTATCCCAGCAGACTCTATGAAGAAAGTAAAGCTTAGGTCTTCATGTGACAAAGTAGACTCAGAGGTTGATAGTGACCCTATCAAAGTCGCCATGGTCCTTGCGCTTTGACAGACCTCGTGTTCTGATCATCAAAAGCATACTTCTTCAGAGTCTGGTCTTTTAGAGGCTGACTTCTTCAGACTTTGATCTTCAGGCATTGACCTCTTTAGAAGTTGACTTCTTCAGACTCTGATCTTCAACTTCAGATCCATTAGATTTTGGTCTTTAAGATTTTCTTTGGATGTTCATAGTCAGAACTAATACTTGGATTCTATATAAAATTTTAGTTTATGGTCCTGGACAATTCAACAAACCTTATTATACCAAATTGTTCTTTAAATACCCTTGTTATCATCCAAACCTAAAGGAAATGGGCCAAACCAATTTTTGTTCCAACAATCTCCCTTTTTGATGATGACAAACATAAGAATTTTAAGAACAATGGTTGATAATTTAATTAATTTAATTGACTTCAGAGTCTGAGGTTTGTAAGTTCTCTTTAAGTCTAACAGTCCATAGGGTGAGGTTTGTAAGCCCCCCCTAAGTCCTATCCAGATTAATTAAATTTAAACATTTAAAAGCACAATGATAATTCTTCAAAATTTAAGTAAGAATAATAACTATCAAATTTCAAGTGCTTAAATACTTCTATATTTAATCCTCATTTTGTCATCAACAAAAAACAAATAAAGGAATGAGAAAAGATACTAAAGAAAAATTCCACATAACCAAAGAAGTGTTTAGAGGCACAAAAAAAAAATCTGAGTATAGAATGCACAAAATAACAATGTGTGGGATTTTAATCAAATATGGATAAAAGTAATTTAAAAATCATATTTGATTTCCCCTTTTTCAAATTAAAAAAAAACAATAGAGATAAGGCAGTCATGGTTAGGAATTAACTTTTTCAATTCTCAAGGATGGTCAAAACAGGGTTCTGATAACTAAGCATTTGATAGGGAATAAGGTACTCATGGTTGGGGAGATGTGCTTGAGGACAAAAAATATCTATCTCTCCAAAGTTCATTGATGCACAATAATCAACACTAATTCTACTTCATCCCAAACTCTCTATAAAACTCGTCTTTCGTTACCATCAAAGTCACAATCATTTCCATATATCTCTTCTCATAACTTATAATATGAGTAAGTCATTCAAGAACTCCAAGGGAGAGCTCTTCCAAAGAGATTGGTAAGGCTATCAAGGATGCTGAAGTAAGGAAACTCAAGAATGATAATCTCAATAAGGCTAAAAGTTCAAAGTCACAACCTAGTTCATCTGCAGGAGCTTCCTTGGTGGGGGAGGATATCAATCTCCAAGATAAAGAACTCAAGAAGAGTCAAGATCCTAGCTTATGACTATGATTTAGATGCAAACGAGGAATTGATGAACTACCTCAAATGCAATACTTTTTATCCAGTTGAATTATGAGAGATAGTCTTTGTAGTGCATCTTGTTGCTTGTGAGAATTTGGGTGGTGACCTTTTGGGAACTTTATCGGGAAAGCATGCCAGTGAGGACAAAGCATGCCTAAAAATACCTATGTTGGTTTGTGAGGTCATTCAATAATCCTGAAAGTAGTTTGGGGTGTTACACATGTCCTACAGTTTGAACTCGTTAAAATTAAGCCAAAAGTCCATATCTCTTAAGACCACTAATTATGCGAGAAACACTCAAAATCTTTTAAAATAATGGTGACATCCTATGAATATTCTTTAAGACAAAGGGATGCAAAACCACTTCGGTAGTCATTCCCAACTCTTTAGGAATATTGGACTTTTTTTTCACAATTTTACACCTTTCTAAACAAAAGGAAGAATGAGTATGTGAATGGGAGAAAACTCCCCCCCCCCCCCCCCCCCCCCCCCCCCCCCCCCCCCCCCCACCCCCCACCCAAAATCAAGAAAATTGGAAATAAAAAACAACAATGGAAATAACCTACTTTTTAGGGCGCAAAAACTTATTTAAAATGATATTAGAAAATAAAAACCATCACACATTTAACATTTAAGTGCCAAAACCCAGTGGTGCTTTGGGTCTAAAATGTGTGTATCTACCAATACCACAATAATAAGAGTAGTAATTGGGGGCCAAGAGGTGAGTGTCCACCACCATCGCCACCACCATAAAAGGGATAAATAAAGAATAATAGTTAGAGGAACAAACAAGCCATCATCATAACAACTAGAAATATAATAATGATACAAAATACAAAAAGCAATAAAGATGACAATTAAAACACATAAGCATAATTGACAAACACACTAGACATGGCAGAATTAAGAAAACAAAAAGGCACAATTAGAAAACTTACTAGAAAATAAAAGATTAAGATGACTAACACTAAAAAAAGAATGTTAAACTATTTTCTATGCAATGAAGGATCGAAAAAACATAATCGTAAAAGAGGTTGAAGAAAGGAAACTATACCACTAATTGGAAGGCCAAAAATCTGTCCTTTGTTGAAAGAGTAGTTCTTACCAAATCCTAATTGGAGCCATGCTCATATTTACTATGATGTCTTGTGCTTTACCCAAGGAAAGTATTAAGGAGACTTAGAAGATGCAAATAATTTTTGTTTGGGGTGACACTGCTGAAGATTATCGTGTGCATGCTGTCAAGTGGAGTACCCTTACCACTTCTAAGATGGAAGGGGTCTGGGCTTTGAAGAGTTTAGTAACAAATAATGAAACATGTCTGTTGAACTCGGTTGGAAATTTATGAATGGTGAGAATAGTTTATGATGTAATGTTCTAAGAAGTAAAATATGGCAGAGGAAATGAGTCTGCGAGATATGTAACAACGAAGAACAATGATTCGATTTTTTTGAGGGAATTGGGGAATAACTGGAACTTGCTACAAACATAATTCTAACTGGGATATTAGTAATGGGGAAACAACAGATGTTTGGAATAACGTGTGGCTCCCTTCAGGAGCACTTATTGATGCCATTACAAATAAACATATTGACCTTCCTTCTCTCAAAGTTGCGAATATTGTAACAAGTAATGAGGATTGAAACATTGACATGCTCATTGGTTTACTACCTCATAATATTATTGAGGAAATCTTGGCCATCTACCTGCCTAAAAATACCAATGGTGAGGACATTAGCTTGTGGAGAGATTAAAAAAATGGCGTTTTTCTGTTGCAGATGCGTACGATCTACTGAGTCCCATCACTATTGATCAGGAGCAAAGCAAAATTTGGAAAATCATATGGGCTCTAAATTGCTCGTAATGTATCAGAGCTTTTATATGGACCTGTTAAACATGAGAGTCTCCTGACAAATCTTCACCTTAGCAATATGCAAATCAGGAACCTTTTTTGTCCGGATTGTCCAACTGAGATTGAAAGTGTGCTTCATGCAATGAGTGATTGTGTTTTTGAAAAAAAAATGGCTCTCTTTTGTTTGAGAAGCATGTTGGAAATTATTTTTTGACGCATGTTTACAAGATTGGATTCAATTAATCTTATGCAACAATCTTGGCCAAAGGAAGATGGAGGATTGGAAAGCGTTGTGGGCAACAACCTGCCACTCCCTTTGGTTTTGGCGCAATAAAAAGACTCATAATGGTACTTTTGTGATGTCGTTTGACATGGTGAGTGATATTCGCAACATGGTCAGATTTTACTCCACAAGTCTAAAGTTGAAAAAGAGGGTCAATATTAGCAACAAGGTTCGTTGCTCATATCAAATGGGAACCTTCAAATGAGGATATAATTTTGATCAATGTCGATAGAGTCTCGAAGAGTAATGGTTGTGTTGATTGTGGAGGTTTGAGTCGTGACTCAAAAGGTAGATGAATTGGAGGTTTTTCCAAAAACATTAGGCGGTTTAATAGTCTTAGGCGATGAATTATAAGGGGTTTATAAGGCCTTTAGTTTGCTTTGGATAAGGGTTATGAGAAGATTGAGCTTCACAACGACAACAGGACAATTATAGACCCTATCAACGCGATAACTTTTTACATCGGAGAACGTAGTTGCATATTACAGCATATCAAATACTGATTGAATGAAGATTGGGATTTGTGAATCAAGCATATTGATAAAGAAGTTAACTGTTGCGCAAACGCCTAGGCGAACATTAGTCTTCAGCATGCTATGGATTTTACGAATTCATCACAAATACCCAAAAAATGTAGTTAGATTAATCGCGAATGATGTAACGGGGATTTCTATTTCCCTGGGTGATATCCCCTTAGTTTCTCTTTCGTTCAGGGCTTTGGCCCTCCCATTAAAAAAAGGTAAGAAAATACTACTAGTACTTATTGAAAAATATTCTTTTACATAATTAAATGAGTAGACGACAATTTACAATTATGTATCACTTATTAGGGTTATATTACAATGTTCTCTAATTTCTTTTTATAAAAATATCTATAATACGACAAAAAATTATTGTCGATTATAACACCGCATAAATGATATACCAAATAAAATTGACTTTTACTTTTATTTTTTAATAAAATTTTTAAGAATCTATACTTCTTTTAAAAATATTATAAACTTAGTCGAGTCTTAATTAAGGCAGATTTTAATATTTTTACTTCTAATTGAGAGTCAAAATATTAATTTTTTTCATAAAAAATAAAATGTGATAGGATAAAAACATAACATGATTAATTTTTTTATTTAGGTAAAAAAAATGAATTGTTTAAATTTGTTAAAAGAAGTTTCAATCCGATTAATAGTTATTCACTTTCTCAATCTTAAAATTAATTTATATTTGATTGTAATATTAATTTAAAAACATATATTTGATTTTGATATTGAAAACATGATACTAATCAGTGTCTTATTCTTAAAATTAACTTATATTTGATTGTAATATTAATTTAAAATATATATATATATATATATATATATATATATATTTGATTTGATATTAAAAACAAATTATGATAAGATAAAATTTAATTTGAATAAATTAAAATTTTAAATCAAAGATAAAATTTGAAGAAAAAAACTAAATCTTAGTATGTTTATTAGGATGATAGATTTTTGAGTTAGGACCATAGTATAAATAAATTAGCAAATATTATTTGCTCCCCTCATAAGCTTAAAGCTATAATCTATTATTTCTTTCTAGGGTTCAGGAAAAAAACGAGTCTCTCTTAAATCAAAAACCCAACTTTCCCCTTCTATATCCTCTCATCAACCTAATACAGCTCGGCGGCGATGTCGGCGGCGACAACTTCTGTGGTTCCGGCAAATCGTCGGCGAACGGTTATCTCCAATGAGGATATGGACTTTGAGACGACGGAAGGTGTGAAGGCGATTGCAACCTTCGAAGCGATGGGGATAAAAGAGGATTTGCTGCGTGGAATCTACGCATACGGTTTCGAGAAACCGTCTGCGATTCAACAGCGTGCCGTTGCGCCTATCATTCAGGGACGGGATGTTATTGCTCAAGCTCAATCTGGAACCGGAAAGACGTCCATGATTGCGCTTACTGTTTGCCAGGTGGTTGATACCTCCGTCAGAGAGTGAGTTTTCTTTCGTCTTCGTCTTGTTTACTGTTTTTTTGTTATGTTTATTTGTTTGGTTGAGCAATTGGAAAATACAATATTAGTTTAGAGTAATTTGAGGTTGAATTTCTTGATTAGGGTTAACAAGGGTTTTTTTTGGAAGAGAGTTATTTGAGTTTGGATTTATCGATTAGGGTTTTTTGATGTAGGAGTTTTTTCTCAAGGTAATTAAAGGTTGAGTTTTTTTTTTCTTTTTCTTTTTTTCAAATTTTGATTGATGTTTGTGATATTGGATTGTGAATTTGAAAAAAAATCTAGAAACATAGGAAAGCTTATAGAGGGGCATTATCCCCTAAAGGATTTGATATGTTTTGGATGGGGTGTTTTAAAGGGTGTAGTTTTAAATTTGGCTCCTCTAGAATAAGTAGAGAGCAAAATGAAGAAATTGATGTTTTGTAATAAGTGCATATTTATACCCACCCACCTTTGGTTTGTTAATGAATGGTTATTAAGTTGCTTTAGAGATAATCGGGTATGTTTTTTTTGGTTATGAAGTTACTTTAGAGATAATCGGATACGTTTCTTTTGGTTATTAAAATGCTTTAGAGATAATTGGATACGCTTTTTTTTATTTATTTATTTTTTTAATTTTTTAATTTTTTTATAATTTGAAGTGAATATTGTAGGAAATAATGGTTAATTTGTAGAGTGAACTTGATATGTTCATTGTTGTATATACCGCTATCAATCTTATGATGTAGTTCTCTTAATTTGTAAATGGAGATTTGATGTTTCTGGCCTTTCAATCCTGGCATTTTTTAAAAAATTTTTCGGTAAATTCATAATCTTAAATTAAAGATATGTATGTGGTTTGCTAAGAACAAAGTACATCAGTTTATTTATTTTTGAGACCAATTTTGCAATTTCTGAACAGGGTGCAAGCTTTAATTGTGTCTCCGACAAGAGAATTGGCCACGCAGACTGAAAAAGTTATATTGGCTATTGGAGATCATATTAATATACAAGCGCATGCTTGCATCGGAGGCAAAAGTGTGGGAGAAGATATAAGGAAACTTGAGCATGGAGTTCACGTGGTGTCTGGAACTCCTGGGCGAGTCTGTGACATGATCAAAAGGAGAACATTGCGCACAAGAGCTATCAAGTTACTAGTTCTGGTAATTAATTGCTTCTACTTGCCAATGCTTGATTGTACTTTTCTTCTTTTTTATCGTCACGTGGTATCTTATATTTTTCTCTTCGTTTACAGGATGAATCTGATGAAATGTTGAGCAGAGGATTTAAAGATCAAATTTATGATGTGTATAGATATCTCCCACCAGATCTTCAGGTTCTCCTACTTTGATGCCCTCATCTTTCTCAATGTTTGGAATGGAATTTCTTCAATCTGAAATCTAAATATATGCTTAAATTAAAACAAACTAAGGTCCACCTGGCTAGTTAGATTTTCGCAAGTAGACTTCACAATTGTTTTAAGATTTGACAATGACGATGAATACCCTATTGGATTTTAGACATACCAATTTTAATTCAGGCAAATCGCACTCTTAAGTAGGGATATTAGAGGTGTGTAGCGTTCCTGTTTTATAATTGGATTTACATCATATGAAAGAATCAAGTTAATGCT
Organism: Lathyrus tuberosus; assembly: GCA_022829125.1. Lineage (NCBI taxonomy): Eukaryota > Viridiplantae > Streptophyta > Magnoliopsida > Fabales > Fabaceae > Lathyrus > Lathyrus tuberosus. Next base: position 1,682,186 of record JALAZF010000229.1, read on the forward strand.
TTGACCAGATTATGAAGCTGCTCCTTTTTTTTGGTTGTAAAATAGCTGCTGCTTTTTTTCATAATATAAGCTGCTAGCAGTTCTCATTTTTTTGCTCTTGAATGAAGTACCTCTGATTAGATTCTGGAGTTTTTATAAATCTCGTCTTTATTTTTAATTTCAAACTTATGTTTGCCAAATTATCTGAAAATTTATCCCATTTTATAACTTAACTGGATGCATCTTTAGCGTCCTTGGTCGAAGTTACTGGTGTGATGTTTGCTTTGCTCTTGTTTTAAACTTGTGAAATATTCTTGTCTGTTTTCTTTCCAAACTTATGTCATCTCTCAGTTGTTTAGTTTTTACTGTGTAGGTTTGCTTGATTTCTGCTACGCTACCTCATGAAATTCTGGAGATGACAAATAAGTTTATGACAGATCCAGTGAGGATCCTTGTCAAACGTGATGAATTGACATTGGAGGTACGCAATTGCTGTCATTGTCCTCGTGCTTTCTGATATTTACCTTGATATTGGTGCGATAACCCTCCCCTCTAATTACAGGGCATCAAGCAATTTTTTGTTGCGGTTGAAAAGGAGGATTGGAAATTTGATACTTTGTGCGATCTTTATGATACTCTCACCATCACTCAAGCTGTTATATTCTGTAACACCAAGCGAAAGGTAAAAAAATCATCAAAGTTTCGTAGGATCAGTATGGTTGATTAGTGGATTCTGTACTCTGTATTCGCTCATAGTGACCCGTTTACAATTTCTATCATATCGTTACGAGTAGTATAGTTAATATATATCCCTTTGGAACAGGTGGACTGGTTAACTGAAAAAATGCGTAACAATAATTTCACCGTCTCATCAATGCATGGTGACATGCCTCAAAAAGAAAGAGACGCAATTATGGGAGAATTTCGTGCTGGAACAACCCGAGTATTGATAACAACTGATGTTTGGGCTCGTGGCCTCGATGTACAACAGGTAAGTCATTTGACCAATCTATTGCTTAGTTTGTGTTCTGGTTTCTTTGTGTGTTTGGATTCATGATGAAGGGTGTAAGTTGTTGATCTTGTCTCCTGTCAATTGGTGTTTGATTCTTTTAAATTAAAATTAATTTTCTTGTCAAATATCTAGTCAGGCCAGAAGTGATATAAACTAGCTTTTGCATTAGGTTGAAAAATACACACCCAAGTTTTACATGAAACTTGTTTTTACTATAAAAGATATCCAATCCTAAATAACTTCACTTCTAACTAAATTTTAATCTAATCAAATTTACAAAGTCAAATTTGTTCAAAACCATGTTTTCCAAATACTCAACTAAAACAACGTTGAAAGTATTAGAAATAATTGTTGACCTGAATAGAATTTGACAAATATTCTTATTACAACAAGGAATGTCACAACTGTTTAGACTGATAACAATGAATAGTATTCAGAGATTGTTGGTCATTGTAATTCTAACTCTGCAGCTATGCTTTTTCTTTGCTGAATATTTGATGGTTAATTTTGGTAATAATTTTATGCCCTGTTCGCGTTTGTCTTTTGGGTAGGGTGCAGGCATGCATTAAAATACAGTAACATGCTTTTGTTCGAGTGATGCAAACAAATGAAAATTTCTTATCATCCATTTGACTAGTAACACAGAAAATTAGAGACATCCCTGCATTAGTTATTTTGAATTGTTGACACTGATCATGCAACTGCCTCTTTGATCAGGTTTCTCTAGTTATTAATTATGACCTTCCAAATAATAGAGAGCTTTACATTCATCGGATTGGTCGTTCTGGACGTTTTGGACGAAAGGTATGGGGAATGTTTAAATTAGTTGAATTAATGTTTCTTGGCTCAAGTAGCTAGTCTGATTTTCATATCAGAAACTTCGTTCTACTATATTAAAAAATTCCATGTCTTCTAGTATTCCCATGCTCTGAGTTGGTTTCCTGATGTTGTTCAATGTGACATAATCGGTTTTGCAGGGTGTTGCAATAAATTTTGTTAAAAGCGACGATATCAAGATCTTGAGAGATATTGAGCAATATTATAGTACCCAGATTGATGAGATGCCAATGAATATTGGTGATCTTATATAAAAGGGCACGCAGTTTACTGGGTGGAGTGGGTTGTGATAGGAATTAGCGTTTGAATGTGGTTTTGTTTTGATACTTTCAAGATCTTCTTTAAGACTTTTCAATCTGTCTATTAGAATTTTAAGTGTTCGATTGTACCATATACATAATCATTTTCTTGGTTGATATGGTTGAGTTCAATCTGTAAATTGTTTTGCAATGCTGTCCATTGTCCTTACGTTCAATGTTGAATGTCTAATTTTATGACTCAAATAACACGTGATGTTTTTGAATTGGTTGATTAGTTTGCTAATTTATGTTCTGATATTCATATATCATTGGTTGTATGTTTGTGAAATATCTTCTCAGTCCTGCCCTCCAAATTTTCCAGTTTTACCTCTCGGCGGAGGCTATTTTGGAGGTTCAGATTCTAGAACCAAAGCGTATTGTAAATTTAATAAACAAATAATTAACATAAACACTTAAATAATTCAAATTCAACATAGTTATAGCATCTTCAACAATCATCAATATAGATTCCGTAAAAAAATAACATCAATATAAATTAAAATTATTAACTCAAGCAAAACCGTTTCTTTATAAAGATCGTAAAAAACTCAGTTTGAGGTGAAATCTATAACCAAATCATGAAAATACACTTTATTTTCTAAGGATTGAACAAACTCGGTTTGTGTTCGAATTCTATAACCAAAACATGTATCGTATCAATTATAGAATTCGAATTCCATATTTTACAACAAATTTCATATTTTGCTTATGGTTATGCTAATGCATAGGGGTCTTCGCGGACCGGTTTGGTTCGGTTTTAGGAGAATTCGATACCCAAACCGATCAAAAATATATGAATTGGTTTGGATTGGATTTACACAATTTTGTGATAAAACCCAAACCGAACCAAACTAATAAACAACAGGTTGGTTTTGGGTTGGATTAATCGGGTATATTAGAAATAAATGTGCAAAAATATTTTTAAAAAATATTAACTTATATCACTAATTTTCCAAAATAATATAAAATTTTTAATTTTATTGTTTCTGCATATTAGTTGTGCATATCACAAATGACGTTTCATTTTTTTTTCTTTGAAATTGAATATCTCATTCTAGTTTCCATGATAATGATGATATATATTATACTAATTAATTATGATTGGTTCGGGTAGACGGGTTCGCGGGTAGAATTTTGGAAATCGTTGCCCGAACCAATTAACATTGGGTTTTCATTGGTTTGGTTCGGTTTTTGCCCGAACTACAAAACAATGCCGCCGACGAACTCAAACACAATGGTTTGGTTTGGATTTCGGTTTGGTTCGGATTTGCCCGAACCAATGAACCACCCCTACTAATGCACACTCATATAGGTGTGTATTAGTAATATACATCTTAGTGTATTTTTGTGTGGGAACCCACCAATTTTGGGTAGAACTTACATTAGAAAGATGAAGAAAAAAATAGAAAGAAAATAGATGTAGTGTATTTTTGTGTAGGGATCCACCAATTTTGGGTGTGTGTTATTTTAAACAAACACTACCTATTAACCATAATATTAATATTATAATCAAAGAGATCTTTAACACGTAACACATAATATCGTTTACAAGTGAATACTATAACACAAATCAAAATATTTTACCATGTTGCACACACTCTATCCTGTTCTCCGCAATCTCTTGTGCTGGCACAAGACACTTCGAGCCCCCCTAACATTTATTTTATGAAACATACTGTAATACAATGTTGTTCCTAAATTTCTAACTGACAATATCCCAACTACAATGACTTACATACAGACACATGCAAGGACCAAATTACATGCATGGTCGCCCTCCCCTAACACGATCTTTTCTCTTAATGTCTTGATTCATAAACTTATCCATCCATTTTGCTCTATGTCTTTTGTTCTAGGCTGGTCCTAAATCCAAGTGAGGGAGACCCAATTCCGCCCATCTTATAAATATCATCATTGGCTCGTGAACAAACATGTCTTAATCCATAACTAACTCTATTTCCATGATTCAGAGACTGACTTGTGCTGAAGGACTGCGAGGGTCCTACCTCTCAACATTCTCTTTTGTTGAGAAATGGCAAGGAGGATCCAAGAAGTGTGAAACCTCGGAACCCAGGAACCAAGAAAAGACGTCATACAACACTAGTGGCGAAAGGAAACACAAATCTCGCACTTTAAGAAATTGTAAAGTTGATTGAGAACAATAATGCCTCGAATTCATACATCTCAGGCAGAGAACCCTTATAACAAACAGCAACCAACTCAAAGTCAAGGAACGAAAGTATCGTCTCTTGGCAAGATAATGAAGGAAGACATCAACTATCCTCCATTCACAAGCCTCCTTCGACTTAAATACCAAGGACTGTTCAGACTTCTAACAATGGAAGCATACAATGGAAAGATAGGCCACACGAGCATCAAACCTCCTTCAACTTAATACCAAGACTGTTCAGACTTCTAACAATGGAAGCATACAATGGAAAGATAGGGCCCACACGAGTATCAAACCTCATTCAACTTAGTATGAAACTCCAAAAAGCATCTAATTAACACCCTTAAGTTCATTATTATTGAAAATCAAGTGTGAGTAAGAAGTCCCACATTGATTAGAAAATGGAAGATTGAACACTATATAAGTGAGAGAACCCACACACCAATCACCTTAAGATTTTAGGTGAGTATGTGGAGTGTCTCTCACAAAGGTGTGTCCCAAATAAGATTAATGCTTTCTCGTTGACCCCCTCGATTGTGCCAACAATTATCTTCCCATGCACACTAAAAAATCCGCACTTCTATGGTTCTCTCACCGATTTTGGTTGCAGTTGGCTGAGCATTTTTTTCTCATGATTCTCTACAAGCAAGATAACACATCGAATATCGACACTCCTAATTCATATTGATGCATAATTTTTTGTGATAGAAATCCAAGTTAGTTATTTGGTTAGCAAGTTAGTGAGTTTTGTTATGCTAGTTACTTGGGTTATAAGTAACTTATTGTATATAAACACGTGTAGATAACTCTCATAATAACAATTCAATACAATTACACACACTCTCTCTCTCTCTCTCTTTCTCTCTCTCTCTCACACACACACACACACACACACACACACACACACACACACACACACACCACACACACACATTTCTTCCTCACCCAAGTGCATTGACACTAACAAATTAATATCTAAAGCTTCCGGTTCGTTTTGATCGTGTATTAAAAAACTGCACGTCGGTGGCCGTGTTTCTAGGGTTTGTGAATCGTGTTTGTTGCAAAGATGAATCGTAGGAATAATATTCCAAATTCTCTTCCAAATTATTGATAGAAAAAATTGGATTCAAGGAGTAAACAGATGCGGTCATTATTTGGTTTTCATGAAACCCTATAAGTGGTTACTAATAGTGTTCCTGAGCTTACTCAAACCGCCAAACGACGCTCTAGAAGTTACTCACAAGGATGCCAAGAAAAGGATTGCAAGGTTGCGTTATGTATTCAATCTGCAGTACATGCGGCGAATTTCGATCAAATTTCTCATGCTAAATTGGCGAAGGAGGCATGAGATATTCTTGTCAAGTATTACAAAGGTGGTGAGAAGATTAAGGTTGTCAAGTTGCAGGCATTGTGAAAGCAATATGAGTTACTACAAATAGGAGAAGATGAAAAGATTACAGGCTATGTATTCAAGGTGAAAAATATTGTTCATCTCATGAAAGGATCTGGTGAAGTCCTTACTGATAAGATGACAGTTGAGAAGGTAATGCATACAATGACCTCTCACTTTGATCACATTATCGTAGCCTTTCAAGAATTCAACAATCTTGAAACCTTGAAATTGGAAGATTTGGTTGGTTTGTTGGAGGCACATGAGTTAAGGATTGTCGAGAGGAAAGGGGTTTAAGATTCGATAAAAGCACTGTAGGCCCAGACATGGAATAAAAATGGTGGTCCCAACAATTTCAAGGGAAAAGGAGACAAGACTCAGAATAAGAAGTCTTGGGTGAACCCTCAAAAGCATAAGGTAGATGATAGGGCTTCTGAATCCTCAAAAAAAGGAGAAGGAACCTCATATCATAAAAACAAACAAGAAAAGAAAAGTGTGCAATGCAATAATTGTGAAAAGTGGGGTCATTTGGCCAAGAAATGTTGGTACAAGAAAGGCAAGGGTGTTAGAACAAGATTTATTCACGACATATATCCTTTAGGTTTTGATGATAACAAAGTATTAAAAGAATAATGATGTTATCTAATGTGTGTTCTAAGTATGCAGGTTCCAAAGCTTAAAGAGAATCTATTCAGAATCTATTAAGAGAACGCATTTGGGAGAAGCTGAGTTCTTGGCTTATGATGATTCAGAACTGAAGGACGTTCTTAAGAGAAGTCTTATGATATATGTTTGCGTAAACTCTGAAGCTGAATTTATCAGCATCAGAAGATCAATATGTTACCTCTACACTAATTGAATGTATCAACTTCTGATGATCATTCATAGCCATAGACAAAGCTAAGTGATCCGTACTGCATAAAACAAGCTACATTGTCGAATCAGTTTGTCAGCTAGAGTCCGTGTTCACATGATTCAAGGAAAGTTGAAATGCTTTACGGATATTCACTCTCATCGGATCTATTGTATAACTCACAAGGAAGACGCTACGGTTAAACGTGTTACACAATGGATAAAGATCTTTTTGTGTATCTATCTTCAACGTCTCTTAGTACTATGAAGTGACAAAGACACTTGTGGATGTTATCTCTTCCAACAACTACTCTTTTGTATCTGATATTTAAGTGGCTAAAGATTCCAAATGAAGAATCAACAAGGAATAAAGAAAAAGGGCCGAGCATAAAAAGAAGCGTTTTCACGCTTACATCAATATGGAAGAATAACAAGATCAATAATAACAACATCATTGAGTATGCAGAGTATCTGTCATCTGTTGTAAATTGCACAAAGCCTTAAGATTTCTTAAACAATGTATATCTTAGAAATCTTAAGTGTTATGATATTTGTTAATTATCTTGTCCTGTACCTCTGATTGTATATTAGGTACTCCTTGTTATCTATTCTACTAAACAAGTTATTTAGTAGTTTAGAAAGAAAGTCTCTTGCTGTGTGCTTGAGCATCAAAGTCTTTTGCTGTGAGTTTGAGCCAAGTAAGTCTCTTGCTATGTACTTGAACATTGAAGTCTTGATCAAATTGTTGATTAAGCGAGGGAAACTCTTAAACCGTTGAGTTTAAGCATCGAGTCTTTGATCCGAGGGATTTTAGCAGGAAGTCTTGTACTTAAGGGTATAAGTAGGAAGTCTTGGACCGTGAGTCTAAGCAGGATTTCTTGTACTTGAGGGTATAAATAAGGAAGTATTGAATCCGAGGGGTTTAAGCAGGAAGTCTCGATTAGGTGCTGATTGAGCAAGTAAGTCTTAGACTATAGGTCTAAGAAAGGAAGTCTTGAATCCAAGGAGTTTACGCAAGGAAGTCTTGGATTCGTGGAATCCAAGCAAGTAATTCTTAGGTCGTAGGTCTGAGAAAAGGAAAGTCTTATGCTCGAGGGCATAAGCAATTGTAATCAGTTTTGATTATAGTGAAAAATCTCTTGTGCTGCAAGGGGACTGGATTATTCTCGGTTTGGGAGGAACCAAGATAAATTATATGTGTTTATTTGTCATTTACTTTCTTATGTTAATTATCCTTTAATCTATAATTTGCTTTTTTGTTGTGGCATCACTACTATTGCTTTATCATCATTTTTGAGCAATCCGATTACAGATTCTGTTTTGTAGGTAATCGATTGATAAAAAGATAAAAGATTGCACATGGATAATGTTGCAGTTTTGTTGAAGCAGTGGATATGTTGCACAACTGGATAATCAAGAAATTGCCATCAAGAGGACATGATCCATATTATCATAATGTGTTTTGTTTGGGCATTGCATGAGAGATAATTTCCAAAATAATAAAATTTGGATGAATGTATTATTTTAAATAATAATATAAATACTATATTTATATTATGAATGTATTATTAGAAATAATGATATAAATACTATATTTATTTTGCATCTCACACTTATGGTTAGTAATAATTATTACTGTAATATGTGTCGCTCCCGGGATTTTCATCCAAGTACAAACGCGAAAGTGGCACCGAACAGAGTCGCCAGCAATGTGTATTTATCCCATGAGAGGGAAAGGAAACACCGCATAAACCTGAAGGAAGGAAAGAACATGGTCTTGCGACCAAAAGAAATGGGTTCGGGAGTCGGTTACGCGAGAGGAAGGTATTAGCACCCCCTCGCGTCCATCGTACCCGATGGGATCCACGCTTGCTTGTCTCGATCAAAGGGTGATAGAAAATGATACTGGAAAAGGAACTGAAAGAAAGAAAGGAGAGAGAAAGAGAAGCAAATGTAGGGAAAATAAAAGAAGTGCTCGCATGGGCCCTACCCCACTGCCTACGTATCTCATAGGGAACATGAGAATCAGAGCGACGTAGTTCCCCTCACTAGGGATGGATTGTCTGTGTTTTTTAGAGAACGGCTTACGTCCTAGCTCAGGTGTTGCAGGCTCGCTGGTCCGAGTGCGTTACCATCTTGCAAGAGAACGAGTAGAAGCGCGTTCGTACGTTGAGAGTGAATGAGGTGAGAAAAGAATTCCCGAAGGAAAGACGTTATTGTTTGTTTTTGTCTTTTAAGAGTTTTTTCATTTGTTTGCATATGATAGTGTATCTGAATCTTAGTCATTGGAATGCGTACATTCTCACATCCCAAGATGGAATGGGTAAGAAAGCACACTAAGGGTGAAGAAGACCCTCACACTTAGTTCCAATTGTCAAGGTTCAAACACACTAGCATACTTGTGTTTATTAAGTGTTTTTGTTGATTAAGAAATGAAGAAGTGTTTTTTATTATTTGCACCTTCAACAAGTATTGCATTTAAGTCCCTCATACAAGATCAAATGTTTAACACATTGACCCAAGATGGGCTATATGCTACACATTCTAAGATTACAAGAGAAGACCCCTTATAATCTTTTCTTTATATGAAAGGCCTAAATGCAATAAATGCCTACCTTTATTATGTGTTTTGAATTTCCTTTGAGATGAGAAGATGAAAGACTCAAGAGAGGATAAAGGTAAAAATCTATATGGACTAAGACTCAATCCTAATTGATTAGTTAAGGGAGTGATCCTAAGGTTTGTGAGGTTTCAACCTAAAGTCTAAAGAAAGAAAGAATTAAACAATTCACTTCCAAAGTAGAAGATGAATTGTAATTCAAAAAGGGAAAGTAATGAGTTATTTAAAGAAAGCACATAAGTGCTTAGCAAAACACAAAATGGAATTGTAAAAGAGAAAGGATAGAAGTTGAATGTGGATTCCTTATCCACACTCAATTGAAACTTACCAAAGCCCCTACATGGTTAGTAAACATGTATAAGAAGTATAAGAAGTAAAAGAACATGTAATGCATCATAAAACTCAAAAGAATTAAATGAGAAACCAAATCCTAGAGCCACAATCAGAATGTACATCATATGGACAACAAATGAATATCATCATACAAGTGCAAGTGAATAGGCAACAAACATCATCCATTAGCATTTAAACATGTTACAAGAAGAAAGGGTAGATGAAAGATGGAAAGAAATGAAGAAGACATGCATAAATGGAACATGTAAATCAACAACCAGAATTGAAACTAAATGGAAAATGGTTTATAAACATCTCAAAAGTATTTATGAATCAACTTCAAGGCATTCAAGAAGTAATATGAGAAGAATTGAAATGAAAGTTCCAAAAAGAAAGCACAAACAAAACATGTTAATGATGCACAAAGTTCAAATTGAAATGAACATGTAAAGATGACCTACAATGTGTATCAAAGACCTATAATATCATATGAATGACTCACACAACTATGCAAATGCTCATACAAATATGCACAAAAGAATTCATGCAAACATGCACTAAAGATTACAATGATATAACATGTCATAATGCCTTAAATGAAATGCATCAAGCAAAAATCAAATGTCCTCATGAAAATTATGAAAACATGGTATTGGAGTTCACTAATCAGGGATGAATCACATATCAAAATAGCATATCAAAATTCAAAGCAAAATGACTTCAAACAAAGCAATTAGGTCAAATTGAAACATCATGCAAAGTGGTACAAATATAGGCATCAAGACATGTAATAAAGTGACCTAAAAAATCAAACAAAAATCATATAACATGCTTCAATGTATTAGTGAATCAATGCAAAAAGAATCATGTCAAAATAGTTGGTAATGAGCAAGAAAAAAATTAAACAAATTCATGTATCATGCTTAGAATGCATCTAAGTGGAAATTCAAAGAAAATTATGGAACAGGGGCAAAAAGGTCATAAAATCAGAAAATAAAATCATGAAAAATTTCCTAAATGTTTTAAGAATACACATGAATTTTTGTAGAATTTTCCCATATGTTTTGGTATTTTTAAAAATTAGAAATCAAACGTGTAGAAAGAAATAAAAATAAAAAAAGAATGCAAAATGAAGGGGGGTATGAACATAGCAATTGGACAGTTCAAATTACATTGGGCCTTAAACAAGGGGGTGTGGATATCAATCTGGCTTAGGTCCAGTTACGCGCATAACACACTAACAACCATGCACTTCAGTCAACAATAGTCAAGGTAACAACAACCATCAGATTAAGTCAAGTCAAGGAACAAGTCAAGGTAATTGCATCCAACGCGCATACATGAATGACCACACAACATACCATGCACCACACCACAAAATGCTTAAGTGAGATCAGAAAACACGCACGTGAGGAGCACATGAATTTTAATGTGCTGGCACATTCGTGGCCATCAGATCATGCTCATCCAATGGTCATGATTAAAACCTGAGCAAAACCCTAGAAAATGAATCCACCGGCCGGAGATGACCTCCGGTCATCTTCTCCGGCCAACCTCCGGTGACAATGATTTTCAGGCAAGCATAAATGGACAAAACATACATCATTGGAAAGCTGAAGTGATGAGGAGCATGGATCCAGTGATAAAATGCACAAAATATTCATGACATAAAAGAATCGAACAGAGGAAGTTTTGCCCTAACTTTTGAACTATGCCTCTAAAGGCCTATCAACTAGCCAGACAAGTTCTCGAGCTTATAAGAAGCTTCAAGAACCTGAAAATAACTTCAAATCATGTCTATAATGGTGGAAATTCGTACCTGAAGATTTGTGACCTTGAGATATTCTTCAGAAAACCAGAGATTTTGCTTCCTCTTTGAGCTACTCTTGGCCAAATAAAGGCTTTCAACTTCTGAAGAATGATGATGGATATGGATTTGTAGAGTGCTTACTTCAAAGATCCAATGCTGCTTCAATGTTCAGTGATGATTGAAGATGAAGCTTGAAGGTGGAATTAGAGGGAGATGATGATGAATTCGCGAAACTCAGAGAGAAAATGGAGAGAAAGAGAGGGAGAGTTTGAGGTGTTTGAGAGGGAGAGTAAAAAAATGAAGCTGAAGATTGCAATGTGAGTGAAACTTGCTATTTATAAGTTGCTTTAACCATGGTTAACCTGAGTTGGTTAACTGAGTCCAAGTTGAGTTTAGGTGAGTCCATCCTAACTAACTGAGCCAAGTTAGTTAGGGGACGAGTTAGCAATGGTTTTGCTATGGTGACGATGACTTATGGTGAGCTATGGTGGAGGTTCATAGAATGAAACTTGCTCGTGTATGCTGCAGCAACATAAACTTGTTCAACAAGCTTTTAACTTTCCCATTTTCATGTGTAATAAGCATTAGAGGAGCGTGCAAGCAAGGACAATGCTTGGCTTAAAAGGGCAAAGTATCATGAGGTGTGGGATATATGCATACACTTTGAAATAACAACAACAACAACACTTGTTTTTTCTGATTCTTTATGACAGTTTGGGATCAATGCAAACATGGTAGTTTGGTGTTGATTTTCTCCCTAATCAAGGGATGGTTTGACAAAGTTTTGGAGTCATTGAAAAGAGATGATATGAGAGAATATGTTTGGTATGAAAAATGAATTGAAATGATACTTGACATAGGTTGAAAAATGGATTGAACACACAAGTTTGGAACTGGTCATGGGCGAGGCAAAGGGGTTGGCTGGCAAGGCATCTTGGCACCTGGGTTTTCAGCATAATCATAGTAAATTGGACCCATCATAACTTCTCAACCTTTGATCAAATGAAAAAATCATAAACACCACTTTTGAAGATCTCACATAGAGGAACAACTTTCATGTTGAAAGATTTTTCATTTGAGGCCTCTAACCATGAGTAATTGATCAATACATTTGGCCCACCATGTGTTTGTGAAAATGACTGCGCGCGTGCCTTGAAAATCTTGGTCATGACCTAGTTTTGAACCTACTTTGCTCAAACTTTGATCAATCATATCTCACTCCATTTTTATCCAATGGAGATGTTCCACACATGGATTTGAAGCTTAAAGCAAGGCCTTTCATTGAGGCAGAGTGGAATTTTCATTTGGTGCTCCAAATTTAAATGGCCTTGGTTCAAACTCTGATGCAAAATGGCCAAAACTTGCTATTTTTAGTAACCCTACTTCATCCAAAAATGGCAACTTTTTACATCTTGATTTTTTTCATGATTCCTTTGGAATTTCTTGACCAAATTTTGTACATTGGACACATATGACATGAATTTCATGAATTTGGCCTCAAAAAGTCAAGAATTGACTTTTTCCTCTGATTATTTGACTTTGCCCCAATTTCTCTGATTCTTGATTTTTCTTCCAATTGAACCACTTCTAAAACCCATTGAGGGGCAATTTTCCATACACATACACTTAAGAACATGTAGAATACCATGACAACAAGCTTTGTCCAAAAAATCAGAGATATCCTGATTTTATTAGAAACCCTAATTTTGACCCTCTCTGGTTAGGAGGAAATTGCACATCTTCCAAATCCAAATTCCTTAGAGTATGTTGTGTATCCTCTTAAAGGATGATGAGAAATGCCACTTGAGAATGATTTTGAATCAATGAGCTATCTCTTTTGAGGGTTTTCCTTCAATTTTTGAACCTCTTGCATAGTAAAAGATGTAGTGCTTCAATCTCCCATTGAATCTCACTTCTTTGAGGTTTTGGAAGATCAATTGAGATAGTATGAGACATGAGAGACCTCTTGGCTTGCCTAGAGCCAACTTGATTGACTTTTTTGTGCTTTGAATGATTCCTTGATTGTCCACCTTCCACCTGATCACATGCCCTGATGGTAAGAAGGATGCCATGCTTCATTTTTCTATGTTAAATGCAATGTAATGTTAATGAGGTGGATATGATAATGCCATGCTATGATGACAAAAGGGGAGAGCAAATTTTGGGGTATTACAGCTGCCCCTATTCAAGCGCTGTAGACCTGAATGCCTGAAAGCAAATACTTTCGGACTTTCAAGGTATATAGTGATTGAATACCAAATATAACCAAAAATTTGCTCTGGATGATGAAGAATAACAGGGATATAAACCCAACGAGACTGCTGAATTGAATCTTCGATGAAACGTTGTCGGAGAAAACTGTCTTTTGAACGATGCCAGACGACTACTGGCTTGCCACGCTGCTGGTGGACTTTAATAATGTCTTTTATGCAACTCCAGACGACTACTGGCCTGCCACACTACTGGTGGTCTTTAATAATGTCTTTTTGAACGACGCCAGACGACTACTGGCTTGCCACACTACTGGTGGACTTTGCAGCTTCGTGCCACCCGAAGATGGACTTCTGCCAATCCACTGTTGGACTTTTGCCACCCGAAGACGGACTTTTGCCAATCCACTGCTGGACTTTTAGAATATGCCACCCTTAGATGGACCTTTCGCCAATCCACTGTTGGACTTTTGCCACCCGAAGACGGACTTTTGCCAATCCACTGTTGGACTTTTGCCACCCGAAGACGGACTTTTGCCAATCCACTGTTGGGCTTTTAGCTGCTTTGCCACCCGAAGATGGACTTTTGCCAATCCACTGTTGGACTTTTAGAATATGCCACCCTTAGATGGACCTTTCGCCAATCCACTGTTGGACTTTTGCCACCCGAAGACGGACTTTTGCCAATCCACTGTTGGACTTTTGCCACCCGAAGACGGACTTTTGCCAATCCACTGTTGGACTTTTGCCACCCGAAGACGGACTTTTGCCAATCCACTGTTGGACTTTTGCCACCCGAAGACGGACTTTTGCCAATCCACTGTTGGACTTTTGCCACCCGAAGACGGACTTTTGCCAATCCACTGTTGGACTTTTGGAATATGCAAAATTGCATTACTCTCTGCATCTGTGTCAGACATCTATGCTGACTCTGCTGAGGAGCAAAGACCAATGAAATGACTTGACTTTAGAGGTTCCTGAGAGGATAATATCTCTGCTGGCGAATGGATGAACAATCCGTCTGCTTCGAATTGTCAAGCTTGCCAATAATAAATTGGACTTTAAGATATGAGGGAATGATGACTCTGCCAGGAATTATTCCATCTGTTTGGGGCTGGATTCTGGTCACAGCAACTCCGCTGGGGATGAGAATTTTTAAATGACGTCCTGCTGGGGAAATGAGCCATTAAAACTCTGCTTGGGGATTTATTCAACCCAAGACCCTTTGTAGGGGTTATCAACCTTCTGACCCGGCTGGGGAAAGGCTGTACCATCCTTGTTGAGGAATAGATTCTGTCGATCTGATAAACCTCTGCGGAGAGAACAACAACTCGCTGGAAGTTGCTGACAAGATTCGATGCTGACCTCTGTGGGGATACCATGACCAGAGATACGATCTTGCTGGGTATCAGGGCTACTCTGCCAGGGATATGCGAATCCTGGTTAGAACATTCCCCTGCAACTTGCTAGGAAAGAGTCCTTAGAGATCTGTTGGGGAAACCCAAAGCAAATCCACAGTAGTCTGCTGAAGAATATGACTGTCAAGCTTAGGATAAGTACCACAATGCACCATGTTAGGCGAGCTTCCCTTTAGACAATTCCGTTGGGGATGACGAGTTTATAACAAACTCTGCTGGAGAAAACTGCTTTAAAGCGTCTCGTGCTGGGGAATGCCTTTTGAGAGGATTTTACAGAAGACCAACCGTCCTCAAACTCTACTGGGGGTGACCAACACTTCATGCTGGGGAAACAATCATGCCCCATGCTGAGACAACACAACAATTCGTCCCCGAAGAGGATGTCATAAGAGGATTTTACAGAAAATCTAGCCTCTTCAAACTCTTGTGACTTCGCTGGGGATAATGACCATCAGTTTCGGTGTCGACGAGACCACTCTTTTGGGGAACCTGTGACCGTTACCGACATAGAAAAGCTCGTAGCTGTTGGAAGGACTGAATAAGAGAATCGACTTAATAAGATGCAACGGTACCCAGTTGAACTTAATTCACTGATATCGACCCGTTATGAACAATCGTCGACCGAACGATGAGCGCCGATCTCCTTACCCATAATTGCCCCAGTCTTTTGCGTGGGGTGATTTATTGCTGGTCTTGTGCTTAAAATCATCTGCACCTGCTACCTGCAACAAAAGAATATGCCCACATGCCCCGAATATTGCGTGGCTAGAATCCACCATCCGGGAGTATTCAACATTCGAAGTAATTTCAAATATTTTTTCTGCGCATGTTATTGCAAGGCTGCCATGTTTTCAAATGCAATGTTTTATCAACAATTAGGACGTTTTTGCAAACAAAGCAATAAAACAAAAATAGAAAGCTTTTTATTGAAATTCAATTTATTGACTGAGAGCCCAGAATAGGCAATTACATCTGGAAGCAATCCCTGGAAAGAGGTGATCGCTGAAAATTGAGAAAAGAAACTATCCTAATGGCAATGTGAAAACGGAATTCCACTAAGTTTCCATTCTGTTATGACCAGTATGTCTTCAAAACTCCCCGACCTTGCCTTCTGAGGAATGATCAGACCGATTCCTATTCTTCAGAACGTCAGTTGTTCAAACGGTAATGAGTACAGATAACTCAGACTGTAGTCATTCGCTTAAATCCCTCTTTTGTGTGGACCGCCCTTTCAGGTTTTCGATCCACCAGGATACCCTTTTTTGCCTAAGTTGCCCTTTCGGGTTTTCAACTTACCGGGTGTACAAATTTTTTTCAATTATATCCCTAATTTTTGCCCGAACCTTATTCTGTTTTTGGTTCGCCGGGATGCCCTTTTTTGCCTGGACTTTTTATTCTTATTATCCAGCGGGTCTATTCATGCGAAGTATTTTTTGACTACGTCCGAATTGATAGGGGATGAAAAGTCTTCGCCATCCATGGTTGTAAGCAATAAAGCTCCGCCCGAAAAGACCTTTTTAACCACGAATGGACCTTCATAGTTAGGAGTCCATTTGCCCCTGTGATCTGTATTGGGAGGAAGGATCCTTTTGAGTACTACATCTCCGACTTTATAAACCCGAGGACGCACCTTCTGGTCAAATGCCTGCTTCATTCTGCGCTGATATAGTTGCCCATGACATACAGCCGCCAATCGCTTTTCCTCAATAAGGCTCAACTGATCAAATCTGGCTCGTACCCATTCAGCTTCATCTAGCTTAACATCCATCATGACTCTGAGGGACGGAATCTCTACTTCAACCGGTAGCACTGCCTCCATACCATATACAAGTGAGAATGGGGTTGCCCCAATGGACGTGCGTACCGACGTTCGATACCCATGCAAAGCAAATGGTAACATCTCATGCCAATCTTTGTACGTGACAACCATCTTCTGTACAATCTTCTTGATATTTTTGTTGGCCGCTTCGACCGCGCCATTCATCTTTGGGCGGTACGGAGAAGAATTGTGATGTTCGATTTTGAAGTCCCGGCATAACTCAGCCATCATCTTATTATTCAAATTAGAACCCTTATCAGTAATGATTCTTTCGGGAACTCCATATCGGCAAACGATATCCCGTTTTAAGAAACGAGCGACCACTTGTTTTGTAACATTGGCATAGGATGCGGCTTCGACCCATTTGGTGAAGTAATCAATTGCCACCAAGATGAAACGATGACCATTGGAAGCTGTGGGCTCAATCTTTCCGATCATATCAATGCCCCACATGGCAAACGGCCAAGGCGACGACATGATACTCAACGGATTTGGAGGTACATGCACTTTATCTGCGTAGATCTGGCATTTATGGCATTTGCGGGCATATTTGCAACAATCTGACTCCATAGTCAACCAATAATATCCCGACCTTAACAATTTTTTAGCCATTGCATGCCCTCCGGCATGGGTACCGAAAGAGCCTCCGTGCACTTCAATCATCAACAAGTCTGCTTCATGTTTATCCACACATCTAAGCAGGACCGTGTCAAAATTTCTTTTATACAGCACGCCATCTTTGTTCAAGAAGAAACTACCAGCTAACCTTCTCAACGTCTTCCTGTCTTTGGACGATGCCCCGGACGGGTACTCTTGACTTTTCAAGAAACACTTAATGTCATGAAACCATGGCTTGTCATCAGACGTTGCATCGACCGCAAACACAAATGCTGGTCTGTCAAGGCGGGATACCTCAATCTTAGGTACATGGTTCCATCCTTGCACTTTGATCATGGAAGACAAAGTGGCCAAGGCATCAGCGAACCTATTCTCATCTCGAGGAATGTGGTACAGTTTCACTGTTGTGAAAAATGTCAGCAATCTCCTCGTATAATCTCTATACGGCACTAGATTTGCTTGGTGCGTGTACCAACTCCCTTTCACTTGATTGATTACCAAAGCTGAATCACCGAATATATCAAGGGTTTTAATCCGTAGATTAATCGCCTCCTCGATCCCCATTATACAAGCTTCGTACTCTGCTTCATTGTTGGTGCATCCGAAAGTTATTCGTGCAGTGAAAGGCATATGAACACCTTCCGGCGTGATAAGAACTGCTCCAACTCCGCACCCATTCATATTGATAGCCCCATCAAACATCAGA
Organism: Lathyrus tuberosus; assembly: GCA_022829125.1. Classification (NCBI taxonomy): domain Eukaryota; kingdom Viridiplantae; phylum Streptophyta; class Magnoliopsida; order Fabales; family Fabaceae; genus Lathyrus; species Lathyrus tuberosus. Next base: position 1,700,259 of record JALAZF010000229.1, read on the forward strand.
CTCCATTTGGATTCAGGGTCTGGCCCCTCCTCCGGAAGTGGTTCCTCGCAGTCTTTAGCTTTGAGAAACATGATGTCCTCATCAGGGAAATCAAACTTCATGGGTTGGTAATCATCAATCGGCTGTTGCGCAAGATAGTCAGACAGGATACTTCCTTTGATGGCTTTTTGTGAAGTGTACTGAATGTCATACTCTGTCAAGACCATTTGCCACCGTGCAACTCTGCCTGTCAATGCTGGTTTCTCGAAAATATACTTGATAGGATCCATTTTTGAAATCAACAAGGTCGTGTGCCTAACCATATATTGCCTCAATCGCTTAGCGGCCCATGCAAGCGCACAGCATGTCTTTTCAAGCATTGAGTATCGGGACTCACAATCATTGAACTTTTTGCTCAGGTAGTAAATAGCATGCTCCTTCCTACCTGTCTCGTCATGTTGACCGAGAACACAACCCATGGAACCTTCAAGCACTGTCAGATACATTATCAGCGGTCTCCCTTCAACTGGAGGCATTAAAATCGGAGGTTCCTGCAAGTATTCTTTTATCTTATCGAATGCCAATTGGCAATCGTCATTCCACCTGACCGCTTGATCTTTCCTTAACAATTTAAATATTGGCTCACACGTGGCTGTTAGGTGAGATATGAACCTTGCAATGTAATTCAATCTACCCAAGAAACCACGAACCTCTTTTTCTGTTCTCGGTTCAGGCATTTCTTGTATTGCTTTCACCTTGGCAGGGTCAACCTCAATTCCTCTTTCGCTCACGATGAAACCCAGTAACTTTCCAGAACGCACCCCAAACGTGCACTTGTTTGGATTTAATCTCAGACGGAACTTTCTCAACCTTTCAAACAGCTTTTTCAGGTTAACCAGATGTTCCTCTTCTGTTCTCGACTTGGCAATCATATCATCTACATAACATTCGATCTCCTTATGAATCAAGTCATGAAACAATGTCACCATCGCCCGTTGGTACGTTGCCCCTGCGTTTTTCAACCCAAAAGGCATTACTTTATAACAATATGTACCCCACGGAGTAATGAACGTGGTCTTCTCCATGTCTTCAGGTGCCATCTTGATCTGGTTGTACCCGGAGAACCCATCCATAAATGAGAACACTGAAAATTGAGCTGTATTATCGACCAGCACATCAATATGAGGTAGTGGAAAATCATCTTTCGGGCTAGCTTTATTAAGATCTCGATAATCCACACACATTCTCACTTTTCCATCTTTCTTCGGTACTGGCACGATGTTGGCTACCCATGGAGGATACTTTGTCACAGCAAGAAAACCAGCGTCCCACTGCTTCTGGACTTCCTCCTTAATCTTTAAGGCCATGTCGGGGTGAGTCCGACGAAGTTTCTGCTTGACTGGCGGACATTCTTCTCTCAATGGCAGCCTGTGCACAACAATATCTGTATCCAACCCCGGCATGTCTTGATACGACCAGGCGAAGATGTCAACATACTCGCGCAACATTTCCATCAAAGTTTGCTTCACATCTGCTTGCAAGCTGGCACCAATCCTGATCTCTTTCTTGGCGTCCTTAGTACCAATATTGATGATTTCTACAGTCTCCTGATGAGGCTGGATGACCCTTTCCTCTTGTTTCAACAATCTGGCCAGTTCTTCAGAAAGTTCACAATCTTTCCCATCCCCTTCTTCGGCTTGATAAATCGGATTGTCAAAGTCATACATGGCCATATCAAAATCGTTATCAGTGGTATCCGGAGGATCAAGTCTGCATGAACGGGTTCATGCCTTATTTTAGAATTTATTTTTAAGCAAAACAAAAGAAAATGAAACATTGCCATTTTATATTTTTTGTGCAAAAATAAAAACTGAAAGACAGAGAACAAAATTTGATTGCAAAACGTCCTTTATTAATGATTAAACATTGCAAATGCAACCATGGTGGCCCTACAAATGAATCTATACGCCTTGGGCAGAGCGCAAGATTTTGTCATGCATTATGGTTAGAAAAAACAAAGAAAAATTACTCTGTCTGAAGAGTAACCCGGATGACTTCTTCAACGAACCAGTTTTGCACTTGTTGTCCCGGAACATGAGGGCGTACCCAATTGTCCAGGTCACAATCACTGTCAACACTATCCTCTGTGGCTGCACAAGACTGGTCCGTGTAGATGATTCCCCCACTATTGAAAGTAATGGGTCCCCTGCTCCCTGCATCTGAAGTTGTAGAGGGATGATAACCAATACCAAATTTGTCTTCCTTCATTGGGGTCTCTATCAACCTGCCCCAACCTTGGGCGTTGCCTGCCCTGACGACTTCGACAGCTTGTTTGTAAGATGAAATGGAGGTACCAGCCCCAACTGGTACAGAAGAAGACTCAGGTGCATCGTCAATATTGACTGCTTCAAATGATTGGCACAGCATCTCATGAATTTCCCCATCCATTTCAATGTACTTGAACGTGGATAAGTGACTCACAAAGATGTCTTCTTCTCCACACACTGTCACAACCTGCCCTTCAAACTCATACTTTAGCTTTTGATGTAGAGTAGAAGTAACAGCCCCGGCTCCGTGAATCCAAGGGCGTCCCAATAGGCAGCTATATGCAGGTTGTATGTCCATTACATGGAACGTGGATTTGAATACCTGTGGTCCAATTTGTACGGGCAATTCCACCTCACCAAACACAGATCGTCTAGTTCCATCGAATGCTCTGACCACCAATTCACTAGGCCTTAAGATCAAACCGTCAACTTCCAGCTTCATTAATGCCTTCTTGGGCAAGACATTGAGTGATGAACCAGTGTCTACCAGTACATGAGATAACACTGCGCCCTTACACTCCATCGTGATATGCAAAGCCTTATTATGGTTTCTTCCTTCAACAGTCAAATCTCTACTTGTAAAGCCCAAGCCATGGCTGACATTAACATTGGAGATTACGCCCTCGAGCTGATTAACAGTAATTTCTTGCGGCACGTACGCACTCTTCAACACTTTCAACAACGCCTGCCGGTGCGCATCAGAGCACATCAATAGTGACAGGATTGAAATCTTTGAAGGGGTCTGATTCAGTTGGTCCACAATCTTATAATCGCTTTTCTTGATTATCTTCATAAATTCTTCCATTTCCTTATCAAAAGTAATCTTTGTCTCTGCTTCAGGTGTAGGCGCACTTTCAACCACCTGTTTACCCTTAGCCTTTGCTGCAGCTTCTGCCTCTTTATCACTTCTCAAGGTTTGGGGAGCGAACAACCTTCCACTCCTTGTAAAGCCCCCTACACCCCCTACATTATCAATATTTGGGCTGACTGACGACTCAACTTCCTGTTTTTTACCTTCGTAATATACATCTGCCCCATAGTGCCATGGGATAGCCTTCGTAGACGTGAACGGAATTGGTCCTGGCACCGTGATAGTGACAGGACTGGGCCTTTCTGGCGCAACACTCGCCACGGGAACTGCATTGACCGACATTTGAATCTCAGCGGGAGTGTAATAGATGGTCACGGTTGATATCTCATCAGTGTCTTTCACGACTCTGTCGAACTGTAGACATCCTTCATCGATCAGATTCTGTAAACCCATCTTCAACTTATCACAGCCGTTCTCCTGATTCATGCACTCAGAGCAATCTTGATTACAGCCCGGGAACACCTGTCCCTTCAATAAACGATCTTTTACCACCAACAAAGAAGTTTTCACTTGATGGATATCTGTCACCAGATTCAATCTCCTCCCATCTTCAATAGCGTACACATTTGCTGCACTATGATCAGGCATGGGATGCTGAGTAATATTAGGAGCGGGAGAGAAATTGATGGCTTTAGCATCAATCAAATCTTGTACTTTATGATGGAAAGCCCAGCATCTTTCAATGGAGTGCCCCTGAGCACCTGAGTGGAACTCACAACGAGCATTAGCATCGAAGTTAGGTGGCAGGTTTCCAGCAACCGGAGCTTTCATAGTACGGAGTTCTACCAACTTTAACTCGAGTAGCCGGGGCAACAGCGCGGCATAAGTCATAGGGAGAGGATCCATCTTACGATCCCTCTGTCTAGACCTTTGCTGGAAAAAAGGTTGTTGCTGTTGAACTTGTTGTTGGGGGTTGTTGTTTCTGAACAGACGGTGTGGGGATTGTTACAGCATCTACCTGATAATAAGCTCGAGAACGCCCTCTGCCTCGTCCTCTAAACACAGCATTCGTATCACCTTCTCTTCTTTTCTGGTTACTAGCGAACGGTTTCTTCGTCCCCGAAGAGCCAGCCCCACTCACATCCTGGATCTTTCCAAGCTTTAACAGACTTTCTATTCTTTCTCCCGCAATCACAATATCAGCAAATCCAGTTGACGGACAAGCAGCTAATCTATCCAGATAGGCCCCTTGCAAGGTGCCCATGAACATATCTGCCATTTCTCTGTCTGACAAGGGAGGTTGGACCTGGGCAGCCATTTCCCTCCACCTCTGTGCATATTCTTTGAAACTCTCCTTGGCATTTTGTGACAAACCCTGCAATTGAGTGTGGTTGGGCGCCATGTCAATATTATATTGGTATTGCTTCAGGAACGCTTCTGCCAGATCTTTCCAATTCCTCACAGCAGCTCTATTCAACTTCATGTACCAGGTCAAAGACGCCCCCGCCAGACTGTCCTGAAAATAGTGCATCCATAGCTTCTCGTCATCCGTATGGGCTGAAATCTTCCCAAAGTAAGCTTGAAGATGCGTTTGGGGACACGCATTGCCGTGATACTTATCGAAAGTGGGAGGTTTGAATTTAGGGGGAATTCTGACTCCTGAGACCAGCCCCAAGCTGGTAACATCAATACCCATAGAGTTCTTGCATTCTATGGCCCTGATCTTCTCTGCTAACTCATCATACCTTCGATCCCCTTGATTACCCACATCAGCATCCAGCAGAGTAAATTGGTCTTCCAGAGTATCCTCAAGAGTAACACCAGCATGCCTACCATTTCCATTACCCCGATTGTTACCACCAGGAGGAGGGTTGCCACCGGGAGGAGGAATGCCATGTCCCTGTGAATTGTCATGATGATCACCTTCGGGCCCATTGTCGGGACGCTCTACCAGAAGCCTCAGTCTCTCCTGATTTTGCGCCATGCCAGTCATGAGGGTCATGAACTGGTCCATACGCGCCCTCATTTCCGCCAAATCACTTTGCACTTGATCCATGATTCTTACTTGATTCCTTCGCGTCGAATATCGGTGAATATGACTCTCCGCTATACTGCCTGAAACCAAATAAAGGTTAGAGACCCTGCAACGAGTACCTGAAAAGCAAGTAACAAAAATGCAAAATGATATGCAATGCCATGTTTGTCATTTCCGAGGTGCTTTATACCCTGATTCCAATCCAACCACAGAAATCTGAAGACCAGAAATTGTGATATAAAGAGACGTGTCGTGGTCATGTGCTTGTGTGCGGCTATCTGATAAGAAATAATCCTGAATAAAACTGCTCATACTCATTCAACAAAATATTCAAGTACATTTAAGAAAGGTTCAACCGCAAATGCAATACAAGGAAAAAAAATGGATCCATCAACAAGCCTGATGGTAGCCATTAACAACAAAATACAGGGAAAAGAACATCAATCTGACAATTCCACATCCTTCAGCTTATCACTTGAATACTTGATTTCCTCAAAAAGTATACGGGTACGCTGGTGATTCGGCTTTTCAATCATCTCTTTGATCAAGACATCCCTTTTCTCAAGAGCTTCAGTTAAAGAACTCATATGCAGCATCAGAGCTTCGTCATCACACACTCCTTTGTGTCTCTTTATGCCGGCTTGCGTCTTGAGTATCTCCCTTTCTATCATGACTTCTTCAAGCTCTTTCTTGGTATTCCTCAGTTGGCTTCTAGCTTCTTCTAACTGTTCTTGACTTTTACCGAGACTTTCCCGATACTTTCTCCTCTGCTCATGTGCCTTTTTAAGCTCCTCGTCTTTAGTCTTCGACTGATCCTTTAACTCGGCATTTTCAATTCTGACTTCATCCCAAGCTTGACGAAGTTGAGCTAATGAATCCTTGCTTCGGGCTAAAGCCTGTTTTGTAATCTTGTGAGCCTGACTAGTGTCATCTGCTCCCAAAGTAAGTTTCCGAAAGTACCGAGCTCGGTCATCAAAATCTTCCTCTTTGTCAGCCAAGGTTTTTTCCGCTTTCAAGGCTCTCTTTTCCAACTCTTTGTTGTCAGCTAGAGCTTTCTGAAGACATCTGCTCATTCCAGAATTTTCTATCTGCAGCTCTCTGACCATTTTCTTCCACTTCTCACATTCTTCAATAGCCACCATGGTGGGTTGTTCTGGCTGTACTGAACATAAAAGAGGTCCCCTTGAAAAGGGTAAAAGCAATTCCTTTACTTTCGTCTCAATCCACCTGTCATATTCAGGATAAGATCTACAATCTCCTTTTCCAAAAACTGCTTTTCCAATTTTGTGCTTATCTTTCCAAGCATTCACTACTTCTACCACCTTCGCATCTTTAGTTCCTGTAAAGAATAAAGATTCTTCCACATCTTGCTCTGTAGGAGGATCCCTGGAAGCATACCCAAACTGTCGGATGGCCAAAACTGGATTATAATTGATCCCTCCTTTTCTGCCAATCAAAGGCACATTTGGAAAATTTCCGCATCTTGTGACAAGCTCTATTCTCAATAACCGGTGATCAAACCATACAATGTTATCAGCAGTTAAACTCATCAATCGTTTAGACCATTTCGCCACATCTTTGGTTTCCACAAAGGCACCTGTCTGAGGCAAATGCTTGAAAAACCAATGACTCAGCAGTGGAGTGCAACAACTAACAGATCCTCCCCTCCTTTTCTCATTCTTGTAATGCACGGAATGATAAAAATCTCCTAACAAAGTAGGGACTGGATTTTTAAGGACAAAAACTCTCGTTGCTTGCATATCCACAAAGTCTTGCTGATTGGGAAAGAAAACTAGGCCATATATGCAGAGAGCCAGAATGGAATTGTAAACCGTCCAATTTTTAGCACTTGCAGCCTCTTGGGCCTGTCCAGACAGAAATTCTAAATGAAATCCGCTGACTCCATTTTTACTGCTCACACCACTCTTTATCAATGCCTGATCCATTTGTAAAGCAGCAGCAATTTCTTTTACGCTGGGAGAACTACCAGAGAAGAATGGTATTGCCGACGTGATCGGAATTCCCAAAATAAATGAGAATTCTTCCAGTGTTGGCATCAAAATGTAATCTGAAAAAAGAAAACACCTCAACGAAGGCTCGTAGAACTGCAGCAGAGTGTGCAAGGCATCATGTTCATACTTGGTGATTGTACGGACCATCCCAACCAAATTCCCGTAGCTCTTCTGAAACCTATCAAGAATACCCGGACCAGCCATATCTATAACTTTGAGCAATGAATCCAAGACAGGATCTGGAAACTTGTAAGACACATTGTTCTTTCTCTCGGCGACGATCTCTGTTGAACCCATGGATTGGAATCAGAAATGTATTATGCACCTGAAAATGACAAACATAACTGTTATGATATGATAATGCAATGCAAAAGGGCATGTGATCAGGTAATCAAGTGTCGGTGTCTGTATTGAACTGTGTGCACTGTGTCTCTGTACTGAGTCTGGCAATATCTGAGATGAACACTTAAATCACTGTCATAGGATACAATGTCTGAAATCATCATAGAATCACGAGTAAGGTAGGTAGGAGGCTGGGTTTCCTGCAAACCTGTAAACATCCCGCCCATGCTCACATGTGGTTCTTAGAAAATAAGGCTTGTCAGCTTCGGAGGTTTGAGAAGCAATAGCACATTCAGCCCGTAGGATACAATGCTATGCCAATCAAAGAGGTCGTCCACTGACTCCCCTTAGAAAATAAAGGTCATCCTATGCAAGTTCCAAAGTGGGTCCTCGGGTGCGAATGGGTTTGCCACAGAATGTGGTCTGCCATTGTCACCACTAAAGAGGGATATTTCCACTAAGGTCCTCATGATCGGTCACTAGAGTTGACAGCTCTCTAGATCTACATCCTGGAATACGCAAGATGCGTATGCCACGACGTGTCCCAAGATAGCCTCGTCTAGCTGTGAATTTCGTGAACACCCAACGCACTCCAAACGGCACGTAGGTCCCACTACTCTCCACTCTAATTCTAAGTGTATACTCAAGCCTGTGTAATGGGCTTATCTCTCAGAAATCCCGCCCGCCAAACAGAAAACAACACAGTCCAGTATAGCATAATATATCATATGAAATGAAAATGCTAAAATACGGTAAATACAGTAATGTACAGTAAAGCAGTAAATAACCATACAATAAAACAGTAAATACAACACAACAGTAAACACCCAATGAAAGAAAAGCAGACAAGCGCTAGGATTGACTCGCTTAGGGATGGACCAGCAATAGGTCAAAATCTATGTCCCCAGCAGAGTCGCCAGCTGTCGCTCCCGGGATTTTCATCCAAGTACAAACGCGAAAGTGGCACCGAACAGAGTCGCCAGCAATGTGTATTTATCCCATGAGAGGGAAAGGAAACACCGCATAAACCTGAAGGAAGGAAAGAACATGGTCTTGCGACCAAAAGAAATGGGTTCGGGAGTCGGTTACGCGAGAGGAAGGTATTAGCACCCCCTCGCGTCCATCGTACCCGATGGGATCCACGCTTGCTTGTCTCGATCAAAGGGTGATAGAAAATGATACTGGAAAAGGAACTGAAAGAAAGAAAGGAGAGAGAAAGAGAAGCAAATGTAGGGAAAATAAAAGAAGTGCTCGCATGGGCCCTACCCCACTGCCTACGTATCTCATAGGGAACATGAGAATCAGAGCGACGTAGTTCCCCTCACTAGGGATGGATTGTCTGTGTTTTTTAGAGAACGGCTTACGTCCTAGCTCAGGTGTTGCAGGCTCGCTGGTCCGAGTGCGTTACCATCTTGCAAGAGAACGAGTAGAAGCGCGTTCGTACGTTGAGAGTGAATGAGGTGAGAAAAGAATTCCCGAAGGAAAGACGTTATTGTTTGTTTTTGTCTTTTAAGAGTTTTTTCATTTGTTTGCATATGATAGTGTATCTGAATCTTAGTCATTGGAATGCGTACATTCTCACATCCCAAGATGGAATGGGTAAGAAAGCACACTAAGGGTGAAGAAGACCCTCACACTTAGTTCCAATTGTCAAGGTTCAAACACACTAGCATACTTGTGTTTATTAAGTGTTTTTGTTGATTAAGAAATGAAGAAGTGTTTTTTATTATTTGCACCTTCAACAAGTATTGCATTTAAGTCCCTCATACAAGATCAAATGTTTAACACATTGACCCAAGATGGGCTATATGCTACACATTCTAAGATTACAAGAGAAGACCCCTTATAATCTTTTCTTTATATGAAAGGCCTAAATGCAATAAATGCCTACCTTTATTATGTGTTTTGAATTTCCTTTGAGATGAGAAGATGAAAGACTCAAGAGAGGATAAAGGTAAAAATCTATATGGACTAAGACTCAATCCTAATTGATTAGTTAAGGGAGTGATCCTAAGGTTTGTGAGGTTTCAACCTAAAGTCTAAAGAAAGAAAGAATTAAACAATTCACTTCCAAAGTAGAAGATGAATTGTAATTCAAAAAGGGAAAGTAATGAGTTATTTAAAGAAAGCACATAAGTGCTTAGCAAAACACAAAATGGAATTGTAAAAGAGAAAGGATAGAAGTTGAATGTGGATTCCTTATCCACACTCAATTGAAACTTACCAAAGCCCCTACATGGTTAGTAAACATGTATAAGAAGTATAAGAAGTAAAAGAACATGTAATGCATCATAAAACTCAAAAGAATTAAATGAGAAACCAAATCCTAGAGCCATAAATCAGAATGTACATCATATGGACAACAAATGAATATCATCATACAAGTGCAAGTGAATAGGCAACAAACATCATCCATTAGCATTTAAACATGTTACAAGAAGAAAGGGTAGATGAAAGATGGAAAGAAATGAAGAAGACATGCATAAATGGAACATGTAAATCAACAACCAGAATTGAAACTAAATGGAAAATGGTTTATAAACATCTCAAAAGTATTTATGAATCAACTTCAAGGCATTCAAGAAGTAATATGAGAAGAATTGAAATGAAAGTTCCAAAAAGAAAGCACAAACAAAACATGTTAATGATGCACAAAGTTCAAATTGAAATGAACATGTAAAGATGACCTACAATGTGTATCAAAGACCTATAATATCATATGAATGACTCACACAACTATGCAAATGCTCATACAAATATGCACAAAAGAATTCATGCAAACATGCACTAAAGATTACAATGATATAACATGTCATAATGCCTTAAATGAAATGCATCAAGCAAAAATCAAATGTCCTCATGAAAATTATGAAAACATGGTATTGGAGTTCACTAATCAGGGATGAATCACATATCAAAATAGCATATCAAAATTCAAAGCAAAATGACTTCAAACAAAGCAATTAGGTCAAATTGAAACATCATGCAAAGTGGTACAAATATAGGCATCAAGACATGTAATAAAGTGACCTAAAAAATCAAACAAAAATCATATAACATGCTTCAATGTATTAGTGAATCAATGCAAAAAGAATCATGTCAAAATAGTTGGTAATGAGCAAGAAAAAAATTAAACAAATTCATGTATCATGCTTAGAATGCATCTAAGTGGAAATTCAAAGAAAATTATGGAACAGGGGCAAAAAGGTCATAAAATCAGAAAATAAAATCATGAAAAATTTCCTAAATGTTTTAAGAATACACATGAATTTTTGTAGAATTTTCCCATATGTTTTGGTATTTTTAAAAATTAGAAATCAAACGTGTAGAAAGAAATAAAAATAAAAAAAGAATGCAAAATGAAGGGGGGTATGAACATAGCAATTGGACAGTTCAAATTACATTGGGCCTTAAACAAGGGGGTGTGGATATCAATCTGGCTTAGGTCCAGTTACGCGCATAACACACTAACAACCATGCACTTCAGTCAACAATAGTCAAGGTAACAACAACCATCAGATTAAGTCAAGTCAAGGAACAAGTCAAGGTAATTGCATCCAACGCGCATACATGAATGACCACACAACATACCATGCACCACACCACAAAATGCTTAAGTGAGATCAGAAAACACGCACGTGAGGAGCACATGAATTTTAATGTGCTGGCACATTCGTGGCCATCAGATCATGCTCATCCAATGGTCATGATTAAAACCTGAGCAAAACCCTAGAAAATGAATCCACCGGCCGGAGATGACCTCCGGTCATCTTCTCCGGCCAACCTCCGGTGACAATGATTTTCAGGCAAGCATAAATGGACAAAACATACATCATTGGAAAGCTGAAGTGATGAGGAGCATGGATCCAGTGATAAAATGCACAAAATATTCATGACATAAAAGAATCGAACAGAGGAAGTTTTGCCCTAACTTTTGAACTATGCCTCTAAAGGCCTATCAACTAGCCAGACAAGTTCTCGAGCTTATAAGAAGCTTCAAGAACCTGAAAATAACTTCAAATCATGTCTATAATGGTGGAAATTCGTACCTGAAGATTTGTGACCTTGAGATATTCTTCAGAAAACCAGAGATTTTGCTTCCTCTTTGAGCTACTCTTGGCCAAATAAAGGCTTTCAACTTCTGAAGAATGATGATGGATATGGATTTGTAGAGTGCTTACTTCAAAGATCCAATGCTGCTTCAATGTTCAGTGATGATTGAAGATGAAGCTTGAAGGTGGAATTAGAGGGAGATGATGATGAATTCGCGAAACTCAGAGAGAAAATGGAGAGAAAGAGAGGGAGAGTTTGAGGTGTTTGAGAGGGAGAGTAAAAAAATGAAGCTGAAGATTGCAATGTGAGTGAAACTTGCTATTTATAAGTTGCTTTAACCATGGTTAACCTGAGTTGGTTAACTGAGTCCAAGTTGAGTTTAGGTGAGTCCATCCTAACTAACTGAGCCAAGTTAGTTAGGGGACGAGTTAGCAATGGTTTTGCTATGGTGACGATGACTTATGGTGAGCTATGGTGGAGGTTCATAGAATGAAACTTGCTCGTGTATGCTGCAGCAACATAAACTTGTTCAACAAGCTTTTAACTTTCCCATTTTCATGTGTAATAAGCATTAGAGGAGCGTGCAAGCAAGGACAATGCTTGGCTTAAAAGGGCAAAGTATCATGAGGTGTGGGATATATGCATACACTTTGAAATAACAACAACAACAACACTTGTTTTTTCTGATTCTTTATGACAGTTTGGGATCAATGCAAACATGGTAGTTTGGTGTTGATTTTCTCCCTAATCAAGGGATGGTTTGACAAAGTTTTGGAGTCATTGAAAAGAGATGATATGAGAGAATATGTTTGGTATGAAAAATGAATTGAAATGATACTTGACATAGGTTGAAAAATGGATTGAACACACAAGTTTGGAACTGGTCATGGGCGAGGCAAAGGGGTTGGCTGGCAAGGCATCTTGGCACCTGGGTTTTCAGCATAATCATAGTAAATTGGACCCATCATAACTTCTCAACCTTTGATCAAATGAAAAAATCATAAACACCACTTTTGAAGATCTCACATAGAGGAACAACTTTCATGTTGAAAGATTTTTCATTTGAGGCCTCTAACCATGAGTAATTGATCAATACATTTGGCCCACCATGTGTTTGTGAAAATGACTGCGCGCGTGCCTTGAAAATCTTGGTCATGACCTAGTTTTGAACCTACTTTGCTCAAACTTTGATCAATCATATCTCACTCCATTTTTATCCAATGGAGATGTTCCACACATGGATTTGAAGCTTAAAGCAAGGCCTTTCATTGAGGCAGAGTGGAATTTTCATTTGGTGCTCCAAATTTAAATGGCCTTGGTTCAAACTCTGATGCAAAATGGCCAAAACTTGCTATTTTTAGTAACCCTACTTCATCCAAAAATGGCAACTTTTTACATCTTGATTTTTTTCATGATTCCTTTGGAATTTCTTGACCAAATTTTGTACATTGGACACATATGACATGAATTTCATGAATTTGGCCTCAAAAAGTCAAGAATTGACTTTTTCCTCTGATTATTTGACTTTGCCCCAATTTCTCTGATTCTTGATTTTTCTTCCAATTGAACCACTTCTAAAACCCATTGAGGGGCAATTTTCCATACACATACACTTAAGAACATGTAGAATACCATGACAACAAGCTTTGTCCAAAAAATCAGAGATATCCTGATTTTATTAGAAACCCTAATTTTGACCCTCTCTGGTTAGGAGGAAATTGCACATCTTCCAAATCCAAATTCCTCAGAGTATGTTGTGTATCCTCTTAAAGGATGATGAGAAATGCCACTTGAGAATGATTTTGAATCAATGAGCTATCTCTTTTGAGGGTTTTCCTTCAATTTTTGAACCTCTTGCATAGTAAAAGATGTAGTGCTTCAATCTCCCATTGAATCTCACTTCTTTGAGGTTTTGGAAGATCAATTGAGATAGTATGAGACATGAGAGACCTCTTGGCTTGCCTAGAGCCAACTTGATTGACTTTTTTGTGCTTTGAATGATTCCTTGATTGTCCACCTTCCACCTGATCACATGCCCTGATGGTAAGAAGGATGCCATGCTTCATTTTTCTATGTTAAATGCAATGTAATGTTAATGAGGTGGATATGATAATGCCATGCTATGATGACAAAAGGGGAGAGCAAATTTTGGGGTATTACAATATGCAAGTACCGTGCCATCTTAATTGAATAATTTATTTAATTATAAATTGAATGATTTATTTAATTAATGGAAAGGTTGCTAACAGAAGAAGTTTGTTACCTTTTATTTATGAACAAATGTAACTTACCAACAGACCAGTGCTAATTTTAAGCAAGGGTTGTTACTGTTCATAAGCTGTAATCAAAACGGTACAATACAATTTCTTAAGAGATGCTTCTGTTCCAAACAGATTGTAGCATCATTATAAATTGGATGTTTTGGCCCGATGAAAAAATATACAAGAATACAAACCAGTCTCAAATTATTTACTCATACTAAATCATCTTTTTCTTCTCTAATGCATGAGAGCAAGTAAAAGTAACATTCTTTTGTAAAATACTATCAACAGATACGCTTAGAGAGACTGTGCAATTCTCTTTAAGGATTCCAAAGTATCCTGCAGGAAATTCGTCGGTAAACCCGTTTGTATCCAACATACCAAGATTGGTGGGGGCGAATTATTCCTTAAGCTTAGTGTGGAAACATACGCTTTGGAATTTTATCGAGAAAATTTATTTCTCTATTTTCATCTCCATTAATTCTTAGTTTTGCAGCAGCCCCAAATACCAAGATATCTAACATTCTTAAGGAACAATTTATCTAATTCAATGGTTGCTTCACTAAAAGAGATGACTTCTGACTTTGGGAAATTAGAGAAGTTCGATGGAGGGAATTTTATTCGTTGGCAGAAAAAAATGAAATTCCTTCTCACAACATTGAAAGTCGTGCATGTCCTTAACATTCCAAAACCGGAAGAAAAAGAAGATGAAACAATTGCTGAAACTAGAGAGAGAAAAAAGTGGGACAATGATGATTATATATGCATGGGACACATTCTCAATGGTATGTGCGATTCGTTGTTCGACATTTATCAGAGCAGCAACTCCGCAAAAGAATTATGGGAGAAATTGGAATCAAGATACATGCAAGAAGACGCTACAAGTAAGAAGTTTCTTGTTTCTCAGTTTAATAATTATAAAATGGTAGACAATAGGCATGTAATGGAACAAATGTATGAAATCGAACGTATTCTCAATAATTACAAACAACATGATATGCATATGGATGAAACAATCATTGTATCTTCCATAATTGATAAACTTCCTCCATCATGGAAAGATTTTAAAAAATCTTTGAAACATAAGAAAGATGACATATCTCTTGAGCAATTGGGTAATCACCTTCGTTTAGAAGAAGAGTATCGTAAACAAGATGATACTAAAAATCAAATTACTCATGAGAAGGTGCATGTAATGGAGGAAGGAAATTCAAGTAAAACTTCCAAGAAAAGAAAGCGAGATTTTGGAAAATCTTATGAAAATCATAATGTTAATAGCAATAATAACAATAGAAAGAAAAAGAAAGGAAATTGATATCATTGTGGAAAACCAGGACATTTTAAAAATGAGTGCAGGTTCTTGAAAAGAGAGAATAAAAACAAGAATTCAAGTGCAACAACAGACAATCTTGTTGTTGTCATTTCTGAAATCAACATGATAGAAGGTGTTGATTCTTGGTGGATAGACTCTGGTGCTACCCGTCATGTGTGCAAAAATAAAAAATTATTCAAGACCATCAATGAAGAAAATGGTAGTGTTTTGTACATGGGAAATGCTTCTACGGTTCAAGTCAAAGGAAAAGGATCAGTAGAGATTGAATTCACGTCTGAAAAACCACTCACTCTGAAAGATGTACTTTATGTAGCTGAAGTTAGGAAAAACTTGATATCTGTACCTTTACTTAATAAGTATGGTTTCAAATCTGTATTTGAGGGAGATAAATTTATGGCTTAAATAATATTTTCGTCCCTGTAAGTTGGCGAATTTTTGGTTTTCATCCCTGTATCTTTTTTTTTTCGGGTTTAGTCTCTGTATCTTACTTTTTGTTGGTGTTTAGTCCCTACAGAGGTTTCCTGCGGATTTTCCTGCGGATTTTGATTTTTAGGAAAATTCGCAGGAAAATCCGAAGGTTTCCTTCGGATTTTCCTGCGAATTTTGGCTTTAGAGACTAAACACCAACAAAAAGTAAGATATAGGGACTAAAACCGAAAAAAAAAGATACAGGGACGAAAACCAAAAACACGCCAACTTACAGGGACGAACACATTATTTAAGCCTAAATTCATTCTCTCCAAAGGGGATATGTTTTATCTTTCTGAGAATATGTTCATGTGTAATGTTGTTAATAATAATGTGATTTCTGCTTATATTGTTGATTCTTATGATTTATGGCATATGCGACTAGGACATGTTAATTTTAGAAAATTAAATGATATGATGAAATCAAATTTAATTCCAACTATTGACAAAAATTCAAATTCATGTACTACTTGCATGTTAACTAAAATCACTAGACAACCTTTTAAAACAGTTGAAAGAAGTTCTAAAGTGTTAGATTTAATTCATTATGATGTATGTGATTTACATGGTTGGCCCACAATTGGTGGTAAAAAGTATTTTGTCACTTTCATTGATGATTGCACTAGATTTTGTTATGTTTATTTAATGCACTCTAAGGATGAAGTCTTAGAAAAATTTAAAATTTTTAAAGCACAAGTAGAACTTCAACATGAAACTTTCATTTAATGTTTTAGGAGTGATAGAGGGGGGGAGTTCTATCATCCTAATTATTTTGAGTCCACTGGTATTATACATCAAATAACTGCACCATATTCCCCACAACAAAATGGAATAGCAGAAAGAAAAAATAGGGTGCTGGAAGAAATGGTAAATGCCATGTTATCCTATTCTGGTTTATCTAAAGGATATTGGGATGAAGCCATGCTAACTGCATGTTATATATTGAATAGAGTTCCTAATAAAAGGAACAAGATAACCCCATATGAACTCTGGAAGAAAAGAAAACCCAATCTTAACAATTTAAAAGTTTGGGGTTGTAGAGCAATTGTAAAGGTGCCTGAACCAAAAAGAAAAAAATTGGGAGAAAGAGGAATTAAATGTGTATTTCTGGGCTATGCTGAAAATAGTAAAGCTTATAGATTCATGGTTATTTAATCTAATGGCTCATATCCTATTAATACCGTGATTGAGTCAAGAGATGCAATCTTTCAAGAGTGTAGATTTACCTCAATTCAATATCCCAAAGACAATGTTCATCATGATGTTCAAAGTCTAGAAAGTAATGTATCTAATAATGATATGTTGGAATGTTCAGAACCTTGAAGAAGTAAAAGAATCCGAAAAGTGAAAAACTATGGATCAGACTTCTTTATGTTCCTTGTAGAAGGAAATAATGATTCCATAAATCGTTATGGACCAATTTGCTATAACCTAGAGAATGATCCAGAAACATTTGAAGAGGCAATAAAATCTCATGATTCGTCCTTTTGGAAAGAAGCCATCCAAGAGGAAATTGACTCAATTATGGGTAATAAAACCTGGAAACTAGTAGATCTCCCCCCAGGATCAAAACCAATAGGGTGTAAATGGATCTTTAAAAGGAAAATGAAAGTTGATGGTACCATTGAAAAATTCAAAGCTAGACTTGTCGCTAAAGGATTTACACAAAAAGAAGGAATTGATTATTTTGATACTTATGCACCTGTTGCAAGAATTGCATCAATTAGAGTGCTTTTGGCACTCGCTTCCATCTATAAATTTGTCATTCATCAAATGGATGTTAAAACTGCTTTCATAAATGGAGAATTGGATGAAGAGGTGTATATGAAACAACCTGAAGGGTTCGTTATCAAAGGCCAAGAACATAAAGTGTGTAAATTAACTAAGTCTTTATATGGGTTAAAACAAGCACCCAAACAATGGCATCAAAAATTTGACCAAGTTATGTTGGCCAATGGATACAAAATAAAAGAATCTGACAAATGTATTTATAGTAACTTTAACAATGGAAAAGGGGTTATGATTTGTTTATATGTAGATGATATGTTAATCTTTGGTACTGAATTAAAAGAGGTAGAAAAGACTAAAGCTTTCTTATCCAAAATTTTTGATATGAAAGACTTAGGTGAAGCAGATGTGATTTTAGAATTAAAATCATAAGAGATGGTGAACATATTGGTTTATCCCAATCTCACTATATCCAAAAAGTGCTTAAGAAATTTGATCACTTCAGTTGCAAATCTGTTTCTACCCCATTTGATCAAAATGTTAATTTGCAACCACATAAAGGGTGTCCAGTGGCACAACTTGAATACTCAAAGGTAATCGGATGTTTGATGTACGCTATGACTTGTACCAGACCTGATATAGCATATGTGGTTGGTAGGTTAAGTCGATATACAAGTAATCCAAGTAGAGACCATTGTCATGCTGTTAATAGAGTATTAAAATACTTAAAAGGGACGATTAACTATAGTTTAACATATAGTGGATATCCTTCGGCTTTGGAAGGATATACAGATGCCAGTTGGGTAACATATGTAGAAGATCATGCCTCCACTAGTGGATGGATCTTCAATCTTGGTGGAGGTTCAATTTCTTGGGGTTCTAAGAAACAGACTTGCATTGCCGACTCCACCATGGCTGCAGAATTTATTGCTCTGGCTGCAGGTAGTAAAGAGGCAGAATGGCTAAGAAACTTGTTGTATGAGATACCTATTTGGCCAAAGCCAATAGCACCCGTATCCATACATTGTGATAGTCAATCCACACTATCGAAAGCATATAGCCAAGTGTATAATGGAAAATCTAGACATATTGGTATAAGACATAGCTATGTGAAAGATTTAATTTTAAATGGAGTAATCTCCATAGTGTACGTAAGAACTAAAAATAATCTTGCAGATCCTTTGACGAAAGGTTTGACAAAAGACATGGTGTTGAAGACATCATTGGGGATGGGTCTCAAGCCCATATCTAATTGATCACCAATAATGGAAACTCAACTCACACTTGATCAAAATCAAGTCTTGAGTTCAATGATGAAAGTACATTATTAGAGAGATTGAAGTACTTAACAATAGAAACATCCCAAGGGGAAAAAGTACTTAGACCTTAAAAGTAAAGTGATAGGATGAGATTATTCTCTTAATAGATATATAGCATAAGTTTGCTGGAATGCTTATTATGGGAGCTTTCCTGATATAGTCTACCTATATGAGAATGAAGTAGGCCGCTTCATAGAGGTCAAGGGCTTGACTCTTAAATTCTCATGAAAAGGATACATGACATAGGGCCTTATCAAATGTGTCATATTTACAATTCTTTTGATAATATCGAGATTTCATGTGTAAGTTTTGCACACTTGTTCTAATGAGTAGTTGGTTCAAAGCTTGTCTACCAATGTCTGTCCGGGATGAGTGAAACCCATAGCTTACTAAGTATTGGTTCAAATCGTAAGATACCAGTATCTGAAACCATGATATTTCCAGAATTATGAGATTTAGTTATTTTGAAAATGGTGGGGGATTGTGAGATAATTTTCAAAATAATAAAATTTGGATGAATGTATTATTTTAAATAATAATATAAATACTATATTTATATTATGAATGTATTATTAGAAATAATGATATAAATACTATATTTATTTTGCATCTCACACTTATGGTTAGTAATAATTATTACTGTAATATGCAAGTACCGTGCCATCTTAATTGAATATTTTATTTAATTATAAATTGAATGATTTATTTAATTAATGGAAAGGTTGCTAACAGAAGAAGTTTGTTACCTTTTATTTATGAACAAATGTAACTTACCAACAGATCAGTGCTAATTTTAAGCAAGGGTTGTTACTGTTCATAAGCTGTAATCAAAACGGTGCAATACAATTTCTTAAGAGATGCTTCTGTTTCAAATAGATTGTAGCATCATTATAAATTAGATGTTTTGGCACGATGAAAAAATATACAAGAATACAAACCAGTCTCAAATTATTTACTCATACTAAATCATCTTTTTCTTCTCTAATGCATGAGAGCAAGTAAAAGTAACATTCTTTTGTAAAATACTATCAACAGATACGCTTAGAGAGACTGTGCAATTCTCTTTAAGGATTCCAAAGTATCCTACAGAAAATTCGCCGGGAAACCCGTTTGCATCCAACATACCAAGATTGGTGGGGGCGAATTGTTCCTTAAGTTTAGTGTGGAAACATACGCTTTGGAATTTTATCGAGAAAATTTATTTCTCTATTTTCATCTCAATTAATTCTTAGTTTTGCAGCAACCCCAAATACCAAGATATCTAACATTGCATTATCCTTGTAATTGTTAGAAGTTCTGGATATTGAGCGGCTTAGGTGGTGATGCAACAGAATTTTGAGAGGAGATATGATACTGTTGAGATTTATGTTGGGCTGGTGTAGGGACCTGTTTTGGAATCAAGTATTGAGACGCGGATGCTTGACAATTGGTTCGTTGGAATTTCTGCTCGGTTGAATGGCGTGGCTTAATTATCTCATGTTCAGAGTATGAAGTGGTTGATGTTTTATGTACCAAGTGTTTAATAGGTTAGTTTGATTAATCTATTATTACATGTTGTTGGAGCAGCAATGGTCTATCATGGGTTCCATTGCAGTGATTATCTTGTTATTGGTGTGTACTGATAGCACTTTTCATGTGCATGTTAAAATGGATAGTATAAATTATACAAAATTAAAAACAAATGATATTCAAAATATGCTTTTGTTCTAATATTTTTTAATTTCTAAAAATATTAAAATAAAAAAATAAACTAACTTTAAGATTTAGAAATTAAAACACTTCTATAACAAATTAGGAATAAATGAATGATTAAAAAATATTTATTGCATATTAAAATATATTTAAATATAATTTTTTTGTATAATTGATACAAGGAAAAAAATATAGAAAAAGTGAGCTATAATTAATGTTACTAATTAAATTAAAACAATAATTGAATAATTAAATACGAGATAATTAAATAATTAAATATGAGAGAAGTTAAAATTTATTTTTAATTTAAGTTTATTATTTAATAAAAATGAAAATAATAAAGTACTAAAATAATTTTAATCAAATATATTAAATACTTGCTTTGAATTTAAGTTTATAGTTTAATAAAATTAAATGTAATTAAGTATTCTTTTTATCTTCTATATACAATTACTTTTATTCTTAAATCTCTAAAAGTTTCTTTAAAATATTGATACTTTAAATATTTATTATTAATTTTAGTATTTATTTTTTTAAATAAAATTTTAAACTGTATGCTCTAAATAATTATTCATATGTTATTGATAAAACATTGAAATATGATTAACTTAATAATTTAAATAATGAATCTTTAATTAATTTATCTATAATTTCAAACATGTATTCAAAAATAGTTTTTATTGGTTAATTATAAACAATGTTTTAGAAATTGGACCGGTCATTAAACCGGTGAGGGTGCTAAGTCATTAGTTCATTGGTCAAATCAAAGGATTACTAGTCGAATCACATGACTAAATCTAATAAAATATGATAACTCGGTTAAATAAATCGGTATCTATAACAAAACTATATATAGTTATTAAACTGGTTGAACTTGATGACTATGTCACTAAAAAAAAATTACAACACCTACAAATTTCAACATAAAATCTATTTGCAACATAAAATGAATACCAAAATAACTATAATGTCTAATAAATTTAATTCAAACGAGAAAAAAAGTAAGAATCATGAGACGTGCCTTTTTATTGTTTTCCCAATGATATATATACAATAGTAGTTTTCATATGTGTTTGCTATACAATCATGATTATTCTATAACTAGAGATGTCTACTATAATACTCTCTCCAGTCTCAAATATAAGCAACAAAAAAAAAAATTCAATGATCTTAAATATAAGCAAAAGTCTCCTATTTTATTATATTCAATGTCATTATTCCAAATATACCCTTACTTTTTTCATATTCTATGTTTTTAACGATTTTCAATGCAAAAAATAGGGATAAAATTAGAAAAAATATGATACTTAAATGCATTTAGACATTTTTCTTAAAGGGTGATTTTTTTTTGTAAAGTTGCTTATATATGATACTCGTGGGAATATTTTAATAATAACAATAATAAATTCTAATACACACCCGTAGTCAAAACGGGAGGTTGGCGAATGTTGAGACTATCACGGAAATCATCAAAGAGTTGTAACGGAAGTCTTTTGGTGAAGATGTCAGCAATTTAGTAATGTGAAGGGACATGTAAGACTTGTACTTGGTGCGCTGATGTTGAACTTGGTTGCCAGATAGATTGATAACACTCACATTGTCACAATAGGCCAAAGTGGCTGTTGTGATTGGGCAATGTAGTTCCAATAGTAAGTTTCTAATCCAACAAGGTTCATATACTACATTAGCGACTCCGTGGTACTCGACTTCGGCACTAGACCGAGAGAGGGTGTGTTGGCGTTTGGTAGGCCATGAAATTAAATTGTCACTAAGATAGACACAATAACCGGATGTGGATCACCTAGTGTCTGGGTAACCAACCCAATCTGCATTAGTGTAAGAAACCAAATTGCTGACAGATGAGGGATACAAGTAAAGGCAAAAATTAATAGTACCGTGAATATACCAAATTATACGCTTTAGTGTTGACATATGTTGCGTTTTGGTCATGCATCAATAGACATACCTGTTGTTCTGCATAAGAGATATCAGGTCTTGTGAAAGTTAAATATTTCAGTGCTCCTGCAAGACTCTGATATTCAGTTGGGACATGATATGGGGTAGGTGATGGCTTGTAAGAGGACATGTTTAATCGTTCTACAGTTTTCTCTGCATATTTCCTTTGAGACAAGAAAAGACCATCTGTATGTTTATTGACAGATATTCCCAAAATATAACTCAGAGGACCCAAATCCTTCATGGAAAATTCAAATCAAAGTTTAGACATATTAAAGTCATGAATAGCATCTGAGAAAGTAGTGAGAATTATGTCATCCACATATAGACGGATATAAGCAATATCAATACCGTGATGATAAATGAATAAAGAGTGATCAGAGATGCTATGAGAGAAACCCAATATGGTAACATAGTCAATGAATCTTTGGTACCTGGCGTGAGGTACTTGTTTGAGACCATAGAGAGACTTCTTGAGAAGAAATACATTATTAGGATACTTTGGATCATAGAATCCAAGAGGATGGTGCATATACATGATTTTGTCAAGATTTCCATGCAAAAAGGCATTCTTGACATCTAGTTGATGGAGACACCATGACTTGGATAATGTAGTGCTAAGTACCATGTGAATAGTGGATGGTTTGACGACAGGGTGAATGTTTCACCACAATTGACGTCTGATTGTTGATTATCACCATTGCCTATAAAATAAACTTTGTATTTCTCAAAAGAACCATTAAATTTCTTCTTGTGCCTTAAAATCTACAAACTTTGAATAACATTAGCATTAAAGGGAAAATGAACCAATTCCCACGTCTTATTTTCCATAAGAGCATCATATTGGTCTTTCATGGGCATTTTCCAATTATGATCATTTAATGCATTAATGGGATTTATAGGTAAATGAGAGATAAATTGGTGGGTGGATGTATGTAGGTTGAAAAGTTTACGGGGTTTGACAAGTCCATGTTGTGCTCGGGTTGTCATTTGAGGTGAATGAGATGTCAGAAGGGAAATGGGTGGACGAATAGATGGATAGGAGGTGGTTGAAGTTGTTTGTGTAGATGAGGTCGTTGTTTGGAAGGGAGAAGGTGTTTGAGCCGTGGGTGTAGGTTGTTGGGCTAAGGGGGTTGTTAAGGGGGGAAAGGTTGTTTGGTTTGTGGTTTAAGAGGTAAGAGTATGTTGGGCTACTGGTGACGGTGGTTGGGTGTCTATTATGTTGGAAGAACAGGTTGGTGGAGGTGTGGTGTACACTTGTGAGGTCAGAAGTGGGATTATGATGTCATCTAAGAAGTCATAGTTATTCGTTGTATGAACATTCATGGTGGAAAAGGGAAATGTATTTTCCTCCAAAATAACATGCCAAAATATAATGATTTTGCGACGTGACAATAAGTGGTGGAAGGAATTAAGGGATAACAAAAGCATCTGAATACTCCGAGGTGTGAATAGGCCGATTCTTTTTGGTAGAGAATTTTTGTGGGTGATTAGAGGGTGAGTTTCTTATTTGGAAGTATGTTGTGTAGGTAAGTGTCCATTTGATGGGCGTGGTACCAAAATATTAGTGGAATAGACGCATGAGCAAGGAGGGTTCAAATGATGCTATTGATTTTATGAATTTTTCTTTAGGATTTTTCATTTAGAGGGGAGGTACGAAGATAAGAAAAATCTAAAGGACATTCTATTTAGTTCACAAGACTTTTGAAACAGAGATTTATCATATTCTTTGTCATTGTCACATTAAAAATATTTTATTTAATGATCAAATTGTGTTTTAATGTGAGTACAAAATTGTAAAAAAATGGAATGTACTTGTGACTTATTTGAGATTGGAAAAGTCCATAAATAGTTTGTAAAATCATCAATTAATAATACATAATAACGATGCCCTCCGGAGCTTAATATCGGAGAAGTCCAAAGGTCACTATGAACGATGTCAAAAGGAATGTAAGTAAATGACAAAGACTTATCAAAAGGTAGTTTTATTTGTTTCTCAAGTGTACAAGAGTGACAAAAGAAATCATTTCGAAACTTATGTCATAGCAAAAGTTTGTTTCGATGAAGAGAATTTGAAATAGGAGCTCATGGATGTCCTAAACGACTATGTCATAACTCGGTAAATGAAGCGGCAAAAGCAAATGGTGGTGATGCTGTTGTGTTTTGTCTTGTGGGATGAGGTAAAGGTCACCAAAACTTTTACATCTCATTAAAAGTGTTCTTGGCTGAAAATCCTTCACATAAAAACTGAAATGGTCAAATTCAACTGAGACATCATTATCTATTGTAAGTTTTTTGACAAAATATCTTTTTTATAAGTTTCGGTGCATGTAAGACATTGTTTGATGTTAAGGAATTGGGTAAAGATGCTTGTCCACAACCTATAACAAGAATATGATGACCATTTCTAACAGTAATATTATTAATCATATTAAAATAAGACGCGAGGTTACCTCCAATACACCTGTCATGTGAGAAGTCGCTATGCTATTCATGTACCATTGATCATCAAAAGGAGAGATGAAGAAAGTGTGCATAATATCCTAAATGTCTATAAGAGCCTAGTATTACGGTGCTTACTGACTGGTGGAAGTCGATGGAACAGTGGTTATATGGGCTTGCTGAGGCCTAGGACAAAGTATTCCAGAGTGTTTATATGATATACCTATTTTCGAATATGGACATGGTGGAGTTGCCCATGATTCCCATGGATATGCCCATAACTGCTGCTGATAGAGAGATGGAAACTACTGTTGTTGTTACTACTGAGAGCGACTTCCATATCGACCATTGTGTCTTCCCCTGCCACGACCACCATAACCATCGTGCAGGCCACCGTGGGCATTATTATTGTGTCCATTATAATTGTTGTTGCAGTTATAACCTGTAGAGGCTGAAACACCATCTTGAGAGGATAAGAAAACAAAGTTATCGAACTAACTCATTGCCTTCTTTTCCTTGGATGTTTCTTCTAGGATAATCATGGAACGAGCTTTGTAAAAAGGGGGAAGAAAATTTTCCTGAAGAATTTGCGATCCAAGTGTGGCATACACATCAGTGAGGACAGAGATAAGTTGAAGAATGAGCCTTTCATTCGACACAGGAGCACAAACATTAGAGAGTTGATCTGCTAGTGATTTCAAATGTTGATAGTAGGCGGGGGAATTGGGAAATTGTTCCATACGAGCATTTGAAAATTCTTTCGCTAGGTATAGAGCCCTAGAAATTTTATTATCATAAAAGAGATTAAACAACTGATTTCATGTTTATTTCACTATTGAATCACACTCGATAATTGTGTGAAGAAGATCATGTGATATAGTATCATAAATCTATTAAAGGACAACATCATCTAGAAAATAACAGAGGTGAGGATCCGTGGTTTTAAGGTCGGGAAAGGATGCAGGTTCAGTCGAAATAACTTGATGTACACGAGCATGGATTTTGAAGAGTTCAAACCATGTGTTATACTGGTCTTTTTTCGATGCTCAAGGTAATTTTGATGAAATTTGTGATGTTTGAGATGGTGAAAGTGGGGTGGATAGGAAATGGTGTTGTTTCCGTGGTGACAGACTTGGGAGAGTAGGTCAGGGTTTTGGTAGAAGAGGATGAGGAGTAGTTGTTGCCAGACATGTTGGGAAGAAGAAACTTGGGGTGGCGTATTTAGGGTTTGGAAGGAGAAGGCGACGAGTTAGGGTTTAAGGTTTGATATTTAGATCAGTACCTAATGTTCACTGATACCATATAAGAATCATAAGTCATCCCTTTCTATTGATTTCTATCGTACCTCGAAAAATACGATCCTTCGTGAAGCGTTTATTACACACTTGCGGAAAATAGTTCGAACAAATCTCCACCGAACTTTATTTATTCCAATGAAGGAAAAATAAAATATAAATAAAACCTTTAAAAAAGGAAAATGGTCGTCACAACCAAATTCGGGTTTGGGAGTCAATTACGCAAGGATAAGGTATTAGCACCCCTCACATCCGTTGTACTCAAAGGGAACCTTTTATTTAGATTTGTGATTGAATGTTAGCTAATGTTAATTGTTTTATTTGAGTTATTAAAAGCAAAGAAAGAAAAGAAAAGGGGCCGCAAAAAGTTTTTTATTAATGTGCCTGACAAGATTGCGGGTCTATCTCCAGGTGCGATGGAGAACTCAAGGCTACGAAGTTCTGGGTAGAAAATGTTTTATTTATTGGTTAATTTTAGAAGAAGGTACTTAGTCGTAATCGAGTGGAAAACATTACTTGCTACCCAAAACATGGAGAAGTGAACATTTGCATCACATCAGAATGAATAACATAATCCAGATTCTCATAGATTTTTTCTCATCGCATTAGAGTAGAAAGCGTTCTAAATTCTTGCACATGTAAGAACAAATCTTGTTTGAATCGTCTTGGAATGGACAAAGCATCTTTTGTTTGTGAAAATTATTTCAATCGCACAGGACCGAGAAAAGATAGGTTTGATTTGTTTGAGTATGTTTTAGGCTTGAAAGACGAGCATTCATGACTTACAACCGATTACCACTCTGGCCTAATACTCGAGACTATAACTGGACCTTTCACCCAGGTAGTCTTTTTCTTTTAATTTGTTTTGAGAAAATGTTTGAATAGTTACACATGTTTTAAGCGAAAGACAAACACTTTAAACTCTTGATTTTGAATCAATGGAGTTTCCATGTAAAATAGTGATGATTAAGGTACTAATTAAGTGTAACAAGAATAATAATACAAAGAAAATTAAATAAACAAAAATTAAAAGCATACCTAAATAAAGAAGAATAAAAAGTGACTAGAAAATTGGAGAGAAATTTGTGCAAAATTTTGCCTTGTTCTTGTGAGTGATTCTTGGCGTCATTTGTGAATGAAATGGAGTTTCTTTAGAGGCTTTAGAAAGGATAGTTTAGGAATTATGAAAAAAATGCAAAAAATGTGAGTTTCTTCTAAAAACTTATTTAATTAAATAGTGAATAATGATGTAATATGTGCATGAAATAATGTTGTAATATATGCATGGAATAATGATGTAATAAATGAGAGATATTTTGCACCTTCCAAAAATATTGATTTTTGTTTAATGATGAATAAAATTCAATAAATATTGTGATGATAAATCAAGTGATCATGAACTTAATGCATAATGAAGAAATGCAATTTTAGTCAATTTCTTCAACATGTAAAATGTTGAGTTTATGTTGAATTTTTTTGCTATAATACATATATGCGTGATTATGGTGACTATACTTGATGGTAAAAATGCATATGGCTAAAAATGCAAAACTTGACAAATGGACATGTTACAGATGAATTTGAAATGCCCGGACAAAATTAGTGTATGAAAGTTGCCACTATTTAAATATATTTAACCAGAGAATATAAAGAATACAATTCTTCATATGATCGCAGTGAGAGATAGTTAAATACTAAAAGACCCAAAAAATTTCCCTAGATGCAGATGAAATGATATGATATGCTATGAGTGCATGAAGAAATTTTTTTTTGGTTTGGGATATGAATGTGAAGCAGACTTTATGGGGATTGCTGAGATGGCTAGCCAATGAGGTTTGTTGGGGATTAAATGAAATAAGGTGAAATGAACTCCCTGGGGATACTTTGAGGAAAATTGTTAGTTCTGCCTTCTCACAGAACGAACCAGAGGTTATTTGAATATCTTTATAGTTAAGCTCTAGATTCTCATGGAGCAAAAGGAGGATTACAGATTGTAACAAAATGAAACGACTCTGGGTTCTCACAGAGGAGATAAAGATTCTGGATTCTCACAAAACAAAAATGAAATGACTATGGATTCTCACAGAGAAAAGTAGTATGTTAACAAAAAAGAAAGGCTTCAGATTCTCACAGAATTAAAAGAAATGTTATTGATTCTCACATAACAAAATGACAAGTTACAGATTGTCACGTAGCGAAAAGAAAAGGTTCCAGATTCTCATAGACTAATTAATCATTATACAACTTACGAGTTCTCACATAATGTTGATGGATAATTATGGATTCTCATGTAATGAAAAGAAAAGGTTCCAGATTCTCACATAACAATTAACAACATAGAGGTTACAATTTCTCACATAACGCTGATGGAAAGTTATGGATTCTCATGTAACAAAAATGAAAATGTTCTGAATTCTCACAAAACAACAACAACAAAAGACAGGTTATCAATTCTCACACAACACTAATGAAAAGTTACGAATTCTCACGTAACGAAAAGAAAAGGGTTCCAGATTCTCACAAAACAAAAGAATGTTATGGATTCTCACATAACAAAAAGTTTAGCTTTGGGTTATTGATTCTCACAGAACACCCATATGGTATCCGATAAATCATGAATCCATCAACAAGTTACAAAACAGACCAAATAACATCGGATAAGTTCTAGAAATTCATCAAAACACAATACTCATCTGTTAATACATCGCAGAGACAAAAGAAACTAGACCTCAATGTACAAATAACAATCTTTTGTAGGTGCCAACTGTCATACCCCAAATTTTGACCACCAAGATTTCCCATCATTGTGAGAATCATCACCACAATATGGATGTACCTTCATGCCTCATCAATCTCCTCAAGGATTGTCGAGCATCCCCTACAATCAAGAATTAGGGGTTCCATCCCTCTCAGAGCACTTAGACAAAGGATCAATCAAGAAATGACATGATCTTCAACTTGTCTAAACCTCTTAAACACCCATAAGGGATAAAAAAGACTCCCACATCATGAATCAAGCACAAGATTGCAACATTCCAAGTGGATCAAGCCTCACCAAATTAGGGTTTTGGTCGACCAAGGCCTCCAAATGGAAATTTTCATCTGGGCATGAGCCAATGCTTCAAAGCACAACCCAAGATACTCCAAGGGACCTCATGGACCCAATCATCAAGTCAATTTAACCTCAGGGGATGCATTTACCAAAAATCAGGAATTAGGGTTTCTTGACCTAATTCACCCCTAAGTTGACTTTTGATGCAATACATGAGCCAAGACCTCAAGACCTGATTTGAGGGCCTCAAATACACCACATTGATCCATTTACAACAATGGATTGATCCAAGAAGCTTGATTCACAAGTCTCAATTTCATCGGGACCACAATTAGGGTTTTGAAGAAAAAGTCAACTGTACCTTTGACTTTTGACCAGGACATGCTCCCAAACCTTGGGATATGATTCAATACACCCTATAACACCTATGGAATCCATCCATTAGGCTTGATTTAGGCCAAGGGCTTGATTTCACAAAGGATCGCATAGTTTGGATTTCATCCGATAAAAAGTCAACTGTGCACAAAATCAAGTTTGACTTTTTGGATTTTTTCACAAATATGGTTCCCCTAAGTCAAAAATAATGTTAATGTATGGTATTGCTCATCATTCATTAAGAAAAATCAAGAAAAGTGAGGTTTCTTGCAAAAGGGGCAACCATGAGAAACCAAAATTTTTCTAAGTTATGGAACAAAAATGGTTTTGGTACCAACTTCCAAGGACCATAACTTCTGATCCAAGCAACCATTTTGAGTGATCCAAAGCCTGATTTGTAGATCTTCCTACACTCTACAAAAGCTTAAACTACCTCTGATCTCGTGTATTCGATCAGATCCACGCACGCTGGTCGTCAGATGGCAAGGTGCTCGGTGGATGATGGTCGTTAGACGTGCTGGGTGTTCGGACTGTTGATGAGGAGAAAAAGGGGGTGTACCTACAAGGCACTCCGACGCTCAAGTAAGAAAGGGTCAGAGAAAAAGGGGCAAGTACAAAGTGTATTCTTAGGGCGAAAATGTGATACCTGACCCTCTCAAGCGAGAGGGTTTATATAGAGCCCCCAACGCGTGGCCAACGGTCCTATTTTCGGGGCGAACTAGCCATTTTTCCCAAAGAATAGGTAACTGCCCAAACTAGCCGTTGTGACGGGCAGGGTGCCATGAACTAGCCGTTACGTTGGGCATAGACGCAGTTGCGGATACCTGCCCATTGACTTTCGGGCAGCGAGGAAGCCGTGCGTAACGGGCGTCAGAACCGGGGAGGGGCGTTGCGTTCCTTGCCCGGGTGGAGGGGCAGAAATGTCACTTTTGCCCCTCTGTGGATTGGGCTTAGGCCATTTGGGCCGCTCTGGAGCAGAAGTGGATTGGGCCAATTCTAGCCATTGGTCCAGTCCAGAACAGGAGCCCCCCAAGTCGTTGATCCCGAGCACGGGAGTGATGACTTAAGGACTTCTCGTCGCGCAGAGTCGTCGTTTGGAGACGAGGAAAATTGTCTCGAGGTGCCCGGGGCCCTCTGTGCTCGTGATGTTTGTGGTCGTGACCACGCTGCCCGGTATTCGGGAAGATCAAGTGTCAGACAGAATGGGAAACGTTGGGCTGCCACGTGTGCATCGAGCCCTGCGTAGCAGTTAATAGGTAATTATGGCTAGTGGGCAGTCATTATTACCTACGGGCGCGTGTGTGCACGTGCCCCCCAGTATAAAAGGGGGAAGGTTGTCCCATTTTGCACTTTTTTCCTTTTGATCCTCCTTCGTCGTCATCAGCGTTCCTGCCCGTCACCGTCTTAGAGCAACCGACCACCGTGTCAAGTTTCGAGCAACTTTCTCTTCTACTTAAAAACAAGTAAGTTTTCTGGTTTCCCGCTTGTTTTACTTCCCTTCACTGTCAATGGTAGATTGCATGCGGCTAGGGTTAGTTTTAGGTGACACAGTAGGTGGATTTCTGGCGAGTGTTGGTGGTGGGCAGCGGTTCTGGCCATATGCTGCATTAAGCATCTCGCCGGAGTAGGTAGCACGTTCGGTGCACGTGGTGGTCCACGTCGTGGTCGCGAGTCGTGACCACCGCGTCTTACCATCTTCCGGTGGATCAGTGACTTTTCCTGTGGAGTGTTTCCAGATTCCGGTGGAGCTTCTAACGAAATTTGAGCGCGGGGAGGTTCCTCGTAGGAAGATGGCGTGTCTCGGTCGCCTCCCTGCGGGGAGGTTTTTCTTTCTTTGTTTGATGTTAGGGCTTAGGCCGGGGACGTTGTCCTTAGCCTTCCGCGCGCCCTTTCACTTGACTTAGCGGTGGAAGGGTGGATTTGATTTTCTGTCGAATTCACTGTCTTTCTCTGCTTTTTCAGGTGATCGTAGAGGCGATGGAGCCAGAGAGGGAAGTAATCCCCGTTACCTCCGAGGAGGAGACTGTGTCTGAGGAGAGCAGTAGTGCAGCGGCCTCGAGCTCTGCGTCCTCGAGCTCATCGGCTTCGAACTCCTCGAGCGAAGTCGAGGGGGACGCGAGCGATGCTGAGGAGGGAGAGGATTTGGAGGTCGTGGAGGAGGACGCAATGGAAGAGGACGTTGAGGTGTTCTATCCGGAAGAGTGGGAGGTGGCCGAACCTTCAAACCATATATCCACGTTTGCCAGGTCTGCGGCGGACATTTTTACTGAGGTGGGGCCAGCGGGTGAATGAAGAGTGCTTATACCTAATCTGGACGAGCGGATCTGGTCGAACTTCGGGGACTGCTTCGCCATGTACGAATATGCCTTCAAGGAATTGGGGCTGAGGTTGCTCTTTACTGACTTCCAGCGGTCGGTGTTCGAGCACCTGAAGTTGGCTCCTTCCCAGCTCCACCCCAATTCGTTGGCCTTCATACGTGCTTTTGAGTTGGTGTGCGAGCAGCTTGCTCTGGGGACCACCCTTTCTTTGTTCTTTGCTGTCTTCAACCTACAACGGCAGCTGGCGGGGAAGAGGTATGGATGGGTCTCTTTGAAGCAGCCCAGAAAGCTGTTTAAGCCGTTCTCGGAGTCCATCCGAACGTTCAAGGGACAGTATTATATCGTCGAGCCCTTGTCCGAAGCTGCACAGGACAGCGTGTATGTCTGGGAGTTAGAGTATGATGAGAACGGGGACGAGCTGCTTACCGAGGAAGGGAAATATATCGGGGAGAGATTGTATAAGTTCCTGATCCGATGGACACCCGAACACTTCTCAAAGAAGCCCAGTACCTACGTCTTTGAGCCGAGCGCGTTGCGCGGGCAGGATGCTGTGGCCTATGAGGCGTTGGTGAAGTGGGTAAACTCATTCGACCTTGCGACCTGCTGGACGAGCAAAGGTGCCCCTATCTACGAGGACGACGGGAGTCAGAGAGTCGAGCGCAGGTTTATCAATGTGAAGGCTCTGTTGGAGTGCAAGACTCCCGCGGATGCCATGAAGTTGCTCGGTAGTCTTAGATACTTAGACTTTATCTGTTATTTCTTTTTCTTCCCCATTGCTAACGTGTTTGTTTCGTTTGTGTAGGTGAAATGCCTCAAGCTCGTGATCGCGTGGTGAGGAACGCCATGGCGCGGGGCAAGGCTGGAGCGGCTCCTCCCAAGGCTCGTCCTGTTGGTGGTGCTCGTGTTCTTCCCCTTGCTCAAGCTATGGTGGGGACCTCTGCTTCTCCTACTCCAGCTCCCCGGGACTCTCCATTGGCTCTGGTTGGGCGAGCGAAGCGGCAAAGGTCGTCGGATGCCGTGGACCTGACTCGGGCGCCCGAGAAAGGGAAGTTTGAGCTTCCTCCGTGTGTCCTTGACCGGAGGTTCTTTGAGGGTAACACTTTGGTCATTCCACGGGCAGAGTCGCTCAACCTCGGAAGCATGGACCGAGCGAGCAAGAGGGCGATGGTGGCCCAGGATGCTTCCGCCATGGTGAGGATGCTGGAAATGGTGGCCGTTTATGTGGAAGGGGACTCTGCGCTTGAGGCTGAACTCACCACTGCCCGGGCCTCCGTGGCGTCCCTAAAAAAAGAAGTCAAGTGTGCTCGCGAGGCTAGGAGGAAGGCCGAGGAGGAGACCGCTAAGCTGAAGAAGGAGGTAACCAGGCTGAAAGCGGAGAAGAAAGTTGCGGAGGACTTGAACAAGGAGCTGATGGCGGCCAGTGCCCCGGGTGCTGATGAACCGGACGAGATAAAGGTGCTGAAAACTAGGGCTGAGCTGGTCGCCAGCATACTGCAAGCCGAGGAGGATGGTATTGCTGTGGCATCGGAGTCTTTTGAAAGTGCCGTGGCCCAGTTGCGGGTGGTGAACCCCGGGCTTGACATTTCGACCGATGGTATCCACTATCTTGCACGGGTGGAAGATGACCGCATCGTCTTACCCGCAGGCCTGGTTCTTGACACCCCCGAAGCTCAGACCGAAGATCAGCCCGCTGAGGAGCAGGAGACCGAGCCCGAGGCGACCGAGCATGTGGAAGGATGAGGATTCATGCCATTTTGATGTTGTTGTGTTTTGTCCGGCCTGCGTGCCGTTGATTAACTTGTAACTTATTTGGTTTTGGGGGGGGGGGGCATGGCCCCCTTTTTATGTAATATGCACAGTTTTTTGGCCCTTGTGGCCTTTTTATTTAATGCCCGGTACATTTATACAATTTTTTGTTGTATTTTATCTTAATTGTGCGTGTCTGACTGCCCGTCGGAGGGTGTGTTCGTCAGTGGAGCTTTCTTTTGGAAGGATCCCGCTGCGTGTGAGTTCGCCAGTGCGGGGAACTGGGCAAACAGCAGGGGAAGTCCTTGGCGAGGTTGCGGATCTCAGGTCGCGATTGAGGCCTGAGGTCGCGGCGTGAACGTCCCATCGCGAGCTGGGGTTCTGCCAATCATGGTACTTGGGCGAAGGCGGTGCTCGGTCGAGGACCGCCGACGAGCAGAGTTCCGGCTTGTTTGTTTGAGCGGGATTCTACTTTGTGTACATGCGTCGCTTGTACCTGGGCGAGCATGATGACCGCTAGGTGGTCTCTTGATACGAGGAAGCCTAAGGTTACTTTAGCTGTAGTATTGCTTAAGTTTCTTAGCGTTCCATGGTCGAGGGAGTGCCTCCCCGTTGAGGTTTTCTAGGAAGTATGCACCATTTCCCGTTTTGGCACGGACTCTATATGGCCCTTCCCAGTTGGCCGCTAGTTTGCCTTCGCGAGAGTCCTTGTGGTTTCTTCGCAAGACAAGGCTGTCCATGTCGAATTCTCGTCGTAAGACTTTGGCGTTGTGCCTGATTGCTATTTTTTGCTTAAGAGACGCTTCGCGGAGGGCTGCTCCTGTCCGGATTTCCTCGACGAGGCCGAGCTCTTCCTTTATCGCTTCGTTATTCATCTCCTCGTCTAGAGGTGACTCGGTCCTCCTGGACGGTACGTGGATCTCGATGGGTAAAATAGCCTCCATGCCATATGCTAAGCGGAAAGGTGTCTCCCCGGTGGTGGACTGGGGAGTAGTACGATATGCCCATAAGACGCTGTGGAGCTCCTCGACCCAGACCTTCTTCGTTTCGTCCAGTGTTCGTTTGAGGCCACGAAGGATGACACGGTTGGCCGCTTCCACCTTCCCATTGGTCTGGGGGTGCTCGACCGAAGCGAAGTGTTGCTTTGTTCCGAGATGGGCGACGAAGTCTTGGAACTTCTTGTCCGTGAATTGTGTTCCATTGTCCGTGACGAATGCTTGGGGAATCCCAAAATGGGCAAGGATATTCCGCTTGTAGAAGCGTAGAATGTTAAGTGCTGTTATCTTCGCTAAGGCTTCTGCTTCTATCCATTTTGTGAAGTAATATATGCCCACTATCAGGTATTTATTTTAGCTAGACCCCGTCACGAAGGGTCCTAGGATGTCTAGGCCTCACCAAGCGAATGGCCACGGGGATGTCAAGCTTTTCAGCTCGTTAGGGGGAGCTAGGTGCATATCCCCGTGCCGTTGGCATTTGTCGCATTTCTTCACATGCTCTTTGGCATCTTGCTGCATATTTGGCCAGTAATATCCTGCCCGGAGGGCCTTGCGGGCAAGGGACCTTCCCCCCAGGTGCTGGGCGTTAATGCCTTCGTGGATTTCTCGTAATATGTGGGGGACAATCTCCTCCTCTATGCACTTTAGTAGCGGAATGGAGAAACCCCTTCGGTAAAGTTTGTTTTCGAGGATGACGTACGAGCAAGCTCTTCGTCTGATGGTGCTGGCTTCTTTGGGGTCATCTGGAAGTTCTTCCCTGGTGAGGTAGTTGTAAACGGGCGTCATCCAGCAGTCGGCGTCCCCAATTGCGTGCACGTGTAGGGTCGAGGGCCCCTTGTCGATGCTGGACCGGGGAAGTATCTCTTGGATGACTGACCTGTTTTCGCCTTTCCTCTTGGTGCTCGCTAGTTTGGATAGGACGTCTGCTCGCACGTTGTGTTCGCGGGGAACATATCTTACTGCTACCGTCCTGAACTTCGACATCTTTTCCATAACTAGGGATAGGTATTCAGATAGACTGTCATTTTTGGCCTGATACTCCCCGGAGACCTGGTGGGCTACGAGCTGAGAGTCCGTGCAGATGACGATTTCTTCTGCCCCTAGGTCTTCGGCTAGGCGTAACCCAGCGAGGAAGGCTTCATACTCGGCCTGGTTATTCGACGTGGGAAAGGATAAAGTGAGAGATGCTTCGACTATGGTCCCTTCGTCGTTCTCCAGAATGACTCCTGTCCCGCTGCCGCTCGAGCTGGACGCTCCGTCCACGAAGATGGTCCATCTGTTTGCTACGTGGGGTGAGGAGTCTGAGAAGGTTACTTCTGCCATGAAATCGGCCAGGGCCTGTGCTTTGAGGGCCTTTCTGCTTTCATACCGGACGTCAAATTCGGACAGCTCCAATGACCACTTGAGCATTCGACTGGCCATGTCTGGCCGTCCCAGCAACTGCTTGATGGGCCGATCCGTCCTCACCACGATCGTGTGGGCCAAGAAATAGTGCCTCAGTCGTCTGGTAGCGTTAACGAGGGCCAGTGCTACCTTCTCTATCTGCTGATATCGCAACTCCGCGTCTTGCAATGCTTTGCTCGTGAAGTATACGGGCTTTTGCCCGGCGTGATTCTCGCGGATGAGAACGGCGCTCACGGCCTCGGCGGTGACGGCGAGGTATAGGAACAAAACTTCCCCGGTATCTGGCCGCGATAACACGGGCGGTTTCGACAGAGCTTGTTTTAAGTGAAGGAGGGATGCCTCGCACTCTTCGGTCCATTCAAACGCGGCTTCTTTTCTCAAGAGCTTGAAGAAAGGAAGGGCGTGTTGGGCGGATTTCGCGACGAAGCGGGACAACGAGGTGAGTACCCCGTTGAGGGACTGGATGTTCTTCTTAGACGTGGGCGTTGGGAACTCAGAGAATGCCCGACATTTGTCGGGGTTAGCCTCTATTCCTCGTTCCGTTAGGTAGAAACCAAGGAATTTACCTGCCCGTACGCCGAACGTGCACTTCTCTGGGTTAAAACGCATTTGATATTTTCTTGCTTGCTCGAAAATTGTTCGAAGATGGGCGACATGGTCTAGTTCCTCGTGGGACTTGACGATCATGTCGTCCATGTATACCTCAAGCATGTCGCCTATTTGTCCTTGGAAGACTTTGTTCATCATTCGTTGGTATGTAGCACCGGCGTTCTTCAGACCAAAAGGCATCACGTTGTAGTAATAATTGCCCAATTCGGTCATGAAGGCCGTGTAAGTTTTATCGCTCGCGGCCATCGGGATTTGATTGTAGCCCGAGTAGGCGTCGAGGAACGATATCAGCTTAAAACCTGCTGAGTTATCCACGAGCTTATCTATATTGGGGAGGGGGTAGGCGTCCTTCGGACAGGCCTTGTTAACATCGGTATAATCAACGCACATTCTCCATTTGCCATTATTTTTTCTTACAAGTACAACATTTGAGAGCCACGTAGTGTATTTGGCCTCGGAAATAAACCTAGCTTCTAGAAGGTCTTTAACAGCTTTCTCCGCGGCTTCCATCTTCTCCGGGGACTATTTCCTTCTGCGCTGGGCAACGACTTTGATGGCCGGATCGATTATAAGCTGGTGGCAAGCGACGAAGGGGTCCAATCCTGGCATTTCAGCAGCGCTCTATGCGAACAAGTCTGCGTTCTCCCTGAGGCACGCTTTTAGTTGTCTCTTGGCCAGGTCGGGGAGGTCTACTCTGATCTTTACTCCCCGTTGGGGGTCTTCTCTGAACGGGACGATCTCGAAGCTGCCATTTGGTATGGGGAGCAAGAGATGGCCGTTGTTGTGGGACTGGCTACCCGAAGTCATCGGGGCTTTGGCGTGATCCTCCTCGTTGAAACGACTGTCCAAGTCGATGGATTCGACCTGGGGGAGTGGCTTTGGCCGCTCGGAGCCGCTGGGCAGAGGAGGGCGACCAGATGTCCTCGGCTTCACTGAGATTGTGCTCAATCCTTTTGATGCTGCTTCAAAGCATCGAAGGGCAGCTTCGATGTCGCCGTGGAGGGTGGCGACCATCCCTTCAGAAGTGTAGTACTTCATCTTGAGATGTACGGTGGAAGGCACTGCAACCAACTCTGCCAGGGTTGGCCTTCCAAAAATGCACTGATATAGTGACGGGCAGTCGATTACCAGAAACTGTGCTTTGATTGCTCGGGTTGTCTTTCCTGAACCGAAAGTCACGATGAGCTCTACGTAACCTCGGGGCCTTGTTACTGCTCCGTTGAATCCCTGCAGGTCGGATCCAACGTATGGAGTAAGGTGAGAGTCGTCCAACTGCAGTGTCTCGAACAGGTGGTTGTACATTATATCAACTGAACTGCCCTGGTCCACGAGTATCCTGCGAACGTCGAAGTTCGCCATCCTTGCCCGGATGGGAAGCGGGATGCTTGAGTTCGGTGACCCGCCGAGGAGCTCCTCTTTGTAGAAGGAAATGGGAGAGGATCCTTTGCGAGTGGTATCCAGCGTGGTGACTTCGTTGGCACTCTTGCTGATCAGTTGATCGAACTTCCACTTGACCGAACCAACCGTGATTTTGTTGAATCCACCACCGGAGATGACCATGGCCGACGGGAAGGTTTCCCACGGGCTGTGAGCACCGAGGAACGTGGAAGCGGGCAGACTGTCAGGGATACAGAAGTCTTCTGGTCGAGTCACGGACATAGCGACCTGTACGTTGGTGTCATCGGAGGGCGGAGTCTCTTCAGCCGCCTTCTTGCTCTCCTGGGTTTCTTGCCGAGGAGCTTCTTTTTTCTTCGCGAACTGCTTCAGATGGCCGTCGCGAATGAGGATCTCTATGGCATCTCTGAGGTGGATGCATTCTTCCGTCGTATGGCCGTGGCTCTTGTGGAAGCGGTAATACTTGGATTTGTCCACACCTGGCCTGGCCGGCAGCTGTTTGGGGAAACGGACCCCCGCCTGCTTGAACTCTGAGTTGGCACATTCGGACAAGATTTTCTCCCTCGAGGTAGTGAGGGGGGTATAGTCATGGAACCGTCCAGAGGGTCCCCTCTGTTCGCGTGCATCGCGAGGCCGATCGTCGCGTCTTTTATCTCCTCGACGGGATGTCGAGGGTTCTTCAGCTCTGGATGTCCGGGCGCCTTCTTGGTGACGGGAGGCCCGGACAGAGCGGGCAGCGACCTTCTCCTCGTACTGTATATGCGATTGGGCTTGGTGGAGGAGAGCGTTGAGGTTCCTCGGTGGATCTAGGCCGATGGCTTTTGCGAAATCTGAGCCAGGATGCAATCCCTACTCGAGCAGGAATTTCTTCATCTCGTCGGTCGTTGGCACTTGGACGGCTTCCTTATTGAACCGCTTAATGTAGTCCCGAAGAGGTTCATCTCTCCCCTGTACAACAGTTCCCAGGGACGCCTCAGTCTTAGGATGGCGTCGTGATACAGTAAAGTGTCGGGAGAAGATCCTCCCGAGCTGCCTCCAGGAGGTGATGGATTCCTCTGGCAGTTGTTTGTACCAGGTCATTGCTCCCTTCCGGAGCGTGGTTGGGAACAGGCGGCACTTGATGGCTCCTCGTACACCTCGGTAGTCCAGAAGAGCATCTATGTTTTCTATGTGCTCGTCTGGGTCCGTGGTTCCATCATAAGTCCCTAGAGACGGAGGCTTCTCTAGTCCTTTGGGGAGACGGGTGGCCAAGATCCTGCGGGACAACGGGCCGCGAGGCTCGTCGTCGTTGTCCGAACTTGAAGTCGACGGTGACCGTTGTCTGCGCTCGCGGCGGCGGTCTCTGCGAGGTGAGGGCGATCGTGGCCGGTCAAGAGGTCTGACCGGTGGAGAATGCCCGTCTTGCCTCGTTCTCTTATGTCTTGGTGGCGACTGGTCCCGCGGGGAGATCTGGTCGCGTTTGCGAACGCGTAGTGGTTCGGGCCTCGTTATACGGTATTCCCGGCGCCTAGGTGGCGGGCTTCTTGATTTCTGGTGTTTCCTCTTGGGAGGAGAAGATCTTGGAAGAGCTACTTCTTCGAGGGCTCCTATCCTTTCGCCTTGCTGCAAGATAAGGAGGTTCGTGCGGTTGACAGCATCTAGGAGGGCTGCCACGGCCAGATCAGTGCTGGGGGGCCAGGAATTGGTCGTTCCCCCAACGGTGACTATTTTTCTCCTTGCTCGGTGGGAGGAGGAGTTGGAGACACAGTGGCCCCGTCTCGAAGGAAACGGGGATCAGAAAGTAACAGCGAACTGCCATTAACGTCCATCTTGTTGACGGGGACAAGAACTGTAGCGTCAACACTTTTTGCGGAGTTCTGAGCGGCCATGTGTGGGTGGATTAACGAAAGTATGTTTTGATCTTTAGTTTCCGAGTAAGAAAGAAAGAAGGGGAGAACAAGGAGTTCCCACAGACGGCGCCACTGATCTCGTGTATTCGATCAGATCCACGCACACTGGTCATCAGATGGAAAGGTGCTCGGCGGATGATGGTCGTTAGACGTGCTGGGTGTTCGGACTGTTGATGAGGAGAAAATGGGGTGTACCTGCAAGGCACTCCGACGCTCAAGTAAGAAAGGGTCAGAGAAAAAGGGGCAAGTACAAAGTGTATTCTTAGGGCGAAAGTGTGATACCTGACCCTCTCAAGCGAGAGGGTTTATATAGAGCCCCCAGCGCGTGGCCAACGGTCCTATTTTAGGGGCGAACTAGCCGTTTTTCCCAAAGAATAGGTAACTGCCCAAACTAGCCGTTGTGACGGGCAGGGTGCCATGAACTAGCTGTTACGTCGGGCATAGACGCAGTTGCGGATACCTGCCCGTTGACTTTCGGGCAACGAGGAAGCCGTGCGTAACGGGCGTCAGAACCGGGGAGGGATGTTGCGTTCCTTGCCCGGGTGGAGGGGCAGAAATGTCACTTTTGCCCCTCTGTGGATTGGGCTTAGGCCATTTGGGCCGCTCTGGAGCAGAAGTGGATTGGGACAATTCTAGCCATTGGTCCAGTCCAGAACAACCTCAAACTCCAATTCCTCATGGATTTTGAGTTATGGACTGATCAAAATGACAAAAATGAAGAAAATGACATTTTTCCAACACTTAGTGAAAATCTGCCTAAGTTACCAGCCTTGGACACCAATGTTCATGAGGATTTTTCAGTTGGATTCAAATAGTTTCAAGACAAACTATGATCACACATGTATTGTATCATATGAGGGATTTCTAAAAAGCACAAGAGCCTCCCATAACCCAACCTGAGCAAGGAGATATGATTCCCTCAAAATCAACATTTCCAATTGTCTTGTACAAGACAGATTTTGGCATTTTGCTCGATTGGGCAAAATTGGACAACTCCAAGCCTTGTCATCCATTTGGATACATCAGAGGATAAAATCAAAGGGGAATGATCTAATCCCCAAGCCTCCCAAGTCCAAGAATCTACACATAGCCATAACAAACCTAAAAAGGCTAAAAAGTGCAAAAGACTCCAATTTTGTTTCCAAGAATTTAATGGATGCATCAAGGTGGCATGGACTGACACATTCCTAACTGAATGAGTCAAGATTCAGCTCTGAATCAAAGAACCATAGGCATGTGCTCTAACCTCAAGTCAATGGCTAGAGGAGACTAAAGATTCCCTTGGATCAACATTGGCCAAAGGCATGTACCAACTGCCATTCACTATTGCTTGCAAAACAAACTTGTTGCACTATAAATAAAGCTCATTTGTGCTCAGTTTGAATACACCAAAGCACTACAACTGATGCTTTCCTCAAAATATCTCTCTTTAGGCCAAAATGCCTTCTTTTGCAAGTCATCTCTGAGTTTTTGAGTTAGAGAGCAGTTCCACCACAACTCACGATCCAAACACATCCAATATGTCATATCTAAGCTGTTCAAACACTCACTTGTGATCTGAAACACCAAAATCAGAAAGTCACCCTCCAAAACCTCAAAATTTGACTTTTCTGCATTTTTCAAGCCATGTCTTGATTTAGTCACTTCCAAAACCAAACCAGGCCTCAAACACACTCCAAATATCATCCTAAAACTGTCCCAATTGGTTTCTCTCATCTGGAACACCATTTGAGAGAGTTACCATCTTGGTCACTTTTGCCCCTTTTGCAAGAAAAGGCCTATACTTGTTCCTGAGGATTCCAGCTGGTTCTAATCATCCTAAAAGCTTCTAAGGGATCAATCAAGAGTGTTCAAAGCATTGAATTACTTTTGGCATAAGGAACTTGGCAGATAGCACAAGGAGCTTTAAGAGGTAAGTGCATCACAACTTGAACTCTCTAAATCATGCATTGCTTTGAGGTCCATTGATCACGGACCTCGCATACATATCATATGTGTTGTGTTTGAACCAATTTATCATGCCATTATTGCCTGTACCATGAGATAGCATAAAACATGCAAATTTAGGCCTATTTTGAAACCATTATCGGGTTTTAAAATAGGGACATTTTCTGAAAATTCCAAGGGCACCATTGGATTCCTCATGAAATTCCAGGTCAGATGCACCTAAATTTTGTTCCAATCCATGGAGAAATGAGAAAGTTAGAGCCTTCACGCAAATTACCAAAACTAGGGCTTGCCTTGGGCAAGGGCCAGGCATGGCGCCTTGGCCAGGCCTAGAACTTGGCACCCCTTATGTAATAATGGAGTGGTTTTGATACACGGATGTATCACCACCCCAGTGGTAGCGCGCATGTGTGTTTAGCCAAGAGGTCGTGGGTTCAAGACCCACCCAGACCATTTTGCTATTTTTTGCTATTTTGCCATATTTTGCTATTTTTATGTTTTTATTAATTAATTCCAAAATTAATTTCTCTCTCAATTTTAATTGTTTTTGATTGGTTCTTTTTTTTTTGAAAATTCCCAAAAATGTTAAAATATTTTATTCCATAAAAATTTCACAAAAATATTATTTATTTCATATATTTAGTATTTTTGCAAAGAATTATGTTTTATCTGTTTTTAAACATTTAAAAATATTTCTTTCTCTTGATTTTGCAAATTCAAGTAATTTTCAAATTATCCAATGAATGAAACATGATTTTTCAAACATTAACACAAGATCACAACTTGTTTTTCACAC
Organism: Lathyrus tuberosus; assembly: GCA_022829125.1. NCBI lineage: Eukaryota > Viridiplantae > Streptophyta > Magnoliopsida > Fabales > Fabaceae > Lathyrus > Lathyrus tuberosus. The sequence continues at coordinate 1,742,838 of JALAZF010000229.1, forward strand.
ATGGTTGATAATTTTGATTATTTTAATTGAATTTTTATTTAATTAAAATACATTTTTGAAATCAAATTAGGTTTTTGACTATTCTCACCCTCACAAATCTTTTTCAAAATTTTTTGGGCCTCTAATAGAGTGTAAGACCCATCCCTTGTAAATAAAACCTTTTTGGGCCTTAGTCATTGTATAAGTCCCACTGTGTTTTCAAAACCTCGGCGCGATCGTCGTTTATCAAAAAATTTTCATCTGGGCCTACCCTTGTGTTGTAAGTCCCATTTCTTTTATTTTTCAAACCTTTGGGCCTCTCCCTGAGTTGTAAGACCCATCCCTTTGTACAGAAAAACTTTTTGGCCCTCAGTCGTTGTATAAGTCCCGATACAATTTTTAGATTAACGGTGCGATCATTATTATATCTGGGCCTCTCCTTGAGTATAAGCCCCAATCTTCTTCTAAAAAACAACCTTCCCTTTTGATTTAGGTTCAAATTTATAGTTGTTAACAAAACTTTATTTAATTTCTTGAACAACTAACCTTACAGCTGTTACAATGGAAGCTTGCTCGCCTGTAAGTTTTAAACAACTTTCTTTTACATACTTGCACACACACACACACACACACATATATATATATATATATATATATATATATATATATATATATATTTGTTTGTGTTGGAAGCTTGCTCATCTGTAAGTCCTCCTACCCTCCTTTTACATACAGTATATATTTCATCTGTATATATATACCTGTATATTATCTTGCTTAGAGTTTTCCCCGACAATTAGGTCTAGAACTAGTTAAAGCCAGTGGTCACTCTTTCAACACAGTCAAAACTAGTTCCCCATAGGAATTCCAGATACAGTCTTGCCTTCTCTTGGGCTTATACAATATGGAACAAAGAGAAAGACATTATTCCCGGTGAAACTTTTCTCAGACTGTCACTATTAGAAAAATTGTCAAAGAAGTTCATTTCCCCAGAGAGGATTAAATCCTAGTGAAACCACTCTTGAATTTATTCAAACCCTAGAACTGTTCACTAAAGAAAAGATTATTCCCGGTGAAACTTTTCTTGAACTCTTCTTAAGTTTGGACCCACAGGCTTCCTAAAAGCATCCCCTCCTCCTCTTGGGGTTCGTACAAGGATCCTCCGGCTTCTTAGAAGTTCTTATACCTTCTCTTGGGCTTAATACAAGAACCATGAAGACCTCTTAAAGGTATAGGACAGAACTTAGTCATCCTTTGCTAGAGCAGTCTTTCCGAAGAGTCAAAATCTCAGACCAATTTTAGGGTTAATTCTCATCCCTTAAAACACCTGCCTCCCCTTGGGCATCATACAAAGATAAACTTTTCCATACCAGTAGACTTGGACAGTCTAATCTGCTCTTGAGTCTCAAAGACATTCTCAAGTTCCCTACAAACACAGGAAAAAACGCTGGTCATTTAACCAATTTCCAGTAGAGTTAAAACCCTCACAGGATCTAAAACTCACTCTTTTATCCTAAATTTCCCCAGCTAGGGCCAGTTTATCATCAAGATAACACTATCCCAAATCAGAACCTCAAGGCATCTGATACCTCAACTCTATTGTAAATCCTCAACAAGAGTTGATTCCCCATTTTAGACATGCCTCTGGATCTCAATAGTTCTCAGCAGAAGCTAACCTCCTCTTAGGCTTTGTATAATGACTTTCCTCAGTAGAGTTAGCCTTAAGAGCACCCTCTTGTTGAGTCCATCACTCTCTTGTTGAGTCAACCCTTTTCTAGCCTCCTTTTAGGCTTTGTATAAAGATTTTTTCCCCACTCTCTTGTTGAGTCACCCCTTTCAGCCTCAATCTTGGGCTTTGTACAAGATAAACAAAGTACTCTATTGTTGAGTCAATCTTATTTCTTAAAGCACTCTCTTGTTGAGTCAATCACCTTTTAAAACACTCTCTTGTTGAGTCAATATCTTTCAGCCTCACTCTTGGGCTTTGTACAAGACACCATATAAAAGAACTCTCTTGTTGAGTCAACCCTTTTTAGCCTCAATCTTGGGCTTTGTACAAAACACATATAAATCTCCCTAAGTAGAATCAATCTTCTTTTCAGCCTCCTCTTAGGCTTTGTATAATGATTTTCCCCAGTAAAGTCTGCCTCAATCTTGGGCTTTGTACAAAACAAATCATACTCTCCAACTGAGTCAGTCAACTACTTTTAGCCACAATCTTGGGCTTTGTACAAGACAGATAAAACCTCTCACCAGTAGAGTCAGTTTCCCCTTTTAGCCTCAATCTTGGGCTTTGTACAAGACAGACAAAATATTTCCCCGAAAAAGTCAACTTTTAGCCTCCTCTTAGGCTTTGTATAATGATATCCCCCAAAGAGTCAAATCTCTTTTAGCCTCAAACTTGGGCTTTGTACAAGACAGATAAACACTCTCTTGATTAAGTCAGTCTTTTCTAGCCTCCTCTTAGGCTTTGTATAAGGACTTCCCCTGTGGAGTCAATCAATCTCTTAGCTTCAACCTTGGGCTTTGATCAAGGCACACCAAAATCAACATCCCTTCAAAGGAAATAAAAAACTCTCTGTAGGAAGAAATTTCTCTATTTATCACTCTTCAAAACAAAAAATCAAAACAAACCCTAATCCCAGATAACTGCTGTAAGTGGCACACTTGTTGATTCAAATATCCAAGCTACTGTCCATCTCCTATCCTGGTAAACTTCCTTCTTTCATCTAATTGCTGTAAGTGGCAAGCCTCTGAATTATTTACATCCACGCCACTGTCCCTCTCTTAACATGAAAGATTACTAGGGAAAAATGGCATTGCTTAACACTGAGTTAAAGTTTTCTCCTTCAGGACAAATCCCTCATAAAGGAAATTATGGCATTGCTGGATTCACATATCCCATTTAAAGTAATTCTCCTTTATAATAAGTCACCCAACAGTTGTGATAAACAGACGAGATGTCTCCCTTTAGAGATGAAAAATTCTCTATCAGTCAAACCTTTTAACTTCAATCTCGGGCTTTGAACAAGACACCAAAACATCATCTTTTCCTCCCATAGAAATAGGAGGAACTACGATTGCTCTGATTTCCCGGTTTATCTTTAACGATAATACGTAGGCATAATATTGAAAAATCTTAGTCAACATACCAATCAAAAACTCTAGGTCCAGTACCTTCACACCACACATCAAACTCTAGGTCTAGTACCTTCATTTATCAAAAAAATCGGCAAGCCCGACATCAACAAAAAATCTCTCTCTCAACATTCCCAAACTTTCCCAACCCACAACAGACAAACACCAGTAAGTAGAAAGCAGTAAGGATAATTGCTAACAACCTGTGGATAACCACATATAGGATGGGTAATTGACAACTCCCCATTGTATAACCTGACGCCGAACTCCCCGAATCTTTTAAAGTGTTTGTTCAGTTAAACATTCGCGTGCAAGATTAGTTTTAGATAGCTTTCCTTTCCCTTCTAGCTTCACGGGATAAATAAGAAACCAGACAGTAGCACCCCACTCCTACCCTTGTGGTGAGGAGAAACCCATGGCGATAAGGTGGTCGCGTCACCGACAAAAATCGCACGCTACACCAACAAAGTTGGACTTGAAGGGATAGACTACAAGACGAGAACTAGTGTTTTGTACTTTGTTTGTTAGACGAGAACTGACTTTCATATAGTCTACTAGACAAGAATTGGCTTTTTATGATTTACTGTCGGACGCAAACTGACTTTAAAATGGTCTACCAGACGAGAATTGGTTTTGAAGACTGACTGTGAGACGAGAATTGACTTTAAAATGGTCTACCAGGCAGGAAGTGTGTCGCACCTTGAAAAATATGACCTTCGCGCAAAAGGCGCAAAAGAATGGTTCAGAAAGAGTCACCACCGAACTTTATTTATCCCAAAAGAGGGGAAGGAAAATATCGAGAATACCTTTAAGAGATAAGAACATCGTCATCGCAACCACATTCTGGGTTCGGGAGTGGGTTATGCAAAGGAAAGGTATTAGCACCCCTCACGTCCGTTGTACTCAATGGGAACCTCTTAGTTCGATTTGTGATGAATGTTAGCTAATGTTATTTGTTTTCTTCTAAGTGAGTAATGCGAAAAAGGGTATGAGAAAAAGGTTTCGATTGCTAGGGGAAATAGGTGGTTTTATGATAGGTTGCTGACCAAGGATTTGGGCCCTTGTGCCTACGTATTTTCATTCGGACGAGAATAAAGAATCAGAGCGCTCTTAGTTCGGATTATGGGAGAAAGGGTTGGATAGCGAAGGAAAGGTGGAAAAGGGTGGAAAAATGGAAGGTAGCAAACGGAAGAAAAAGAAAAAGGTAGCGAAAAGTGACAAAAGAAAAAGGTAGCTCGCCAAGGATTAGGGCCCTTGTGCCTACGTATCTTCATTCGTACGAGAATGAAGAATCAGAGCGTTCGTAGTTCGTGGAACTACGGTTTAAGGATTGTGTTTAGAAATGAAATATCGAATGACAAAAAACCCAAGGGGCGTGCCTCGAGAGCAGTCACTCAAGAATCCAAGGAATGCGAGACTCCAAGAATTCAGTTCTTTCATGAGTTGATTAGAAAAGATTTTGAGAAAGGTTGATTGTTTAAGAAACGAAAGATTGAATGACAAACAACCCAATGGGCATGCCTCGAGAGCAGTCACTCAAGAATCCAAGGAATGCGAGACTCCAAGAATTTAGTTCTTTCGTGTTTGGTTAAGAAAAAGTTTGGTTAAGTGTTTTAAAGTCGAAAGATTGAATGAAAGACAACCCAAAGCGTGCGCCTCAAGAGTCATTCATTCGAAGATGTAAGGAATGCGAGACTCCAAGAACCTTCTTCTTTCGTAATTTGATTTAGAAAGGTTTGAGAAATGATTGAATCAGATTTGAAAATGTTATTTGGTAGTGAACCAAGGTTTTACGAAAAAGGCGAAGATCGATCCTAGTCCCTAAGGGTGCTCCTAGTAACGAAACCACGACGAAAGGTGCGAGTGTGTGCATTAGGTTGATGGCGATGCTAACAAGCAATCGACTTACATGGGTGTTTTAAAAATGGCTCGACATTGAATCGAGAATTAGTTTGAAAATGGTTTAGTCTATGCTAGTCCCTAGGGGTGCTCCTAGTAAACAAAACCACAATCAAAGAAGCAAGTAATGCACATACATCGAAAAGGGAGCGAGGCACATGTAAAGTACACGAGATTGTGAAAAATAAATGGGTTCATTGTTAGGTAGCCCGAGAGGAAGCCGTGTGTGTGCGAGGTGTCATAAACTAAGCCACGAACAAGAGTTCAGACAAGTCTTCTTTGCTAGGGTTTCTGTACAAGGTCCAAACTCCATCGCTCGGGACAGTAACCACAGTCCACCAATTGAAAGTTTTTTAGAGTTTTGATAGTTTTATCATGTTTTGTGTTTTGAATCGGATGAACAAGATATGAATAATATGACAATATGATATTAACAATGACGAATGAACAATAATATGATAATAGGAGATGAACAATAATATGAACAATGATATATTGACAGAAAGATAAAGCATGATAATATTGGACAAAAATTAAAGTTAGTTGTTAGTTATTAATCGTAAATTATCATTAATCGGATAAATTACTTTCGAATCAGGTCCACTTTAGTGCTAAGCAATCATAGCACGATCTATGATGAATATCATGCTATAGAAGGCCGCTCTATAACAATGTTTGTGCCAAAACACGATAGAGAAACGATATGTAGATCAGTCTCAACGAATCGTGCCACACGAAAAGAAAAGAGAACGGTCTCGTCTTAATCACAAACTTTTGTCGATTAATCGAAGGTAACCTATCACGATCCCAAAGTATAGAAAATGATCCAAAGGATCAATTCCTACAGATTTGAAATAATGAAGGTTAACAACTTCGAAAACCAACATCTATGATTCTAAAGACTTCATTGACCAATAATCGAAATAAAATTGAAAATAAAATCGAAATGGAAATAAAATGCAAAAGTCAAGGATAAAAATATCATGAAACAAAATTAAGATCGAACCATAACACTAAAACATAAGTATTTTTTAGAAAATAGAAAGAATTAAAAGAAAATAAATAATAAAAAGGGAAAGGCAAAGAAATGAAATAACAAAAGATGAGGGGTGTATAGAGAGTATATGGTGTAGTAGTACAAAATCATTATGGGCCTTAAGCCCATTCATCACCACTCACGGTTGGCTTAACAGGGAAAAAAATTGGTATGAGGTAAAATCAACATGGGCTCCTCTAAGCCCAAACACAACAACACGTTTTATTAGCCACATAAAAAAAAGAGCAAAAAAAAAATGGCAATGAAACTTCAACAAGTTAAAACGCATGGCCTTAAAGTAAAACCACATTAACTTATGAATGACACACTGTTTTCTCTTTAAAAAAAACAAAACCCCACCATCGAATTCACTTTAACAAGAAGAAGAACCAGACGTATCAAATCGAATTTCAACCTTCTTCTTCAAATCCCGTTTTCGTCTTTCTCTTTCCCATTCAATTTCTTCTCGCGATTCAGACTTTGATTCTCTCTTTCAATCACTTCGTTCAAGTTCCATTTTGGTTCTCATTCATTTCAGGTTTGTGATTCGCGGTTTGGGTTTTGTTTTTGGTTTCAATCTGTTCACTCTCCTCGTCTTACTCTCTTCTGGTTTCAGTTGGGTTATTATGAATATTGAATAACAACCATGATTGTGGAAAGAAGATCAAAGTAAAGGAGAAAAAATGAGAAAGAATGAGTAATGATCTTGATTATTGATGATGACTTAAAGGTTTATATATACAAGGTAAAAGTAGTTACTTGTTACAAAAGTAAGCTAACAAACTTAACTAACTCATAACAAATTACTCAATTGATTATTCATCATCTATTAGGCCCCCACAAGTTGGAATTTGGTAAATGTTTAGCAAATTCAACTTGGACTTGAGAGATTGAAAAGGTTTAGGGAGGAGAGGCTTGGTGAAAAAATCTGCAAGTTGGTTGTGTGAGGCTACAGGAAGCAGTTTCATCACCCCAGCTGTGTATTTTTTTCGAACAATATGACAGTCAATATCAAGGTGTTTCGTTCTTTCATGGAATACTGGATTAACAGCTATATGGAAAGCACTTTGGTTGTCACAAAACAGGACTGGAGTTTGTGTGCAGGTGATAAACATGTCGCGAAGCAAATATAGTATCCATTGGAGTTCACAAGTAGCTGCAGATAATGCTCTATATTCTGCTTCAGAGGAGGATCGTGAAACTGTTGTTTGCTTTTTGGTATGCCATGACATAAGTGAATTGCCTAGATAAAAACATGAACCAGAAACAGATCTTCTAGTATCCACACATCCAGCCCAATCTGCATCGGAGAAGCCTGTGACATGTAGGGATGAACTGTGTAACACCCCAATTTTAGTAATTAATTATTTATATTAATTATTGAGTGATTTTATGAAATAGTGATTTATGTGATTTATCTAATTTATTTGAATTATTGGATTTAAATGAATGACTTGATTTAGTGAATTTATATGAATTAATTAATTTATATAATTTATTGAGTTTATATAAATTAGTTAGTTTATTTAATTTATGTGAATTAATTGATTTAATTGATTAAGTTGCAATGTGTGATTTAATTTATTATTTGAAAATAAATTGAATTGTTGAATTTATCTAATTAATTATTTAATTGGATTATTGGTATTTAGTGAACTATTTAATTTATTCTATTTAATATGATTTTATAGTTGCTAGAAATTGTTGGGCTTAAGGGGAGGTGTTGATATTAAGTATGATAAGTGAGTTAGGCCCATTTGGTTGTGAATAGTAGGGTTTAAAAGAAAGAGTTAGTAAGAGTGATAAAAATCAGAAAATTAGAAGAGGAAAGTGTAGAAGAGGAGAAGAGAAAAGAGGAGGAAACCAAGGAACTCAAGAGCAAAGTCATCTAGAAAATCTAAGGTAAGAGTGAGTTTTTACTCATTATTGAGATTATTGAACCTTGTTAGTGTGATAACATAGCTTGAACTTGAATGTGAATTGTACTGGAACTGGAATGTGAGGTAGTAAAATTTAGGAGATAAGAAGATTAACACCTCTTTACTAGTTAATTAATGTGAGGTCCTTGTGATTTGATACTGTAGCGGCATATGAGAATTACTTTAATTTTGGTTACTGTATTTACTTAAGTACCTTATATAGCCAAATGGAAAGTGATATTTTATAAAACATGTAATAGTCATTATCCTACTGTAGCGTAACCTTGTTTTCAATGAAAATGTGATTAATTTTATGAAATTAGAAATTATACTAATTGATTAATTAATTAATGGATATTTAAGAAAATTGAATAGGAGATTGTTTTACTAATGTATATATATAATATATTCATTATAAATGAGAATAATAATTTTTATTTAATTAGGGATATTTTAGTCCTCATTTAAATATTAGATTTAATTATTAGAACCTTGTTTAATTATTGGAACTTTATTTAAATATTGGAATTTTATTAAAATATTGAAATATTTGTTAAGACATTGAAGATTTATTGGATATTGATTATTTATTTAATATTGGTTATTTATTTAAAATATTAATTGTTTATTTAAAATATTGATTATTTAATTAGATATTGATTATTTAAGTTAGATATTGGTTATTTATTTAAATATTGATTATTTATTAAAATTTTGATTATTTATTAGATAATGATAGTTGTTAAAATATTGATTATTTATCGAATATTGAATAATTATTGAATATTGAATTTAATTATTGATGATGGATTAATTATTTTATAATTACTCGACATTATGTGTTTTGTGAATTGAGGTTGGATTGTGTTGATGCTTGTGTATGTGCAAATGTGTGGTAATTCAAGTGTGATGAATTATTGAAGATATGCTTGATATTAAGATTAGGGAATGGTCTTAATTTCATATTGTTGTTGATTGCATACGCATCATTTGTGTCAAGAGGCAATGCTTGCAAGTTCCGTTGGAGCTAGTGACTTGTCCCAAACCTAGAGTGGGGTTTGAAAGCCTAGGGGACGGGCTTTTGTTTTGTTATTGGTCTAGGGGACGGACCCGGTTTAAATGTAAAAACCGAAAAAAAATAACAAGTGTTGGTACCACATGGCATGAGTTGCATTGAGTTTGCATCGAGTCGCATGGCATATATGATTGTTATATGGAAGTATGTGTGTGATTGTGACTTGTTGAGTATTGGAATTTGATATGAATTGTGTGGTTACTTGAGTGATACTTGTTGATGAATATTGAAGTGTGCGATTATTTATTATTTGTGTTTATATGTTTTACAATAATCATTATCTCATAATTTCAATATTGATGTGAATTCTCACCCTTCTGTTGGAATGATGTTTTATACGACATCGCTCAGGTACCGAGGAGTAGACTTGCTCGTAGCGTGAGGTAGCCGCTGATGCAGCTGTTTAGTGTCTTTATTTATGTTGGGTCGAGTCGTGCTCTGATCATGTAACACTGGGATCGTTAGGTTTATGTTTTAGAGATACATTATGTACTCTACTTTATACTTTTATGCTTACTTGGTTTGTATGAAGTTGGCTTTTATGACCTAGTTTCGTTTAATAATGTGATGAACATGAAACTCTCTTTATGTCTATTATGATTATTTGGAATCCGCTGCTACATGTTAAAAGGAGTTTTTGAAAAACATTAAATTACTTAAGTGTTATTGATCATGACAGGTGTTGTATGAAGTTTTGAAAGAATATGTGATACCCTTTTGTGAGATGCATGATATTTACTCTGATTTAATTATATGTATTCCGCGGGGTTTAGAAGGGTGTTACAAACTGCGAGGAAAGAATAAACCTTGGCCTGGGCATTGTTTCAAGTATCTGAGCACACGACAAGCAGCATTGTAATGTTGAGTAGATGGTTTAGTAAGGAATTGGCTAAGTTGTTGAGTAATGAAAGTGATATCAGGTCTTGTAGTGTTTAGGTAAATGAGCCTGCCAATGAGTCTTCTGTAGGAAGGAATGTCTGCAAAGACAGGGCTGTTATCATGGCATAATTTGATGGAAGGGTCAGATGGTGTAGAGGTTGGTTTGGAGCCTAGGAGACCTGAATCATTAAGGAGATCAAGGCAATACTTGCGTTGGCAAATAAAAATGCCTTGTTTGGAATGAGAAACTTCCAAACCTAAAAAATACTTCAGGATTCCAAGGTCTTTTATCCTGAAATTCTGATGCAGTATATCTTTGATGAATTGGAATTTTTGTAAGGAATCACCTGCCAAGATAACATCATCAACATATACAAGAAGGATTGTGAATGAAAATTGTGTTTTCTTGACAAACAAAGAATGATCAGATGCTGCTTGTTTGTATCCATGATGAAAAAGTAGTGAAGTTAACTTTTCAAACCATTGTCTGCTGGCTTGCTTTAAGCCGTATAATGATTTGATAAGTTTGCAAACCTGATTTGGTTTAGATGTTTTAACACCAGGTGGAATTACCATGTATACATCTTCATGCAAATCTCCATGCAAGAATGCATTGTTAACGTCCAGTTGCTGAAGATGCCACTTCTGAATTGAGGCCAAAGCAAGGACAAGTCTGACTGTGGTGAGTTTGGCAACTGGGGAGAAAGTATCTGAATAGTCAAGGCCTTCTATCTGGTTGTAACCTTTAGCTACAAGGCGTGCTTTGAATCTCTCAATGCTTCCATCAGATTTATGCTTAACCTTGTATACCCAACGACAACTAATAGGTTTCACATTGGGTGGAAGATTTACAATCTTCCAAGTACCCGTTTGCTCAAGAGCATCAAGCTCAATTTTCATAGCTTGGTTCCAAAATTCATATTTGCAAGCCTCTTTGTAAGTTTTAGGTTCATGGTTAGTGGAAATTGAAAGACTAAAACGATATTGAGAAGGAGAAAGATTAGAATATGACAGAAAATTTGAAATAGAATAAGGAGTACCTGAAGATGATTGTGTTAGTGTGTCATTGAAGGTTGTACAGACATAGTCCTTTAAATAAGATGGTGGATTTCTGATTCTAGAAGAGACACGAGGGTGAGGTTGAGATGTGTTTATGGCTTGTGGTGGAAGATTATCAGTGTGTTGAGGTGTGGTTGTAGGTTGTGTTGGATGATCATCAATGTATATAGGGTGGTCAGAATTGGGAGAGTTAGGAGTATTAGAGGAAAGATGGTTATCAGTAGGAATGGATGAAGAATCATCATGAGGTTGAGGTGCATTGGATTGTGATTTGGGTTTTGAGGTGCTGAAATATTGCCAATTTTGAGTGACAAAATGAGATTGGTTATGGTAAGGGAGAATATGTTCATGATGTGTGACATTTCTAGATATGAATATAGTGTAAGAGTGTAGGTCAAGTAAGATAGAACCTTTATAACCAACAGATAAACCAAGGAAAAGGGATTTTCTGGCTCTAGTGTCAAGTTTGGTTCTATGATTGGTTAAGTTTGATGCATAACATAAAGATCCAAAGACCTTAATTTGACTAATGTCAGGTGGTGTGTTGTGAAGCATGTGGTATGGTGAGTGATTATTAAGCAAAGGTGTATTGACTCTATTGATGATAAATGCTCCATAACTGATAGCATAAGACCAATAGGATTTAGGTAGATTAGATTGATAAAGTAAAGCTCTACCTACATTGAGGAGGTGTTGATGTTTTCTCTCAACTCTAGCATTTTGTTGAGGGGACTCTACACAAGATCTTTGGTGGACAATACCTTTTGATGCATAAAACTGAGGAATTAAAAACTCAGGTCTATTATCTGATCTGATGTATTTTGGACATGTGTGGTGTTGGTTTTCTATTAAAGTAATGAACTGTTTGACATGTTCAGAAACAACTGCTTTTGTTTTAAGGAGGATGATCCAAGTGAATCTACTAAAATCATCAACAACTGTTAGAAAATATTTGTGATTATGAATAGATTAAATAGAGATAGGACCCTAAATATCAAAGTGAAGTAATTCAAATTTTTGGGAGGCTTTGGAATGGCTTAATGTATAAGACAATTTCTTGTGTCTAGCATAGTGACATACATCACACACAGCTTTATTGTCATTGAAAATAGAAGGGTACATCAAGGACATTTTGGAGAGTCTATCATGAGATAAATGACCCAATCTAAAATGCCAAATGGCTTGTTGAGGGATCACTTTACAGTTATCAAGGGAAGTGCTAGATGTAGTGGTAGAATGTGGTGTGACTTCTGCAATAAGGCAGCTAGGATCAGTTATGAGTCTGTACGGCCCTTCAACTTGTTTAGCCAAACCAATCATCTTCTTGGTGTGCACTTCCTAAATAAGACATTTGTTATCAGAAAATTGAAAAGTACGGTTTAGAGATTGACATAATTTTGAGATAGAAATAAGGTTCAAGGAAAATTCAGGAGTATACAATACATTGGACAAGTAAAGATGAGGTGAAAAACTGATTGTGCCTGCATGTTTAGCAACTATAATAGATCCATTGGGCAAACACACATTAATTGGTTGAATTTTATGGTAAGAATTGAACCAATGTAAAGATGAGCAAACATGATCATTTGCTCCTGAATCAAGGATTCAAAATTCAGGTGTAGTAAGAGTAGAACATGAAACTGTGGAGACAAAAGTTTTACCTGAGGATTCATATGATGTATGTTCAGTTATGGTGGAAATATGGTTGGCACTAGTGTTTGAGTTAGGATTAAGAGGCAGAAAACTTGTCTGTTGTAACAAAGTAATCAATTGAGCCATTTGATCTTGAGTAATGTTAGCACTTGGATTACTTGTAGAAACTCCTTCACCAGCATGTACCACTGACTGTGATTCAGCAGAGGATGAATTGGATGCATTTGCTGAACTCTGTCTCTTTGTGATGTTTGGAGGGAAGCCATGCTTACGATAGCATACATCAATGGTATGACCAGTCCTGTGACAAAAAATGCATAATCGACTATATTTCTTATTGTTGGATGCACCACCATAGCTGTTAGAATTTTTACCACGATCAGTAAATTTTCTTGAATCATAAGCATTGACAAGAGCATTAGCCTCATCTGTATCAGCAGGTGTATTATTTGTGGAAAGTAAAGCTACATTGTTACTCTCTTCTTGTATCACCATAGAGTAAACTTTGTTAATAGAGGGAAGATGATCCATTAACAAAACCTGTGTCTTTATAACAGAAAACTTGCCATTTAAACCTGTTAGAAATTGGATAATTTGATCTTCAAGACGAAAATCTCTTGCACTTCGCATGGCTTCACAGCGACATTGATGATTACAGGTACAAGTTTGAATTGGTCTATGGGAATTCAACTCTTCCCATAATCCACGTAACTCAGTGAAGTAATCAAGAACATACTTGTTACCTTGTTTGAGATTGTTGATCTCAGCACGTAAATTGGAAACTCGAATGCGATCAACTTTGGCAAAACGTTCTTTGAGATCATTCCATGCATCAAGGGCATTCTCCAAGAACACGATGGTTTGAGCAATGGTAGGGCTAACAAAATTGAGAATCCAAGAGTGAACGAGACAATTACACCGCTCCCATGCATGACGGTTAAGATCATTACCAGCTGGAACCGCAATTGATCCATTGATGAATGCAATCTTGTTCTTGGCCCCAAGAGCTCGTTCCATGGATCGTGACCAAGAAATGTAATTAGAACTGTTTAGTTGAGGAGTGATGCTGACGGAATTAGGACCTTCACTCGGATGCACGTAATAAACGGAATCGACATCGCCATTAGTGATGCGATCTGCAGTGGGATCAATCTGTGGAGGCATGATTAAGAAGAAAGTAAGTATAAGGTGAGAGGGAAGAAGAAAACAGTGAAAACTGGTTACAAGAGATGAATTGTATCAGAAATAATCGAACTAAGAGAGATGCGGAAGTGTGTAAGGAAGGATCGAAGACGATGATACCATATTATGAATATTGAATAACAACCATGATTATGGAAAGAAGATCAAAGTAAAGGAGAAAAACTGAGAAAGAATGAGTAATGATCTTGATTATTGATGATGACTTAAATGTTTATATATACAAGGTAAAAGTAGTTACTTGTTACAAAAGTTGGCTTCTTTTTTCCTTTCTTGTAAAAGGGAGGAAAATAATTTTGTTTTTCTCGGAATTCCTATTGGTTACAACTCTAATAGTAGAGATTTGTGGAGGGATTTGGTGGGGAAGTTGAAACGGAGACTTTCTTGTTGGAACAACCAGTTACTTAGTTTTGGAGGAAGACTTACTCTTTTAAAATCGGTGCTTTCTAGTCTCTCTATTTTCATGCTCTCTTTTTATAAAGCTCCGGCGAAGGTTGTGAGAGAAATTACTAGCATTCAAAGTAACTTCCTTTGGGGGAGTAATGGGGACAAGAGAAAAATTCATTGGGTGAGTTGGAATATGGTTTGTCTTCCTTTTGAAAAAGGGGGGTTGGGTTTGAGAAGGGTGGATGACTTTAATTTGGCATTAATTAATAAGTGGAGATGGAGGATTTTGAAGGAACGTAATGCTTTTTGGCATAAAGTTTTAAAAGCTAGATATGGAGATATTTTTTTGAAGATGGTGGATTCCGGAATTTCTTTGTTGAAGGGGAGTTGTGTTTCTTTTTGGTGGAGGGACTTATGTGGTATGGTGAGTACTTTTACGGATAATTTTTTTGTGCCTAATTGTAAATTTTCTATGGGCAACGGTTTTTCTATCTCTTTTTGGTCTTCTTGGTGGATCGGGGAAGGTTGTTTAAAGGATTATTTCCCATCTATCTTCCATTTGTCGCACCTTAAGGGTGTTTTGGTAGCTTGCATGGGAGGTTGGATTGATGATAGGTGGATTTGGGGTGATTTTGGGGTAGTCGGACCGGTAGATGGTGAGGCGAGTGCGGAATTGCAAAGGTTGAGGAATTTATTAATTGATGTTCGTCCGTCTAACGGGGATGTTAGTAAGGTGGCGTGGAGGGGGTGTGCTTCGGAGGTATTTTCGGTGAGGGCTTTCTATAATTTAATTTCTTCCTCTCGTCATCCTTTTGGTCCGTATAATAAATTTGATGAAGCTTTCTCTCTTATTTGGAAAGAGGTGGTCCCGTATAAGATTAAGGCTTTTGGGTGGAGGTACTTTTTAAATAGGCTCCCTACTAAGCTTGCTCTTAGTTGTATAGGTTGTGTGTTTCCGAATAGAGGATTAGAGTGTGTTTTTTGCTCCTTGGAGGTTGATTCTATTGACCATATTTTTTTGTTTTTTTGTGTTTCTCAATTGGTGTGGAGGGAGGTGGCCGATTGGATTGGTTTTGATAATTTGAGGGCTAGTGATATTAAAGAAAGCTTCTTATCTTGACATTCTTTCTCCAAGCATAATAGGGTGAAGAAAGGGAGGGAAGGTTGTGTGTGGTTGGCCACGACTTGGTATTTGTGGACTTTGCGCAACGCTATTATTTTTAGTAATGATAGTTGGAACGTGCTCGATACGGTTTGGAATATCAAGGCGTTGGTGTGGAAGTGGTCTTTTGTTGGGAAAATTACTCGCTCCAATTATAGCTTTTATGAGTTTCGCAAATTTCCTTTGTATTACTTGACTTAAGATTTAATTGGGTGTAATTTTCTTCTGTTGCGAGGCCTTCCTCGGTTTTTTTGGAAGTGGTTCGAGAACCCATTGTTCTCGCTTTCAATTTAGTCTCTTGCTTACAAAAAAAAAAGTAAGCTAACAAACTTAACTAACTCATAACAAACTACTCAATTGATTATTCATCATCTATTATGGGTTTTGTTGGATATGGTTGTTGAAAGTTTAGGTTAATTTTTGAAGAAAGCTTGTTGCGTTTGCAGGTGATGTTGGAGGTTGAAGGAGGAAAGATATCAGAAGAAAGGTTTGTGAGGTTTGATCTGTCCTCAAAAAATGTTAATGGTCGTTGGGTAGAGGTTTCGGCTTGAGGTAGAAGGAGGGTTTTGTTGTTGTTGTGAGGGTGTTTGTGAAGAATTTTATGGGTTTGACGATGGAAGGAATTTTTTGCAGCATTTCTTTGGTTCCAAGAACTTGCCACAAATGAGGTAAAAAAGGTCCGATTTATAGGGGAGTATGGGGGATAGAAGTGGAAAGAATGCGAATTGTGAGCAGGAGATATGAAATAACGACTTTATTTGTAATGTGGATTCTCCCCTGAATTCGTGGGATTATTGGCAAATGTTGAGGTAACATGTGAAGAAGAAAAAACTGATACGTATATCCTTTGTAGCGCGGTATTGTTGTATCATTGCTAGTGGTATGTTGTGTTTGGCTATTAGAATTGGACGTGTTGAATGAACTGGAATGTGGCAACTGAGTTTGGTTGGAAGGTTGTAGCCTGATGTTGCGCTATTTGTGACTTGGCTGAAGATGTAATCCATTTGGCCTGAATTTATGCATGGTGTATTGAAGCTTGGCTGGAGTATTGGTGTAGCAAGCTACTTGTGATGGCTTTGGCAATTGAAATTCGTATGTGATAGGTTGTGTTGCGTTGAAATTCGTCTTGGTGCATATTATTTGTGAGTGATGGAAGTCTTGTGTTTTGTATGCTGAATCACGTTGCAAGCTGTGTTTTCATGAACTTGCTTTTTTTTTTTTTGGTTTTTGTTGCAATTTGTTGTATGGACACAATGGGCCTCTTGTAAATGGATTTTTTTTGGGACAATTTCTCTACCCACCACAAAAAGTTGGGTAGTGTACCTTCAACTAATCAATCAATGTCATATCATTTTATTATATTTAATTATTTATGTAATAGTTTAAATTTTGTAGTTTTCCAATACAATTTACTCTAATTTACTCTATGAGTAACTCTACCCAACTTTTTGAGGTGGGTAGATAAGAATTCACCATTTTTTTTATTTTTTGGACAATGTTATGCAAATGGGATCAAAGGTTAATGTTTTTTTGTAATAAAGTGTAATGGACTCTTTCTATTTGTTGTGACATTTTTGCGATGGAAAATGAATTATGAGCTTTTATAATGGTTTTGGCATTTGATTTTTGCACTCTTTATTTCAACTATTGAATCATGCTTGAAAAGAAGAATTAAGCCATGAGAACTTGAACTCTTGATTCCTTGAGAAGTAGAATCGATCATGAGACAATCTTGAATTCATCTTGAATTTTGAGGAACCAAAATCTTCAATGTGAACCAAATTAACAGAAACATGCCTTGAGATCAAAGGACTATGACTTGTGATATGAACTTCAGTACACCACACATAACCCTAATTTGAAAGTGCCCTGATCTCTGATGATCCTTAATCATGAAGTATTGACAACTTGACGCCCTGGCCTTGATCTTGAAACAAGCCCTTACCTGACCTAAATTTAAGTCAAACCAGATGAACTGCATACACCACTGACCTGCCAACTCTGCCTGACACCCAACTCATCCTTGCAACACGTGGACTTAAGACAACAAGGAAAATGAAAACAAACATCATATTTTTTTGGATTTTTTGAATACAGTTAGTGGATGGAAGTACAAATGAAGGTAATATATAGATAGGACAAATTTGGTGTGTGACAAAGTGGAGTTAAAAATATGCTACCAGACGGGAACTGGTTTTGAAAAAACTGACTACCAAACGAGGACTGGTTTTTAAAAACTAACTGTCATTCAAGAACTGACTTTCAAATAGTGTACCAGATGAAAACTGAATTTGGAGTTTATTTTTTCATGCTTTATGCATATGCTCGATGAAAGTAGATGATTAACATGGCTTAACGCTATAGTGAAGCGACATGGTTAATGCATGAGAATGATTTATGCAATGACCAGAAGGATTCTAAAGATGCCCCTGCGTAAGTAATGGATGGAAGATTTCTTTTGCATCAAAGTTTATTTGTCAATAGGCAAAAGGTTATTTGATGGGAATTTATCATGATTCCCCGACATGTGTCTCGAATTCGTCAGTTGATGATGTACGACAAAGTTTACTCGAGCAACTTGAAGACATGGAGATGACTTGTCCCTCTATAGATCGTCTTGCCTCAGTATGTAACTTATCAAGCCCCAATCTGTTGGGTCTTTGAAGTGTTTTACCTCGAAAGGTGTTTGGAAGAAGTTTTTACCATAATATGGTCTTAGAAGACTTGCCCTAGAATTTTGAGCCATGAAAGGATTTGTCCTTGATTAACCAACTCTTTGAGTGGTTGGATTTTATGTGCTCTTGAGGTAGCTTGCCACGGTATGAGCCTTGGAGTGACTTAACTCATGTTGACTGAGTTTTGGAGGGATATGCTCTCAGTTAATGGAAAATCTAGGTGATCTTCCCCTAGTTGATGGAGTCTTGAGATGGTTTGCTCCTGATACACCGATTCTTGAATGTTTTGCCCCTTAATCAACTGATGTTTGGAGACTTGCTTTAGGCTGATCGATTCCTTGGTCAACAGAAAATTTGGATGACATGCCCCTGATCCATAGGGTTATGTGGCGGTCTTGATTCAAGTCATTATCGATGAATGATCATGTTTTTCTCTAATTGCTTTTTGTTGGAATTTCCTTGATGTCAATGACTGACTTGCAGTTAAAATTTTTCATTCAGAACTGGTAAGTTTAATTCGATGCTCATGCAGGTTTTGAAAAAAAAAATCATTATTGAAATAATGGGATAGTGTGTGAGGAGTGAACCATTAGTCCAAAAGCAATTTTGATTTAGCTAGTGTGTTAAAGATACAATGAGAATATGATACCAATACAGATGATTAGAAAATCTCCAGGAGTTAGTTTAACACAACCTTGTTGTAGTATGCTTTTAGAATAAACCCTGCTTCAATTAAGTCTTTTGAGGGTTGTAATGTGGCCTGGTTCATGGTTTCTGAAACAAAGGATATAAGGCTGTAATATGTATTTTACCCACCCCTTCTTCATGACGATCCCCAATCTCACGTTCAATTAATTTGACACATGTATTCAACTTTCGAGAGAGTTTGACGGTGTAAGAGTGAAGATGATTTAAGATTTTCTTGAAATGGCAGTCACCTTATTTTGCTTTTGTCATGGATGTCGGTGACCCTTTAATTATTGATATGGTGGTTACCAAATGTTTTTCTTTGTTTGAGGATTTTATGACCTCTTATCGATTGATTTTTTTTATACTTTTGATCCCTAATTTTGCTCGGACCGCTTTTTGAAGCTTCTAGTCCACCTGGATTGCCCTATTGTTTTTTTTGTCTAAGTCGCTTCTTTGGGGTGTTCAACTTAGTGAGCTTTCTTTTTTGATATATATATTTTTTATTTTTGACTTGAAAGGTTGTGACTGCCAAGTCATTGGTTGATGAGGAACAATCTCTATAACCTTTTGGCTTTTGAATGGTTCCTTTGAAACTTCATGATGTGTGTGAAGAATATCATGTGATTGACCCTAGATGGAATGTTTCATCTTGCAGCTCGAATGCGTAGTTATGTTAATTGAACAACTACCCTGCCCTGTGTTAAGCGTAAGGGATTTTAGTTTCGAAAGAAACACAAACTTTTAGGCTCGAAGTGGCTATCTAGGGATTAACTCCTTATCTCTCTAGTGTTTGGGAATTTGAAACAATGTCTGTACATCATTAGCATGATTTTATCCGAAAGCATACCATTAGCAATTATGGGTATTTCATTTTCGTCATCGTCCTTCCGATATTTTCTAAAACAACAATTTGATAAAGATAGTGAATGAGAGAAATATGGATGTATTTATTTTTGTTTTGTTTTTATATAAGAGAAGAAAAATGATTGAATACGAAATGAATGATTTAGAAAATGCATGATCACTTCATTAATATTTCCATTAGAAAACAACAATATTTAAAAATAAGTAGCATTTAACAGGAAATAAATTATAAATACAATGATAAAAATGTCCAAAGATTGAAAGCGTTGAAGATGACTTCCTGTCTGAACCATTGGCTTTAGGAGGAGCTCCCTAAATTCTTTGGACTCATTCAGGCGAGAGGTTGACGTGCACCACTAGATTTCCTTCTAGAAAAGATATGTACTTTTTTTCGATCAACTGTTGTACCTTGGCCTTGAAAGTGTTGCAATCCTTAGTCGAGTTCCCTATCGATCTAACATGATATTCGCATTGCACATCAAGATCATACCTAGATGGTTATGGTTGTGGCAACAACTTGAGAGGTTTGGGATTTACCAGCGAGCTTTGAATCAGATCTGGAAGAAGTTGACTGTATGTCATAGGAATTGGATCAATATGAACATTCTTTCTTTCTAAGTTGTTGCAAGGACTAGACCGATTCTGATGTTGATTTTGTTATCACCGACTATGGGCTCGTTGATTTGAAAGAGGAGCAGTCCACGATTGGTGGTATGGCCCTTTGGGCATTGGTGGTTGTCCATATGGATAGCGTGACGCTGTAAATGATGACCGCTGAAAAGATGGAGGACCATAAGGTCTTGCTGGTGCACCATGGAAATACCCAACATCTGTCATGACTGCATTAGTTTCATCCTCTTCTTCCTTTTGGGAACTGTTGAGGGATTTAGTCTCGCTAACTTGGCTGCTTGAGGCGTCTTGTATTCTTCCACTTTTAAGGCCACTCTCGATGTACTCTCCAACTTTCACCAAGTTAGAGAAGCCTAATGACGCATTACCTACCATTCTTTGGAAGTATGACCTGTGCAAGGTATCCATGAACATGTGAACCAATTCTTTGTCTAAGAGTGGTGGTTGCACTTGGGCTACCAGTTCTCTCCACCGTCGCGTATATCCTTTGAAGGATTCATTGCTCTTTTGAGATAAGCTTTGTAGTAGCCTTCGATCTGGAGCCATGTCCAAGTTATACTTGTACTGCTTCAAAAAGGCGTTGGCTAAGTTCATCCATGACTGAATATAGCCCCTTTCTAATTTCATGTACCAACTCAACGATGCCCCACTTAAGCTGTCTTGAAAACAATGAATCATCAACTTATCGTCGTGAGTATGGGAGACCATTTTTCGACAGAACATCACTAAATGGTGTCTTGGACACATATCCCCTTTGTACTTTATGAAGTTAGGTACTTTAAACTTTAGGGGTATCACTAGGTCTGACACTAAACACACATCATCAAGACTCAACGTGCTAAAACCTTCCATAGCCCTCAATCGTCTCTCTAGATCACAAAATTTTTTTGCGGCTTCAGTAACTTGAGGATGCTCCATTTTTTTCATCGGGTGGACACCCATAGAGTTTAGCATGTTTCTTGTAAATTGAGGACTGTTTTCATCAATATGAACAATGAGGTTCTTCTAAACAATTGGGACCTTATTTGATTATGGGATATGCACAGTCTGAGGTTGAGTAGGGACATCCACATAGTCAAGAGGAAGATCATACATTGGGTTAGTCACCACGGTAAAGCCTGGCGGAGGACCGACATTCTCTGCAACAACATGCTGAAGATTGTTCTTTGACGTAGCTAGCATAATTTCTAACATCTAGTGTATCTGGCCTTTTAAGTCGTCTATGTTTCCTCTTATCTCCACTTCATCTTGCTTCAAATTCTCTATCGTCCTTCAACATCCACCACATGTTCAATATAGGTACTGGGAGATCATCTGGCAAGTAATAGGAAAAAGGAGGGATGAGTTCTTTTTGTTTTGGAAAATGATATGCATGCATGCTGTGAATACAGATGCAATGGTATATGAATTAATGCAATGCAAAATGCATTTGTTTTAGTTTTTCCAAGTACAGGGTCTCATAAGTCAGAGGTACGAATGAAGGATAAATCTGATTTTTTTTATACACAGCGTTCTCACTGGGAATGATTTAGGGTTTACCAAGGTTCTCAGAGTCATGGATCCACAAGAATATTTTCCGCTTACAGAAAATTACTTGCTAGACATCAACTCCTTCAAGGATAAATCTGATTATAAATATCTTATTAATTAAATAAATTAAATAAACTAAATAAACTTCAATATAAATAATTATAGAACGAGAAAAATGAAAATACTAATTTGAATATTAAAAAATAGAAATTTATCGACTATTTTTTAAAAGTATTTGAAAAAGATTATGGGTACTTATAATAAGAGGGTGAGTAGATACTTTTTAAAGTTGTATTCTCTATTATAAAATGATTTTATTTGTAAAACGGAAATAATGATTTATTTAATACAACATTAAATAATTTTTGTTTTTAATTATACTATTCATTTGTATTGCATAAGTTTCAGTTAATATGTTTTATTATGTATTAAATATTTATAAAAAAGAGGGATAAATTCACCAATTCACCCTATACATGACTCTAATATCAATAATGAAATTTCAACATAAATTTCAAAATTCGATGTTTGCATGAAGTTTTTGTTATCTAATTATGAAAATTATAATAATTTTTTATAGACATATTTAGTCAAATATAATAAAATTTTAATAAATTTTGTTTTCTTATATTGTGGAAATTATATGAAATTAAAAAAATGGAACTATTGATGCAAATATTGAAAATTAAAAATTTATCGACTATTTTTTTTTTTTTTAAATTATGAAAACAAATATGCGTACGAAATTGGTACCTATGCGTAGGCACAAGTATTTTACTATTTTTTTAAAGGAAGACAAGCATTTGATCAAGCAATACACGACTTGTGTCATAAAACTCAAGGATAAAATGAATATACGTCCAATTAATCCAGTTTTGGTTTATAAAAAATAAATTAAAATGATTGAGTCATTATCTTACATGATTTGATCATATCTTGAATTCCGTAACACCGATGGAAGTGGAACCAATGACAATTGAAAGATAACAAAAAGAGCTAGCTAATTCTAATAATAATAATAATAATAAATGAAACAAAAAAGATATGTTATCTATTACCACGAACATCACACAAACAAGATACATACAATAATAGCACACATACATCATGACATATGTTCAGTAATTTGATCATATACTGAGTTTCATAGCTCCAATTAAGGTGAGACTAGTAGAAAATGAAAGGTAACAAAAAGAGCTAGCTAATCTCAAGATAAAAAATGAAACTACAACGTTATGAAATTGATTTCACTGGACAAGACACAATGATTTTTAGGAGTTGTGATCATTCTATGATATTAGTTATCATCACAAACATCGCTAGTGAGAGAAAGCTGGATAAGAGAGAACGTTTTGTTTTCCTTGTTTCACGGTTTGAGAAAAGAAAGAGAGAGCAAATGTTTAATGTTTATGAGAAAATAAAGAGGGAGCGAACATTTAATGTTTCAGTTTCCTTTTTTTATGTTTAATAATAATAATAATATTTGGGCCCCCAAGATTTTGAAGCCTAGTGCTGAAGTACTTCATGCACCTGAAAAGGGTCGAGCCTGAATGAAGCCTTTAGAGATGGAGGATGTTAGTGTTATTTACAAGGCCAATCAATGAATTTTCCTTCCAACTCACACAATAAAAGAAACTCTTTTTCTCTCTCAAGTACTTCTTTACTCTAAAAAATCTCTCTCTTTTCTCTCACAAAAACGACATCTATTTATAATAGAATGCTAGAGTTTTGTATGAGGATAATGACAAACTTGCCTAGGATTTTGATAGTGATGGAAGATTAAAAATGCACATTTGGAGGAGGTAAAAGTGTTGTCAAAACATGATCCTTAAGTCAATAACAATGCATCATGTAAGGCAACTAACATATCACCAAAATGATAAGGTAAAAGAAGGGCAAAAGTGAAAGTAAAAAATGATTAGCACCTAAGAGGAAGATTCCTTGGTTAATTTTGAAAATTAACCTAGGTAAATCCTCTAATTAGTCTTTGATTATGATTAAAATTTTTGTCATTTTTTCTTTACATTTGAATTTAAATTTTCGCTAGGAATTACTAAAACCTTAAATGTATTTTTTTTTGGATTTTTATGATGAGATTCAAAACAAATGATAAATGTAGTGATGAATCAAATTAAAAGATTAAAGTAACCGTTTTTTAGAAGATAAATTGAAAAATAATAATAATGATGGTAAAATGTAATTAAATTAAAATTATTATCATTTTATTGTTTTTTTAATAGAAATTTGGTCTCTAAATAAACAAAATTCTTAATTTGATTATTTTGAGAGATTTTTTTACTACAATCGAAGAAAATCAGAAACAATGAAAATTAAAAAATACCTATATTTTTTATAAAATTTATTTAATGGGTTGGACAAAATTGGGATACTACAATAACTATATAAACTCTTAATATTAGATTGATTGTTTGATAAATAAGATTCAATTTAAACATCACATGTAAATTGAATTTAGTTAATTTACGCATTGCATGTTTAACATCTTCATCTTTCATAGTCAATGTATTTTCTGATATTTTGAGTAAACTATAAAATCAATTAAAGCACATCTTCATCTTTCATAGTCAATGTATTTTCTGATATTTTGAGTAAACTATAAAATCAATTAAAGCACATCTTTTGTTAAAATTATGTTGTCGTGCTCTTTGTCAAACTCTGCTTTTGAAGAAAACATTTTGAAATTGGTTTTAGAGGAAAAGTCTATTCAACCCCTTCTTAATCTTTTTACACTCATATTCCATTCAAAACTCTTAAGGATGAGTGAATAGTTCTCTTATATTGAAATTGTCTCCAATAATGTGAACCGTATGATCTGTGTAGATTTTCCCTGTGTAATGAATCTCTTTTTATAATTATTCAATGTTATTTTTGTTTTTGATATTTTTTCCCATTTATGGAATTGAGGGAATCGACCTAGATAGCAATGAGAACTAACCATAGATTTTTATATTGGAATTAAATAATATTGTGGGAATGTTTATGATTGCTAACCATATTATTGGAATAATATAAGCAAGTGTGAGTAAGTGGGAAAAATAGTCTCACATTTGATAAATATGTGGTAACTTGAGCATTTATAAGTGGGAGAACCCACTCACCTATCACCTTGAGGTTTTAGGTGAATAAGTGGTGTGTCTCTCACAAAAGTGCTTAGTCCTATACTATGTATCTATGCTCCCTAGAGAACTCCCCCCAACACATATGACATAATCGTTGTGTAAGTGTGTTTTGTAAATAGTCATGATATAAGAAGACTCATTATAGATTCAAGTTGGAATTAACCACATGAAAAGAACAAAGGATTCGGATGGAAGAATTAATCGCTTTTATCATAACATTTGTTAGTTTTAGTACATAAATGTAGGGGTGTACACGGGTTAGGTTGGATCGGGTTTGGCCTAACCCGTTACCCAACCCGTTTAAACTCTAATGGGTTGTGTTCGCCGTCCAATCCACAATTTCATTGTCAAAATTGTCCCGAACTGACCCGTTCATTTATGAATTGAGTTGAGTTGGGTTCGCAGGTTGTGTAACAAATAAAAAATATATTTTGTATGCTTCATTTTGTCGGTTTAAAAAAATATAACACAAGTCAATACAATCATATTCATTTATAACACTCAAATTCGATTAAACACATCATATAATATATAATAAAATTCATCAACACGACATAACTCTTGATAATAGTATAAAATTCAATAAGACACGTTCTTTCCATAAATACATAATTTAGAAATGATACAAAAGAAAATAAAAAACAACATTAAATTTTAGAATTACATAAACTCATTGGTCTAACAGTATTATTGATGGAGAATATATTTTTTTTTTGAAAAAATTATGGTTATTAGTGAGATATTAATTTTATATTTTTATTTAAAATAATAACAAAAATAATAAAAAATTACTAAAACCACATGAATGAGTTAGGCCAACGGATCTGCGAGTCGTAAGACTCAAATCCCATCCGAACCAAAACTATACGGATTATTATGGGTTGCATTGAATTATCCATATATAAATGAATTCATATAATATATGAATTAATTCAATTTAGATTAGCAGATTCTAAGTCAATTTGCATCTATGAATACCCTTACATAAATGTTATATTAAATGTTATTTACTGTTGTAGTTTTAATAATAATTCTTTCTCACTTCTTTAATTACTCTAAGGATCATGTTAACCAATGATTAAGAATTCTAAATAAGAAAAATAGAGTATATATTCAATACATTGAATGCATATAATATTCTTTAAATAAGTAATTATTTTTGTTTTCAGTGAATTGAATATACATATATTTTTTTTAAAAACACATATTTTTATTCACTTAAAAAATATTTAATTTATTTTTTTAATCTTTTAACGAGTATATGAGACATTCGTTTGCATTTTTTAGGCATAGGGTGTAACATATACGGTGTTAAATTTTCTTGTCCAAATATCACTATTCTTTTAGTTAATTAGTTTATATTTATTTCACAACCAAATCAATCACTATTCTTTTAGTTAATTAGTTTATATTTATCTCACAAACAAATGAATCGCGCTTTGTACCCTTCAATTAAATTACTACGTTTATATCTTAATCGTGCTATGACAAACATAAGTATCCTATTGAACTCATAGAGGATGTACTTGTTTAATTTAACTATCTAACTTTTTTTTTAGAGATTTTTACTTCTTCGACATCTATTAACATTTTACAAATACATTAATTTCAAAAACAAGATCAATTTTAAGAGAAAAATAACTCTAGAGATTGATCTGGCTGAAGTCTTAGAACAATAGTTTATTATATATATTGATCGACATATATTATCCAAGTCAGTTTTTTCTTAAAATAAAAAAAAAAGTTTTTTATTTTAATCTATTTAATTAAAAAGGTTAAATCACGAATAATAATAAAAAGTCTTTTAAGTCTATCAGATTGATTTATTTTAATAACTATGAGTAATTTTATAATAATAATAATAATAATAATAATAATAATAATAATTATTATTATTATTATTATTATTATATTGTATTTTATATTTTAAATTTAAAAAAATAAGCTTAATTATCATGAATAAATTATGAAAATAAACTAAAAAAATCATATGAACAATATCATAAATTCTCTCAAATGCATAGTATCACAAAATTTATACTACTAAAAAAATCAAATAAGTTATACAAATAAAAATTTAAATCACATTGATATTTTAATTTGTTAATTTCTTATTTATAAATATTTAAATAAAATAAAATTTTAAATATGTTAATAGACCAATCAAATCTTCAAAAAGATGAAATTCAAACCTAAAATAATAAAATTTATGATAGACTACAATTCAAACTTATATTTTTAATATTTTATATCTATCTCGACCTAGCTTTTTCCGCCCTACACTCGAGAGTGTACTTTTTCAAGATCTCATATTCGAATAACAATTTTTTTTTAAAATAACCATGTTGTTTTTAAAGAAATTTTAAAATAACTATATTAAGAAAAAAAAAATCAAAGTAACCATATTTTAAGAATAAAAATTTGCACACAAGTGCATGTGCAAAATAGTATGGCACATACATTTATTTTTTTTACATAGGCGTCAAGTAAGATGGTGCATGCATGCAATGACAAACAAAACTATAGGTAAAAATAATTTTTTCTTAAGTATAACTTGAAATACTTATATCTATAGTATATTACCGTAGGTAAAAGTCTATTTTTTTAAATATATAATTATTTTGAATTTTTTTTAAAATATTTTTTTTTAAAATATGGTTATTTTAAAAAAAATTCTCAAATCTCATTATATATAAACAACATGTATTATGCCAATCCATAGTTTTTCTTTGACAAACAACTCATTAGATTAGTCGGTCTCACCATCTTTTGTTGGTAAACTGTGAGGTCAATCCTTAGACTCCGTAACATCTATCTTGGTCGGATTCCATCTTTAAAATAAAAAATTATAACAGAAAACATCCAAAGATGCGAAAACTAATTTGCTTCTGTCCAAAATTGAAACTCAAACATACCACCTAGTCTATATATTCATTTTCTTTTTCCCTAATCCCTACCCAAACCTCTGTCTGCCATTTTTTCTCTTTCTTTCAGATCCGTCGTTACTTTACCGTCTTTTCCCATACTCCTCTCATCTCAACTAGGTCAGCGCTAGTCATCTGGATTTGTCACACCTTCTTAGCTGTAACACACACATATATTTTTCCAGGTCACCAAAACATTCAACTTTTTACACTATTCACTAACAGAATCTTTGTTTGTGTTGTGTTCCTAGTTCCTACAATCACAACAATAATAAATAACTATAATACTGCTACCAGTATATAATATTATATTATATATATTGGATGGGCAAAATGAATTATAGAAAATTAACTTTTTTTTTTAATGTAAAATCAATTCTATGCCCAACTTTCATCTGTCATTTCAGCCAACAATTTAAAAAGATACTAGTAATTTATTATGAGTGCAATTTATATATGATAAGAAATCTCAACATTAACTCCTCCTTTTTTTCCTTTGAATCCCAAACTAGAATTCTTTGGACACTTTGAAGATTACACTCAAAGCCATTAAATTGAAGAACACATTCAATTGAAATGACAACTCATACCTGTAAAACTAATCAATGATAACTATACTATTTTTGTTATCACGTCTAAATTTTAAAACTCATTACTTCATTGGGCTTCCCAAAGGAAAATAAAGTTTGGTTTGACATTTCAACCGTTATAAATTGATTTTGAAAATATATACTACCTTCGTTTTTTTATAAGAGATAATTTATTTTATAAATTTATTGAATAATTAATGTATTTAATTTATAAACGGATTAAATACATTAATTATTCAATAAATTTAAAAAATAAATTGTCTCTTATAAAAAGAAAGAAATGGAAATACTAACTAGTAAGATGTCCGTACTCCTACATAGATAAAATTATTTGATACGGTATAAAATATATTAAAATATACATTTGAAATGTTATAAAATATATTTATATACGTGTTTAAATTTGAAATAAACTATTAATTATAAAATGAACAATTATTATATAAATTTAATTGTATTAAAATACAAATAAAAAAAAAATTCTTGAGATGAAAAAAAAAGAAATATTTAATATTTGATAATAATGATTTTATTTTTCAAATTAAGGTAGTTATTAATTAAAATAAAATATATATTGCGTTTATAGTGATCCGTGAAATAGAAAGTTTATTTAATACAATATAAAATATATTTATATACAGATGTAAATTTGAAATGAGTTATTTGATTGTAAATTAAAAAATAATTATATAATCTCAATTGTATTAAATAATCATGAAAAAAATGACTAGTGAGATGAAAAAAGACAAAGAAAATTTTGATGCGATAATGATCTGTGAGATAAAAAACTATTTGGTACGATATAAAATGTATTTAGATACAAATACAAAATTTAAAATAATATACTTAATTGTAAAATGAACAATTATCATATAAATTAAATTGTATTAAATAATTATATAAAAAGAAAAAAATGAATCATAAGATAGAAAAATAAAAAAATTAATATTTAAAAATAACATAATAGTTGATTAAAATAAAATAAATATTGTATTGATAGTGACTTGTAAGATAAATAAGTTTTTAATTTGATTAAAATTAAAAAATAGATTATTAGTATTTTTAGTGATAATAAAAAAATAGAGAAACACAATTAAAATGAAAGTGAAAAATTGTGTGGAAAAAAATTTGAAAAAGATTTAAAATTTGAATAAAGAGCGAGAATGAGTATATGTAATATTTTTTATTTTTGGAAATCTTGGTATCCGGTCTTGTTCAAGCCAGAGCAAAGCTCCGTATGGACTGACCCACACAAGAGTAGAATCTAGTAGGATTCGAACCTGAGACCTTGAGAGGAACACACTCTCAAGACCCAAGCCTCCACTACTAGGCCAACCCTTGGGGGTTGAGTGTATCTAATATTTAATTGTGATTTAATTGATGGAAATTGATATATTAATTCCAATTGTCATGATGTAATAGAAAATGAGAATGAAAAAAATAAACATTAATTGATTACTAAAATACCCTTTTATTAGTGTAAATAATTTGTGGTAAAAGAACAATTTTGAGAGTTCATATAATTGAATTGTATTAGATAGATAAATAGTAGACGGTAGATATTATTTTATATATGAAAAACCAATATATAACCATAAATTAAAATTCAGTCATGGATATATAGAATTCTTAAATATTTAAGAGGAAACTTTGTTGTCTATTATAATTCTCTAATTTGAAAAATTAATCTCTAAAATTGCACACAAAACAAAAGAAAACTACTACACACAAAAGATATATGGTTTATTAGAAAAAACAATACATAACCATATTATTTCCAACAAAATTGGTGGTTTGAAAAACCATCCCATGATGAACAACATACCATAACTTTAGAACATACAATATATAGTTATTTTGTTGATACACATAGTAATAATAATAAAAAGTGATGAAGAAATTCTTATTTAAAAATAAAAACTTGAAACTAAATAATTATTAATATATATATAAATTGAATGAAAAGATTATTAGGAGAGTGGGGCTCTTTGAGGAGCACCTTTTCGTCTGCTACCAAGAGAGAGGACAATGGCAGGGAGAGGGAGGAATCTATTGTTGCTGGTGGCCTGATCTTCATTGATGATGGAGTAATTTGAAGAACTTGGTCCAATCTGGTTGTTATCTTCATCAATTACCTCAGATCCATCCACTCTTAGTCCCTCGAATTGCGATATTGCAAAATCAGACTCATCAAATCGGTGTAAAATGTTCGACAAACTTTGACCCTCATACACCATGTATTCTACCTGCAATTATATCAATTTTTATCAACTTTTTCTTTCATATATGTTTTACTTATACGATAAGAAACTAAAAATACTTACTATTTTTTTTATAGATGGATGAATTCGAAATAATTATTAAAAATTCATATATATATATATATATATATATATATATATATATATATATATATATATATATAAAATCGAAGTATTAGATATTCTAAATCTTGTGATAGAATACAATCATAAGTATTAGATATTCAAAATCTTGTGATAATATTCAACATGTCATCTTCTCCCATACTGTTTGAACTAGAATTTGGAGACACATGAATTCATTTTTAAAACATTCAATCTTTTATTTATATAATATGATACTTAATTTTTTTATTAATAATTATATATATTTTAAAATAAATGTTGTTTAAGTTTTTTTTTTCACATGTAATAAAAATAAAATAAAAAGTGTAACAATTGCCTTCATTAACTATTGATTATTAATAACAATTTTTTTATAAAGGTATTAATGTACTGGTATGGTTTGAAATTTTTATAAACAATATTAGTTTGGAGGTAAAATTAAAATTAATTAATTGATATTGTATTGAAAAGATAAATTGACAATTATTACAAATTTTTTTATAAAGGTATAATGTACTGGTATGATTTGAAATTTTTATAAACAATATTAGTTTGGAGGTAAAATTAAAATTAATTAATTGATATTGTATTGAAAAGATAAAATGACAATTATTACAAATTTTTTTATAAAGAGATACTTATTTTAAAATGTAGAAAGTCTTATATTTTCTATCTATATTTATAACATCTTTTTCATTTTTTTATTATTTATAATATGTGTAAAATTATCAAGAGATACTTCTTTTAAAATGACAAGAGTGGTTTTTATATATAATTTATCTTATAGTATATTTGAATAAATTTTACAAATATTCTCAAAACTTCAAATGTTTTTCAAATTTAGTTATATAAAAAGATGTTTTGCATTGCTTATCAATGTCTTATATTTCTCAAATACCTAAAGTTTTGATACTTTTTTTTTTTATATAAATGTAAGTGTTAAATATTTAAATATAAGAAAATTTAACTATCTATCACTTTATCAATTCACTTTCATAAAAACTAAAATATTTAGTTATATAAAAAAACATATGTAATAATATATACTAACTATTTAAAAAGGATATTATATAAATAGTAATTATGCCTCATCACATATTTATAGTAAAAAAAATCATCAAATATATTTTAAAAATAATTGGAAAAAAAATTACAAAATATATAATTTTTATGAAACCAGATCAACTGTCTATGTAAACCTTTTCACATAGCACTTTTTTTCAACAATCTTAATCCATAATTATTAAACTCATAAATAACTTTTAATAAGAGCCCAATTTTTTTTGCAAGTATACATCTAAGTAAATTACATCATAATATCTCTAACTACTTAAATAATTTATTATTATTTGGCTATATGTGTGAAAAATTTAACAGCTACAATATTTACAAACTAAATTCTTGTAATAAGAAACTACAAAATTTAGCCACTCCATATTCACTCACACCATCCTGTTTTCTCTCGAACTAAATAAAGATGATATATTAATGAATTATTTTGATGGTGACTTAAAGCTGTGAAAATAATAAATAGTTTAATGAATTCTATAAATGGTAATTTCAAGTAGTTGGAAAATTAATTTGCCCAAACAGGGGTCCTCACACAATTTGAACCTGTCATACTCATATCAGATCATCTTCTTATTTTTTCCCAGTCCTTCTCTCAGTTCTCACCTTCTATTTACCGTGTCCTTTTTTTTGTTGTGAGGTTTTGGTGTAAACAAAGCCTAAACATACAATAATTATAGTTCTAATAATAATTAATACTTCCTCCTCCATCTTAAGTATAAAATCTTTCAGGAAAATCAAAATAATCACAAAATTGTTTGTAATAATTAATTTTTTGATGATTAGTATAATTTTACAAATTTATTTTCAAGTTTGTTAAATTTTCATTATAGATTTTAGAAAAATATAATATAATTAAGAATATTGTTAATAAAGAAATAATTAATACAGTAAAAAATTTAAAAGTTATTAAAATGATCACTATCGTGAGAATTATTTGGATGAGTATGGTAAAGTGTATTCAATTATAAGTTCAAGAATTATTTTATCACTAGTTTTTTTTTATGTATACAACTGTCATTAGTTTTTTAAGCTAAATATAAGTTGTTGTTTTTTTTTTTTTATACATTTCAATAAAAATTATTAGCATATATTAATTTCTGTTAATTTATTAGCAGAATACTACTTGAAATAATATTTTATCATAATAACTATACTGGAAATAAAATTTATTGGCATATATTAAGTTCTATTAATTTATTAGCACAATAGTATTTGAAATAATATTCTATCTTAATAAGTAGACTGATAATAAAAATTATTGGCATATATTAATTTCTGTTAATTTACTAGCACAATACTATTTAATATATATATATAAATTTTTTGTCTTTTAATTCTTATCAAATAAAAAAAATCTTAAAATTAATGATTTGAATAAATATAACCGACCATCTTATGACTTAATGAGATAAGAATACGGTTGTTATTGTCTGTTTTAATATTTGTTATAGTTATTTGTCTTTCTTAAATGTTTGAATATTAATTTTTATATGATGTATATTGTTTGAGAAGCTTTGCGCATTATGTTATTCATTTAAAATTTTTGTACAACAATTTCATCTTTGTTTCTTTATTCTTTACCATTTTGATATATTTTACTATACAAATATTTTTTTAAATAATATAATATTTTAAAACTAATATAAGAAATTTATTTGCTTATCTTCAATCATTAATTTTTATACCACTTTATAGCTTTTAAGTCTCCTATCAACTTTAAGTTAAAAGATTCAGCTCTCCACTAACTTATCAATTTTAGTTAAGCAAATATGAACACCTCTCCCATAAAAGTAATCTTTTTAGATGAATCAAAGCCATAGAAAAGTATTTAATACCAAAACAAAAAAGAATAAGAGATAGAGAAATGACAAAAGAACCTTGCATGAGAGAGAACAGAAATGGAATGGATCCTGAAGAATTCTGTCACAAGTGAAGCAAGCATTGGCTGTAACTTTGCATGACCTTGATTGAGGCCTCTGATTTAAAAATATCACTTTCGCACTGTTAATAGTATAGGGCTACAATCAAATACAAACATTAATCAATAACTTTATAAACCAAAAATTATTAAAACCTTATAATTAATTATTATCACATTAAAAGAAAATTTATCTTGATGCTAGTTTTTCTAACCTATTTTTTTTCTAACCTGAATATTGGAACAATCTATGAGCTTTTCCAGATCATCCAATCGAATTACATTGTGGTAAACATACCTTCTCACCTGCACCATACAGTCAAACAAATGTTACAAATGAAGTCAATAGTAAATAAATAATTAAAAAAATAAAAAATAGAAACAAACACAAAAACAAAAACTTTCCATTCTTATTTACAGTATCTCTTTAAAATATCAATAAAATATTATTATTATTTTTTTACTATTAACCCATTATTTTTCATATAAGAATGTTGAGCCATGACATAAATTTTGTATTTAATGAAATACAACAATATTTTTGGGAGAAGCAAAAGTAAAATTGTGAGGATTTAAGTTAGACAACCAACCCTTGGTCATGTAGAGAGCTTCAATAAATTCAAGAGCAAAAGAAATTAAATGAAGTGTGAAATGAGGAATAATTTAAATAGAAATGGTGGGTTCTTGTGCAAATTAAATTATAATTAAATAAAGGGACATGAATTGGGAAATCAATGGGTCAAACTTTTCGCTTTCAATGAAAGGAACAGATGATGAACCTTTGCAGATAAAAAAGAGATGTTCTATTAATGGGAAAAAAAACCAAAACCTAAAAGTAAGAAACAATCAAGACATAT
The DNA here is from genome assembly GCA_022829125.1 of Lathyrus tuberosus. Lineage (NCBI taxonomy): Eukaryota > Viridiplantae > Streptophyta > Magnoliopsida > Fabales > Fabaceae > Lathyrus > Lathyrus tuberosus. Next base: position 1,777,479 of record JALAZF010000229.1, read on the forward strand.
AGTGAACCCTTTTGGAAACCATATATAAATATACATAAACATAGATATGGGTAAACACCAAATACAATGAGACAATACTGCTGAATTTTCATTACACAATTACTTACCACTCTATACCTTTTTTCATTAAAATTTATCACATTTATATTATATTTATTTGTGTAATACGATAATTATTGCATAAAAATATTATTTATAAATAATTAAAATATTTTAATTAATTACTCTATTAATTACAAATAATAATAACATTCGCATAAATAATATCAATTTTATTGTTGAAACCAAACTAATTAATTATTTTTTTATTGTGTCTTTCTTTGATTAAAAAAGTATTAATTCCTTGAAATTAAATATAAGACTAAATTTTTCATATGAAAAACTATAGTTGATCATATTTAATGTATGCAATTGTAATAAAAAAAATTTAATTCAATTATCTAAATTATTCTCCATGAGTATTGATAAGTTGATTTATTAAAAATATGAAAATTGAGTTGAATGAAATGTATTTTGGAATTACTATGGTTAAATAAATAAATTATTTAAGATTTTTATTTAATTATTTATAATTTATTCCAAAAAAAATTGAGACAAAATTTGTTTATAATTAATTGGGAGGGAGTATATAGAAAGAATCTAGCAGAAACAACCCCGAAACCCCATTAATTGACATAAAATTGGAAAGTTTTCCAAAAAGAAAATTGCATGGACCAAATTAAACCCCAAACATTTTAACTTGACAACTTTTTTACCCTCTTATTTCCTCATCTGAATGAAATTAAGAAAATACAAAGTAACTTTTTTTTCCCATAACTCTTCCCAGATTGCAAGAATCCATTAGAGAGATAAAAATTTATATAATTTTACAACAATTACATGTGAAATTGCTTTGAAATTCACAAACTGATTAAAAGTTAAAACCATCTTGAGTTTTCCAAAAGAATTAATAATATTTGTACTTATCAAAAAAATTAAAAAAGATTAAACAAAACCTTGAAGCTATCACCAAGGTAAATCCTCCAAAATTGCATGTCAGAGAGAAATTATAATGAAAGAAAGTCACGAGAAAATGAGTTTAAAAAAAAAAGAGAATTTTTATTTTAACAAATTAAATCCCAAAGAGATCCAGAAAATAAAACTCTCAAAACAAAAAAATTCAAACATAAAAAATTAAAATTAAAAGCCTAGCTATAGCTAGTTAGCTAGGAACAAGTGAAAATCCAAGAATCTCCAAATATCCATGAAACAACCAAAGAACCTAAAGATAACAAAGTGTCCCAAAACATGAACAAATAATTAACACCATCCATCAGGTGAATTGAAATTGACAAGATGAAAGACATGAAAAGAACAAAAAGATTAGAAAGTGATTAATTGTGAACAAGAAAAGATGAAAATTGGAAAAATAATAATAATTAAAAATATATAATATAATACCTGGAGAAGAGGATGAGAGGTATGAGAAGATAAGCAGTGGGGGCAGATGCTAAGACAACAGTGTAAGCAAAAAATGTTCTTCTCGTTCTTCCTTCGATTTTTGTGGACCCCACAATCTCCAAAGAATGTTTCATCCATCAACCTCTCTAGCCATGCAGGTTTCATATTCATCATGTCCATCTCTCCACCACCTCTTGATGATGATGATGAATATATACTACTACTACCTATCATCATATATAATTCTCTCCCTCTCTCTCTCTCTCTATATATATATATAACTATATATCTATATATCTTCTTGAAACCCTAGCTACTAGCTAGTTTAATTTTTTTTTGAAATATATTTATTATTGAGAAGAATTTGGTTTTGTGAAATGGTTTTTTAATATATTTTTTGGGGGTGATGATGATGATGATGATGAGTGATGAGAGTGAAAGAAAGATATATATATGATGAAGAAAACCCTAGTAAAAATATAAAACACAGGACCTCTCTATTATTCTGGCTATTTATAGAAGAGAAAGGTAAAAAATAAAGAAAGTTGGAGAAATAATAATAATGGGAAGGTGATGATGTGGTGGAGAGAGAGAGAGAGAGAGAGGAGAGAGAAAGAGAGAGATGAGTTTTAATGGCGGGAAGGAAGAGAGAGGCCACCACACACACACCAATATGTACTGTCTTTCTGTGGATACTAACAATTTTTGGTCTCAGTAGTCATCTGATCATCTGAGCACTCCACTATGACACATTCATTTATTAAGGTCTCCCACCTTCACATTTGACCAAATGTCCTTCACTATTTTCTTTTTTTTACAAACTATAAATAAACAGTGTGTTTTGTTTTATATCTTTTGGTCTGTTTGGGTAAATGTTTCCTATTTTTTCTTTATAACCCTAACTTATTTACGCACACCAAAATAATCTCATTATTTTATTTGATTCGAATTTGTTGTGTTCATATTACAATTGAGGCGGTCAGAAAAAATTAATCTATGGTTTTGATGATATTGAAAAGTGTATTGATATAGCATTATCGATTGTGAGAGTTTTCAAGCATTGATTGTGTAGTTTCAATAGAATTGTTTTTATAGATGTTGATCATTGATAGAATTTAGATTTAATTTGTTGGATTGATGCAAGGGAAGATGATCTTTGGTATAATTTATATTTAACTTGTTGGATTGATCTAAGAGAAGATGATCTTTGTTAGAATTTATATTTAACTTGTTGGATTGATGCAAGAGAAGATGATCTTTGGTAGAATTTAGATTTAACATGTTGGATTGGCGTAAGGGAAGATGTTAAATGCATATATAAAATTTTGAATTGTTGGAATTACATCACATTTATAGGGAATTTCGAATCAATTTTGATAAATAAGAATCAATATTTTTAATTGATTGTTCCTCTTGTTTTTTACTATTCATTCCATATCCTATTTTTTCTTTCTTAATTCAATAGGGTTAAATTTGATGGAGAGAACACGTGAAAAAATAGATTTGATTGCAATTTTTACAATGATGAATATATTTAAAGATGTCAATTGTTGGGACAAAGAACCACAAGAATGATTATTTTTAATGGAGAGAGAGAGAGAGAGAGAGAGAGAGAGAGAGAGAGAGAGAGAGAGAGAGAGAGAGAGAGAGAGAGAGAGAGAGAGAGAGGAGAGAGAGAGAGAGAGAGAGAGAGAGAGAGAGAGAGAGAGAGAGAGAGAGAGAGAGAGAGAGGAGAGAGAGAGAGAGAGAGAGAGAGAGAGAGAGAGAGAGGAGAGAGAGAGAGAGAGAGAGAGAGAGAGAGAGAGAGAGAGAGAGAGAAATGATTTTTATTAATAAAATACCCACTAGGATATATATACACAATTACATTGATTGGGGTACAAATAACAAATAAAAAATAGAAAATTGATTGGGGTACAAATAACAAATAAAAAATAGAAAATTGATTGGGGTACAAATAACAAATAAAAAATAGAAAAATCTAAAGTTGTAATCGGTTACAGACAGAGTGTAATCGGTTACTCAACACTTATGTTTCTGCTGTAACCAGTCACGACAACTCTCTATTTGTTTTCTCCAAAAGGTTGTAACCGGTTATAGCCCCATAGTAACTAGTTACAGACGCGTGAATTACTCCTTTTCACTTAACACACCACCTTAATTAATGTGTTCCAAGTCTTCCATGCCCACATGCTTCTTCAATCTTTTGAGTACTTCAATCGTCCCTCTTTTCGTCAGCAAATCAGCTACTTGGTCTTCACTTCTACAATACCCCAACCTCAACCTTCCCTCATTAACAAGCTCTCTCAAGTAGTGAAATCTCATCTCAATATGCTTGCTTCTCGCATGTGCAATGAGATTCTTAGCAAGATTTATAGAGGGAATGTTATCAACCATGAGCATTATAGTCTCACCCTCTTCATTGCACAACTCCTTTAACAAACTCATCAACCATACGACTTAGCACACACACAACGAAGCAGCAATATACTTGGCCTCACAAGAAGAAATTTCCACTACCGGTTCCTTCTTGAAACACCATATGCAATTGGTTTTTCTCCGAACATAAAGATGTATCCAGTTGTGGATTTTTTATCATCTTTATCTCCACACCAATTGGAATCGATATATTCGAGTAAATTACACTTTCTGTCCTTGTCTATTATGGGAAACAAAATTCTGCAGCTTATAGAACCTTTGGTGTATCTTAGAATCCTATTGTCTGCTGCCAAGTGAGACACATTTAGTCTTTCCATGAATCTATTCACAATTCTTACACTAAAAGCCAAAGATGATCTCGTATTACACAAATATCATAACGATCCAACCAGCCTCCGATATTGAGTTGGATTAACATCCTGCTCATGTTCGTTATTCGACAGTTGCATTCTTGGTTCAGCAGAAGTAATGACAATGTTACAAAGTTCCATTTTCGATTTTTTTAGAAATATCAAGAGCATACCTTATTTGATATATGAGCAATCCCTTTTTGGACTTGTGAAACTTAATGTCAAGGAAGTATGTCATGTGGTCAAGGTCGGTCATCCCAAATTCTTTCTAAGCTCACTCTTGAACTTAGAAATGCAGTTTTAATTGATGCCCGTAATTAAATCATCCACGTAGAGACAAAGAATTATCACATCTTCATTTGCATCCTTCTTCACATTCACACCATGCTCAGATACACAAATGTTGAATCCTATCTCTTTTAAGAAAACATATATCCTATTGTTCTAAGCTCTCGGAGCTTATTTTAACTCATACAAAGCTTTCACTAATTTATAAAACTTTGATTCTTGGTTTTTTACAACGAAACCCGGGGGACTGCTCCACATATACCTCCTCTTTCAACAGTCTATTTAAAAATGTAGATCTAATGTCCATTTGATGAATGAACCAATTGTTGTTGTTTGCAATCCAAATAACTAATTTGATGGTCTCAATTCTTGCTACCTGTATGAATACTTCCTCAAAGTCAATTCCATCCTTTTGCAAAAATACCTTATCTAGCAATCTAACTTCGTGTTTCGCAATCTCTCCTTTAGAATTTGTTTTGACCTTGTACACATATGTCACACATATGGGCCTTTTCCCTTGAGGCAAATCAACCAACTCCAAAGTCTTGTTCTTCTCAATCGATTCCAACTCCTTCTTCAAATCACATATTCATTTTGGATCACTCAAAGCCTCCACCATTTTAACAGGTTGAAATTCAACCATAAGTGCAAAATGAACGAATTCACCATCATAATTAACTTTGTTATCCTGTAATAGATCACAATCTTGGAGTCTTGCAGGAACATCTTTTGGCCTTGTTGATCTTCTCATGTTTTCTTCGATTCAGAGTTCAACAGGGGATGTTTTTGCATTTTCCAGTACTACTTGAACTATTTTTTCACTGCTGTAACCGGTTACAGCCTGTTGGAAACTAGTTACAGGCTGCTACTTTATTTCGTCGAAAATGACGTCTCTATTGATCACGATCCTTCTGTTTGTTGCATCATACAATTTATAACCCCTAATGGAGTGATACCCTATAAGTATCATTTGATCTCCCTTATTGTCAAGCTTTTTTCTAAGTTGATCTAGTACATGTCGATATGCCACCAAATCAAACACTATGAAATGGCTCATGTTCCATTTAAATCTGGACCAAGACTCTTTCAGTGTGATATTCCCAAGCTTCTTTGTGGGGCATCTGTTCAGCAAATAAGTGGTCATCGATACGGATTTTCCAAAACTCTTTCAGAAAGTTCTTTCACTTTAGAATGCTCCTTACCATGTTCGTGATAGATCGATTCTTTCTTTCTGCACCGCGATTTTGCTGCGGTGTATAAGACAACACTACCTCATGTACAATGCCCCCTTGATCACAAAACTTCCCTAAGTCATTTAAGACATATTCGCCTTCACCATCCATTTTGAGAACTTTGATTTTGTGACCACTTTTATTTTCAATCATGAAATTGAATTTCTTTAACACTTCAAGTACCTCATCCTTTCTCTTGATTAGGTACATACATATCTTTCTATTATGATCATCAATGAATGTGACGAAATACCTATTGCCACCAATAGAATCAACTTCCATATGTAGCTTTTCTTGCACACATTCTTCATTAAATTCAGTCGGCATATTGATCAATGGTAGCCCTATTACCATCTTGTTCTTTTGAAAGGCATTGAGATCTTGAAAATTAAAATGCCCAAGCCTATAATGCCATATTCACTCTTCTTTACTAGAAGATGTAGCAAGATATTTATGCTCCATAACCTTCAATTCAACCTTGAAGGTTTTATTTGGAGCAATAGAAGCCTTTAGGACTAAAGCTTCATTTTCGTCCATAACATATAACGCCTTGTTATCCATATGAATTTTGTAACCCTTCTAAAAAAATTGGCCAGTACTTAGAAGGTTATACTTGATTCTCAGAATATACAACACATTGTTTATCAAATAATCTACCATCCATTCTCTCGGTCGATACATCACTGATCCATTCTTCTGCTAGAGTGGTATTATCCGCGAACTTCACCTTGTTCTTCATGCTACGATTGATCGTAACAAACCAATCCCTTCTTCCCGCCACGTGCGTTGAACATCTGGAGTCTAGATACCATTGATCGCTGCACTGTACAACCTCTTTCATAGTGACCCTGGAATTTTCTTTTGCTTGTAACCAGTTACAGACTGTTGGTAACTGGCTACAATTTATTTTCCAAGCTTGATGTAACCTATTCAACTTGTATTATTGCTTGATGTCGTTGCATTCTCCTTCGATGATCATCACCAAGAATGTGTTCTCATCATCATTCTCTTGCCTTACAACTCAGGCTTCATCATCTTGAGATTCTTTCCTTTTAGCGCTGAACTCTCTTGCTAAATGACCAAATGTTTAATATGTTTTTACTATCATAAATATAAAGTAGATATAATACTTTAAAATTAGTATTTGTGGTATTTGGATCGAACTCTAGTGTGGACAATGGTAGCTTCATGGTTCGACATGAGTTGTGTATGTTGTAGTCAAAGTCTGTTCGAGCATACTGTCGAAATATGCTAACTTATAATTTAAGTAAGTATGTAGAATTGGGCATTGCTTGAAAGCCTAATTATTAAGTTAGCTTGTATCCTAAGTTAGCTTAGTGGTCTATAAATATACTAGTTCTCTCAGGTTATTGAGAGAGGTTAATTGTTGTTATTCACTTGTAATCTTTGAACCCTATTGAGAAAGTGAATAGAATAACAGATTTAACAAATTCTCTATTCTTCTTCCTTCTTCTCTCCCTTTTGTAAAATCTAATAGAGTTTCTTATTTTTTTCAAGAAACGCAATCTTTATCTCATAACTTTATTTTGTTATTGACGACATCATTTCACAACAATATATATAGGATTATTAATTAGAAAATATAATTAAGAAATAATAATTAATAATACATTTAAATTTAATTTTGTTTTACTAGTATTTATTGTGAAACAAATTAATATGATTGTTGATAACAAAAAAAAAATTAATATAATTGCCTGAATTTATTTAGATTTCTGTATCCGATAGATGGGACAAGGACAATGGGTCCTTTATCTATATATATGCTTTGGACATGGTACACTTTACTGTTAAATTGTAATTCCTAGTGTCTAAGTGTCGAAGTCGAATAACAATGTGTCGAATTGTTGAAGTTGTTTCGACAGATTCATTTAGATTGGATTCAGATTTGCTTTTATTAGATTAGATTTGATTTGATATGATTTGATATTTTGGGCTTTAAAGTTTTGGGCCTTTGTAAATCTAAATCTATATAAAGGGAGTATCCCTTGTACAATGTAGCATGCAGTAGCATATCATTCACAGTTGCAGTTTTAGCAAGTGAATATAACAAGAAAAATCTCACAGTTCGTGGGTAACAATTTTCTCCAAATATTTCTCTTCTCTCTCTTTCTTTCTTGTTGCTATTGTTCTTCTTCTTTCTTTGTTCATCATTGCCACGTGTGTTTGTGGGTTGGTGATCAATCTTGAGATCAAGATTGAAAGGAAATCATCATAGGGTGTGGTGAATTTCTAACATCTGGTATCTAGAGCTCCGGTTGCGATTCAAGGAAGGAAGGATGTGATGGCGATGAATCATCCGAATGGGCATTTTCCGGCGAGTCTTCCGATTCTCAAGAAAGACAATTATGAGAATTGGTGCAAGCATATCAAGGTGGTTTTCTGTTATCAAGATCTTTGGGATCTTGTGAAGGAAGGAGTAACACCGCTTGGGGAGAACGCGACGGATGAAGAAAAGGCTGCACTCAAAGAATTGAAGAAGAAAGATTATAAGGCGCTGTTTATAATCCATCAATGTGTTGATCCAGATAACTTTGAAAAAGTTAGCGATGCAGAATCAGCAAAAGAAGCATGGGAGATTCTTGAAAAGTCGTTTGGAGGCGCAGAGAAGGTGAAAGAGGTGAGGTTACAAACTCACAAAAGAACCTATGAGTTGCTTCAGATGGAAGACAATGAAAGTATTGCAGATTTCTTCACAAGAGTTACAAAACTTGTGAATCAAATCAAAGTATGTGGAGAAACGCTGACGACGATAGCAGTTGTCTCAAAGATTTTGAGATCATTGGCTCCTAAGTTCGACCACGTGGTAGTAGCCATAGAAGAGTCGAAAGACTTGTCAGTATTGACGAAGGAAGAGCTTCAAGGGACGCTTGAGTCTCATGAACAAAGGATGGATGAGAGAGCTGCAGGAAAGTCGAAGAGTGATATGGCTTTGCAGGCGCAGTCAGAAAAGGAAAGGAAAGGCAAAGGAAACGTGAATGGCAACAAAGATAGAGGAGGCAGTAATTCGACTCAGAAGAAACCTTGGAACCAAGGCAACCAAAAAGGTGGTGCTGCAGGTAGAGGAAGAGGTGGTTGTCGAAAGCCAGACAAAAGTCACATTCAATATTTCAATTGTCAGAAGTATGGCCATTATGTTAGTAACTGTCCAGAAAAGAAGAAAAATCAAGAAACTGATGCAAATCCGGCGAAGCATGAAGAAGAAGAGACATTGCTGATGGTCACAACGAAAGATGAAGAGAGATTCCAAGATCAGTGGTACTTGGACTCAGGTTGCTCATCACACATGACTGGGAGGAAAGATTGGTTTGTCAACATGAAGCCCTCGTCGAAGAACACGGTGAAGTTTGCAAATGACAACACTCTAGCAGCTGAAGGTGTTGGTGATGTTCTGATTATGAGGAAAGATGGCAAAAGGTCAACAATTTCCAATGTGTTGTACATTCCAGGCATGAAAAGTAATTTGCTCAGTATAGGGCAGCTTGTCGAAAAGAACTACAAGGTAGTTGTCGAAGACAAGATGATGAGAGTTCTCGACGCAGGTGGTAGGTTGATCTTGAAGGCTCCAATGTCTCAGAATAGGACCTTCAAGATTGAACTCAATGTGATGGAGCACAAGTGTCTAGCAACAGCAGCCAGTAGAGATGAGTGGTTATGGCACTTTTGACTAGGCCATCTCAACTTCAATGACATCAGGGAGCTGAAGAGAAGAAATATGGTGTCAGGATTACCAGAAATCGACATTCCTAGTGAAGTTTGTGAAGAGTGTGTTCAGTCGAAACAACACAAGAATAGCTTCAGCAAGGATGCAGGAAGGAAGTCGAAGGCAAGTCTTGAAGTCATATACTCTGATGTATGTGGTCCAATCCAGGTGGATTCGATTGGTGGCAACAGATATTTTGTCACGTTTATAGATGACTTCAGTAAAAAATTATTGACTTATCTCATCAAGAAGAAAAGTGATGTGTTTGAAGTATTTGTCAGATTCAAATCCATGGTCGAAAGACAGAGTGGCCGAAGGTTGAAAGCTCTGAGGACAGATGGTGGTGGAGAATATGTGTCGAAAGAGTTCGATGCATTGTGTAGAAAAGAAGGGATTGTGCATGAGGTGGTGCCACCTTACATTCCACAGCAAAATGGGATTACAGAACGCAAGAACAGAACCATCATGAACATGGTAAGAAGTATGTTGAATGGAAAACATCTACCCAAAGAATTATGGGGAGAAGCAGTTTCGACAACAACATATCTTTTGAACAGATGTTCGACAAAGAAGCTTGAAGGAGTCACACCAGAAGAATGTTGGTTTGGTGACAAGCCAAGCCTCATTCACTTAAAGGTGTTTGGATCTATAGCACATAGACATGTGCCAGATCAGTTGAGAAGGAAGCTTGATGATAAGTTGAATTAGATGATCTTGATAGGCTATCATTCGACTGGAGGTTACAAGCTGTTCGACCCAATGAATAAGCAGGTAGTGATCAGCAGGGACGTGATCATAGATGAGCTTAAAGAATGGGATTGGACAAAGAATGCCAAGAAGGATTCAGTGAGAATCTATTGTGAAGAACCAACCACTGAAGTCGAAAGAGAAGTTCGACAGGAACCAGTTGCAGATGAAGCAGGTTCAAGCAGACCTCGACGAACAAGACACATGCCTGCAAGGTTGCAAGAATGTGTAATTACATCAGATGATGTGGTCGATGAAGAGGGTGAGCTGGTACATTATACTTTCTATGCAGATGTTGAACCAGTCAATGCAGCTGAGGCATTGAAAGATTCGAAGTGGGTGAAAGCAATGAATGAAGAGTTAGAGTCCATCGAAGTCAACAACACCTGGTCACTTGTCGAATTGCCTCAAGCCAAGAAGGCAATTGATGTGAAGTGGGTTTACAAAGTGAAAGTGAATCCCAGAGGAGAAGTAACTCGACACAAGGCGAGACTTGTGGCGAAAGGATTTCTTCAGAAGGAAGGAATAGACTTCGATGAAGTGTTTGCACCTGTTGCTAGGATCGAAACAATCAGGTTGGTTGTTGGTCTAGCAAATATGAACAATTGGCACACATGTCAGATGGACGTGAAGTGTGCATTCCTTAATGGTCCCCTAGACAAAGAAGTTTATGTCGCACAACCAGCTGGGTATGTGAAACAAGGCGAAGAAGGAAAGGTGTACAGGCTGCATAAAGCCCTGTATGGACTTAAGCAAGCTCCAAGAGCTTGGAATAAGAAAATTGACAGCTTCTTAAGGGAGAAGGAATTTGTGAAGTGTACAACTGAGCATGGAGTATATGTAAGAAGAAGCAATGGCGAATTGCTTATACTATGTCTCTATGTCGATGATTTGTTGATAGCAGGAAGTTGCAAGAAGGAGATCGAAGATTTCAAACATGACCTGAGTGAGGAGTTTGAAATGTCAGACTTGGGAGATCTCTCATATTTCCTTGGCATCGAATTCTACAAGACTAGTAGAGGTTTGATGATGCACCAACGAAGATATGCAGGCGAAATACTCAAGAGATTTGAGATGCAAGATTGCAACTTAACTTCAACTCCAGCTGAGACCAGACTGCAACTGTCGAAGGATCCAGACGAAGACGATGTCGACCCAACCCAATATAGAAGACTTATTGGGTCACTTAGATACCTTTGTCACACAAGGCCTGACTTAGCATACAGTGTTGGTATAGTAAGTAGATTCATGCAGAAGCCAAAGGTATCACACCTAACAGCGACGAAGAGGATACTGAGGTATCTAAAAAGGACTCTAGACTATGGCATTTTATTTCCTGCAGCTGATGAAGGGAAAAAATGCAAGTTAGTGGGATACACCGACTCTAGTTGGTGTAGTGATGCAGAGGATAGAAAATCCACAGCTGGATATGTGTTTATGTTAGGTGGTGCACCAGTTGCTTGGAGTTCGAGAAAGGAGCCAGTAGTGGCATTGTCATCATGCGAAGCCGCTTCTCTTTGTGCATGTCAAGCAACATGAATGGTGAACTTGGTCGAAGAGATTACAGGGAAGAGTCATGGAGCAATTACCATGAAGATCGACAACATGTCAGCTATCAACTTGGCGAAGAATCCAATAGCTCACGGTCGAAGCAAGCACATCGAAATGAGGTTCCATTATCTTCGAGAGCAGGTAGCAAAAGGGAAGATAAATTTGGAACACTGTAGAACTGAGAATCAGATTGCAGATATCATGACGAAGGGAGTGCAGGTCGAAGCCTTCAGAAGACTAAGAGCCATGATGAATGTAGATAGCTTAGACACAATGAATTAGGTGGTGTGTTAAATTGTAATTTCTAGTGTCTAAGTGTCGAAGTCGAATAACAATGTGTCGAATTGTTGAAGTTGTTTCGACAGATTCATTTAGATTGGATTCAAATTTGCTTTTATTAGATTAGATTTGATATGATTTGATATTTTGGGCTTTAAAGTTTTGGGCCTTTGTAAATCTAAATCTATATAAAGGGAGTATCCCTTGTACAATGTAGCATGCAGTAGCATATCATTCACAGTTGCAGTTTTAGCAAGTGAATATAACAAGAAAAATCTCACAGTTCGTGGGTAACAATTTTCTCCAAATATTTCTCTTCTCTCTCTTTCTTTCTTGCTGCTATTGTTCTTCTTCTTTCTTTGTTCATTATTGCCACGTGTGTTTGTGGGTTGGTGATCAATCTTGAGATCAAGATTGAAAGGAAATTATTATAGGGTGTGGTGAATTTTCAACATTTACAGCATTTATTCTTGAATGGCAACTCTAAATGATGAAGAATGGGTTTTGCTAGCTCCTTTGTGTAAAATCGACCAACAAGATTGGTAAAGTGGATATCATAGGAATCTGAATTCTTTTTAACAGCAGAATATATGTTAGTAGACAAAATTCTACAGGAAGGATCATGATGAAATATGTGTATCGTCAACGGCATCTTGATCGAAATCATATGATCTATTCACGGTGCTTAATTACCAACTCGATGAATTTTAAGTTGAAAGCATTCTTAAACAATGCAAGAAAATATGATGATGTTATACCGCCAACATGGATAAATGTGATGTTGATTCCATAAACTTTGAGTTTGTGGTCAACGTTAACATACAATACAGGGAAGAATATATTGATGAGGAAATTATTGTTGAAGGAAACATTCTAGTGGTGTCTGTCAATAATTCTAATATACCTAATGTGGTTCAAAAATTTGAAGAATGAAAAAAACGTATTTGGTGACGTCCATGTTAATGTTTAGATAACTGCATCTGTGCTTGTTACTATACAATAACAAAAAGTCAGGAAAAAAAATTGTCTCGAGACTGGAATTACTTATGTGGCGTGAGAAAAAAAAGATATTTTTTCCGGTCCTGATCGACAAATCTTAATGGATGCAAATTTAAAAATAAATAAATAATAAAACAATAGTAATAGAGATCAAATCAACTCTTTATTTTATAATTCATCTAGACACAAATCCACTCACAAAAACGGTCATACTCCCTGTAAAAATGCACTAATAAAGAAAACACTCATTGGTATTCAAAAGGGGCTAGGTCTTGGTTGTTCTCATGGTGCAGGGTGAATCATCTCACCGCAACAGTGGGTGGATTGAAGCAAGGAAGAGTGTATTCAGACACTGGTTTCCTCAGTGGGACTGTTTTTCAACGCGGAAGAGGGCGGATTTCGAAGGTAGGTCGGATGTGGCTAACATCTATTTTTCGGAATTCCCAAATTCATCGAAGGCAAAAGACATATTTGCTCTATTCGGGTGTGTGGGAGAGGTTTATGAAGTATCTATTGCTCCGAGGAAAAACCGGTTAGGGAAGAGATTCGGTTTTGCCAGATTTCACGACGTAGCAGATGCGAAGTTGTTGGCGGTGAAATGTGATAATGTGATGATTGAAGGCAAGAAGATTCATGCCAACATTCCGAGGTTTGAAAGAAACACGTTCAAGGATAACAGGTTAGTGAGGGGCGGTTTTATCCCTGTCAAAGCTGGCGGAGGGGCGATATTTAATCGTAGGAGTGCGACAGGTAATCATGTTCCCTGGAGAGATACTCGTTCTTTTGCAGAGGTGGTGGGTAGAAGTAACAGCAAGAAGTTATCGGCGGAGGACTGCAACGTGACTTTCATCTCGAAACCGGAGGTCAGGGCTCGCTTGGATAAATCTTTTGTTGGTCAAATTTTGGTTCCAGGCTCTGTTCATAAGCTTCAAGGAATTTTTGAGAAGGAAGGTTTCTTTGCCATCACTTTCACCCCTTTGAGTGCGAAGTTCTGTTTGATTGAGGAGAAGGAGGAAGGAGCGATCGAAGAAATGTTTGGGGAAGAAGATTCTTGGTGGAAGCAATGGCTTTCGAATGTTAGGAGATGGAGTGATTCTGAGGTGGATTCTAGCAGAAGTATATGGCTGCGTATTTATGGCGTCCCGGTCCATGCTTGGCACGGTGACTTCTTCACTGAATTAGCAAATTCATTGGGTAATTTTATTTGCATTGATGATAACACGGTTACAGGTCGTTCTTTTGATGTTGCTCGTATTCTAGTGAATGTTGATGCTGTTTTTTCATGTCCTAAGTCTGTTTGTGTGAAAGTTGATGATAAGACTTATCAATTGGTTCTCATTGAGGAAAGGCCTGCTGTCGATAGTTCTAACGCAGGGAAGTTTAGACAATCTCGCTTTCTGTCTGAGTCTGAAGGAGGGTGGACGTGTGATGGTTCGGAGGACATGTCGGAGGAGGATATGATGTCGGGAAAGGAGGGTTCTGATGGCGGTTTAAATGACAGTGGTGATAATATCGAAGCAGTGGCGGAGAGCAGTATGGTGAGTCGTGTGGTTGGTTCTGTATCTGGTATACAGAGTGAGAGTTTTCCTGAAGAGGCTGCAGCTGACAAGAATATTGGGGCTGTTTCTGGTGTGCAGGGTGAGAGGATTGTTAATGTGGACTGTGGCACGGAAATTGTTGCTGTTGTGCCTTCTTTGGCTGTGGCAGAGGCGGTTTTTTCTGGTAATTCAAGTCAGATTCCGGAAGTTGCAGCAGGCAAGATCATTGGGCCTGATTCTGGTGTGCAGGAGGCGGAACTTACAGGGATTTCAAGACAGTTTCCGGGTGTCCGAAGGAAGGGTAAGCAGAAGAAAGTAAAGCATTTAAACATGTGGGAGCTGGGTTGTGGGATTAATAAGAAATACTTGAGACCTTCTAAGAGAAGTTTCAGGAAGGAGCAGGCTGCTAGTTTATCACAGAAACTGAAGTTTTCTGCTACTGCGCCTGTTGCTGGCCTTCGGAAATCTGGGGACAGTATGGCTACCCCTAGCTGTTTTGTTCCAACTGTGCAGGTGGTTAATTCAAATTCAAATTCTAATTCTTTGTGTTACGGGAGTCACTCGGAGAATTCCATTATTCTTATGAACAATGGAAGACAATGGGTTTATGTGGATAGCAATGGCGGTTCAAAGTTACGGACGGCTATTGAAAATTTGGGGGTAGTGAATTTAGAAGGAAAAAAGAATTATGTCTTGAGGATTGAAGAGGCGGAAGCAAGGTTAAGTTCCGAACGGAAGGCTAGGAAGGAGATTAACATCTTGTCCCAATGATAGTAGGCTCTTTAAATATTAGAGGGGGAGGTAGTGCTTTGAAGAGAAAAAGGATTAGTGCTTTGATTAAGAAGGGTAAGGCGGATGTTTTTTTGATTCAAGAGACGAAATTGTCCAATTTGAATGATTCTTTTGTTACGAGTTTTTGGAGCAACACGGCGGTAGGGTATTCTTTTTCCAATGCTTCGGGTTTATCGGGGGGTCTTTTGACTTTATGGAGGGAGGGTTGTGGGGAAGTTATTTATAGCTTTAAAGGTGAAGGTTTTTTGGGCATCAAGTTAGAATGGAAGGAAAATTTCTATTACATTGTGAATGTCTATTCTTCTTGTAATATTTCCAAAAAGAAGATTTTATGGAAGGAACTTATTCGTTTAAAAGAGACTTTAGTGGATGGAGAGTGGGTTATTGGTGGAGATTTCAATTCTATCAAAAGTAGTCGTGATAGAAAGGGGAGAATGGAGGGAGAAGGTGGAAGTGAGAATAGAGCCTTTGCGGAGTTTATTGATAAAAGCAACTTGGTGGATATTCCGTGTAAAGGAAAAAAATTCTCTTGGTATAGCGGAGATGGTAAATCTATGAGTAGAATCGATCGATTTATCTTGTCGGATGTGATTGTGAATAGATGGGGTGTGATTGGGCAACTTATTGGTGATAGAGATTTATCGGATCATTGTCCGATTTGGTTGGTGAAGGATGAAGTTGATTGGGGTCCTAAACCATTTAAATTCAATAATGAATGGTTTTCTTTTGACGCCTTTTTACCTTTTGTGGAGAAAGAATGGAAGGACATTAGAATTGAAGGAAGAGGAGATTTTGTATTGAAAGAAAAGCTTCGAATTCTAAAGGATAAACTTAGGTGGTGGAATAAGGAAGTTTTTGGAAGGATGGAGTTGGAAGTGGAGGAGGGGGCGGAGGATATCAATATTGGTGATGATAAAGTGGAGATGGGAGACGTTGATTTAAATCCGGAAATTGTGTTTAATAGGAAAGAAGCCACAAGTCGTTTTTGGAGTAAATTGAGAATTAAAGAGAACATGCTTATTCAAAAATCTAGAGTGAAATGGCTTAAAGAGGGAGATTCTAATAGTGCTTATTTTCATAAAGTGATGAGAGAAAAAAGAAGACATAATCATTTAGGTCCTATTCTTACTTCTAGTGGATTGGTAGACTCGGTTCCGGAGGTTAAGGAGGAGGTGTGGAGGCATTTTGCTAACAAATTCATAGAGCCGGATAGATTGCGGCCGATCCTTGAAGGGGTTGACTTCAAAAGTCTTAGTACGGAGGAGAGATTGGGTCTTGAGTGTCCTTTTCAAGAGGAAGAGATTAAAGATGCTATTTGGGGGTGTGGTGGTTCGAAAGCGCCGGGTCCGGATGGTTACACTTTTCTTTTCATCAAAAAATGTTGGCATTTTTTAAAAGATGATTTCACCCGGTTTTGCAATTGTTTTTATGATGGTTCGGTAATCTCTAAATCGGTTATTTCGGCTTTCTTGACCTTGGTTCCAAAGTCGCCTAATCCGATCTCTTTGGACGATTATAGACCAATATGCCTTGTGGGTTGTATGTACAAAGTGGTGGCTAAACTTTTGGCGGGAAGATTAAAAAGAGTGCTACATTCTATTATTTCTCCTTGTCAAAGTGCCTTTGTACCGGGAAGACAACTTCTTGATGGGGTTTTGGTGGCTAATGAAGTGGTGGATTATGCAAGAAAAGAAGGTAAGAATTGTATTCTCTTTAAAGTTGATTTTGAAAAGGCCTACGACAAAGTGAGTTGGGATTTTTTGAGATTCATGTTGAATAAAATGGGTTTTGGGGAACGTTGGAAGAAGTGGATGGAAATGTTAATTTTTCAAAGTAAGATGTCGGTGTTAGTTAACGGTAGTCCCACTAAGGAGTTTGGTGTTGAGAGAGGTTTGAGACAAGGTGATCCACTTTCACCTTTTCTCTTCGTTTTGGTGGCGGAAGGATTGGCGGGTTTGGTGAGAAAATCAACGGAATTGGAGGAGTTTAGTTGTTTCGTTATTGAGAGGACTTGTCCGGTAGATATCCTCCAATTTGCGGATGACACTTTGTTGGTGGGAGATGGGACGTGGCGTCACGTGTGGGCCGTTAAAGCGGTGTTGAGAGCATTTGAGCTTATTTCGGGTCTTGGAATTAACTATCATAAAAGTAAATTAATTGGTATTAATTCTAATACTCAATTTATTGAGGCGGCATCTTTGGCTCTCTCTTGTAATGTGGAAGATAGTAATTTTGTGTTTCTTGGTATTCCCATTGGTTCAAATCCTAGGAATTTTTCTACTTGGATTCCGCTAATGGAGAAGATGAAAAGGAGGCTTTCGGGATGGAAAAATCGGTTCCTAAATTTAGGAGGTAGAATCACTCTCTTGAAATCTATTTTATGCTCTCTTTCTATCTTTACCATGTCTTTCTACAAAATGCCCATGAAAGTGTTAAAGGAATTTTCAAAAATTCAAAGTAATTTCTTGTGGGGAGGAACGGAGGATAAGAAGAAAATTCATTGGGTTGGTTGGAATGAGGTGTGTTTACCTTTTGAAAAAGGAGGGCTAGGCATCAAAAATATGGGGGACTTTAATATGGCACTTCTAAATAAGTGGAGATGGAGAATTCTTAAAGGAGACAAAGGTTTATGGCATGATATTTTGAGATCGAGATATGGTGATATTTCTATCAAAATCTCGTGCGGGGAAACTTCTAAAAGTGCTTCCTCATCTTGGTGGAAGGACTTGACTTTGATTTGTAAAAAATCCTATTCCGACCCCATTATGTCTCATTGTAGATTTATTGTGGAAAAAGGCTTTAATACTCCTTTTTGGGAATCTAGGTGGATGGAGGGTAGAATTTTGAAAGAAGATTTTCCGGATTTATTTGAGTTATCTAGTTTGAAAAGAGTTTCTATTGCTTGTATGGGAGGTTGGCGTGATGGTTGTTGGATTTGGGGCGATCTCGGTTTGAATGGCGTTGAGAACTTGGAAGAGCGGTTACTTGATGAGTTAATCTCTTTAAAATTGTCTCTTTCTCATCATGGCCTAAAGGAGGTAGGTTCGGATTCTTTGCGTTGGGATCTAAATCCGGATAACAATTTCACTGTTTCTTCTTGTTACGATGTTTATGCCACATTCCGGTTACCTTCTGGGCCGCCTAATAAGTTTGATGAGGCTTTGGGTATATTGTGGAAGATGGAGGTTCCTTTCAAGATAAAGGCTTTTGGTTGGAGAATTTTTGTGAATAGACTTCCAATGAAAGACCTTTTGGTGAATAGAGGTATTAATTTTTCTATTGACTC
This sequence comes from Lathyrus tuberosus, assembly GCA_022829125.1. Classification (NCBI taxonomy): domain Eukaryota; kingdom Viridiplantae; phylum Streptophyta; class Magnoliopsida; order Fabales; family Fabaceae; genus Lathyrus; species Lathyrus tuberosus. The sequence goes on from JALAZF010000229.1 coordinate 1,796,144, forward strand.
TTTACGTTGTTCCTTTTGTGGGGTTGATACCGAAAGTAGAAATCATTCTTTCTTTTCTTGTTATGTGGTGAAAAGAATTTGGTGGGAAATTGCTAAGTGGATTGGTAAACCGGTTGTGTTGGAGGATGAATGCCTTCCGAATTTTATGGAATGGTATTTATTTTGTCAACATAATAGAGTTAAAGTTGGCAAATGTGGGCTTGTTTGGTTAGCCACCACTTGGAGTATTTGGATATTAAGGAATGGTATTTGCTTTCGGTCAGCCAAGTGGAACATTAACAATACGGTGTGGGGTATAAAATTTTTGGTTTGGAAGTGGACCGTTTGCGGAAATATTAGTCATACCAATAGTACCTTTTATGAATTTAGCAAAGAGCCTTTGCTCTTTATTTCGTAAGCCTTTGGTATGTAATTTTTCCTCTTTTTTGTCGGGTCTCACACACCATTGTGTAAACAGGTTGGAGAACCCTTAGTTCTCCCGTTAATCAATTCTTGCTTACACAAAAAAAAAAAACTATACAATAACAAATTGATGTTAATAGCTACGATGATGTTTTGATGGAGAGAGAAAAACATTGTATATGATCACACATTGATGGTTGTGGAGAGTTTTTGGCACGAGAAGGATAGTATCAAATGGTGTTCTGAAGGTGATAGAAACCAAGGGAGGCAAAATGGATGTATCAAATATATATAGATTGAATTGTTAATGGATGGATGAAAACAATTAATTAATCCATTAACAATTCATTAATTTTTTTTTATAAATATTTCAATTAAATCCATCAATAACATCCTTTTAATGGATGAATATCCATCCATCCATAAAATTTATTTATTTATTTTGTAACAATAATTTATTTTATTTTATATATTTTAAATAAAAATTGACTAAAAAAATATTGTCATTATTTTTTTTTTAAATTACTTAATTCTCTTTATATTTAGACAGTTTGTAAGGGATGGATTAAATATTTATGGATGCAGAAAATAAAATAAGATAAATCTTATCACAGACGTGAGAATGCTTTGTGCTGTCAATTTTCAATCAACAATCATAAATAAGTGCCGAAAATGCGGCACACAGTGGTTTAAATTACTAGTAACCTTACCTGAGAACACTTATGCATTATTTTCTTAATTTACATACTTCTCTCTTAACTAAATATTTTGATAAAAAAAATTCAATTCCAAAATGTTCAATTATTGAATGTAGAAATTTTATTACTGAAACAATAGTTTAATTACAAAAAAATAATAAAAAGACAAAATCGTGTAAAAAATATACTACTCATATGGTGGAAAAGAAATTATCAAAAGATATTTTAATAAATATACTATTTTTTAATTATGTTATAATAAATGTGATCCATTGATTTAAAATAAAAATAAGGATAATGCTAACTTATGCTCTTGGGACACATGTTAAAAAATCCACAAATAAAAAATTCGTATTGAAAAAATTAATAAAACCATTAATTATAAACTTGTATTAAATTTAAAACACAATTTCCAATAAATTTTTACTATATTTATCTCTTAATTTGTGTCTTTGGGGCACAAGTTAGCATTACCCTAAAAATAATAATAATAACAATCTATTGAATTTTTAGAATATGTTGGATGGATTAGATTTATCCATGACTTTAAATGGATGGATTGGATCTAATCTATTAACTAAAATTACATATAATGAATAGATTGGATAGATTTTTTAGTGGATGGATTGGATGGATAATTGTTTAATGGAACCGATTGTCACCCCTAATAGAAACACACAATTATTTCACAAGACTTATAAAATTTGGCATGCTACTAAAAGATTAACTTCTCTTACAATTAGTGATAAAGTTATTATTAATTCTGTTGAGATTGAAAACCAATTTGTCACGCATTTAAATTATATTTTTAGTGTTGATAATAATTTTTCAAATAATGAATTGATAAGAATGTGATATTCAATATTGTGGATGACCAAATAAGTGTTATTCTTACTAGTATTCTCACTTCCATTGAAGTGCATATTGTAGTATTTGCCATGAGAAATGATATTGATTTTGGCTCTAATGATTTTGGAGCTCATTGATTCTAATTTTATTTTGGAGTCAATTATTGTAAGTTATTAATAACACTAGAGGTATCTAGATCCTTTCACATGTGTAATATGAAGATGATGTCATGATCTTTTACAAAGATGTTATCAGTAATATAAGAAGTCTTATTGACTTGTTCACTAAGTATGGTGAGATCTCAGGCCAACTTATTAATCCATCTAAGTTCATTTTCTTTTGAGGACCCATAAACCATAATAGATAAGATAGACTTGTTGAGATGGTTGGATTTAGAGTTTGTATTCACTCTTTTAATCATTCCAATGATATTAATAGCAAGTTAATTTTCACTATAGCTTGATAGAAGGTTTGTACTTCTACGCTTGAAGAAGGTTTGGCAAATAGATTTTTTCAGAGACATCAATGAAGAAAGAATGATTAAACCTTGGTGGGAGCTCCTTAGTTTCTGAAACCAATAGACTTACTTTTTTAGACTTATAATGTAACACCCTAACCCCAAAACTTATATAACAATCATTATACGCTAATTAAAGTGTTACCAATTTCAAAATAACTCAACTTATTCAAATAACAACGGAATAATCAAATAAAAATACTCGACAAAAATCATGTTTGTTCTCAACTTCAAAATAACATCATAAAAACTTCTCAAAAAAAAAAAAACATTACTTCGAATTCAACGATTAAACAAGCGTCCCAACCCTAATGTTACATGATCAGAGCATAACCACTAACTAAACAACGAAACTAAATGGAAATAATTTCAAAAGCTATCTTCCACTCACATCATCAACTTCTACTCCTGATTATCTGCAAGATGTCCATGGTGGACAACATCAAAGCAAAAGGGCGAGAGTTCACATCAATAAATTAACGGTATAAGCTGCAAGGTAGAATTCAAACATCTATACATTCAATAACAATCACACAACATCATTCTCACACCCGATCCATAAAACATACCCAAAACAATCACATATTCATCATTTAAAGTTATGCAATAAGATTCGCAACCTCAACTAGACTCATATGCATGTGGTACCATATCATCATTAATTGGTTCACTCAGGAACCGAGTTCACCCTACTCGAATCGTGAATCCACCCTGCTCAGATTTGGGACAAGTCACCAATCCACCCTGCTCGTGTTGCAACTTGCCTCTTTCATCAACAACAACATAGTGAATGCATATCATAACACGTCAATGCAACAACATAATGTTTAAATTCCCCTCTCGAAAATAAAAAAATGCATCCACCCAACGATAAAAATCCTCTCCCGAACAATCATCCAACAACAACATACTTACAATTCCGCAACATAAATCATGCTCATACAACAACATGTCATCATCATAATTCCCAACGATTATCACAACATCGTCATCACATATGCACACACCCAACATTCATCATATACCTCATAAATTCGATTAAAATCATGTTTAATCGTTAAATCATACTAACATCATTCAAACAATACTTAACAATGTATTAACAGTACTCAAAACATCCACGAGAATTAAACAAATCAAAATATGCCATTTAACATCATCAAAATAAGCATCTATGCTCACTGCAGTCCCATGACGGGTTAGCCGTCATAGTAGTGGCGCCCGTTACCAATCCCAAACATCCAGACCATCACGCAGGTGACGACCGGCTTGAAAGACAAATCTGGGTAGCATGACGGGTTACCTGCCACGGTGGTGACGTCCGTCATTGCCTTGAAAGTTACAAAATTCGTTCTGCTAAATGGAGTTCACTGCAGAACTCCAATTTTCCCATCTCAGTCATACAAATTCGACCAAAAACAACACATACATGTTATATAGTCATCAACAACACCCAATTTAATCAAATTAATACATTTAGTTCATGGTTTCCATATATTCAGGTTATTCCCAAACCTTCAAACACATAACAATGGTGAACTTTTCTCCACAAATCAAAAAATGAATTTCATACATATCATAGTGCACAAATTTAATATCAATAATAACATAAACATTAATTCAATCAACACAAGATTAGAATTTTATCAAGACTCAAAGAATCCTAATGGAGGTTAAGGACTCCTCCATTCTACCCCTCAAGGACATACCCATTATTTAATCCATTCTCCCTCTTACCTGGTTTTCCTAGCAACAATAGCAAAATTATGGTCTGTGATTGTTCTTCCTGTAAGAACAAGATTTGATTATGCATCTAGCCTTATGTTTTGATGATAACAATACATAGACTCTTAGAGAATAATTTTGTACCATAATAATTTTGTTCAGTGTGCATATTGTTAGAACAAGATTTGTTCATGACATATATCCTTTGGGTTTTGATGATAACAAAGTATTAACAATGGTGTTATCTAATGTGTGTTCTAAGTGTGCATGTTCTAAAGCTTAAAGAAGAATATATTCAGAATCTGATATAAGGACGCACTTGAGAGAAGTTAAGTTATTGGCTTTTGGCGGTTCAGAATCTGAAGAACGTTCTTTAAGTGAAGACTGATAATATAAGTTTGCATAAACTCTGAAGTTGAAGGCCTCAGCATCAGAAAATTAATATATTGTCTCTAAACTTATTGAATGTATCAACTTCTGGTGATCATTCAAAACCAACGATAAAGCTAAGTTATCCGTACTGTAGAAAGCAAGCTACAATGTCAAATCAGTTTGTCAGTTAGAGTCTGTGTTCACAAGGCTCAAGAAGAGTTAACATGCTTTACATATATATACTCTTAACGGGTCTATTGTACAAGATCACAAGAAAGACGCAATGGTTAAATAAGTTACACAATAGATTAAGATTTTTTGGTGTATCTATCTTCAACGTCTCTTGTACTATGGAGTAACAAAGTCACTTGTACAAGTTATCTCTTCTAACAGTTATTCCTCTGAAACTGCTATATAAGTAGCTGAAGATTTAAGATGAATTTACAACAAGGAACAAGGAAAATAAAGAAGAAGAGCCAAGAAGGATAGAAGCGTTCCACGCTTATGCATAAGTTCTGTTATATGTTGTAAATTGTACAAAGCTTTAAGATTTCTTAAGCATTGAATATCTTAGAAATCTTAAGTGTTGTGATATTTGTTGGTTATTACCTTGTACCTCTGATTATGTATCAAGTACACCTTGTTCTCTATTTTGCTAAACAAGTTGTGGAGTAGTTTAGATAAAGTCTCTTGCTATGTGCTTGAGCATTAAAGTCTCTTGCTGTGAAGTTTGAGCTAAGTAAGTCTCTTGATATGTGCTAGAGCATTGAAGTCTTAATCAGTTTTTGATTGAGCAAGAAAGTCTTGGACCGAGGGTCTAAGCAGAAGTCTTGAGCCTGGAGGGCTTGAGCAAGGAAGTCTTGAATGCGTGGGATTTAAGCAGGAAGTATTGGACTGCAGTTATAAGCAGAAGTCTTGGATTTGTGGAATCTAATCAGGGAAGTCTTAGATCGAGGGTCTAAACAGAAGTCTTGAGCCTGAAGGGCTTGATCAAGGAAGTCTTGGATTTGTGGAATCTAAGCAGCAAAGTCTCAGACCGAGGGTTTGAGCAAAAGTCTTGAACATGAGGGATTTAAGCCAAGAAGTCTTGGATTCGTGGAATCTAAGCAGGAAGTCTTGGGCTGAGGGTCTAAGCAGGAAGTCTTGAACCTGAGGGGTTTAAGAAGGAAGTCTCAGGCTGAGGGTCTGAGTAGAAAAGTCTTATGCTTAAGTGCATAAGCAACTGTAATAATGTTTTGATTATAGTGGAAAATCTCTTATGCTACAAAGGGATTGGACTACTCTCAGTTTGGGAGGAACTAGTATAAATCTCGGTGTGTTCCGTTGTTATTTATTTGCTTCTATTATTATTCCGCTGCAATTAATTATCAGAATTTGAACAATGGTTTAGAATCTGAACTCTGTTCAGAAGCAAAGTAAAGAAACGAATAACACAATTCAACCCACCTTCTTGTGTATTTTTCTCACCTTCACATATACTAGATACTAGTTCTGAATCTGATTGAATGATGTGTGGAGTCATCAGATTCTTACTCTAGTGCACTCTGACTCTAAGATGTGTGTTTTTACAAGCTCTAGATTCTGTACTCAACGCTTCTGATTTCTACTTATACAAGGACTTATTACTCTGATGCTTCTGATGCTGTTATGCTCTGAAGCCCTACGCTTAAACAACTCTGATATGTGTCACTAGATTCTGAAGACCCAGTTCTGAGGAACTGGATAAAGACTCTGAAGACCAAGTTTCTGAAGATTCTCTCAACCAGACTCTTACTCTCATTTTATGCATGCTTCATCACCTCTCTATCATAAGCATCTGAATATTGAAGATAAGATCAAAAGATTTTACGTGAGAAAATAATACACAATGCAAGATCAAATATTCCTTTCACTACACTGATTTTGTGGGCTAAGGACTATACTATTGTACCATTATGCAAGGATACAATTGCATTTTGGTATTCCAATTCTACCCTCCAACGGATCTCTTCGTTGCCTATATAAAGAAGACATGGAAGAATGGAATAGTGCTACACTTTAAGAGATTATCATATACGTAAACAATGAACTTTGTGAAAATATTTTGAGAGAAAAGAAACGCTCACACAACAAACTTTTGTTCATACTCTTCATAGAATATATTTTTGTGTGATATACTTGTAATTCATTTGTGTATTTTGCTTTCTTAGAAGGATTTTGTAAACACACTTTGTATCTTAATCATTGTGATTGTATTTCCTTAAGTGACTATGGTTTAGTCAAAAATACTCCATAAGACATTGACAGTTGGTCTTTATGTTGTAATCAAGTTTGATTATAGTTGATTAAGTCCTTGTGATAAGGTGAAATCACCTTGGCGGGTGGGATGAAGATAACTTAGTTAACAGCGAACCAGGATAAAAATAATTGTTTCATTATTTTTATTCTTAGTTTTCTGTTTGTATGTTGGGTAGAAAAATTTATTTTTAAAAACCCAATTCAAACCCACTTTCTTGTGTTTCTCTTCACCTTCAATTGGAACCAGAGCTCTATTTCTTGTATTGATTGCGTATCAAACACTTCGCCGTGTCAGATAAAGATCCAGTTTGTGAAACATAATGGCTACTATCCCTCCACCAGTTGCACTTGCTGATAGAGATCACTATAGTGCAAAACTCCTTGTTTTTATGGAGAAAAAATTGATTACTAGAAAGATATAATAGAAAGTTTCTTACTTGGTCATGATGTGGATCTATGGGATACGGTAGTTGATGGATACATTCATCTTATTGATGGCAGTGTGAACAAGGTGGAAAGAAGAATGATGACTGATCAACAAAAGAAAGATTACAAGAATCATCATAAAGCAAGAACCTTCTTGTTAAATGATATTTCATAAACCGAGTATGAAAATATTACAAATAGAGACACATCAAATTCTATATTTGATTATCTAAGAATGACTCATGAAGGAAACACTCAAGTAAAAGAAACCAAGGCACTTGCCTTGATACAAAAGTATGAAGCTTTCAAGATGGAAGATAATGAAACTGTTGAGAAAATGTTCTCAAGGTTTCAGACTCTTGTTGTAGGATTGAAGGTTCTAGACAAAGGTTACTCAAGTGCAGATCATGTTAAGAAAATTATCAGAAGCTTAGCCAAGAGATGGAAGCCTATGGTAACTGCGATGAAACTATCTAAGGATCTGAATAACACAACTCTTGAAGAAATTGTGAGTTCTTTGAGAAGTCATGAGATAGAGCTTGAAGAGGATGAGCCTCAAATAAAAGTTAAATCAGTGGCTCTGAAATCCATGGGAAAGTCTGAAAAAAACTAAAGCCTTTCAAGCCGAAGAATAAGAGGATTTTGAAGAAGACTCTGAAGATGATGAATTGTCTCTTCTCTCCAGACGAGTTAATCAACTCTTGAAGAAAAGATAAAGCAAGTTCAGAGGCTCCAGAAGGACAGGTGGTCGATCTGAGTCTACATCTGGACTGAAGAAGTCAGGTGCTAGAAAAGACGTTATCTGCTTTGAGTGCAAGGAGCCAGGTTACTACAAGAATGAGTGTCCTAAGATGAAGAAAGACAAACCAAAAAAGAAAGACTTCAGAGGAAAGAAGAAAGGTCTGATGGCTACCTGGTATAACTCTGAATCCTCAAAAGATGACTCTGAGGAAGAGCAAGCTGATGTAGCATTGATGGCAAGCACAGAAGAAATTGATGAAAAGATTTTTTTCAAGATTAGAATCAGAGTCAGACTCTGAAGAGATATTTCCTAACTTATCTCGTTCTAAATTAGAAACTGGATTTTCTAAAATTCTGGAAAAATATTATAAGCTTCAGAACAAATACAAGGATTTGAAACAAGTCCATGTATCTGAATCTAAAGCACATAGTAAGCTTAAGAAATATTTTTCCACTTTAAATGAAGAGAAATTTATTCTGAAATTGAAAACTCTGCTCTTCTAAGTAAAAATTCTAAACTTGAGGGAGAAATTCTTTCATAAGCTTCTGTGGATTCTAAAACTATCATAAATAAATATGACAAATCTTTTCAGACATTTCTGGCTAGAAACATAGATAGAAGCAAGATGGCTTCAATGCTAGTCCAGATGATAGTAAGGTGAAAAAGAAGGTGCTTACATATGTTGGTGAACGTTGGAGGGGCTTTAAGACACAACTCACCCATGATTATATCACTCATCCAACAGTTACAAGTATATAAAAGCCTCCATAATTGTTAGGAGGAATTTGTAAAGTATCGCACCATTCTCGAATTCTTGGCTAAGAGCTAAAAAGGAAAGCTTAATAGATCTAGAAATCTCTATCCACGTAGATTGTCTCATGGAGGATACGACAAACTTGAAAAGACGATGATTGAAGAAAAAAGAAAACAAGGGAACAAGAGCTGGGTAATTCTATAAGCCTTGATTGCACTCTATCTCCACCATCACACCATGAGAAATGGAACAGGGCTCGTCAAAGAAAAGGTGGCGAGTTCACATCAGAGGCTACATGCGAAGTGGCTGAAAAGATTGTAAGTAGATTCTTTTTTCAACAATATTATTTATTTTGGTTAAATGAACTTGGTAAAGATGAAATTTTATATGTGTTTAGGATTTATTGGTTGAACAATCCAAAGTAGGCCTTTTCGTTCTAGAAGATCGTCAAGACATATTGGTTGAAGCGATTGGAACCGAGGAGCATCCTGGGCATATTCGTGGTCTTGGAAGAGGCACTGGCTTCAATATTTTTTTGGACGATCTCAATCAACTAGAGTAGTACACAGTAAGGAAGAGATTGAAGAGATAGTTGTTGTTAAGTTGGTGGAGGAAAGGGAGAAGTGGAATCAGGAGGAACGTTAGAGGGTGTAGACAGAGGAGCGGGAGAGGGTGTTGCAGAAGGAGACTGAGAGGTTGTTGCAACAGGTGGGGGGAGCGAGTCCAGAAGGAGCAAGAAGAGCGAGAGAGGTTGGTTAACGTAGAGGGAAAGAAGGAAAATGATGAGGAGTATGAGAGGTTATCCCAAAAATGTACCCACGATGTGATTGAGGTATAAGTTAAAAAATCTAGGTTGTATGTTGTTGTTATTATTATTATTTGCATTTCAATTTTTGTATTATATTTCTATTGTTTTTATGATGCAGAGATTGAGTTCATTGGGTTTACTCAACCAAACAAATTCAAATCAGTTGGATATTCAAAAGAAAGTAATGAATGGTACAAGTACAAAAGAAAGTTGTTCTGCCTACCAGGACAATATTGAAACCACACCACAACAAGTAGATAACATTCAGAGACTAAAAATGACAGTATAGAGTATTTCAGATATCTGCCAGAATATTCAATTAAGTCATGTTCCAGATCAGTTTTATGTACTTCCTAAGTATACTATTAAGAATTTTTTGAAGGGGGTGAATGGCTAGATGTTACCATAGTACAATTGTGGTGCTCGTAAGTATAATTTTTACTTTGATCATTTCTATTTATATTCATACGTTCATGTAATTTAACAATAAACATTTCATTCTTGCAGGTACTTGCATGATATGTGTGTTGAAAGGGGTTTAAGAAAGTATGTTATCATAGATCCAAATTCCATTAGCCTTCATGGTGGTACGGTAGCAAACAATATCAAGCTTTACTTACAAGACAAGTTGATAGAAGAGAACAAAGAATGTTATTTGGCCCCGTTTTCCACGCGTAAGTATATATTAATTTGTGTTTTCATTTATAAATCAATTTTATACATATTATTAATTATTCAGAATGTTTATGTAGTAATCATTGGCAATTAATTATTATATGCCCGAGGAAAAATATTGTAGTATTCCTTTGCTCTATGCACAATCCCGTTAATGAAGTTATGTTAAATGCTTTGTGTGGGTAAATGGTATTAGTTTTTATTCAAATTTGACCTTTAGTTTTGAATAGTTATTATGCGTGTTTAATTTTTACGGACATGTGTAGAGCGATGGAGGGATACAATGCAATCAAACATAATTTTATTGGTAGAAGGCCAAGGATCATTTCCCCAAAAGGAAGTATTCCTTGAGCTTTTTGATATTCTTTTATTTGTGTGTATTAATTAGTAACTATATGAACATTGTTTGTAGTCGAGAAGACAACCCGACAACTATTCTTGTGGATATTATATTATTTAACATATGCATGATATTGTTGTTGGAGGCATTACAAATGGATGGACCAAGCGTAAAAGATTGGCTTAATCTACATACATGTAATTTATGTATATTTATTAAGTTAATGTTGTTGTTCTTATCTTACCATAATTTAAACTTTTTTAAATTATAGGAGTTTAGCGACAATACACCATTCTCACAAGAAGAGATAGATGATATCCGATCAATTTGGGTTGGTGTCTTCTTATCATTTTGTCATAAATTTCAACAATAATTTTTCTTTTGTTATAAGCTGAATTTGTAAATATAGAGGTTTTGACATTTTCATGTGCAAAACTCTAACTTTTGTATTATGTGTTGATGACAACAATGTAAATTTGTACATTTGGTTTTGCCACAATGTAAATTTGTATAAAAAAGAAATACCAATTTTGTTTTCTGTTTTTGACTTGGTGTCATACCCCAAATTTTGACCACTTTTTTTTACCTGACTTGTGACATTAGATTACTAACAGAACCAGAGCTTTCCGATCATTTGATATCCCCAATGACTATAAAAACGTCAAAGGGGACCATTTTAACTTTTTCTTTTCCAGGAGTTGATTTTAGACCTTATTTAAGTTTAATATATAATGTTAGTTTATCTAGTTAAAATGACATTTTGAAATATTTATTTATAATAATTTAGACATAGGTCATTCAATAACTTTTGGAGATATTATAGCTTTATAAGTTAGGATTAATATATTAGAAAGTAATTATTAAAATATTTCATATAGTTAGTCTAATATATTAGTAATATATAATTAGGTTTAATTATTAGAACTCAATTTTTAGCATTATTATTTAAGATTTTAATCATTAAGGGTTATTTTGATTAAGAAATTAGAGTGTTGTTAGTTAAGGGGTTTTTATTTATAGATTAATTAGAGTAGATTAATATAGGGTAAATTATAATATTATTAATTATGAGTAGATTAATATCGTATTATATATATTTTTATTATTAATTGGTGAAATTAATAATGGTTAATGTGTTAATTTATTTTTAGCCGAGTTACTTAATGGTTTTTTTTTGGGGGGGGGGGGGGGGGGGGGTATTCTTTTAAATCATATTATATATTGCTAATGGAGTGTTGATTAAGTTATATTTTATTAAGTTGTATTATTAGTATTATTTAGTTAAAATTAGTTATTGTTTTTATAGAGGTAGTCGTGTCAAGTGTTTTAATATTATTTTGATTTTTGTTCAGATTATTAGTAAGGGAATCTGGTTAAGATATTGACTAGATTAAGAAGCTTAAAGTTCAAGGTGCAAAAAACCCTAATTGTACAGAATCAGAAACCAAAAAAATGGATTGAAAACATTGAATAAAAAAATCAAATTGAAACTTTTTCTTAATGATTCAGATACATCAATGTGTTAATTTATTTTTAGCCGAGTTACTTAATGGTTTTTTTTTTGGGGGGGGGGGGGGGGGGGGGGGGGTATTCTTTTAAATCATATTATATATTGCTAATGGAGTGTTGATTAAGTTATATTTTATTAAGTTGTATTATTAGTATTATTTAGTTAAAATTAGTTATTGTTTTTATAGAGGTAGTCGTGTCAAGTGTTTTAATATTATTTTGATTTTTGTTCAGATTATTAGTAAGGGAATCTGGTTAAGATATTGACTAGATTAAGAAGCTTAAAGTTCAAGGTGCAAAAAACCCTAATTGTACAGAATCAGAAACCAAAAAAATGGATTGAAAACATTGAATAAAAAAATCAAATTGAAACTTTTTCTTAATGATTCAGATACATCAATATATTATAATCTAATCAAATAATAACCAAATCTGGAAATTCTAAGTACATTACAAATCAAATCTCCAAGTACAATCAAATCAAAACATATTTCTAATAAAATCTAAACCTAATCAGAATTACAATCAAATATTAAGAAAATTACAAATCAATCAAATAAAAATAACCTAAAATAGATCAATCAAATTAATTACCTAAGACTATTCTAAGCCTATAAATAGAGAGGAATTTTGAGATGAAGGGGGACGGAAAAAAAACCCTAACAGAGTTCTGTTGATTATGCAACTCTCATCCATCACCAAAGCTCTAAGTTAAACAAAGATTGGGTTTTCACCCTAATTCCTCCGAGCTAAGCCACCATCATAATTCGGAGGGACCTCACACAAGAAAGGAAAAAAGAAGTTAAGAGAGAAAGAGAGGACAATCCAATCAAAAAGAAAAGAAAAAGGAACCAAAGCCATTACCTTTTGGATCATGAATAGCCTCCTTCCCATAGATTGGTGATTTTAAAACCCTTGTTTTGTCTACTGTCGATTGCTTAGTGATTGCTTGCTCTTATGTTGTTGTGTATGTAACCAAGGATCGGTTGATGAATTTACGGTTTGAAAATTTTTGTTTAAATTTGTTGCTTTTGATGTCTGATTAGGGTTAAGGAATTCCGATCTATGGTTTAGGGGTGGGTTGAGGTATTTCTGGGTAGGTTTAGGAGGGGTTCTAGGTTAGGGCCGATGGTTAAATATGAAGGTTCATCTTCATCATGATGAACACGATGAAGATCAGGGTTAGAGGTTGAAGAGTTAGGGATGGGTTCTTCACGTATCCGAGTAGAGTTCATCAGAAAAACCCTAGGGTTTCATCTTAGGGTTAGGGTTCTTGGGGGATTCTGGAAAGGTTGAGGTTTCTAGGGAATCAAGGGATGAAGGTTTGAATTCTCCAGTTGAAGTTCAACTGGAGCTGGGTTTTGGACGGTGGTTTAATGGGGGTGGCCGAAGTGTAAGAGGTTCAGAGAGAGTTGAGAGCAAGAGAGAGAGAGGGATGAGCAAATAGAGAGAATGAAATGGGTGAAATGAACAAGGTCTGAAAGGAAACGAGTTTAAATACCCCCTCTGGAAGATACCATATCACGCCCTCGTGGCTTAGCCCCCTACCAACCAAGTTGCTGACTCGATTAAGCCTTAATATACACACATGAACCCAAGGTCTCTTTTGACTTCTGATCACAACCACTCCTTTTACATAAATTGACTAGTAATACTAACCAAGGACCTTGATTGCACACAGTAGAGCCCTTCTGATCATGATCATGTGGCCCAAAGAGAGAGTCCACCATTGACTGTGTATGTGTGTGTGTGTGTGTGTGTGTGTGTGTGTGTGTATGTGTGTGTGTATGTGTGGACTCCCCCTCCAACTTCGACATCAGAGATTTTGGCCCTCTCTCCCTTACTATTAGCACCCTTGACCAGTGGCCCATTACTAATGTAGTTAAATATACACCCCTTCTGATTTTTAATTTATTTATTTTATTTTGTTTTCTATTACTGTTTAGGATTATTGATTAAGTGTTAAGCACTCATTTAGCATAATTAGTATTATTTAGTTTAATTAAGATAATTAACACCATAAAAATACAAAAATAATAATTAATTAGTTAATATCAATTAATTGGTTAGGATTGATCTTTAGGATAATTGTAGGTTAATTTTAGGATAGAAGTAAGGTTAATTTTTAGGATAGGGTTAAGGTTTGATTAGTCTAATTAAAGACAATACTTAGGGTTGAGGGATAAAACATAACATTTATCATTCTCTACTTAGCCTGTTTAATATTTTCGTAACTAAGATAAGTATATATACATCACATCCAATTTAATTTCTTAATCAAATTAACTAGAACATTTTTGCATTAACAAGTCAACCAAAATCAACTCCATACACTCAAATATTAAGTCCTCTACACTTGTGCATTGAGGCATTTTCTCAAATCAAACACTTCTCCGTCCCTGGTGGGTTGAGAAGCTTTTCAAGATCTAAATTCAACAAAACAAACAAACATTTTTTAGAAGAACTACGGTACTCTGATCCTTCATCAAACATGAGGGTACGTAGGCATATAGTCGTAGCACTCTAGCGAGTACAATTATAAAAAACCTTTTAAGGTCCTTTTAATTTAATTTAAATCATTTTTCTCTTAATAATAACTTAATCCTGTGTAAATATATAAACTAATCAATTAATAGATGACATAAGCGAACATCCTATAGAGAACATATCAACCCTAGAGTTAGAGAAGGATCCCATTGAGTACAATGGAGGTGAGGGGTGCCTAACACCTTCCCCATGCTTAACCGACTACCAAACCTAGTCTCTCACCCTTAATCATTAGATTTTATCATTATTTTTATGTTCCCTAGGAACGAATAAAGAATGACGGCGACTCTGTAATTTTCCAGCCGCGACAGCTAACGACTTTACTGGGGAAATCCTACTTCCTTAAAGAGAGTCCATCCTAATTTTTAAGTCTAGGGTTTTGTTTGTTTGCTTGTTTTTATTTATTTTTTATTTTTTATTTATGTGTTAAATATACAACTCCCTCCTGCAATGTAAGCGAGATTTGCTTTTGCCCCTGTAAAAGATTTTTTTTTATTCCGCCTTGTAATGTCATGATTTTTTATTATATTTTTAAAATCCATGTCAGCTTTTTAATTCCACGTGGGTTTTAAATTTTTTTAAATTCCACGTGGCATTTTATAAATAAATTTTTAAATTTTTTTTATTATGAGGGGGTAAATCAAAAGTCACTCACATTACAGAGGTAAAATATAATTTTGCTGTTTTGGATAGTAAAACATTGAAATAATTCTAATTTTTCCTACCAATAAGATTTGAATTCGAAGGTACTTCATACAAGAAAGAAAAAAGAAGTTAAGAGAGGAAGAGAGGACAACCGAATAAAAAAGAAAAGAAAAAGGAACTGAAGCCATTATCTTTTGGATCATGAATAACCTCATTCCCATAGGTTGGTGATTTTAAACCCTTGTTTTGTTTATTGTCGATTGCTTAGTGATTGCTTGCTCTTGTGTTGTTGTGTATGTAACTAAGGATCGGTTCAAGATTTTAGGGTTTGAATTTTTTTTTTAAATTTGTTGCTTTTGATTTCTGATTAGGGTTAAAGGGGTTCCAATCTATTGTTTGGGGGGTGTGTTGAGGTATTTCTGGGTAGGTTTAGGAGGGCTCTAGATTAGGGCCGAGGGTTCAAGATGAAGTTTCATCTTCATCATGATAAACACGATGAAGATCTGGGTTTGAGGTCGAAGAGTTAAGGTTAGGGATTTTCAAGTATTCGATTAGAGTTCATCAGAAAAACCCTAGAGTTCATCTTAGGGCTAGGGTTATTGGGGGATTTTGAGAAGGTTGAGGTTTCAAGGGAATCAAGGATGAAGGTTTGAATTCTCCGGTTGAAGTTCAACTAGAGCTGGGTTTTGGACGGTGGTTTAAGGGGTGTGGCCGAAGTGTAAGGGGTTCAGAGAGAGTTGAGAGGAAGAGAGAGAGGGATGAGCAAATAGAGAGAATGAAATGGGTGAAATGAACAAGGTCTGAAAGGAAATGGGTTTAAATACCCCCTTTGGAAGATGCCATATCACGCCCTCGTGGCTTAGCCCTTACCAACTAAGTTGCTGACTCGATTAAGCCTTAATATACACACATGAACCCTAGGTCTCTTTTGACTTCGGATCACAGCCACTCCTTTTACATACATTGACTAGTAATACTAACCAAAGGCCTTGATTGTACACAGTGGAGCCCTTCTGACCATGATCATGTGGCCCAAAGAGAGAGTCAACCATTGACTCTCTCTCTCTCTCTCTCTCTGTTCGTGTGTGTGTGTGTGTGTGTGTGTGTGTGTGTGGACTCCCCCTCCAACTTCGGCATCAGAGATTTTGGGCCTCTCTCCCTTACTATTAGCACCCTTGACCAGTGGCCCATTACTAATGTAGTTAAATATACACCCCTTCTGATTTTTAATTTATTTATTTTATTTTGTTTTCTATTGCTGTTTAGGATTATTGATTAAGTGTTAAGCACTCATTTAGCATAATTAGTATTATTTAGTTTAATTAAGATAATTAACACCATAAAAATACAAAAATAATAATTAATTAGTTAATATCAATTAATTGGTTAGGATTGATCTTTAGGATAATTGTAGGTTAATTTTAGGATAGAAGTAAGGTTAATTTTTAGGATAGGGTTAAGGTTTGATTAGTCTAATTAAAGACAATACTTAGGGTTGAGGGATAAAACATAACATTTATCATTCTCTACTTAGCCTGTTTAATATTTTCGTAACTAAGATAAGTATATATACATCACATCCAATTTAATTTCTTAATCAAATTAACTAGAACAGTTTTGCATTAACAAGTCAACCAAAATCAACTGCATACACTCAAATATTAAGTCCTCTGCACTTGTGCATTGAGGCATTTTCTCAAATCAAACACTTCTCCGTCCCTGGTGCGTTGAGAAGCTTTTCAAGATCTAAATTCAACAAAACAAACAAACATTTTTTAGAAGAACTACGGTACTCTGATCCTTCATCAAACATGAGGGTACGTAGGCATATAGTCGTAGCACTCTAGCGAGTACAATTATAAAATACCTTTTAAGGTCCTTTTAATTTAATTTAAATCATTTTTCTCTTAATAATAACTTAATCCTGTGTAAATATATAAACTAATCAATTAATAGATGACATAAGCGAACATCCTATAGAGAACATATCAACCCTAGAGTTAGAGAAGGATCCCATTGAGTACAATGGAGGTGAGGGGTGCCTAACACCTTCCCCATGCTTAACCGACTACCAAACCTAGTCTCTCACCCTTAATCATTAGATTTTATCATTATTTTTATGTTCCCTAGGAACGAATAAAGAATGACGGCGACTCTGTAATTTTCCAGCCGCGACAGCTAACGACTTTACTGGGGAAATCCTACTTCCTTAAAGAGAGTCCATCCTAATTTTTAAGTCTAGGGTTTTGTTTGTTTGCTTGTTTTTATTTATTTTTTATTTTTTATTTATGTGTTAAATATACAACTCCCTCCTGCAATGTAAGCGAGATTTGCTTTTGCCCCTGTAAAAGATTTTTTTTTATTCCGCCTTGTAATGTCATGATTTTTTATTATATTTTTAAAATCCATGTCAGCTTTTTAATTCCACGTGGGTTTTAAATTTTTTTAAATTCCACGTGGCATTTTATAAATAAATTTTTAAATTTTTTTTATTATGAGGGGGTAAATCAAAAGTCACTCACATTACAGAGGTAAAATATAATTTTGCTGTTTTGGATAGTAAAACATTGAAATAATTCTAATTTTTCCTACCAATAAGATTTGAATTCGAAGGTACTTCATACAAGAAAGAAAAAAGAAGTTAAGAGAGGAAGAGAGGACAACCGAATAAAAAAGAAAAGAAAAAGGAACTGAAGCCATTATCTTTTGGATCATGAATAACCTCATTCCCATAGGTTGGTGATTTTAAACCCTTGTTTTGTTTATTGTCGATTGCTTAGTGATTGCTTGCTCTTGTGTTGTTGTGTATGTAACTAAGGATCGGTTCAAGATTTTAGGGTTTGAATTTTTTTTTTAAATTTGTTGCTTTTGATTTCTGATTAGGGTTAAAGGGGTTCCAATCTATTGTTTGGGGGGTGTGTTGAGGTATTTCTGGGTAGGTTTAGGAGGGCTCTAGATTAGGGCCGAGGGTTCAAGATGAAGTTTCATCTTCATCATGATAAACACGATGAAGATCTGGGTTTGAGGTCGAAGAGTTAAGGTTAGGGATTTTCAAGTATTCGATTAGAGTTCATCAGAAAAACCCTAGAGTTCATCTTAGGGCTAGGGTTATTGGGGGATTTTGAGAAGGTTGAGGTTTCAAGGGAATCAAGGATGAAGGTTTGAATTCTCCGGTTGAAGTTCAACTAGAGCTGGGTTTTGGACGGTGGTTTAAGGGGTGTGGCCGAAGTGTAAGGGGTTCAGAGAGAGTTGAGAGGAAGAGAGAGAGGGATGAGCAAATAGAGAGAATGAAATGGGTGAAATGAACAAGGTCTGAAAGGAAATGGGTTTAAATACCCCCTTTGGAAGATGCCATATCACGCCCTCGTGGCTTAGCCCTTACCAACTAAGTTGCTGACTCGATTAAGCCTTAATATACACACATGAACCCTAGGTCTCTTTTGACTTCGGATCACAGCCACTCCTTTTACATACATTGACTAGTAATACTAACCAAAGGCCTTGATTGTACACAGTGGAGCCCTTCTGACCATGATCATGTGGCCCAAAGAGAGAGTCAACCATTGACTCTCTCTCTCTCTCTCTCTCTCTCTCTCGTTCGTGTGTGTGTGTGTGTGTGTGTGTGTGTGGACTCCCCCTCCAACTTCGGCATCAGAGATTTTGGGCCTCTCTCCCTTACTATTAGCACCCTTGACCAGTGGCCCATTACTAATGTAGTTAAATATACACCCCTTCTGATTTTTAATTTATTTATTTTATTTTGTTTTCTATTGCTGTTTAGGATTATTGATTAAGTGTTAAGCACTCATTTAGCATAATTAGTATTATTTAGTTTAATTAAGATAATTAACACCATAAAAATACAAAAATAATAATTAATTAGTTAATATCAATTAATTGGTTAGGATTGATCTTTAGGATAATTGTAGGTTAATTTTAGGATAGAAGTAAGGTTAATTTTTAGGATAGGGTTAAGGTTTGATTAGTCTAATTAAAGACAATACTTAGGGTTGAGGGATAAAACATAACATTTATCATTCTCTACTTAGCCTGTTTAATATTTTCGTAACTAAGATAAGTATATATACATCACATCCAATTTAATTTCTTAATCAAATTAACTAGAACAGTTTTGCATTAACAAGTCAACCAAAATCAACTGCATACACTCAAATATTAAGTCCTCTGCACTTGTGCATTGAGGCATTTTCTCAAATCAAACACTTCTCCGTCCCTGGTGCGTTGAGAAGCTTTTCAAGATCTAAATTCAACAAAACAAACAAACATTTTTTAGAAGAACTACGGTACTCTGATCCTTCATCAAACATGAGGGTACGTAGGCATATAGTCGTAGCACTCTAGCGAGTACAATTATAAAATACCTTTTAAGGTCCTTTTAATTTAATTTAAATCATTTTTCTCTTAATAATAACTTAATCCTGTGTAAATATATAAATTAATCAATTAATAGATGACATAAGCGAACATCCTATAGAGAACATATCAACCCTAGAGTTAGAGAAGGATCCCATTGAGTACAATGGAGGTGAGGGGTGCCTAACACCTTCCCCATGCTTAACCGACTACCAAACCTAGTCTCTCACCCTTAATCATTAGATTTTATCATTATTTTTATGTTCCCTAGGAACGAATAAAGAATGGCGGCGACTCTGTAATTTTCCAGCCGCGACAGCTAACGACTTTACTGGGGAAATCCTACTTCCTTAAAGAGAGTCCATCCTAATTTTTAAGTCTAGGGTTTTGTTTGTTTGCTTGTTTTTATTTATTTTTTATTTTTTATTTATGTGTTAAATATACAACTCCCTCCTGCAATGTAAGCGAGATTTGCTTTTGCCCCTGTAAAAGATTTTTTTTTTATTCCGCCTTGTAATGTCATGATTTTTTATTATATTTTTAAAATCCATGTCAGCTTTTTAATTCCACGTGGGTTTTAAATTTTTTTAAATTCCACGTGGCATTTTATAAATAAATTTTTAAATTTTTTTTATTATGAGGGGGTAAATCAAAAGTCACTCACATTACAGAGGTAAAATATAATTTTGCTGTTTTGGATAGTAAAACATTGAAATAATTCTAATTTTTCCTACCAATAAGATTTGAATTCGAAGGTACTTCATACAAGAAAGAAAAAAGAAGTTAAGAGAGGAAGAGAGGACAACCGAATAAAAAAGAAAAGAAAAAGGAACTGAAGCCATTATCTTTTGGATCATGAATAACCTCATTCCCATAGGTTGGTGATTTTAAACCCTTGTTTTGTTTATTGTCGATTGCTTAGTGATTGCTTGCTCTTGTGTTGTTGTGTATGTAACTAAGGATCGGTTCAAGATTTTAGGGTTTGAATTTTTTTTTTTTAAATTTGTTGCTTTTGATTTCTGATTAGGGTTAAAGGGGTTCCAATCTATTGTTTGGGGGGTGTGTTGAGGTATTTCTGGGTAGGTTTAGGAGGGCTCTAGATTAGGGCCGAGGGTTCAAGATGAAGTTTCATCTTCATCATGATAAACACGATGAAGATCTGGGTTTGAGGTCGAAGAGTTAAGGTTAGGGATTTTCAAGTATTCGATTAGAGTTCATCAGAAAAACCCTAGAGTTCATCTTAGGGCTAGGGTTATTGGGGGATTTTGAGAAGGTTGAGGTTTCAAGGGAATCAAGGATGAAGGTTTGAATTCTCCGGTTGAAGTTCAACTAGAGCTGGGTTTTGGACGGTGGTTTAAGGGGTGTGGCCGAAGTGTAAGGGGTTCAGAGAGAGTTGAGAGGAAGAGAGAGAGGGATGAGCAAATAGAGAGAATGAAATGGGTGAAATGAACAAGGTCTGAAAGGAAATGGGTTTAAATACCCCCTTTGGAAGATGCCATATCACGCCCTCGTGGCTTAGCCCTTACCAACTAAGTTGCTGACTCGATTAAGCCTTAATATACACACATGAACCCTAGGTCTCTTTTGACTTCGGATCACAGCCACTCCTTTTACATACATTGACTAGTAATACTAACCAAAGGCCTTGATTGTACACAGTGGAGCCCTTCTGACCATGATCATGTGGCCCAAAGAGAGAGTCAACCATTAACTCTCTCTCTCTCTCTCTCTCTCTCTCTCTCTCTCTCTGTTCGTGTGTGTGTGTGTGTGTGTGTGTGTGTGTGTGTGTGTGTGGACTCCCCCTCCAACTTCGGCATCAGAGATTTTGGGCCTCTCTCCCTTACTATTAGCACCCTTGACCAGTGGCCCATTACTAATGTAGTTAAATATACACCCCTTCTGATTTTTAATTTATTTATTTTATTTTGTTTTCTATTGCTGTTTAGGATTATTGATTAAGTGTTAAGCACTCATTTAGCATAATTAGTATTATTTAGTTTAATTAAGATAATTAACGACATAAAAATACAAAAATAATAATTAATTAGTTAATATCAATTAATTGGTTAGGATTGATCTTTAGGATAATTGTAGGTTAATTTTAGGATAGAAGTAAGGTTAATTTTTAGGATAGGGTTAAGGTTTGATTAGTCTAATTAAAGACAATACTTAGGGTTGAGGGATAAAACATAACATTTATCATTCTCTACTTAGCCTGTTTAATATTTTCGTAACTAAGATAAGTATATATACATCACATCCAATTTAATTTCTTAATCAAATTAACTAGAACATTTTTGCATTAACAAGTCAACCAAAATCAACTGCATACACTCAAATATTAAGTCCTCTGCACTTGTGCATTGAGGCATTTTCTCAAATCAAACACTTCTCCGTCCCTGGTGCGTTGAGAAGCTTTTCAAGATCTAAATTCAACAAAACAAACAAACATTTTTTAGAAGAACTACGGTACTCTGATCCTTCATCAAACATGAGGGTACGTAGGCATATAGTCGTAGCACTCTAGCGAGTACAATTATAAAATACCTTTTAAGGTCCTTTTAATTTAATTTAAATCATTTTTCTCTTAATAATAACTTAATCCTGTGTAAATATATAAATTAATCAATTAATAGATGACATAAGCGAACATCCTATAGAGAACATATCAACCCTAGAGTTAGAGAAGGATCCCATTGAGTACAATGGAGGTGAGGGGTGCCTAACACCTTCCCCATGCTTAACCGACTACCAAACCTAGTCTCTCACCCTTAATCATTAGATTTTATCATTATTTTTATGTTCCCTAGGAACGAATAAAGAATGACGGCGACTCTGTAATTTTCCAGCCGCGACAGCTAACGACTTTACTGGGGAAATCCTACTTCCTTAAAGAGAGTCCATCCTAATTTTTAAGTCTAGGGTTTTGTTTGTTTGCTTGTTTTTATTTATTTTTTATTTTTTATTTATGTGTTAAATATACAACTCCCTCCTGCAATGTAAGCGAGATTTGCTTTTGCCCCTGTAAAAGATTTTTTTTTTATTCCGCCTTGTAATGTCATGATTTTTTATTATATTTTTAAAATCCATGTCAGCTTTTTAATTCCACGTGGGTTTTAAATTTTTTTAAATTCCACGTGGCATTTTATAAATAAATTTTTAAATTTTTTTTATTATGAGGGGGTAAATCAAAAGTCACTCACATTACAGAGGTAAAATATAATTTTGCTGTTTTGGATAGTAAAACATTGAAATAATTCTAATTTTTCCTACCAATAAGATTTGAATTCGAAGGTACTTCATACAAGAAAGAAAAAAGAAGTTAAGAGAGGAAGAGAGGACAACCGAATAAAAAAGAAAAGAAAAAGGAACTGAATCCATTATCTTTTGGATCATGAATAACCTCATTCCCATAGGTTGGTGATTTTAAACCCTTGTTTTGTTTATTGTCGATTGCTTAGTGATTGCTTGCTCTTGTGTTGTTGTGTATGTAACTAAGGATCGGTTCAAGATTTTAGGGTTTGAATTTTTTTTTTAAATTTGTTGCTTTTGATTTCTGATTAGGGTTAAAGGGGTTCCAATCTATTGTTTGGGGGTGTTTTGAGGTATTTCTTGGTAGGTTTAGGAGGGCTCTAGATTAGGGCCGAGGGTTCAAGATGAAGTTTCATCTTCATCATGATAAACATGATGAAGATCTGGGTTTGAGGTCGAAGAGTTAAGGTTAGGGATTTTCAAGTATTCGATTAGAGTTCATCAGAAAAACCATAGGGTTCATCTTAGGGCTAGGGTTATTGGGGGATTTTGAGAAGGTTGAGGTTTCAAGGGAATCAAGGATGAAGGTTTGAATTCTCCGGTTGAAGTTCAACTAGAGCTGGGTTTTGGACGGTGGTTTAAGGGGTGTGGCCGAAGTGTAAGGGGTTCAGAGAGAGTTGAGAGGAAGAGAGAGAGGGATGAGCAAATAGAGAGAATGAAATGGGTGAAATGAACAAGGTCTGAAAGGAAATGGGTTTAAATACCCCCTTTGGAAGATGCCATATCACGCCCTCGTGGCTTAGCCCTTACCAACTAAGTTGCTGACTCGATTAAGCCTTAATATACACACATGAACCCTAGGTCTCTTTTGACTTCGGATCACAGCCACTCCTTTTACATACATTGACTAGTAATACTAACCAAAGGCCTTGATTGTACACAGTGGAGCCCTTCTGACCATGATCATGTGGCCCAAAGAGAGAGTCAACCATTGACTCTCTCTCTCTCTCTCTCTTTCTCTCTCTCTCTCTCTCTCTCTCTCTCTCTGTTCGTGTGTGTGTGTGCGTGTGTGTGTGTGTGGATTCCCCCTCCAACGTCGGCATCAGAGATTTTGGGCCTCTCTCCCTTACTATTAGCACCCCTGACCAGTGGCCCATTACTAATGTAGTTAAATATACACCCCTTCTGATTTTTAATTTATTTATTTTATTTTGTTTTCTATTACTGTTTAGGATTATTGATTAAGTGTTAAGCACTCATTTAGCATAATTAGTATTATTAAGTTTAATTAAGATAATTAACACAACAAAAATACAAAAATAATAATTAATTAGTTAATATTAATTAATTGGTTAGGATTGATCTTTAGGATAATTGTAGGTTAATTTTAGGATAGAAGTAAGGTTAATTTTTAGGATAGGGTTAAGGTTTGATTAGTCAAATTAAAGACAATACTTAGGGTTGAGGGATAAAACATAACATTTATCTTTCTCTACTTAGTCTGTTTAATATTTTCTTAACTAAGATAAGTATATATACATCACATCTAATTTAATTTCTTAATCAAATTAACCAGAACATTTTTGCAATTAACAAGTCAACCAAAATCAACTCCATACACTCAAATATTAAGTCCTCTGCCCTTGTGCATTGAGGCATTTTCTCAAATCAAACACTTCTCCGTCCCCGGTGCGTTGAGAAGCTTTTCAAGATCTAAATTCAACAAAACAAACAAACATTTTTTAGAAAAACTACGGTACTCTGATCCTTCATCAAACATGAGGGTACCTAGGCATATAGTCGTATCACTCTAGCGAGTACAATTATAAAAAACCTTTTAAGGTTCTTTTATTAATTTAAATCATTTTTCTCTTAATAATAACTTAATGCTGTGTAAATATATAAATTAATCAATTAATAGATGACATAAGCGAACATCCTATAGAGAACATATCAACCCTAGAGTTAGAGAAGGATCCCATTGAGTACAATGGAGGTGAGGGGTGCCTAACACCTTCCCCATGCTTAACCGACTACAGAACCTAGTCTCTCACCCTTAATCATTATATTTTACCATTATTTTTATGTTCCCTAGGAACGAATAAAGAATGACGGCGACTCTGTAATTTTCCAGCCGCGACAGCTAACGACTTTTCTGAGGAAATCCTACTTCCCTAAAGGGAGTCCATCCTAATTTTAAATCTAGGGTTTTGTGTGTTTGCTTGTTTTTATTCATTTTTTCTTTTTTATTTATGTGTTAAATATACAACTCCCTCCTGCAATGTAAGTGAGATTTGCTTTTGCCCCTGTAAAAGAATTTTTTTTGATTCCCACTTGTAATGTCATGATTTTTTATTATATTTTTAAAATCCACATCAGCTTTTTAATTCCACGTGGCTTTTAAAATTTTTTAAATTCCACGTGGCATTTTATAAAAAAAATTTAAAATTTTTTTTATTACGAGGGGGTAAATCAAAAGTCGCTCACATTACAGGGGCAAAATGTAATTTTGCTGTTTTGGATAGTAAAACATTGAAATAATTCAAATTTTTCCTACCAATAAGATTTGAATTCGAAGGTACTTCACACAAGAAAGAAAAAAGAAGTTAAGAGAGGAAGAGAGGACAACCAAATAAAAAAGAAAAGAAAAAGGAACTGAAGCCATTATCTTTTGGATCATGAATAACCTCCTTCCCATAGGTTTGTGATTTTAAACCCTTGTTTTGTTATTGTCGATTGCTTAGTGATTGCTTGCTCTTGTGTTGTTGTGTATGTAACTAAGGATCGGTTCAAGATTTTAGGGTTTGAATTTTTTTTTTAAATTTGTTGCTTTTGATTCCTGATTAGGGTTAAAGGGGTTCCAATCTATTGTTTGGGGGTGTGTTGAGGTATTTCTGGGTAGGTTTATGAGGGCTCTAGATTAGGGCCGAGGGTTCAAGATGAAGTTTCATCTTCATAATGATGAACACGATGAAGATCTGGGTTTGAGGTTGAAGAGTTAAGGTCAGGGATTTTCAAGTATTCGAGTAGAGTTCATCAGAAAAACCCTAGGGTTCATCTTAGGGCTAGGGTTCTTGGGGGATTCTGAGCAGGTTGAGGTTTCTAGGGAATCAAGGATGATGGTTTGAATTCTCCGGTTGAAGTTCAACCGGAGCTGGGTTTTGGACGGTGGTTTGAGGGGTGGTTGAAGTGTGAAGGGTTCAGAGAGAGTTGAGAACAAGATAGAGAGAGAGAGAGGGATGAGCAAATAGAGAGAATGAAATGGGTGAAATGAACAGGGTCTGAAGGGAAATGGGTTTAAATACCCCCTCTGGATGCTACCATATCACGCCCTCGTGGCTCAGCCCCTACCAACCAAGTTTCTGACTCGATTAAGCCTTAATATACACGCATGAACCCTAGGTCTCTTTTGACTTTTGATCACAACAACTCCTTTTACATACATTGACTAGTAATACTAACCAAGGGCCTTGATTGCACACAGTGGAGCCTTTTTAATCGTGATCATGTGGCCTAGAGAGAGTCAACCGTTGACTCTCTCTCTCTCTCTCTCTCTCTCTCTCTCTCTCTAGACACCCCCTCCAGCGTGGGCTTTAGAGATTCCGGGCATCTCTCTCTTACTATTAGCACCCTTGACCAATGGCCCATTACTAATGTAGTTAAATATACACCCCTTTTGATTTTTAATTAATTAATTTTATTTAATTTTTTATTACTGTTTAGGATTAAGATTATTGATTAAGTGTTAAGTAATTAATTAGCATAATTAGTATTACTTAGTTTAATTAAGATAATTAACACCACAAAAATACAAAAATAATAATTAATTTTTTAATATTAATTAATTGGTTAGGATTGATCTTTAGGAACATTGTAGGTTAATTTTAGGATAATTTTAGGATAATAGTAAGGTTAATTTTTAGGATAGGGTTAAGGTTTGATTAGCCTAATTAAAGACAATAATTAGGTTTGAGGGATAAAACATAACATTTATCTTTCTCTACGTAGCCTGTTTAATATTTTCTTAACTAAGATAAATATATATACATCACATCTAATTTAATTTCTTAATCAAATTAACTAGAACATTTTTGCAATTAACAAGTCAACCAAAATCAACTCCACACACTCAAATATTAATTCCTCTGCCCTTGTGCATTGAGGCATTTTTTTTCAAATCAAACACTTCTTTGCCCCCGATGCGTTGAGAACCTTTTCAAGATCTAAAATCAACAAAACAAACAAATAGTTTTTAGAAGAACTGCGGTGCTTTAATCCTTCATCAAACATGAGTGTACGTATGAATTTTCTGGTCTTTTTTTTTTTTGTAATTTAAATCATTTTTCTCTTAACAATAACTTAATCCTGTGTAAATAAATAAATTAATCAATTAATACATGACGTAAGCAAACATCATATAGAGAACATAGCAATCCTAGAGTTAGCGAAGGATATCATTGAGTAAAATGGAGGTGAGGGGTGCCTAACACCTTCCCCATGCTTAACCGACTCCCTAACCTAGTCTCTCACCCTAAGTCATTAGGTTTTATCATTATTTCTCTGATCCCTAGGAGCAAATAAAGAATGATGGTGACTCTATAATTTTTCAGCAGCAACAGCTGACAACTCTGTTGGGGAAATCCTACTTCCCTAAAGAGATATCATCCAGTTTTTTAATTCTAGGGTTTTGTGTGTTTGCTTGTTTTTATTTATTTTTGCTTTTTTATTTATGGGTTAAATATACAACACCCTCCTGCAATGTAAGCGATATTCGCTTTTGCCCTTGTAATAGAATTTTTTTTATTCCCCTTTGTAATGTCAAATTGTTTTACTATATTTTTAAAATCCACCTCAGCTTTTTAATTCCACGTGGCTTTTTTTTTTAAAAATTCCACGTGGCATTTTTAAATTTTTTATTTATTACGAGGGGGTAAATCAAAAGTCGTTCACATTACAAGGGTAAACTATAATTTTGATGTTTTGGATAATACCTAAGCGTAGTTGGCAAGATTCTTAACCACTAGGCTAGTGTTCCTTTTGTTTATAATATTTACACGTTAAATATATATTACATATAAATTTAATTAATATCTTTTGCATTTGTTGTAATTTAACAACTAATAATGTCTTTCGCATGCAACATGAGTTTACTTAAAGTGTTAATTTAACATTTGTATTGATATTATAATTTTTTTAATTTAATTTTTTATTAAAAATCATTAAAACCTTTTAAATTAAATACTTAAAAGTTGTATTTAAAATTCTTTGAAATTTAAACTATAAAGTTTAGATTGTAAATAATTTTATTTTATAAATTAAGAACTCAAATATTTTACATTATATGTCACTCTATTACCAGAAAATAAATTCTAATGCATGGCTAGTTTCAACCAAATTTAATTTATATCATCACTTGTGTTGTAGTGTTGTACACTTACAAACAAAATAAACAAACTTATTGAAATTCTGGTATAAGATATGTGATGTTAAGTGTGATGTCACAACATCAATATCTGCTATATGAACAAGACAATAACAGAACTGAAAAGCACACAAGAATTGTTCACCCAGTTCGGTTCAACAACCTACATCTGGGGGCATACCAAGCCAAGAAGGAAGTCCACTATTAGTAGTATTAAATTATAGACTCAACAAACCTGTTGACAATCTACCTAATTGAATCACTACCCAATGACCCTTCTATCTAAGTCCTCCCTAGATACGAGACTCCATCTCACTCCCAATCATCGCCATGATGTCTAGCAGTCAGCATCTCAGCCACTGCATCAACAGCTTGATTTCCAAAAAACTCTCCAACCACATAGAAGACACACTCCTATAACAATACCTAGACATGACCCTCATGACTAAAAACAATACTTAGAATTGCTTAACAGCTTCCTCCAAGAACAATACAAAACTCATTACCTACAATTTTCTGAGTAACAACACAGTGCCCATCTCACAACCCGAGTGGCACACTTAGACAAAGCCCTAATGATCTACATCTTGGACCCGTGCCTATTCTAGGTTACAAGCATTCTATTTATAACATATTCCCAACTGGATTTGGGCCTTCAAATCATAACCAATCTTCTGCTACAAATCTGTAAATGATAATGCTACTAAATAGATCTTCAATTAAATCTTCATAATTAAATCTAATTATTCTCCATATCTTTTTGCATGAAAATAGCAACAAGATCTTCTCTAAATATGATTGCACCAGAATATATCTTCACCAAGAAATTCGCATCCAATCTAACTAACAGATCTCCTCAAATCAAACTAATGCGCGCAGCCCTAAAAACATCACAACCTGATGTTTTAATATTCTGGTATAGTGATGTCAAGACATCGCATGTGACATCACTCTTCAGCACTTTAACTCTTCAACTCCTTAACATTCACTAATGTTATGACTCAATGTTAAGACATCAGACATATGACCACAACATTGTTCAACTTTGTTTTACTAAAATTCCAGCCAATACAAGAACTAACAATCTCCCCCTTTGGCTAATTTTGGCTAAAACAATCTCTGCTAACATCAGAGAACCCAACAGTGGAAAAAATCTACAAATCTGCAAAACACCTAGCAACACCTCTTTAACAAGCTGCACAAACTCAAAAACCAGCAGCAACAAAAACCAACAAGCTGTAGAAATCACCTTCACAGCAGCATAGGGCAAACTCCCCCTCAAAACAAGAACCAGCTCACAGCTGTACGAACACTCTCCCCTTCAACTTCTGCACCATATAAAAAAAAAAGCTTCACTACCACACCTTGGCAACTCTCTCCCCCTTTTTAGCCAGAAATTGACAAACATTGGGGTAAATGTACACTACTGGTCCAATCCATTGATACACCAGGTCTAAACTGTCATGTCCATCATGAACGACATAACACCTTCACCAGAGCCACAAGTTCAACTCCCCCTATCTAAGATAACCAGTGCTCCATTGCAAGATGAACAACTTAAATGAATGGAAAACATAAGACTCATATTCATGTCTTCAAGAGCGCACCCTCTGTTCAACACACCTGCTGAACGCATTCACTTAATGCTTGATCCTCAAACAACACTAGTACATTTAACTGACAGAAGTTGCTCCTTCAACAAGCAACACCACAAAATCACCAATGATATCCCATGACACTTTTATGATCATATAGTAAGAATGTACCAGGATCACCTCCAACAACCTCTTGGATTGAGACCAAAATCATCACTGATCCCTCTCATCCTGAAACCATCCATACCCTGTACAAATCCACCTTGAAATTTACAGCCATTGACATTTTTGTTCCACACCAACATGTCATCCAACAGCCTAATGTCATAACATATTATATGACATTATATCCTCATCAGATTCAACTAATCTTCACAATCTTGATCAGCATGCTATCTTCACAATATATGTACCTTTGCAGCAAAATCCATAGACAAGTACTCCCCCAGTCATGGTTAACTAATGCTCTAGAGGAAGATGAACATTTGAGCACACTTGCCGAGCACATGCATTTTGGTACCATTGTCCCTTTCTCCAAAGGCATACTCTTCATCTTTAGACTTCCTGATCTACTTCAGTCTTCTCCACATTCTCCATCCAAGGCATACCTTCTACTTCATCATTCTCCCGTATGACTATGTAGACGCTCCTTAGGCATAATGTATGCACCAAGCTTCAAAACCAGAACAAAATTATCCTTCACCAAGGATATTCAACCAGATAATGTCCCAACCCAAGTTAGAACATTTACCACACACCAAGATATCATCACCATGTTTCTTGATATGCTCCACCAACTGGACTTACTATGCATAGTAATCCAAAGAACTAGAGAATTAAACTCTCATCCACCTTTAAGAAGAATAATCTCCTTGAGTCTTCAACTCATCACCCTTCTGCCCAAGAGTAACTTGTTCTAAGACAATCCTCAATAATAACCAGCTGCCATACTCAGATTATCTTGATTCTTCGAATCCACTTCTGAGATCAACCAAATGCCACATTTTGACCTTTTTCACGTCTGTCAGAACTATCACAAAGATATCTTGATCCACCAAGGAAACTTGATCTTCAAGTCACATGTTCCACTTGCTCAAAAGCAAACACACTTAGACTCCCTAAGCCATGGTCATGTAACATCTTCTCCTTCATGCAGCTCCCGCAAACTGCCATGAGAACGATCTTTTTGAAGCATCCTATTGTTCATTCCTGTAGATCACCCTATCATTAGCTGATGTGCCACATCACCAGCTGAGACTCCTGATGTTAAGCTAGATGTCAGAATATTATGACATCCAACTGTTGAATTCAGCTCTTCCTTCTGCCACTCAAAAGAACCTCCTCCCTTTGCAGAAACAGATTTCCATGCTCTCATAGACTTGAGTCAACAATCAAGTTTGAGTAGACAACCTCCATCCTGCTCAGAAAATCCAAAGACTTCAAACCTATCTGAATCTTCAGAAAATAAGTAGTTCAAGACTACCCCATAGCTATACCAAAGAATGCCACTTCCCTTAGTAGAGCCGTCAATAGAAAGCCAGAGATAACTGCCACTTATCCTCGACCTTCACAACCAGAGCAAACACCATGCTCCAAACCACTTAGATCAGAAATAAACTGATCTAAGCTGTAACCACCAAGATTATGACGTCTTCATAGTCTTCCATCTTCATCTTCAACAGCACCACCATCTGGACAAGTCATTCACAATACTTACTAGGAACAGATGCTAAGCAATAATCCCAGGTCAACACATAGGCGACTTGTGAGCGAATGTAGAACCCCTCCCGTGATTCTCCAAACCTCTGATGAAAATATGTTAAAACAAAAGAGAGAACATCCTTAATCTTGTCTTTCAAGGATAATACTTGTGAAAAGTAATTGATCCCTGTGGTTTAACCCTTCTTCAGATTCCAACATCTTCTGAATCTTCTTCATGACAGACCATTATGACAACCATTCATACCACAAATACCTTCCAGGTTAGGTCAGTGTCTTGATCTTTTACTCCACCCTGAGCAAAGAACTGAAATGATGTTTCAACATCAGTTCTAACATTAGTCTAAATCACATTAAACAACTCCTATGGATTTGGAGACTACGATCATATCTCTTGTAGGGAACACACGAGAACATATCAACATCTGATCAACTTCCAAGATCATACCAACAAAACTGCAGTAACTTGCATAACACACTCTTCCTGAAGCTTCTTCTTATACGCACAAGGTTCAGACCTATTGTCTAACTTAAGAGTGATAACTGCCATCCTTCTGCATAACTATACCATAGACAATCTGCTACTTCCAATCCTTCAAGCCACAAAACTGGAAGAGTTCATTCAAACACCAATTGACCATAGGCTGATTTACACTGCTACTGCACACAAACTCTTGGATGCATTTTCCCTATAAAATTGTCCTCAGACATTTTAGCTTAAACAGGGATCATCTCCTTCTCTTCTGCTATCAAGATTACTACCTTTTCTTCAACCAGCTCCAGCTGAGATGTTATGACATTACGAACAACATCTCAAAAATTGTTCAACTTCATAGCATCATTGATCCTTCAAACCAGCTACAATCTAATAGGTCTTTGACTTAGCATTTACCATAAACTGCTAATGTGTAGCGCGATGTCGAGACATTAGAATTGACATATTAAGCTCAGCTTCTTTCTTGATGAAACTTCCTCCAGTTCATGATCTTTGAAAATCAGAAACATGTATCTTATCATAACCAGGAAGATCCTCCTAACTAAGCTGAAGAGATAACTTATCAAGATCTTCACTCCCGCATGAAAGATTTGACAGTGATACTCTTTTGCTTTGGCACTACCCTCTTCTTTCACCATCAAGAAAAATGATAAAGAAGGAATCACTGTTCTGGACAGATAGGTCTTCAATGCCTGATTTGAAATATATTCTTCTTCAAACAGTCTATTAGTAAGATCCATTCACCTTATGCCCACAAAGATATGAGATAATCCAACCGGTTGAAGCTGTCTTGCAAAAACTCCACCACCCTAGAATATCCTGCTGAGGAGACCAAAACCTTATGTCATTGCAAGAGAAAACCTTCCTAGAATCTCACCACCAGAGATACAAGAACCAACCAGGGTTACATCAGATACCATTCAGCGGAACACACAACAACTCCTCAACAACCTTCAGGCACTACTCAATAATCCTTGCACACCATCACCATAAACCAAGTGCCAACAAATCAAACTCACAACATGAGTTCTCCTGATAACAACAGACAGGTCCAATACATACCCTGTCATGAATAGTCCATCCTTCACTTCAATGGATCATACAAACAACTATATGACCTGACCAAGTCCATAACTCAGAAAAACTATCTTCCTTGCTCATGAACCAGAAAGTATCTTCCCTAGATCTCATCCAGAAACAAACAGGATGCCTGCTTTGATACCAATTGAAATTCTGGTATAAGATATGTGGTGTTAAGTGTGATGTCACAACATCAATATCTGCTGTATGAACAAGACAATAACAGAACTAAAAAGCACACAAGAATTGTTCACCCAGTTCGGTTCAACAACCTACATCTGGGGGCATACCAAGCCAGGAAGGAAGTCCACTATTAGTAGTATTAAATTACAGACTCAACAAACCTGTTGACAATCTACCTAATTGAATCACTACCCAATGACCCTTCTATCTAAGTCCTCCCTAGATACGAGACTCCATCTCACTCCCAATCATCGCCATGATGTCTAGCAGTCAGCATCTCAGCCACTGCATCAACAACTTGATTTCCAAAAAACTCGCCAACCACATAGAAGACACACTCCTATAACAATACCTAGACATGACCCTCATGACTAAGAACAATACTTAGAGTTGCTTAACAGCTTCCTTCAAGAACAATACAAAACTCATTACCTACAGGTTTCTGAGTAACAACACAGTGACCATCTCACAACCCGAGTGGTTCACTTAGACAAAGCCCTAATAATCTACATCTTGGACCCGTGCCTATTCTAGGTTACAAGCATTCTATTTATAACATATTCCCAACTGGATTTGGGCCTTCAAATCACAACCAATCTTCTGCTACAAATGTGTAAAAGATTCTGCTACTAAATAGATCTTCAATTAAATCTTCAATCAAATCTTCATAATTAAATCTAATTATTCTCCATATCTTTTTGCATGAAAATAGCAACAAGATCTGCTCTAAATATGATTGCACCAGAATATATCTTCACCAAGAAATTCGCATCCAATCTAACTAACAGATCTCCTCAAATCAAACTAATGCGTGCAGCCCTAAAAACATCACAACCTGATGTTTTAATGTTCTGGTATAGTGATGTCAAGACATCGCATGTGACATCACTCTTCAGCACTTTAACTCTTCAACACCTTAACATTCACTAATGTTATGACTCAATGTTAAGACATTAGACATATGACATCAACATTGTTCAACTTTGTTTTACCAAAA
The DNA here is from genome assembly GCA_022829125.1 of Lathyrus tuberosus. Lineage (NCBI taxonomy): Eukaryota > Viridiplantae > Streptophyta > Magnoliopsida > Fabales > Fabaceae > Lathyrus > Lathyrus tuberosus. Next base: position 1,830,548 of record JALAZF010000229.1, read on the forward strand.
TTCCAGCCAATACAAGAACTAACACTTATATCCATTTCAAATAACTAAAAAATATTCTTTCTAGAATTATGTATATATTTTGTCTATTCATATTTATAAAATTCACTTTCACGTTCATGCAAAAGACACTGGAGTGTATAATATCATGATGGTGGTGGAGCTATAGAAGAAGTATGCACATTTCATTCCAACGAGTCGTCGTTTCACATAATTGGAAGCAAACCAAAGCAGTGGACAAAATGGCTGGAATATTAGTATAATACCAAGTTGGTTATTTTGGAATTGTAATATATATTTAACATGTAAATATTATAAATATAAGGAACACTATCCAAGTGGTTAAGAATCTTGCCCACTAAGCTTAAGTATTGAGTTCAAATCCTACTGGTAGCAAAAATTAGAATTATTTCACTGTTTTACTATCCAAACCTATTTTACCCCCTGTAATGTGAGCAACCCTTTATTTATCTGCCGTTTCTCATACTTCTTATTTTATTTTATTATTATTTTATATATCATGTTGGTTTGGATTTTTATATGCGTGAAGCTAAAACCCAAGCTCGAGGAAAAAATCATAAGTTAAGTAAGGGGTCGTCCTATTTTGGCCACTGTGGATTCTTATCCCATGGGGTCTTTAATGACGATTCTGTGGCCAAAGTGGCATGATTGGGCTATCACTTCTTCATGATTGTCATGATTGGCCAAAGTGGATTCTTATCCCATGGGGTCGTCCAAAATTTCAAAGAGTTTGTCATGATTGGGCTAACACTTCTTCATGATGAAACTTTCAGCTTGATCCATGACTCTAGGGACTTCTTCTAGAACCCGAACGCGAGTCTTCGTTTACATGAAGGCTCCTTAATGGGGACCCTGTTAAAATTTTATCATGGGAGGGTTATGCCCTATCATGATAAAGTTTCACCTAGGATCTATGACCTTAGGTTTATTATAAATACAACCAAATAACACCTTTGAGCTTACCCTGTGAGAGGGATGGGTAGAAAATACCTAGGACCCTTTTGTAGGAGCCTTCCATTAAGTTTTGTTCATATACTTATCCTACATCAAAACTTGCATGATACATCATACCATTTGCATTAAAACTATTTTTTTTTGCATATATTTATTATTTTGTGGGTAATTTTAAAATTTTTTGTAGGTACCTTGTGAAGATGGACTCAGATAAAAGAAAGACCCTTCGCATTAAGGTACCAATGCCCGATGTACAAAGCCTGAAGGTTCTCCAAGACCTAATGCCTGGTTCTGTTCAAAGGAAATTCACACTCAAATATGGAAGGATTCTTGATCTCTTGATAGTCCCCGTGAAGGTGGATGTCATCACTGCTTTGGCTCAATTTTATGATCAACCCCTACGATGCTTCCTTTTTCGAGATTTTCTACTAGCTCCCACACAATAATAATTTGGGTTGTATTTGGACCTTCCAAAGGATAGAAAGCGACCCTATATAGGTATTAGACAAAAGGTGAAACCTAAGGAACTGGTTGTGACCTTGGAAATACCTACTGAAGACATACTACTACACTATAAAGAAGATAGAGACATTAAAGGTCTCAAAAGAAGTTACTTAGAAGGAGTAGCCCAGAGTTTGGCTGATGCAGAAAGGTGGGGGGTCTTTTGTTGATATTTTGGCTTTAATAGTTTTTGGGATAGTCTTTTTCCCAAACATGATTGATTTTGTTGATACTGCTGCTATTAGTGCATTCTAGGTTGTGAAGAATCAAGAGGTATATCTAGTACCCGCTCTATTAGCTGACATTTACTACACTTTGAATATCTTCCATGATAAGAAGAAAGGGTCGTTACGTTGCTGCATTCCTTTGTTGTACCAATGGTTTGCCTCATATGTCTACAAGGAAATCTATAGGATAAAGACCAAGGGATGTCATGCTTGAGCTCAGAAGCTTATGTCCCTCACTGAAAGATCAATCCTTTGGTACCCAAAGAAGATAAATGTTAAAGACATAATCATCAATTGTAGGAGTTTTCCTAACGTACCCCTCATTGTAGGAGTTTTTCTTGCAAGTCTCGAGCAAGAAAAAGAAAACTTGGAGCACAACCTCTATGACATGGCCTATGAGAAGAATCAGGTGTGCTACAACCTTGAGCAAAGGGAGAAGTAATTTCTTAAAATCAGGGAGGAGCTCAAGTTTGAAAGGAACAAGAGGCAAAAGACCTTGGAAGGATTGTTTAACGCTGGGGTGAACTACAAGAATCTCAATAAGCAGTTGAAAGAGACCCAGCCAGAAAGCCAAAGGTGGAAAAGATTGTTATACCCCAAATTTTACCCCTTAGATGTCATAACATCTTGCATTTACATTTAGGGTTCAATCATCTGTGCATTGTTAACTAACCGCCATATCTTGCTAGTTTGTTCTTTCATGTGAAAGCCAGGGTTTGCACAGGAAAGAGAACAAAAGTCAATAAGCCAGACTCTCACATGTTTAAAGGTCTCCTAAGACACTCCTTGGCTCCATACAATCATCACAAATGTTCACTAGTTGATTGAGAATGGTATGTGAAGTCATTTGTTCAAGAAAGACAATTGAGGCTCCCAAGTGACACCATTTGGCCTTTGAGGCTAATTATGAAGTTCTCCAGTCATATGCCTTGATCTCATGAGATTGGGTTAAGAGAAATCAAGAAGAAACTATCAAGTCAAGATTTACAAGAATTAGGGTTTCAACCAGAAGAATCATTGAAGAACCTTTTTGTAATCAGTCAATGCCTTGATGGGTTCACCAACCATTTGAGCTCACATACATCCAAGAGGTCTTATTCAACAAGGAATTAAGTGTATTTGGCTCCCATTACAAGTACCATGAGCCACAAGTTCATCATACCCCAGATTAGGGTTTTGGTCAAGAAAGTCAACCATTGTCTTTGGTGTATTTTCTTGAAATGTAAGTTTCACACTTAGTGCATAATGATGCATTACCACTTCTGATCACCAAAGCATTTGTGAATGTTGTTTAAAAACTGAAAAAGGAAAGGATGTAGGTGGCACTGGCCATGATGATGTATGGTGCCTGCCATGATGTGTGTGGCACTTGCCATGAAGCATTGCGCTTGCCATGATGTGTGTGGCACTTGCCATGAAGCATGGCGCCTGCCATGATGCGTGTGGCACTTGCCATAAAGTAATATGGTGCTTGTCATGATGTTATATGGTGACTGCCACGGTTTCCACAAGCTGCACACTTAAAATGATGTGTTTTAAATAAATTAATGCAAGTGGATGCATGAGAGAGAAAATTTTTCAAGAGGATGGTCATTCCAACTCTCTATTACAGCTTGGAGCCTTGTTCCAATCAAATCAGAACACAAAATCAAACCAAACCCTATCCTGATCAGTGACTAGTGTTTGTGAAGACTTTTGGCTCAGCTGCTAGCTCACAAGAGGGAAGTTTCCAAAAATGGAAAAGTTGGCAAGTTGTGTTATTCTGACCATACCTCATGCCCTCAACATTTCCTATAAATAGGGGCTTGGTCTTCACTCAAAAGGACCAGATTCACCCAAACATAAGCTGAATACTTTTCCCATTTTCTCCCTCACTTACTCTTGCAAATCTACACGAACATGCATGATTTTTCTGGGTAACCAAGAAGAGGGTTATAATATTTTTGTAGCAGCTGGCACTTTGAGGGAGAAGAAACTCATCCATTTTCTTTCCAAAACTCATACCTGTGAAGAGGCAGTGGACCTTCTCCACTAGGTAACACACTCTGTTTTACTTCGTTTCCAAAATATCATGATCATTCGCTTCATACTGTTATCATACTTGTTATTATGTTAATGTCTGATTCTTGAATAAATATTGCAAATCATATTGTGTGAATTTTTTTGTTTTATCGTGAACTGGGTTCGTGATTTTTGTTTGAAAACTGAACAAAGAAAGGAAGATCATGGCGCTCGCCATGCTTTAAGATGGCACTGGCCACACTTTGGTGGCACTGGCCATGACCCATGGCACTTGCCATGAAGGTATATGGCGCCTGCCATGCTCATTGGCCATTTACATGGCGCCTGCCATGCACTATGATGGTACTGGCCATGGCTTTATGTGGCACTTGCCACAAAACATGGCGCCTGCTGTAGCGAGCGATTTTGGACGCGGTTCTTAAGCGCTGGTCGCTCTCTGCGGTTGAGCTTTAACTACAGGTCGATTCATTTTTTATCCTATTGTGAGCTGAATAAGGAAGGGAAATAGATGTCTCCAATTAACCCTGCTTTGCATACTGAGTTTAAACAGCGGTCTGTTAGGTCACGGATGCTATCAATGTGGGGGGCCTTTGTACTGGTTATTTGTATTTTCGCCAATACTATTTTCTTTCTTTTTACCTGGGCAGACGGTTTCTGGCGGGGAACAAGGATTAGGATGTTAGGACTGATGCTTTTGAATTACTGCTTTTGATTGATGGAGATATGGGATTTGGGTTTTTTGTTGATTGCGCTCGCTAAGATCTTTTCTTTCGATCTTATGCCTACGTATTCCCGTTTACCGAAACAGGGAAATCAGAGCGTTCATAGTTCCTCCTATTCTATGGGAGGAAATGGGTGTTTTGGTGTCTTGTTCAAAGCCCAAGACGTGAAGCGAAAAGTGATTTGTATCTTGTTTAAAGCCCAAGATGTGAAGCTGAAAGGTCTATTTGTGTCTTGTTCAAAGCCCAAGACGTGAAGCTAAAGGACCTCGACTTTAGAGAGAATTTGTCATCTCTAAAGAGGGGAGAAGGAGAATTACTTTAACTAGGATACGCGGATCCGAGCAATGCCATAATTTCCGAAGAAAGGGTTTTAACCTGAAGGAGAAGACTTTAACTCTGTGTAGAGCAATGCCATCTTTCCTTAGGAATTACTCATGCTAAAAGAGGGACAGTGTCATGGATGTAGATGATCCAGAGGCTTGCCGCTTACAGCGATTAGACGAAGGGGAAGAAGTTGTTGATGTTTGTGTACTGTGAACGAGGCACAACTTCGATGCTAAAAGGTTAATTGGATCAACCAGTAGTTTTCTTATACAAAGCCTAAGAGGAGGCTAATTTCCGCTAGGAAAATCATTATACAAAGCCTAAGAGGAGGCTATTTTGTGTCTCGTACAAAGCTCGAGAGAGAGGCTAAAAGTTTTTGACCCGACGATAGAGTCTTTGTGTGTCGTACGAAGCCCGAGATGGAGGCAAAAAGGGTAATTGACTCAACAGGAGAATCTTTTGTGTCTCGTACGAAGCCCGAGATGGAGGCTAAACGTTGTTTGATTCAATAGGAGAATCTTTTATACTCAACAAGAGAGTGTTTTTGTATCTCGTACGAAGCCCGAGATATAGGCTAAAAGGTTTGACTCAACAAGAGAGTCTTTGTATCTCGTACGAAGCCCGAGATGGAGGCTCTGTCAGTTAAGTGACAGGTCCAGTATACTGATATTGAAAGAGAAAATCAGTTCTTATATGAGCATCACTGTACTCATGGGTTAGATCTGAGGATCGGGGTGGTCTCCTTTTCTTCGAGGAAACTGGAAATCCAAAGGGTGTTGAGATTGTCCGAGTCTGCGGGTTTCCTTCCTATTTAACGAAGGGGTCACTTGAGAATGTCTTTTGAGACTCAAGGAAGTTAGACTGTCCGTGTCTAGAGTTTTATCTTTTGTACTATGCTTTGAGAAATAGTAGTAGACTCTATGAAAGGACTGTTCTATGGAGATGACTAAGTTCTGTTCCTATACCTCTAGGAGGTCGTCGGGACAATTTGTACGAAGCCCAAGAGGAGGCTGGAAACTTTTAAGAAGCCGACGGGTCCTTGTACGAAGCCCAAGAGGAGGCTATCATTCCCGGAGGAAGAGATCATTATACGAAGCCTAAGAGGAGGCTGTGAATACTTCTAAGAAGCCGTAGTGTCCTTGAATAATGCCCAAGAGGAGGCCGATGCTTTTAAGAAGCCCGTGGGTCTATCATCTCCTTTCCATTAGGAGAGATAACTCTTTTAAAGATAAAAACCACTGGTAAACGTGCGAGGTTTACTATCCAGCGACTTCTAGCTTTTAAAGAGGGTTCCTTAGTTAAGGTCCAAGATTATGACCGTAGTGGGTACCCAAACCCCGAGACATTCAAGGCAAGCTATCCACAAGGAATAGATCAAGTCAGGAAAGTTTGAGAATTTGGAAGAAACTCAAAGATGCCATTCACAGAGAATACATTCATCTTAGGGAGTAGAGCTTCTTGACGATTCCTAAGGAGGACAACCGAAGAGAAGACTGTATCTGGTGCTCCTATTGGGGATCTAGGCGTCTATTTCTACGAATAAATGAAACGGCGTCACCTAGTTCTAGACGTAGTAGCCGGGGAAACTCGAAATATCTATACTATTATTACGCAGTAGACATGAGTTTATGAAAGGAGACTTACAGTGAGCAGCCCCACAATACTGTTTATAATATGAAAGCAGTAAACGAAAGCGATAACCACTTACTCGGTTGTAGTGCTTCCATGCTGTTTGGTTAGTTGTTCAATAAAGAAAGATTGAAAACAACAGTATATTCAAAATCAAAGGAGAAAGTGCTTTGAAAAAGAAAGGTTTGGGGCTTACAGCTCAAGGAGAGGCCCATGGTTTTATCAGTGAGCGCACTGTTTGACTTTGTACAGCGGGACTTATACAAGTGACTGGGGCCCAAAAATGGTTTTCTGTACAAAGGGATGGGTCTTACACTCTCTCAAGAGGCCCAAAAAGGTTTAAAGAAAAGAGTGGGGCTTATAACACGAGGGTAGGCCCAAATGATTTTTCGTTTAAAAATGGCGATCACGCCGAGGTTTTCTTTTAACGCAGAGGGACTTATACAATAAGTGAGGCCCAAAATGTTTTGGTTAAAAGGGGGATTGGGTCTTACACTCTAATAGAGGCCCAAAGTGTTTTGAATGGGTCTTATAGCTCAAGGAGAGGCCCAGATGATTTTTATTTTTAAACGGGCGACGATCGCGCCGTTTACTTGTATAGAGGGACTTATACAATGAGTGAGGCCCAAAATGTTTTTTGTACAAGGGGGGATGGGTCTTACACTCTCTCAAGAGGCCCAAAGAGTTTTGAAAATGATTTATGAGGGTTGAATTAATCCAAAACCCTAATTTGTTTTCAAAATGTATTTAATTGAATAAAAATTCAATTAAAATGATCAAAAATTGTTTAACACATGGAAAACAAATTGTGATCTTGGATTAATGCTTCAAAAATTAAGTATTGACCTACAAAATAATTAGAAAGCATTAAAAGTTGCAAAATCAATATAGAAAAAATATTTAAAATGCCAAAAACAATCAAAATATTAATTCTTTGCAAAAATATCAATTATATGAAATAAATAATATTTTTGGGATTTTTTGTGAAAATAAAATATGTTAACATTTTTGTGAATTATTAAAAAAAGAATCAACCCAAAATCATTAAAACTCAGAGAGAAATTAATTTTTGAATCAATTAAACAAAATCACAAAACTCAAATATTTGAATTTATGAAAAATGGCGCCAAGAACAGCTGAAGAACACGCGCGTGTTCTTGGTTTCTCAGATTTGCATTTTCTATCCAATCTCCATGAATACATAATCATATCATGCAATCCACATATCATTATGCTCGTCTCAACCTCACGATCATGTCTATGTACTTTAATTTCATTTAAATTAAACATACAACAAGAAATCACGAAGAGACCTCAAGAACCCTAATTTCTGCATGAAGGTTAGGATTTTTGATACACGATTCAAACAATGCAATTAATTGTGAGAAAACATTCCATGCATGATTATGAACATATGGCCAAATTATTGTGCGAGGAAATATGCATAGATTGAGAGATGACCAAGTATGTGCTTACCTCTAGGCCGTGACAGCAAGTTAAAAGTGATTTTTGATTTGGAGGTGTTACAGATGAGTGGTGATGATCTGAACAGCTTCCCTACACCCTATGGAGTGTGTTTGAATGCTTGGACTTGATTGAAATTGGCTGGATCATTTTGTGGTACCTCAGCTGCACTTTTGTTAAAACCTTGAGCAACCAGCTGGTGATTTTGTGAAATTGATGTTTCAGAAGTAATCTAAGTGTTTGATCAGCTCATATGTGATGTATGTGAGGTGTGTGAGTGATTGGTTTGATTGGCTTTGCTCTCAAACTCAAAACCCGATAGTGACTTGCCTTAGAAGGCAAAATTGGAGTGAAAGAAGAGATTTTGAGGAAAGCATCTATTTGATGGCTTTGGTGTACTCAAACTGACCACAATTGAGCTCTATTTATAGTGGAGCAAGTTTTTTTTGCAAGGAATAGTGCATGGCAGCTGGTAAGTAGGTTTGGCCAATGTTGTCCAATGAAAATCCAAGTCTCCTCTAGCCATTGACTAGAGGTTAGGGCACAGAGCTTTGGTTCCCTTGGTCTTGGATAAGTCTTGACTGATTTCAGATGAGAATGACTCAGTCCATGCCACCTTGATGGTTCCATTGAATGCCTCATTCCAAATTTGAAGTCTTGTCCCTATTTTGGCCATTCTAGGTTCAACATGCTATTTCTTGTTCCATGGACTTTGGAGGCTTGGCTCAGTGATTGTCCCCTTTAGATTCAATCCTCTGAGGTGTCCAAGTGGATAGGAGCAATTGAATTTGGCTGATTTTGGCAAATCGACCAAAGTTGCAAATTCTGCCTTGCCTTGACAGATTTTAGCAAGGCAACTTGGCAATGTTGTATCTCATGGTGTAGGTTGAATTTGGCAATGTTCTTGGCCATTTTGGAAAGCTCTTACATGATACAACAACTGTTTGAACAAGTTTGGTTTTGATCTCTTTTGATTCCAAGTGAAAAATCCCCCTACATTTGGCAAAAAGTGAGGCAAAATCTGACTTAGTGAAAATTTCACTAAGTGTTGGAAAAAGTGACTTTTTCACTTTTCAGCCACTTTGATCACTCCATAACTCAAAATCTTTAATGAATTGGAATGACTTGTAGTTGAAGTTTTTGTAGGTGATAATGAGGGCTACAAATCCATCTTTGGATGAGAAAAAATGGCCTTGTGGTTTAGGAGTTATGGTCCTTCAAAGTTGGTACCTTTGCCACTTTATTTTTAACTTAGAAAAATTTCTAAGTTTTATGGTTACCCCTTTTACAAGTTATCTCACTTTTCTTGATTTTTCTTGATGAATGATGATTCAAATCATACATTAACATCATTTTAGGGTTAAAAATCCATTTTGGTGAAAAATCTCAAAAAGTCAAAGTTGACTTTTGTGCACAGTTGACTTTTTATCAGATGAATTCCAAACTGTGCAATTCTTCAGGAAATCATGTCCTTGACCTAAATCAAACTTGATGGACATGTTCCATGGGTGTCATAGGGTATATTCAATCATGTATTAGGGTTTGGGAGCATGTCCTGGTCAAAAGTCAAAGTTACAGTTGACTTTTCCCTTAAAACCCTAATTGTGGTGCAGATGAAATTGAGAGTTGTTGCTCAAACTTCTTGGATCAATCCATTGTTATAAATGGATCAATATGGTGTATTAGAGACCCTCAAATCATCTCTTGAGGTCTTAGCTCATGATTTGTCCCAAAAGTCAACTTAGGGGTGAATTAGGTCAAGAAACCTTAATTCCTGATTTTTGATGAATGCATCCCCTGAGGCAAAATTGACTTGATGCATGGGTTCATGTGGTTCCATGAAGTATATTAGGTTATGTTTTGGATCATTGCCTTGTGCCCAGATGAAAATTTCCATCTGGAGGCCCTGGGTGATCAAAACCCTAATTTGGTGATACTGGCGATCTTGAGGCTTGATCCACCTAGAAGGGAGCAGCTTTGTGCTTAATCCTTGAAGTGGGAGTCCTTTTTGATCCATTGTGGATGTTTAAGAGATTAGACAAGTTAAAAATCAAGTCATTTCTTGATTGAGCCTTTGTCTAAAGCTCAGAGAGGGCTTGAAACCCTAATTTTGATTGTAGTGGATGCTCACCCATCTTTGGGGAGACTAATGAAGCATAAAGGTACATCCATATTGTGATGATGATTTTCACAATGATGGGAAATCTAAGTGGTCAAAATTTGGGGTATTACACCTGCCATGAGTGTGTGTGGCGCCTGCCATGACTTTCATGGCACTTGCTTTGCTTTGTGTGGCGACTGCCATACTGTAACACTTAACTTAGTTTTTTTTATATAATTCCACTTCTCATGGTCATTATATTTTCTTGTTTGTTTCTAAAAATTTCAAAACAAAAAAAATATATGCATAACCTTATATTTAATTCTTGAACTTTTTTTGTGAAAAATCATCAACTCTTTGTTGAAGACTTTTAATAATTTTTTGAGTATTCTGTGGCATATGAGATGTTTGTTTGAGAGTTGTTCCTTGACTTGGATAAAGTCATTCTGTTAGGATGTTGTTTGTACGTCTTGGCCTTTGTTGCTAAGTTTCATCACTTGACATGTCTCTGATTTCAAAACTTTGAGGATATTATCTCTGCCATACTTATGTGATCACTTATCCATGTTTGCCATGTTCATACTTGGAATTTTATTTAATATATTGCTTAATGATTACCATCTTTGAATTTTTGATCTCATATTGTTCACTTAAATTCAATCCCCTTTAACTCTAGTTCACAAGATGTTATCTTCCCCTCCTTCCAAAGGAAAGTCTCTCTATTGACCTCAAAGGCATAGATAACTCATTTTTCTCCTTTTACCTCATAGTCATAGGATCCCACCTTGGCCTCCTAAGAGCCACCTCTTACCTTTGACCTCATAGGGTTCCTCCTTGGCCTCCTAAGATCCATTTCCCTCCTTGACCTCATAGTCATAGGACATCCTTACTCTTGGCCTCCTAAGAGCCATCTTCTCCTTTGACCTCATAGTAATAGGTGGTCATCATCCTTGCCCTTGGCCTCCTAAGAGCTATTCATCTTACAACTTAGAATTAAGTTAGTGTTCTTAGAATCTACGTGAGACTCATTACCTTGAGTATTCACTTCACCCCATCACAACTTAGACTTAGAGAGTTTCTTAAACTTTATATGAGCTCATAGTCATTCCCCCTTAGAACTTCGGCCACAGTAAATGGTTCCTCACCCTTAGTTAGGTGAACTACGGTTGCTCTAATTCTTTAGTCAGATATGTAGGCACAAGATGCGACGTCTTGGCGAGCATACTTAGTGTATATACCCTTAGGTCTTTACCTTTAACACTTAGGTCTTTTACCTTTACCTTAGCACATTTCTCTTAGCTAGCAAACATAACATAACACAATACTAACAAGAGGTTCCTGTAGAGTACTACAGATACTTAGGGTACTAATACCTTCCCTTAGTATAACCAACCCTCGATCCCCGATCTCTTAGCTGTGTCTTTACATGGCGCAAAAGGTTTTTCTTTCGATCTTTACCCTTTCCGTTGGATAAATAAAAGCTCGGTGGTGAATTTCAAAGATGTGTGATTCAAGTTAATTAATAGCTTGATATCCAATTCTCACCGCAACAGAAATGGTGACTTCAATGGGGAGAGCTCCTTTGAGGGTTAAGCCCACCTTGTTTGTATTTGTGTTTGTTATATATTTGCTTGCTTGTACATATTCATGTCTGTATATATATATATATCTGTTTGGGTTCTTCTGTTTGGCAGGGTGCTACTATTGAGTGGTGAGATAAGTCCTCACCCGGACTTGAGAGCACTTATGATAGGACGATGGTATATTCAAGGAGACTTTGAGGGAGTCAATTCCCGAAAAAGTTGACTTGAGACACCATTAATCAGTTGAGGCCCTCTTGAGAGTTTAGTCATGTTGAACGAGTATATTCGTGAAAACGTTACTACTCTCGACCTAGGTGCCCTTGATATTGAGAACCGTAGTTACCTCTAACCCCACTTGTCCTTTTTAGGATGTAGTCCAAGGACTGTGAGGGAGTCTATTCCCGAATTGGTTGCTACGCGATACTACACTCAGACGAGATTCTCTTGAGAATATTATTGATTACCGAGTCACCCGGGAAGTCGATAATATCCGAAAGATGGGTTGTCGAATCTGGGAACCTTTTAGAACCCTGTTCTACGGTTGATAAACCCATAGTACACACCTTCTTGGGATGGGGAGACCATGACTCGATTAAAGTGATCCCTAAACCTAGAGCTTGTGTGCTTTGTTGTGTGTACATATGTGTGTGCCCGTGTTGTGCATTGCATACATCTCATTGCATCTATTGTTGGTTTCAAGGAACTTAGACGTTCTTTCCTTAGCAAGGATCAATAGAGATCATGGTTTAAAAAAAATGAAACTCTTCAGTTTTTCAAAAAATATTGCAACTTGCCTTTGGTTCCTTGAAACCATTTGGCTTGCATTTTGCATCCCATGCGCATTCACATCTCATTTGTATTTCTCTGTTTTGAGTCTCTTCTTCTTATGTTACTAGAGGATACCTAGCACCTATTCAGGACAATGGCAACAATGAACGAGATTTTGAAGAACCAGGAAGCGTTGAAAGAGGAGATCAAACTCCTCAAAAGCCAGATGAGTTGGATCTTTGAGACCTTGCAAAACTTGATGATGAAGGAAGGGCACGTTCACCCTATGGCGCCCAGAGAAGTTGTCAGTTCCTCGTCTCATGTGTTTATTCCATACCAAGGACATGCCTTTGGCGAAACTTCATACCAATCAACATTTGGTCTCGCGACAGAATGTCATCGGGTGTTTGCCAAAAGAGCGTGTCAGCCTCCAACGGTTGTTTCTCCTCGAGGTTCTCGAAACCAAAACAAGAAGAAGTGCTTTGTCAAAAGAGGCAAGATTAACTACCAGCCTATTCCTGTGCCACTGAGCAAACTCTTCCCACTATTGATGCAGAACAAGTTGGTGACTCCTCGACCTCACAACCCTGTGCCAGGACCTTGTCACAATGCAAATCTGTCTTGTGATTTCCACAAGGGGGCTGAAGGGCATGACTTGGATGGTTGCCGAGCCTTAGAAGCTGTTGTGCAAAATCTGATCCATAACAAGGACTTGATCTTCGAAGAAAGATCACCCGAAGATTGAATGAAAATTCTATACTGGTACCATGGGACATCTAGTTGAAGAATGCAAGGACTTCGAGGAGCGACTGCTAGGTCTGCTAAAGCTGCTGAAACCTCAAGAAGGTAGGTTAGATGCCAATGTATCGACTCTCTAAGCAAAAGGAAAATGATTTGTGAGGTCTCTTAAGGTTCTATATCACAAAGAGCAGGTGATCAATGATGGAAGTGTTCCCCCGCTTGGGCCCGAAAATTGAAGTCTTGTGAAATCAATTTGCCAAAGCTGGCTGTATTTTGCATTTTCAGTTAAACTTTCTTTGAATGTTGAATTTGTATTTGCTTATAAGTTGTTCTACTTTCAAATTGGCAATATTAATGAAATGTTTATGCGTCTTTTGATTAAGACCTTTCGTTTCACTCATTTACTTTTATGTTCATAAAAGCAACAAATTATATCTTTATCTTATTTCATTCCACTTGTCAAATTGTTGTTAAGCAAAGATTGGGGAGGATGATGAAAACATTATATCCATAATTGCCGTGGTATGCTGCTAGTTAAACCTTGCCGATGATTTAAGGCATTATTTCAATTCCCAAACACTGGAGAAATAAGGAAGATAATCCCTCGTTAACCCCTTCGAGCCTAGAAGTAGGAGTTTTCCTTCCTTACAAAAAACCCGTAAATCTCAACCTTGGGGTGGGTAGTTCTCAATTTAACTTGGCTATGCATTCTAATGCAAGCGCTTCATGCAAGACATCAATCAGCTCTCTCAAATCAAGTGAACAAATGTTGTACAAGTTGTTCCCAAAACGATAAATAAGGAAGGATCGTTAAGAAATCCTTAACCGAAGAATGAGCTGAGTCCCTTTCAAGGCAAAAGCTAAGAAAGATGGGAAGCTCATAATCTTTGCCTTATACAAAAGGGGCTTGTATGACAACCAAAAAGAAGAGGTCTCATAACCTCAACAAAGAAGAGGTCTCATAACCTCAACAAAGATAAGAAGAGGTCTCAAAACCTCAACCCAGAAGAAGAGGTCTCATAACCTCAGTAAAGACAAGAAGAGGTCTCAAAACCTCAACAATAAAGGGTAAGCAAATGCTGCAAGGGAGTAATGACTATCCAAGGTGTCTGAATCATCATCAACTATCATCAGTTCAATTCCTAGCCTATAGGAACCTGAATGTATAGCCTGAGTTAACTGAGCGTAGGATTGGAGTTCATCACGAAGATTGGGTAGGGACAAACAAACTTTGAGCCTTTATCTTTTGTTTCATAAACCGTGAACCAAGCCACGTTACAACCCTTAAAAGACCTAATTGAGGTAAGGTTGTTTTGAAAGCATACTACAGCAAGGTTGATTAAATTGACTCCTAATGATCTTTGCTAAATGTGTGTGTGTTGATCACAAAATATGTCATTCTGTAAATGACCAGATATGCGTTGTGTTTGATTATTTACTCACTCCACTGTGTTGTTTCCATCAATAAACTTTGATTTCAAAAGCTTGCATGAATTTTGCATTAAAATTGCCAATTTTTAATGAACAATACTTGTTTGCAAAATAATTCAATATCAAAGGAATCCCGACAAATGCAGCCAGATAGGGAATTTGACTTGATAAAGGGCTTAGTCTGGGGCATCTCCTCCGTAGATCAAGCATCCTAAGAGCTACTGAATCAGGGGAAGAACCTTTCAAAGTTCTGAATATTGGGACAAGCCTTCTTGAGGTCATCTTATGCCAAGTTTGTTTCAAGGCAAGGACTACCAAAGACCCACCAACAGGGGCAAGTTTGTCCCCCAGTTATTTATACCGCAGTCTAAGTACTTTGTATTGCGAATACAGTTAAACTGGGGCAGTTATGACGAGATCAGTTAATCAGAAGCAGTCAAATCGAGATTCAGTAAATCTCTAAAAAGTCAATGACATCTCCTCCACAGATCAACCAAGCTGACAGGGGCAAGTTTGTTCCCCAGTTATCAATAACCAGTCTGAAGCACAAGTTCAAGGACCTTGTTGTGTAAATGCAGTCAATCTGGGGCAGTTTTTCCGAAATTCATGAAACTCTCCAAGAGTTTGAAGATATTGAAGCCTCTTGTATTTCAATTCTTCTGTAAATTCCTCTTGGTATTTTCTGATAGACCATGTACTCCGGGGCAGATGAGTTATGCATAACTACTCTGTTCTTGTGATTTCCTTTGCCAGCTCTCTAGTAAGTTGTTACTTCAGCTAATCTTGGCTATTCTCCTTGGATTTCCTCCTCTAGTAAAGAAATCAAGCTCATGATGGCAACCCTAGTAAAGTCATGACGCTATACCCCAAGTGGATCACTTTTTCCCCCAGAGAAGTTTGTAACCTTGAAGTAGTGTTGCTGATTCTTCTTATTCATCCCCAGTAATGGTCCAATCTGTTGAGGTTGGCTGGGTATCCTTGTTGAGATGTTTATTTCATCTCCAGTCTCGCTTCTCTTTGTCTGTTTTGTCAATATAAGCATAAATATGGCATATGTGCATTCTCATATGCATAGCATCTTAGCATCTCTGCTACCCTGTTTTGGTGTTTACCTGTTTTTGTTCACTTTGGTGTTTATCTCCCCAAGTGACTGGGTTTGTCTATTCTCTCCAATAGAGTCGTCAGCCCTAGGCATAAAGTGCTCATTCTTTCTATATTCCCCACAAAGTTTGATTCTCATGGATGATGGTTGGTTTAGTTATCTTTTCCATATTTGGATAAGATAGGTCCCTATTTGAGTTCATTCCTCAATGTTTGGAGTCTTGTTTGACTGTTCCTTTCTAGCTTGTCCCTAGATCGAACTTTAGTCCCTGGCAGGTGTGGTTTCCGAGCCTATCTTGAATGTGCATTTATTTTGCACAGTATCTCGCACAGATCCTCATGGAAGACAAAATTATTTCTCCAGCAGTGTTGTAATATCAACATCCCTTTGGAATTTATACCCAGCAACAAGTGGCAATCTCCTTGAGAAGCTTGCATTGCTATCATTACCTCTACAACGATAAGTGGTAATCTCTCCCGAGAAGCTTATCCGTCCTTAGTTTTATTCATACTTCTACAGTTACCAATGGTGTTACCTTCAGTCAGCCACTTTCCATCAACCCATTTGATGTGATCCCTGTTCGAGGTGTTCTTCCCGTCAACCCTTTTAATGATTCCAGTTGGTTTTCATTCCGTCAATCCTTTGACGTGGATGATGTTTGGTGATCCATTTCATTCCGTCAATTCTTTGACGAGGTGTCTCTTCGATGAAATCAATTTCTTGATTCTGTCAATCCTTTGACACAGATGATGTTATATGTATTAATCTCTTTCCGTCACCCTTTTGACGATGCGTTCCGAGCTCAGGTTGTGTACCTTCGGATATGTTTTGGCCTCTTTACGTCTACCCTTTTGACGATGTGTCCCGAGCTCAGGTAATGTACCTTCGGATATGTGTTGGTCTCTTTCTGTCTACCTTTTTGACGATGTGTTCCGAGCTCAGGTTATGTACCTTCGGATATGTTATTGTTCCTTGCCGTCAACCCATTTTGACGATGTGAACCTTGGTCAACTATGAACTAAAACCTCAGGTCACCTATGAAACTAAAGTCCAGTAATTGCTGGCATTGTTTGTTTCCGGTCAACTGTGAACCTAAACATCACTTCAGGTCAACTATGAACCTTGGTCAGCTATGAACCAAAACCTCAGGTCACCTATGAACCTAAAGTCTAGTAATTGCTGGCATTGTTTGTTTCAGGACAACTGTGAACCTAAACATCACTTCAGGTCAACTATGAACCTTGGTCAGCTATGAACCAAAACCTCAGATCACCTATGAACCTAAAGTCTAGTAATTGCTGGCATTGTTTGTCTCAGGTCAACTGTGAACCTAAACATCACTTCAGGTCAACTATGAACCTTGGTCAACTATGAACCAAAACCTCAGGTCACCTATGAACCTAACATCCAGTAATTGCTGGCATCGTTTGTTTCAGTTCAACTGTGAACCTAAACATCACTCCGGTCAACTATGAACCCAGGTCAGCTATGAACCTAAAACCCTGGTCAACTATGAACCTTGGTCAGTTATGAACTAAAACCTCAGGTCAGTTATGAACCTAAAGTCCAGTAATTGCTGGCATTGTTTTTTTCTTGGTCAGCTATGAACCAAAATCCCAGGTCAGCTATGAACCTAAAACTCCGGTCAACTATGAACCTTGGTCAGCTATGAACCAAAACCTCAGACCAGCTACGAACCTAAAGTCCAGTAATTCCTGGCATTATTTGTTTCTTGGTCAGCTGTGAACCAAAACATCAGGTCAACTGTGAACCTCAATCTAGGCCCAACTCATTTTGGTGTCTTAAGTCCAGTCTTTACTGGCAAACCAACTCAAATTGGTATCCTATCTAAATCATATTGGTTTTTAATGACATTTTATTTCCAAGTCCAATCATTGTTGGCACTTTAATCTTGTTCCCAGCAGAGGTTCGGTCATTATCAATATCTCTTTAAAAGTCCTTGTGATCTTCATCATTTGGCGCACGCAAAGCTTGTGTTTGTCTCTGTCTTTTCTGGATTTTCTTGAAGATCCCGTTTGAACTCTTCCATATAAGAAATCCCCAGAAAATCTTTGTAGAATGTCTATCCTCTTATTTCAAGTTGATCCCCAGTGGAGATCAGGTATTCTTTCTAGTTTCATGCCCAGTAAGAATGTGTTTTATTTCCCCAGTGTCGTCCGGTCACCTATGAACCTGTCGTCCATCTCTCTGGATCTTCCCTAGTGGAGAACACCTCTCTGGCTCCTATTTCCAGTGAGGACCTGTGGGATTTCCCCCTTTATTTTTCTATCCCCAGTGTTTCCTCAGAGTCTCCCTAGCGAGTCTCTTTTGTTGGTCAGACTGTATCCCCAATGAGTCTTCCTTGTGGATATTAACCTTCATCCCTCCCCAATAAAGCTCACCTGTGGTTGTTTGCTCTTTATCTCTGGTGTCTTATTTGTCTTCATCTTTGCACTATCATGGCATCATATCATCATACTAGAAGTTCATGGCATGTCAACAGTTGCATGTCTGTTGCCTGTCCTTAATATCTGCATTCCATCTAAGGGCAAAATTTTCGGTTTGCTATATTTAAATACCTTTTCACCTTGATGTCCCGAGGATTTCCATTCCTCGTGCCATCCAGTAAAGTTATTTAAACAGGGGCAACTGTTATACCCCAAATTTTACCCCTTAGATGTCATAACATATTGCACTTACATTTAGGGTTCAATCATCTGTGCATTGTTAACTAACCACCATATCTTGCTAGTTTGTTCTTTCATGTGAAAGCCAGGGTTTGTACAGGAAAGAGAACAAAAGTCAATAAGCCAGACTCTCACATGTTTCAAGGTCTCCTAAGACACTCCTTGGCTCCATGCAATCATCACAAATGTTCACTAGTTGATTGAGAATGGTATGTGACGTCATTTGTTCAAGAAAGACAACAGAGGCTCCCAAGTGCAACCATTTGGCCTTGGAGGCTAATTATGAAGTTCTCCAGTCATATGCCTTGATCTCATGAGATTGGGTTAAGAGAGATCAAGAAGAAACTATCTCGTCAAGATTTACAAGAATTAGGGTTTCAACATGAAGAATCATTGAAGAACCTTTTTGTAATTAGTCAATGCCTTGATGGGTTCACCAACCATTTGAGCTCACATACATCCAAGAGGTCTTATTCAACAAGGAATCAAGTGTATTTGTCTCCCATTACAAGTACCATGAGCCACAAGTTCATCATACCCCAGATTAGGGTTTTGGTCAAGAAAGTCAACCATTGTCTTTGGTGTCTTTTCTTGAAATGCAAGTTTCACACTTAGTGCATAATGATGCATTACCACTTCTGATCACCAAAGCATTTGTGAATGTTGTTTAAAAACTGAAAAAGGAAAGGATGTAGGTGGCACTAGCCATGATGATGTATGGCGCCTGCCATGATGTGTGTGGCACTTGCCATGAAGCATTGCGCCTGCCATGATGTGTGTGGCACTTGCCATGAAGTAATATAGCGCTTTCCATGATGTTATATGGCGACTACCACGGTTTCCATAAGCTGCACACTTAAAATGTTGTGTTTTAAATAAATTAATGCAAGTGGATGCATGAGAGAGAAACTTTTTCAAGAGCATGGTCATTCCAACTTTCTCTTACAGCTTGGAGCCTTGTTCCAATCAAATCAGAACACAAAATCAAACCAAACCCTATCCTGATCAGTGACTAGTGTTTGTGAAGACTTTTGGCTCAGCTGCTAGCTCACACGAGGGAAGTTTCCAAAAAGGGCAAAGTTGGCAAGTTGTGCTATTCTGACCATACCTCATGCCCTCAACATTTCCTATAAATAGGGGCTTGGTCTTCACTCAAAAGGACCAGATTCACCCAAACATAAGCTGAATACTCTTCCCGTTTTCTCCCTCACTTACTCTTGCAAATCTACACGAACATGCGTGATTTTTCTGAGTAACCAAGAAGTGGGTTAGAATATTTCTGTAGCAGCTGGCACTTTGAGGGAGAAGAAACTCATCCATTTTCTTTCCAGAACTCATACCTGTGAAGAGGCAGTGGACCTTCTCCACTAGGTAACACACTCTGTTTTACTTCGTTTCCAAAATATCATGATCATTCGCTTCATACTGTTATCATATTTGTTATCTTGTTAATGTCTGATTCTTGAATAAATTTTGCAAATCATATTGTGTGAATTTGTTTGTTTTATCGTGAACTGGGTTCGTGATTTTTGTTTGAAAACTAAACAAGGAAAAGAAGATCATGGCACCCGCCATGCTTTAAGATGGCATTGGCCACACTTTGGTGGCACTGGCCATGACCCATGGCGCTTTCCATGAAGGTATGTGGCGCCTGCCATGCTCATTGGCCATTTACATGGTGCCTGCAATGCACTATGATGGCATTGGCCATGGCTTTATATGGCACTTGCCACAAAACATTGCACCTGCCATGAGTGTGTGTGGCGCCTGCCATGACTTTCATGGCACTTGCTTTGCCTTGTGTGGCGACTGCTATACTGTAACACTTAACTTAGTTTTTTTTATATAATTCCACTTCTCATGGTCATTTTATTTTCTTGTTTGTTTCTAAAAATTTCAAGACAAAAAAAAAAATGCATAACCTTATATTTAATTCTTGGACTTTTTTTCTGAAAAATCATCAACTGTTTCTTGAAGACTTTTAAGAATTTTTTGAGTATTATGTGGCATATGAGATGTTTGTTTGAGAGTTGTTCCTTGACTTGGATAAAGTCATTCTGTTAGGATGTTGTTTGTACGTCTTGGCCTTAGTTGCTAAGTTTCATCACTTGACATGTCTCTGATTTGAAAACTTTGAGGATATTATCTCTGCCATACTTATGTGGTCACTTATCCACGATTGCCATGTTCATACTTGGAATTTTATTTCATATATTGGTTAATGATTACCATCTTTGAATTTTTGATCTCATATTGTTCACTTAAATTCAATCCTCTTTAACTCTTGTTCACAAGATGCTATCTTCCCCTCCTTCCAAAGGAAAGTCTCTCTATTGACCTCAAAGTCATAGATAGCTCGTTTTTCTCCTTTGACCTCATAGTCATAGGATCCCACCTTGGCCTCCTAAGAGCCACCTCTTACCTTTGACCTCATAGGGTTCCTCCTTGGCCTCCTAAGAGCCATTTCCCTCCTTGACCTCATAGTCATAGGACATCCTTACTCTTGGCCTCCTAAGAGCCATCTTCTCCTTTGACCTCATAGTAATAGGTGGTCATCATCCTTGCCCTTGGCCTCCTAAGAGCCATTCATCTTACAACTTAGAATTAAGTTAGAGTTCTTAGAATCTACGTGAGACTCATCACCTTGAGTATTCACTTCACCCCATCACAACTTAGACTTAGAGAGTTTCATAAACTCTATATGAGCTCATACTCATTCCCCCTTGGAACTTTGGGCATAGTCAATGGTTCATCACCCTTAGTTAGGTGAACTACGGTTGCTCTGATTCTTTAGTCAAATACTGAAATTCTGGTACATATGTGCGATGTCTCGTGCAATGTCACAACATCGCAATCTGCTATATGTACAAGGCAATAATAGTAACAGTAAATCAACACAAGGATTATTCACCCAGTTCGGTTCAACAACCTACATCTGGGGGCATACCAAGCCAGGAAGGAAGTCCACTATTAGTAGTATCAAATTACAGACTCAACAGACCAGTTGACAATCTACCTAATTCAATCACCACCCAATGACCCTTCTATCTAAGTCCTCCCTAGATAAGAGACTCCATCTCACTCCCAATCATCGTAATGATGTCTAGCAGTCAACATCTCCGCCACTGCATTAACAGCTTGATTACCAACAACTTTTCAAACACAGAAAAGTAGAAGTCACACTTCCATGACACACCTTGAAGTTGCTTCAAAGCTTCCTCCAAGAACAATACAATACTCATTACCTACAGATTTCTGGGTAAGAACACAGTGACCATCTCACAACCCGAGTGGTTCACTTAGACTAATCCCTAATGATCTACATCTTGGACCCGTACCTCTTCTTAGGTTACATTCATTCTATTTATAATATAATCCCAACTGGATTTGGGCCTTCAAATCATATCAAATCTTCTGTAACAAATCTGCAACAGATCCTGCATCTAAATAGATCTTCAATCAAATCTTCAATAATTAACTCTGAATATTCTCCATATCTTTATGCTTTAAATTCGCAACAAACTAATCTTCTTCATAACTGATTGTACCAGGAAATTCGCATTCAATCTAACTGACAGATCACCTTAAATCAACATAATAAACGCAGCCCATTACAGCCTGATGTTTTTAATGTTCTGGTATAGTGATGTTAAGACATCGCATGTGACATCACTCTTCAGCACTTTACCTCTTCAACAATATTCACAAACCAGAATGTTAGCCAAAACATACCAATACTGTTGGAAGCTCATGTTGCAACATCAACCATGACATCAGCATTGTTTTAACAAAATTTTTGCCAATTACAAGAACTTACAATCTCCCCCTTTGGCTAATTTTGGCTAAAACAAATATATAAACATTACAACTCAGATTACAGCAGCAATTACAACCCTACACTACTGTTAGACGTCATCTGATCCTAACAATAAACAACAGTAGCTACTATGTACTGCATCCATGGAGAATCATCTTCTTGGCTAATTCTGAATCACATCACCATATAACAGCAACTCCAGGTAGCACATCAGGAGGTGCACATGAGGAAGAAGATATCCAACACTCCCCCTTAATACAACACATTTCTTTTTTCCTTTCAACTCAGACCCGGAGTAAATGTAGAAGACTCCTCCAGAAAAGAAATGTTTGTCTATTCATCAAAGACCAATGGTGGCATAAGATAATTCTGCACACCTTCATTGATCAGACACTGGGTTTAATCTGTGGCATAAGATGAAACTTAAGAAGTATCAATCTATTAACCTAGGTAACTCAGAACACAGGTCACAACTGTGTTCATAACTCAGGACACAAGTCACAAAGAACTCCACACCATCTTGAGGATAAGACCTCCTTCTGCAACAACTGGAACTGCAGACTCCAGACATACCATCTGCGCAAACCATATAGTGCGCAAACCATATAGTCCATCTCTTCCCTTTCTCCCCCTTTTTAGCCACAAATTGGCAAAGGAAACCCTCACAGAACTAGACCCAAGAAGTTCTCACCCAAACACGAATAAACGCCATAAGACATATGAGATAAGAACACTCACTGGCTGAAGGAGAACAAAATAACCCCTATAAATAGCTGACCAGTAACTTTGGAATTAACGAGCCTTGAATAAGTCAAGGTTCTTGGTCCAAGAAACACTATTTTAGGTATCAAAAACAACATTGAAATTCAATGCCTACCTTCCAAAAACTGCCTTGACTGCCTTAAATATTTCACAACTGATTCTTACCATAAATTAGGCCAATAACGCTCCATGCATAGGCAGAGACACGTGTTTTGCCTTATCCTTGCACTACTGACCAAAACAATTCCTTGTCTGGCTCTAGAGAAACATGTCCTATTCCATGTTCTGACATCGTATCAGACATTGTCTGCTGGCCCCCAACATTAACACTCCAAGATACTTTGAAAGATTCCAAAAACACAAGCACGCCATCTATTGATCCGCACAACACACAACCCTTTCTAGATTCCTTTAGACCAACCGAAAAAGAAGATCAACTCCCCCTATCTAAGATAACCAGTGCACCTTTGCAAGAAGAACACCTTAAATGAATGGAAAACATAAGACTCATCTTCATGTCTTCAAGAGCGCACCCTCTGTTCAACTCTCCTGCTGAACGCATTCACTTAAAGTTTAATCCTCAAACAATCCAAAAATCACATGATTCCCTATTGATTGGTTATCTTCTCATACTCCAAAACTCACATCTTGCCAAGCTGATCAATTTCTCTCAGGAATAAACCTCTTAATCTAGACATAGTCTTCATTCATCCTGTCAGGAATGCTTCACACAAATATCCACAAGTTCTGAGGCACAAGTACACTGCCTTCCACTACACTTTAAGTCAAGCCCTCTTACTTTGAACACACACCTAGACAAGTGTAACATCTCCCAAAAAAAACCCTACTGAGTTCTTCCAGAGATTGCAGAGAAAAGCAAATTCTCCCAGACACTGACAAAGCTGCCCTTCAGACTTTTCTTCAGAAGCATGTGTGCATATGATTCAACCAATATGCTTCACATGGCTAGAATCATTCATGTCTACACCGACATGTCATCCAACAGCCTAATGTCATAACATGTTATCTGACATTATATCCTCACAAGATTCAACCAAACTTCACAATCTTGATCAGCATGTAATCTTCACATTATATGTACCTTTGCAGCAAAATCCATAGACAAGTACTCCCTCAGTCATGGTTAACTAATGCTCATTTGAGCACACTTCTGAGCACATGCATTTTGGAACCACTGTCCTTTTCTCTAAAAGCAGTCATTCTCTATCATACTCTTCATCTTCAGACTTCCTGATCTACTTCAGTCTTCTCTACATTCTTCATCCAAGGCAGACCTTCTACTTCATCATTCTCCCGTATGACTATGTAGATGCTCCTTAGGCATAATGTAGGCACCAAGCTCCTGAACCAGAGCAAAATCATCCTTCACCAAGGATATTCAACCAGATAATGTCCCAACACAAGTTGAAACATCTGCTCCACACCAAGATATCATCACCATGATTCTTGATATGCTCCACCAACTAGACTTACTATCCAAAGAACTAGAGAATTAAACTCTCATCCACCTTCAAGAAGAATAATCTCCTTGAGTCTTCAACTCATCACCTTTCTGCCCAAGAGTAACTTGTTCCAAGACAATCCTCACTAATAACCAGCTGCCACAATCTTGATTCTTCGAATCCACTTCTGAGATCAACCAAATGCCACATTTTGACCTTTTTCAGGTATGTCAGCACTCTCAAAAAGATATCATGATCCACCCAGGAAACTTGATCTTCAAGTCACATGTTCCACTTGCTCACACTTAGACTCCCTAAGCCATGGTCATGTAACATCTTCTCCTTCCTGCAGCTCCCGCAAACTGCCATGAGAACGATCTTTTTGAAGCATCCTATTGTTCATTCCTGTAGATCACCCTCTCATTAGCTGATGTGCCACATCACCAGCTGAGACTCCTGATGTTAAGCTAGATGTCAGAACATTATGTCATCCAACTGTTGAGTTAAGCTCTACCTTCTGCCACTCAGAAGAACCTCCGCCCTTTGCTGAAACAGATTTCCATGCTCTCATAGACTTGATTCAATAATCAAGTTTGAGTAGAGAACCTCCACCCTGCTTAGAAACTCCAAAGACTTCAAACCTACCACACCTGAATCTTCAGAAAATAAGTAGTCCAAGACTACCCCATAGTAATACTAAAGAAAGTCACTTCCCTTAGTAGAGCCGCCAGTAGAAACCCAGAGATAACTGCCACTTATCCTCGACCTTCACAACCAGAGCAAACACCATGCTCCAAACCACTTAGATCAGAAACTGATCCAAGCTGTACCCATCAAGATGTGATGTCTTCATATCTGTCAGCCTCAACACCAGCAGCTTGTCTGACTTTGAGATGTTGGATGTCATCAACATTCCACAATCAATCTGCCTCTTATACTCCAAACTCATCCCAGACAATTTGGATGACACTCCATAGTAACCGATCAACCCCACCAGTTGATACATCTACAAAGTGCTTAACCCTTGAAAATAGCCACATAGAGAAAGGTAAATCCTCAACACTTCTGCCGTCCTGCACTTTTACCTCAGACATATACATAGTCTCCCGTCAATGTATATTGTCGTTAGTTGAATGTACGACCTCAACAATTGTCCAGCTATTTATCACAGGAAACACCATTTGATCTGGTCTGACATCCTTTTCCTGCAGACTTGAGGCACTAGTTGATCCTTCTTTTGCTAATCCACACCACTAATCACTTCAGATTAGGCAGGTGGCTTCACCTGATACTTCACCATGAGCACCCCTAACTTTCTTTGGCTGAGAAAGCAAAGAACTGAAATGATGTTTCAACATCAGTTCTGACATATCTCCTAATCAAAGAGAGTAACTGCCATCCTTCTATAGACAATCTGTTACTTTGAATCCTTCAAGGCACAAAACAGAATGAGCTCAATTGACCACCGGCTGAATTACCCTGCTACTGCACACAAACTCTTGGAAGCAACTCAAAAGTTTTTCAACTTCATAGCTTCATTGATCCTTCAAAACAGCTACAGTCTAATAGGTCTTTGACTTAGCATTTACCAAAAACTTCTAATGTGAAGCACGATGTCGATACATTAGAATTGACATATAAGCCCAGCTTCTTTCTTGATGAAACCACCAAAAAGCTTAAGAGATGACTGATCAAGATCTTCACTCCCGCATGAAATATTTGACAGTGATACTCTTATGCTTTGGCTCTACCCTCTTCTTTTACCATAAGGAATCACTGTTCCGGACAGATTGATCTTCAATGTTTGATTTGAACTGAAACATCCATGTCATAAGATCCATTCACTTTTTGATCACTCAATCCTTAAGTATCTTTGAAGCTGTCCTGCAGAGAATATCCTGCTGAGGAGACCAAACCCTAATGGCTTTCCAAGAGAATCATTCATGGAATCTCACTACAAGAGATACAAAAATCAACCAGGGTACCAGGCAGCGGAACTACTCCTCAACAACCTTCAGGCACTATCCAAAAATCCTTGCACACCACGTGCTAACAATATTCTATCATGAATAGTCCATCCATCACCAAAGGGATCACACAAACAACTAAATGAGCTAACCAAGTCCATAACACAACAAAACTATCTTCCTTGCTCATGAACCAGAAAGTAACTTCCCTAGATCTCATCCAGAAACAGACAGGATGCCTGCTCTGATACCAATTGAAATTCTGGTACAGATGTGTGATGTCTCGTGCAATGTCACAACATCGTAATCTGCTGTATGAACAAGGCAATAATAGTAACAGTAAATCAACACAAGGATTGTTCACCCAGTTCGGTTCAACAACCTACATTTGGGGGCATACCAAGCCAGGAAGGAAGTGCACTATTAGTAGTATCAAATTACAGACTCAACATACCAATTGACAATCTACCTAATTCAATCACTACCCAATGACCCTTCTATCTAAGTCCTCCCTAGATAAGAGACTCCATCTCACTCCCAATCATCGGAATGATATCTAGCAGTCAACATCTCCGCCACTGCATCAACAGCTTGATTACCAACAACTTTTCAAACACAGAAAAGTGGAAATCACACTTCCATGACACACCTTGAAGTTGCTTCAAAGCTTCCTACAAGAACAATACAATACTCATTACCTACAGGTTTCTGGGTAAGAACACAGTGACCATCTCACAACCCGAGTGGTTCACTTAGACTAAGCCCTAATGATCTACATCTTGGACCCGTACCTCTTCTTAGGTTACAATCATTCTATTTATAATATAATCCCAACTGGATTTGGGCCTTCAAATCATATCAAATCTTCTGTAACAAATCTGCAACAGATCCTGCATCTAAATAGATCTTCAATCAAATCTTCAATTAAATCTTCAATAATTAACTCTGAATATTCTCCATATCTTTATTCTTTAAATTCGCAACAAACTAATCTTCTTCATAACTGATTGTACCAGGAAATTCGCATTCAATCTAACTGATAGATCACCTTAAATCAACATAATCAGCGCAGCCTATTACAGCCTGATGTTTTTAATGTTCTGGTATAGTGATGTTAAGACATCGCATGTGACATCACTCTTCAGCACTTTAACTCTTCAACAATATTCACAAACCAGAATGTTAGCCAAAACATACCAATACTGTTAGAAGCTCATGTTGCAACATCAACCATGACATCAACATTGTTTTAACAACATTTCAGCCAATTACAAGAACTTACAAATACGTAGGCACAAGATGCGACGTCTTATGGAGCATACTTAGTGTATATACCCTTATGTCTTTACCTTTAGCACTTAGGTCTTTTACCTTTACCTTAGCACATTTCTCTTAGCAAGCAAACATAACATAACACAATACTAACAAGAGGTTCCTGTAGAGTACTACAGATACTTAGGGTGCTAATACGTTCCCTTAGTATAACCAACCCCCGATCCCCGATCTCTTAGCTGTGTCTTTACATGGTGCAAAATGTTTTTCTTTCGATCTTTACCCTTTCCTTTGGATAAATTAAAGCTCGGTGGTGAATTTCAAAGATGTGTGATTCAAGTTAATTAATAGCTTGATATCCAATTCTCACCGCAACAAAGATCATGAGAGATGGCTAGATAGGAAGAACAAGAGATGGAGGATGCGCTAGAAGCTCGAATATTCTTGCATGAAGAATCACTTGCAGAGTCCCAAGCCTCTTTTGCTAGACAACAACAACTTAGAGTCGAAGTTGAGCAAATGTTACCTAATGACTAGAGGAGGACCTACAGAGAGCTACTAAAGCTTAGGGAGTGTGTACACCTCCAAGATCAAGATCATGAAGTCTTAAGAGCTTAAGTCCTATAATTACAGGGAGAAGTCCAACATTTGAGGAAGCTTGCCAATGCTGCCTAAGTCATAGTGCAAGAACAAAGCGACAAGGTTGGAGCATGGAGGATGTAACACCCTAAAATAATTAGAATATTTATTTAATTTATTTATTATAAATATTCGTGATTTTCAGTGAATTTTGGTGAAATATTTTGATGTCTGATGATTTGTGTTGGGGGGGGGGGTATTGTTGATGTTAAGAGGGTGTTGAGGATATTTAGAAGTATATGATTTATTAGAATTATTTTGATAATAGTAATAGTGGATAATGTGAATATCTAATTATTATTATTTTAAATAATTAATTAGAACACTAAGGGCAAGATGGTAAATTTAGGTGAATTAAGTGAGGATAAAGTTGGGAAGACATATTAAGGGTCCTAGGGGTAAGTTGGACAAAAGGGGAAATAGAGGAGAAAAAGGAATTCATTTGTACGATCGTGAAAGTTGAAAAGAGAGCTATGAGGAAAAGGAGAAGAGAAAGCTATGGCTCAGAGGGATTTCGGAAGAACTCAAGAGGAGGAATCAAAATCGATTTGTCTAAGGTATGGGGAGTATTACTTTTCATTGTAATGGATATAGAGTGTAGATGTAGGTAGTTAGTTTTGGGGATTTTGAGAAGGGTGAGATTATGATGAATTTGGGGTTTTGAGTTGTAAGAGATAATATGTGTGAAACTCGCTATGATGTGTTGTTGCTATTGTGTTGATTGCATTGTGATTTATGAGTATTTTTTGACTGAATTGTGTTGAAATCACAAGCCATTTAGGGTCTGAATAGGTGCAAACTCGCAATTGAGAAGTTGCAGGTTCACGTATTTTTGCCGGGCGAACTCTCATTTTGCTGGGCGAAGCATTTTCGCCCCAGCCTCACGAGGCGAAAGTGGGAGCGAGGAGAGGGTGAAAAATGAGTGCTTCTGGTTTTTGTATGGAGGAGGGGATTCGTCCCTGCTTCGCTGGGCGAAACCCAGGCGAGCGAGTTGCTTCGCCGGACGAGCACCAGGCGAGCAGGAGCAATAGTTTTATTTATTTTCTTTCTTTTTCTTTTCTTTTGTTGTGATGTCCCGTGCCCTTGTTGTTCGTATGCCTTGAGTGGTTGACGTGTTGTATTTTGATGAGTATAACATGTTGATTTGTGATGTAATATAAAGACTTGTGATGCATAATGATGATATAATACCATGATGTTTTGATGAATTTTCATGAATGATGATGCAACTTGACGACCCTGTGACGATGTTGATTATGACGTAGTGCATCATGTATTCATAGAATAGTAGGACTTCGGTCTAGTGTTGTTGATAGAACTTCGGTCCAGTGTTGTTGATATGACTTCGGTTCGATGTTGGCTTCAATCCCATTGTGCGGATTGAGGTGTTTATGTTGTGATCTGGTTCTTGTGTAGAATCGATCCTATTGGTGGGGATATTTGGAGGGTGATGGCCCAGTGTCCATCAACATGTTGATTTGGTACCACATGCATGAGTCTATGTTGTTGCATTTCATGTTATGTGGCATTGCATCTATGTGAATGACTGTTATTATTGATGAGGTGATTTTAAAATGATGTGTGATGATGCTGTAACTTAAGTGATGCTTTGGTGATGAGTTGTTGGTTTGATGACTTTATGAACAAATATGTATATATGATACTATGATATGAAGGTGTGAGTATAATACTTGGCAAATGATGATGCATGGATTTCATGATGATTGTTGTTTTTGGTATGATGAATGCTATCTTAATATATCTTATCTTTATGTCTTGTATAATGATTTGTGATTACTCACCCT
Organism: Lathyrus tuberosus; assembly: GCA_022829125.1. Taxonomy (NCBI): domain Eukaryota; kingdom Viridiplantae; phylum Streptophyta; class Magnoliopsida; order Fabales; family Fabaceae; genus Lathyrus; species Lathyrus tuberosus. The sequence continues at coordinate 1,860,547 of JALAZF010000229.1, forward strand.
GCCTGTTTGAATATTGCCTCCACGTGGGTAACGTGCAAGTGATCAGGATTAGCTCGTGGTGCGTGAAGAATTAACCTTGAAGTATTTTGGTCATTTCTGTTAATTAGAGGGTCTTGCTCTGATATGTAACATCGGGTTGGGGCGTTTGAGTCAAACCATTGTGTACTTTTGTTGTTGCCATCGTGAGGTTATGAGTATTTTTTTAAACCCTTTGAGTTATAAATTATGCTGATGATTTTGAATCTTTCTGCTGCTTAGTAATTGATTGAAATTATGATGAATGGAATCCGTGTTACGGAGTAAGACGTTATTGTGATTTTATGACAAAATGTGGCACCCTTGCGGTGATATACTCTGATATAATTATTTTTAATTATCGTGAATGCTTGTGGGGTAGAAGGGTGTTACATTAGTGGTATCAGAGCAGGTCGGTTTGTCCGACCAGGTTTGTAAGATGTCAGTCCCCTATCAGTCGATGGGTGTGAGTACACTGTCGATGAATTGTTTTCTTCTAACGTTGTTGATGATGTGCAGAATGGCTGGAAGAAACGACCATGCTATTGGTGATGCATTGGAATCACTTTCTCAAGTGATGGCTCAGAACAATCGGAATAGAGGGGCTCCTGATGAGTTTCATGCTTTGGGGAAGTTCCAGAGGAACAATCCGCCAACTTTCGTGGGCACTCATGACCCAGATGGTGCACAGAAGTGGCTTATGGTGATTGAAAAGATCTTCCGAGTGATGGCGTGTACTGACGCTCAACATGTACAGTTTGGTACTCACATGCTGTCAAAAGAAGTTGAGGATTGGTGGGATAACACACGTCAGAGGCTGGAGGATGTTGGTACTGGGATAACATGGGCTGTATTCAAGAGGGAATTTTTGGGGAAGTATTTTCCTGAAGATGTTCGTGGCAAGAAGGAGATAGAATTCCTTGAATTGAAGCAAGTAAAAATGGCTGTGGCAAAGTATGTGGCAAAATTTGAGGTGCTGGTGAAGTTTTGCCCACATTACAACCGTGCTGATGCAGAGATGTCTAAATGTCTCAAGTTTGAGAATGGGCTGAGACCAGAGATCAAGCATGGTATTGGATACCAACAGATTCATAGGTATGCTAAGCTGGTGGATAAGAGTAGGATCTTTGATGAGGATAATCGAGCTCGATCTGCTCACTACAAGCATCTTAGTGAGAAGAAAGAGAAGGGGAAGTTTAGAGGAAAGCCTTATGTGACTCCAGCTAATAAAGGGAAACAAAAGTTTTTAGATGGGAAGAAGACAAGTGGGGGAGTAGCTCCTGCTTCTGTTAAGTGTTACAGGTGTGGCGAGCAAGGCCACCGTGCTGAAGTTTGCAACAATAGTGTGTTGAGGTGTTACAGATGCGGTAAGAGAGGCCATAGAGTTACCGATTGCAAGGATGAAGGTCTGACTTGTTTCAACTGTGGTGACCATGGTCACATCAGTACCCAATGTCAGAAGCCGAAGAAGACTGCTACTGCTGCTCAGACTAATGGTATAGTGTTTGCTTTGAGTGGTTCAGAAGTTCCCAAGAAGGATAACTTAATTCGAGGTACTTGTTTTATTCATGATGTTGAGTTGGTCGCTATTATTGATACAAGTGCTACTCATTTGTTTATTTCGCTTGAATGTGCTAATATATTGGGTTTAAAATTGTCTGATATGAATGGTAGTATGGTGGAAGAAACTCCTGTTAATGGTTATGTTACTACTACTTTTGTGTGTTCGAGATGTCCTTTGGCCATTTTTGGGAAGAGTTTCGTGATGGATATGGTGTGTTTTCCCTTGCACCAAATCGATGTAATCCTGGGAATGAACTGGTTGGAGTTCAACTATGTTCATATCAACTGTTATACTAAGACCGTGGAGTTTCCCGAGTTTGGTGATAATGGAGAGTTGATGTTCTTGTCTGCTAAGCAAGTAGACAAACTTCTAGAAGACGAATCCTCGATGTTTACACTATTTGCATCGTTGCAAGTTGATCGTAAAACTGCGAGTGTCAAATTACCTGTTGTTTGTGAATTTTCAGATGTGTTTCTGGATGACATAAGTGATTTGCCTCCAGAGCGTGATGTAAAGTTTGCAGTGGACTTGATACCAGGAACGAGTCCGGTGTCAATGACTCCCTACCGGATGTCCGTTTCTGAGTTAAGTGAATTGAAGAAATAATTGGAGGAATTGCTTGAGAAGAAGTTTGTTCGACCGAGTGTTTCTCCGTGGGGTGCTCTTGTGTTGTTAGTTAAGAAGAAAGATGGCAATATGAGGTTGTGTGTTGATTATCGGCAATTGAATAAAGTGACTATCAAGAATAAGTATACACTTCCCAGAATCGACGATTTGATGGATCAGTTAGTAGACGCTTGTGTGTTTAGCAAGATTGATTTGAGGTCTGGTTATCATCAGATTCGTGTTAAGCCTGATGATATTTCGAAGGTAACTTTAAGGACGAGACAAGGTATGACCATTATGAATACACTGTGATGCCATTTGGTGTATCCAATGCACCAGGTGTGTTCATGGAGTATATGAATAGGATTTTTCATGAGTATTTGGATAAGTTTGTTGTCGTTTTCGTTGATGAAATTCTGATATACTCTAAATCTGAAGAAGAGTATGCCGAGCATTTGAGGACTGTGTTGTAAGTATTGAGAGAGAAGAAGTTGTATGCAAAACTGTCGAAGTGTGAGTTTTGGTTGAAAGAAGTGAGTTTACTTGGCCATGCGATTTCAAGTGGTGGATTTGTTGTTGATCCTTCTAAGATTGATGCTGTGTTACAGTGGGAGACCCCGAAGTCTGCTACTGAGATACAAAGTTTTCTGGGGTTGGCAGGTTACTATCGCATGTTTATAGAAGGTTTTTTCTAAGTTGGAATTACCTTTGACCCAGTTGACTCAGAAGGGTCAAGCGTATGTGTGTGATGTTGCATGTGAGGAGAGTTTTGTGGAGTTGTAAAAGAGGCTAATGACCGCCCCGGTATTGATCTTGCCTGATCCGAATAAATCTTTTGTGGTGTATTATGATGCGTCGAAGATGGGTCTTGGTGGAGTATTGATACATAAATGTCAAGTTGTTGCTTATGCTTTGAGGCAATTGAGAGTTCATGAAATGAATTATCCTACGTATGACTTAGGGTTGGCAGCTGTGGTGTTCGTGTTAAAAATTTGGAGACATTATCTTTTTGGCTCTAAATTTGAAGTGTTCAGTGATCATAAGAACTTGAAATATCTCTTTGATCAGAAAGAGTTGAATATGAGGCAGAGAAGGTGGTTAGAATTGTTGAAGGATTATGACTTTGATTTGAATTACCATCCTGATAAAGCAAATGTAGTGGCTGATGCGTTGAGTAGGAAGTCATTGCACATGTCGATGTTTATGGTGAGAGAATTGGAATTAATCGAGCAGTTCAGAGACCTGAGTTTAGTATGTGAAGAGACCCCTACCAGTGTGAGGTTGGGTATGTTGAAACTGACTAGTGGTATTCTGGAATAAATTATCGTGGGTCAGCAATCTGACTTGAGGCTGGTTGATTAATCGACCTTGATTAACCAAGGTAATGGAGGTGAATTTCGGATTGATGAGAATGGTGTGATGAGGTTCAGATACAGAGTATGTGTTCCAGATGTTCCAGAAATTAAGAAGAGTATTCTTGAGGAAGGGCATCGGAGTAGATTGAGTATTCATCTCGGTGCTACGAAGATGTACCGGGATTTGCAGAAATTGTTTTGGTGGCCAGGTATGAGGAAGGATATTGCAGAGTTTGTTTACGCGTGTTTGGCTTGTCAGAAGTCAAAGATTGAACATCATAAGCCTTCAGGTATGATGCAACCGTTGAATATTCCATAATGGAAATGAGATAGTATTTCCATGGATTTTTTCTCGGGGTTGTCGAAGACTGCAAAGGGGAATGATTCAATTTGGGCGATTATGGATAAATTATTAAATCGACTCATTTCTTACTGATGAAGATTAATCATTCGATGCAAAAGTTAGCTGAGATGTATATTGGGGAAATTGTGAAGTAACATGGGATACCTTCGAGTATTGTGTCGGATAGACACCCGAGATCTACGTCGAGGTTCTGGAAAAGTTTACAAGATGCTTTGGGTACTAGGTTGAGGATGAGTTCTGCATATCATTTGCAGACGGATGGTCAGACAGAGAGGACTATTCAGTCCTTGGAGGATTTGCTGAGGGCTTGTGTGTTGGACCAAGTAGGATCTTGGGATAGCCATTTGCCGTTGATTGAGTGCACCTACGACAACAATTTTCAAGCTAGTATTAGGATGTCGCTGTATGAAGCTTTATACGGAAGGAGGTGTAGAACTCCATTGTGTTGGTATGAGTCAGGCGAGAGTGCTGTACTAGGACCTGAGATTGTGTAGGAGATGATCGAAAAGATTAAAATGATCCAAGAGAGGATGAGAGCTTCGTAGAGTCGTCAGAAGAGTTATCATGATATGAGAAGGAAAGCACTTGAATTCCAAGAGGGAGATTACGTGTTTTTGTGAGTTACGCCGGTGACTGGTGTGGGACGAGCTTTGAAATCTAGGAAGCTCACTCCACGTTTTGTTGGTCCGTATCAAATTATGCAGAGGATAGGGAAGGTAGCCTATCAGATTGCTTTACCACCGTCGCTTGCGAATTTACATGATTTGTTTCATGTATCTCAGTTGAGGAAATACATTTCGGTACACATTGCATGTGATCCAGATGGATGACATACATGTAAGAGATAACCTGACTGTTGAAGCATTACCTGTGCGGATTGATGGGCGAGAAATGAAACAATTGCAGGGTAAAGACATTGCTTTGGTGAAGGTGTTATGGGGTGGACCAGGTTGTGAGAGTTGGACTTCGGAACGTGATGATCAGATGAGGGAGTCGTATCTGACTCTGTTTCCTTCAGGTAATTTTCAAGGACGAAAATTCTTTAAGTGGGGGAGAGTTGTAACACCCCAAAATAATTAGAATATTTATTTAATTTATTTATTATAAATATTCTTGATTTTCGGTGAATATTGGTGAAATATTTTGATGTCTGATGATTTGTATTGGGGAGGGGGGGGGGGGGGGGGGGGGTATTATTGATGTTAAGAGGGTGTTGAGGATATTTAGAAGTATATGATTTATTAGAATTATTTTGATAATAATAATAGTGGATAATGTGAATATCTTATTATTATTAGTTTAAATAATAAATTAGAACACTAAGGGCAAGATGGTAAATTTAGGTGAATTAAGTGAGGATAAAGTTGGGAAGACATATTAAGGGTCCTAGGGGTAAGTTGGACAAAAGGGAAAATAGAGGAGAAAAAGGAATTAATTTGTACGATCGTGAAAGTTGAAAACAGAGCTCTGAGGAAAAGGAGAATAGGAAGCTAGGGCTCAGAGGGATTTCAGAAGAACTCAAGAGGAGGAATCAGAATCGATTTGTCTAAGGTATGGGGAGTATTACTTTTCATTGTAATGGATATAGAGTGTAGATGTAGGTAGTTAGTTTTGGGGTTTTTGAGAAGGGTGAGATTATGATGAATTTGGGGTTTTGAGTTGTAGGAGATGATATGTGTGAAACTCGTTATGATGTTTTGTTGCTATTGTGTAGATTGCATTGTGGTTTATGAGTATTTTTGGACTGAATTGTGTTGAATTTGCAAGCCATTTAGGGTCTGAACTGGTGCAGACTTGCAACTGAGAAGTTGCAGGTTCGCGCATTTTCGCCGGGCGAACTCTCATTTCGTTGGTCGAAGCATTTTTGCCCCATCCTCGCCAGGTGAAAGTGGGAGCGAGGAGAGGGTGAAAAATAAGTGCTCCTGGTTTTTGTATGGAGGAGGGGATTCGCCCCTGCTTCGCTGAGTGAAACCCAGGCGAGCGAGTTACTTCGTCGGGTGAGCACCAAGCGAGCAGGAGCAGTAGTTTTATTTTTTTCTTTCTTTTCTTTTCTTTTGTTGCGTTATCTTGTGCCCTTGTTGTTTGCATGCCTTAAGTGGTTGATGTGTTGTATTTTGATGAGTATAACATGTTGATTTGTGATGTAATATGAAGACTTGTGATGCATAATGATGATATAATGCCATGATGTTTTGATGAATTTTCATGAATGATGATGCAACTTGACGATCCTGTGACGATGTTGATTATGACGTAGTGCATCATGCATTCATAGCATAGTAGGACTTCGGTCCAGTGCTGTTGATAGGACTTCGGTCTTGTGTTGTTGATAGGACTCCGGTCCAGTGTTGGCTTCAATCCCATTGTGTGGATTGGGGTGTTTATGTTGTCCTCTGGTTCTTGTGTAGAATCGATCCTATTGGTGGGTATCTTTGGAGGGTGATGGCCCAGTGTCCATCAACATGTTGATTTGGTACCATATGCATGAGTCTATGTTGTTGTATTTCATGTTATGTGGCATTGCATCTATGTGAATGACTGTTATTATTGATGAGGTGATTTTAAAATGACGTGTGATGATGCTGTGACTTAAGTGATGCTTTGGTGATGAGTTATTGGTTTGATAAGTTTATGAACGAAGATGTATATATGATACTATGATATGAAGGCGTGAGTATAATACTTGGGAAATGATGATGCATGGATTTCATGATGATTGTTATTTTTGGTATGATGAATGCTATCTTAATATATCTTATCATTATGTCTTGTATAGTGATTTGTGATTACTCACACTGCCTGTTTGAATGTTTCCTCCACGTGGGTAACGTGCAGGTGATTAGGATTAGCTCGTGGTGCATGAAGAATTAGCCTTGAAGTATTTTGGTCATTTCTGTTGATTAGAGGGTCTTGCTCTGATATGTAACATTGGATCGGGATGTTTGAGTCGAACCATTGTGTTCTTTTATTGTTGCCATCGTGAAGTTATGAGTTCTTGTTTTTTTAAACCCTTTGAATTATAAATTATGCTGATGATTTTGAATTTCTTCCGCTGCATAGTAATTGATTGAAATCATGATGAATGGAACCCGTGTTACGGAAAAAGATGTTATTGTGACGACACCCTTGCGGATATATACTCTGATATAATTGTTTTTAATTATCGATAATGCTTGTGGGGTAGAAGGGTGTTACATTAGTTGTATGAGAGAAGGTTGGTCTGTTCGATTAGGTTTGTATGATGTCAGTCCCCTGTCAGTCGATGAGTGTGTGTACACTTTCGATGAATTGTTTTCTTATAACGTTGTTAATGATGCGCATAATGGCTGGAAGAAACGACCGTGCTATTGCTGATGCGTTGGAATCTCTTGCTCAAGTGATGGCTCAGAACATTCAGAATGGAGGGTCTCTTGATGAGTTTCGTGCTTTGGGGAAGTTCCAGAGGCACAATCCGCCAACTTTCGTGGGCACTTATCAACCAGATGGTGCACAAAAGTGGCTTAGGGTGATTGAAAAGATCTTTCGAGTGATGGCGTGTAGTGACGCTTAACAGGTACACTTTGGTACTCACATGCTGTCAGAAAAGCTGAGGATTGGTGGGATAACACATGTTAGAGGCAGGAGGATGTTGGTACTGGGATAACATGGGCTGTATTCAAGAGGGAATTTTTGGGGAAGTATTTTCCTGAAGATGTTCGTGCAAGAAGGAGATAGAATTTCTTGAATTGAAGTAAGGAAACATGACTGTGGTAGAGTATGCGGAAAAATTTGAGGCGCTGGTGAAGTTATTCCCGCATTACAACCATGTTGATGCAGAGATGTCTAAATGTCTCAAGTTTGAGAATGGGTTGAGACCAGAGATCAAGAAGGGTATTGGATACCAACAGATTCGCCGGTATGCTGAGCTAGTGGATAAAAGTAGGATCTTTGATGAGGATAATCGAGCTCGATCTGCTCACTACAAGCATCTTAGTGAGAAGAAAGAGAAGGGGAAATTTAGAGGAAAACCTTATGTGACTCCAGCTGATAAAGGGAAATAAAAGGTTTCCGATGGGAAGAAGACAAGTGGGGGACCAGCTCCTGCTTCTGTTAAGTGTTACAGGTGTGGCGAGGAAGGCTACCGTGCTGAAGTTTGCAACAATAGTGTGTTCAGGTGTTACAGATGTGGTAAGAGAGGCCATAGAGTTACCGATTGAAAGGATGAAGGTCTGACTTATTTCAACTGTGGTGAACAGGGTCACATTAGTACCCAGTGTCAGAAGCCGAAGAAGACTGCTACTACTGCTCAGACCAATGGTAGAGTGTTTGCTTTGAGTGGTTTAGAAGTTCCCTAAAAGGATAACTTGATTCGAGGTACTTGTTTTATTCATGATGTTGAGTTGGTCGCTATTATTGATACGAGTGCTACATATTATTTTATATCGCTTGAATGTGCTAATAGACTAGGTTTGAAATTGTGTGATATGAATGGTAGTATAGTGGTAGAAACTCCTGCTAATGGTTATGTTACTACTACTTTTGTGTGTTCGAGATGTCTTTTGACCATTTTTAGGAAGAGTTTCGTGATGGATTTGGTGTGTTTGCCCTTGCGCCAAATCGATGCAATCTTGAGAATGAACTGATTGAAGTTCAAATATGTTTATATCAACTGTTATAATAAGACCGTGGAGTTTCCTGAGTTTGGTGATTATGACGTAGTGCATCATGCATTCATAGCATAATAGGACTTCGGTCCAGTGTTGTTGATATGACTTCAGTCCAGTGTTGTTGATAGGACTTCGGTCCAGTGTTGGCTTCAATCCCATTGTATGGATTTGGGTGTTTATGTTGTGCTCTGGTTCTTGTGTAGAATCGATCCTATTGGTGGGGATCTTTGGAGGGTGATGGCCCAGTGTCCATCAACATGTTGATTTGGTACCACATGCGTGAGTCTATGTTGTTGCATTTCATGTTATGTGGCATTGCATCTAAGTGAATGACTGTTATTATTGATGAGGTGATTTTAAAATGACGTGTGATGATGCTGTGACTTAAGTGATGCTTTGGTGATGAGTTGTTCCTTTGATGATGCATGTATTTCATGATGATTGTTGTTTTTGGTATGATGAATGCTATATAATATATCTTATCTTTATGTCTTGTATAATGATTTGTGATTACTCACCCTGCCTGTTTGAATGTTGCCTCCACGTGGGTAACGTGCATGTGATCTGGATTAGCTCTTGGTGTGTGAAGAATTAGCCTTGAATTTTTTGGTCATTTATGTTGATTAGAGGGTCTTGCTCTGATATGTAACATTGGGTCAGGACATTTGAGTCGAACCATTGTGTTCTTTTGTTGTTGCCATCGTGACGATATGAGTTCTTGCTTTTTAAAACCTTTCAATTATAAATTATGCTGATGATTTTGAATATTTTTGCTGCGTAGTAATTGATTGAAATTATGATGAATGGAACCCGTGTTACGGATTAAGACGTTATTGTGATTTTATGACGAAATGTGACACCCTTGCGGTGATTTACTCTGATATAATTGTTTTTAATTATTGTGAATGCTTGTGGGGTAGAAGAGTGTTACTGAGGATGGAGCATTCTAACTTGGTAGGGTTTGCTAACAACATGGTTTGGGACATTCCTAGGATGCACAGGAGAGTGAACAATGTTGCACACTTCGACAACACCCCTCAGGAAGATGGCTATAAAGACACCGCTTTAGTTTATGTTTTTAAGTATTTTATTTCAGTTTTAGAATTGTTTTGTGTTTCATTATCATTATGGATTGTGTCCTGTATGAACATATTATTCTCGATTTATGAATAAATTTATTTTCGTTTGCGCTATTTATATGAGTTTTATTCTTTAAATGTGTTCGTATCTCTAACGTACAACAATAAATTTTGAAATTTCCCTAAAATAAACAAGTAAAATCAAAATCAAAATTACTTAGCATGCATGTACATTTCAAATGGCATACATACATAAATGCATAAGAAGAACCAAACATCATTTCTCTCCTATATTTTCTCAGAATCATCGAACGCAACAATCTGACTTTTTGACCACAAACTCGAGCTTACCGAAAGAAAGCTATGGAGCAACTGGAACAAAATTAGGCAACTCTCAGAGGAGACATAAACGTTGTCAAAGGGAAAGTGGAAGAGATGAAAGATAAGATCGGTCAACTGACTCATGTCATTAACAACATGATGGCAAGAGACGAAGAAAATAACAATAGAAGGAAGGATTCCACTCCTATCCCTCTGCCTGGTGACAATAACCCTCTTCTAAGGTTTGTTGCAGATATCCAACGGGCTGAAGCTGAGGCTGCACAATTAAAAACAAATGAAGGATCTGTTCCACCGCCTATCCCTAGTGGGGCATCCCATCCTACGCAAATACTTATTCCCCAGGAGTTTTATGTAGATTGGAACCTTCAATATGAAGATGAGGATCCAAGGCCTTTGATAAATGAGAATAAACCAGGTGCTCACTGTAGCGCGGTTTTTGTGGTTTCGAATCACTATCGCTTTGGGGTGCTACAGTTCGATTCATTTTTTATCCTGTGAAGCTGATTAAGGTAGGGAAATAGATGTCTCCAATTAACCCTACTTGCATACTGAGTTTAAACAGATGACTGTTGGTTTACAGATACTATCAAAATAGTGGGTCTCTCATAGGTTATTTGGCTTAAGAATAGAGTGTCTTGACGGTTCAAGAGGCTTTTTGGGAAGATACTATATCTAATTTTTTTGATTGATGTATGAAGGTACTGGACCTAGAGTTTTTGATTAGTATGCTTGCTAAGATTTCACAATCTTATGCCTACGTATTCCCGTTTAACGAAACAGGGAAATCAGAGCAATCGTAGTTCCTCCTATTCTAAGGGAGGAAAAAGATGTTTTGGTGTCTTGTTCGAAGCCCAATATTGAAGCTAAAAAGGGATTTGTATCTTGTTCAAAGCCCAAGATATGAAGCTAAAGAGTTTTGGCTGAGAGAGAATTTGTCATCTCTAAAGAGGAACTGTTGATGTTTGTGTGCTTTGATCAAAGCACAAGTTTGATGCTAAAAGGTTGATTGACTCAGCTAGGGATTTCTTTATACGAAGCCTAAGATGAAGCTAGATAAGACCGACTCAATAAGAGAGTGTATATGTATTTCACAAGGCCCAAGATTGAGGCAAAAAAGAGACTGACTCTTTGGGGATATCATTATATAAAGCCTAAGAGGAGGCTAACAGTTTGACTTTTCTGGGGAAAATGTTCTTTTTGTCTTGTACAAAGCCCAAGACTGAGGCTAAAAGGGATTTTTGACTCAACAAGAAAGTGCTTTTATATGTCTTGTACAAAGCCCAAGACGGAGGCTAAAAGAGTTGACTCAACAAGAGAGTCTTGGAAAGGTGATTGACTCAACAAGAGAGTCTGAAAGTTGATTGACTCAACAAGAGAGTCTTTTATACTCAACAAGAGAGTGATTTGCTGTCTCGTACAAAGCCCGAGATTGAGGCTAAAAGGAGATCGACTCAACAAGAGAGTCTGAAAAGGTTAGCTCCGCTGGGGAGAATCATTGTACAAAGCCCAAGAGAAGGCTTACTGTGTTGAGGAAAGATCATTATACAAAGCCTAAGAGGAGGCTATCTTACTGCTGAGGATTAGATCCATAGGCATGCCCAAGGGTGGGGAACTCTCATGAGAGAGACCAGGTTTCTGCTGGAGATTGATCCAGAGTGATCGGTGTTTTTTCCTATATTTGAAAGGAACTTGAGAATGTCTTTGAGACTCAAGGGGATTAGACTGTCCAAATCTACTGCTATGAAAGAGTTTTATCTTTTGTATGATGCCTAAGAGGAGGCACGGGCATTAAGGGATGAGAATCAACCCTAAAATGGCTGGAGTTTTGACACTGGAAAGACTGCTCTAGCAAAGGATGACTAAGTTCTGTCTTATACCTTTAAGAGGTCGTCTGGGTCCTTGTATTAAGCCCAAGAGAAGGCATGAGAACTTCTAAGAAGCCGAAGGGTCCTTGTACAACACCTAAGAGGAGGCGAGGATGCTTTTAGGAAGCCTGTGGGTCCCCAAACCAAGAGAAGTTCAAGAAATGCAATTCACAGAGAAGATATCATTCTAGGAAAGTTCGAGGGTTTGAAAGAAACTTAAGAGATGCTATTCACGGAGAATAGATCAACTCTGGGGAGTAGAATTTCTTTGACAATTTCTAGGGGTGACAGTCTGAGAAAAGGTTCACCGAGAATACTGCCTTTCTCTTTGTTCCATATTGTTTAACCCCAAGAGAAGGGAAGACTGTATCTAGAAATCCTATGGGGATCTAGTTTTGTTTGTATTTAAAGAGTGACCAACAGGGCTTTACCTAGTTCTTGACGTAGTTGCCGGGGAAAACTCTAAATAACTATACTAGTATATATACAGTTGATATATGACAAGTATATTAAAAAGGTATGAAAGAAGACTAACCATGCGCAGCTTCCCACAATATAGTTATGTATATGAAAACATATAAAAGAAATTAAAGATATTAAAGAAAGTTTTGTTAGTTGTTCAACAAAGAAATTAAAGAAAAATTTGATAGCAACTATACATTTGGATTCAAAATCAAAGGAGAAAGTATTTTGAACAGAGATCGGGGCTTACAGCTCAGGGAGAGGCCCAAATTTTAACAATGATTGCACTATTGTTTTGTACAGGGACTTATACAAGTGACCGAGGCCCAAAGAAAGGTTTTCTGTACAAAGGGATGGGTCTTACACTTTCGTCAAGTAGAGGAATGATGGTGCAAACATCTTTGGTCCTCTTATGATCAGAGATTACGACAACGTCTTTGATTTGATCAGTGAAATAGTTTGGCATCAAGTTGATTGACCCAGAATTTGGACACGGTCGAATCTCTTTGTGATCCAATTGACTTTGAAGGACTGCCCGCACGAGGTAGCATCCTTGATTATCTCCTGAGCAAACTCTACAGCGCTCGTAGTTGTGTGGTGGCACCCGGCAACGTCTGCTTTGTATGTAGTGTAACCTCACTAGGTCTGTTTCCATGGATCGAACATCATGACTCTGATGCCTAGTAGGGTTCTCGTTAGTTATGCTGACTTGTTGTGTGTCTTCATCCATATAGATCAGAAGCCACCAGTGATTTAACAAGTGTTGCAAAGTTCTTTGAACGAGAGCACATCCTTGGTCGCTCTCAAGACATCCTGTACATTTCTGATAATTATGCGAAGTCAGAAAAGTGAGTTGGACTTGGGTAGCGTGTAACTCCACCAAACTGGTATTCATCAAGCGAATATCAAAGATTTGAATCATATTCACTTGATACCGACTTCTATCGTGCTAATCCTGAATCCATCCAAAATCCATCTGACGTTGGAGGGCCTCTTGTAAAAAAGAGTATCCCAGATCATTTATCAAGCAGATAGGACAGGAATCGTAATCGTGTCGTGGCAGATTATGATATTGGCTTTGCCTTGAGTGCATTTCCACCAAGTTGACATTCATCGCCAGGATGTTGTGGTTCTGAATGATGTTGGAATTTGTATGAGTCATGTTGACCTCACGAATTCGGTGATCTTGGATCCATCCGAGATCCAATTGTTCCTGTAGAGCTGATTGCACCACAAAACATCATTGAGTGTCTTTAGAGCAGATATCACACTGGTGATAATTATGAGACGACACATGACCGTATCCGCTCTGTCTGCGATGCATCTTAACCAGGTTGGCCCTCAATAAGAGTACATCATGAATTTGATAGTTGTGGTTAGACTCTCCCTCTATCAAATTAACTGCAGCTTTCTCGTGTTGGGGCAGCGGGTTCATCTGAACATTTGGATTTGTATCCTTAAAGGATAATACCCCGCTCCTGACAAGCTTTTGTACGTCGGATTTGAAGCTGAGACAATTTTCTATGTTATGCCCTGGTCCTCCTTGATGATAAAGACAAGTCTGATCCGCTTTGAACCAAAAAGACGGATTTTCGTGTACTGCAAGAGGAGACCTGGTCTGGACGTGTCCCTTGACCAGTAGTAGTGGCAACAATTTTGCATACAACATTGGTATAGGGTCAAACCCTGGTGGTCGCGTTTTACGATTGTTGTTGTATTGAGGATGAGCCTGCTGGAGAGACTGTTGTGTCCTTTGTTGAAATTGTTGTTGATTAGGTTGGCTCTGAGCAACCTGAGGTTGATACGAAGGAACAGGCACAGGGTTGATAGCAAGAGTTACAGCTGCTACTGATTGGTACCGCCGCCTTTGATTTCCGAGAGAGATATTACCTATATCTTGCTCTTTTTTCTTAGGGAGAGCACTACCATATCTTTTGGTACTGCTGGATGATCCAGCATCTTTTAATAAACGTCCTTCTCGGATTGCTTCCTCCAGACGAACTCCCATGCCTACCATTTCGGTAAAGTCACTGGGCGCACTGGTGACTATTCTGTCGTAGTAAAATGAGCTCAAGGTCTTTAAGAAGATCTTTGTCATCTCTTTTTCCTCAAGAGGTGGACAAATCTAAGCAGCAATTTCACGCCATCTCTGAGCGTACTCCTTAAAGGTTTCTTTATCCTTCTGCGACATGGCTCTGAGTTGATCTCTGTCCGGTGCCATGTCCAGGTTATACTTATATTGTTGAACGAAGGCAGCGCCAAGATCTCTGAAAGTGACAATCTTAGTGCGGTTTAAACCCATGTACCATTTGAGTGCGGCACCAGTTAAACTATCTTGGAAGTAGTGGACCAGTAGCTGGTGGTTTTCTGTCTGAGTTGACATCCTCCGAGCGTACATCACCAAATGGCTTTGAGGGCAAGAGTTGCCATTGTATTTCTCAAATTCGGGCACCTTGAATTTGTGCGGAACTTTCACATTGGGGACCAGACAAAGGTCTGACGCGTCCTTTCAGAATAGATCCTGACTGTGAATGGCTTGCAGTTCCTTCTACATCTCCAGGAACTATTCCTGGAATTCCCTCATTCTCTCATCCATACTTTCGTTTCCACCAGAAGGTATCTGTGGAATCTTTCATTCCGGTATAATGTGTACCACGGGTGGTGGTACAGTCATTATGGCAGAGACTCTTGGTGCTTCCCAAAGTTTGTAACCTTCAGGAGTTGCTGTCATGCCTCTGGCATATTCGCTTTCCCGAAGTTTGTAACCTTCAGGCCCAGCGGTTCTTGCTGCAGTTTTCGAATCTTCCGTGATCGGCGGAATATATCCTTCCGGGATATAGTTAATAGGCATGCCCCAGGGACGATCTTTCGGTATGTTATACCTAGGATCATACTTCTCCACTATGGGCGTCGAGGTGATCTCTGAGATCACAGTCCTTTGTATCTGGGCTGCTGCCAGAGCTTGCATATCATTGTGAAGCTTGCTCAAATCCTCTTTCATAGCATCGAGTTCTTCTCTCAACTCTCTGTTCTCTTCCTCAAGATCATTCATTTTCTTTTGTTGACTGGCCCGAGTATTGTACGAATGAGACAATTTGACTCTAGAATCGAGACATAAACGTGAGATTTGTAGGTAAGAAGAATGCGTTAATTGAGAATGATGAATGATATGCAATGATTACTTTTAATTAATTTGTTTTTTGTTTAATCAAAATAAACTTCGACAATTGGATTGCAAATATCAAACAGTGGGGAAGACACCGTTTTAATGAATTCAAGGATTGTAAAAATGGAAAAACAGTAATTTACATAGTGCTGTAAAAGGAAAAATCTAAACTAATGGATCCTGAGTCCTCTCTGAGGGGACCTCAGGTACTGGTTATGGTACTTTCATCTTCTTTGACCGGGACTCTTGAGCCGTTGTCGGGTTGTCATTCCTTTGCCAAGTGAAAGGAGCGAGAAAATTCCTTTGGTCTTCTTGATTTTCTACAGCATGTTGCTCTAAAATCTCGACCAGAGCATCCTTTTCTTTTAACAGTTGCTGTTGAACTTTGTTGAGAGTAACCTGAAGTTTTTCCGTATCAGGCATAAAATAAAGGACAGATTCCTTTAATGGAAGAACTTCCCATCATTGTGAAAATCATCATTAGAATATGGAGGAACCATCATACTTCATCAGTCTCCCCAAAGATGGGTGAGCATCCACTACAATCAAAATTAGGGTTTCAAGCCCTCTCAGAGCCTTAGACAAAGGATCAATCAAGAAATGACATGATCTTCAACTTGTCTAACCTCTAAAACATCCACAATGGATCAAAAGGACTCCCACTTCAAGGATTAAGCACAAGGCTACTCCCTTATAGGTGGATTAAGTCTCAAGATCGCAGTGTCACCAAATTAGGGTTTTGGTCGACCAGGGCCTCCAGAAGGAAAATTTTCATCTGGGCACAAGCCAATCATCCAAAACACAACCTAATATACTCCATGGAACCTCATGGACCCAATTATCAAGTCACTTTTGCCTTAGGGGATGCATTCATAAAAAATCAGGAATTATGGTTTCTTGACTTAATTCACCCCTAAGTTGACTTTTGGGACAAACCATGAGCCAAGACCTCAAGAGAGGGTTTGAGGGTCTCTAATGAACTATATTGATCCATTTGGAACAATGGATTAATCCAAGAAGCTTGAGCAACAAGTCTCAATTTCATATGCACCACAATTAGGGTTTTAAGGAAAAAGTCAACTGTAACTTTGACTTTTGACCAAGACATGCTCCCAAGCCCTATGACATGCATCAATATACCCTATGACACCCATGGAACATGTCCATCAAGTTTGATTTAGGTCAAGGAATTGATTTCCTGAAGAATTGCACAGTTTGGAATTCATCTGATAAAAAGTCAACTGTGCACAAAAGTCAACTTTGACTTTTTGAGATTTTAGCAAAATGGATTTTTAACCCTAAAATGATGTTAATGTATGATTTGAATCATCATTCATCAAGAAAAATCAAGAAAAGTTGGATAACTTGTAAAAGGGGTAACCATAAAAACTTAGAAAATTTTCTAAGTTAAAAATAAAGTGACAAGGGTACCAACTTTGGAGGATCATAACTCCTAAACCACAAAGCCATTTTTCCTCATCCAAATATGGATTTGTAGCCCTCATTACCCTCTACAAAAACTTCAACCAGACCTAAGTCCAATTCATTAAGGATTTTGAGTTATGGAGTCATCAAAATGGCTGAAAAATGAAAATGTCACTTTTTCCAACACTTAGTGAAAATTTCACTAAGTCCAAATCTGTCTTCATTTTTTTCCAAATGTAGGGGGATTTTTCATTTGGATTCAAAAGAGATCAAAACCAAACATGTTCAAACAGTTGTTGTATCATGTAAGGGCTTTCCAAAATGGCCAAGAACATTACCAAATTCCATTTGGGCTATGAGTTATGATATTGTCAAATTGCCTTGTTGAAATCTATCAAGGCAAGGCAGAATTTGCATTTTTGCTCGATTTGCCAAAATCAGCCAAATCCAAATGCTCCTATCCACTTGGACACATCAGAGGATTGAATCTAAAGGGGACAATCACTGAGCCAAGCCTCCAAAGTCTTTGGAACAAGAAATAGCTTGTTGAACCTAGAATGGCCAAACTAGGGACAAGACTCAAAATTTGGATTGAAGCATTCAATGGAAGCATCAAGGTGGCATGGACTGAGCCATTTTCATTTGAATTCAGTCAAGACATATCCAAGACCAAGGGAACCACACCCCTGTGCCCTAACCTCTAGTCAATGGCTAGAGGAGACTTGGATTTCCATTGGCCAACATTGAACAAACACCTGCTGCAGTTGCCATTCACTGTGGATCCCAAAACAAACTTGCTCTACTATAAATAGAGCTCAATTCTGATCAGTTTAAGTACACCAAAGGCCTACAATACTTGCCTTTCTCAAAATCTCTTTCTCTTGGCAAAAATGCCTTTCTTAGCAAGGTGGCTATCGGGTTTTGAGCTAGAGGGCAATTCCACTCAAACCAATCACTCACACACCTCACACACATCACATATGAGCTGATCAAACACTTAAATAATAACTGGAACACTGATTTCTCAGAATCACCAGTCAATTGCTCAAGGTTTTAACCAAAGTGCAGTTGAGTTGCCATGAAATGATCCAACCAATTTCAATCAAGTCCAAGCATTCAAACACACTCCATAGGGTGTAGGGAAGCTGTTCAGATCATCACCACTCATTTGTAACACCTCCAAATCAAAAATCATATTGCACTTGCTGTCACGGCCTAGAGGTAAGCATATACTTGGTCATCTCTCAATCTATGCATATTTCGTCGCACAATAATTTGGCCATATGTTCATAATCATGCATAGAATGTTTCCCCTCAATTAATTGCATTGTTTGAACCGTGTATCAAAAATCCCAGCCTTCATGCAGAAATTAGGGTTCTTGAGGATTTTTCGTGATTTCTTGTTATATGTTTAATTTAAATGAAATTAAATGCCATAGACATGATCGTGAGGTTGAAACGAGTTGATTGATATGTGGATTGCATGATATAATCAAGTATTCAGTGAGATTGGATAGAAAATGCAAATCTAGCCAAACCCAGAACACGCGCGTGTTCTTGGTGTGTTCTTGGCGCCATTTCTTTCAAATTCAAATATTTGAATTTTGTGATTTTATTTAATTGATTCAAAAATTAATTTCTCTCTGAGTTTTAATGATTTTGAGTTGATTCTTTTTTTAATAATTCACAAAAATGTTAAAATATTTTATTTTATCAAAAAATCCCAAAAATAATATTTATTTCATATAATTGATATTTTTGCAAAGAATTAATATTTTAATTGTTTTTGACATTTTAAATATTTTTTCCACATTGATTTTGCAACTTTTAATGCTTTCTAATTATTTTGTAGGTCAATACTTAATTTTTGAAGCATTAATCCAAGATCACAATTTTTTTTTCATATGTTAAACAATTTTGATCATTTTAATTGAATTTTTATTCAATTAAATACATTTTTGAAAACAAATTAGGGTTTTTGGATTAATTCAACCCTCATAAATCATTTTCAAAACACTTTGGGCCTCTAATAGAGTGTAAGACCCAATCCTTTTTTGACCAAACCATTTTTGGGCCTCAGTGTATTGTATAAGTCCCGATACTGTCAAAAACAAACGGCGCGATCGTCGCCTTTTAAAAATAACCATGGGCCTCTCCTCGAGCTATAAGACCCATTCAAAACTCTTGGGCCTCTAATAGAGTGTAAGACCCAATCCCCTTTTAACAAAAAATCATTTTTGGGGCCACACTTATTGTATAAGTCCCTTCGCGTTAAAAGAAAATCTCGGCGCGATCGCCACTTTAAACGAAAAGTCAATTGGGCCTGCCCTCGAGTAGTAAGACCCATTTCCTTTCTTAAAAATTTTTGGGCCTCTTGAGAGAGTGTAAGACCCATCCCTTTGTACAGAAAACCTTTTTGGGCCTCAGTCACTTGTATAAGTCCCTCTGTACAAATTCGACAGTGCGATCACTGATAAAAACCTGGGCCTCTCCTTGAGCTGTAAGCCCCAAACCTCTCCTTTTCAAAGCACTTTCTCCTTTGATTTTGAATATACTGTTGTTTTCAATTTTTCTTTGTTGAACAACTAACCAAACAGCATGGAAGCTCCACAACCGAGCAAGTGGTTATTGCTTTCATTTACCGCTTTCATATTCATATAACTGTATTGTGGGGCTGTTTCACTGTAAGTCTTCTTTCATAAACTCATATCAACTGTGTAATAATAGTATAAATATTTAGAGTTTCCCCGGCAACTACGTCTAGCATTAAGCCCGTTGATCACTCTTAGAAATAGTCTAAACTAGATCCCCATAGGATTACCAGACACAGTCTTCCCTCCTCTTGGGGTTAAACAATATGGAGACATGAAAGGCAACATTCTCTGTGAACCCTTTCATAGACTGTCAATCGTAGAAGTTGTCAAAGAAACTCTATTCCCCAGAGATGATCTTTTCTCCGTGAATGGCATCTCTTGAGTTTCTTCCAAATTCTCGGACTTTCCTGGCTTGATCTATTCTCGGTGAATGGCATGTCTTGAACTTCTCGGGGTTTGGGGACCCACAGGCTTCTTAAAAGCATTTGTCAAGAAACTATACTCCCCGGAGATGATCTTTTCTCCGTGAATGGCATCTCTTGAGTTTCTTCCAAATTCTCGAACTTTCCTGACTTGATTTATTCCTTGTGGATAGCTTGCCTTGAATTTCTCGGGGTTTGGAGACCCATCGGCTTTTTAAAAGCAGCGGCCTCCTCTTGGGCATTATACAAGGACCCACAGGCTTCCTAAAAGCAACCCCGCCTCCTCTTGGGCTTAGTACAAGGACCCTACGGCTTCTTAGAAGTATTCACAGCCTCCTCTTAGGCTTCGTATAATGATCTCTTCCTCCGGGAATGATAGCCTCCTCTTGGGCTTCATACAAGGACCCATCGGCTTCTTAAAAGTTTCCAGCCTCCTCTTGGGCTTCGTACAAATTGTCCCGACGACCTCCTAGAGGTATAGGAATAGAACTTAATCATCTGCATAGAACAGTCCATTCAAAGAGTCTACTACTGTTTCTCAAAGCATTGTACAAAAGATAAAACTCTAGACTTGGACAGTCTAATTTCCTTGAGTCTCAAAGACATTCTCAAGCACCCCTCGTCAAAATAGGAAGGAAACCCGTAGACTCGGACAGTCTCAATACCCTTCGGATTTCCCGCTTCCTTAAAGAACAGGAATAACCCGGATCCTTGAATTAAATCCATGAGTACAGTGTTGCTCATATAAGAACTGATTTTCTCTTTAAAATCAGTATACTGGACCTGTCACTTAACTGACACAGTAACCACAGCCTCCTCATGGGCTTTGTACAATGATTCTCCCCAGCGTAGTCAAACAACGTTTAGCCTCTCTCTCGGGCTTCGTACGAGACACATAAGAGACTCCCTCGTTGAGTCAATCACCTCTTTCGCCTCCATCTCGGGCTTTATACGAGATACAAAAAGGTTCTTATTGAGCCAAACAAACAATAGCCTCCATCTCGGGCTTTATACGAGATACCAAAAGACTTCATCGTCGAGTCAAAACTTTTTAGCCTCTCTCTCGGGCTTTGTACGAGACACATAATAGCCTCCTCTTAGGCTTTATATAAGAAAACCACTAGTTAATCCAATAACCTTTTAGCATCAAAGCTGTGCCTCGTTCACAGTACAGAAACATCAACAACTCTTTCCCCTTCATCTAATCGCTGTAAGCGGCAAGCCTCTGGATCATTTACATCCATGCCACTGTCCCTCTTTTAGTATTAGAAATTCCTAAGGAAAGATAGCATTGCTCTACACCGAGTTAAAGTCTTCCCCTTCAGGTTGGGAATCCCCTATAAAGGAATTTATGGCATTGCCAGATTCACAAATCCCGGTTAAATTAATTCTCCTTTATAAACATTCGTAATAGACAAACCCCTCTTTAGAGATGACAAATTCTCTCTAAAGTCAACACCTTTAGCTTCACATCTTGGGCTTTGAACAAGATACAAATAGACCTTTTAGCTTCACATCTTGGGCTTTGAACAAGATACAAACCACCTTTTCGCTTCATGTCTTGGGCTTTGAACAAGACACAAAAAAACAACCATTTCCTCCCATAGAATAGGAGGAACTACGAACGCTCTGATTTCCCTGTTTCGGTAAACGGGAATACGTAGGCATAAGATTGAAAGAAAAATCTTAGCGAGCACACTAAACAAAAACCCAAAATCCCACACTCTCATGTATCTATCAAAAGCATCAGTCCTAACATCCTAAATCCTTGTTCCCCGCTATAAAGTCCTAGAAAGAGAAAAGAAAACCGTATTGGCAAAAATACAAATAACCAGTACAAAGGCCCCCCCACATTGATAGCATTCACAACCTAACAGACCGCTGTTTAAACTCAGTATGCAAAGTAGGGTTAATTGGAGACATCTATTTCCCTTCCTTCATCAGCTTTAATAGGATAAAAAATGAATCGACCTGTAGTAAACTCAATCGCAGAGAGCGACCAGCGCTTAAGAACCACGTCCAAAATCGCTCGCTACAGAAAAATGGCGCCCACCGTGGGGCCCGTCTCTTTTTTTTCTCCTTTTCATCTCTTGTGTGAATACCACAGATTGGGGCTTCCGCCGGGGAACCCAATTTCTGTCAGGAACTTAGGATTCATTGCTTTAAAGGTCTAGGATGATTAGGACAAATATATATACTGCTTTTCCTAATTGATATATGTGTTTATTTTTCTGCTAATGGGAATGCGTGTGATGCCGCATATGGAAAGATTGAGTATACACTTAAGATAAGTGATGGCGACGAGGTCGACCATCAACCTTAGTGGAGGCTGATCAATGCAACCCATTCTTTCACCTAGACAATGGGCCAATTATTAAGTATGAGAAGCTGAGGAGCCAAACCCTTTCGTAGTGCGGAAACTATCGGGAATAGTTGTTACGCGATACTACCCTCATTTGAGGCTGGTGATCTATTCTCGGTGAATGACACTTACTCTAAGATTGCTCTACAACTCGCTGGCGATATGCTTGTTGTTTTGCTTTCCTGGGAGGAGCTGATGATAATGAGTACAGGTACAAAAATCACCCTAGTATAAACCTTTGGGGATGGGTAGAGCCTTGACTTCATGACAACGACCCTTTGACCCCATGTTTTTTCTATGTTTTTGTGTGCTGCATTCATGCATTCATTTAAAAAACATTAAAACATTCAAAAAATTTTTCTCTTCTAGTCTCTCTGTTTTTCAAATTAAACTAAGACTGTGATTGCAAATATCAGAGAAAAGGATTGCACTAATGGATTTCGGTAGAAGGAGAACTCATAGTTACACCTTCAAGGTTCCAAAGCTAGAGGATTTGAGAAGGTTAGCGAGAATGATCACTAACCCTGAGGCTTTCAGAGCCAAGCACGGAGGTCTGCTACCACTATTAAGAGTCCATGTGATTGAGGGAATCATGGATGCGCTCATTCAGTTCTATGATCCAGTTTATCACTGTTTCACATTCCCGGATTACCAGTTAGCACCAACGCTGGAGGAGTATTCTCATCTGATCGATCTACGCATTACAGATCGAGCTCCATTTTCTGGACTGGAAGAAATTCCAAAGAATCAGACCATTGCAAGAGCAATTCATTTGGACGAGTCTGAGGTCAGGACTCACCTAACTACCAAGGGTGGCATCCAAGGTTTGCCAGCCCAGTTCTTGACAAAGAAAGCCCTGTATTTTGCCAATATAGGAAACGTGACTGCTTTTGAAAGCATCTTTGTCTTTCTCACCTACGGGTTATTTTTGTTTCCCAACATCAATAACTTTGTAGATATAAACTCCATTAAGGTTTTTCTCATTGGAAACCCTGTGCCGACTTTGCTCACAGATGCGTATCATTTTGTACACATGGGAAATTTGTACAGCGGAGGGGAGATCACATGCTATGTACCTCTGCTTTACAAGTGGTTTATCTCTCACTTGCCCAAGTCTGCTGCTTTTTGGGATTGTAAGAGTGCCTTACGTTGGTCGCAGAAGATCATGTCTCTTACCAACTCTGATATAGATTGGTGTAATAGGATTTATGATGAAATCAGAATCATCGATCATTGTGGAAACTTCCCCAACGTACCCCTTATAGGAACTAAGGGAGGAATCAACTAACATCCAGTTCTCGTTCATCGTCAATTTGGATACCCGATGAGACACGTCCCACGGGGGGTTCATCTGGAAGGTCTTTTCTTCAAAGAAGGAGAAAACAACAGAGCACTAAAGATGGAAATAATGCATGCTTGGAAGCATGTTCATAAGAAAGGACGAGAGTTTCTAGGAAAACCGGACTGTGTCTCGGTGGAGCCTTACCTCCATTGGGTACAAACTAGAGCTCTCAAGCTAAAAATGCCTTATCCTCGTTACAGAATTCTTCTGCTGAGGGAATCTGTCACGTACTTCATGACAGAAACTGAAAAGCTTCAGGTTACTCTCAACAAAGTTCAAAAGGAGAGAAGGTCTTGGAAGAACAAGTACCGCACCCTCGACGTAGAGTGCATCAAAATACAGCAACTACTGAAAGAGAAAGATGCTCTGATTGAAATTTTGGAGCAACATGCTGTAGAGAATCAAGATGACCAAAGGAATTTGCTCACTCCTTTCACCTGGCAAAGGAATGACAACCCGACAACGGCCCAAGAGCCCCGGTCAAAGAAAAGGAAGATACCAGAATCAACACCCGATTTCTCTTCAGAGAGGACTCATGACCCATTAGTTTAGGTTTCTGTTTCTGCACCTTGTAATCTACTGTATTTCCATGTCTGTAATCCTTTGAATTCAATAAAAAGGGGTTTCCCCACTGTTTGATATTTCCAATCTAATTTTCGAAGTTTATTTTGATTAAACTAAAAAAACAATTAATATAATCATTGCATTCATCATTCTCACATCGCGTATTCTTCTTACCTACGAATCTCACGTTTGTGTCTCGGTTCTAGAGTCAAACTGTCTCATTCGTATAATACTCGGGCCAATCGTCAGAAAAAGATGGATGATCTTAAGGAAGAAAACAGAGAGTTGAAGGAAGAGATCGACGCTCTAAGAGAGGAATGAGAAAGCTTCGTAACGACATGCAAGCCATGGCAGAAGCTCAGCTACAAAGAACTGTGATCTCAGAGATCACCTCAACGCCCATCGTGGAGAAGTATGATCCTAGGTATCAAATGCCGAAAGATCGCCCTTGGGGCATGCCTGTTAACTATATCCCGGAAGGATATGTTCCGCCGATCACTGAAGATCAGGGAATCACAACAGAAGCCGCTGGGCCTGAAGGTTACAAACTTCGGGAAAGCGAAGATGCCAGGGGCATACTAAAGACTCCTGAAGGTTACAAACTTCAGGAAATACCAAGGTTTACTGCCGTAGTCACGGTACCACCCCCTGTGGTGCACACTGTCTCGGAAGGACAGATTCCACAGACACCTTCTGGTAAGAAGGAAACTATGTTTGACAGAATGGAGGAATTCCAGGAGCAGTTCTTGGAAATGCAGAAGGAACTGCAAGCCATTTGCGGTCAGGATTTATTTGGAAAGGACGCCGCAGATCTCTGCTTGGTCCCAAATGTGAAAGTCCCGCACAAGTTCCAAGTGCCCGACTTTGAAAAATACAAGGGTAACTCTTGCCCTCAAAGCCATCTGGTGATGTATGCTCGGTGGATGTCAGCTCAGACGGAGAATCAGGACCTGCTGATTCACTACTTCCAAGATAGTTTAACCGGTGCCGCACTTAAATGGTACATGGGTTTAAACCGTACTACGATCAGTACATTCAGAGATCTTGGTACTGCCTTCGTCCAATAATACAAATACAATTTGGACATGGCACCCGACAGAGATCAACTCAGATCAATGTCGCAAAAGGACAAGGAAACCTTTAAGGAGTATGCTCAAAGATGTCATGAAATTGCCGCTCAAATTTGTCCACCTCTTGAGGAAAAAGAGATGACAAAGATCTTCTTAAAAACCTTAAGCTCATTTTACTATGACTGAATGGTTGCCAGTGCACCCAGTGATTTCACCGAGATGGTGGGCATGGGCGTACGTCTTGAGGAAGCCGTCCGAGAAGGACGTTTGGTAAAAGACGCTGGATCGACGAGCGGTACTAAAAAATACGGTAGTGCTCTCCCTAAGAAAAAAGAGCAAGATATTGGGAATATCTCTCTCGGAAAGCAAAGGCGACGTTATCAACCGGTAGCAGCTGTGACTCCTGATATCAACCCTGCGTCTATTCCTACGTATCAACCTCAGGTTGCGCATAGCCAACCCGATCAACAAAGGACACAACAGCCTCTTCAGCAGGCTCGTCCTCCATACAACAACAACCGTACAACACGGCCACCAGGATTTGATCCTATACCCGTGTCGTACGCAGAGCTGTTTCCATTGCTACTGGCTAAGGGGCACATTCAGACTAAATCTCCTCTTACAGTACCGAAAAATCCGCCTTTTTGGTTTAAGTTGGATCAAGCTTGCCCTTACCTTCAAGGAGGATCAGGGCATAACATAGAGACTTGTCTCAATTTCAAGTCCGACGTGCAAAAACTTGTTAGGAGCGGGGTCTTATCCTTCAAGGATACAAATCCTAATGTTCTCACGAACTCGCTGCCTCAACACGAGAAGGTTGCAGTCAATTTGATAGAAGGAGAGACTAACGATGTCTATCAAATTCACGATGTACTCTTGTTAAAAACCAATCTGGTCAAGATGCATTGTAGACAGAGTGGATATGGCCATGTGCCACCTCATAACTATCACCAGTGTGATATCTGCTCTAAAGACAACCAGGGATGTTCAGTAGTGCAAGCAGCTCTACAGGAACAGATGGATCTCGGATGGATCCAAGAGCACGGAGTTCGTGGAGTTAACATGGTTTACACGAATTCTAACGTCATTCAGAACCATGATATCCGTGCAATGAATGTCAACTTAGTGGCAATGCACTCAAGGAAAAGCCAGTATCATAACCTGCCGCGGCATGATTACAGTTCTTGTCTGACTTGCTCGGTAAACAAACAGGGATGCTCTTTCATACAGGAGGCCCTCCAGCGTCAGATAGATCTTGGATGGATCCAAGACTACCATGATAGGAACTCCTATCAAATCAACATGGTTCAGATCTTCGATATTCACATGATGAATACCAACCTGGTAGAGTTACATGCTGAGCAGGTCCGACTCGGATTCTTAACATCACATGACTATCAAAGCTGTAAAGCAGGTTGCGAAAACGATCGAGGTTTGACCCTTGTCCAGGAGGCACTTCAGCACTTGTTAAATCACTGGTGGATGCCAATCTATATGGATGAAGATACTCAGCAGATTAGTATCAATAACGGAAACCCCACTCGGCGTCAAAGTCAGGATGTCCGATCTGGGGAAGCTAACCTAGTGAGGTTACATTGTATTCAAAGTGGGCGTGGCCAGGTGCCACCACACAACTATGAACGTTGCGGCATTTGTTCGGAAAGTAACCAAGGGTGTTACTTTGTGAGAGCAACTCTTCAGGGTCAGGTAGATCGTGGAGAGATTCGCCCATATCCGGGTTCTGGACCCATCAACTGGACGCCGAACTACCTTGCCGAGCAAGTTAAGGATGTTGTCACGATCTATGGTCATCACAGGACCAGGGATGTTTTTGCCATTATCCCTCTACTTGACGAATCTAAAGTTCCCAACCGGGAACGGATCGAGATTAATTATGATGGTCAGAAAAATCAGAAGGTTCCCATAGTCATCTATCTGCTGGGACCAACACCGTATGTATCAACTAAGGCTATCCCTTAAAAATACAGTGCAACGACAGTTGAAAATGGAAAGGAAATTCCATTACCCTCCATCGTGAATATTGCATACATCAGTCGTGTAACACGGAGTGGCAGAATCTTCAACCGAGGGGTTGGGGAACCTAACAAAGAAAAGGAACTTCAGACGGAAGCTCCTGATCCACCAGTCGGTTAATCCAGTAATCCCGACCTTTTGAAAAATAATGATGAGATGCTGAAGCTCATCCAAAGGAGTGAATACAACATTGTGGATTAACTGTTACAAACTCCTTCAAAGATCTCGGTATTATCACTGTTACTCAGTTCAGAAGCCCACAGGGAGGCTCTACAGAAAGTCTTGGAGCAAGCCTTTGTGGAACAGGATGTAACAATCAGACAGTTCGATAACATTGTCTCTAACATCACTTCCTGCAACAATTTGGGATTTAGTGATGAGGAATTACCCGAAGAGGGTCGCCGTCATAACATGGCACTCAACATTACAGTTAAATGCCAGGACGATGCTTTAGCCAGCGTACTGGTAGACACAGGGTCAGCCTTGAATGTTATGCCGAAGTCCACTTTGATGCAATTACCATTCAAAGGCCCTCCAATGAGAATCAGCGAGGTCGTCGTCAAAGCGTTCGACGGATCCAGAAAAACAGTTGTCGACGAAGTTGATCTTCCCATAACTTTTGGTCCTCACACTTTCCAAGTCACTTTCCAGGTCTTGGGTATCCGGGCAACGTACAGTTGTTTATTAGGAAGACCTTGGATACATCAGGCTGGAGCGGTTACCTCGATCCTCCACCAGAAGCTAAAGTTCGTCAAGAACGATCAACTTGTCACAGTCTGTGGAGAGCAGGCCTTGCTTGTGAGTAACTTGTCATCATCTGCTGGTATAGAACCCGAGGAGGTTATTGGAACTCAGTTCCAAGCACTGTCGGTGAGCAAGGACAATCAGTTCAAAGGAGGAACCTCGATTTCCTCATACAAAGATGCTATCAAAGCGGTCGAGAGTACCGATACAACAGGATGGGGACAGCTTGTCATTCCTACTAGCAATACAACAAAGAAGGGTCTTGGTTTTTCTGCAACCTGTACCCAGATAGCTGCCAACGATGAAAGTCTTCATCCCCTTCAAAACTTCTTCCACAGTGGAGGTTTCCTCCACCCAGTGTCTCAGGCAGTATATGCTATCAATGAGGAAGATCCCTCTGACACAGATGAAGAATGGAAGTCCTATCTTAATGAGGACGGTTATATGTCTCAGGAAGAGGTGCCTACGCCATTTTGCTATACCGCACAGAGTCCGAGATTTATACCAAGGTCAGACGTCGAAATGATATATGGAGATTATGATCCGGAATAATGCCGTGCTCCGCCAAATTCATTAGAGGAGGACACTCTGATGAAAGACAACTTTGACCACAACTACTATGGCCCAATGGATGGTCTGCCAATGTGGTAACCTTACCCAGGAAACTTGGGGCCGGAAAGTCAGCCGAGTAATGAAACTCAGCTGAGCATCATTGAACAGAATACCTATGTCCCACCATGTCATAGGATCAACACTCAGGTTATTCAGAAACTACTCAACATGAAGATGAATTTGCAACGTTTGCAGGACTTGAATTCATCAAATATGCTTTTCCCAAGGTCAACGTCATCGAGAGGGATGACTCCTCCAGTTCCAAAGAAGTTTGGGATACCTTGGGACAACCAAGTGGAAAATACGACTTTATGGTCAAGTACACCGCCCCCGAAAGCTCTCGTATCAGGTTCGAAGACATCCAGCCTACTAGATGGGGAGATACAGGTGAGAGCACAACTGCTCTGCAAAATGCAACAGAGGAATTCTCCTACGACAACTCTGCCTGGGAGATAGATTCCAATGATCCTGCTTCACCAGAAATCAACGCCATTTCTGAAGACAAATCAAGGAAGGTACCAGACTTTGTGATTCACCGAGGTGTTCGCCGCCAATGGGTTGCTGTCGATGTTCCAAAGGTCGTTCATCAGTCAAAGTAATTGCCATCTTTAACCTTTCACCCTGCCCAGGTGAAACGGATGTTTTGATAGGGCTCGCTTTCTATAAATTTCCCTCTTTGCTTTGCCCGAAGCGATAGAGTTTTGTTTTATAGGGCTGTAGTTTCAAGAATAGACTTGTTCATTAATAAAATAACGTCGTTCTGTAATTTTCGCATTTATTGCTGTTTTCTCGTTTTACTTTTTTCAGAAAATGGTAATCCTAAAAAACAATTCAATAATAAAAACAAGCAGTAAAATAAAACACTGCACACACTTGCATTTTCTCTATCTCTTCTAAACATGAATCATCACGTCATGCAGATTGCTTGTTTTAAACCCCGTTGAAACATACGATCCAATGCCTTCTCCCAACTTTGAGTTCCCGGTATTCGAGGCTGAAGAAGAAAATGACAACGAAATTCCAGAAGAGATCTCCCGACTACTCAGACAAGAGGAAAGGTCCATTGAACCTCACAAAGAGCCGTTAGAAACGATCAATGTGGGTTCGAAAAAAGAGAGAAAAGAAATCAGGATTTGGGAACTGCTCAGTCCAACTGCCAGAGAGGGTTTGATAAAGCTTCTCAGAGGATTTCCCGATGTATTCACTTGGTCCTATCAGGATATGCCAGGGTTGGATACCAGTATCGTGGAACATCACTTACCATTGAGATCGGAATGTCCGCCAGTAAAGCAAAGGTTGAGACGCACTCACCCGGACATGGCCATCAAAATCAAAGAGGAGGTACAAAAATAGATGGATGCGGGTTTCCTCGCCACATCAGAATATCCTCAATGGTTAGCCAACACCGTACCCGTTCCCAAAAAGGACGGAATGGTCTGAATGTGTGTCGATTACAGGGATCTGAACAAGGCTAGTCCAAAGGACGACTTTCCTTTACCAGACATTTACATGCTGGTAGACAGTACAACAAAGTTCAAAGTTTTCTCCTTCATGGATGGATTCTCGGGCTATAACCAGATCAAAATGGCGCCGAAAGACATGGAGAAAACTTCATTCATCACCCCATGGGGCACCTTTTGTTACAAGGTGATGCCATTCGGTTTGAAGAACGCCGGGGCAACCTATCAAAGGGCCATGACTACTCTGTTTCATGACATGATACACAAAGAAATCGAGGCATATGTCGATGATATGATTGCAAAATCAAAAACAGAGAGTGA
The DNA here is from genome assembly GCA_022829125.1 of Lathyrus tuberosus. NCBI lineage: Eukaryota > Viridiplantae > Streptophyta > Magnoliopsida > Fabales > Fabaceae > Lathyrus > Lathyrus tuberosus. Next base: position 1,890,961 of record JALAZF010000229.1, read on the forward strand.
GCACGTTGAACATCTGTCAAAATTGTTCGAACGTTTAAGAAAGTTCAAGCTTCGCTTGAATCCCAACAAGTGCACCTTCGGTGTCCGTTCAGGGAAACTACTAGGGTTCATCGTCAGCCAGAAAGGAATTGAGGTTGATCCTGACAAGGTCAAGGCCATTCAAGAAATGCTTTCTCTGAAAACTGAAAAACAAGTCAGAGGATTCTTGGGACGTTTGAACTACATCTCCAGATTCATATTCCTTATGACCGCCACGTGTGCGCCGATTTTTAAATTACTCAAAAAGAACCAGGATTGCGTTTGGTCAGAGGACTGCCAAACTGCCTTCAACAATATCAAGGAATATCTGTTGAATCCTCCGATTCTATCACCTCCAGTGGAAGGAAGACCACTGATCATTTACCTCACAGTTCTAGAGGACTCAATGGGATGTGTACTTGGCCAACAAGACGAAACTAAACGGAAAGAGTCTGCCATTTACTATCTAAGCAAGAAATTCACCGACTGTGAAACTCGGTACACGATGCTTGAGAAATGTTGTTGTGCTTTGGCTTGGGCAGCCAAACGTCTTCGCCAATACATGATTCGTCATACTACTTGGTTGGTCTCCGAAATGGATCCAATCAAGTACGTTTTCAAAAAACCTGCTCTTACGGGAAGGATTACCCGTTGGCAGATGCTGTTATCAGAATATGACATAGAGTACCACGCTCAGAAAGCCGTTAAGGGAGGTATTTTAGCCGATCATTTGGCTCATCAACCGATTGACGATCAAGAATCAATCGGGTTTGACTTCCCAGACGAAGATGTCATGTATCTAAAGATGAAAGACTGCGATGAACCACTACCCAGTGAAGGGCCAGAACCAGGTTCCCAATGGGGACTTATCTTTGACAGAGCAGTTAATCATTATAGAAAGGGAAATGGGGCGATAATTGTTACCCCTCAGGGTACCCACTTTCCTTTCACCGCCAGACTTACGTTCAAATGTACGAACAACGAGGCCGAATACGAAGCTTGTATCATGGGTCTCGAAGAAGCGATTGATTTAAGGATCAAAAACTTGGACGTATACGGCGACTCAGCCTTGGTTATCAATCAGATAAAAGGAGATTGGAACACATACCAATCAGGATTGATTCCTTATAAAGACTACGCAAGAAGGTTGCTACCTTTCTTCAACAGAGTTGAGTTTCATCATATCCCTCGTGATGAGAATCACATGGCTGATGCATTAGCCACTATCTCTTCCATGATTAGTGTAGGTCAATGGAATGACTTACCTAAGATCGACATAATGCGCCTTGAACGGCCCGCCTACATCTTCACGATTGAAGTAGTCATAGACGATAAACCTTGGTATCATGATATCAAATGCTTCCTTCAGAAACAAGAGTACCCACCTGGGGCATCCAGGAAAGACAGAAAAACCCTCAGAAGATTGGCTGGAAACTTTTTCCTGAGCGGTGACACTCTCTATAAGAGAAATTTTGACATGGTCTTGCTCCGATGCATCGACAGACCAGAAGCAGAAATGCTGATGAAAGAAATTCATGAAGGGTCCTTTGGCACTCATGCCAACGGACACACAATGGCGAGAAAAATTCTAAGAGCAGGGTACTACTGGTTGACCATGGAATCCGACTGCTACAAGTACATGAGGAGGTGTCACAAGTGTCAGATATACTCCGACAAAATTCATGTACCGCCATCACATCTCAAAGTTCTCTCTTCCCCATGGCCATTCTCCATATGGGGAATCGACATGATTGGCATGATTGAGCCTAAGGCTTCAAACGGACATCGGTTCATCCTAGTAGCCATTGATTACTTCACCAAATGGGTCGAAGCAACGTCGTACGCTAATGTAACCCGACAAGTGGTGGTCCGATTTATCAAAAACAATATCATCTGCCGTTATGGTGTTCCAAGCGAGATCATTAATGATAATGGATGTAAATTGAACAACAAGATGATGAAAGAGTTGTGTGCAGAGTTCAAGATTGAACATCATAACTCATCTCCCTACCGACCCAAGATGAACGGAGCGGTAGAAGCGGCTAACAAGAACATCAAGAGGATTGCTCAAAAGATGGTTGTAACCTACAAAGACTGGCACGAGATGCTACCCTTTGCTCTTCACGGTTATCGCACATCTGTTCGCACTTGAACAGGGGCAACCCCTTTCTCTCTAGTGTATGGCATGGAAGCAGTGCTCCCCATAGAAGTAGAGATCCCGTCAATCTGAGTATTGATGGAAGCTAAGCTCACCGAAGCTGAATGGTGTCAAAGCCGACACGACGAATTGAATCTGATCGAGGAGAAGCGAATCACGACACTATGCCATGGTCAGTTGTATCAACAGAGAATGAAGAAGGCGTTCGACAAAAAGGTTCGACCTCGCATCTTCAGGAAAGGAGACCTCGTGCTCAAGAAGATACAGTCATTTCTCACTGACTCTTGGGGCAAATGGACCCCAAATTACGATGGTCCCTATGTGGTCACGAAAGCTTTCTCAGGCGGCGCCTTGAGACTTGCAACCATGGACAGAGAGGAATTTTCCTACCCCACGAATGTTGATGTAGTCAAGAAATACTTCGCATAAGAAAAAAAGTCTCGATGGATTGAAAACCCGAAAGGGCGGTCCAGGCAAAAATTAGAGACATAAAAGGAAAATCATCCTGGTGGATTGGAAACATCAAAGTACAATCCAGGCAAAAATTAGGGATAATGCAAGTAACTATGTTCAACAGAGGCAAGTCCCTCAACAACAGTTACATCATCTGTCAGAAAACTTCAGTCAAGGTCATCTTCGACAGAAGCTCAGGATGCCCAGAATTCAAAGTTGGTAGAAGGATAGTGGTCGTTATGTTTCAAAGTAGGCATTTTCCCTGTAAATTACCATTTTAAAACTTTGTATATGCTCTTTGGAATCATGCGTTTGGCTGATCTCCATCTTATCAATAAAATTTGAGCCTTTGTGCTTTTGTTTGTAATTCTCATTTGTTTTAGCTTTACAGAACGACGTTGTTAACATGATTAACGATTCTCGAAATAAAACAAAAATGAATTAAATTGTTAAAACTTTTTCTGCTTTTAAAATAAAGACGGCAATTTCTTTTGACTGTTGAACATCAGAAGAACACCGGTCGCTTCTCCAGAAGTAAGCAAACTTCAAAGTGCAGAATCAAAGTACTCATTCTCAACCAGTACGCCTGAATGAAGGATCAACTGTGTCAGAGACCTTGTTTCGTCTGATACGCCACGACATAGTTCTCATCTCCTAAGCTCGACTAACGTTGCTCCCAACAGGGACTATCTCTCCTAAACAAGGTGGAATTGCTATCATGAACCAACGGTACTTCTTTGCCCTGCGATGGCCGAGTATCCAGTCGTGTTCACCTGTCAGTTTGTATGTTGCATCAGTTTTGTCGGCATAAACATACATACATCATGCATTATTTGATTTGCATTCGCATTTCATATTGCATCGCTATCACTCTAGTCGGTCTTATCCCCTTGTGATAAAAGTCCTCTCAATCGAGTTGTCAGTTCTCGCCTCGTCAGGAAACGCTGCGTTCGAACAACCTCGCATCCAGTTTATTTTTGGAAGGAAGTTGGCCCTTGACCACTTTGATAACTTGAACCTCTAAAAAACCAGAGAGCCCTCAGTCAACATCACTCTTCACCATTGAAGATGATATCCTTACTTTCCCGGATTAAGGAAAATCCACAGAGAAAACCCCGTAATCAGAGATTCGGCAGCACACCAGTTTCACTCCGAAAAGATCGCTGATGAAAAGGTCATCGGCACCTCAAAATTGGACCCCATCATATGGCATTTCTCCGGGAAGACCCCGAGAAAAGTATGATGTAAGATCCCAAGCGACAGCAGTCTCCCAAGAGACTCGCTTTCCCCAGTAGAAACAAATAGTGTCTCCAACAGAGAAGTTTGTGCAACTCTACAGCTCAGACGACTGGGTTTCCCCAGCAAGTCTGACATCAAAACTTTTTCCGTCAAATGGCATCTCCCCAGGAAAATTCGGCGAGAAGTTTGAGGAAAACCGCTACGAATAGCGTCCCTTATTAATTAAGTTTATTGACAAAAGAAACTAAGACCAGTTCCTCGGTAGGAAACCATGATCGAGGGGAAGTTTAAATCAGAAACTAAGACCAGTTCCTTGGTAGGTAACCAGGATCGAGGGGAAGTTTGTTTCAGCAACTAAGACCAGTTCCTTGGTAGGAAACCAGGATCGAGGGGAAGTTGATAAAAGAAAACTGAGACCAGTTCCTTGGCTGAAGACCAGGATCGAGGGGAAGTTTACCTTTTCTAAGCATCATTGCTCAGCAAAAGAAGATGAATGCGATCCGCCCTTCATAACCACCATCAAAATTTTAGGTATTCCGATATTTAATCCTCTTGCACCCCGAATGCCCGAATACCTTCGTCATTCACACCTTCGGGTTCAAGAAGATTAAATAGGGGCATCTGTCATACCCCAAATTTTGACCACTAAGATTTCCCATCATTGTGAAAATCATCATTACAATATGGAGGAACCATCATACTTCATCAGTCTCCCCAAAGATGGGTGAGCATCCACTATTATCAAAATTAGGGTTTCTAGCCCTCTCAGAGCCTTAGACAAAGGATCAATCAAGAAATGATATGATATTCAACTTGTCTAACCTCTAAAACATCCACAATGGATCAAAAGGACTCCCACTTCAAGGATTAAGCACAAGGCTGCTCCCTTCTAGGTGGATTAAGTCTCAAGATCGACAGTGTCACCAAATTAGGGTTTTGGTCGACCAGGGCCTCCAGATGGATAATTTTCATTTGGGCACAAGCCAATCATCCAAAACACAACCTAATATACTCCATGGAACCTCATGGACCCAATCATCAAGTCAATTTTGCCTTAGGGGATGCATTCATCAAAAATCAGGAATTAGGGTTTCTTGACCTAATTCACCCCTAAGTTGACTTTTGGGACAAACCATGAGCCAAGACCTCAAGAGAGGGTTTGAGGGTCTCTAAAGAACTATATTGATCCATTTGGAACAATGGATTAATCCAAGAAGCTTGAGCAACAAGTCTCAATTTCATCTGCACCACAATTAGGGTTTTAAGGAAAAAGTCAACTGTAACTTTGACTTTTGACCAAGACATGCTCCCAAGCCCTATGACATGCATCAATATACCCTATGACACCCATGGAACATGTCCATCAAGTTTGATTTAGGTCAAGGACATGATTTCCTGAAGAATTGCACAGTTTGGAATTCATCTGATAAAAAGTCAACTGTGCACAAAAGTCAACTTTGACTTTTTGAGGTTTTTCACCAAAATGGATTTTTAACCCTAAAATGATGTTAATGTATGATTTGAATCATCATTCATCAAGAAAAATCAAGAAAAGTTGGATAACTTGTAAAAGGGGTAACCATAAAAACTTAGAAAATTTTCTAAGTTAAAAATAAAGTGACAAGGGTACCAACTTTGGAGGATCATAACTCCTAAACCACAAAGCCATTTTTCCTCATCCAAAGATAGATTTGTAGCCCTCATTACCCTCTACAAAAACTTCAACAAGACCTAAGTCCAATTCATTAAGGATTTTGAGTTATGGAGTGATCAAAATGGCTGAAAAATGAAAATGTCACTTTTTCCAACACTTAGTGAAATTTTCACTAAGTCCAAATCTGTCTTCATTATTTTCCAAATGTAGGGGGATTTTTCACTTGGATTCAAAAGAGATCAAAACCAAACATGTTCAAACAGTTGTTGTATCATGTAAGGGCTTTCCAAAATGGCCAAGAACATTACCAAATTCCATTTGGGCTATGAGTTATGACATTGTCAAATTGCCTTGTTGAAATTTGTCAAGGCAAGGCAGAATTTACATTTTTGCTCGATTTGCCAAAATCAGCCAAATCTAAATGCTCCTATCCACTTGGACACATCAGAGGATTGAATCTAAAGGGGACAATCACTGAGCCAAGCCTCCAAAGTCTTTGGAACAAGAAATAACATGTTGAACCTAGAATGGCCAAAATAGGGACAAGACTCCAAATTTGGATTTGAGCATTCAATGGAAGCATCAAGGTGGCATGGACTGAGCCATTTTCATTTGAATTTAGTCAAGACTTATCCAAGACCAAGGGAACCACAGCCCTGTGCCCTAACCTCTAGTCAATGGCTAGAGGAGACTTGGATTTCCATTGGCCAACATTGAACAAACACCTGCTGCAGTTGCCATTCACTGTGGATCCCAAAACAAACTTGCTCTACTATAAATAGAGCTAAATTGTGATCAGTTTAAGTACACCAAAGGCCTACAACACTTTCCTTTCTCAAAATCTCTTTCTCTTGGCAAAAATGCCTTTCTTAGCAAGGTAGCTACCGGGTTTTGAGCTAGAGGGCAATTCCACTCAAACCAATCACTCACACACCTCACATACATCACATATGAGCTGATCAAACACTTAAACAACAACTGGAACACTGATTTCTCAGAATCACCAGTCAATTGCTCATGGTTTTAACCAAAGTGCAGTTGAGATGCCATGAAATGATCCAGCCAATTTCAATCAAGTCCAAGCATTCAAACACACTCCATAGGGTGTAGGGAAGCTGTTCAGATCATCACCACTCATTTGTAACACCTCCAAATCAAAAATTACATTGCACTTGCTGTCACGGCCTAGAGGTAAGCATATACTTGGTCATCTCTCAATCTATGCATATTTCCTCGCACAATAATTTGGCCATATGTTCATAATCATGCATAGAATTTTTCCCCTCAATTAATTGCATTGTTTGAATCGTGTATCAAAAGTCCCAACCTTCATGCAAAAATTAGGGTTCTTGAGGATTTTTCGTGATTTCTTGTTATATGTTTAATTTAAATGAAATTAAATGCCATAGACATGATCGTGAGGTTGAAACGAGTTGATTGGTATGTGGATTGCATGATATAATCAAGTATTCAGTGAGATTGGGTAGAAAATGCAAATCTGGCCAAACCCAGAACACGCGCGTGTTCTTGGTGTGTTCTTGGCGCCATTTATTTCAAATTCGAATATTTGAATTTTGTGATTTTATTTAATTGATTCAAAAATTAATTTCTCTCTGAGTTTTAATGATTTTGAGTTGATTCTTTTTTTAATAATTCACAAAAATGTTAAAATATTTTATTTTATCAAAAAATCCCAAAAATAATATTTATTTCATATAATTGATATTTTTGCAAAGAATTAATATTTTAATTGTTTTTGACATTTTAAATATTTTTTCCACATTGATTTTGCAACTTTTAATGCTTTCTAATTATTTTGTCGGTCAATACTTAATTTTTGAAGCATTAATCCAAGATCAAAATTTGTTTTTCATATGTTAAACAATTTTGATCATTTTAATTGAATTTTTATTCAATTAAATACATTTTTGAAAACAAATTAGGGTTTTTGGATTAATTCAACCCTCATAAATCATTTTCAAAACACTTTGGGCCTCTAATAGAGTGTAAGACCCAATCCTTTTTTGACCAAACCATTTTTGGGCCTCAGTGTATTGTATAAGTCCCGATACCGTCAAAAACAAACGGCGCGATCGTCGCCTTTTAAAAATAACCATGGGCCTCTCCTCGAGCTATAAGACCCATTCAAAACTTTTGGGCCTCTAATAGAGTGTAAGACCCAATCCCCTTTTAACCAAAAATTATTTTTGGGGCCTCACTTAATGTATAAGTCCCTTCGCGTTAAAAGAAAATCTCGGCGCGATCGCCACTTTAAACGAAAAGTCAATTGGGCCTACCCTCGAGTAGTAAGACCCATTTCCTTTCTTAAAAATTTTTGGGCCTCTTGAGAGAGTGTAAGACCCATCCCTTTGTACAGAAAACCTTTTTGGGCCTCATTCACTTGTATAAGTCCCTCTGTACAAATTCGACAGTGCGATCACTGATAAAAACCTGGGCCTCTCTGTAATGCCCCAAATTTTTACCACTTAGATTTCCCATCATTGTGAAAATCATCATCACAATATGGATGTACCTTTATGCTTCATTAGTCTCCCCAAAGATGGGTGAGCATCCACTACAATCAAAATTAGGGTTTCAAGCCCTCTCTGAGTGCTTAGACAAAGGATCAATCAAGAAATGACATGATATTCAACTTGTCTAATCTCTTAAACATCCACAATGGATCAAAAAGGACTCCCACTTCAAGGATTAAGCACAAGGCTGCTCCCTTTTAGGTGGATCAAGTCTCAAGATCGACAGTGTCACCAAATTAGGATTTTGGTCGACCAGGGCCTCCAGATGGAAATTTTCATCTGGGCACAAGGCAATGATCCAAAACATAACCTAATATACTTCATGGAACCTCATGAACCCATACATCAAGTCAATTTTGCCTCAGGGGATGCATTCATCAAAAATCAGGAATTAGGGTTTCTTGACCTAATTCACCCCTAAGTTGACTTTTGGGACAAACCATGAGCCAAGACCTCAAGAGATGATTTGAGGGTCTCTAATATACCATATTGATCCATTTGGAACAATGGATTGATCCAAGAAGTTTGAGCAACAAGTCTCAATTTCATTTGCACCACAATTAGGGTTTTAAGGGAAAAGTCAACTGTAACTTTGACTTTTGACCAGGACATGCTCCCAAACCCTAATACATGATTGAATATACCCTATGACACCCATGGAACATGTCCATCAAGTTTGATTTAGGTCAAGGACATGATTTCCTGAAGAATTGCAGAGTTTGGAATTCATCTGATAAAAAGTCAACTGTGCACAAAAGTTAACTTTGACTTTTTGAGATTTTTCACCAAAATGGATTTTTAACCCTAAAATGATGTTAATGTATGATTTGAATCATCATTCATCAAGAAAAATCAAGAAAAGTGAGATAACTTGTAAAAGGGGTAACCATAAAACTTAGAAATTTTTCTAAGTTAAAAATAAAGTGGCAAAGGTACCAACTTTGAAGGACCATAACTCCTAAACCACAAGGCCATTTTTTCTCATCCAAAGATGGATTTGTAGCCCTCATTGTCACCTACAAAAACTTCAACTACAAGTCATTCCAATTCATTAAGGATTTTGAGTTATGGAATGATCAAAGTGGCTGAAAAGTGAAAATGTCACTTTTTCCAACACTTAGTGAAATTTTCACTAAGTCAGATTCTGCCTCACTTTTTTGCCAAATGTAGGGGGATTTTTCACTTGGAATCAAAAGAGATCAAAACCAAACTTGTTCAAACAGTTGTTGTATCATGTAAGAGCTTTCCAAAATGGCCAAGAACATTGCCAAATTCAACCTACACCATGAGATACAACATTGCCAAGTTGCCTTGCTGAAATCTGTCAAGGCAAGGCAATATTTGCAACTTTGGTCGATTTGCCAAAATCAACCAAATTCAATTGCTCCTATCCACTTGGACACCTCAGAGGATTGAATCTAAAGGGGACAATCACTGAGCCAAGCCTCCAAAGTCCATGGAACAAGAAATAGCATGTTGAACCTAGAATGGCCAAAATAGGGACAAGACTTCAAATTTGGAATGAGGCATTCAATGGAACCATCAAGGTGGCATGGACTGAGCCATTCTCATCTGAAATCAGTCAAGACTTATCCAAGACCAAGGGGACCAAAGCTCTGTGCCCTAACCTCTAGTCAATGGCTAGAGGAGACTTGGATTTTCATTTGCCAACATTGACCAAACCTACTTACCAGCTGCCATGCACTATTCCTTGCAAAACAAACTTGCTCTACTATAAATAGAGCTCAATTGTGGTCAGTTTGAGTACTCCAAAGCCATCTAACAGATGCTTTCCTCAAAATCTCTTCTTTCACTCCAATTTTTCCTTCTAAGGCATGTCACTATCGGGTTTTGAGTTTGAGAGCAATTCCAATCAAACCAATCACTCACACACCTCACATACATCACATATGAGCTGATCAAACACTTAGATTACTTCTGAAACATCAATTTCACAAAATCACCAGCTGGTTGCTCAAGGTTTTAACCAAAGTGCAGCTGAGGTACCACAAAATGATCCAGCCAATTTCAATCAAGTCCAACCATCCAAATACAATCCATAGGGTGTAGGGAAGCTGTTTAGATCATCACCACTCATCTGTAACACCTCCAAATCAAAAATCACTTTGAACTTGCTGTCACGGCCTAGAGGTAAGCACATACTTGGTCATTTCTCAATCTATGCATATTTCCTCGCACAATAATTTGGCCATATGTTCATAATCATGCATGGAATGTTTTCCCTCAATTAATTGCATTGTTTGAATCGTGTATCAAAAATCCTAGCCTTCATGCAGAAATTAGGGTTCTTGAGGTCTCTTCGTGATTTCTTGTTGTATGTTTAATTTAAATGAAATTAAAGTACATAGACATGATCGTGAGGTTGAGACGAGCATAATGATATGTGGATTGCATGATATGATTACGTATTCATGGAGATTGGATAGAAAATGCAAATATGAGAAACCAAGAACACGCGCGTGTTCTTCAGCTGTTCTTGGCGCCATTTTTCATAAATTCAAATATTTGAATTTTGTGATTTTGTTTAATTGATTCAAAAATTAATTTCTCTCTGAGTTTTAATGATTTTGAGTTGATTCTTTTTTTAATAATTCACAAAAATGTTAAAATATTTTATTTTCACAAAAAATCTCAAAAATAATATTTATTTCATATAATTGATATTTTTGTAAAGAATTAATATTTTGATTATTTTTGGCATTTTAAATATTTTTTCTACATTGATTTTCAACTTTTAATGCTTTCTAATTATTTTGTAGGTCAATACTTAATTTTTGAAGCATTAATCCAAGATCACAATTTGTTTTCCATGTGTTAAACAATTTTTGATCATTTTAATTGAATTTTTATTCAATTAAATACATTTTGAAAACAAATTAGGGTTTTGGATTAATTCAACCCTCATAAATCATTTTCAAAACTCTTTGGGCCTCTTGAGAGAGTGTAAGACCCATCCCCCCTTGTACAAAAACTTTTGGGGCCTCACTCATTGTATAAGTCCCTCTGTACAAGTAAACGGCGCGATCGTCGCCCGTTTAAAAATAAAAATCATCTGGGCCTCTCCTTGAGCTATAAGACCCATTCAAAACACTTTGGGCCTCTATTAGAGTGTAAGACCCAATCCCCCTTTTAACCAAAACATTTTGGGCCTCACTTATTGTATAAGTCCCTCTGCGTTAAAAGAAAACCTCGGTGCGATCGCCATTTTTAAACGAAAAATCATTTGGGCCTACCCTCGTGTTATAACCCCCACTCTTTTTTCTTTAAACCTTTTTGGGCCTCTTAAGAGAGTGTAAGACCCATCCCTTTGTACAGAAAACCTTTTTGGGCCCCAGTCATTTGTATAAGTCCCGCTGTACAAAGTCAAACAGTGCGCTCACAGATAAAACCCTGGGCCTCTCCTTGAGCTGTAAGCCCCAAATCTTTCTTTTTCAAAGCACTTTCTCCTTTGATTTTGAATATACTGTTGTTTTCAATCTTTCTTTGTTGAACAACTAACCAAACAGCATGGAAGCACTCCAACGGAGTAAGTGGTTATCGCTTTCATTTACTGCTTTCATATTATAAACTGTATTGTGGGGCTGCTCACTGTAAGTCTCCTTTCATAAACTCATATCTACTGTGTAATAATAGTATAGATATTTCGAGTTTCCCCAGCTACTACGTCTAGAACTAGGTGACGCTGTTTCATTTATTCGTAGAAATAGACGCCTAGATCCCCAATAGGAGCACCAGATACAGTCTTCTCTTCGGCTGTCCTCCTTAGGAATCGTCAAGAAGCTCTACTCCCCATGATGAATGTATTCTCCGTGAATGGCATCTTTGAGTTTCTTCCAAATTCTCGAACTTTCCTGACTTGATCTATTCCTTGTGGATAGCTTGCCTTGAATGTCTCGGGGTTTGGGTATCCACTACGGTCATAATCTTGGACCTTAACTAAGGAACCCTCTTCAAAAGCTAAAAGTCGCTGGATAGTAAACCTCACACGTTTACCAGTGGTTTTTATCTTTAAAAGAGTTATCTCTCCTAATGGAAAGGAGATGATAGACCCACGGGCTTCTTAAAAGCATCGACCTCCTCTTGGGTATTATTCAAGGACTCTACGGCTTCTTAGAAGTATTCACAGCCTCCTCTTAGGCTTCGTATAATGATCTCTTCCTCCGGGAATGATAGCCTCCTCTTGGGCTTCGTACAAGGACCCGTCGGCTTCTTAAAAGTTTCCAGCCTCCTCTTGGGCTTCGTACAAATTGTCCCGACGACCTCCTAGAGGTATAGGAACAGAACTTAGTCATCTCCATAGAACAGTCCTTTCATAGAGTCTACACCTGTTTCTCAAAGCATAGTACAAAAGATAAAACTCTAGACACGGACAATCTAACTTCCTTGAGTCTCAAAAGACATTCTCAAGTGACCCCTTCGTTAAATAGGAAGGAAACCCGCAGACTCGGACAGTCTCAACACCCTTTGGATTTCCAGTTTCCTCAAAGAAAAGGAGACCACCCCGATCCTCAGATCTAACCCATGAGTACAGTGATGCTCATATAAAAACTGATTTTCTCTTTCAAAATCAGTATACTGGACCTGTCACTTAACTGACATAGCCTCCTCTTGGGCTTTGTACAATGACTCTCCCTAGCGGAGTCAAACAACGCTTTAGCCTCCATCTCGGGCTTTGTACGAGATACAGAGACTCTCTTGTTGAGTCAAAACTTTTAGCCTCCATCTCGGGCTTCGTACGAGATACAAAAACACTCTCTTGTTGAGTATAAAAGATTCTCCTATTGAGTCAAACAAACAATAGCCTCCATCTCGGGCTTCGTACGAGACACAAAGACTCTATCGTCGGGTCAAAAACTTTTAGCCTCTCTCTCGGGCTTTGTACGAGACACAAAATAGCCTCCTCTTAGGCTTTGTATAATGATTTTCCTAGCGGAAATTAGCCTCCTCTTAGGCTTTGTATAATGATTTTCCTAGCGGAAATTAGCATCCTCCTAGGCTTTGTATAAGAAAACCACTGGTTGATCCAATTAACCTTTTAGCATCGAAGCTGTGCCTCGTTCACAGTACACAAACATCAACAACTCCTTTCCTTTCATCTAATCGCTGTAAGCGGCAAGCCTCTGGATCATCTATATCCACGCCACTGTCCCTCTTTTAGCATGAGAAATTCCTAAGGAAAGATGGCATTGCTCTACACTGAGTTAAAGTCTTCTCCTTCAGGTTAAAACCCTTTCTTCGGAAATTATGGCATTGCTCGGATCCGCGTATCCCAGTTAAATTAATTCTCCTTCTCCCCTCTTTAGAGATGACAAATTCTCTCTAAAGTCGAGGTCTTCACCTTCACGTCTTGGGCTTTGAATAACACAAATAGACCTTTCAGCTTCACATCTTGGGCTTTGAACAAGATACAAACTACCTTTCGCTTCACGTCTTGGGCTTTGAACAAGACACCAAAACACCAATTTCCTCCCATAGAATAGGAGGAACTACGAACGCTCTGATTTCCCTGAATCGGTAAACGGGAATACGTAGGCATAAGATCGAAAGAAAAGATCTTAGCGAGCGCAATCAACAAAAAACCCAAATCCCATATCTCCATCAATCAAAAGCAGTATTTCAAAAGCATCAGTCCTAACATCCTAATCCTTGTTCCCCGCCAGAAACCTCCTGCCCAGGTAAAAAAGAAAGAAAACAGTATTGGCGAAAATACAAATAACCAGTACAAAGGCCCCCCACATTGATAGGATCCGTAACCTAACAGACCGCTGTTTAAACTCAGTATGCAAAGCAGGGTTAATTGGAGACATCTATTTCCCTTCCTTATTCAGCTCACAATAGGATAACAAATGAATCGACCTGTAGTTCAAGCTCAACCGCAGAGAGCGACCAGCGCTTAAGAACCGCGTCCAAAATCGCTCGCTACACTCTCCTTGAGCTGTAAGCCCCAAATCTCTCCTTTTCAAAGCACTTTCTCCTTTGATTTTGAATATACTGTTGTTTTCAATTTTTCTTTGTTGAACAACTAACCAAACAGCATGGAAGCTCTACAATCGAGTAAGTGGTTATTGCTTTCATTTACCGCTTTCATATACATATAACTGTATTGTGGGGCTGTTTCACTATAAGTCTTCTTTCATAAACTCATATCAACTATGTAATAATAGTATAGATATTTAGAGTTTCCCCGGCAACTACGTCTAGCGTTAAGCCCGTTGATCACTCTTAGAAATAGTCTAAACTAGATCCCCATAGGATTACCAGACACAGTCTTCCCTCCTCTTGGGGTTAAACAATATGGAGACTGTAATACCCCAAAATTTACTCTCCCCTTTTGGCATCTTAGCATAGCATTATCATATTTCATATCATATCCATCTCATTAGCATTGCATTGCATATCTAACATAGAAAAATGAAGCATAGCATCCCTCTTACCATCAAGGCATGTGATTAGGTGAAAGGGGGACAACCAAGGAATCATTCAAGGCACAAAAGGTCAAACAAGTTCACTCAAGGCAAGCCAAGAGGTCTTTCATGTCTCATACAATCTCAATTGATTATCCAAAACCTCAAGAAGTTGAGATTCAATAGGAGATTGAAGCCCTACATCTTTCACTATGCAAGAGATCCAAAAAAATTGAAGGAAAACCCTCAAAAGAGATGGTTCATTGGTTCAAGATCACCCTCAAGTGGCATATCTCATCATCCTTTAAGAGGATACACAACATATTCTGAGGAATTTGAAATTGAAGACTGCACACTTTTCTCCTAGGAGGTGGGTACCAAAACTAGGGTTTCCAATTAAATCAGGGTATCTTTGATTTTTTAGACAAAACTTGATGTCATGGTATTCTACATGTCCTTAAGTGTATGCGTGTGGAAAATTGCCTCTCAATTGGTTTTGGAAGTGGTTCAATTGGAAGAAAGATAAAAAATCAGGAAAATTGGGGCAAAGTCAAATAATCAGAGGAAAAAGTCAACTCTTGACTTTTTGAGGCCAAATTCATGAAATTCATGTTATATGTGACCAATGTGCAAAATTCGATCAAGAAACTCCAAAGGGATCATGAAAAAAATCAAGATTTGAAAAGTTGCCATTTTTGGAAGAAATAGGGTTTCCAAAAATAGTAATTCTAGGCCATTTTGCACCTAACTTTGAGCCGAGGCCATTCAAAATTGGGACATCAAATGAAAATTCCACTCGGCCATAACAAAAGATCTTGTTTTAAGCTCCAAATCCATGTGCGGAACATCCCCATTGGATAAGAATTGAGAGAGTTATGGATGATCAAAGTTGAGGAAAACTTGGGCAAGAATGCAAGTCAGCTTGGGCAAGTTTCAGGTCACGCGCATTCATTTTCACAAACATGTGGTGTGCCAAATGTTTTGATCAATTACTCATGGTTAGAGGCATCAAATGAAAAATCTTTCAACATGAAAGTTGTTCCTCTATGTGAGATCTTCAAAATTGGTGTTCATGATTTTTTCATTTGATCAAAGGTTAAGAAGTTATGTTGAGTCCAATTTGCTATGATCATGCTGAAAACCCAGGTGCCATGATGCCTTGCCAGCCAACCCCTTGCCTCGCCCATAACCAATTCCTATACCTTTGTGTTTCAAGTCATTTTTCAACCTATTCCAAGCATCATTTCAACACAATTTTCATACCAAACTTGTAGCATTACATCTCTTCTTTCAAATGACCTCAAAAACACACCAAATCATCCATTGAGTAGAGAGAAAAACATCATCAAATCACCCTATATTCCGCTGATGCATTGATGGTTTTGATGCACAACTTGGTCCAGACATCCATCAAACAATTCTTTCCCTTATTTGAACACACGATGAACATCACATACACTGCTATAGCACGTGCCTTGCATGAAAGTGGAAAGAGCAAGCTTGCTGAGCAAGTTTCTGATACACCGCCATGCCATTCATTTCACTTTCACCTCCACCATAGCTTACCATAAGTTGCCATCACCATATCATTGCTCTCCCTAACTAACTTGACTCAGTTAGTTAGGGATGACTAACCTAAACCACTTCAACTCAGTTAACCAAATCAGGTTAACCATGGTTAGAGCACACTACAAATCAAAACCTCACTCTCAAAATTCATTTCTAACACTCATTCTCACACTCTCACTCAGAAACTCTCTCTTCTCCTCTCTCAATCTCACCATTGCCATTGATTTTCGAAGCTCACCTTGTTCAATTCTCTCCAAAACTCTCTCTGATTATCTCTCAATTTCTCCACATTGCAATTGGTTTTGAAGTTTGGATTTCAATTCTTCTCCACTGAATCATCATCAAGTACCTCATCTAAGCCTTTATTTGGCCAAGAGTAGCTCAAAGAGGAAGCATAATCTCTGGTTTTCTGAAGAACATCTCAAGGTCTCAAATCTTCAGGTACGAATTTCCACCATTATAGACATGCTTTGAAGAGGTTTTCAGGTTCTTGAAGCTTCTTATAAGCTCAAGAACTGGTCTGGCTAGTTGATAGGTCTTTAGAGGCATAGTTGAGAAGTTAGGGCAAATCTTCTTCTGTTCGATTCTCTCATTTCATGAACATTTTGGAAATTTTATCTCTGGATCCGTGCTCTCCATTACTTCCTCTTCATTTTGGTATAATATTTGTGAAATTTTGGGAAACATGAAGTTGCAGACGGTGGTTGTGGACCGGAGAAGATGACCGGAGGTCATCTCCGGCCGGTGACTGTAAATGCTAGGGTTTTGGTGAGTTTTAATCATGACCGTTGCTTTTGTTCCAATCGTGTGGTGAAAATGCAGCCAGCGCATTAAAATAGGCGTGCATGTCACATGTGTTATTTCTGAATTCACTTAAACGTTATGTGATGCAGTGCATGGTAGTTAGGGTACTCATTCGTGCGTGTGTGTTGGATTTAACTACTTTGACTATAGTGTTGACTTGACCTGATCCTAGGGTGATAATTGTTTTGACTGTTGTTGACTGAGAGTGCATGATAATTAGTGTGGATTGCGCAGATCTGGACCAGGCTTGGTTTTGATATTTGCACCCCATGTTTCAAAGCCCAAACCAATTTGAACTGAATGATTGCTATGCATGCACCCCCTCCCTTATTTCCATTTCTTTTTATTTTCTTGATTTTTGTGCATGTTTCCTTTTTAATTTTTTAAAAATACCAAGAAATGTTAGAAAATTCTAGAAAAATTCATGAACGTTTTTAAGACATTTAGGAAATTTTTGACATTTTCATTTCATGATTTTATGACATTTTTACCCCTATCGTATATTTTTCTTTGAATTTCCATTTATATGCATTCCAAATGTGATATGTGAATTTGTGGAATTTTGTTCTTGATCATTATAAATTGTTTTGACTTGATTCTTTTTGCATTGATTCACTAATACATTGAAACATGTTAGATGATTTTTTATTTTATTTTTTTAGATCATTTTATGACATGTTTTGATGCTTGTCTTTGCACTACTTTGCATGATGTGTGAACTTGACCTAATTGCATTGTTTGAAGCCTTTTTGTTTTGAATTTTCACATGCTACCTTGATGTATGATTCACTTCTGATTTGGACCTTCCAATACCATGCTAGCATAATTTTCATAAGTCCATTTGTTTTTTGTTTTATGGATTACATTTGAAGCATAATGACATGTCATATCATTCTAATTTTTGTACATGTTTACATGAATTCTTTTGTGCATCTTTGTATAAGCATTTGCATATTGTATGAGCTATTCATGTGACATTATAGGTCATTGTTACACATTATAGGTCATCTTTACATGTTCATTTCCATTTGAAATTTGTGCATCCTTAGCATGTTTTGTTTGCATTTTCTTTTTGAACTTCTACTTCACTTCTTCTTCTATTACTTCTTGAATGTCTTGATGGTGGATTCATGGATATTTTGAGATGTTCATAAGTCATTTTCCATTTAGTTTCAATTCTGATCCTTAGATTACATGTACCATTTATGCATGTTTCTTCCTTTTCCTTTAATCTTTCATCTATCCTTTCTTATGAAAACATGTTTGAATGCTATGGATGGTGATTGTTGCTTATTCATTTGAACTTGTAAGATGATATTCACTTGTTGTCCATATGACTCACATTCTGGTTGTGATCTTAAGATTTGATTTTTCATCTCTTTCTTTTGAACTTTAATGTGTATTAAGTACTTTTTTACTTCTTATGCATGTTTCCTTGTTTACTAACCATGTAGGGGCTTTGGTAAGTTGAAATTGAGTGTGGATAAGGAATCCACATTCAAACTTCTCTCCTTTCATCTTTTAGAATTCAATCTTGTGTTTTGTTAAGCACTTATGTGCTTTCTTTGATTAACTCATTACTTTCCCTTTTGAGTTACAATTCATCTTCTACTTTAGAAGTGAATTGTTTAATTCATTTCTTCTTTAGACTATAGGCTTTGCAACCTCACAAACCATTAGGATCACTCCCTTAACTAAGCAATTAGGATTGAGTCTTAGATCACATAGATTTTACCTTTCTCCTCTCTTGAGTCTTTCATCTTCTCATCTCAAAGAAAATTCAAAATATCTAATAAAGGTAGGCATTTATTGCATTTAGGCCTTTCATACAAAGAAAAGATTATAAGGGGTCTTCTCTTATAATCTTAGAATGTGTAGCATATAGACCATCTTGGGTCAATGTGTTAAACATTTGATCTTGTATGAGGGACTTAAATGCAATACTTGTTGAAGGTACAAATAAAGAAAAGCACTTCTTCATTTCATAATCAACAAAAACACTTAATAAATACAAGTATGGTAGTGTGTTTGAACCTTAATAATTGGAACTAAGTGTGAGGGTCTTCTTCCCACTTAGTGTGCTTTCTTACTCATTCAATCTTGGAATGTGAGGATGTATACATTCCAATGATTAAGATTTAGATACACTATCATATGCAAACAAATGGAAAAACTCTTAAAAGACAAAAACAAACAATAACGTCTTTCCTTCGGGAATTCTTTTCTCATCTCATTCACTCTTATTCCTTAAGGATGCGTCATTTCCGTTCTACCGCAAACAGGTAACGCCTAAGTCTCCCTACAGCGAGCTGCAACACCTAAATTGCTAGAACGCGAACGCTGACGTATTCCACTAAAAAACATAAACAACTTTCCCTAGTGAGGGGAACTACGTCGCTCTGATTCTCATGCTCCCGATGAGATACGTAGGCAGTGGGGTAGGGCCCATTCGAGTACTTCTTTTATTTTCCCTACATTTGTTCTCCTTTCTCTTTCCTTTCCTTTTCCAGTTCTTTTTTCCATTATCTTTTCTTTCACCCTTTGATTGAAGCAAGCAAGCGTGGATCCCATCGGGTACGATGGACGCGAGGGGGTGCTAATACCTTCCTCTCGCGTAACCGACTCCCGAATCCAGTTCTCTTGGTCGCAAGACCATGCTCTTTTCTTCCCTCAGGTTTATGCGGTGTTTCCTTTCCCTCTCTTGGGATAAATACACATTGCTGGCGACTCTGTTTTGGTGCCACTTTCGCGTTTGTACTTGGATGAAAATCCCGGGAGCGACAGAGACATGAAAGGCAGCATTCTCTGTGAACCCTTTCACAGACTATCAATCATAGAAGTTGTCAAAGAAACTCTATTCCCCAGAGAAGATCTTTTCTCTGTGAATGGCATCTCTTGAGTTTCTTCCAAATTCTCGGACTTTCCTGGCTTGATCTATTCTCGGTGAATGGCATGTCTTGAACTTCTCAAGGTTTGGGGACCCACAGGCTTCTTAAAAGCATTTGTCAAGAAACTCTACTCCCCGGAGATGATCTTTTCTCCGTGAATGGCAACTCTTGAGTTTCTTCCAAATTCTCGAACTTTCCTGACTTGATCTATTCCTTGTGGATAGCTTGCCTTGAATTTCTCGGGGTTTGGGGACCCATCGGCTTCTTAAAAGCAGCGGCCTCCTCTTGGGCATTATACAAGGACCCACGAGCTTCCTAAAAGCAACCCCGCCTCATCTTGGGCGTAGTACAAGGACCCTAATGCTTCTTAGAAGTATTCACAGCCTCCTCTTAGGCTTCGTATAATGATCTCTTCCTCCGGGAATGATAGCCTCCTCTTGGGCTTCGTACAAGGACCCATCGACTTCTTAAAAGTTTCCAGCCTCCTCTTGGGCTTCGTACAAATTGTCCCGACGACCTCCTAGAGGTATAGGAATAGAACTTAATCATCTGCATAGAACAGTCCTTTCAAAGAGTCTACTACTGTTTCTCAAAGCATAGTACAAAAGATAAAACTCTAGACTTGGACAGTCTAATTTCCTTGAGTCTCAAAGACATTCTCAAGTACCCCTCGTCAAAATAGGAAGGAAACCCGTAGACTCGGACAATCTCAATACCCTTCGGATTTCCCGCTTCCTTAAAGAACAGGAATAACCCGGATCCTTGAATCAAATCCATGAGTACAGTGTTGCTCATATAAGAACTGATTTTCTCTTTAAAATCAGTATACTGGACCTGTCACTTAACTGAAACAGTAACCACAGCCTCCTCTTGGGCTTTGTACAATGATTCTCCCCAGCAGAGTCAAACAACGTTTAGCCTCTCTCTCGGGCTTCGTACGAGACACATAAGAGACTTCCTCGTTGAGTCAATCACCTCTTTTGCCTCCATCTCGGGCTTTATACGAGATACAAAAAGGTTCTTATTGAGCCAAACAAACAATAGCCTCCATCTCGGGCTTTATACGAGTTACCAAAAAACTTCATCGTCGAGTCAAAACTTTTTAGCCTCTCTTTCGGGCTTTGTACGAGACATATAATAGCCTCCTCTTAGGCTTTATATAAGAAAACCACTGGTTAATCCAATTAACCTTTTAGCATCAAAGCTGTGCCTCGTTCACAATACACAAACATCAACAACTTTTTCCCCTTCATCTAATCGCTGTAAGCGGCAAGCCTCTGGATCATTTACATCCATGCCACTG
The DNA here is from genome assembly GCA_022829125.1 of Lathyrus tuberosus. Lineage (NCBI taxonomy): Eukaryota > Viridiplantae > Streptophyta > Magnoliopsida > Fabales > Fabaceae > Lathyrus > Lathyrus tuberosus. Next base: position 1,912,006 of record JALAZF010000229.1, read on the forward strand.
TCCCTCTTTTAGTATGAGAAATTCCTAAGGAAAGATAGCATTGCTCTACACCGAGTTAAAGTCTTCCCCTTCAGGTTGGGAATCCCCTATAAAGGAATTTATGGCATTGCCGGATTCACAAATCTCGGTTAAAGTAATTCTCCTTTATAAACATTCGTAATAGACAAACCCCTCTTTAGAGATGACAAATTCTCTCTAAAGTCAACACCTTTAGCTTCACATCTTGGGCTTTGAACAAGATACAAACCACCTTTTCGCTTCACGTCTTGGGCTTTGAACAAGACACCAAAAACAACCATTTCCTCCCATAGAATAGGAGGAACTACGAACGCTCTGATTTCCCCGTTTTGGTAAACGGGAATACGTAGGCATAAGATTGAAAGAAAAATCTTAGCGAGCACACTAAACAAAAACCCAAAATCCCATACTCTCATGTATCAATCAAAAGCATCAGTCCTAACATCCTAAATCCTTGTTCCCCGCTATAAAGTCCTAGAAAGAGAAAAGAAAACCGTATTGGCGAAAATACAAATAACCAGTACAAAGGCCCCCCCCCCCCACATTGATAGCATTCGCAACCTAACAGACCGATGTTTAAACTCAGTATGCAAAGCAGGGTTAATTGGAGACATCTATTTCCCTTCCTTCATCAGCTTTAATAGGATAAAAAATGAATTGACCTGTAGTAAACTCAACCGCAGAGAGCGACCAGCGCTTAAGAACCGCATCCAAAATCGCTCGCTACAATAAGGTTCCACAGAGACACAGTCTGGTTTTCCTAGAGACTCTCTTCCTTTCCTATGAACATGTTTCCAGGCATGCACTATTTCTGTCTTTAGTGCCCTGTCATTTTCTCCTTCCTTGAAGAAAATACCTTCCAGATGAGCATTACGCGGGACATGCCTCATCGGGTATCCAAATTGACGACGAACCAAAACTGGATGATAGTTGATTCCTCCCTTAATTCCTATGAGGGGTACATTAGGGAAATTTCCACAACGGTCAATGATTCTTATCCCGTCATAGACTCGATCATACCAATCGACGTCAGAGTTGGTAAAAGACATGATTATCTGCAACCAACGTAAAGTATTCTTATGATCCCAAAATGCCGCAGACTAGGGCAAGTGGGAAGTGAACCATTTGTATAGCAGGGGTACACAGCATGTGATCATTCCTCCTCCGTACAAATTCCTTAGGTGTATAGAATGATAAGCATCTGCGAGTAAGGTAGGTACAGGGTTTCCAATTAGAAAAACCTTAATGGCATTGATATCAACGAAGTTATCGATGTTGGGAAAGAAAAATAACCTGTAGGTGAGCAAAACAAAGACGCTTTTGAAAGCAGTCACGTTCCCTATACTAGCAAAGTACAGAGCCTTCTTTACCAAAAATTTAGATGGTAAACCTTGGATTCCACCCTTAGTGGTCATGTGAGTCCTGACTTCTGACTCGTCCAAATAAATTGCTCTTGCAATGGTCTGATCCTTTGGAATTTCTTCCAATCCAGAAAAGGGAGCTTGATCAGTAATGGGTAAATCTGTCAGGTGAGAGTACTCCTCCAGTGTTGGTGCTAGCTGATAATCCAGGAATGTGAAACAGTGATAGACCGGATCGTAAAACTGAATGAGCGTAGCCAGGATTCCTTCAATTACATGGACCCTTAACAGAGACAGCAGTCCTCCGTACTTAGCTCTGAAAGCATCAGGGTTGGTGATCATCCTTGCCAACCCTCTCAAATCCTCTAATTTTGGAACCTTGAAGGTGTACTTATGAGTCTTCCTTCTACCTAAATCCATAACGCAATCTTTCTCTCTGACATTTGCAGTCATTGACTTAGTTTAATTTGAAAAAGAGTGACTAGAAGAGAAGATTTTTTTTGTTTAAAGTTTTTTAATGAAATGAATGCATGAATGTAGCACACAAAAACATAGAAAAAACGTGGGGTCAAAGGTTCGGTGTCAGGAAGTCAAGGCTCTACCCATCCCCAAAGGTTATACTGGGGGTTTTTTGTACCTGTCCTTAAAATCACTGACCCCTATTGGGATAACAACAGCAGGCTGGAATCACCCGAGCGAGCTGCAGTATCTTAGAGTAGTCTCAAATGAGGGTAGTATCGCGTGACAACTATATCCGATAGCTTCCGCACTACAAAATAGTAACAAGGTTTTAGTCTACTAAAATCCCCAGCTTCTCAGATAACCCAATCGAACAATCTGCTTTCAACAACCAAAGTCGTATAGGCATTGAATCCGCAAAGGGCATCTCCACTGATTCGATGGTCGACCGGGACCTCTTATTTGGGAATCACTCCCTGTAAGATTACCCGTCTAGTTCCATCCCTTATCTTAGGTGTATACTTAATCTTTCCAGATGCGGCATCACACACATTCCCATTAGCAGAAAAATAAACACAGATATCAATTAGGAAAAGTAGTATATATATATATTTATCCTAACATCCTAGACCTCTAGTCCTATGATCCTAACAATCAATGACTCCCCAGCAGAGTTACCATTTACTGTGGTACCTTCTAAACTTAAGGGATTCTACCTAAGAGATGGGAGAAGTGGCTCCCACTATGGTCGCCATTCTTCTGTAGCGCGGTTTTTGTGGTTTCAGATCACTATCATTTTGGGGTGCTCTTGTTCGATTCATTTTTTATCCTGTGAAGTTGATTAAGGATGGGAATCACTATCGTTTTGGGGTGCTACAGTTAGATGTCTCCAATTAACCCTGCTTGCATACTGAGTTTAAACAGATGACTGTTGGTTTACAGATGCTATCAAAATAGTGGGTCTCTCTTAGGTTATTTGGCTTAAGAATAGAGTGTCTTGACGGTTCATGAGGCTTTTTGGGAAGATACTATATCTAATATTTTTAATTGATGTATGAAGGTACTGGACCTAGAGTTTTTTATTAGTATGCTCGCTAAGAATTCGCAATCTTATGCCTACGTATTCCCATTTAACGAAACAGGGAAATCAGAGCAATCGTAGTTCCTCCTATTCTAAGGGAGGAAAAAGATGTTTTGGTGTCTTGTTCGAAGCCCAAGATTGCAGCTAAAAAGGGATTTGTATCTTGTTCAAAGCCCAAGATATGAAGCTAAAGGGTTTTGGCTGAGAGAGAATTTGTCATCTCTAAAGAGGAACTGTTGATGTTTGTGTGCTTTGATCAAAGCACAAGTTTGATGCTAAAGGTTGATTGACTCAGCTAGGAATTTCTTTATACGAAGCCTAAGAGGAGGCTAGATAAGACCGACTCAATAAGAGAGTGTATATGTCTTGTACAAGGCCCAAGATTGAGGCAAAAAAGAGACTGACTCTTTGGGGATATCATTATATAAAGCCTAAGAGGAGGCTAACAGTTTGACTTTTTCGGGGAAAATGTTCTTTTTGTCTTGTACAAAGCCCAAGACTGAGGCTAAAAGGGATTTTTGACTCAACAAGAGAGTGCTTTTATATGTCTTGTACAAAGCCCAAGACGGAGGCTAAACGAGTTGACTCAACAAGAGAGTCTTGGAAAGGTGATTGACTCAACAAGAGAGTTTGAAAGTTGATTGACTCAACAAGAGAGTCTTTTATACTCAACAAGAGAGTGATTTACTGTCTTGTACGAAGCCCGAGATTGAGGCTAAAAGGAGATCGACTCAATAAGAGAGTCTGGAAAGGTTAGCTCCGTTGGGGAGAATCATTGTACAAAGCCCAAGAGGAGGCTGATTGTGTTGAGGAAAGGTCATTATACAAAGCCTAAGAGGAGGCTATCTTACTGCTGAGGATTAGATCCATAGGCAGGCCCAAGGGTGGGGAACTCTCATGAGAGAGACCAGGTTTCTGCTGGAGATTGATCCAGAGTGATCAGTGTTTTTTCCAATGAATTAAAGGAACTTGAGAATGTCTTTGAGGCTTAAGGGGATTAGACTGTCCAAGTCTGCTGGTGTGAAAGAGTTTTATCTTTTGTATGATGTCCAAGAGGAGGCACGGGCATTAAGGGATGAGAATCTACCCTAAAATGGCCGGAGTTTTGACACTGGAAAGACTGCTCTAGCAAAGGATGACTAAGTTCTGTCTTATATGTTTAAGAGGTCGTCTGGGTTCTTGTATTAAGCCCAAGAGAAGGCATGAGAACTTCTAAGAAGCCGAAGGGTCCTTGTACAACGCCCAAGAGGAGGCGAGGATGCTTTTAGGAAGCCTGTGGGTCCCCAAACTAAGATAAGTTCAAGAAATGCAATTCACAGAGAAGAGATCATTGCAGGAAAGTTTGAGGGTTTGGAAGAAACTCAAGAGATGCTATTCACGGAGAATAGATCAACTATGGGGAGTAGAATATCTTTGACAATTTCTAGGGGTGACAGTCCGAAAATAGGTTCACCGAGAATACTGCCTCTCTCTTTGTTCCATATTGTTTAACCCCACGAGAAGGGAAGACTGTATCTGGAAATCCTATGGGGATCTAGTTTTGTTTGTATTTAAAGAGTGACCAACAGGGCTTTACCTAGTTCTAGACGTAGTTGCCGGGGAAAACTCTAAATAACTATACTAGTATATATACAGTTGATATATGACAAGTATATTAAAAAGGTATGAAAGAAGACTAACCATGCGCAGCTTCCCACAATACAGTTATGTATATGAAAGCATATAAAAGAAAGCGGATAAACACTTACCCGTTGTAGAACTTCCATGCTGTTTTGTTAGTTGTTCAACAAAGAAATTAAAGAAAGTTTTGATAGCAACTATACATTTGGATTCAAAATCAAAGGAGAAAGTATTTTAAACAGAGATCGGGGCTTACAGCTCAGGGAGAGGCCCAAATTTTAACAATGATTGCACTGTTGTTTTGTACAGAGACTTATACAAGTGACCGAGGCCCAAAGAAAGGTTTTCTGTACAAAGGGATGGGTCTTACACTCTCTCAAGAGGCGCATAAGATTTTTTAAAGAAAGGAAACAGGACTTACAACACGAGGGTAGGCCCAGGTGATTTTCGTTTGAAAATGGCGATCGCGCCGAAATTTCTGACTATATCGGGACTTATACAATACACTGAGGCCCAAATTATTTTATTTACAAAGAGGTGGGGCTTACACTCTACCAAGAGGCCTACAAGATTATTTTTGTACAAGTGATGGGGCTTACAGCTCAAGGAGAGGCCCAGTTGTTTTGTTAAAAAAGGCGAGGATCTCGCCGAAACTTCTGACTGTATCGGGACTTATATAATGCATTGAGGCCCCAATAATTTTTGTTTTCAAAAGGGGTTGGGTCTTACACTCTATTAGAGGCCCACAAAAGTTTGAAAAAGACTTGTTTAGGGTGATTAAGATCAAAGCCCTAAATTAATTTCAAAATGTATTTTAATTAAATAAAAATTTAATTAAAATGATCAAAATTATCAAACATGTGTGAAAAACAAGTTGTAATCTTGGATTAATGTTTGAAAAATCATGTTTTTATCCACAAAATGATTGGAAACCATTTAAGTTTGGAAAATCAAGAAAGAAAAAATACTTTAAATGTCAAAAAACAAATAAAAATTAATTCTTTGCAAAAATATCAAGTATATGAAACAAATAATATTTTTTGGGAAATTATTGTAAAATAAAATATTTTACCATTTTTGTGAATTATTAAAAAAAAGAATCAACTCAAAATCATTAAAAACCAGAGAGAAATTAATTTTTGAATCAATTAAATAAAATCACCAAAATTCAATTATTTAAAAATTAAAAAAAGGGCGCCAAGAACACCAAGTTCTTGCCCGCGCCCTCTGTTTCTTCAGATTTGTGTTTTCCCCTCAATCTCACTGAATACTTGATGAAATCACATAATCCACATATCAATCTACTCGTTTTTACCTCACGATCATGTCTATGGTCTTTAATTTCATTTATTTTAAGCATGGAATAAGAAATTAAGACAAAACCTCAAGAACCCTAAATTCTGCATGAAGGCTGGGAATTTTGATACACGATTCATACAAAGCAATTAATTGAGGGGAAACTCTCCATACATGATTATGAACATATGGCAAAATTATTGTGCGGGGAAATATGTATGAATCATGAAATGACCAAGTTTAGGCTTACTTGAAGGTCGTGGCGGCAAGAGCAATTTGATTTTTGAGTTGGAGGTGTTACAAATGAGTTGTGATGATCTGAACAGCTTCCCTACACCATATGGAATGTGTTTGAATGCTTGGAGTGATTGGAAATGGACTGGAATAGGTTATGGCACCTCAACTGCAACTTGGTTGAAAACTTGAGCAATTGGCTGGTGATTTTGTGAAATTGGTGTTCCAGATATTGTTCTAGATGTTGTTTAAGTGATTTTGAGGAAAGCATCAGTTTGGGTGATTTGGTATACTAAAAATGATCACAAATGAGCTCTATTTATAGTAGAGCAAGTTTGTTTTGCAAGGAATAGGGTATGGCAATTGGTACAGGTCTGTAGCCAATTGGATCACTTTGGAATCTCAAGTCTCCTCTAGCCATTGACTAGAGGTTAGAGCACAGGCCTATGTGTCTTTGGTTTAGAGCTTATCCTTGACTCATTCAGTTGGAATAGGCTCGGTTCATGCCACCTTGGTGCATCCATTGATTGCTTGGAAACAAAATTGGAGTCTTGGCCTCCTTTAGGCTTTTTAGGTTTGGCATGCTACATGTAGTTCCAAAGACTTGGGAGGCTTATGGATCAGTGTTTGTTCCTCCTTGGTCCCCCCCTGAGGTGTGCAGATGGATAAACTTGTCTGTCATTTGAAAAAATTATTCAAATCGAGCCTTTGTGCACAAATCGGTCTTGCCAAGCAGTTTGCATCAAGGCACATTGCAGCCATCATAACTCCTAGCTCAGGTGGAATTTGACGGAGTTCTTAGACACTTTAGAAAGCTGATATATCCTATTTCATCATGGTGTCTAACTTTGGTTTTGATCAAACTTGAATTACATTGAAAACTGCCTCTACTTTTGGGGAAAAATAAGGCAGATTCTGACTTAGTGAAAATTTCACTAAGTGTTGGAAAAATGTCACTTTTGTGTTTTCAGCCATTTTGATCACTCCATAACTTAAAATCCATGAGGAATTGGAATGAGCTGTAGTTGACACTTTTAAAGTATGCCATGAGATCTACAAATCCATCTTTGGATCATTCAAAATGGTTGCTTGGATCTCAAGTTATAATCCTTGGAAGTTGGTACCCTAGCCACTTTGTTCCACAACTTAGAAAAATTCTTAGTTTTTATGGTTACCCCTTTTATAAGTTATCCCACTTTCTTTGATTTTTCTTGATGAATGATGATTCAAATCACATATCAACATTGTTTTAGGGTCAAGGAACCATAATTGTGAAAAATCTCAAAAAGTCAAACTTGACTTTTGTGCACAATTGACTTTTTATCAGATGAATTCCAAACTGTGCGATCCTTGGTGAAATCAAGTCCTTGACCTAAATCAAACCTAATGGATATGTTCCATTGGTGTTGTAGGGTGTATTGAATCATTTCCCAAGGTTTGGGAGCATGTCTTGGTCAAAAGTCAAAGATGCCGTTGACTTTTTCCTCAAAACCCTAATTGTGGTCATGATGAAATTGAAACTTGTGAATCAAGCTTTTTGGACCAATCCATTGTTGAAAATGGATCAATGTGGTGTAGGGGAGACCCTCAAATCATGTCTTGAGGTCTTGGATCATGCTTTGTCCCAAAAGTCAACTTTAGGGGTGAATTAGGTTAAGAAACCCTAATTCCTGATTTTTGATAAATGCATCTCATGAGGCAAAATTGACTTGATAATTGGGTCCATGAGGTCCCTTGGAGTATCTTAGGTTGTATTTTGAAGCATTGGCTCATGCCCAGATGAAAATTTCCATCTGGCGGCCCTGGTCGACCAAAACCCTTATTTGGTAACACTGGCGATCTTTAGGCTTGATCCACTTGAAATGTTACAACTTTGTGCTTGATTCTTGATGTGAGAGCCCTTTTGATCCTTTATAGGTGTTTGAGAGATTAGACAAGTTGAAGATCATGTCATTTCTTGATTGATCCTTTGTCTGAGTACCCTGAGAGGGCTTGAAACCCAAATATTTGATTGTAGTGAATGCTCAGCAATCCTTGAGGATATTGATGAGGCATGATGGTTCATCCATATTATGATGATGATTTGCACAGTGATGGGAAATCTTAGTGGTCAAACTTTGGGGTATGACACTCACCTGGGCACTACTGTTAAAGAACCCAGGAACGATGACAAGTACACAGTTTTAGAAGAAAGACTAAGGGTAGTGGTAGGATTCAATATCTTTGGAGTAGATGGTGTAGGAATATGCTTAGTACATGATGTGGTTATACCTCCTAAATTTAAAGCACCGGATTTTGAAAAATACAGGGGCATCAGTTGCCTTAAAAGTCACCTCCGGATATTTGTTTGGAAGATGGCTGCCTATGCGACAAATGAAAAGCTGATGATGCACAGTTTCCAAGACAGTCTAAGTGGGGGCATCCTTAGATTGGTACATGCAATTGGAGAGGACTCATGTCAAGACTTAAGAAGACCTTGCTAACGCCTTCCTAAAACAATACAAGTACAATATGGGTACGTCTCTTAATCGTATGCAACTACAAAATCAGTCTCAAAAGGGCAATGAATCCTTCAAGGAGTATGCTCAAAGATGGATGGAACTAGCTTCTCGCGTGCAAAATTCACTTTTGGAAAGTGAACTAGTTGATGTAAGAACAAGATTTATTTCTACATCTAGCCTTGAGTTTTGATGATAACTGTACATGGTATCTAAGAGAACAATTCTGTACGATATGGTTTCTGTATAGTGTGTGGCTGTTGTCAATATGATTTTGACTCTGATAAGAAGGCGTGTGACGTCATCAAACTCTGAACTAAACACTCTGGAAAGAAAACATATGATGTGTACAAGATAAGGTCAAGATTCAAAAATACTTCTAATGCAATGGTTCTAAGGAACGTTAGTAACAAGGTTTCTGATTGAGACTTTACAGCTCTGAAGATTCTGAAGACATGGTTCTGGTGAACAAAGCTCTGAAGATTCTGAAGACATCATTTATGAAGATCAAGTTCTGAAGAGTTTCTGAAGACAAGGTTCTTATTGAACGAAATGCTGAAGAGTCTGAAGACAAAGTATGCGCTTAATGAAATCTGAAGACTCTGAAGATGAGGTTCTGATAGAACAAGTTTTGAAGACTCTGAAGATAATGCTTCTAAGAAGCCAAGTGCTGAAGATTCTTATCACTAGGTTCTGCTGAACGAAGATCTGAGATTCTGAAGACTGTGGTTCTGAAGATTACACAAAGAATGACTCTTCTATAACACACTTCATCAAGTTAATATCTGAAGCCTCTGAAGATGCTAGAAGACTGAAGATCAAAATGGTTTTGAGCTGAACCCAAGAATACAAAAATTGTGACCTCTACCTCGATAAGGTGGCGCAAGAGCAGCTTTTTGTACAGTGATGTTGACCATTCCTTCATGTGAATGTTGGGATATTGCTGTTGGAATATGTTTCCAAGAATGCCCCTCAACGGATTTATTCTCTCAAGCTCTATAAATTGAAGATCAAGAAGCTTGAAGAATTGCTGGTTGCTGGTGATAGCATGCTGCTATGCAAAGTCAACGTGCTGAAGAAAATGCTACAAGCTGAAGCTTAAATAAAGAATGCTCAATGAACAAGAAGCTGAAGCAAACTGTTTGAATGTGAGCACAAATGATGAATATGCTAAAGCCATGTGAAACTAGTCAAGTGAAACATCAATATGTGAAGCATAGTAACTTAGTTGATCTTGATGGTTAAACTGAAAGAAGCGTTATATTCTCAAGAAAGGAGTTCATCAAAAGAAGCTTAAAGGTCATGAAAAGAAGCCATAGTGCTCATCAAGAAAGCTTTTAAGCAATAGAAAACTAATGTTTTATAATCTCTCAAAGATTCATTCTTTAGATGGTTTCTGTATTAGAAAGCAAGGAGCTATTGCTCAGAAACTTGCTAGAAACACTTAGGTGTTCATGTACTTCATTTGTGTAATAAGCTTGTAAGAAGTATATTAGTGCACAAGAAAATCCTTGTAAAAGGTGTTGTTCCTTGAGCGGTCAAGTGAAGACTAGAATGCTTGAGAAAACTAAGCGTGTTTCTAACAGCTTAGTGGATGGATTTCGTTGAGCGGCTAAGTGAAATCCAAGATGCTTGAGAGGGCTAAGCATGTTGTTTAACAACTTAGAGGTTGTAATCATTTTGATGATTATTGGATTAAGTCCTTGTCTAAGGCGAAATTACCAAGGTTGGTGGACTGGAGTAGCTTTGTTAACAGTGAACCAGGATAAAAATAATTGTGTTCATTTATTTTTATTTACTTGTTAACGTCATTAGTTTAATTCTGCAAAAGGGGATGAAATGTGAAACCCAATTCAAACCCCCTTTCTTGTGTTTCTCAACCTTTAATTGGTATCAGAGCTCCGGTTCTGTTATTGATGTTTATCAAACACTTAACCGTGTCAGATAAAGATCCAGATGAGCCTTTTTTTAGAAAACACTCTGGTAAATCTACTCCTCCACTTGCTGTTCCAATCTCAAATGTTCTTAGCTCTATTGTTCACTTTCATTGGTGAAACGATTGAGAGTTGGAAAGTTTAAATAGAAAGGTTCTTTCTAGAAGGTGATGCTGATACAAGGCTAGGATGTAAACCTGAATAATCTGGAAGATTATTAGAATCATTAGGAAGCAAGAAATCTTGTTTGCTGAAAGTTATTCTTTTTTAGTATGGGATGTTTTCAAATGATAACTGCCATGTCCATTTGACTTTCTCAGTATTACTCATCAGGAACTCTTTCATGTAAAGAAGACAAATTCTCTTGTCTTGGTTCAAAAGCATGAAGACTTCAAGATGAAGAATGTTGAAGATGGTTGGAAGTCTTGCTATCAAGGTCTCAAACCATGTTTGCAGAACTTAAGGTTTTGAACATCAAATTCTTCTTGTTAGAATTCTTGAAGAAGATTATCAGAAGCTTGTCATCTGAATGAAAGCTTATGGCAATCACTCAAGCATGCAGAAGATCCAAACAATGCTTCTCCACAAAAAAAAACTGATGTGTTCATATTCAGAAGATCTGAAGATGTTAAGGAGTTCAGAAGCTGAAGAGATTATGGATCAACAAGAAGATTCAGACAAAGATGAAGACAAATTGTTACTTCTGTTCAGAAGGGTTATTTATCTTAAGAAGAAGAATCTTCATATATGATCTGAAGGATCAAATATTATTGGTTTCTCCAAAGTCTACCTCTGATGAAGAGAAGTTTGCTGACAAGAAATCACTTGCTACAAGAGAAATGAGTTATGACATGTCAGATAAGTCTATCTCTACTTCAAAAGGACAAAGCCTAAGAAGAAAGAATGAAATGCTTAAAAGAAATGGCTGAAGAATACACGAGGTGTTTCTATGTCCTGAGAAAGTGTTACAAAAGAAGAACACACTAACATAGCATTCTTAGCTGATGTTAGAACGTCCGATGCAGGAGGTATTTCTAGAAGATAAAGTAGTTTCTCATACAATAGAAACTATCTTTAATGCAGATGCTCTTAGTGGTGCAGTCAAAACACTAGCCGTGTTATCAAGATTCTAATTGTCTGCACAGAATGAAGACATCTATTCCAATTATGGAAAGCTTCATAGATTTCGAAGTGATTAGAATGGATGATCATCAAGCTGTCAGAAGTTTGGAAGAACAACACATGCAAGATCAAATTTTCTGAGTTCTTAACGTATGTGTGTTCATGAAGAGAAATGGCTTGACATAGACGATTAAGTTATGTTAGTTTAAGAATGGTATTTTAGGTGAACAAACTTAAGTTTGTTAGAATGTCGTCCATAAGTTCTTTTCAGAAGCTCTTGATAAAGCACGTTAGAAAGACAAGTCATCTATTTCTGATGCTTCTACCTCAAGACATTTTGGAACTTTTGTACCTTGATCTGCTTGAACAAGTGATAACTGCGTCTATTACTGCTCAGAAGTAGTTTGTTGCTGACTACATCAGAAAGACTTAAGTAAAGACTTCTGATACAAGAATGTATCTTTCTGTGTTCACTCAAGTATTTAAGTGATTGTCTGAGATTGTTAAAAGCATAAATCTTGATCAAACAATCTAAGAATAAATAGCTTGGGAACCTATCTGATAAGAAAGAGATTCTCGCGTTCTAGTTCTTCACAATCAGATAAAGATGTAGAAGATAGAACAAGCTCTTAAGAAGAAGTTGTTAGTATCATGATTCTATCATGACAAAGATTTATTAAGAAGCTAATGCATGCTATATTCAGAATGAAATACGGTTCAAATATAAGCTGAATGCATTATGGCCAGAATGCTCAGAAGGCTACATCATCTTAGCGAGGAAGTACTTCTACTGATGAATCAAATCAATGTCAGATTTGATGATACGCTTGGAAACCAGAAACCATAGCTTATTGGAATATTGCAAATCCAGAAATTACCTATTCAGAATGATAAAGGTAATGGAGCTGCTTAAGAAGTGCAAGATGAAGATATCAAAGGATGCTCAATTAGAAGTCATCACAGTTCATATTCCCTTAAGAAAGGAAAGTAAAAAAATTGTTACTTTCTAATGAACTGATTCTTGTTAATAAGACCAAACTTGTAAGAACAAGATCAACATTCAAACCCTCAGAAGATGCATTTCATGGTTTGATGTTCATGATGATATCTTCATCCATTGAAGACGAATTTCATATCATGAAATTGACTTAGGTAATACAAGATTGATTTTAGCCAGTTTATGGTGTTCAGGATTTTACCTAAAACCTAAAAGCTAAACTGGATGAAGCACAAAGATAAAAGGAAGATGTCAAAGTTCTATGATGATCCAGATGGAATAAACATCAAAAGAGATGTTTCATCATCAAAATGAGAAGTTCAAAGAAGAATTGAAGATAATCTTGTTGCAATACAAGATAAAGAAGGCTAATGTGTATCCAACGCACATTCTGAAGATGAGAATCGGAGAAGAAAGAAGATAGACGCTGATAGAATAAATAATTCTAGTGGTCCAGCTAGAAAAACTCATCAACGACTGCAGAAGCTGAACGAATGGTGATTCTGAAGAAGCCTCTACATCAGAAGTTGGGAATCTACATAAGTATTGAGTAATGTATTTCTAACTCTTACTATTTATTCTTAAATGGTTTAGAAATCTATATTTATATTCTAGAGAAATACATTTTAAGAGACTATATTCAGAAGGAATTTATTTTCTAAAATATATGAGATATAACCTTATTTTAGGGTTGATATCTACTTCAAATTTTTCCATACTGAAAGTAGACTTGTTTTCATTTCTTATGTGTGAACTTAGTTCAACATCAAGGATGAAAAAAGCTATCTCAAAATGCAACTTCCTAGAATAGAAAAATAAGTTTCTATTGCTTAGTCACATTTGCTCGACTACCGAGATATGAGACTTTTGACTAGTGAAGTCTTCTTATTTCATTAGTAATCAAGGATAGAACACATGACTGTTGGTAAATGATTTTAACCTTTGGAAACTAAAGAGCATGATGCATTTATTAGTCATTTTGATACGAAGGGTTGATACGTTAACAAGACTTTTGTCTTACTTGTATCACACCTAGTATTTGATGGGACATCTCGAGTTATGAGAATATATTTGATACAGGAAATTAAAATTGTTTCATATCATCCCTTGTCAAATTTTCTGAACTCACTCCTTTTTTAGAATGTCTCCCCTGCTTCTTTCAAATATTGTGTCAGATCAACACCTCCAATTTCGTCTTTCATTTATCGTATTACTCTAACCCTTACCCCTATCACGCTCATTCTGGCATATGGAAATAGTCTACAAATCAAGCTGAATCATTAATTATTATGTGTCTCAAGTCTTTTCAACAGTGTTGATCATTAGCTCCTTTTGTTTCCTTCATATTTTTATAAGTTCTCGTCTTCTTCATTCTCAATCACTCATTCCTTGTGAACTTTATATCCCTTCTTTGTTTCGTTTCACTTTCTTCCAATCAGCCATGTCTGTCAAAACTTTCTGTGGCAATGAAGAGATTATTGAAGTCATTGTCGAAAAACGACCCGATTTTAAGAGTCTTAAAGGGATTAGTTTCTTTGTTCTGAATGGAAAGGAGCTTACAAACCTCACTTCTTAGACTTTACAGATATGACTCAAAAAGAGCTTACAAACCTCCTCTCGAATACCATCTGACACAGGGAGAGCTTACAAACCTCTGGCCCTGAAAACTTGTTGAATCTTAGAACTTCTAAGTCCTTAGTTTTGTCATAAGCCCTAAAGTATGTTTGTGTCTGTCGTCTCCCATTGTAATTTCTTAATTAGTATTAATGAAATTTCCTTTTCTGTCATTATGATCGTCTTCATATTTCTTTGTCAATGTCTATTCTTATTTTCCTTTTTGATTTCTGACAAAGGGGAAGAAAGTGATATATGATTTTGATATCTAGTCTAAAGAATCTCATCCCAAATATAATTCAAATATGTTTATTTCTAACCTTATGTTTGAGATTTAATCAGGAACTTTGTAAAAGTTCACTGTATGTTAGAACATGCTATCAGAAGTGATCAAAAGAATTGATCTATCAAAAGATCTGATCAAGAAGCAAGAAGAATGCATTAGAAGTCATTGCACAAGAAGCAAGAAGAATGCTCTTATGATATACAAATATTTGGTGTTGACCACTAAGTTATCAGAAGCAAAGGACAATCAGAAAGGATGTCTATGAGTGCGTTGATACCTCAAGCTTATCAAAAGTTGTGAACTTTCTATGAGTGCGTTGATACGAATATTCGGTGTTGACCACTAAGTTATCAGAAGCAAAGGATAATCAGAAAGGATTTCTATGATTGCGTTGATACCTCAAGCTTGTCAGAAGTTGTGAACTTTTGAAAAGTATGATATGATTAGTATCTAGACTCAAGTAATTCCAAGGTTGTGAACCTTATGGAAATCTGAACAAGACGTGGACATCAAGAAAATGCTCAATTGGTTAAGTGTTAAATAATTAATTAGCATAATTGGTATTCTGTAACAATTTTATAGTTTCTGCATGTGTACAAAATGATATAGGCCTTCCAGTAAAATGAGAATAAAAAAAATATGTAGCAATAAAAATGATTTAGCCCCTCAGTTAAAGTTAAAAACCGACGTACAAACATATTTTATTATCTCGATTACTTAATAAAATCGATAGGTATATTACGCGCGCTAGTTTGTTTTGAAAATAAAAATATGTTGTTGCTGGGTATCGAATCGTTAACCGTTTTCATTTAAACCTGGACTTTATAAACACCAAGGGGTAAAGTTCCCTCTTTTTATGTCACCATTCGTTGCCTCAGCATTGTAACTAAGGTGAAATCCATTTCGCGTTCGATATGACATGTGTTATTTGTAGTATTGATACTATTCAAGTATCTGAGGGAGCTGTTCCAGGAAACAAGGAATGGAACTCCAAAGCCCAGAAAGCGGATACCTCTTGGAAAACTTATTTCAGACATTCATTTTGAAATCATATTGGTTCAAACCCCAATAGAGGTGTGCTTGACAAATGGAGTTGAGCTTGTCAATGGAAAGACCTTCAATGGAAAGAATCAGAAGAACTTGTCATTGATCACTGCTGTCACCGACCCTTCAGAGATTATGGATAGGAAGAATGTATCTTCCAGAAGGATTCCTATTGAGGACTATCCTCTCTTCACCAAGGAAGATCCTCAAGATGTTCTGGAATCTTACATTGCTGAGTGTCTCAAAACAAGTGTAACTCCAATAGCTTATACTTTTGAAGAGCAACCAGAAATAAATCCTGACGTCTACTCTCTCAAAAGAAAGAGGAATTCTAAATCAATAGGTGATGGACTTTCTGGAACAGCCAAACCCTCAACCATGATAGCCATAACTTCTGACATAATGAAGAATACTATGGGACCAAAAGCAGAAGCTGTTAGTTTTGAGAGTACTAGGCCAGCTGCAATGTCTACCCGTCAGAACAGACCTCATGGTAAGTCTCCCCTTGATGAGACTCCTTTTAATTCTTCCCGACATATCTTTTCTACTTCATCTACACCTCTTTAACCCATTCCAACACCATCCGTTTCAATTCCTTTTGGAACAATTTCAAATCCTAAACAAAAACAACCAATTGTATCTGTCGTAACCCGAAATTTGACCCCCCCTCTTTTGCCTTTTGCATGAGCATAAACATTCACATCGTTAGCATACGCATTCGCACTTTTTTCTTTGTGTTTCTTGTTGCAGGATATTCAGGTTTTCCAAGCCCGATTAATCATATCCTCACAAGGTCATCACATCATCAAGACAAGCACACAATGCAGGTTTCTATGCCTATTCATCAATGCAAGAAATGGGAAATCAAAACCGAGACTCTAGTATCATTTCCTAAGAAATTTGGGCAAAAATTGACTGAAGTAACCGGTTAACGCGTTGTGAGTAACTGGTTACTCAGTGCAATTTTGCAATTCCTGCTGCATTTTTGGGACAGCAGCCATGCACTCACTTTGGTCTTGGATTCTACAGTATTCTAGCAGCAGGTGGAATATTCTAGGAATCTCTAGACATCTCAAAGCTATTCAATTCACTCCAAGTGCATTTGTTCTAATGCTTCACTTCAAATCAAGTGCACCATGTTCCTTATTTTCCAAGTGTCGCTCCCGGGATTTTCATCCAAGTACAAACGCGAAAGTGGCACCGAACAGAGTCGCCAGCAATGTGTATTTATCCCAAGAGAGGGAAAGGAAACACCGCATAAACCTGAAGGAAAGGATAGAGCATGGTCTTACGACCAAAAGAAATGGGTTCGGGAGTCGGTTACGCGAGAGGAAGGTATTAGCACCCCCTCACGTCCATCGTACCCGATGGGATCCACGCTTGCTTGCTCGATCAAAGGGTGTAAGAAAAGAATACTGAGAAAGAAACTGAAAAAGGAATGGAAAAGGAAAGGAGAGAGAAAGAGAAACAAATGTAGGGAAAATAAAAGAAGTGCTCGCATGGGCCCTACCCCACTGCCTACGTATCTCATCGGGAACATGAGAATCAGAGCGACGTAGTTCCCCTCACTAGGGATGGATTGTTTTTTTTAGAGAACGGCTTACGTTCTAGCTCAGGTGTTGCAGGCTCGCTGGTCCGAGTGCGTTACCATCTTGCAAGAGAACGAGTAGAAGCGCGTTCGTACGCTAAGAGTGAATGAGGTGAGAAAAGAATTCCCGAAGGAAAGACGTTATTGTTTGTTTTTGTCTTTTAGAAGGAAGTGTTTTGGATTTGTTTGCATATGACAGTGTATCTGGATCTTAGTCATTGGAATGTGTACATTCTCACATTCCAAGATGGAATGGGTAAGAAAGCACACTAAGAGTGAAGAAGACCCCCACCCTTAGTTCCAATTGTCAAGGTTCAAACACACTAGCATACTTGTGTTTATTAAGTGTTTTTGTTAATTAAGAAATGAAGAAGTGTTTTTTATTTGTACCTTCAACAAGTATTGCATTTAAGTCCCTCATACAAGATCAAATGTCTAACACATTGACCCAAGATGGGCTATATGCTATACATTTTAAGATTACAAGAGAAGATCCCTTATAATCTTTTCTTTATATGAAAGGCCTAAATGCAATAAGTGTTTACCTTTATTATATGTTTTGAATTTTCTTTGAGAGATGAGAAGAGAGACTCAAGAGAGGAGAAAAGGTAAAACCTATATGGACTAAGACTCAATCCTAATTGAAGATTAAAGGGAGTGATCCTAATGGTTTGTGAGGTTTAAAACCTAAAGTCTAAAGAAAGAAAGAATTAAACAATTCACTTCCAAAGTAGAAGATGAATTGTAATTCAAAAAGGGAAAGTGATGAGTTATTAAAGGAAAGCACACAAGTGCTTAACACAACATAGAATGGAATTGTAAAAGAGAAAGGATAGAAGTTGAATGTGGATTCCTTATCCACACTCAATTGAAACTTACCAAAGCCCCTACATGGTTAGTAAACATGTATAAGAAGTATAAGAAGTAAAAGAACATGTAATGCATCATAAAACTCAAAAGAATTAAATGAGAAACCAAATCCTAGAGCCACAATCAGAATGTACATCATATGGACAACAAGTGAATATCATCATACAAGTGCAAGTGAATAAGCAATAATCATCACCCATTAGCATTTAAACATGTTACAAGAAGAAGGGGTAGATGAAAGATGGAAAGAAATGAAGAGGACATGCATAAATGGAACATGTAAATCAACAAACAGAATTGAAACTAAATGGAAAATGGTTTATAAACATCTCAAAAGTATTTATGAATCAACTTCAAGACATTCAAGAAGTAATATAAGAAGAATTGAAATGAAAGTTCAAAAAGAAAGTGCAAACAATACATGTTAATGATGCACAAAGTTCAAATTGAAATGAACATGTAAAGATGACCTATAATGTGTATCAAAGACCTATAATATCATATGAATGGCTCATAACATATGCAAATGCTCATACAAATGTGCACGAAAGAATTCATGTAAACATGCACTAAAGTTGTAATGACATGCCATGGATTATACTTCCAATGTAATGCATCAAACAAAGACCAAATGGATTCATGAAAATTATGCCAGCATATTATTGGAATGCCTAGGTCAGAAATGCATCATACATCAAGATAGCATGTAAAAATTCAGAGCAAAATGACTTCAAACAAAGCAATTAGGTCAAATTGAAACATCATGCAAAGTGGTGCAAATATAGGCATCAAGACATGTGATAAAGTGACCTAAAAAATCAAACAAAAATCATCTAACATGCTTCAATGTATTAGTGAATCAATGCAAAAAGAATCATGTCAAAACAGTTGGTAAGGAGCAAGAACAAAATTAAACAAATTCAAGTATCATGCTTAGAATGCATCTAAATGGAAATTCAAAGAAAATTATGGACCAGGGGTAAAAAGGTCATAAAATCAAGAAATAAAATCATGGAAAATTTCCTAAATGTTTTAAGAATACACATGAATTTTTGTAGAATTTTATGATGATGTTTGATATTTTTAAAAATTAAAAAGAAAACGTGTAGAAAAATGAAAAAAATAAAATGCAATGAAATGAGGGAAGGGGTGTATGCCTAGTAACTATTCAGTTCAAATTACATTGGGCCTTAAACAAGGGGGTGTGGATATCAATCTGGCTTAGGTCCAATTACGCGCATAACATATTAACAACAATGCACCTTCAGTCAACATCAGTCAACACAATCCAAGCCATTGATTTAAGTCAGGGTCAAGCCAAAGTCAAAGTACGCAAATCCAACACACGCGGATGAGGACACACACTCATTACCATGTACCATGCTACACAATGTTTAAGTAAATTCAGAAATGGTGCACATGATTTGCACGTGAATTTTAATGTGCTGTCAACTTTTGGACCACACGATCATGGAAAATGAATGGACAAGATTAAAACGTGCATAAACCCTAGTCATAACAGTCACCGGCCGGAGGGGACCTCCGGTCACCTTCTCCGGCCAACAGCCACCACCTGCAACCTTCGAACCTCACCAAAATGCACAAAACGTATATCAAAATGATGCTGAGCTCACGTACATCATGAATATGCCCATGAAAGCCACAAAACACATACGCACAGCAAGAACAGAGTCAATCAAATTAAGCCCTAGGTTTGAAACTATGCCTCTAAGAAGCCTATCAACTAGCCAGGACGCACACGACCTCTACTAGGCCACAAACACCACAAAAACAAGCTAGATTCAATAAAACAAAGTTGAAGAAGGGAACCTGAAATGTGATGAACTTTGGATCTACCAGAATACCAGAGATCCTATCTTCTTCTTCTTCCTTGGAGCTTCACAAACTAAGCAAAATAAATGCTGTTTGAGCTTGATATCTTGAGAGCAGAGAGAAAATTGCAAAATGTTGATGAAGCTTCACTTGGAGAATGATGAAGATTCAGTGTGCTCCTGATCCAACAATGCCAAACAATGATAATGCAGATGAAAAGTGGAAGAAGAGTGTTGAAATCGTGTGGAATCAGAGAGAGATAATGGAGAGAATGTGAGAGCGTTTGAGAGAAAGAGTGAGAATGAAGTGTTCGCCTCAAATTGTGGAGAGTGTTGGAACTTATATGTTGAGTTTAATCTGCTAACTCATGGTTAAATGAGTGAGTTAGAGTGAGTTGAGTGGGTTAAGCTGAGTCCATCCTAACTAACTGAGTCAAGTTAGTTAGGGGACGATTTATCAATGGCTGTGCTATGGTGAGGTGGAGGTTTAGAGTGTTATGGTAAGGAGCAAGTGGAAGGAATGGTGAGGATGAGCTGTTCTGGTGTAGCAGCAAGAGAAACTTGCTTCGCAAGTTTTGTTCTTCCTCTTTAGTGTATAATGATCATGAGCAGCACGTGCAAGTAAGAATTTGTTGGTTCAAATGAGGAAAAGTGGCAACAACACTTGCTTTTTTCTGATTTTATGACAGTTGGAACCAATGAAAACAAGCAAGTTTGAGAAGGAAATTCTCCATGTATTGTGAATAATTTGATGAGGCTTTGTGATCATTAGAAAGAGGGATCATAGTAGAACATGTTTGGTATGAAAAATGACTTGAAAGGAGGCTTGCAATAAGTTGCAAAATGACTTATAACATCCACATTGGGAAATGGTATAAGGGTGTGGCATGTGGTCGGTCGACCTGGCACCTTGGCACCTGGGTTTTCAGCACAATCACCATGACTTGAGGCCACTATTTCTTCATCATAACTTGATCAGACGAAATTTTGCCCAACATGAACATTGGAGAGGGCACTACAAGGAACATTTTTTATGTTGAAAAGTTTTTCATTTGGAGCTTTCTTCTTGGAGAAATTGAGCTTGACATTTGGCACACCAGGTGTTTGTAGAAATGACATGCGCGTGACCTGAAACTTGCCCAAGCTGACTTGCATTTTGCCCAAGTTTCCCTCAACTTTGATCATCTATAACTCTCTCAATTTTTATCCAATGGAGATGTTCTACACATGGATTTGAAGCTTAAAGCAAGAACTTTCATTGAGGCAGAGTGGATTTTTCATTTGGTGCTCCAAATTTGAATGGCCTTGGTTCAAACTCTGATGCAAAATGGCCAAAACTTGCTATTTTTAGTAACCCTTCTTCATCCAAAAATGGCAACTTTCCACATCTTGATTTTTTCATGATTCCTTTGGAGTTTCTTGATCAAATTTTGTACATTGGACATATGTAACATGAATTTCATGATTTTGGGCTCAAAAAGTCAAGAGTTGACTTTTTCCCCTGATTATTTGACTTGGCCCCAAATTTCCTGATTTTTTATCTTTCTTCCAATTGAACCACCTCCAAAACCAATTGAGGGGCAATTCTCCATACACATACACTTAAGAACATGTAGAATACCATGACATCAAGTCTTGTCCAAAAAATCAAAGATTCCCTGATTTAATGGGAAACCCTAGTTTTGGTGCCCACCTCCTAGGAGAAAAATGTGCAGTCTTCAATTTCAAATTCCTCAGAGTATGTTGTGTACCTTCTTAAAGGATGATGAGATATACCATTTGAGGATGATTTTGGATCAATGAGCTATCTCTTTTGAGGGTTTTCCTTCAATTTTTGAACCTCTTGCATAGTGAAAGATGTAGTGCTTCAATCTCCCATTGAATCTCACTTCCTTGAGGTTTTGGATGATCAATTGAGATAGTATGATACATGAGAGACCTCTTGGCTTGCCTAGAGCCAACTTGATTGACCTTTTTGTGCTTTGAATGATTCCTTGATTGTCCACCTTCCACCTGATCACATGCCCTGATGGTAAGAAGGATGCCATGCTTCATTTTTCTATGTTGAATGCAATGTAATGTTAATGAGGTGGATATGATATGATAAATGATAATGCCATGCTATGATGCCAAAAGGGGAGAGCAAATTTTGGGGTATTACAGCTGCCCCTATTCAAGCGCTGTAGACCTGAATGCCCGAAAGCAATCGCTTTCGGACTTTCAAGGTATATAGTGATTGAATACCAAATATAACCAAAAATTTGCTCTGGATGATGAAGAAGAAACTTCCACGACATTGCTGGATTGAATCCTCAATGAACATTGTCGGAGAAAACTGTCTTTTGAATGACGCCAGACGACTACTGGCTTGCCACACTGCTGGTGGACTTTAATAATGTCTTTTGAACGACGCCAGACGACTACTGGCTTGCCACGCTACTGGTGGACTTTAATAATGTCTTTTGAACGACGCCAGACGACTACTGGCTTGCCACGCTACTGGTGGACTTTAATAATGTCTTTTGAACGACGCCAGACGACTACTGGCTTGCCACGCTACTGGTGGACTTTAATAATGTCTTTTATGCAATTCCAGACGACTACTGGCCTGCCACACTACTGGTGGACTTTGCAGCTTCGTGCCACCCGAAGACGGACTTTTGCCAATCCACTGTTGGACTTTTGCCACCCTAAGACGGACTTTTGCCAATCCACTGTTGGACTTTTGGAATATGCCACCCTTAGATGGACCTTTCGCCAATCCACTGTTGGACTTTTGCCACCCGAAGACGGACTTTTGCCAATCCACTGTTGGACTTTTGCCACCCGAAGACGGACTTTTGCCAATCCACTGTTGGACTTTTGCCACCCGAAGACGGACTTTTGCCAATCCACTGTTGGACTTTTGCCACCCGAAGACGGACTTTTGCCAATCCACTGTTGGACTTTTGCCACCCGAAGACGGACTTTTGCCAATCCACTGTTGGACTTTTAGAATTTGCAAAATTGTATTACTCTCTACATCTGTGTCAGACATCTCTGCTGACTCTGCTGAGGAGCATAGACCAATGATTTGACTTTGGAGACTCCTGAAAGGATAACCTCTCCACTGGAGAATGAATGAACAATCCGTCTGCTTCGAATTGTCAAGCTTGCCAAAAATAAATTGGACTTGAAGAATAATAAATCTGCCAAGAATCACTTCATCTGTTAGGGGAATGAATTCTGGTCACAGCGATTCTGCTGGGGATGAGAATTTCTTTGCATGGCGTCTTGCTAGGGAGGGAAGTCATAAAAACTCTGCTTGGGGATCTATCCAATCCAAGACCCTTTGTAGGGGTTATCAACCTTCTGACCCGGCTGGGGAAAGACTGTACCATCCTCGTTGAGGAATAGATTCTGTCGATCTGATAAACCTCTGCGGGAAGAACAACAACTCAGCTGGGAGTTGCTGACAAGATTCGATGCTGACCTCTGTGGGGATACCATGACCAGAGATACGATCTTGCTGGGTATCAGGGCTACTCTGCTAGGGATATGCAAATCCTGGTTAGAACATTCCACTGCAACTTGCTAGGAAAGAGTCCTTAGAGATCTGTTGGGGAAACCCAAAGCAAATCCACAGTATTCTGCTGAAGAATATGACTGTCAAGCTTAGGATAAGTACCACAATGCCCCATGTTAGGCGAGCTTCCCTTTAGACAATTCCGTTAGGGATGACGAGTTTATAACAAACTCTGCTGGCGGAAACTGCTTTAAAACGTCTCGTGCTGGGGAATGCCTTTTGAGAGGATTTTACAGAAGACCAACTGTCCTCAAACTCTACTGGGGATTGTCAACACTTCATGCTGGGGAAACAAACATGCCCCATGCTTGGACAACACAACAATTCGTCCCCGAAGAGGATGTCATAAGAGGATTTTACAGAAGATTTAGCCTCTTCAAACTCTTGTGACTTCGCTGGGGATAATGACCATCTGTTTCGGTGTCGACGAGACCCTTCTTTTGGGGAACCTGTGACCGTTACCGACATAGAAAAGCTTGTAGCCGTTGGAAGGACTGAATAAGAGAATCGACTTAATAAGATGCAACGGTACCCAGTTGAACTTAATTCACTGATATCGACCCGTTATGCACAATCGTCGATCGAACGATGAACGCCGATCTCCTTACCCATAATTGCCCCAGTCTTTTGCGTGGGGTGATTTATTGCTGGTCTTGTGCTTAAAATCATCTGCACCTGCTACCTGCAACAAAAGAATATGCCCACATGCCCCGAATATTGCATGGCTAGAATCCACCATCCAGGAGTATTCAACATTCGAAGTAATTTCAAATGTTTTTTCTGCGCATGTTATTGCAAGGCTGCCATGTTTTCAAATGCAATGTTTTATCAAAAATTAGGACGTTTTTGCAAACAAAGCAATAAAACAAAAATAGAAAGCTTTTTACTGAAATTCAATTTATTGACTGAGAGCCCAGAATAGGCAATTACATCCGGAAGCAATCCCTGGAAAGAGGTGATCGCTGAAAATTGAGAAAAGAAACTATCCTAATGGCAATGTGAAAACGGAATTCCACTGAGTTTCCATTCTGTTATGACCAGTATGTCTTCAAAACTCCCCGACCTTGCCTTCTGAGGAATGATCAGACCGATTCCTATCCTTCAGAACGTCAGTTATTCAAACGGTAATG
The DNA here is from genome assembly GCA_022829125.1 of Lathyrus tuberosus. Classification (NCBI taxonomy): domain Eukaryota; kingdom Viridiplantae; phylum Streptophyta; class Magnoliopsida; order Fabales; family Fabaceae; genus Lathyrus; species Lathyrus tuberosus. Next base: position 1,936,555 of record JALAZF010000229.1, read on the forward strand.
GGGTACAGATAACTCAAACCGTAGTCATTCGCTTAAATCCCTCTTTTGTGTGGACCGCCCTTTCAGGTTTTCGATCCACCAGGATACCCTTTTTTTCCTAAGTTGCCCTTTCGGGTTTTCAACTTACCGGGTGTACAAATCTTTTTTCAATTATATCCCTAATTTTTGCCCGAACCTTATTCTGTTTTTGGTTCGCCGGGATGCCCTTTTTTGCCTGGATTTTTTTTATTCTTATTATCCAGCGGGTCTATTCATGCGAAGTATTTTTTGACTACGTCTGAGTTGACAGGGGATGAAAAGTCTTCGCCATCCATGGTTGTAAGCAATAAAGCTCCGCCCGAAAAGACCTTTTTAACCACGAATGGACCTTCATAGTTAGGAGTCCATTTGCCCCTGTGATCTGTATTGGGAGGAAGGATCCTTTTGAGTACCACATCTCCGACTTTATAAACCCGAGGACGCACCTTCTGGTCAAATGCCTGTTTCATTCTGCGCTGATATAGTTGCCCATGACATACAGCCGCCAATCGCTTTTCCTCAATAAGGATCAGCTGATCAAATCTGGCTCGTACCCATTCAGCTTCATCTAGCTTAACATCCATCATAACTCTGAGGGACGGAATTTCTACTTCAACCGGTAGCACTGCCTCCATACCATATGCAAGTGAGAATGGGGTTGCCCCAGTGGACGTGCGTACCGACGTTCGATACCCATGCAAAGCAAATGGTAACATCTCATGCCAATCTTTGTACGTGACAACCATCTTCTGCACAATCTTCTTGATATTTTTGTTGGCCGCTTCGACCGCGCCATTCATCTTTGGGCGGTACGGAGAAGAATTGTGATGTTCGATTTTGAAGTCCCGGCATAACTCAGCCATCATCTTATTGTTCAAATTAGAACCATTATCAGTAATGATTCTTTCGGGAACTCCATATCGGCAAATGATATCCCGTTTTAAGAAACGAGCGACCACTTGTTTTGTAACATTGGCATAGGATGCGGCTTCAACCCATTTGGTGAAGTAATCAATTGCCACCAAGATGAAACGATGACCATTGGAAGCTGTAGGCTCAATCTTTCCGATCATATCAATGCCCCACATGGCAAACGGCCATGGCGACGACATGATACTCAACGGATTTGGAGGCACATGCACCTTGTCTGCATAGATCTGGCATTTATGGCATTTGCGGGCATATTTGCAACAATCTGACTCCATAGTCAACCAATAATATCCCGATCTTAACAACTTTTTAGCCATTGCATGTCCTCCGGCATGGGTACCGAAAGAGCCTTCGTGCACTTCAATCATCAACAAGTCTGCTTCATGTCTATCCACACATCTAAGCAGGACCGTGTCAAAATTTCTTTTATACAGCACGCCATCTTTGTTCAAGAAGAAACTACCGGCTAACCTTCTCAACGTCTTCCTGTCTTTGGACGATGCCCCGGGCGGGTACTCTTGACTTTTCAAGAAACACTTAATGTCATAAAACCATGGCTTGTTATCAGACGCTGCATCGACCGCAAACACAAATGCTGGTCTGTCAAGGCGGGATACCTCAATCTTAGGTACATGGTTCCATCCTTGCACTTTGATCATGGAAGACAAAGTGGCCAAGGCATCAGCGAACCTATTCTCATCTCGAGGAATATGGTACAGTTTCACTGTTGTGAAAAATGTCAGCAATCTCCTTGTATAATCTCTATACGGCACTATATTTGCTTGGTGCGTGTACCAACTCCCTTTCACTTGATTGATTACCAAAGCTGAATCACCAAATATATCAAGGGTCTTAATCCGTAGATTAATCGCCTCCTCGATTCCCATTATACAAGCTTCGTACTCTGCTTCATTGTTGGTGCATCCGAAAGTTATTCGGGCAGTGAAAGGCATATGAACACCTTCCGGCGTGATAAGAACTGCTCCAACTCCGCACCCATTCATATTGACAGCCCCATCAAACATCAGACTCCATTTGGATTCAGGGTCTGGCCCCTCCTCCGGGAGTGGTTCCTCATAGTCTTTAGCTTTGAGAAACATGATGTCCTCATCAGGGAAGTCAAATTTCATGGGTTGGTAATCATCAATCGGCTGTTGGGCGAGATAGTCGGACAAGATACTTCCTTTGATGGCCTTTTGTGAAGTGTACTGAATGTCATACTCTGTCAAGACCATTTGCCACCGTGCAACTCTGCCTGTCAATGCTGGCTTCTCGAAAATGTACTTGATAGGATCCATTTTTGAAATCAACAAGGTTGTGTGCCTAACCATATATTGCCTCAATCGCTTAGCGGCCCATGCAAGCGCACAGCATGTCTTTTCAAGCATTGAGTATCGGGACTCACAATCATTGAACTTTTTGCTCAGGTAGTAAATAGCATGCTCCTTCCTACCTGTCTCGTCATGTTGACCGAGAACACAACCCATGGAACCTTCAAGCACTGTCAGATACATTATCAGTGGTCTCCCTTCAACTGGAGGCATTAGAATCGGAGGTTCCTGCAAGTATTCTTTTATCTTATCGAATGCCAATTGGCAATCGTCATTCCACCTGACCGTTTGATCTTTCCTTAACAATTTAAATATTGGCTCACACGTGGCTGTTAGGTGAGATATGAACCTTGCAATGTAGTTCAATCTACCCAAGAAACCACGAACCTCTTTTTCTGTTCTCGGTTCAGGCATTTCTTGTATTGCTTTCACCTTGGCAGGATCAACCTCAATTCCTCTTTCGCTCACGATGAAACCCAGTAACTTTCCAGAACGCACCCCAAACGTGCACTTGTTTGGATTTAATCTCAGACGGAACTTTCTCAACCTTTCAAACAGCTTTTTCAGGTTAATCAGATGTTCCTCTTCTGTTCTCGACTTGGCAATCATATCATCTACATAACATTCGATCTCCTTATGAATCAAGTCATGAAACAATGTCACCATCGCCCGCTGGTACGTTGCCCCTGCGTTTTTCAAACCAAAAGGCATTACTTTATAACAATAAGTACCCCACGGAGTAATGAACGTGGTCTTTTCCATATCTTCAGGTGCCATCTTGATCTGGTTGTACCCGGAGAAACCGTCCATAAATGAGAACACTGAAAACTGAGCTGTATTATCGACCAGCACATCAATATGAGGTAGTGGAAAATCATCTTTCGGGCTAGCTTTATTAAGATCTCGATAATCCACACACATTCTCACTTTTCCATCTTTCTTCGGTACTGGCACGATGTTGGCTACCCATGGAGGATACTTTGTCACAGCAAGAAAACCAGCGTCCCACTGCTTCTGGACTTCCTCCTTAATCTTTAAAGCCATGTCGGGGTGAGTCCGACGAAGTTTCTGCTTGACTGGCGGACATTCTTCTCTCAATGGTAGCCTGTGCACGACAATATCCGTATCCAACCCCGGCATGTCTTGATACGACCAGGCGAAGACGTCAACATACTCGCGCAACATTTCCGTCAAAGTTTGCTTCACATCTGCTTGGAAGCTGGCACCAATCCTGATCTCTTTCTTGGCGTCCTTGGTACCAATATTGATGATTTCTACAGTCTCCTGATGAGGCTGGATGACCCTTTCCTCTTGTTTCAACAATCTGGCCAGTTCTTCAGGGAGTTCACAATCTTTCTCATCCCCTTCTTCGGCTTGATAAATCGGATTGTCAAAGTCATACATGGCCATATCAAAATCGTTATCAGTGGTATCCGGAGGATCAAGTCTGCATGAACGGGTTCATGCCTTATTTTAGAATTTATTTTTAAGCAAAACAAAAGAAAATGAAACATTGCCATTTTATTATTTATTTTTTTTTTGTGCAAAAATAAAAACTGAAAGACAGAGAACAAAATTTGATTGCAAAACGTCCTTTATTAATGATTAAACATTGCAAATGCAACCATGGTGGCCCTACAAATGAATCTATACGCCTTGGGCAGAGCGCAAGATTTTGACATGCATTATGGTTAGAAAAAACAAAGAAAAATTACTCTGTCTGAAGAGTAACCCGGATGACTTCTTCAACGAACCAGTTCTGCATTTGTTGTTCCGGAACATGAGGGCGTACCCAGTTGTCCAGGTCACAATCACTGTCAACACTATCCTCTGTGGCTGCACAAGACTGGTCCGTGTAGATAATTCCCCCACTATTGAAAGTAATGGGTCCCCTGCTCCCCGCATCTGAAGTTGTAGAGGGATGATAACCAATACCAAATTTGTCTTCCTTCATTGGGGTCTCTATCAACCTGCCCCAACCTTGGGCGTTGCCTGCCCTGACGACTTCGACAGCTTGTTTGTAAGATGAAATGGAGGTACCAGCCCCAACTGGTACAGAAGAAGACTCAGGTGCATCGTCAATATTGACTGCTTCAAATGATTGGCACAGCATCTCATGAATTTCCCCATCCATTTCAATGTACTTGAACGTAGACAAGTGACTCACAAAGATGTCTTCTTCCCCACACACTGTCACAACCTGCCCTTCAAACTCATACTTCAGCTTTTGATGTAGAGTAGAAGTAACAGCCCCGGCTCCGTGAATCCAAGGGCGTCCCAATAGGCAGCTATATGCAGGTTGTATGTCCATTACATGGAACGCGGATTTGAATACCTGTGGTCCAATTTGTACGGGCAATTCCACCTCACCAAACACAGATCGTCTAGTTCCATCGAATGCTCTGACCACCAATTCACTAGGCCTTAAGATCAAACCGTCAACTTCCAGCTTCATTAATGCCTTCTTGGGCAAGACATTGAGTGATGAACCAGTGTCTACCAGTACATGAGATAACACTGCGCCCTTACACTCCATCGTGATATGCAAAGCCTTATTATGGTTTCTTCCTTCAACAGTCAAATCTCTACTTGTAAAGCCCAAGCCATGGCTAACATTAACATTGGAGATTACGCCCTCGAGCTGATTAACAGTAATTTCTTGTGGCACGTATGCACTCTTCAATACTTTCAACAACGCCTGCCGGTGCGCATCAGAGCACATCAATAGTGACAAGATTGAAATCTTTGAAGGGGTCTGATTCAGTTGGTCCACAATCTTATAATCTCTTTTCTTGATTATCTTCATAAATTCTTCCATTTCCTTATCAAAAGTAATCTTTGTCTCTGCTTCAGGTGTAGGCGCACTTTCAACCACCTGTTTACCCTTAGCCTTTGCTGCAGCTTCTACCTCCTTATCACTTCTCAAGGTTTGGGGAGCGAACAACCTTCCACTCCTTGTAAAGCCCCCTACACCCCCTACATTATCAATATTTGGGCTGACTGACGACTCAACTTCTTGCTTTTTACCTTCGTAATATACATCTGCCCCATAGTGCCATGGGATAGCCTTCGTAGACGTGAACGGAATTGGTCCTGTCACCGTGATAGTGACAGGACTGGGCCTTTCTGGCGCAACACTCGCCACGGGAGCTGCATTGACCGGCATTTGAATCTCAGCGGGAGTGTAATAGATGGTCACGGTTGATATCTCATCAGTGTCTTTCACGACTCTGTCGAACTGTAGACATCCTTCATCGATCAGATTCTGTAAACCCATCTTCAACTTATCACAGCCGTTCTCCTGATTCATACACTCAGAGCAATCTTGATTACAGCCCGGGAACACCTGTCCCTTCAATAAACGATCTTTTACCAACAACAAAGAAGTTCTCACCTGATGTATGCCTACCACCAAATTCAATCTCCTCCCATCTTCAATAGCGTACACATTTGCTGCACCATGATCAGGCATGGGATGCTGAGTAATATTAGGAGCGGGAGAGAAATTGATGGCTTTAGCATCAATCAAATCTTGTACTTTATGGTGGAAAGCCCAGCATTTTTCAATGGAGTGCCCCTGAGCACCTGAGTGGAACTCACAACGAGCATTAGCATCGAAGTTAGGTGGCAGGTTTCCAGCAACCGGAGCTTTCATAGTACGGAGTTCTACCAACTTTAACTCGAGTAGCCGGGGCAACAGCGCGGCATAAGTCATAGGGAGAGGATCCATCTTACGATCCCTCTGTCTAGACCTTTGCTGGAAAAAAGGTTGTTGCTGTTGAACTTGTTGTTGGGGTTGTTGTTTCTGAACAGACGGTGTGGGGATTGTTACAGCATCTACCTGATAATAAGCTCGAGAACGCCCTCTGCCTCGTCCTCTAAACACAGCATTCGTATCACCTTCTCTTCTTTTCTGGTTACTAGCAAACGGTTTCTTCGTCCCCGAAGAGCCAGCCCCACTCACATCCTGGATCTTTCCAAGCTTTAACAGACTTTCTATTCTTTCTCCCGCAATCACAATATCAGCAAATCCAGTTGACGGACAAGCAGCTAATCTATCAAGATAAGCCCCTTGCAAGGTGCCCATAAACATATCCGCCATTTCTCTGTCTGACAAGGGAGGTTGAACCTGGGCAGCCATTTCCCTCCACCTCTGTGCATATTCTTTGAAACTCTCCTTGGTATTTTGTGACAACCCCTGCAATTGAGTGCGGTTGGGCGCCATGTCAATATTATACTGGTATTGCTTCAGGAACGCTTCTGCCAGATCTTTCCAACTCTTCACAGCAGCTCTATTCAACTTCATATACCAGGTCAAGGACGCCCCAGCCAGACTGTCCTGAAAATAGTGCATCCATAGCTTCTCGTCATCCGTATGGGCTGAAATCTTCCCAAAGTAAGCTTGAAGATGCGTTTGGGGACACGCATTGCCGTGATACTTATCAAAAGTAGGAGGTTTTAATTTAGGGGGAATTCTGACTCCTGAGACCAGCCCCAAGCTGGTAACATCAATACCCATAGAGTTCTTGCATTCTATGGCCCTGATCTTTTCTGCTAACTCCTCATACCTTCGATCACCTTGATTACCCACATCAGCATCTAGTAGAGTAAATTGGTCTTCCAGAGTATCTTCAAGAGTAACACCAGCATGCCTACCATTTCCATTACCCCGATTGTTACCACCAGGAGGAGGGTTGCCACCGGGAGGAGGGATGCCGTGTCCCTGTGAATTGTCATGTTGGTCACCTTCGGGCCCATTGTCTGGACGCTCGACCAGAAGCCTCAACCTCTCCTGATTTTGCGCCATGCCAGTCATGAGGGTCATGAACTGGTCCATACGCGCCCTCATTTCGGCCAAATCACTTTGCACTTGATCCATGATTCTTACTTGATTTCTTCGCGTCGAATATCGGTGAATATGATTCTCCGCTATACTGCCTGAAACCAAATAAAGGTTAGAGACCCTGCAACGAGTACCTGAAAAGCAAGTAACAAAAATGCAAAATGATATGCAATGCCATGTTTGTCATTTCCGAGGTGCTTTATACCCTGATTCCAATCCAACCACAGAAATCTGAAGACCAGAAATTGTGATATAAAGAGACGTGTCGTGGTCATGTGCTTGTGTGCAGCTATCTGATAAGGAATAATTCTGAATAAAACTGCTCATACTCATTCAACGAAGTATTCAAGTACATTTAAGAAAGGTTCAACCGCAAATGCAATATAAGGAAAAAAATGGATCCATCAACAAGCCTGATGGTAGCCATTAACAACAAAATACAGGGAAAAGAACATCAATCTGACAATTCCACATCCTTCAGCCTATCACTTGAATACTTGATCTCCTCAAAAAGTATACGGGTACGCTGGTGATTCGGCTTTTCAATCATTTCTTTGATCAAGACATCCCTTTTTTCAAGAGCTTCAGTTAAAGAACCCATATGCAGCATAAGAGCTTCGTCATCATGCACTCCTTTGTGTCTCTTTATGCCAGCTTGCGTCTTGAGTATCTCTCTTTCTATCATGGCTTCTTCAAGCTCTTTCTTGGTATTCTTCAACTGGCTTCTAACTTCTTCTAACTGCTCTTGACTTTTATCGAGACCTTCCCGATACTTTCTCCTCTGCTCATGTGCCTTTTTAAGCTCCTCGTCTTTAGTCTTCGACTGATCCTTTAACTCGGCATTTTCAATTCTGACTTCATCCCAAGCTTGACGAAGTTGAGCTAATGAATCCTTGCTTCGGGCTAAAGCCTGTTTTGTAATCTTGTGAGCCTGACTAGTGTCATCTCCTCCCAAAGTAAGTTTCCGAAAGTACCGAGCTCGGTCATCAAAATCTTCCTCTTTGTCAGCCAAGGTTTTTTCCGCTTTCAAGGCTCTCTTTTCCAACTCTTTGTTGTCAGCTAGAGCTTTCTGAAGACATCTGCTCATTCCAGAATTCTCTATCTGCAACTCTCTGACCATTTTCTTCCACTTCTCACATTCTTCAATAGCCACCATAGTGGGTTGTTCTGGCTGTACTGAACATAAAAGAGGTCCCCTTGAAAAGGGTAAAAGCAATTCCTTTACTTTCGTCTCAATCCACCTGTCATATTCAGGATAAGATCTACAATCTCCTTTTCCAAAAACTGCTTTTCCAATTTTGTGCTTATCTTTCCTAGCATTCACTACTTCTACCACCTTCGCATCTTTAGTTCCTGTAAAGAATAAAGATTCTTCCACATCTTGCTCTGTAGGAGGATCCCTGGAAGCATACCCAAACTGTCGGATGGCCAAAACTGGATTATAATTGATCCCTCCTTTTCTGCCAATCAAAGGCACATTTGAAAAATTTCCGCATCTTGTGACCAGCTCTTTTCTCAATAACCGGTGGTCAAACCATACAATGTTATCAGCAGTTAAACTCATCAATCGTTTAGACCATTTCGCCACATCTTTGGTTTCCACAAAGGCACCTGTCTGAGGCAGATGTTTGAAAAACCAATGACTCAGCAGTGGAGTACAACAACTAACAGATCCTCCCCTCCTTTTCTCATTCTTATAGTGCACGGAATGATAAAAATCTCCTAACAAAGTAGGGACTGGATTTTTAAGAACGAAAACTCTTGTCGCTTGCATATCCACAAAGTCTTGCTGATTGGGAAAGAAAACTAGGCCATATATGCAGAGAGCCAGAATGGAATTGTAAACCGTCCAATTTTTAGCACTTGCAGCCTCCTGGGCCTGTCCAGACAGAAATTCTAAATGAAATCCGCTAACTCCATTTTTACTGCTCACACCACTCTTTATCACTGCCTGATCCATTTGTAAAGCAGCAGCAATTTCTTTTACGCTGGGAGAACTACCAGAGAAGAATGGTATTGCCGACGTGATCGGAATTCCCAAAATAAATGAGAATTCTTCCAGTGTTGGCATCAAAATGTAATCTGAAAAAAGAAAGCACCTCAACGAAGGCTCGTAGAACTGCAGCAGAGTGTGCAAAGCATCATGCTCATACTTGGTGATTGTACGGACCATCCCAACCAAATTCCCGTAGCTCTTCTGAAACCTATCAATAATACCCGGACCAGCCATATCTATAACTTTGAGCAATGAATCCAAGACAGGAACTGGAAACTTGTAAGACACATTGTTCTTTCTCTCGGCGACGATCTCTGTTGAACCCATGGATTGGAATCAGAAATGTATTATGCACCTGAAAATGACAAACATAACTGTTATGATATGATAATGCAATGCAAAAGGGCATGTGATCAGGTAATCAAGTGTCGGTGTCTGTATTGAACTGTGTGCACTGTGTCTCTGTACTGAATCTGGCAATATCTGAGATGAACACTTAAATCACTGTCATAGGATACAATGTCTGAAATCATCATAGAATGACGAGTAAGGTAGGTAGGAGGCTGGGTTTCCTGCAAACCTGCAAACATCCCGTCCATACTCACATGTGGTTCTTAGAAAATAAGGCTTGTCAGCTTCGGAGGTTTGAGAAGCAATAGCACATTCAGCCCGTAGGATACAATGCTATGCCAATCAAAGAGGTCGTCCACTGACTCCCCTTAGAAAATAAAGGTCATCCTATGCAAGTTCCAAAGTGGGCCCTCGGGTGCGAATGGGTTTGCCACAGAATGTGGTCTGCCATTGTCACCACTAAAGAGGGATATTTCCACTAAGGTCCTCATGATCGGTCACTAGAGTCGACAGCTCTCTAGATCTACATCCTGGAATACGCAAGATGCGTATGCCACGACGTGTCCCAAGATAGCCTCGTCTAGCTGTGAATTTCGTGAACACCCAACGCACTCCAAACGGCACGTAGGTCCCACTACTCTCCACTCTAATTCTAAGTGTATACTCAAGCCTGTGTAATGGGCTTATCTCTCAGAAATCCCGCCCGCCAAACAGAAAACAACACAGTCCAGTATAGCATAATATATCATATGAAATGAAAATGCTAAAATACGATAAATACAGTAATGTACAGTAAAGCAGTAAATAACCATACAATAAAACAGTAAATACAACACAACAGTAAACACCCAATGAAAGAAAAGCAGACAAGCGCTAGGATTGACTCGCTTAGGGATGGACCAGCAATAGGTCAATCTGTCCCCAGCAAAGTCGCCAGCTGTCGCTCCCGGGATTTTCATCCAAGTACAAACGCGAAAGTGGCACCGAACAGAGTCGCCAGCAATGTGTATTTATCCCAAGAGAGGGAAAGGAAACACCGCATAAACCTGAAGGAAAGGATAGAGCATGGTCTTACGACCAAAAGAAATGGGTTCGGGAGTCGGTTACGCGAGAGGAAGGTATTAGCACCCCCTCACGTCCATCGTACCCGATGGGATCCACGCTTGCTTGCTCGATCAAAGGGTGTAAGAAAAGAATACTGAGAAAGAAACTGAAAAAGGAATGGAAAAGGAAAGGAGAGAGAAAGAGAAACAAATGTAGGGAAAATAAAAGAAGTGCTCGCATGGGCCCTACCCCACTGCCTACGTATCTCATCGGGAACATGAGAATCAGAGCGACGTAGTTCCCCTCACTAGGGATGGATTGTTTTTTTTTAGAGAACGGCTTACGTTCTAGCTCAGGTGTTGCAGGCTCGCTGGTCCGAGTGCGTTACCATCTTGCAAGAGAACGAGTAGAAGCGCGTTCGTACGCTAAGAGTGAATGAGGTGAGAAAAGTATTCCCGAAGGAAAGACGTTATTGTTTGTTTTTGTCTTTTAGAAGGAAGTGTTTTGGATTTGTTTGCATATGACAGTGTATCTGGATCTTAGTCATTGGAATGTGTACATTCTCACATTCCAAGATGGAATGGGTAAGAAAGCACACTAAGAGTGAAGAAGACCCCCACCCTTAGTTCCAATTGTCAAGGTTCAAACACACTAGCATACTTGTGTTTATTAAGTGTTTTTGTTAATTAAGAAATGAAGAAGTGTTTTTTATTTGTACCTTCAACAAGTATTGCATTTAAGTCCCTCATACAAGATCAAATGTCTAACACATTGACCCAAGATGGGCTATATGCTATACATTTTAAGATTACAAGAGAAGACCCCTTATAATCTTTTCTTTATATGAAAGGCCTAAATGCAATAAGTGTTTACCTTTATTATATGTTTTGAATTTTCTTTGAGAGATGAGAAGAGAGACTCAAGAGAGGAGAAAAGGTAAAACCTATATGGACTAAGACTCAATCCTAATTGAAGATTAAAGGGAGTGATCCTAATGGTTTGTGAGGTTTAAAACCTAAAGTCTAAAGAAAGAAAGAATTAAACAATTCACTTCCAAAGTAGAAGATGAATTGTAATTCAAAAAGGGAAAGTGATGAGTTATTAAAGGAAAGCACACAAGTGCTTAACACAACATAGAATGGAATTGTAAAAGAGAAAGGATAGAAGTTGAATGTGGATTCCTTATCCACACTCAATTGAAACTTACCAAAGCCCCTACATGGTTAGTAAACATGTATAAGAAGTATAAGAAGTAAAAGAACATGTAATGCATCATAAAACTCAAAAGAATTAAATGAGAAACCAAATCCTAGAGCCACAATCAGAATGTACATCATATGGACAACAAGTGAATATCATCATACAAGTGCAAGTGAATAAGCAATAATCATCACCCATTAGCATTTAAACATGTTACAAGAAGAAGGGGTAGATGAAAGATGGAAAGAAATGAAGAGGACATGCATAAATGGAACATGTAAATCAACAACCAGAATTGAAACTAAATGGAAAATGGTTTATAAACATCTCAAAAGTATTTATGAATCAACTTCAAGACATTCAAGAAGTAATATAAGAAGAATTGAAATGAAAGTTCAAAAAGAAAGTGCAAACAATACATGTTAATGATGCACAAAGTTCAAATTGAAATGAACATGTAAAGATGACCTATAATGTGTATCAAAGACCTATAATATCATATGAATGGCTCATAACATATGCAAATGCTCATACAAATGTGCACGAAAGAATTCATGTAAACATGCACTAAAGTTGTAATGACATGCCATGGATTATACTTCCAATGTAATGCATCAAACAAAGACCAAATGGATTCATGAAAATTATGCCAGCATATTATTGGAATGCCTAGGTCAGAAATGCATCATACATCAAGATAGCATGTAAAAATTCAGAGCAAAATGACTTCAAACAAAGCAATTAGGTCAAATTGAAACATCATGCAAAGTGGTGCAAATATAGGCATCAAGACATGTGATAAAGTGACCTAAAAAATCAAACAAAAATCATCTAACATGCTTCAATGTATTAGTGAATCAATGCAAAAAGAATCATGTCAAAACAGTTGGTAAGGAGCAAGAACAAAATTAAACAAATTCAAGTATCATGCTTAGAATGCATCTAAATGGAAATTCAAAGAAAATTATGGACCAGGGGTAAAAAGGTCATAAAATCAAGAAATAAAATCATGGAAAATTTCCTAAATGTTTTAAGAATACACATGAATTTTTGTAGAATTTTATGATGATGTTTGATATTTTTAAAAATTAAAAAGAAAACGTGTAGAAAAATGAAAAAAATAAAATGCAATGAAATGAGGGAAGGGGTGTATGCCTAGTAACTATTCAGTTCAAATTACATTGGGCCTTAAACAAGGGGGTGTGGATATCAATCTGGCTTAGGTCCAATTACGCGCATAACATATTAACAACAATGCACCTTCAGTCAACATCAGTCAACACAATCCAAGCCATTGATTTAAGTCAGGGTCAAGCCAAAGTCAAAGTACGCAAATCCAACACACGCGGATGAGGACACACACTCATTACCATGTACCATGCTACACAATGTTTAAGTAAATTCAGAAATGGTGCACATGATTTGCACGTGAATTTTAATGTGCTGTCAACTTTTGGACCACACGATCATGGAAAATGAATGGACAAGATTAAAACGTGCATAAACCCTAGTCATAACAGTCACCGGCCGGAGGGGACCTCCGGTCACCTTCTCCGGCCAACAGCCACCACCTGCAACCTTCGAACCTCACCAAAATGCACAAAACGTATATCAAAATGATGCTGAGCTCACGTACATCATGAATATGCCCATGAAAGCCACAAAACACATACGCACAGCAAGAACAGAGTCAATCAAATTAAGCCCTAGGTTTGAAACTATGCCTCTAAGAAGCCTATCAACTAGCCAGGACGCACACGACCTCTACTAGGCCACAAACACCACAAAAACAAGCTAGATTCAATAAAACAAAGTTGAAGAAGGGAACCTGAAATGTGATGAACTTTGGATCTACCAGAATACCAGAGATCCTATCTTCTTCTTCTTCCTTGGAGCTTCACAAACTAAGCAAAATAAATGCTGTTTGAGCTTGATATCTTGAGAGCAGAGAGAAAATTGCAAAATGTTGATGAAGCTTCACTTGGAGAATGATGAAGATTCAGTGTGCTCCTGATCCAACAATGCCAAACAATGATAATGCAGATGAAAAGTGGAAGAAGAGTGTTGAAATCGTGTGGAATCAGAGAGAGATAATGGAGAGAATGTGAGAGCGTTTGAGAGAAAGAGTGAGAATGAAGTGTTTGCCTCAAATTGTGGAGAGTGTTGGAACTTATATGTTGAGTTTAATCTGCTAACTCATGGTTAAATGAGTGAGTTAGAGTGAGTTGAGTGGGTTAAGCTGAGTCCATCCTAACTAACTGAGTCAAGTTAGTTAGGGGACGATTTATCAATGGCTGTGCTATGGTGAGGTGGAGGTTTAGAGTGTTATGGTAAGGAGCAAGTGGAAGGAATGGTGAGGATGAGCTGTTCTGGTGTAGCAGCAAGAGAAACTTGCTTCGCAAGTTTTGTTCTTCCTCTTTAGTGTATAATGATCATGAGCAGCACGTGCAAGTAAGAATTTGTTGGTTCAAATGAGGAAAAGTGGCAACAACACTTGCTTTTTTCTGATTTTATGACAGTTGGAACCAATGAAAACAAGCAAGTTTGAGAAGGAAATTCTCCATGTATTGTGAATAATTTGATGAGGCTTTGTGATCATTAGAAAGAGGGATCATAGTAGAACATGTTTGGTATGAAAAATGACTTGAAAGGAGGCTTGCAATAAGTTGCAAAATGACTTATAACATCCACATTGGGAAATGGTATAAGGGTGTGGCATGTGGTCGGTCGACCTGGCACCTTGGCACCTGGGTTTTCAGCACAATCACCATGACTTGAGGCCACTATTTCTTCATCATAACTTGATCAGACGAAATTTTGCCCAACATGAACATTGGAGAGGGCACTACAAGGAACATTTTTTATGTTGAAAAGTTTTTCATTTGGAGCTTTCTTCTTGGAGAAATTGAGCTTGACATTTGGCACACCAGGTGTTTGTAGAAATGACATGCGCGTGACCTGAAACTTGCCCAAGCTGACTTGCATTTTGCCCAAGTTTCCCTCAACTTTGATCATCTATAACTCTCTCAATTTTTATCCAATGGAGATGTTCTACACATGGATTTGAAGCTTAAAGCAAGACCTTTCATTGAGGCAGAGTGGATTTTTCATTTGGTGCTCCAAATTTGAATGGCCTTGGTTCAAACTCTGATGCAAAATGGCCAAAACTTGCTATTTTTAGTAACCCTTCTTCATCCAAAAATGGCAACTTTCCACATCTTGATTTTTTCATGATTCCTTTGGAGTTTCTTGATCAAATTTTGTACATTGGACATATGTAACATGAATTTCATGATTTTGGGCTCAAAAAGTCAAGAGTTGACTTTTTCCCCTGATTATTTGACTTGGCCCCAAATTTCCTGATTTTTTATCTTTCTTCCAATTGAACCACCTCCAAAACCAATTGAGGGGCAATTCTCCATACACATACACTTAAGAACATGTAGAATACCATGACATCAAGTCTTGTCCAAAAAATCAAAGATTCCCTGATTTAATGGGAAACCCTAGTTTTGGTGCCCACCTCCTAGGAGAAAAATGTGCAGTCTTCAATTTCAAATTCCTCAGAGTATGTTGTGTACCTTCTTAAAGGATGATGAGATATACCATTTGAGGATGATTTTGGATCAATGAGCTATCTCTTTTGAGGGTTTTCCTTCAATTTTTGAACCTCTTGCATAGTGAAAGATGTAGTGCTTCAATCTCCCATTGAATCTCACTTCCTTGAGGTTTTGGATGATCAATTGAGATAGTATGATACATGAGAGACCTCTTGGCTTGCCTAGAGCCAACTTGATTGACCTTTTTGTGCTTTGAATGATTCCTTGATTGTCCACCTTCCACCTGATCACATGCCCTGATGGTAAGAAGGATGCCATGCTTCATTTTTCTATGTTGAATGCAATGTAATGTTAATGAGGTGGATATGATATGATAAATGATAATGCCATGCTATGATGCCAAAAGGGGAGAGCAAATTTTGGGGTATTACACCAAGCATATCAACCTTTGGATGGTGGAGTGCACATTGGGATTGTTACCGAGTTGGTTCTAACTAACCGAGTTAACCGCCTTGACTCACTGAGTCAAGTCCAACTAACTCCTAGCCTAGTTCCAAACCCAAAGCTAATTCCAAACCAAATTCCAAACCATCTCACACTCCAAACCTAAAGTCTATATAAACTCACCTTCACTCATTTTCAAGGACCCTCAACCATTTGCTCCATTTCACTCTCAATTCTTCCACATTTCTCTCCCAATTTTCTGCAACTTCTTCATCTCAATTCTCTTCCAAACCTCACCAAAAACTCTTAATTCTTGAAGGATAATCACTTTTCACATTGAAAGTGATTATTTCTTGAGCTTAACCTCCATCATTTGGCATTTCTTGGTTGGATTTCTGGAAGCACATCTAATTCTACTTAAATTCAAGAGTTCTACAACATTCAATTTGGTGCAAAGTTGATTTCGGCGCATTTTCGTGTTTTTGATCAGTTTCGATACGGTTCGTCTACAAGTTGAAGATTCCTCTGGTTTTCTTTGATTTTCTGCATCAAGGATCCTTTGCAACAATCACCAAGGCACATCTCAGCCTTGTAGGTTGATGGATCTATCTTTTCTCTCTATTTCGATTGATTTCACGCGTTTATGTTGTGATTTTGATCATTTTCGGTTTGATTTACCATGCAATTGTTTGATCTTTAATCTTCGTGATTATTGATTTCAAGTTGTGTTTAATTGCCCTTACATGATGTAATTTTCGTGCACAAATTTGTATCTAAGCATGTGGTAGTTTGCATAAGTGAATATGTGCTGAGAATCACTTTTGAAAAGCTGTTTTTACTGTTTATTTTCTCCACTGGTCAGTGGTAACCGGTTAACGTATGGTGGTTAACTGGTTGCTCAGTGCAATTTTCACCCAGAACGCTAATTTTCAAGTAAGTAACTGGTTAACGCATGGTGAGTAACCGGTTACCACTGAACAGAATGACCAATTTTGAGCTTTTTCAAGTTCGTTTGACATGTTTTCTTCCTTTTAACTTCCATTGATTATCATGCTTGATTTTATGGATGTTTTAAATGTCATTTCACTTCTGGTTGAAGCATATTCATGAACTTTCGATGCACATTTTCGATTATTCATTTGTTTCATGTTCTTAGCATTGTATGAACATAGTAATTCTTGCACTATCTTTGTTCACATGATACATGATTTTGTGTGGCATTTTGATGATCATTGGGCACTATTTTGCACCTTCCATTTCAGTTTGCATTAGGGTTATTCTTCATGGATAAACTTAATCTTGTATAATCAATAATTCACACCTTTTTGCTTTAATGACTTTTCATTTTCTTTGGAAAGTTGTTAGCATGTTTCTCCCTTGATTAATTGATCGAAACTTTGTTTCGATTAATCGATCTTCCCTTTTCCTCTCTTTAGGCCTCCTTTAGAGCTTTTTCTCTCGATCCCCTCGTAGAGTTGGAGTTCGCGCTACGCCTTACATCGGATCATTGTACAAATTGACGTCGTTATGCTGTCCGTTTCACTACGCATGAGCACTATAAAACTTGGAGATGTTGTGCTGTCTGGTTCAACTTCCGCATTACACCCTATGTGTTAGAGAAGGAATGAGAAGGGAGAATTCCTACTCTCTTTCTGACTACTTCAGGTAGGGGAAGAATGACCCTGTGCTTGGCTTAGTCACCTCTATCTCCAGGCGGTAGCGTGCTTCTTTTCCCCAGTCGAGTCGACCCATGATCACTCTTTGCTCTTTGCGATCTCTTTCGATCCTTGATCACTCCTATCTCTATCTCTCTTGGTCAATCACCTTTTTGGTTACGATCCTTTGTTCATTGGGTTAGCAAGCTATCTTCGTTTCATTACCCTATTCTTGCCTTGCGGTCAGTCATTATTTTCTTGATTCCCCTGGAAAGTCTCTCTTCTCTTTCTCTGGTTAAACACAGTATCCCTGTTACAACCAAAACCCTTGCGGAGCTCGAAACCTTCTTTTGGTTCTTCTCCCTCTCTTGGTTAATCTCTATCTGTCAGTAAGAACGCCAATGTTTGCACTCCTTCTCAGTTAATCACAGTCTGTCTGTTAAAATACTGAGTCTTCTTAGGTTTATCACCTTCTTTCGGTTAATCACCCTTTTTCTTCAGTTAACCACAATCCGTCTGTTAAAATACTGAAGCCCTTCTTGAGTTAATCACCTCCTCTTGGTTAATCACTCATTTTTCTTGGTTAGTCACAGTTCTCCTGTGAAAACCGAATCCCCTGCGGTTGGCAACCTTTATTGGTTCGAATACTTGCAGCCTTGGGCTAGTAACCTCTTTTGATTCAATGCCCTTCTTTCGTTGGTTAAGTGCTGTTTGTTCAGTCGATATCAACACCCCTTTTGGGTTACGACCTTTGATCGGTCCTACACCCGTTCTTCTGGTTAATCACAGTTTTATCTATTAAAACCAATGCTTCTCTATCCCCACGAAGTTGCAATCCTACTCTCTTTCTTCGGTTAACCACTGCAAACCAGTTAATATACCGAGTCTCCTTTTTTCTCTTGGTTATGACACTATCCCTTTATTTGGATCCCCAGCGGAGTCGTTCCTATTCCCTTTGCTCTTACTTGCTGGGTTTCGACACCTATTCCCTTTGTTGTCCCCAGCGGAGTTTTTTTCATGCTTGGTCTTGACGCCAATATTTTCCTAGCCTCTTTTGCAATCGCTCTTACTGCGGGGTCTTCCCTAGTAGAGTTTTTCTTTCACTCTTGCTCTTGGTTTTGACACCACTTCTTTTGTCTCCTTGTTTCTTTCTTGTTTGGTTTTCCGTTCGGTTCCCCGAACTACGGAAGCTCTGATTCTGCATTCTTCTAAATTTCAGATACGTAGGCACGAGACGCGAGTTTTTTCCCCTTTCTCTTCTCTCTCTCTCCTCTTCTTTTAGTTAAAAGCCTTTAGATAGATAACCCATCCAAGCCTAGATGCAAGCGAAATGGTTCCCGTCATGTACGACAGATGCGTTAGGTGCTAGTACCTTCCTTTCGCATAACCGACCCCCCGTTCCCGTTTCTCTTCCCCGTGGGTTTTATCAAAATTTTCCCTGTCCTTCGGGACTAAATAAAGTTCGATGGAGACTCTGTTGTTATCTCTGAGTGTGAAATTCACTCAGGTGTAAACCAGCCATCTTCAGTTGGCGACTCTGCTGGGGACAGATTGACCTCTTGCTGGTCCATCCCTTGAGGGGTGTCGCCTAGTTTTGTTTGCTTTTCTTACTTGTTTGAGTGTTTATCTTTTGCGCTTTACTTGCTTTATTTTATGCTTTAGCTTTATGTTTATTTATCGCATTTCTTTACTGCTTTGAATATTCATATGCTGCATATTCTGAATATCTGCTATTTTCTGCTGTCGTTGGGATGGGTAGATATTATTGGAGAGAAAGGTACTAACACCGGGCCTAGTATACACATATGATAGAACGTGGATAGTCGTGAGGCATGCTTTTTGCGCGATGGGATATCACGAGACCCACATCCCAGATCGTGATTCGTTTAAGAATACTTCTATCCTGTGAGAATTCACTACGGCGGGGGATTTTTATCCTAAGTCCTATGGTTTGGGCGACCTTTCTAGGGACCACCTTGTTGTGTCTAGATCACACCAGTGAGGGGGATGGGTTTCTGCAGGAAAACAAGCCACTTCATACCCTTGTTCTCACACCCGCCAGATTTCTTCACCGACACATCAGATTATGTTGCACTGACACAGAATTATATGCAGATATCCGGATTGTTCAGATTTGATTATCCAGGCTGTGTTGGCTTCTTGTTTTTGTGTTGCATATCATTTCATCATGTAAATTAATTTTTGCATGTGCATTTCTAGGTACTCGAAGGCTTATATTTTGTTGACATTATCATAGAGATGAGTACTGGTTGTCGTGGCATCATCAGTTACAAGTTTGTGGAGCCTAAGCTGGGTATTTTTAGAGGTTTGGCATCTTTGTTGGTTGGAGATCACAGAGGGGTTTTCATAGGTACTTTTGGTAATCTGTTGACCATCCTCAACACTGAAGTCAACATCACTGCTATTCACACTCTGGTTCAGTTCTACGACCCGCCATATAGGTGCTTCACATTTCAGGATTATCAGCTAGCACCTACACTTGAGGAGTATGCTTATATTCTGGGGGTTGAGATCAAGAAGCAGGTTCCTTATGTTTACACTAGCGATTGTCCGAAGTTTCACCTGATTGCTGATGTGTTTTGCATTAGTAAGAAGGATGTGGAGGATAATCTTAAGACCAAAGGGAAGGGTATTCGAGGGTTTGCTTCGAAGTTCTTGGTTGACAAGGCCACTACTTTTGCTAAGGATGGAAACTGGAAGGCTTTCAACGCCGTTTTTGCTTTTCTGATATATGGGATTGTCTTGTTTCCAAACATGGAGGATTTCGTAGATCAGACTGCCATCAGTATTTTCTTGTCCAAGAACCCTGTTCCGACACTTCTTGCTGATACCTACCATTCTATTTATTCCAGGAATAAAAAGAAGAAGGGAACCATTGTCTGTTGTGCTCCTTTGTTGTACCGATGGTTCATGTCTCACCTTCCACAGAAAGGTCCCTTTGTTGAGAATAAAGGTAATCTCAAGTGGTCTCAACGAATCATGTCTCTTACCGTTGATGATATTTCTTGGTATTCTCGAGTCTTCAACGACATTCCGATCATTCTTCATTGTGGGAAATTCTCCATTGTGCCTCTCTTGGGTACAAAGGGTAGAATTAACTACAATCAGAGAATGGCTTCTGACAGTTGGGATACCCTATCGTTGACAAGCCTGATCCTGAGGTAGTGGAAGAGTTCATCTTTCATGAAGGGGTTGATGACATGGGTTTGCTGAAAAGGTTTCGTGCCGCTTGGACTCAGATTCATCTCGAAGGTAGAGCCGATTTGGGAAAGAAGAATTGCGTAGCCAAGGAAGCTTACACACTTTGGGTCAAAGGGCGCGTCAAATAGATCTTATTGCCCTTCTCTCCTGAGCTTTCCATGAATGCCAAGCTTCCTGAACCTGCCATTGTTCCTCCATCTGAGGTCGATCAACTCAAGCTGATTATTGAGAAGTTGAAGAGGGAGAATGCGGATCTTCGTCTCAACCTTGATAGAGTCACTTTCGAGAAGGACAGCCTACACATCGAGCTCCATCACAAGCGCGAGCGCATGATCAAAGAGGTGGAGGTTGAACAGAACAAGCGTAGGAAGGTGGGTTATGCTTTGAAAAGCACCTATGAGGGACTTGCTTCAAAGAAGAGACAGCTCGCCGATGCTCATTATCAAGCCTACAAAGGGGAGCTGAGCTACAACAAGAAACTTGAAGAGCTTCGAGGGAAGTTATCCGAGTTTAACACAAAGTGGAAAAGTGAACAAGACCGTGCTAATCAGTTAGCCAAGGACTTTTCTCAATGTCAAACCCAGCTAGACAAAGTCTTCAGTGAGATTCAGAAGCTGCAGGATCCAACGCATCAGAGCAAAGAGCAGATCAGTCAGCTCAACACAGAGAGCACTCATTGGGAGCATCAAAGCCGTCATCTACAGAACCTCTTGGATCAGAAAGAGGCCTTTCTTCAGGACATGCTTCAGGGACCTAATCATTCGTTACTGCGTAACCTCATGAAGGATGCGAAGTACTGGAGTGAGAGGCACGACCGTCTAGCCAGATTTGCTGAGCATGCATTGGAGGACCTACCTGGGTTGTTGAGGAATGCATATGCTGACGCATTGCCACTCCAGCTTCCTTGGACTGTTTTCCATTTCTTGTCTATGTGTAGGGTGGTATTTAATAGGATCCGTACGTATTTTGTTGTAGCCCTAAAGGCAGATATTTGACTTGTACTTCTTTCCTTTATTGCTGAATGAATGAAGATTCTTGACCACTCTATATTTTATGCCTTTACTTGTATGCTTTATGATTATTGTCAACAAAGATAAGTTTGAGAATTCCTAGAATTTAAACCTTTATTTTTGCATGCATATCATACATTCATCTGCACACATATGCACGTCCCTTCATCCGAAACCATTTCTCATCCTTGTCTGCCTTCCTTGTAGCAAGACGACGACTCGACATCGGTATTTTACTCGCTCAAGCAAATCCCGAATCATGGCTGACTTCGAAGCCGAGAACGCTGCTTACAAGGAAACTCTGGCACAATTCCAAGGTCGGATGGATTAGTTCCAGACGAACATGGATGTCATTATGGAACTCCTTTGTGCTCAGAGGGATGCTGCTGCTGCTGCCACAGTTGTTGTAACCCCTACTGATGCAAATATTGTCACTCCTGTTGTGACTGTTCCTCCTGTTGTTAAAGCTCTTCCTGCCGTTTTTGTTCCTTCTTCTTCTAGAGTTGAATTACCAATTAAGCATGTGAATCACCCTGTTGTGCAACACCGTTTGAACCAGATGCCCGCTGGTTTTCCTTGGGGCATGCCTCCGAATTACACTCCTCAGATTGCAAATAATGGTAGTGCCTTCATGCCATATCAGCCTTTTGTTGCGGCTATACCTAATGGGAATGCTGCCGCATATCCATGGGTCATGCCTGCTCCAGTCCCGCCTCTAGTGGTGAATGATGATCCTGAGAATCTTCAGGCTCAAACTCATCAAACCACCAGATTGGTTGATACTGAAACTCCTGATGAAGAAAAGCATGTGTATAGAGGACCTCCTATTCATGTTCCGGTTTCGTCTCAAGTTACTCAAACTGTTGTTCCGAATGTTCATCCTGGGATGTTCTATCCTGGGGCATCTTCTTCAGCTGCTGGGGTACCTCCTCCGAATTATCTGTATGGTGTTCCGATGGGTCAGAATGCTGGTCAAATGATTAATCCGGGTTTGGTATATCCTTCTCAGTTTGCTACTCCGCAAGTGAATGCTCCTGCCGCATCCCAGCTTCCAAATCCTCAGATTCTTGTAAGACCCACTAATCAGAATAGATCTATTGACTATAAGTTATTGGATGACCGTATCAGGGCTATTGAAGGGTTATCTGCTTTTGGCATGGAAGCCAAAGATTTGTGTTTGGTTCCAAATGTTGTGCTTCCGCAGAAATTCAAGATACCTGATCTGCCAAAGTATAAAGGTGTACGCTGTCCGCGTAGTCACATCACTATGTACTGCAGGAGGATGGCATCCCATATTGATAATGATGAATTGCTTGTTCATTGTTTTCAAGATAGTTTGTCTGGTGCTTCATTGGATTGGTACATGGGCTTGGAGCGCAGCAAAGTCCGTACTTGGAGGGATTTGTCTGAAGCATTCGTGAGACAATACAAGTATAACCTTGATCTGGCGCCCACTAGATTGCAATTGCAGAATCAGTCTCAGCTCTCAGCTGAAACATTCAAGGAGTATGCACAAAGATGGCGTGAGATAGCATCTTGGGTACGACCAACTCTCTCTGACAATGAGCTGGTTGACATCTTTATGGGTACCTTGCAAGATTCTTACTATGAGAAAATGGTGGGTAGTTCTTCATCGAACTTCACTGATGTTGTGACAATTGGTGAACGGATTGAGAATGGTTTGAAGACTGGAAAGATCCCTGGTGCTGCTTCCCAGCAGCCGGCCACTAGGAAGTCTCAGAACAGTTATTCCAAGAAAAAGGAGGGTGAAGCCAATGCTGTGACAACTCAAGTTTCTCCTCAGTATCAAGCTCCCATGGCTCCCATGCCGTACTATCCGTATTAGTACATTGCTGCTGCACAGTATCAACAACCTCAATATCAATATCATCCGCAACAACCAGCTCAGAATGCTCATAATCTGCAACAGACTCAACAGAACAAAAGTCAGCAGAATCAAAATCGTCAGAACAACAACAATCAAGGAAACCATAAACGTCTGAATTTTGACAGAATTTCGGTGTCAGACACCGAGTTATTTCCGTACTTGGTTCACCAAGGGGCAATTGTGCCCAAGTAGATTGTGCCCGCAATTCCTCCCTTTGGGCCGAAGCATAATCCAAATGCCATCTGTGCTTACCATGTTGGATACATAGGACATGCCACAGAGGATTGCTTTGTTTTCAAAAACAAGGTTTAGGAACTCATTGATAAGAAGGTTCTGACTTTCGCTGATGAAGGACCTAACATTCAGAATAATCCGTTACCGAATCACGGTGGACCTGCGGTTAACATGGTTGAGGATAATTCCAGGGCTGAATTGATCATGGATGTTGACGAGGTAAAGACTCCGATGACTGTGGTTTTCAAGAAATTGAATGAATGTGGGTTGTTGAAAGGGCTGCATGGTAAGTGTCAGATTTGTGACGATAATCTCAACCAGTGTCGAAGGCTGAAGGGTTGTGTTCAGATTCTAATGAACCGTGGCGAAGTGCAATTTGCCAGAGCTAAACCTGTTGAGGAAGTTGCCACTATCGAGCCGTTCACCATCGTCTATAGGAAGGTTCCTGTGGAATCTCCTAAGCAGAAGAGGGTGTAACCCATCGTTGTTTGTCCGTCAAACCCATTTCCGTATCAGAATTCTAAGGAGGTACCTTGGAAGTATGGGTCGACTGTGTTTTTTGGAGGTCAAGAGATAAGGTTCGCCGAATCCGAGATCGTGAATGTTACAGCCGGTGGAGGTATGACTCGTAGTGGACGAGTGTTTGCTCTGAAGGTCACTACAAAGCCTGTTCAAGTTCCAACTGTTGTCCCTTCCAAGGAAACGCCTGCATCTGTAACCCCTGCGGTTCAACAAGGGGCATCTTCTACCGCAGTTCCAGTACTGACTATCCCGTTTGAGGACGTTTCAAAGAACAAAGAGACCCTTTATGATCAAGAGTTCCTTAAGTTGATCAAGGAAAGTGACTTTAAAATTGTGGATCAGCTGGGTCAGACTCCCTCGAGGATCTCAATTTTGTCCTTACTCATGAGTTTGCCTGCGCACCGATCAGCTTTGTTGAAAGTTTTGAACAGCGCCCATGTCATGCAAGATATATCCATCTTCGAGTTTGATGATGTAGTGGCCAACATAACTGTAAGTCGGTATTTGGGTTTCAATGAATCAGAATTGCCTCCTGAAGGAACTGCCCACAATAAAGTGCTGCACATATTTGTAACCTGCACAGACATCCTATTATCTCGTGTTCTAGTGGATACTGGTTCTTCTCTCAATGTGATGCCTAAGGGCACATTGAGTCAATTACTGGTGGAAGGAAATGAGATGAGACCAAGTGCCTTAGTTGTCAGAGCCATTGATGGTTCTCGAAGACAGGTCATTGGAGAATTGGATTTACCCGTCAAGGTTGGGCCGCATGTGTTTACCATTACTTTCCAAGTGATGGATATCAATCCGACGTACAGTTGCCTACTGGGTCGTCCTTGGATACACGCAGCAGGGGCAGTTACCTCCACTTTGCATCAGAAGTTTAAATTCATGTTTGATGACCAGCTTGTCATTGTCTGTGGTGAAGAGGATTTGATTGTAAGCGAGTTTTCATCCTTTCTATATGTCGAGACCGAAGAAGGCATATCTGAGGTGCCATTGCAGTGTCTCGAGTTCGAGGATGTTAGCTCTGCTTCAACTAGTCACAGTAGATCACCACAATTGATTTTAGCGTCTGTTAAGAGTGCTAAGGAGACTATCCAGAAAGGTGCTTTGCCAGGTTGGGGGCACGTGATTGATGTGGTTGAGAAGTATAATCATTTTGGACTGGGTTATCGTCTTGGTCGTCAATCTGGGTCCTCTGGTCAGAAGTAGTGCAACTTGATCAAGTTCCATAGCGCGGGTTTCCAGCAAGGTGACATCGTGGCAGCTGCTGACGATGCCGGTCCCAGTAATCAGACTTCAAGCTTTGTGCGCAAGTGTCCGCCAGGTTTCAAGCTCAACAATTGGACATCTACCGTGATTCCTGTGGTTTTCCCATATAACATGTAATGCATTTTGCTTTCTCATTCCCTCGTCCTCGCTCGAGACGAGTGTATAGCTTGTAAAGGGCCTCGCGCTTTTGCAATATTATGTGATCAATAAATAAAAGTTTTTGCATTCAAAATCATGCTCTATTATCTTTCTTTATTTTAATTTTTCACAAAAAAATGGCCAAAGTTTCTTTTCTTTTTCACTTTTTTAAATAGCTCATTCTAAACATATTCTTAAACATGCAGAACTAATAAAACCATTGATAACAACATGGCAAACATCCATTGTAATTTTGGAATTCCAATTAACCAAGCCGAAGAAGATGGTGAGGAAGATTGTGAATTACTGGTTGAACTGGCAAGGCTCCTTGAGCACGAGCATAGAGATATTCAGCCACACAAAGAGCCAGTGGAAGTTGTCAATCTTGGTACTGATGAGGTCAGAGGAGAAGTCAAGGTTGACGCATCCCTCGCTAAGCATGTACACTCCGAGTTGGTCAAGTTATTGAAAGAGTATGTTGATATCTTCGCCTAGTCCTATCAAGATATGCCTGGGTTGGATACCAACATCATTGAACATCACTTACCACTCAAGCCCGGATGTCCTCCTGTCAAGCAGAAACTCAGAAGGACTAGACCCGACACAACACTCAAAATCCGTGAAGAGGTAAAGAAACAGCTTTATGCTGGGTTCCTAGCCACTTTCGAATACCCTGAATGGATTGCCAACATCGTCCCGGTTCCCAAGAAAGACGATAAAGTCAGAATGTGTGTGGATTATCGAGATCTCAACAAAGCGAGCCCGAAGGATGATTTTCCTTTGCCTCATATTAATGTCTTGGTAGACAACACTGCACAGTTCTCTGTCTTTTCCTTCATGGACAGTTTTTCAGGATATAATTAGATCAAGATGTCCCCAACTGATATGGAGAAGACTACTTTTATCACGCCATGGGGTACATATTGCTACAAAGTCATGCCATTCGGTCTAAAGAATGCAGGGGGAACATACCAGCGTGCCATGACAACCCTCTTTCACGATATAATTCATAGAGAGATTGAAGTTTACATGGACGATATGATTTCCAAATCCAAAATTGAGGATGACCACCTGGTTCATCTGAAGAAACTGTTTAACAAACTCTGGAAGTTTAGATTGCGGTTGAATCCTGCGAAGTACACCTTCGGAGTTCGATCTGGTAAACTGTTGGGTTTTATTGTTAGTCAGAAAGGCATTGAAGTTGATCCTGATAAGGTTCGAGTAATTCAGAACATGCCGCCTCCCAAAATAGAAAAAGAAGTCCGTGGCTTTCTGGGAAGACTCAATTATATTTCAAGGTTCATTTCCCATCTGACAGCTACCTATGAACCAATGTTCAAATTACTAAGGAAAAATTAATCGGTTGAATGGAATAATGATTGTCAGGAAGCATTTGACAAAATAAAACAATACTTGCCAGAACCACCGATCTTAGTACCACTAGTTCCTGGTAGGCCTCTAATCATGTATCTCACCGCCCTCGATGAATCAATGGGATGTTGTAGCGAGCGATTTTGGACGCGGTTCTTAAGCGCTGGTCGCTCTCTGCAGTTTGAGCTTTAAACTACAGGTCGATTCATTTTTTATCCTATTGTGAGCTGAATAAGGAAGGGAAATGATGTCTCCAACTAACCCTGCTTGTATACTGAGTTTAAACAGCGGTCTGTTAGGTTACAGATGCTTTCAATGTGGGGGGGCCTTTGTACTGGTTATTCGTATTTCGCCAATACAGGTTCTTTCTTTCTAGGGCTTGGGCAAAAGGTTTCTGGCGGGGAACAAGGATTAGGATGTTAGGATTGGGGCTTTTGAAATAATGCTTTTGTTTGATGGAGATATGGGATTTGGGTTTTTTTGTTGATTGCGCTCGCTAAGATCTTTTCTTTCGATCTTATGCCTACGTATTCCCGTTTACCGAAACAGGGAAATCAGAGCGTTCGTAGTTCCTCCTATTCTATGGGAGGAAATTGGTTTTTGGTGTCTTGTTCAAAGCCCAAGGCATGAAGCGAAAGGTGATTTGTATCTTGTTCAAAGCCCAAGATGTGAAGCTAAAAGGTCTATTTGTGTCTTGTTCAAAGCCCAAGACGTGAAGCTAAAAGACCTCGGCTTTAGAGAGAATTTGTCATCTCTAAAGAAGGGAGAAGGAGAATTACTTTAACTGGGATACGCGGATCCGAGCAATGCCATAATTTCCGAAGAAAGGGTTTTAACCTGAAGGAGAAGACTTTAACTCAGTGTAGAGCAATGCCATCTTTCTTTAGGAATTTCTCATGCTAACAGAGGGATAGTGGCATGGATGTAGATGATCCAGAGGCTTGCCACTTACAGCTATTAGATGGGGGGAAAGAGTTGTTGATGTTTGTATACTTTGAACGAGGCACATCTTTGATGCTAAAAGGTCGATTGGATCAACCAGTGGTTTTCTTATACAAAGCCTAAGAGGAGGCTAATTTCCGCAAGGAAAATCATTATACAAAGCCTAAGAGGAGGCTATTTTGTGTCTCGTACAAAGCCCGAGAGAGAGGCTAAAAGTTTTTGACCCAGTGGGGCATATCGTTATACAAAGCCTAAGAGGAGGCTAGCAAAGAGTTGACTCAGTTGGAGAATCTTTTATACTCAGTAAGAGAGTGTTTTTGTATCTCGTACAAAGCCCGAGAGAGAGGCGAAAAGGTTATTTTGACTCCACTGGGTAGAATTTTGGTATCTCGTACGAAGCCCAAGATGGAGGCTAAAAGGTTGTTTTGGTATCTCGTACGACGCCCGAGATGGAGGCTATTTGGTTTTGACCCGACGATGGAGTCTTTTGGTATCTCGTATAAAGCCCGAGATGGAGGCTATTTGACACAACAAGGGAGTTTTTTGTATCTCGTATGAAGCCCGAGATGGAGGCGATTGTTTGACTCAACAGAGTGACAGATCCAACATACTGATTTTAAAAGAGAAAATCAGTTCTTATATGAGTAACACTGTACACAGGGATTTAATTTGAGGATCATGGATATTTCCTTCTCTTTGAGGAAACGGGAAATCCAAAGGGTATTGAGACTATTCGAGTCTGCGGGTTTCCTTCCTATTTAACGAAGGGTGCTTGAGAATGTCTTTGAGACTCAAGGAAGTTAGACTGTCCGTGTCTAGGGTTTTATCTTTTGTACTACGCTTTGAGAAACAGTAGTAGACTCTATGAAAGGACTGTTCTATGAGGATGACTAGGTTCTGTTCCTATACCTCTAGGAGGTCTTCAGGACAATTTGTACGAAGCCCAAGAGGAGGCTGGAAACTTTTAAAAAGCCGACGGGTCCTTGTACGAAGCCCTAGAGGAGGCTATCATTCCCAGAGGAAGAGATCATTATACGAAGCCTAAGAGGAGGCTGTGAATACTTCTAAGAAGCCGTAGGGTCCTTGAATAATGCCCAAGAGGAGGCCGATGCTTTTAAGAAGGCCGTGGGTCTATCATCTCCTTTCCATTAGGAGAGATAACTCTTTTAAAGATAAAAACCACTGGTAAACGTGCGAGGTTTACTATCCAGCGACTTTTAGCTTTTAAAGAGGGTTCCTTAGTTAAGGTCCAAGATTATGACCGTAGTGGGTACCCCAAACCCCGAGACATTCAAGGCAAGCTATCCATAAGGAATAGATCAAGTCAGGAAAGTTAGAGAATTTGGAAGAAACTCAAAGATGCCATTCACGGAGAATACATTCATCTTGGGGAGTAGAGCTTCTTGACATTTCCTAAGGAGGACAGCCGAAGAGAAGACTGTATCTGGTGCTCCTATTGGGGATCTAGGCATCTATTTCTACGAATAAGTGAAACGGCGTCACCTAGTTCTAGACGTAGTTGCCGGGGAAACTCAAAATATCTATACTATTATTACACAGTAGATATGAGTTTATGAAAGGAGACTTACAGTGAGCAGCCCCACAATACAGTTTATAATATGAAAGCAGTAAATGAAAGCGATAACCACTTACTCGGTTGTAGTGCTTCCATGCTGTTTGGTTAGTTGTTCAACAAAGAAAGATTGAAAACAACAGTATATTCAAAATCAAAGGAGAAAGTGCTTTTAAAAAGAAAGATCTGGGGCTTACAACTCAAGGAGAGGCCCAGGGTTTTATTAGTGAGCGCACTGTTTGACTTTGTACAGAGGGACTTATACAAGTGACTGGGGCCCAAAAAGGTTTTCTGTACAAAGGGATGGGTCTTACACTCTCTCAAGAGGCCCAAAGAGGTTTAAAGAAAAGAATGGGGCTTATAACACGAGGGTAGGCCCAAATGATTTTTATTTTTAAACGGGCGACGATCGCGCCGTTTACTTGTACAGAAGGACTTATACAATGAGTGAGGCCCAAAATGTTTTTGTACAAGGGGGGATGGGTCTTACACTCTCTCAAGAGGCCCAAAGAGTTTTGAGATAAATAAATGGGTCTTACTACTCGAGGGTAGGCCCAGATGATTTTTGAAAAGGCGACGATCGCGCCGTTTGTTTTTTGACGGTATCGGGACTTATACAATAAGTGAGGCCCAAAGATGATTTGGTCAAAAAAAAGGATTGGGTCTTACACTCTAATAGAGGCCCAAAGTGTTTTGAAAATGATTTATGAGGGTTGAATTAATCCAAAACCCTAATTTGTTTTCAAAATGTATTTAATTGAATAAAAATTCAATTAAAATGATCAAAAATTGTTTAACACATGGAAAACAAATTGTGATCTTGTATTAATGCTTCAAAAATTAAGTATTGACCTACAAAATAATTAGAAAGCATTAAAAGTTGCAAAATCAATGTAGAAAAAATATTTAAAATGCCAAAAACAATCAAAATATTAATTCTTTACAAAAATATCAATTATATGAGATAAATAATATTTTTGGGATTTTTTGATAAAATAAAATATTTTAACATTTTTGTGAATTATTAAAAAAAGAATCAACTCAAAATCATTAAAACTCAGAGAGAAATTAATTTTTGAATCAATTAAACAAAATCACAAAATTCAAATATTCAAATATATGAAAATGGCGCCAAGAACAATCACCAAGAACACGCGCGTTTTTCAGTTTGCCCAGATTTGCATTTTCCATCCAATCTCACTGAATACGTAATTATAACATGCAATCCACATATCATTATGCTCGTCTCAACATCACAATCATGTCTATGTACTTTAATTTCATTTAAATTAAACATACAACAAGAAATCACGAAGAAACCTCAAGAACCCTAATTTCTGCATGAAGGCTAGGATTTTTGATACACGATTTAAACAATGCAATTAATTGAGGGAAAACATTCCATGCATGATTATGAACATATGGCCAAATTATTGTGCGAGGAAATATGCATAGATTGAGAGATGACCAAGTATGTGCTTACCTCTAAGCCGTGACAGCAAGTGCAATGTGATTTTTGATTTGGAGGTGTTACAGATGAGTTGTGTTGATCTGGACAACTTCCCTACACCATATGGAGTGTGTTTGAACACTTGGATTGAATTGAAATGGACTGGATCAGTTTATGGCATCTCAGCTGCAACGTCACTTCAAACTTGTGTGGATGGCAAGTGATTTTGAGATTTTGATGTTTCAAAAGTTATGTGAGTGTTTGATCAGCTCATATGTGATGTATGTGATTGGTTTGTGCTAAGAAAGGCATTTTTGCCAAGAGAAAGAGATTTTGAGGAAAGCATCTGTTAGATGGCTTTGGTGTACTTAAACTGACCACAATTGAGCTCTATTTATAGTAGAGCAAGTTTGTTTTGCAAGGAATAGTGCATGGCAGCTGGTAAGTAGGTTTCCTCAATGTTGGCCAATGGAAATGAAAGTCTCCTCTAGCCATTAACTAGAGGTTAGGGCACAGAGCTTTGGTCCCCTTGGTCTTGGATAAGTCTTGACTGATTTCAGATGAGAATGGCTCAGTCCATGCCACCTTGATGGTTCCATTGAATGCCTCATTCCAAATTTGAAGTCTTGTCCCTATTTTGGCCATTCTAGGTTCAACATGCTATTCTTTGTTCCTTGGACATTGGAGGCTTGGCTCAGTGATTGTCCCCTTTGGATTCAATCCTATGAGGTGTCCAAGTGGATTGTAGCAATTGAAATTGGCTGATTTTGGTAAATCGACCCAAAATGCAAATTCTGCCTTGCTTTGACAGATTTCAGCAAGGTAACTTGACAATGTTGTATCTCATGATGTAGGTTGAATTTGGCAATGTTCTTGGCCATTTTGGAAAGCTCTTACATGATACAACAACTGTTTGAACAAGTTTGGTTTTGATCACTTTTGATTCCAAGTGAAAAATCCCCCTACATTTGGCAAAAACTGAAGGCAAATTCTGACTTAGTGAAAATTTCACTAAGTGTTGGAAAAAGTGACATTTTCACTTTTCAGCCACTTTGATCACTCCATAACTCAAAATCCTTAATGAATTGGAATGACTTGTAGTTGAAGTTTTTGTAGGTGATAATGAGGGCTACAAATCCATCTTTGGATGAGAAAAAATGGCCTTGTGGTTTAGGAGTTATGGTCCTCCAAAGTTGGTACCTTTGCCACTTTATTTTTAACTTAGAAAAATTTCTAAGTTTTATGGTTACCCCTTTTACAAGTTATCTCACTTTTATTGATTTTTCTTGATGAATGATGATTCAAATCATACATTAACATCATTTTAGGGTTAAAATTCCATTTTGGTGAAAAATCTCAAAAAGTCAAAGTTGACTTTTGTGCACAGTTGACTTTTTATCAGATGAATTCCAAATTGTGCAATTCTTCAGGAAATCATGTCCTTGACCTAAATCAAACTTGATGGACATGTTCCATGGGTGTCATAGGGTATATTCAATCATGTATTAGGGTTTGGGAGCATGTCTTGGTCAAAAGTCAAAGTTACACTTGACTTTTCCCTTAAAACCCTAATTGTGGTGCAGATGAAAATGAGACTTGTTGCTCAAGCTTCTTGGATCAATCCATTGTTACAAGTGGATCAATATGGTATATTAGAGACCCTCAAATCATCTCTTGAGGTCTTGGCTCATGGTTTGTCCCAAAAGTCAACTTAGGGGTGAATTAGGTCAAGAAACCCTAATTCCTGATTTTTGATGAATGCATCCCGTGAGGCAAAATTGACTTGATGCATGGGTTCATGAGGTTCCATGAAGCATATTAGGTCATGTTTTGGATCATTGCCTTGTGCCCAGATGAAAATTTCCATCTGGAGGCCCTGGTCGACCAAAACCCTAATTTGGTGACACTGTCGATCTTGAGACTTGATCCACCTAGAAGGGAGCAGCCTTGTGCTTAATCCTTGAAGTGGGAGTCCTTTTTGATCCATTGTGGATGTTTAAGAGATTAGACAAGTTGAAGATCATGTCATTTCTTAATTGATCCTTTGTCTAAGCACTCAGAGAGGGCTTGAAACCCTAATTTTGATTGTATTGGATGCTCACCCATCTTTGGGGAGACTGATGAAGCATGATGGTTCATCCATATTGTGATGATGATTTTCACAATGATGGGAAATCTAAGTGGTCAAAATTTGGGGTATTACAGATGCCCCTATTTAATCTTCTTGGACCCGAAGGTATGAATGACAAAGGGATTCGAGCATTCGGGGTGCAAGAGGATTAAATATCAGAATATCCGAAATTTTGATGGTGGTTATGAATGGTAGCTTACGCATTCATCTTTTTTAGCTAAGCAATGATGCTTAGAAAAGGTAAACTTCCCCTCGATCCTGGTCTTCAGCCAAGGAACTGGTCTCAGTTTTATTTTGAAATAAACCTCCCCTCGTTCTTGGTTTCCTACCAAGGAACTGGTCTCAGTTGTGGAAATAAACTTCCCCTCGATCCTGGTTTCCTACCAAAGAACTGGTCTCGGTTTCTTTTGGTCAATAAACTTTACTGACAAGGGACGCTATTAGTAGCAGCTTTCCTTCAAACTTCTCGCCGAATTTTCCCGGGGAGATGTGTGACGCCCCCGATCTACACCCCCAATTAACACGCAATTAAAGCGGTAAAAAGAAAGTTCAAAATTTGATCAGAGTATATTTGAAAACATCATGGCATAGAAAAGGGGAAATCACATCAAAGAAGCCAAACATACACAACATACAACACCTGCTCATTTAGATATGCAACGTGGGGTAACAATCATACAGAGGAAACTTCGTTCCTTACACCCACTTTTCAGAAATTAGAATTAAAGCGGAAAGATCTAAAATCTGAATAACACATATACATTTATACATATAAACTTGGCTGTCATACATCAAGTTATAACTGTACAACCAAAATATAATCATCAGATATACAAAACAATCACAAATGGCCACCCTATGCTACCCGGAGTCACATATCAGAGCCGACCGACCAAAATAATGAAGACGCAACGCTTCACCAAAAAGGAATACCTCCAGCAGCTCTAATCTGCAACGCCTCATAGAGCGTTATAAAACAGCAGAAGGGTGAGAAAAGCAACCATAATATAATTGCATAAAATTATATATTAACACAAAAATGCACAAATAACATATTCTCACCACTAAAGCACACAGATAAATTATAACAACACAAAGTACAATTCACACGTATCAATTACCACTGCACATCAATCATTCACAATACAATCCCACATATTCCATTTCATTAATCACATTCACAATTCCATGCACGAATGACTCATGATGAATGCAAATGCACAGAGACCGACACCACGACTCTATGCACATGCCATGCGGTACCGACTTCCTTTGTCACGTCATGTCACGTCATTAGTCCACTCATGAACTATTGGAACCATAGTTTGATACTGAGACTTAGTCAAGTAACTCCCCGTCGGGCCTACGATGTTCACCCGTCGCTTTAAGTCCTCAGGCATCGCCTCGTATTTTCGAGGCCCACGACGTTAAGGATTGCTTTAAGTCTCCAAAGGAGCCCACAATCGTCTATACATATCGCTGTAAGTCCTCAGGCAACGCCTCGTATTTTTGAGGCACACGATGGTATAGCAGATTCATCGTTTTAAGTCCTCAGGCAACGCCTCGTATTTTTGAGGCACACGATGATCAAGTCGCCACTCAGGACGTTCAACAATGCACACTATGATGCTTGGCATACAATGACTCATGACATTCACATTGCATCCATACACACATTCATAATCATGCACATTTATCAAATACCACACTTAGCATTTTCTTGCCTTTCGGCCACAAAGCATCATCACAACAGCACATAATTCATCTCACGTACAAAACAACAACATACGGCATAATACACGTCAATTCCACACCATTAAAATGACAAAAATCGATAACCGACACTATTCACATTTCCCGACATAATTTAATCGGCTAACAATCCTCAAAACCCATTTTTATTAGATAGAACATTTCATAAGCTTTCCAACGGTATAAAGAACGTCCCGATCCGAGTTACGGATCAAAAGTTACGGAATTTTAGAAAACAGATAAAATTTTGAAGTCCCAGACCGCGCTGAGCGGGTCCGTGAGCGAACTGAGCGGGCTCGCTCCTGCCTGGTGAGGTTACATTTTTTCAAGAGTGCGCTGAGCGGGCATCTGTGCGCTGAGCGGGCTCTGCGATTTTCAGAAAAAAAAACCCTCTTCGAGAATCCACCCCAAAAATCCCATTTTTCACCTAAATTCAATTCCAACAGCAAAAAAAACATCAACGATTATTCATACACACAGTGTGATCATACAATACAGTTTATATCGATTTCCGACCGTGAAAACCTCGATTTCTACTCGTTTATCTCATTTCGACCTATATTTGAAAAAAACAACAAAACTTCCACACAAACATACATAATCATACACAATCATAGTATAATCGAGTTTCGCACCCTTACCCGATTAAATCGACTCTAGAACTTGATCTTGATGATTTTTGCACACTTTCTTCAATTTTCTCTCTTCCCCTCTTTTCCTCTCTTTTTCCTTCTTTCTTCTTTCTTTCTCTCTATTTTTCTTTCTTTCCCTTTTCTATTCTATTTTCTTTTCTTTCTTACTAACTTAGTAAAAATATATATGAAATGTCCAAAATACCCCCACACTCAAATATCTCGCAAACGCTCTCAAAATGCGATAAAACATAAACAATGATGAAAAATAACATTTTGTCAAATAAAAGGCAGAAATAAAATAATATAAAACCAAAACCAATTAAATCTACTCTATTAAATAAATCAAGCAAAACTGGGGTGTTACAATTCTCCCCCACTTAGAAATTTTCGTCCTCGAAAATATTACCGAGACGAACAACTTCGGACACGACTCTCGCATCCGACCAACAAACATCAGGCCTACCAAAAAGGCACACCACAAACAACACAACCGACGAACCACCTTGCTAACAGCAAACATAACGACACAACAACGACAAGCTGCAAGGCCCATACAATGCACTTGACGAACAACTTACAACTCAAGGAATACACAGAACACAACTCACAGGTTCACTCTTGAACCAAAACATCCCTCAACTTAGCAGCACACGGATACTATTAGAACCTTTCTCCTAACACATCCACTCTGAAACATCCAATGGTTTCTTCATTCCTATAGATTTCCAATGTTCAACCTAAAAACTCTTACAAGTCGCACACACATATACGAAATGTGCTACATCACATCTCCGCTGCGCACTCTGATGACTCGTAACCATCAAAACTACCAATCTCTCTCCCAAAATCTAATTCTTTCACGAACCTTCCAAAAACCGCTGTTCACCTTTTATATTCCAGCCTCACATTCTTTCGTGTTATCCTACACACCAGATACAAGCCTCTGAACTGTTCCAACAATTTTAATCCTCGGACCACCAAAACAACCATACATAGAAACTTTCAGCTTAACTCCTCAAACACAACAATAACTCTACTCAACTTCTAACCAATCTCGTTGTCTCTATTCCTTCAGACCAAACCAGTACTCAATATTCTTGTAATTACCAAACACTTCAAATCTAGAATCATAAAGATAATACTCCCAATATTCCAACACAATTACAACTGCAAACAATTCCGATTTCCAAAACAATACTGATCTTTCCATGAATCCTCAAATGTCGACAAAACATAAGCCACTACTTACTCTCTTATCTTAACACACTAACCATACTCATCCAAAATACATCCCCAAACAATTGACTCCATCTTTGCAAGTCAAATGAAGTAACCAAACGCTAGTCTTGAAAAAGTCTTCCATACCCTTCAGTAATAACCAACAAAAGTCCAAAAAGTTTCTAATCACTTTAACCAACTTCAGAGCCTATCATAGTAACACCACATCTACTTCTGATGACAACAAACATAACCCGTCACACAAGTCGATCGAAGCCTCAACTCAAGCAAATCACTACTCTTATCAAACATCCCAACAATTGTAATTCTAATCAACTCAACCAAACCATCACAGTTACCTAATCCCGAAAATGAATACTTATCCTCAATAGTCACCTTATACCCTTATCCATAATCCATTTCTTCTCTTAATAATCCAAATTCCAACCTATTACAACAATCAACCAAAAGGACTCTCAACGACTTCTCACGTTACCCACCATACAAAACCTTAATTCCGCATCACCGTCAGATATAAAATCTTTGTCAACTTGACAAAACAATCCGCAACATTTCCTTAAATTTCAAGTAATCCAATCCACACCACTATCAAAGCTGGAAAGACACGTCCATGCATCCAACATAATGCCTGTCTGCTATCAACAAGAGATTAAGGGTGATCAGTTCCTCAATTTGTCAATAGACAGCCGACAATCATGATGAAGCATAAACCGTCTCCACCAACCCATAATAGCATTCCTTACATCCTATGCACAAAACCACCTACGGCACCAATCCTGAGTTGATGTAACCCTTACTTCTGCATTCCTTCTTGAACCAGAAACCACACTTAAAACCCTGCAATACATACACACTGAGCCAGCGCTCTACACCTGAAGCAACATGGAGAAGTGCCAGCTTCTCCCCCACTTATCTCATTCTAATTTCTCTAACTATAAACACACCAAAACCATCCCAAGCCTTTACCACAAATGGTCAAAGGACAATTTAAACAAACTAAAAAAAAATAAATACTGACCCCATTGCTGGAGTATCAATAACCATCTTACTACCCCAAGAAAACAACAACAAATTCAAACACTTCACGCACTCGCACGAAATAAACGAATGAGTTGTCCCAATGTCAACAATAACAATTAAAGGCATACTATTAATAAACAAGTACCTTGAGTCAAACGATCCGCACTAGTAGTCTCATCTCCTTCCAATGCAACAACTTTCCTACCAGTCTGAGCTCCCTTCGGTTTCGTACATCCCGTGCTAATATGACCTGTTTCACCACAGTTGAAACATCGCACATTAATCTTCCTACACTTCGCTGCGACATGTCCCGAACTTCCACAATTGGAACATTTCAGTTTATTCCTACTACAATCCATCTGTCGATGCCCTACTTCTCCACACTTGTAACATTTCTTCACATTTGTTCTACACTTAAATGAACGATGACCAAGCCCACCACATTTGAAACACTTAACGGAACCGGAACCCCCTCCAGATCTCTTTTCAAAGTTTCCCTTATGCTCGCCTTTATCAACGGGTGTCACATAAGGCCCACTCCGAGATTGTTGTTTCCCTTTCCTGCCATCCACACTCTTATCGCGAGTGGAACGCGCCTTACAATCCTCTTCGTACATCCTACAATTGTCCACCAATTCAGAAAACCTTCTAATCCTCTGATAACCGATTGCCCGTTTAATCTCCGAACGCAATCCGTTCTCATATTTCACACACTTAGAAAATTCAGCAGTCGCCTCCGGATAATGAGGATAAAACTGCACCAGTTCCACAAACTTAGTCGTATACTCAACAACGGACATATTGCCTTGTTTTAATCCCAAAAACTCAATCTCTTTCTTTTCCTTCACTCCCTCAGGATAATACCTCCTCCGAAACTCTCGGCCAAATAAATTCCAAGTAACCTCTTCCTTATCCTCTTCCAACACTCGGCGCAAACTAACCCACCAATCAGCTGCTTCTTCCTCTAGCATGCAAGTACCCAATCTCACCTTAT
This sequence comes from Lathyrus tuberosus, assembly GCA_022829125.1. NCBI lineage: Eukaryota > Viridiplantae > Streptophyta > Magnoliopsida > Fabales > Fabaceae > Lathyrus > Lathyrus tuberosus. The sequence goes on from JALAZF010000229.1 coordinate 1,975,323, forward strand.
GCTCTTCAGCACAATCCATCATACGGAAGATTCTTTCAACCTCTTCAAACCAAAATTGTGCACCATCCGGATCATATCTTCCCTTGAAGATAGGCAGCTTATTCCTTCCGAACTCATCATTACCCATCACATCCGCTACATCGTGCACAGCTCTGGCCATACTCTGTTCATCCAAATACAGAAACTATGGTTAACCAACAACCCACCAGCACACGACTGCTGCACAACCGCAACTCGCCTAAAACGACAGAAACAACAGACACAGACTAACACAGACTGGCTCTGATACCACTTAATGTGACGCCCCCGATCTACACCCCCAATTAACACGCAATTAAAGCAGTAAAAAGAAAGTTCGAAATTTGATCAGAGTATATTTGAAAACATCATGGCATAGAAAAGGGGAAATCACATCAAAGAAGCCAAACATACACAACATACAATACCTGCTCATTTAGATATGCAACGTGGGGTAACAATCATACAGAGGAAACTTCGTTCCTTACACCCACTTTTCAGAAATTAGAATTAAAGCGGAAAGATCTAAAATCTGAATAACACATATACATATATACATATAAACTTGGCTGTCATACATCAAGTTATAACTGTACAACCAAAATATAATCATCAGATATACAAAACAATCACAAACGGCCACCCTATGCTACCCGAAGTCACATATCGGAGCCGACCGACCAAAATAATGAAGACGCAATGCTTCACCAAAAAGGAATACCTCCAGCAGCTCTAATCTGCAACGCCTCATAGAGCGTTATAAAACAGCAGAAGGGTGAGAAAAACAACCATAATATAATTGCATAAAATTATATATTAACACAAAAATGCACAAATAACATATTCTCACCACCAAAGCACACAGATAAATTATAACAACACACAGTACAATTCACACGTATCAATTACCATTGCACATCAATCATTCACAATACAATCCCACATATTCCATTTCATTAATCACATTCACAATTCCATGCACGAATGACTCATGATGAATGCAAATGCACAGAGACCGACACCACGACTCTATGCACATGCCATGCGGTACCGACTTCCTTTGTCACGTCATGTCACGTCATTAGTCCACTCAGGAACTATTGGAACCATCGCTTGTTACTGAGACTTAGTCAAGTAACTCCCCGTCGGGCCTACGATGTTCACCCGTCGCTTTAAGTCCTCAGGCATCGCCTCGTATTTTCGAGGCCCACGACGTTAAGGATTGCTTTAAGTCTCCAAAGGAGCCCACAATCGTCTATACATATCGCTGTAAGTCCTCAGGCAACGCCTCGTATTTTTTAGGCACACGATGGTATAGCAGATTCATCGTTTTAAGTCCTCAGGCAACGCCTCGTATTTTTGAGGCACACGATGATCAAGTCGCCACTCAGGACATTCAACAATGCACACTATGATGCTTGGCATACAATGATTCATGACATTCACATTGCATCCATACACACATTCATAATCATGCACATTTATCAAATACCACACTTAGCATTTTCTTGCCTTTCGGCCACAAAGCATCATCACAACAGCACATAATTCATCTCACGTACAAAACAACAACATACGGCATAATACACGTCAATTCCACACCATTAAAATGACAAAAATCGATAACCGACACTATTCACATTTCCCGAAATAATTTAATCGACTAACAATCCTCAAAACCCATTTTTATTAGATAGAACATTTCATAAGCTTTCCAACGGTATAAAGAACGTCCCGATCCGAGTTACGGAATTTTACAAAACAGAAAAAATTTTGAAGTCCCAGATCGTGCTGAGCGGGTCCGTGAGCGCGCTGAGCGGGCTCGCTCCTGCCTGGTGAGGTTACATTTTTTCAAGAGCGCGCTGAGCGGGCATCTACGCGCTGAGCGGGCTCTGCGATTTTCAGAAAAAAAACCCTCTTCGAGAATCCACCCCAAAAATCCCATTTTTCACCCAAATTCAATTCCAACAGCAAAACAAACATCAACGATTATTCATACACACAGTGTGATCATACAATACAGTTTATATCGATTTCCGACCGTGAAAACCTCGATTTCTACTCATTTATCTCATTTCGACCTATATTTAAAAAAAACAACAAAACTTCCACACAAACATACATAATCATACACAATCATAGTATAATCGAGTTTCGCACCCTTACCCGATTAAATCGACTCTAGAACTTGATCTTGATGATTTTTCCACACTTTCTTCAATTTTCTCTCTTCCCCTCTTTTCCTCTCTTTTTCCTTCTTTCTTCTTTCTTTCTCTCTATTTTTCTTTCTTTCCCTTTTCTATTCTATTTTCTTTTCTTTCTAACTAACTTAGTAAAAATATATATGAAATGTCCAAAATACCCCCACACTCAAATATCTCGCAAACGCTCTCAAAATGCGATAAAACATAAACAATGATGAAAAATAACATTTTGTCAAATAAAAGTCAGAAATAAAATAATATAAAACCAAAACCAATTAAATCTACTATATTAAATAAATCTAGCAAAACTGGGGCGTTACAAGATGCCATTTGAGTGGAAAAAGTTTTGATGTCAGACTTGCTGGGGAACCCATTCGTCTGAATTGTAGAGGTACACAAACTTCTCTGTTTTGGAGACGCCATTTGTCGATTCTACTAGGGAAAGCGAGTCTCTTGAGAGACTGTTTTTGTTTGGGTTCTTTCATCATACTTTTCTCGGGATCTTCCCGGAGAAATGCCATATGATGGGGTCCAATTTTGAGGTGCCAATGACCTTCTCATCAGTGGTTTTTCGGAGCAAAACTGGCGTGCTGCCGAATCTCTGATCACGAGGCTTTCTCTGTGGATTTTCCTTAATCCGGGAAAGTGAGGATATCATCTTCAATGGCGAAGAGTGACATCTGTTGACGGTTCTCTGATCTTTCAGAGGTTCAAGTTATCAAAGTGGCCAAGTGGCGACTCTGATCTAAAGATACACTGGTGGCGAGATTGTGCATACGCAACACTTCCTGACGAGGAAAGAACTGACAAACTGGATTGAGAAAACTGTTTATCACTAGGGGACAAGACCGACTCAAGTGATAGTGATGCAATACGAAATGCGAACGCAAATAAAATGCATGAAGTATGTATGTATATGCTGACAAAACAGACGCGACATACAGACTAATGGATAAACACAATTGGATACTCAGCCATCGCAGGGCGAAGAAGTACCGTTGATTCAAAATAGCAATTCCACCTTGCTTAGGAGAGATAGTCCCGTTGGGAGCTATGTTGATCGGGCTTAGGAGATGAGAACTCGGCATAGGCGAGTCAGACGAAACAAGGTCCCTGACACAGTTGATCCCTTCATTCAGGCATACTGGCTTAGAAGGAGTACTTTGATTCTGCACTTTGAAGTTCGCTTACTTCGGGAGAAGCAATCGATGTTCTTCTGATGTTCAACAGTCAAAAGAAATCGCCATCTTTAATTTAAAAGCAGAAAAAGTTTTAACAAGTAAATTCATTTTTGTTTTATTTCAAGAATCGCTGATTAAGTTTAAACAACGTCGTTCTGTAAAGCTAAAACAAGTTAAGAATTTCAAACAAAAGCACAAGGGCTCAAATTTTATTGATAAGATGGAGATCAGCCTAACGCGTGATTCCAAAGAATATATACAAAGTTAGAAAATGGGAATTTACAGGGAAAAGGGCTACGTTGAAACATAACGACCACTATCCTTCTACCAACTTTGAATTCAGGGTATCCTGAGCTTCTGTCGAAGATGACCTTTGACTGGAGATTTCCTCCGATAGATGATGCTGCAACTGCTGCTGAGGGACTTGCCTCTGTTGAACATAGTTACTTGCCATTATCCCTAATTTTTGCCTGGATTGTACTATGAGATTTCCAATCCATCGGGATGATTCTTTTTTTTCATGTCTCTAACTTTTGCCTGGACCGCCCTTTCGGGTTTTCAATCCACCGAGACATTTTTTTTTTAGTTTTAGTTTAGGCGAAGTATTTCTTGACTACATCAACATTCGTGGTGTAGGCAAATTCCTCTCCGTCCATGGTTGCAAGTCTCAAGGCGCCGCCTGAGAAAGCTTTCGTGACCACATAGGGGCCATCATAATTCGGGGTCCATTTGCCCCGGGAGTCAGTGAGAAATGATTTTATCTTCTTGAGCACGAGGTCTCCTTTTCTGAAGACACGAGGTCGGACTTTTTTGTCGAACGCCCTCTTCATTCTCCGTTGATACAACTGACCGTGGCATAGTGCCGTGATTCTCTTTTCTTCGATCAGGTTCAGTTCGTCGTGTTGACTTTGACACCATTCAGCTTCGGTGAGCTGAGCTTCCATCAATACCCGGATTGATGGGATCTCTACTTCTATGGGGAGAACTGCCTCCATGCCATATACTAGAGAGAAAGGGGTAGCCCCTGTTGAAGTGCGGACAGATGTGCGATAACCATGAAGAGCAAAGGGTAGCATCTCGTGCCAATCTTTATAGGTTACAACCATTTTTTGAACGATCTTCTTGATGTTCTTGTTAGCCACTTCTACCGCTCCGTTCATCTTGGGTCGGTAGGGAGATGAGTTATGGTGTTCGATCTTGAACTCTGCACACAACTCTTTCATCATCTTATTGTTCAAGTTAGATCCATTATCAGTAATGATCTCGCTTGGAACACCATAACGGCAGATGATATTGTTTTTGATAAATCGGACCACCACTTGTCGGGTTACATTGGCATACGACGCTGGTTCGACCCACTTGGTGAAGTAGTCAATGGCTACTAGGATGAACCGATGTCCGTTTGAAGCCTTGGGCTCAATCATACCAATCATGTCGACCCCCCATATGGAAAAAGGCCATGGGGAAGAAAGAACTTTGAGATGTGATGGCGGTACATGAATTTTGTCGGAGTATATCTGACACTTGTGACACCTCCTCATGTACTTGTAGCAGTCGGAGTTCATTGTCAACCAATAGTACCCGGCCCTGAGAATTTTTCTCGCCATTGTGTGTCCGTTGGCATGAGTGCCAAAGGATCCTTCATGAATTTCTTTCATGAGCATGTCTGCTTCTGGTCTGTCGACGCATCGGAGCAAGACCATGTCAAAATTTCTCTTATAGAGAGTGTCACCGCTCAGGAAGAAGTTTCCAGCCAATCTTCTGAGGGTTTTCCTGTCTTTTCTGAGTGCCCCAGATGGGTACTCTTGTTTCTGAAGGAAGCATTTGATATCGTGATACCAAGGTCTGTCGTCTATGACTGCTTCAATCGCAAAAATGTAAGCGGGCCGTTCAAGGCGCATGATGTCGATCTTAGGTATGTCATTCCATCGACCTACACTAATCATGGAAGAGAGAGTGGCTAATGCATCAGCCATGTGATTCTCATCACGAGGGATATGATGAAAGTCGACTCTGTTGAAGAAGGGTAACAACCTCCTTGCATAGTCTTTGTAAGGAATCAATCCTGATTGGTATGTGTTCCAATCTCCTTTTATCTGGTTAATAACCAGGGCTGAATCGCCGTATACGTCCAAGTTTTTGATCCTTAAATCAATCGCTTCTTCGAGACCCATGATACATGCTTCGTATTCGGCCTCGTTGTTCGTACATTTAAACGTAAGTCTGGCAGTGAAAGGAATGTGGGAACCCTGAGGGGGTAACAATGATTGCCCCAATTCCGTTTCCATAATGATTGACTGCTCTGTCAAAGATTAGTCCCCATTGGGAACCTGGTTCTGGCCCTTCACTGGGTAGCGGTTCATCGCAATCTTTCATTTTTAGATACATGACATCTTCGTCTGGGAAGTCAAACCCGATTGATTCTTGATCGTCAATCGGTTGATGAGCCAAATGATCAGCTAAAATACTTCCTTTAACGGCTTTCTGAGCGTGGTACTCTATGTCATATTCTGATAGTAACATCTGCCAACGGGCAATCCTTCCCGTGAGAGCAGGTTTTTCGAAAACGTACTTGATTGGATCCATTTCGGAGACCAACCAAGTAGTATGACAAATCATGTACTGGCGAAGACGTTTGGCTGCCCAAGCCAAAGCGCAACAAGTTTTCTCAAGCACTGTGTACCGAGTCTCGCAGTCGGTGAATTTCTTGCTTAGATAGTAAATGGCAGACTCTTTCCGTTTAGTTTCGTCTTGTTGGCCAAGTACACATCCCATTGAGTCCTCTAAGACTGTGAGGTAAATGATCAGTGGTCTTCCTTCCACTGGAGGTGATAATATCGGCAGATTCAACAGATATTCCTTAATAGTGTCGAAGGCAGTTTGGCAGTCTTCTGACCAAACACAATCCTGGTTCTTTTTGAGTAATTTGAAAATCGGCGCGCATGTCGCGGTCATAAGGAATAGGAATCTGGAGATGTAGTTCAAACGTCCTAGGAATCCTCTGACTTGTTTTTCAGTTTTCGGAGAAGGCATTTCTTGAATGGCCTTGACCTTGTCAGGATCAACTTCAATTCCTTTCTGGCTGACGATGAAGCCTAGTAATTTCCCTGAACGGACACCGAAGGTGCACTTGTTGGGATTCAAGCGGAGCTTGAATTTTCTTAGACGTTCGAACAATTTTGACAGATGTTCAACGTGCTCATCCTCTGTTCTTGATTTTGCAATCAAATCATCGACATATACCTCGATTTCTTTGTGTATCATGTCATGAAACAGAGTAGTCATGGCCCTTTGATAGGTTGCCCCGACATTCTTCAAACCGAACGGCATTACCTTGTAACAAAAGGTACGCCATGGGGTAATGAACGAAGTTTTCTCCATGTCTTTCGGCGCCATCTTGATATGGTTATAGCCCGAGAATCCATCCATGAAGGAGAATACTCTGACCCTTGCTGTGCTGTCAACCAGCATGTCAATGTGTGGTAAAGGAAAGTCGTCCTTTGGACTTGCCTTGTTCAAATCTCTGTAATCAACACACATTCTGACCCTTCCGTCCTTTTTGGGAACGGGTACGATATTGGCTAACCATTGAGGATATTCAGATGTAGCGAGTAAACCCGCGTCGATCTATTTCTGTACCTCCTCCTTGATTTTGATGGCCATGTCCGGGTGAGTGCGTCTCAACCTTTGCTTTACTGGCGGACATTCCGATCTCAACGGTAAGTGATGTTCCACGATGCTGGTATCCAACCCTGGCATATCCTGATAGGACCAAGCTAACACATCGGGGAATTCTTTGAGAAGTTTTATCAGATCTTCTCTGACAGTTCGACTGAGCAGTGCTCCGATCCTAATTTCTTTTCTCTCTTTTTCTGAACCCAAGTTTACCCTTTCCAATGGCTCTTTGTGAGGTTCAATGAACCTTTCCTCTTGTCTGAGTAGTCGGGAGATCTCTTCTGGAATTTCGTTGTCATTTTCTTCTTCAGCCTCGAATATCGGGAACTCAAAGTTGGAAGAAGGCATCGGATCGTATGTTTCAACGGGGTATAAAACAAGCAATCTGCATGACGTGATGATTCGTGTTTAGAAGAGATAGAGAAAATGCAAGTGTGTGCAGTGTTTTGATTTTACTGCTTGTTTTTATTATTGAATGTTTTTTTTTAGGATTACCATTTTCTGAAAAAGTAAAAAGAGAAAACAACAATTAATGCGGAAATTACAGAACGACGTTATTTTATTAATGAACAAGTCGAATCTTGAAACTATAGCCCTATAAAACAAAACTCACTCGCTCTGGGCAAAGCGAAGAGGGAAATTTACAGAAAGCGAGCCCTATCAAAACATCCGTTTCACCTGGGCAGGGTGAAAGGTTTAAAGATGGCAATTACTTTGACTGATGAACGACCTTTGGAACCTCGACAGCACCCCATTGGCGGCGAACTCCTCGGTGAATCACAAAGTCAGGCACCTTCCTTGATTTATCTTCAGAAATGACGCTGATTTCTGGTGGAGTAGGATCATTGGAATCTGTCTCCCAAGCAGAATTGTCGTAGGAGGATTCCTCTATTGCATTTTGCATATCATTTGTGCTCTCATTTGTATCTCCCCATCCAGTTGACTGGATATCTTCGAGCCTGATACGAGAGCTTTCGGGAGCAGTGTACTTGACCATAAAGTCGTATTTTCCACTTGGTTGTCCCAAAAAGTCTCAAACTTCTTTGGAACTGGAGAAGTCATCCCTCTCGATGACGTTGACCTCAGGAAAAGCATAGTTGATGAATTCTAGTCCTGCAAACGTTGCGAATTCATCTTCATGTTGAGTAGTTTCTGAATGACCTGAGTGTTGATCCCATGGCATGGTGGGGACACAGGTATTCTGTTCAATGACGCTCAGCTGAGTTTCGTTACTCGGCTGACTTTCTTGCCCCAAGTTTCCTGGGTAAGGCTGCCACATTGGCAGACCATCCATCGGGCCATAGTAATTGCGGTCAAAGTTGTCTTTCATCAGAGTGTCCTCCTCTAATGAATTTGGCGGAGCACGGCATCCTTCCGGATCACAATCTCCGTAGATCATTTCGACATCTGATCTTGGTATAACTCTCGGACTTTCTGTAGGAAAGCAAAAAGGCATAGGTACCTCTTCCTGAGACATATAGCCATCCTTGTTAAGGTAGGACTTCCATTCTTCATCTGTGTCAGAGGGATCTTCCTCATTGATAGCATGAACTGTCTGAGACACTGGGTGAAGAAAACCTCCACTGTGGAAGAAGTTTTGAAGGGGATGAAGACTTTCATCGTTGGCGGCTGTCTGGGTACAGGTTGCAGAAAAACCAAGACCCTTCTTTGTTTTATTGTCAATAGGAATGACAAGCCGTCCCCATCCTATCGTATCGGTACTCTCGACCGCTTTGATAGCATCTTTGTATGAAGAAATTGAAGTTCCTTCTTCGGATTGATCGTTCTTGCTCACCGATAGTGCTTGGAACTGAGTTCCAATAACCTCCTCGGGTTCCACACAAGCAGATGATGATAAGTTACTCACAAGCAAGGCTTGTTCCCCACAAACCGTGACAAGTTGATCGTTCTTCACGAACTTTAGCTTTTGGTGGAGGGTCGAAGTGACCGCTCCAGCCTGATGTATCCAAGGTCTTCGTAATAAATAACTGTATGTTGCCCGGATGTCCATGACCTGGAAAGTGATTTGGAAAGTGTGAGGACCAATAGTTATAGGAAGATCAACTTCGCCGATAACTGTTTTTCTGGATCCGTCGAATGCTTTGACGACGACCTCGCTGACTCTCATCGGAGGGCCCTTGAATGATAATTGCATCAAAGTGTACTTCGGCATAACATTCAGGGCTGACCCTGTGTCTACCAGTACGTTGGCTAAAGCATCGCCCTGGCAGTTAACTGTAATGTTGAGCGCCATGTTATGACGGCGACCCTCTTCAGGTAATTCCTCATCACTAAATCCCAAATTATCGCAGGAAGTGATGTTAGAGACAATGCTATCGAATTGTCTGATTGTTACATCCTGTTCCACAAAGGCTTGCTCCAAGACTTTCTGTAGAGCCTCTCTGTGTGCTTCTGAACTGAGTAACAGTGATAATACTGAGATCTTTGAAGGAGTCTGTAACAGTTGATCAACAATGTTATATTCACTTCTTTGGATGAGCTTTAGCATCTCATCTTTGTCTTTTGAAAAGTCGGGATTACCAGATTGACCGACTGGCGGATCAGGAATTTCTGCCTGAAGTTCCTTTTCTTTGTTGGATTCTCCAACCCCTCGGTTGAAGACTCGACCGCTCCGTGTTACACGACTGATGTCTGCAATATTCACGACGGAGGGTAATGGAATTTCCTTTCCATTCTCGATTATTGTTGCACCGTATTTGTAAGGGATCGCCATAGCTGATTCATATGGTAATGGTCCCGGTAGATAGATGACTATGGGAACCTTCTGATTTTTGTGACCGTCATAAGTAACCTCGATCCGTTCCCGGTTGGGAACTTTAGATTCGTCAAGTAGAGGGACGATGGCAAAAACATCCCTGATCTGGTGATGACCAGAGATCGTGACCACATCCTCAACTTGATCGACAAGGTAGTTCGGCGACCAAATGATGGGTCCTGAACCTGGATATGGATGAATTTCTCCATGATCGATCTGACCCTGAAGAGCTGCTCTCACAAGGTAACACCCTTGGTTACTTTCCGAATAGACGCTACAACTGTCATAGTTGTGGGGTGGCACCTGGCCACGCCCACTTTGAATGCAATGTAACCTCACTAGGTTACCTTCCATTGATCGGACATCCTGACTTTGACGACGAGTAGGATTCCTGTTATTTATACTAATCTGCTGAGTATCTTCGTCCATATAGATTGGCATCCACCAGTGATTTAACAAGTGCTGAAGTGCCTCCTGGACAAGGGTACAACCTCGATCGTTTTCGCAACCTGCTTTACAGGTTTGATAATCGTGTGATATTAAGAATCCGAGTCGGACCTGTTCAGCATGTAACTCTACCAGGTTGGTATTCATTATGCGGATATCGAAGATTTGAACCATGTTGATTTGATAGAAGTTCCTATCATGGTAGTCTTGGATCCATCCAAGATCCATCTGACGCTGGAGGGCCTCTTGTATGAAAGAGCATCCCTGTTTATTTACCGAGCAAATCAGACAGGAACTGTAATCGTGCTGTGGCAGATTATGATACTGGCTTTGCCTTGAGTGCATCGCCACCAAGTTGACATTCATCACATGGATGTCGTGGTTTTGAATGACGTTAGAATTCGTAGAGACCATGTTAACTCCACGAACTCGGTGCTCTTGGATCCATCTAAGATCCATTTGTTCCTGTAGAGCTGTTTGCACTACAGAACATCCTTGGTTGTCTTTAGAGCAGATATCACACTGGTGATAATTATGAGGTGGCACATGGCCATATCCACTCTGTCTACAATGATTCTTGACCAGATTGGTCCCCAATAAGAGTACATCGTGAATTTGATAGACATTGTTAGTCTCTTTCTCAATCAGATTGACTGCAGCTTTCTCGTGTTGAGGCAGCGGGTTCGTAAGAACATTAGGATTCGTATCTTTGAAAGATAAGAGCCCGCTCCTAACAAGCTTTTGCACGTCGGATTTGAAATTGAGGCAAGTCTCAATGTTATGCCCTGAACCTCCTTGATGATAAGGACATGTTTGATCCGCTTTAAACCAAAAAGGAGGATTTTCCGGAACTGAAAGGGGAGACTTAGTCTGGATGTGCCCCTTGGCTAGCAGTAACGGAAACAGCTCTGCGTACGTTACGGGTATAGGATCAAATCCTGGTGGCCGTGTTGTACGGTTGTTGTTATATGGAGGAAGAGCCTGCTGAAGAGGCTGTTGTGTCCTTTGTTGGTCAGGTTGGCTATGCACAATCTGAGGTTGATACATAGGAACAGGCGCGGGGCCGATAGCAGGAATAACAGCTGCTACTGGCTGATAACGTCGCCTTTGCTTTCCGAGAGAGATATTCCCAATATCTTGCTCTTTTTTCTTAGGGAGAGCACTACCGTATTTTTTAGTACCGCTCGTTGATCCAGTGTCTTTTACCAAACGTCCTTCTCGGACGGCTTCCTCAAGACGTACACCCATGCCGACCATTTCGGTGAAATCACTGGGCGCACTGGCAACCATTCGGTCATAGTAAAATGAGCTTAAGGTCTTTAAGAAGATCTTTGTCATCTCTTTTTCCTCAAGAGGTGGACAAATTTGAGCGGCAATTTCACGCCACCTTTGAGCATACTCCTTAAAGGTTTCCTTGTCTTTTTGCGACATCGATCTGAGTTGATCTCTGTCGGGTGCCATGTCCAAATTGTACTTGTATTGTTGGACGAAGGCAGTACCAAGATCTCTGAATGTACTGATCGTAGTACAGTTTAAACCCATGTACCATTTGAGTGCGGCACCGGTTAAACTATCCTGAAAGTAGTGAATCAGCAGGTCCTGATTCTCCGTCTGGGCTGACATCCGCCGAGCGTACATCACTAGATGGCTCTGAGGGCAAGAGTTTCCCTTGTATTTTTCAAAGTCGGGCACTTGGAACTTGTGTGGGACTTTCACATTTGGGACCAAGCAGAGGTCTGCGGCGTCCTTTCCAAATAGATCCTGACCGCGAATGGCTTGCATCTCTTTCTGCATTTCCAAGAACTGGTCCTGGAATTCATCCATTCTGTCAAACATAGTTTCCTTCTTACCAAAAGGTGTTGGTGGAATCTGTCCTTCCGCGACAGTGTGCACCACAGGGGGTGGTACCGTGACTACGGCAGTAAGTCTTGGCGTCTCCCGAAGTTTGTAACCTTCAGGAGTCTTGAGTATGCCCCTGGCATCTTCGCTTTCCCGAAGTTTGTAACCTTCAGGCCCAACGGCTTCTGTTGCGATTCCCTGATCTTCAGTGATCGGCGGAACATATCCTTCCGGGATATAGTTAACAGGCATGCCCCAAGGACGATCTTTCGGCATCTGATACCTAGGATCATACTTTTCTATGATGGGCGTTGAGGTGATCTCTGAGATCACAGTTCTTTGTAGCTGAGCATCTGATATCCTCTCTCAGAGTGTCGATCTCTTCTTTCAACTCTCTGTTTTCTTCCTCAAGATCATCCATCTTTTTCTGACGATTGGCCCGAGTATTATACGAATGAGACAGTTTGACTCTAGAATCGAGACACAAACGTGAGATTCGTAGGGAAGAAGAATACTCGATGTGAGAATGATGAATGCAATGATTATATTAATTGTTTTTTTTGGTTTAATCAAAATAAACTTCGACAATTAGATTGCAAATATCAAACAGTGGGGAAACCCCTTTTTATTGAATTCCAAAGGATTACAGAAATGGAAATACAGTAGATTACAAAGTGCAGAAACAGAAACCTAAACTAATGGGTCCCGAGTCCTCTCTGAAGAAAAATTGGGTGCTGATTCTGGTATCTTCCTTTTCTTTGACCGGGGCGTTTGGCCCGTTGTCGGGTTGTCATTCCTTTGCCAAGTGAAAGGAGTGAGCAAATTCCTTTGGTCATCTTGATTCTCTACAGTATGCTGCTCCAAAATTTTAATCAGAGCATCCTTCTCTTTCAGTAATTGCTGTATTTGGATACACTCTACGTCGAGGGTGCGGTACTTGTTCTTCTAAGACCTTCTTTCCTTTTGAACTTTGTTGAGAGTAACCTGAAGCCTTTCAGTTTCCGTCATGAAGTACATGGCAATTTCCCTTGGCGGAAGAATTCCGTAACGAGGATAAGGCATCTTTAGCTTGAGAGCTCTAGTTTGTACCCAATGGAGATGAGGCTCCACCGAGACACAGTCCGGTTTTCCCAGAGACTCTCGTCCTTTCTTATGAACATGCTTCCAAGCTTGCACTATTTCCATCTTTAGTGCTCTGTCACTTTCTCCTTCTTTGAAGAAAAGACCTTCCAGATGAACATCCAGTGGGATGTGTCTCATCGGGTATCCAAATTGATGAAGAACTAATATCGGATGATAGTTGATTCCTCCTTTAGTTCCTATGAGGGGTACGCTGGGGAAGTTTCCACAACGGTCAATGATTCTGATTCCCTCATAAATCCTATTACACCAATCTATATCAGAGTTGGTAAGGGACATGATCTTCTGCGACCAACGTAAGACACTCTTGCAATCCCAAAAAGCAACAGACTTGGGCAAGTGAGAGATAAACCATTTGTAAAGCAAAGGTACACAGCATGTGATCTCCCCTCCGCTGTACAAATTTCCCAAGTGTACAGAATGATACGCATCTGCAAGCAAAGTCGGCACAGGGTTTCCAATGAGAAAAACCTTAATAGCGTTGATATCGACGAAGTTATTGATGTTGGGAAACAAAAATAACCCGTAGGTGAGCAAGACAAAGATGCTTTCAAAAGCAGTCCCGTTCCCTATACTAGCAAAGTATAGAGCTTTCTTTGTCAAGAACTGGGCTGGCAAACCTTGGATGCCACCCTTAGTAGTCATGTGAGTCTTGACCTCAGACTCGTCGAAATGAATTGCTCTTGCAATAGTCTGATTCTTTGGAATTTCTTCCAGTCCAGAAAATGGAGCTCGATCTGTGATATGTAAATCAGCCAGATGAGAATACTCCTCCAGCGTTGGTGATAGCTGGTAATCCGGGAATGTGAAACAGTGATAAACTGGATCGTAGAATTGAATGAGCGCGTCCATGATCCCCTTAATCACATGGACTCTTAACAGTGGTAGCAAACCACCGTGCTTGGCTCTGAAAGCCTCTGGGTTAATGATCATCCTCGCTAACTTTCTCAAATCCCATAGTTTTGGAACCTTGAAGGTATACTGGTAAATTCTCCTTCTTCCAAAATCCATTAATGCAATCTTTTTCTCTGATATTTGTAATCACAGTCTTAGTTTAATTTGAAAAACAGAGAGACTAGAAGAGAAAGTTTTTTGAATGTTTTAATGTTTTATTAAATGAATGCATGAATGCAGCACACAAAAACATAGAAAAAACATGGGGTCAAAGGGTCGTTGTCATGAAGTCAAGGCTCTACCCATCCCCAAAGGTTTATACTAGGGTGATTTTTGTACCTGTACTCATTATCATCAGCTCCTCCCAGGAAGGCAGACAACAAGCGGATCGCCAGCGAGTTGTGTGCAATCTTAGAGTAAGTGCTATTCACCGAGAATAGATCACCAGCCTCAAATGAGTGTAGTATCGCGTAACAGCTATTTCCGATAGCTTCCGCACTACGAAAAAGGTTGGCTTTTCTTAAGTGTATACTCAATCTCACCACATGCGGCATCACACGTATTCCCAGTAGCAGAAAAATAAACATGTATAGCAATTAGGAAAAGCAGTATATATATTTTTCCTAATCATCCTAGACTTATAAAGCTATGAATCTTAAGTTCCTGACAGAAATGGGTTCCCCGGCGGAAGCCCCAATCTGTGGTTCCCTGCCTAAGAGATGGACCAGCATAGGTCAATCTTTCTCTTCGGCAGAGTTCCCATTTTTCGTAGAAAACGGGGATGATGTCCAAAGGCAAAAAAGGAGACTCCCCAGCAGAGTCGCCATTTTACAAGGAAAACAGAAAGAAAGAATGATGTGGCCCCACGGTGGGCGTCACTTTTCTGTAGCGAGCGATTTTGGACGCGGTTCTTAAGCGCTGGTCGCTCTCTGCGGTTTGAGCTTTAAACTATAGGTCGATTCATTTTTTATCCTATTGTGAGCTGAATAAGGAAGGGAAATAGATGTCGCCAACTAACCCTGCTTGCATACTGAGTTTAAACAGCGGTCTGTTAGGTTACAGATGCTTTCAATGTGGGGGGGCCTTTGTACTGGTTATTCGTATTTCGCCAATACAGGTTCTTTCTTTCTAGGGCTTGGGCAAAAGGTTTCTGGCGGGGAACAAGGATTAGGATGTTAGGACTGGTGCTTTTGAAATAATGCTTTTGTTTGATGGAGATATGGGATTTGGGTTTTTTTGTTGATTGCGCTCGCTAAGATCTTTTCTTTCGATCTTATGCCTACGTATTCCCGTTTACCGAAACAGGGAAATCAGAGCGTTCGTAGTTCCTCCTATTCTATGGGAGGAAATTGGTTATTGGTGTCTTGTTCAAAGCCCAAGACATGAAGCGAAAGGTGATTTGTATCTTGTTCAAAGCCCAAGATGTGAAGCTAAAAGGTCTATTTGTGTCTTGTTCAAAGCCCAAGACGTGAAGCTAAAAGACCTCGGCTTTAGAGAGAATTTTCCATCTCTAAAGAGGGGAGAAGGAGAATTACTTTAACTGGGATATGCGGATCCGAGCAATGCCATAATTTCCGAAGAAAGGGTTTTAACCTGAAGGAGAAGACTTTAACTCAGTGTAGAGCAATGCCATCTTTCCTTAGGAATTTCTCATGCTAACAGAGCGACAGTGGCATGGATGTAGATGATCCAGAGGCTTGCCGCTTACAGCTATTAGATGGGGGGAAAGAGTTGTTGATGTTTGTATACTGTGAACGAGGCACAACTTTGATGCTAAAAGGTCGATTGCATCAACCAGTGGTTTTCTTATACAAAGCCTAAGAGGAGGCTAATTTCCGCTAGGAAAATCATTATACAAAGCCTAAGAGGAGGCTATTTTGTGTCTCGTACAAAGCCCGAGAGAGAGGCTAAAAGTTTTTGACCCAGTGGGGCATATCGTTATACAAAGCCTAAGAGGAGGCTAGCAAAGAGTTGACTCAGTTGGAGAATCTTTTATACTCAGTAAGAGAGTGTTTTTGTATCTCGTACAAAGCCCGAGAGAGAGGCGAAAAGGTTATTTTGACTCCACTGGGGAGAATTTTGGTATCTCGTACGAAGCCCGAGATGGAGGCTAAAAGGTTGTTTTGGTATCTCGTACGACGCCCGAGATGGAGGCTTTTTGGTTTTGACCCGACGATGGAGTCTTTCGGTATCTCGTATAAAGCCCGAGATGGAGGCTATTTGACTCAACAAGGGAGTTTTTTGTATCTCGTATGAAGCCCGAGATGGAGGCGATTGTTTGACTCAACAGAGTGACAGATCCAACATACTGATTTTAAAAGAGAAAATCAGTTCTTATATGAGTAACACTGTACACAGGGATTTAATTTGAGGATCAGGGATATTTCCTTCTCTTTGAGGAAACAGGAAATCCAAAGGGTATTGAGACTATTCGAGTCTGCGGGTTTCCTTCCTATTTAACGAAGGGTGCTTGAGAATGTCTTTGAGACTCAAGGAAGTTAGACTGTCCGTGTCTAGGGTTTTATCTTTTGTACTACGCTTTGAGAAACAGTAGTAGACTCTATGAAAGGACTGTTCTATGAGGATGACTAGGTTCTGTTCCTATACCTCTAGGAGGTCGTCGGGACAATTTGTACGAAGCCTAAGAGGAGGCTGGAAACTTTTAAGAAGCCGACGGGTCCTTGTACGAAGCCCGAGAAGAGGTTATCATTCCCGGAGGAAGATATCATTATACGAAGCCTAAGAGGAGGCTGTGAATACTTCTAAGAAGCCGTAGGGTCCTTGAATAATGCCCAAGAGGAGGCCGATGCTTTTAAGAAGCCCGTGGGTCGATCATCTCCTTTCCATTAGGAGAGATAACTCTTTTAAAGATAAAAACCACTGGTAAACGTGCGAGGTTTACTATCCAGCGACTTTTAGCTTTTAAAGAGGGTTCCTTAGTTAAGGTCCAAGATTATGACCGTAGTGGGTACCCCAAACCCCGAGACATTCAAGGCAAGCTATCCACAAGGAATAGATCAAGTCAGGAAAGTTCGAGAATTTTGAAGAAACTCAAAGATGCCATTCACGGAGAATACATTCATCTTGGGGAGTAGAGCTTCTTGACATTTCCTAAGGAGGACAGCCGAAGAGAAGACTGTATCTGGTGCTCCTATTGGGGATCTAGGCGTCTATTTCTACGAATAAGTGAAACGGCGTCACCTAGTTCTAGACGTAGTTGCCGGGGAAATTCGAAATATCTATACTATTATTACACAGTAGATATGAGTTTATGAAAGGAGACTTACAGTGAGCAGCCCCACAATACAGTTTATAATATGAAAGCAGTAAATGAAAGCGATAACCACTTACTCGGTTGTAGTGCTTCCATGCTGTTTGGTTAGTTGTTCAATAAAGAAATATTGAAAATAACAGTATATTCAAAATCAAAGGAGAAAGTGCTTTGTAAAAGAAAGATCTGGGGCTTACAGCTCAAGGAGAGGCCCAGGGTTTTATCAGTGAGCGCACTGTTTGACTTTGTACAGAGGGACTTATACAAGTGACTGGGGCCCAAAAAGGTTTTCTGTACAAAGGGATGGGTCTTACACTCTCTCAAGAGGCCCAAAGAGGTTTAAAGAAAAGAGTGGGGCTTATAACACGAGGGTAGGCCCAAATGATTTTTATTTTTAAACGGGCGACGATCGCGCCGTTTACTTGTACAGAGGGACTTATACAATGAGTGAGGCCCAAAATGTTTTTGTACAAGGGGGATGGGTCTTACACTCTCTCAAGAGGCCCAAAGAGTTTTGAGATGAATAAATGGGTCTTACTACTCGAGGGTAGGCCCAGATGATTTTTGAAAAGGCGACGATCGCGCCTTTTGTTTTTTGACGGTATCGGGACTTATACAATAAGTGAGGCCCAAAGATGATTTGGTCAAAAAAAAGGATTGGGTCTTACACTCTAATAGAGGCCCAAAGTGTTTTGAAAATGATTTATGAGGGTTGAATTAATCCAAAACCCTAATTTGTTTTCAAAATGTATTTAATTGAATAAAAATTCAATTAAAATGATCAAAAATTGTTTAACACATGGAAAACAAATTGTGATCTTGGATTAATGCTTTAAAAATTAAGTATTGACCTACAAAATAATTAGAAAGCATTAAAAGTTGCAAAATCAATGTAGAAAAAATATTTAAAATGCCAAAAACAATCAAAATATTAATTCTTTACAAAAATATCAATTATATGAAATAAATAATATTTTTGGGATTTTTTGATAAAATAAAATATTTTAACATTTTTGTGAATTATTAAAAAAAGAATCAACTCAAAATCATTAAAACTCAGAGAAAAATTAATTTTTGAATCAATTAAACAAAATCACAAAATTCAAATATTCAAATATATGAAAATGGCGCCAAGAACAATCACCAAGAACACGCGCGTTTTTCAGTTTGCCCAGATTTGCATTTTCCATCCAATCTCACTGAATACGTAATTATAACATGCAATCCATATATCATTATGCTCGTCTCAACATCACGATCATGTCTATGTACTTTAATTTCATTTAAATTAAACATACAACAAGAAATCACGAAGAAACCTCAAGAACCCTAATTTCTGCATGAAGGCTAGGATTTTTGATACACGATTCAAACAATGCAATTAATTGAGGGAAAACATTCCATGCATGATTATAAACATATGGCCAAATTATTGTGCGAGGAAATATGCATAGATTGAGAGATGACCAAGTATGTGCTTACCTCCAAGCCGTGACAGCAAGTGCAATATGATTTTTGATTTGGACGTGTTACAGATGAGTTGTGTTGATCTGGACAGCTTCCCTACACCATATGGAGTGTGTTTGAACACTTGGATTGAATTGAAATGGACTGGATCAGTTTATGGCATCTCAGCTGCAACTTCACTTCAAACTTGTGTGGATGGCAAGTGATTTTGAGATTTTGATGTTTCAGAAGTTGTGTGAGTGTTTGATCAGCTCATATGTGATGTATGTGAGGTGTGTGAGTGATTAGTTTGTGCAGAATTGCTCTCAAACTCAAAACCCGATAGCTACCTTGCTAAGAAAGGCATTTTTGCCAAGAGAAAGAGATTTTGAGGAAAGCATCTGTTAGATGGCTTTGGTGTACTTAAACTGACCATAATTGAGCTCTATTTATAGTAGAGCAAGTTTGTTTTGCAAGGAATAGTGCATGGCAGCTGGTAAGTAGGTTTCCTCAATGTTGGCCAATGGAAATGAAAGTCTCCTCTAGCCATTGACTAGAGGTTAGGGCACAGAGCTTTGGTCCCCTTGGTCTTGGATAAGTCTTGACTGATTTCAGATGAGAATGGCTCAGTCCATGCCACCTTGATGGTTCCATTGAATGCCTCATTCCAAATTTGAAGTCTTGTCCCTATTTTGGCCATTCTAGGTTCAACATGTTATTCTTTGTTCCTTGGACCTTGGAGGCTTGGCTCAGTGATTGTCCCCTTTGGATTCAATCCTCTGAGGTGTCCAAGTGGATTGGAGCAATTGAAATTGGCTGATTTTGGCAAATCGACCCCAAAATGCAAATCCTGCCTTGCTTTGACAGATTTCAGCAAGGTAACTTGACAATGTTGTATCTCATGATGTAGGTTGAATTTGGCAATGTTCTTGGCCATTTTGGAAAGCTCTTAAATGATACAACAACTGTTTGAACAAGTTTGGTTTTGATCTTTTTTGATTCCAAGTGAAAAATCCCCCTACATTTGGCAAAAAGTGAAGGCAAATTCTGACTTAGTGAAAATTTCACTAAGTGTTGGAAAAAGTGACATTTTCACTTTTCAGCCAGTTTGATCACTCCATAACTCAAAATTCTTAATGAATTGGAATGACTTGTAGTTGAAGTTTTTGTAGGTGATAATGAGGGCTACAAATCCATCTTTGGATGAGAAAAAATGGCCTTGTGGTTTAGGAGTTATGGTCCTCCAAAGTTGGTACCTTTGCCACTTTATTTTTAACTTTGAAAAATTTCCAAGTTTTATGGTTACCCCTTTTACAAGTTATCTCACTTTTCTTGATTTTTCTTGATGAATGATGATTCAAATCATACATTAACATCATTTTAGGGTTAAAAATCCATTTTGGTGAAAAATCTCAAAAAGTCAAAGTTGACTTTTGTGCATAGTTGACTTTTTATCAGATGAATTCCAAACTGTGCAATTCTTCAGGAAATCATGTCCTTGACCTAAATCAAACTTGATGGACATGTTCCATGGGTGTCATAGGGTATATTCAATCATGTATTAGGGTTTGGGAGCATGTCTTGGTCAAAAGTCAAAGTTACAGTTGACTTTTCCCTTAAAACCCTAATTGTGGTGCAGATGAAAATGAGACTTGTTGCTCAAGCTTCTTGGATCAATCCATTGTTCCAAATGGATAAATATGGTATATTAGAGACCCTCAAATCATCTCTTGAGGTCTTGGCTCATGGTTTATACCAAAAGTCAACTTAGGGGTGAATTAGGTCAAGAAACCCTAATTCCTGATTTTTGATGAATGCATCCCCTGAGGCAAAATTGACTTGATGCATGGGTTCATGAGGTTCCTTGAAGCATATTAGGTCATGTTTTGGATCATTGCCTTGTGCCCAGATGAAAATTTCCATCTGGAGGCCCTGGTCGACCAAAACCCTAATTTGGTGACACTGTCGATCTTGAGACTTGATCCACCTAGAAGGGAGCAGCCTTGTGCTTAATCCTTGAAGTGGGAGTCCTTTTTGATCCATTGTGGATGTTTAAGAGATTAGACAAGTTGAAGATCATGTCATTTCTTGATTGATCCTTTGTCTAAGCACTCAGAGAGGGCTTGAAACCCTAATTTTGATTGTATTGGATGCTCACCCATCTTTGGGGAGACTGATGAAGCATGATGGTTCATCCATATTGTGATGATGATTTTCACAATGATGGGAAATCTAAGTGGTCAAAATTTGGGGTATTACAGATGTGTATTGGGTCAACATGATGACACTGGCAGAAAAGAACATGCAATATACTATCTGAGCAAGAAGTTTACTGATTGTGATACCAGATACTCACTCTTAGAGAAAACTTGTTGTGCTCTGGTCTGGGTTGCTCAACACCTACGACAATACATGATTTGCCATACTACTTTGTTGATATCCAAAATGGATCCGATAAAGTACATCTTTGAAAAAGCCTGCTGTCTCCGAAAGGATTGCTCGGTGGCAGATGCTGTTAACTGAGTATGAAATCCAACTTGTTACCCAGAAAGTAATCAAAGGGAGCGTCTTGTCTGACTACCTTGCTCATCAACCTATAGAGGGTTATCAACAGATGAAATTTGACTTTCCTAATGAGGATGTTCTGTTTATCAACGATTATGAGACTTCAGATCCTGACATAGGACTCGAACCAGGGGCGCGATGGACGCTCGTGTTCGACGGTGACTCTAATTCTAAAGGTCGTGGAATCGGTGCTATCCTCATCTCTCCAATAGGTTTTCACCTTCCCTTCACTGCCAGATTATGCTTTGCATGCACCAACAATATGGCCGAATACGAAGCATGTATCTACGGAATTGAAGCAGACATTGACATGAGAATCAAGATTCTTGAGGTCTATGGAGATTCTGCCTTGGTCATCGGTCAAGTCAGAGGGAATTTTGTGACTCGGGATTCCAAGCTAGTTCCGTACCAATAACACATAGCGAGGTTGATTCCTTACTTTGATGAGATTTCTTTTCATCATATTCCCAGAGAGGAAAATCAATTGGATGATGCTCTTGCTACTTTAGCATCCATGTTCAAGGTCAAGTGGAAGAATGAAGCTCCTCATATCCGCATTGATCACTTGAACGAACCATCGCACTGTTTAGCAATCGAGGATGAGAGTGATGACAAGCCTTGGTTCTACGACATTAAACGATATCTGGAAAAACAGGAATATCCCGAGGGTATCACTATCACTGACAAGAAAGCTCTTAGGCGGCTTTGCGCCAAATTCTTCTTAAGTGGTGGTATACTGTACAAGAGGAATTATGATTCCGTGTTGCTCAGATGCCTGGATAGACACGAAGCAAACACGATCATAAGGTCCATACATGAGGGCTGCGAGGGTGTACATGTTAAAGGTCTTGCTATGGCCAAGAAGATCCTTCGGGCTGGGTATTACTGGACAACAATGGAGGTAGATTGTTACAACTTTGCCAAAAGATGTCACAAGTGCCAAATCTACGGAGACAAGATCCATGTGCCTCCAACTCCATTTAATGTTTTGACTTCACCTTGGCCATTTTCCATGTGGGGTATAGATATGATTGGAATGATCGAGCCGAAGGCTTCCAACGGTCATCGATTCATTCTAGTTGTTATCGACTACTTCACCAAGTGGGTTGAAGCTGCTTCTTATGCAAATGTTACATGACAAGTGTTTGCCAGATTTATCAAGAAAGAGATCATTTATCGTTATGACATTCCTAGCAACATTATCACGGACAATGCAAGCAACCTGAATAACAATATGATGAAGGAGTTGTGTCAAGAATTTAAGATCGAGCACCACAATTCTTCACTGTCATACCCTAATTTTTGACCCTAAGATCCTGTTTTCATTTCGATTTGTCTGCATAGCATATCACGCATTTTATCATGCATAGCTAACCAATTTATCCGACTGTGTTTGTTGGTTTTCGTTTGTGAATCAGGTGTTGCTGCAGAAGGTTCAGAGGCCATGAAAGCTGTGTGTATACTCATTGTGATTCCGATCCTTGCAAATTATGTTGGATTCTTGTGAAGATGGAGGAAGAATATCCCCTTATTATTATAGTCCCTTAGACAATACCAGGTCATTTTCCTCAAGGTTTCTCAGGAGCTGCCCTCAAGGAAAATTAGAGTTTTGTTCATTAATGTTGAGAGTTGGATAGAATTTTCTATTGCGTTGGTTTTCAAAAGATTCCTCGAGGCATGATTTATGTAAAAGAATTATCATCATCTGGAGGTTTGCATAAAGTTCCATCAAGTGAAGGTAATTCTTGCTGGTTAAACTGTGGGAAAGAGTGATTGATTGATAATTGTACTGAAGATCAAAGACTTATTGATTCAAGAGTGTTACGGGTGGCGTTATCTCAAGAGGAGTTCTAGATTATTGAATCTTTTATTCAGGATTAAGTTCAGGGTGGGTTCGTTTTGGTCCTCAAGTTGATCCCTAATTTTAGGGCATGAGTCATGAAGCCTTCACTATTATCAAGTTGGACAAGTTCTCAACGCAAAGATTAAGTTCAAGTTATTATTGGATTCGTTCAAGTTGCAATATTCAAGAGTTATTATTGGTTTCATCTTAAGCTCATCAAAGTATTCAAAATCCACTCCAAAATTATGAGTTCAAGTATAAAATTCAAAATGCCATTAATGTTTACAAGTAAGTTACAAGAATTTGATAAGCTCTAGAATTCAAAAACGATTGATGCAAGTTCTTGAAGTTACTCCACTTGAACTCTAAGCCAAAAAGAAAAAATAATAAATAAACCTCATTCGATACATGAAAGGCCCATTAGTTCTCAACCCAAGAGTGACTCACAAGTTCATGATTGGATATAAAGAGTTGTGACTTGAAGTACAAATTT
Organism: Lathyrus tuberosus; assembly: GCA_022829125.1. Taxonomy (NCBI): domain Eukaryota; kingdom Viridiplantae; phylum Streptophyta; class Magnoliopsida; order Fabales; family Fabaceae; genus Lathyrus; species Lathyrus tuberosus. Next base: position 1,999,115 of record JALAZF010000229.1, read on the forward strand.
GCTTCCTATGGGGAATTACAAAAGCAGACTATGAGGTACAAAAAGCAAAGTCACGTCACGACCCACATCGTCCTCAATTAGAATCAATGCATTAATCAGCTTTATGGAAATGAATATCTCAAAGTGGAGCCCATTGAACATGAAATACCAAAGTCAGTCACTATTCAAATGATCTTCAATGCCCCTGCAATTTAGCATTCATGACACACATTAAGTTGCAGACAAGATAATAAGGAAAAGGCAACCGTGTGTTTTGGCAAAAATCACAAACATCAAATATCTTTAAAACAAAATCAGCAGGTTTATGCCCATGATATCTTCCTTTCCAAGACAGAAGCTAAACATGATCAGATAATGATTACAATCATTCCAAAATAATTCACAAGGCCATTCAATAGTGCACCGACAGGTTAAACTAAAAAGGGAAGCATTTAAATGTTCATAGTGGCTATGTTTCTTCCTAGAAAGTGTTCAAGACAGCAGGATCTCAAGTCATTGAATGCACACAAAATTGAAAGGGAAAAGAGTCATATTATTCACGTTCAAAAGCAGCCGAACAAGGAAAGTGGTGATGACAAGAAAACAGAAATCATGTCCACATTCATTTTCTATCATCAATCGTATATCCTTCCAAAACAAGATTCGACGACAATCCTATGCAGTTAATTCAAAATCGGATTTTAATGACTAACATGCCTATAAAAGAGGAACACGAAAGCAACAACAGACGGAAACAATTGAGAGAAAAATCATATACGGATACACACAGTTTCACAGGAAAAATAGAGAGATATTCACACTCGGGAAAAAAAAAAGAAACACTACCACAATATCATTCACACACACGCATTGGCATATAAGAGAGAAAATCATCTGAAGCAATTCACAAAATTCTAAACCGAATTTACACGCAGTGTCACATTGAAGCGAATAACAAAATCACAAAGAAGTTCACATACACATCATCGTGCACATCGACAACAATACACACCCAGCATTCGGAATTTCGCAATCAGTATCAAGAACGTAAAGATACATACATTGCAGAATCACCTAAGCATCTAACAAGTGAGGAGAAGAGGAGCATTCGAGACATACCGATGTAACCGAACTTCACCGTCGAAGACGCGTCGGACGAACTCCGACAGGTAAATTCACTACACCTTCGACATTGCCTGACTACTGTGTTGTCCAATTGTTGTTTTCCTTTGTGAATTGGTCGTGTTCTTGAAAATCCTTGTTCTGATTCGCCCCAATTTGTATCGCGAGAGAGAGTAATTACCGAGTTCACGCTGTGAAGAGAGAGAGGAAATACATTGTTGTTGGATCGTACAGAGATCGAAACCGAGTGAATTGAGAGAAGAGAGGATGGGTAGGTTTCGTAGCAATTCCGTTTGGGGAAATAGTGCTCTTTTCAGAATTTCATAAAGTTTTTTTCTTTCTATATTTTGGGGACGGTGATGTATCTCAGGGCTACATAACCCTTTTGGCTAGATAGTCGGGTTTTGGGTATTGACCCAACCCGATTCCCATCCTTGAAGTGCCCTCTTGGGCCTTTTCTTTTAGTTTCCATGATGACCCAACAAACTTTTTTATTTAGTTTTTCTTAAGTTTTTTATTTGCAATTAATTAATTATGATTAATCAAAACTTGTGTTTAGTTCTTAATTAATATTCAAGATTAATTCTTAATTAACTTTATAATCAATTGTTGGTTTAAGCATAAAATTACTCCTTGGTTTAGGTGTATGATTAAGTCCTTTAATTAATATTGTTAACTCTTCATTAAGTTTTGTTTTACTTTTTAGGATATCAATTTAATTTAGCTGTATTATTTCCCGATAAACTCTTGTGATATGCCCGGCTAATCTTTACCCACTATAATTTATATCCCAATTCCAAAGGAAAGTACCCCCTAACATTGACTGCTATGTCACAACTTAGAAAAACTTTAGTCCCTCCCTTTATCCTAACCTTAGGATCGGAGTCACCGCACTCTATACATGTGTTCTACCATGGACACTTAACCAATCCTATCGCACGATAATGTTGTGGATACTTCCCTCCATTTCAACTTAATTTTAACTTTAGAGTCACCGCACTCTATGTAGTGTCTTGCCATAGACGTTACCTCCCCTTGGAACCTTGACCACAGTCAAGAGTTCCTTACCCTCATTGAGGGGAACTACGAATACTCTGATTCCACTCCCGTCAGGATACGTAGGCACAAGATGCGATGTCTTGGCGAGTATACTTAGATACTAACCCCTAGGTCTTTCCCTTAGCACTTACCCTTAGCAAGCGAGCAATAAATAACATAAATAATAACAAGAGGTTCCTGTAGAGTACTACAGACGTTTAGGATGCTAATACCTTCCCTAAACATAACCAACCCCCGAACCTTAGGTCTCTTATTAGGTTTTTCGATCTTTAACCCTTTCCTTTGGTTAAAAATAAAGACCGGTGGTGAAATAAAAGAAATGTGATTCAAGTTAATATAATAGCTTGGTATCCGATTCTCATCGCGATATTCACCATATCGGCCCAAGATGAATGGCGCCGTTGAAGCAGCAAGCAAAAGCATCAAGAGGATTGTCCAGAAAATGGTCAAGACTTACAAAGATTGGCATGAAATGCTTCCCTTTGCACTACATGGCTACCGAACTTCAGTTTTCACTTCTACTGGGGCAACTCCGTATTCACTTGTGTATGGTATGGAGGCCGTTTTACCCATCGAAGTCGAAATTCCTTCGCTCAGAGTCATTATGAAAGAAGGTCTTGACGAAGCTGAATGGGTTCAATCCAGATACGACCAGCTGAATCTCATCGAAGAGAAGCGCCTTACAGCCATTTGTCATGGTCAATTGTATCAGAGACACCTCAAGCGAGCTTTTGACAAGAAAGTTCTCCCTAGAACATTCTGTGAAGGCGAACTCGTGCTCAAGAGATATTCACCTGTTCACTCGGATCCATGAGGCAAGTGGACTCCCAATTATGAAGGACCCATTGTTGTCAAGAAGGCCTTCTCAAGCGGAGCCCTGATCCTCACCACAATGGATGGGGAGGAGTTGCCATCGCCCGTGAACTCCGATACAGTCAAAAAATATTATGCCTGAAAAAAATGGATAAAAGTCCGCTAGATTGACATCCGCAAGGACAACCTAGGCAAAAATGGACGCCCCGATGGACCAAAAAAAGAGATGTCCATGCAAAAGTAAGGGACAATGAGGAAAAAAAACAATAATAGCCCGCTAAGTTGAAAACCCGAAAGGGCGACTTAGGCAAAAATGGGCATCCCGGTGGACGAAAAAAAAAGTGAAAACATGCCCAGGCAAAAATTAGGGATAAAGGCATTGACTGTGAACACTTGAGCCTCTCTTCCTCGTAGCTGGACCTCAGACGGTAATAGAATGTTCCAATCATCATCAACAGGTGCAAGGCGTTGGAACCCAGACTTACAGTGGATGGTGGCCAGTGTTGTAATCAATGCAAAACATGATTTCCCTTTGCCATTTACATTTGTTTTTCAATTTTATTGCAAAGTTCCTCATCAAGGATTTTGCATCCTTGTATACACATTATGTACAAAAAATTTACATTCAATAAAATGCATTCTTTGTTATCTCAATTTGTTCATTCCAGTATTTCGTTTGGAAAATAAATAATTATTTGTGATCACTTAATACTAAAAAGCGTTGAGAACAATAAAAAGCTAAATCAATCGAGGAAGCATTATGCATTGCATGTGTTACTGGTAACTCCTACAGGATAATCAGTAATATCCATTGGTAAGCCTAACGCCTGGCCAACAATGTTAGGATTCTATGAAGAAGTTGTTGTTTCCTCAGCAGTTCCTCTGCAGAGTCATCATTCTCCCCAGCAGGTTTCCAAGGTGTTCCCAGCAAAGACGCTTTGTTCTCTTTTCCCCAGCAAGGGTTGTGCATCGTCTCCAATGATTTGGAACTATCAGTCACCAGCAGCAGTGGTTTCTCCTCAGCAAAGTCAGCATGATTTGGAAGGATGTATTCCCCACGCAGAGCCAGTCTTGGTAGGAAGCATTGATTTGATTCTTTCATCCCAAACAAAGACAGCCATGGTGATTTAGAAACTTGAGATGTTCTCGGTTTCTTTCCCTGGCAGGATCATCATCCTCTGTGAACTCTCTTCTCCAGCAGAGTTTATCTTTATCTACGGGTCCTCTCCCCGACCGATGGTGTCGAAGTCATTTTGCTACGATTTCTACCTAACCGTCTCGCTGTACCTTACCTTGCGCCTTTGCATTGCATGATATCAAGCATCATGTAGAAACGCATACATGGCATACGCATCGATCATGCTCCCTCTCTTTTGCCTGACTTATCTCCTTGCAGATTTTCAGCCAAACCTTGCACCTATTTATTCTACCTTTGCACCTCTTCTTTTGTCGCCGTCGGCCAAATTCTTAAGCTACTCTTTTATTTAACCCCCTTCTGCCTCGAATCATCGAAAATCTGGCGCAATTCGCACATTCAGGTCCAAGAGGATTAAATAGGGGTAGCTGTCGTAACCCGAAATTTGACCTCCTTCTTTTACCTTTTGCATGAGCATAAGCATTCACATCGTTAGCATACGCATTCTCACTTTTCTCTGTGTGTTTCTTGTTGCAGAATATTCAGGTTTTCTAAGCCCGTCATCACATCATCAAGATAAGCACAAAATGAAGGTTTCTATGCCTATTCATCAATGCAAGAAGTGGGAAATCGGAACCGAGACTCCAATATCATTTCCTAAGCAATTTGGGCAAAAATTGACTGAAGTAACCGGTTAACGCATGGTGAGTAACCGGTTACGCAGTGCAATTTTGCAATTCCTGCTGCATTTTTGGGACAACAGCCATGCACTCACTTTGGTCTTAGATTCTACAGTATTCTAGCAGTAGGAGGAATATTCTAGAAATCTCTAGACATCTCAAAGCTATTTAATTCACTCCAAGTGCATTTGTTCTAATGCTTCACTTCAAATCAAGTGCACCATGTTCCTTGTTTTCCAAGCATATCAACCTTTGGATGGTGGAGTGCACATTGGGATTGTTACCGAGTTGGTTCTAACTAACCGAGTTAACCGCCTTGACTCGGTGAGTCAAGTCCAACTAATTCCTAGCCTAGTTCCAAACCCAAAACTAATTCCAAACCAAATTCCAAACCATCTCACACTCCAAACCTAAAGTCCATATAAACTCACCTTCACTCATTTTCAAGGACCCTTAACCATTTGCTCCATTTCACTCTCAAATCTCCCACATTTCTCTCCCAATTTTCTGCAACTTCTTCATCTCAATTCTCTTCCAAACCTCACCAAAAGCTCTTAATTCTTGTAGGATAATCACTTTTCACATTGAAAGTGATTATTTCTTGAGCTTAACCTCCATCATTTGGCATTTCTTGGTTGGATTTCTGAAATCACATCTAATTCTACTTCAATTCAAGAGTTCTACAACATTAAATTTGGTGCAAAGTTGATTTCGGTGCATTTTCGCGTTTTTGATCGATTTCAATACGGTTCGTCTACAAGTTGAAGATTCCTCTGGTTTTCTTTGATTTTCTGCATCAAGGATCCTTTGCAACAATCACCAAGGCACATCTCAGCCTTGTAGGTTGGTGGATCTATCTTTTCTCTCTGTTTCGATTGATTTTGCGCGTTTACATTGTGATTTTGATCATTTTCGGTTTGATTTACCATGCAATTGTTTGATCTTTGATCTTCGTGATTATTGATTTCAAGTTGTGTTTAATTGCCCTTACATGATGTAATTTTCGTGGACAAATTTGTATATAAGCATGTGGTATTTTGCATAAGTGAATATGTGCTGAGAATCACTTTTGAAAAGCTGTTTTTACTGTTTTTTTTCACCACTGGTTAGTGGTAACCGGTTAATGTATGGTTGTTAACCGGTTACTCAATGCAGTTTTCACCCAGAACGCTAATTTTCAAGTAAGTAACCGGTTAACGCATGGTGAGTAACCGGTTACCACTGAACAGAATGGCCAATTTTGAGCTTTTTCAAGTTCGTTTGACATGCTTTCTTCCTTTTAACTTCCATTGAAGCATATTCATGAACTTTCGATGCACATTTTTGATTATTCATTTGTTTCATGTTCTTAGCATTGTATGAACATAGTAATTCTTGCACTATCTTTGTTCACATGATACATGATTTTGTGTGGCATTTTGATGATCATTGGGCACTGTTTTGCACCTTCCATTTCAGTTTGCATTAGGGTTATTCGTCATGGATAAACTTAATCTTGTATAATCAATAATTCACACCTTTTTGCTTTAATGACTTTTCATTCTCTTTGGAAAGTTGTTAGCATGTTTCTCCCTTGATTAATTGATCGAAACTTTGTTTCGATTAATCGATCATCCCTTTTCCTCTCTTTAGGCCTCCTTTAGAGCTTTTTCTCTTGATCCCCTCGTAGAGTTGGAGTTCGCGCTACACCTTACATCGGAGCACTGTACAAATTGATGCTGTTATGCTGTCTGTTTCTCTACGCAAGAGCACTGTACAACTTGGTGATGTTGTGCCATCTGGTTCAACTTCTGCATTACACCCTGTGTGTTAGAGAAGGAATGAGAAGGGAGAATTCCTACTCTCATTCTGAATACTCCAGGTAGGGTACGAATGACCCTGTGCTTGGCTTAGTCACCTCTATCTCCAGGCAGTAGTGTGCTTCTTTTCCCCAGTCGAGTCGATCCTTGATCACTCTTTGCTCTTTGCGATCTCTTTCGATCCTTGATCACTCCTATCTCCATCTCTCTTGGTCAATCACCTTTTTGGGTACGATCCTTTGTTCATTGGGTTAGCCAGTTATCTTCGTTTCAATACCCTATTCTTGCCTTGCGGTCAGTCATTTTTTTTTATTCCCCTGGAGAGTCTCTCTTCTCTTTCTCCGGTTAAACACAGTATCCCTGTTACAACCAAAAACCCTTGCGGAGCTTGCAACCTTCTTTTGGTTCTTCTCCCTCTCTTGGTTAATCACTGTCTGTCAGTTAGAACGTCAATGCTTGCACTCGTTCTCAATTAATCACAATCCGCCTGTTAAAATACTGAGTCTTCTTGGGTTAATCACCTTCTTTCGGTTAATCACCCTTTTTCTTCAGTTAACCACAGTCCGTCTGTTAATATAGTGAAGCCCTTCTTGAGTTAATCACCTCCTCTTGGTTAATCACTCATTTTTCTCGGTTAATCACAGTTCTCCTGTTAAAATTGAATCCCCTGCGGTTGGCAACCTTTATTGGTTCGAATACTTGCACCCTGGGGCTAGTAACCTCTTTTTGTTTAATACCCTTCTTTCGTTGGTTAAGTGTTGTTTGTTAAGTCGATATCAACACCCCTTTTGGGTTACGACCTTTGATCAGTCCTACACCCGTTCTTCTGGTTCATCACAGTTTTCTCTGTTAAAACCAATACTTCTCTATCCCCACGGAGTTGCAATCCTACTCTCTTTCTTCAGTTAACCACTGTCAGCCAGTTAATTTACCGAGTCTCCTTTTTTCTTTTGGTTATGACACCATCCCTTTATTTGGATCCCCAGCGGAGTCCTTCCTATTCCCTTTGCTCTTACTTGCTGGGTTTCGACACCTATTCCCTTTGTTGTTCCCCGCGGAGTTTCTTTCATTCTTGGTCTTGACACCAATCTTTTCCTAGCCTCTTGTGCAATCGCTCTTACTGCAGGGTCTTCCCCAGTAGAGTTTTTCTTTCACTCTTGCTCTTGGTTTTGACACCACTTCTTTCGTCTCCCTGTTTCTTTCTTGTTTTGTTTTCCGTTCGGTTCCCCGAACTACGGAAGCTCTGATTCTGCATTCTTCTGAATGTCAGATACGTAGGCACGAGACGCAATGTCTTGGCAAGCACACTTCCACCTTTCTTTCCTTTTCCCCTTCTTCCTTCTTCTCTGTTCCCTGGTTCTATGAACTACGACACTCTGATTTCCTCATTGCACTATGAGGGTACGTAGGCACGAGGGCCATAATCCTCCGCGAGCACTTTCTTTCTTTTCTTTATTTTTCCCCTTTCTCTTCTCTCTCTCCTCTTCTTTTAGTTAGAAGCCTTAAGATAGATAACCCATCCAAGCCTAGAAGCAAGCGAAATGGTTCCCGTCGAGTACGAACGATGTGTTAGGTACTAGTACCTTCCTTTCGCATAACCGACCCCCCGTTCCCGTTTCTCATCCCCGTGGGTTTTATCGATATATTCCCTGTCCTTCGGGACTAAATAAATTTTGGTGGTGACTCTGTTGTTATCTCTGAGTGTGCGATTCACTCAGGTGTAAACCAGCCATCTTCAGTGTCTAAAACAATCACCACCCATATACCAGTTGTATATGAGACAATCACCACTCCTACACCAATTGTATCTGAAATAAACACTATTTATGTACCAATAACATCTGAAACTACAATAACGGAACCTCCAAAAATACCACCAACTAAAAATACAACATCTGAATAACCCTCATTATAACAACTGAACAACCATCTGAACCAACACAACCACCAACTGTTGAAATAGTCCCCACTGACCCTCAACCAAATCAACCAGAAAACCCCTTTCTGAAACCATCCATTCCATTCACTCTTTATTCACCATCACCATTCCCGAAGACCGTGCTTTTCCAGAAGACACACTAATACCACCAATTCCACCCCCTCAAACCAACAAAATAGATGAACCAGTCATTATTACATTCTAGGAATAACTAAGAAACAATGAACCTTGAACCCCTGGTTCATTTGACCAAACCATCAATATCTCTTCTAATACTGAGAAAGAACGTGAACCTGAACCTGTTATTGACCCTGAGAAAATACATGATTTAGTCAGGCAATTTGAGTCAGAAACAAATGAGCATCTACACTCTGTGATGCAAGAATGCACAAAATACATCAACCCTGGTCGTAGTTACTTTTCTTGGTCTGAGTTTAGAAGATGGATGAACTCTCGTTCATGGGAGCTGAGGGAACTAAGCTATAAGGCTGCTGAGAAGAGGTTTAATGACAAGTTGTTTGGAGTCATAGATCCACTTGTGGATATGTTTACTCCAAAGCATCCTCCCACCCCTGAAGTTGAAGTTGTAGCTGAAGCTGAAACAAAATCTCCTCCTACTCCTCCTCTAGAAACTGTGCCTGCAACTATTTCTAGAACAAAACCAATGGAAGAAACTGAACCCATTCCCTTTGTTCTGAAGACTCTGCAAGAGCTGAAGTAAGAAAATGAGATTGTTAGGACTCTCCTAGACAAGCAAGACAATATGTTCAAGGAACAGGTTCAAACTAACACAAATAGTTAAGGAATGCTTAAAGCCATTCTATCCAGATTGCCACCCCCCTTCTTAGAAACCTTTTGAAATTTTTTGCTTTCTAGTTTTATTTTGTTTTAGTCTTATCTTTTCATTTCTGTATCTTTATCTTTTTGAATGAAATGAAGCTTATTTTGTCTTTATTCTTTTTTATTAATGACTAATCGGGAGAAGAGTGGATACAATTTTGATATACTTATTTCCTTTATGAATCTAAAACATATGACTCTGATATTTCTTAATTTTCTGACTCTGATCACTAATCTCGGGACTATGATTAAGTTCACCATTATTGCTAAGAAGAATATTTTTCATTCAAGTTAACCAGGCTATTCAGAAACCAAGACATTGTAGAAGTTAACCAAGACTTCATAGTAAAAAAGGCGTTAACCAGGCATATATGGTTTTTTAAACCAAGTTCTGATTCAAGATAGTTTCCAATTTGGCCTTGACATAAGAAATTGAGAATTTCTAATCAAGTTATGACACTAGTCTAAACAAGACACTGATACAAAACACATTGCTGATAACAAGACTTTCTGATGCATGAAGTGAAGTCAATATTAAATACATTTCAACTAGGCTTCCTTGTTCAGGGAAGTAATTTCTTTCATGCTGATTGAAATATTTTATGTGTTAAAATTATTTTAAGTCCTAAATTCAGGGAGAGCTTGCAAACCTAACTCTGAAGTTTTAAGCTGAAAAATAATTCTAATAGTATAAAATTCAGGGTGGGCTTTCAAACCTCACTCTGATGTTTTTATGTGATTAAACCAAGTAAAAATTATTCATCAAAATTTATGGTTTTGTTATCATAAAAAAGAAGGAGATTGTAAGAACAAGATTTGGTTATGCATCTAGCCTTATTTTTTGATGATAACAATACATACACTCTTAGAGAAATAATTTGTACACTAATGGTTTTGTTCAGGGTGTAAATACTAGATACTAGTTCTGACTCTGATAGAATGATGTGTGATGTCATCAAATTCTTTCTCTAAAGCACTATTACTCTAAGATGTGTGTTTTTTACAAAATGATCAAGCTCTGGATTCTGTACTCAGAGCTTCTGATTTCTACTTATCTAAAGCTTTATTAATCCGATGCTTCTGACGCTGTTATCTTCTGAAGCCCTGCGCTCAAACAACTATGATATATGTTATCAGATTCTGAAGACCAGGTTCTGATGAACTGGATAAAGACTCTGAAGACCAAGTTTCTGAAGATTCTCTCAACCAGACTCTTACTTTAATTTTATGCACGCTTCATCACCTCTCTGTCAAAAGTCTATGAATATTGAAGATAAGATCAAAAGGTTTTACGTGAGAAAATAGTACACAGTACAAGATCAAACATTCCTTCCACTACACTGATTTTGTGGGCTAAGGACTGTACTATTGTACCATTTTGTCTCCCGTTTTCACAAACCGTTGTGCAAGGATACATCTGCATTTTGGTATTCTAATTCTATCCTCCAACGGATATCTTCATTGCCTATATAAAGAAGACTTGCAAGAATGGGACAATGCTACACTTTGAGAGATTATCATATACATGAACAGTGAACTTTGTGAAAATATTTTGAGAGAAAAGAAACACTCACACAATGAAATTTTGTTCATACTCTTCATAAAATAAATTTTTGTGTGATATACTTATAATTCATTTGTGTATGTCGCTTTCTTAGAAGCATTTTGTAAACACACTATGTATCTCATTATGATTGTATTTCCTTGAGTGTCTAGGGTTTAGTAAGAAATACTCAAAAATACATTGACAATTGGTCTTTGTGTTGTAATCAAGTTTGATCATAGTGGATTAAGTCCTTGTGATAAGGCGAGATCACCTTGGCGGGTGGACTGGAGGCAGCTTAGTTAACACCGAAACAGGATAAAAATGATTTTTTCATTATTATTGTTCTTAGTTTTCTGTTTGTTGTGTTGTGTAGAAAAAAATTTCATTTTTAAAAACCCAATTCAAACCCCCCTTTGTTGTGTTTCTCTTCACCTTCACTTCCACTTTCTCCAAAGCTCTAACCTTGTTTCTCCCTTATGCCTCTAATCCTCTTTTCACGTACTGATAGAAAATCCCTTAAACATATGTTATCTCTTAACCTTATATAATTAGGGTAATCTATTCATAATTATAATTCTCTCCCTTACTAACAATACTCGTACTCCTCCCTCCACTCTATTTCTCTTATTTCGCAAATTGCACCCTAAACTCTCTAAATTCTTATTTTAATTAAATAAATCCCATAAAATAGTATTATTTTAATTATTAAAATAAATTCCAATTATTTTAAATAAACTCCACTAACCTCTACTTACTTTCTTCACCCCCACCTCAAGGTTATACACCCCCAAAGTAATTCAATTATTGCACATAATAAATAAATTAAAATACAAATGAATAAATTAAAATAATAACTCGAAAAACCGGGGTGTTACAACTCTCCCCCACTTAAATAATTTGCTCCCTCAAAAATTACCTTAAGTAAACAAATTTGGATATGACTCCCTCATCTGACTCTCAAGCTCCCAGGTCACGTTTCCACCAGCTGGTCCTCCCCAAGATACCTTCACCAAGGTAGTCTCTTTACCACGCAACTGCTTCACTTCTCAATCCTCTATCTTCATGGGTGATGCCTCAACAGTCATGTTATCTCTCACATGCACATTATCCACTTGGATCACATGAGACAGATCCGAAATGTATCTCCTTAACTGAGACACATGAAACACATCATGAAGAGTGACTGTGGTAAAGTAATCTGATAGGACACTTATCATATACTCTGCAAAATCTGGTATGGACCAATGAAATACAGAGTGAGCTTTCGAGACTTCAATGCTCGACCAACACCAATTACCAGAATAATATCCCAAGAAGATGAAGATGACTCCATCATAGGTTTTGTTTAGTTATTGAACACATTATATGTCCTAATATTTGTGGAATATCCCATGAAGATGCCTTAATCACTTTTAGGTCCAAGCTTTTGTCTATGCTCTCTATCAGCAAGGATATTTCACTTGTTCCCAATTACATGAAAGTATATCGCATTTGGATTTATATCTCTCCACAACTAGTGTTTATTGCTTTCGAACAAAAGTGACGGGGAAGAGTTTTGGCATGAAGAATAAACATAGCCATCTCTTGAGAGTACGATCTTACGCTCAACAATCCCATTTTGTTGGGGGTGTGATACAGGTTGAACATTCATGAGCTATACCTTTTGATGTACTGAATTATAAGAAGCATGAGTTCTCAAAATTTCTTCCATGATCACTTTGAATACAAATAAACTTATCAATTCCTTCTCCCTTCTGACATTATAAATGTTGACACAAACTTTCTAAGTTAGTGTAGGTATCTAATTTTTCACTTAAGAATCCAACCCTTGTGTATCTTAAGAAATCATCAGCACACACACAAAGACATATCTCCTACCTCCTAGACTTTAAATCTGCATGGGTCCCATGAGATCCATGTGGAGTAGTTCAAGAAATCTGGATGTGGTAAGATGTTGAACCTTCTTATGTGATATCTTGGTATGATTTCCTATCTAAAATTAACCTTAAATATTGCCTTCTTCAATCTTACGGTTATAAGGATCCATAATGGACTTTTTTAGAGACAATCTTTCTCATTAATTAAGAACATGCATGACTACGATTGATTATTCTCTTACCATATATAACAATTGTTAGTTGATATAGATCCTTTCATTACCTGAACATGAATTTTATCTATGACAATGCACATTCAAAGCGATTGAAATTGACACTCAGGTCTTGATCACAAAGTTGACTAATTTTGATGAGATTGGTAGTGGGACCTTCAACAAGAAGCACATAATTTAGACTTGGGAGATCCATGCAGTATAACTTCCCTTTCCCGAAGATTTTGGATTTGGCTCCATCATTGATATTGACACAGCTATTGGTGTATGATTTTATGTCCTTCAAGTAGTTATTTTATACCGTCATGGGTATAGAGAAATCACTATCAAAGTACCAATCTTCACATGAAGAAACTGAAGGTTCAGGAAATAGAAGAAATGCAGGGTTTGAATTAGGTTTCTAGTTTGATAACTTTTTGCTTCCCAAAACAGATCAATAAGAACAATAAGAACAATGATAAAAGACACAAGCATTTTATACTAGTTAAACATTAACTAGGCTACCTCCAATCCACCCATCAGATGATCTGCCTTAGACAAGGACTTAATCCAATAATCAAATCATGATTAGAAAGCAATGACAACATATCATTGATTTCTCAAGATCCTGACCTACCCGGTCCCTTGATAAACCCCAACGGTCATTGACTCCTTAAGACCTGGCCTACCTGGTCGCTTAGGAATATTTCTCCCTCAATGACTACCTGTCACTGACTTCTCAAGAGCCTGACCAACCAAGTCACTTGAGGAACATAACAGACTGGGTTATAGCAGTTTGTATTTACAAGTGCGCTTCTTAGATAAGCATATTACACAAGATAAAGTTCATATTATTACACTTAAAAAGATATACAATGAAACTTTTAAGTGTTTCTCTCTTTGTTGTGTTGTGGTGTTGTGTCTTCAACATCTGCTAAGATTCACACACATCCATATGCATGCTTGCGTCCACACGCTCCTTTCTCCTTTCTACTTTCTTCTCACTTTTATGCTCGCTCTCTCTTACTTCCATATTCTTCTTCTTCAAAATAAATAGGAGATGAAGAGATTTATTGAAGGATAGATCCGTTGGAGGTTAGAATAGGAATTTACATTGAACTATCCGTTGTATGAAGGTTGCTTCATGTGGAGCATTTGAGCGGTGCTTGCAGTAGAGAGTTGTTCGATAATGGGATGTGAGAAGTCTTCTATACTCTAAAAGTAGATTTGATTTTTGAACGTCCGTTACATCAAACAGTAAAGACCTTTAACTAAAAATCTTCTAGTCAGAAGCTTTTTATAAAAGTGGTTTGAAGCTTGAGTAGAGATATGAATATATCTTCATAAGGAAATCTATTTTTGATTGTACTTTCCTTGAGTGTACTACTCGTCACAATCAGAGGCTTCATATAATAGATGAAATGAAGCTTGGCAATTTATAGTTAGAGGCTTCTAATATATCTTGTTGAAGCCTGAGTAGAATTCAGAAGTTGTCTTCAACCATAGAGAGACTTCAGAGTCCTTTGAATACTGGGTTTTGAGACTTGCACACACTTGTAGTAAGAGTTGTATTAGATTTTGTCTGCATGGTTTCCATTCAGACACACTGACTTGATAATCTTGAAGCTTGACTTTCTTTAAACACATCTTTGTATTCTTCATTTGTTCATCATGTGTTTTTCCTTTATTCAATCTGCTCTTTGCACATGAGACTTTAACAAGTCTTTCAAGGATTGGATAGTCATATCTGTCTAACCATCTATCTGTGAATGATAAGCAGAACTCAAATGAAACCTAAAGTTAAGGATAAAGCCTAGGGTTCAGGAGTTGATTAAGTGAGGGAAGGTGTTAGGCACCCCTACCTCCATTGTACTAAATAGGATTCTTCTCTAATTCTAGGGTTAATATGCTTTCCTAAGGGATGTTTGTTTATGTCATCTATTAGTTGCATAATATTTATTTACAAGGAATTATTTTATTATTAATAGAAAAATGTTTAATTAAGAAAGGAGGACAAAGAAAATGTTTTTTTTATTATTATACTCAGTAGAGTGTTACAACTTTGTGCCAACATACCCTCAAGCAATATGAAGGATCGGAGTACCGTAGTTCGTCTAGAAAAATATTGTATGCTTGTTGATTTTAGTTATGAAAAGATCTCAACGTATCAGGGGTAGAGAAAAATTTGTTTGAAAAAAAGAATATCATTGCACAAGGGCACAGAAAATGACATTTGTATGTCTTTGAGTTGATTTTATATGGATTTGACTTAAAAAACACAAGGTATAAAAGATAAAAGAGTTTTTTTTGTCATTTTTTTGTAATTTTAGAACTAAATATAAAAGGAAATATTTTTAGTATTTTCTTAATAAAATAAATAAAGACAGCAAAATCATAATGAAACAAGTTATAGCCGTTTACATTCTTAAAAATAATCTGTTAACTTTTTTTTTTTTTTTTTAAAATAGCATTATAATAATAATTATAATAAATTATTGAATTTTAAATTAACTAAAGTATGCAACTTGAATAAATCTAATTAAAAGATATAATATATTAGTTATTTGTTAAATTAAAACTAACCTTTTAAAACAAAATAAATTAAAAAAACTTGGTTATGTGTAGTTTTCTAATAACATGATAATAATTTATTGAGTATGAAATAGAAAAAGGAAACTTAAATGGTATAAACAACACTAACTAAATTATATCAGCAAAAAATCATTAAAACATACAAATACAACAAATATCACAATATATGAATCATATAAAATCGAAATCCATAAGAAAACGAATATGCAAACGAATCAAACATTCAGGAAATGCAAACACAATGTTAGGAGTTATAAAAGTAATCGGAGTTACCAACCTGGAATGTCGTGATGAATTTAAGTTGTTTCCTCCTTCCTTTCTTTCCCTCTCCTTTGTACTTTTTTCCCTTTCCTTCGATGCAAGACTCCTTCTTTTGGAAATTCTGGCACATAGATATCAAATGTTAGGACACTGGGATCAAGACAACAACTACCACTTATGCAGAAAAAATAAGAGCTTGAATGTAAACAATAACACAGTCAATTGTTAACCCAGTTCAGTGCAACATCACCAACATCTGGGGGCATCCAATCCAGGAAGGAAATCCACTATAATAGTATTAGTTCAAAGCCACATCAAACACCCACATGTTTACAAGCTTCTCACCTCATCACTACCCATGCTAACTTCTAGCTAGGAACTCCTAGATATGAGACCCCTCTCACTTCTCACCAGTCACACAACAGTGACAAACTAAACAATAGAGAATACTGGAAGTCACCCTTCCAAAGGCCAAAAAATCTACTCATTGCTTAAAAGCTTAAGAATGATTACAACTCAAAACTCAGTTCAATTCAAGTACCTAAGGGGTACATGAATGGCTCACAAATGCACAAATAACACAGTCTAACTCAGATATCAAAATACATAAGAGAGGATCATAAATAACAAATAACACATTGAACAAAACTCTCTAAACCCTAAATACTCTTTCTTTCAATACACAAATTCTCTATATTTCATTAGGTTTAGAACTCCTCTTTAAATAACCTTCAGATCAGCATGAGCTTGGGCTCTTCAATTTAAATAAAATGCAAATCACAATTCATCAGCTTCAAATCTTCTGCAAGATCTTCTGCACATAAATAGGAACTGAATATAAAGTTTCCTAAAAAGGCTCCAAGACCCTTTTTAAGAATCACAAGAAAATCTGTCAAGACAGAAGTTCATAAAATATCCCTCCTTGGATTGTGACAATGTGTGAATTAAAATACTATCAAATCTCACACTTTAAATACCAAATCATCATAGCCCTAAACTTCTGGTATAACATGTCCTAGCCACATGTCCCAACATCATGCTGATCATGATGTGTGACTAACTTATCACGACATTTGTCTCAACATCTTGCTGAAAACTATTTTACCAAAATTTCTGTCAAACCAAAACCACAGAACTTACAATCTCCCCCTTTGGAAAATTTTGGCTAAAACAACCTTTGCATGGAATACTGGAGAACAAAAAAATATAACATTAATCAAATAGAACATACACAAAACACATCAGAGGCACACACAACCGAAAAAAACACACAGTAAGACCCAAAAAACTTTAAAAAAAAACTTCATCACAAAATAGCAAGAACTCCCCCTGAATTGGATTGCCATCAATTGAGCAAACAAAACTGAATACAATGTAAAAACATCTTGTCTGACATCATAGAATCAGTAGAACTCCCCCCGTCACAAAGCTCCCCCTTAAGAACACAACCACACAACTCCCAGACACATGATGAAATGATATCAGAACATATAGAATGACATCCCAGCACCACCAACAAAGACCTCCCAACAACACAAAAGAAAACATAGAAAAGTAGGGATCATCATTATTTCCATGCTCCACACCCTGAGATACCTAAGACATTCTCCCTTTTATATCACTGTTAACCCTGCCATCACTATCATCACCACCACACCCCCTTTTTAGGCATAAATTTGACACCAGCTTTCTCCTATGCCTAATATCATCCATAATCAAGACTAATTACTATAATTCTTCAAAAATGCAAATTCCCAGTTTGCCCCTTAGCCTCTCAAACTGATTTGCATCCAAAGCCTTAATAAAGATATCAACCAGTTGCTTCTTAGTGGCTACATGTTCAAGAATAACAACTTTGTCTTCAACAACCTCCCTGATAAAATGATGACGAATGGCAATATGTTTTTTCCTGCTATGTTGAACAGGATTTTTGGAGATGTTGATAGCACCCAAGTTGTCATAGTATAATGCCTTGACATCCTGCTTGATATTGTACTCCTTCAGGATCTGCTTCATCCACAGTAGCTGAGAACAACTGCTTCTTGCTGCAATATACTAAACCTCAGCAGTGGATAGGGACACACATTTTTGCTTCTTACTGAACCAAGAGATAAGGTTGTTTCCCAAGAAAAAACATCCACCAAGAGTGATTTTTCTATCATCAGCACTATATGCCCAATCCGCATCACAATATCCAACAAGCATGGCATTAGAGCCATGTGAATACAACATACCATAGTCACTTTTACCATTGACATACTTTAGAATTCTTTTTACTTGATTGGTGTGACTAATTTTGGATTCAACTTAATACCTAGCACAAACCCCAACAACAAATGTGATATCAAGTCTGCTAGCTGTCAGATACAATAGATCGCCTATCATGCTTCTGTAAAGAATTTGATCCATACTCACCCCATTTTCATCTTTGGATAGCTTCAAATGAGTAGGTACAGGAGTCCTCTTGTGACTTGCTTTCTTCATACCAAACTTCTTCATTATGTTCTAGGCATACTTACTTTGAGATACGAAGATAGAATCTTCCATCTGTTTTACTTGAAGACCAAGAAAATAAGTCAATTCTCCTACTAGACTCATCTCAAATTTAGATTGCATCTGTTTGACAAAATGTTGGTCCATCTGGTCTGACATCCCACCAAAGACAATATCATCCACATATATTTGAGCAATCATGAACTTGTCATCCATTACTTTAACAAACAAGGTCTTGTCTATTTCTCGTTTTTTGTATCCATTGCTGACCAGGAATTTTGTCAGCCTTTCATACCAAGCCCTAGGGGCTTGCTTTAGACCATAAAGAGCCTTCTTCAGTTTGTACACATGATTTGGAAAAATGGGATCAACTAACCCTTTTGGCTATTTAACATACACATTTTCTTGTAAGAACCCATTCAGGAAGGCACTTTTTACATCCATCTGAAACAGCTTGAATCTCAGCAAACATGCCACTCCTAGTAATAGTCTTATGGATTCAAGATGAGCAACTAGAGAAAAGGTCTCATCAAAATCAATACCTTTAATTTGAGTGTACCCTTGAGCCACAAGTCTGGCCTTGTTTCTGGTAACCACTCCATTTTCATCAAATTTATTCTTATAAACCCACTTTGTGCCAATGATATTTGTTCCCTCAGGTCTAGGAAGCAAATTCCAAATTTCATTCCTCTTGAACTGCTCCAATTCTTCTTGCATGGCATTAATCCAAAATTCTTGAGTTAGAGCCTCTTTCACATTTTTTGGTTCAATCATAGAAACAAAACAAGCATTAGATACTGATCGTGAAGGCAGATCAAAACCTGAAGTGGGCCAAGAGGAACGTCGATGATGCTGGGTGTGTGAGATGAGGAGGGGTGTACCTGCAAGGCACTCCGATGCTAAAGTAAGAAACGGGAGAGAGACAAGCAAGTATAAAAGTATGAGTTTCTTAGAAATATTTTGAATACCTGACCCTCTCAAATGAGAGGGGTTTTATAATGCCCCCAATGCGTGGCCAACAGTACCTATTTTCGGGGCAGAATAACCATTTCCTGAAGAATAAGTAACTGCCAAAAACTAGCTGTTGTGACGGGCAGAGATGCCTAAAACTAGCTGTTGCCACAGGCAAAGGCGTAGTTCCGGGCACAGGCGCCATGACTGTTCTCGGATGATGGAATCATACGTAACGGGAAGGAATGTCGGGGAGGAGCAAATGACCTTCAGGTTCATCTGTCCATATGTGCCCGGTAGAGAGGCAGAAAGGTAAATGGTGCCCCACACCAGTTGGACTTAGGTAATTGGGCCGTTCTGGAAGCAGAAGTGGATTGGGCCATGCCTAGCCATTGGTCCAGTCCACAATAGGAGCCCCCCAAGTCGTTGCTCCCGAGCATGGGAGTGATGACTGAAGGATAGCTCGCAGCCCCTAGGAACTCTGAATGGGTCGTCGTTCACCGACAAGATGGAATTGTCCTTGGACGCCGGGGGGTTCCTGTGCCCGCGGGATACGTATCGTTGGTCGGTCTGCCCGGCGTGCGGGGAGGCCAATGGTTGAGGTATTCTGAAGAGACGTGACTCCATGTGTGCCTCGAGCCTTGTGCAGCATTAAATGCGTCATGATGGCTAGGCTAGGGTCATGATGATGCCCCTAGCCGCGCATGCCCATACACGTGCTTTTAGGCTGCCTATAAATAGAGGGAGAAGTTGCTCATTTACATTTTTGCTTCTCTCTCCTTCCTCATTCTTCTCTCAGAGCCTCCAGTCCGTCGCCGTCGTTAACCATCGCATCCGCCGCCGCATGAAGCTCCGAGCAAGTTCTTCGGCCCTTTGCATTCTCTTCGACCACGTAAGTTACTTATTTCCAGCTTCGTTTCTAGCATTTTCGTTTCTATTTTGTTAGAACGCATGTGGCTAGGCTGAATCTAGGTAGAATCATAGTGTTTTCTGGCGGCTGTTGGTGGTAGACGATGGCTTGGCCACTCTCTGCTGCTGCTATGGTCGCAGAAGCTTTTAGGAACTGTTGGTTTAGGTCATTTTATGGCGCCGTTGCGAAGACGGCGTGAGCGTAGCCGAAGGAGTTCCAAGGTTTCCTGCGCTCTGATGAACTTCTAATGAATGTATGAGTTTTCCGGTGGAGTTTCAAACTGAAAACTGGGTAGTGGGTCGGGGAGATTTTCCCCGTGCATGCAGGAGGGGTTGCCTCCGAGCATCTCCTCACGCGATACTCTTGTATTTTTTTTTATTTAGGGCTGAGGTCGGGGACGTCATCCTTGGCCCTTTGTGTGCCCTATAACTTGACTAGCGGTGGAAGGGTGGATTTGATTTTGCAGTTGAATTCACTTTTGTCCTCTACTTTTTAGGTGAACGAGATGGCGCATGAGCCCGAGAGAGAGAGAGAGAGAGAGAGAGAGAGAGAGAGAGAGAGAGAGAGAGAGAGAGAGAGAGAGAGAGAGATTCTCATACCCCATGGCGTGATGAAAGTAGTATTCTCCATATCATCTGGGGACATCTTGATCTGATTATATCCTAAGAAACTGTCCATGAAAGAAAATACAGAGAACTACGCCATGTTGTCTACTAAGACATCAATGTGAGGTAAGGGAAAATCATCTTTCGGGCTTGCCTTATTGAGATCTCGATAATCCACACACATTCTGACCTTCCCGTCTTTCTTCAGAACCGGGACAATGTTAGAAATTCATTCAGGATATTCGGAAGAAGTGGCTAGGAACCTAACATCAAGCTGTTTCTTTACCTCTTCTCTGATTTTAAGTGCCATGTCGGGTCTAGTCTTCCTTAGCTCCTGCTTGACAGAAGGACATCCGGGCTTGAGCGGCAAATGATGTTCAACGATGTTGGTATCCAACCCAGGCATATCTTGATAGGATCAGGCAAAAATATCAACATACTCTTTCAATAACTTGACCAACTCGGAGTGTGCATGCTTTGCGAGGGATACGCCAACCTTGACTTCTCTTCTGACCTCATCGGTACCAAGATTGACAACATCCACTGGCTCTTTGTGTGGTTGAATATCTTTTTGCTCGTGCTCAAGGAACCTTTCTAGTTCAGTCGGTAATTCACAATCTTCCTCACCATCTTCTTCGGCTTGGTTAATTTGAATCCCAGAATTATAATGGATGTTTGCCATGTTGTTATCAATGCATTTATTTGTTCCATTGTTTATGAATATGTTTAGAATGATTTATTTTGAAAAGGTAAAAATAAAAGAAACTTTTGCCATTTGTTTGCGAAAAGGTAAAATAAAGAAAGAAACTAGAGCATGATTTTGAATGCAACAACTTTTATTTATTGATCACATAATATTACAAAAGTGTGAGGCCCTTTACAAACTATCCACCCGTCTCGGGCGAGGACAAGGGAACGAGAATGCAAAATACATTACATATTTGTTGGAAAAACCACAGGAATCACGGTAGATGTCCAATTGTTAAGCTTGAAGCTCGACGGGCACTTGCGCACAAAGCTTGAAATCTGATTACTAGGACCAACATCATCAATGGCTGCCACGATGTCACCCTTCTGAAAACCCGCGCTACTGAACTTGATCAAGTTGCACTGCTTCGGACCAAGTGAACTAGATTGTCAACCCAGACGGTAACCCAATCCAAATCGATTATGCTTTTCAACCACATCAATCACATGCCCGCATCCTGGCATGGCACCTTTCTCGACGGTTTCTTTAGCACTCTTAGCGGATGCTACGATCATTTGCGGTGATCTACTTTGATTAGTTGAACAGAGCCAACATCTTCGAACTCAAGACACTGCAACGGCACCTCAACTATGCCTTCTTCGGTCTCGACGTATCAGAAATATGATAACTCGCTTACAATCAGATCTTCTTCACCACAGACAATGACAATCTGATCGTCAAACATGAATTTTAATTTCTGATGCAAAGTGGACGTGACTGCACCTGCAGCGTGAATCCACGGGCGACCCAATGGGAAACTGTATGTGGGATTGATATCCATCACTTGGAAAGTAATGGTGAACAAATTTGGTCCAACCTTGATGGGTAAATCCACTTCTCCAATAACCTGCCTTCGAGAACCATCAAAGGCTCTGACAACCAAGGCGCTCGGCCTCATCTCGCTCCCCTCCACTAGTAATTGGCTCAATGTGCCCTTAGGCATCACATTGAGTGAAGAACTGATATCCACAAGAACACGAGATAATAGGGCATCCATGCAGGTTACGGATATGTGCAGTGCTTTGTTGTGAGTAGCTCTTTTAGGAGGTAATTCTGATTCATTGAAGCCAAAGTATCTGCCTGCTGTTATGTTAGCCACTAAGTCATCAAACTCGACAATGGATATATTATGCATAACGTGTGCAGTGTTCAAAACTTTCAACAAAGCTGATCTGTGCGCAGGCGAGCTCATGAGTAAGGACAAAATTGAGATCCTTGAGGGTGTCTGCCCCAGCTGATCCACAATTTTAAAGTCACTTTTCTTGATCAGCTTTAGGAACTCTTGGTCATCGATTATCTCTTTGCTTCTTGTGATATCCTCAGAGGGAATAGGTGGCACTGATACGGTAGTAGATGCCCCTTGTTGAACAACAGGGGTTGTAGATGTTTCCTGAGAGGAATAATAGTTGGAACTTATACAGGCTTTGTAATGACCTTCGGAGCAAACACTCGTCCACTACGAGTAATACCTCAAATGGCTGTAACATTCACAATCTCAGACTCAACAAACCTTATCTCTTGACCTCCCGAAAACACTGTAGACCCATATCTCCAAGGTACTTCTTTAGAATTCTGATACGGAAATGGCTTTGGTGGGCAGACGACGATAGGTTGTATCTTCTTCTTAGGAGATTCAACAGGAACCTTCCTGTAGACAATGGTGAATGGCTCGATGGTAGCAACTTCTTCAACAGGCTTAGATCTATCAAATTGAACTTCACCTCGGTTCATCAAAATTTGGACACAACCCTTCAGTCTTCGACACTGGTTGGGATTATCGTCAAAAATCTGACACTTACCATGCAGCCCTTTCAACAACCCGTGTTCATTCAATCTCTTGATAACCATAGTCATCGGGCTTTTGACCTCATCAACAACCATGATCAATCCAGCCTTTGGATTATCCTCAATCATGTTAACGCAGGTCCACCGTGGTTGGACAATGGATTATGCTGAATGTTAGGACCTTCCTCAGCAAAAGTCAAAATGTTTCGATCAATAAGTTCCTGAACCTTGGTCTTGAAAACAATACAGTCCTCTGTTGCATGTCCTATGTATCCAGAGTGATAGGCACAAGACGCGTTTGGATTATGCTTCGGGTTGAATGGAGGAATTGTGGGTGCAATCTCCTTGGGAACAATTGGCCCTTAGTGAACCATGTAAGGAAATAATTCAGTATATGGCACCGGAATCCTGTCGAAGTTCGGACGCTTGTGATTTCCTTGATTGTTGTTGTTTTGAAAGTTTTGATTCTGCTGATTTTTGTGGTTTTGCTGAGTCTGTTGTTGACGTTGCGGTTATTGCTGATTCTGTGTATTCTGAACTGGTTGTTGTGGATGATACTGGTAAGGAGGTTGTTGATATTGTGCAGCAGCAATGTAGGGGTACGAATAGTATGGCATGGGAACCATGGGTGCTTGATACTGAGGAGAAACTTGAGCTGTCACAACGTTGGTTTCACCTTCCTTTTTCTTTGGCTGACTGTTCTGAGATTTTCTATTGGCCGGCTGCTGGGAAGCAGCTCCAGGAATATTTCCAGTCTTCAACTCATTCTCAATTCTTTCACCAATGGTTACGATGTCAGCAAAGTTTGATGAAGAACTCCCCACCGTTTTCTCGTAGTAGGATCCTTGCAATGTACCCATAAAGATGTCAACCAACTCATTATCAGAGAGAGCAGGTCGCACACAAGATGCCATGTCGCGCCATCTTTGCGGATACTCTTTAAATGCTTCAGTTGAGCGCTGAGATTGGTTCTGCAACTACAATCTGGTAGGCGCCAAATTAAGATTGTATTTGTATTGCATCAAGAACGCTTCCGACAGATCTCTCCAGGTACGGATTTTGCTGCGTTCTAAGCCCATGTACCAGCCTAATGAAGCACCAGACAAACTATCTTGAAAACAATGAACTTACAATTCATCATTATCAATATAGGATGCCATCTTCTTGCAGTACGGAGTGATGTGACTACGTGGGAAACTTAAACCTTTATACTTTGGAAGCTCAGGTATCTTGAATTTATGCGGCAATACAACATTTGGAACCAAACATAAGTCCTTGGCCTCCATTCCAAATGCAGAAAACCCTTCAATAGCTCTGATACGGTCTTGCAACAACTTGTAACCGGCAGGTCTACTCTGATCAGCAGGTCTGACAAGAATCTGAGGATTTGGCAGCTGAGATGCGGCCGGAGCGTGCACTTGCGGAGTAGTAAACTGAGAAGGATATACCAATCCCTGATTAACCATCTGACCGGCATTCTGGCGCATCTAAACACCAAATGGATAATTTAGAGGAGGTACCACGGCGGCTGAAGATGCAATAGGGGAAAACATTCCAGAATGACCATTCTGAACAGCAGTTTGAACAGCTTGGGATGAAACCGGAACATGAATAGGAGGACCCCTATACACATGCTCATCTTCATCAGGAGTCAACACAGGAGTCTGACGAGTCTGACCCTAAAGATTCTCATGATCATCACTCACCACCGGAGGTGGAACCGGAGTCGACATACCCCACAGATATGTAGCAGCGCTTTTATTAGGCAGGGGCACAATAAAAGGCTGATATGGTACGAAGGCACCATTATTTGCAATCTGAGGAGTGAAATTCGGAGGCATTCCCCAAGGAAAAACAGCAGGCATTTTGTTCAATCCGGATTGAGAATTTTATGGATGAATAGCAAGATGAATCACAGGCTCAACCGGTACTTGAACCCTTGCGGGAGAAGAAACAACAGCAGGAGCAGCCATAACCACAAGAGGTACAACCACAACAAGGGTGACAATGATTGCATCAGTGGCAGTTGCAACAACCATAGCGGCATCGGAGGCATCCTTCCGAGCATGAAGGAGTTCCATAATAACATCCATGTTCTTCTGAAACTGATCCGTCCGACCTTGAAATTGAGCCAGAGTTTCCTTATAGGCAGTGTTCTCAGCTTCGAAGTTAGCCATGATCTTGGGTTTGCTTGAGCGAGTAAAATACCGATGTTGAGTCTCCGTCTTGTTACAAGGCAGAGATGGATGAAGGGAAGTGTATATGTGTGCAAATGAAGGGAAGTGCATATGTGTGCAAATGAATGTATGTAATGCATGCAAAAATAAAGTTTTAAATTCCAGGAATTCTTAAATTAATCTTTGTTAACAAAAGTCATAAAGCATATAAGTAAAGGTACAAAGATAAAACTGGCAAGAAACTGCATTCATTAAACAGAGGAAAGAAATACAAGACGAGTACAAATCAAATATCTGGCCTTTGGTCAAGATCACCCAACAAACAGACAAGAAATAATAAACAGCCCAAGGAGTCTTGTGCGGCAATACATCGACATATGCATCCCTCAACAACCCAGGCAAGTCCTCGGGTGCATGCTCAATAAATCTGGCTAGACGGCCGTGCCTCTCACTCCAATACTTCGCATCCTTCATGAGGTTGCGCAGAAAGAATGGTTAGGTCCCTGAAGTAAATCCTGAAGAAAGGCTTCTTTCTGATCCAAGAGGTTTTGCAAATGACTGCCCTGATGCTCCCAATGAGTACTCTTTGTGTTGAGCTAACTAATCTGCTCTCGGCTCTGATGTGGTTGATCTTGCAGCTTCTGAATCTCACCGAAGGCTTGGTCGAGCTTATCTTGACACTGAGAAAATTCCTTTGCCAATTTGTTAGCACGGTCTTGCTCACTTTGCAGCTTTGTCTTGTACTCTGACAACTACCCTTGAAGCTCTTCAAGTTGTTTCTTGTAACTAAATTAACCCTTGTAGGCTTGATACTGAGTATCGGTGAGTTGTCGCTTCTTTGAAGTAAGTCCCTCATAGGTATTCTTTAAAGCATCACCCACTTTCCTTCGCTTGTTCTGTTCGACCTCTACCTCTTTGAGCATGCGCTCGCGCTTCTGATGGAGATCAATCTGTAGGCTTTCCTTCTCGGATGTGACTTTATCAAGGTTGAGACGAAGATCTGTATTCTCCTTCTTCAACATCTCAATAGTCCGCTTGACTTGGTCGGCTTCAGATGGAGGAACAATGGCAAGTTCAGGAAGCTTGGCATTCATGGAAGGCTCAGAAGAAAATGGCAACAAGATCTCTTTGACGCGTTCTTTGACCCAAAGTGTGTAAGCTTACTTGGTTATGCAATTCTTCTTACCCAAATCGGCTCTTCCTTCAAAGTGAATCTGAGAACAAAGGTATGAAGTGGCTTGGTTTCCTACAAAAACCCATATCCCCCTCACAGGTGTGATCTAGACACAACAAGGTGGTACCTAGAAAGGTCGCCCAAACCATAGGGCTCACAATGAAAACCCCCCGCCGTAGCGAATTCTCGCAGGACGGAAGTATTCTCAAGCGAATCTCGATCTAGGATGTGGCTCTCGTGGTAACCCAGCGCGCAAAACGCAGGCCTCACGACTATCCACATTCTAGCCTATGTGTAAGCTAAGCCCGGTGTTAGGACGTTTCTCTCCAATAATATCTACCCATCCCAACAACAGCAGAATATATAGCAGATATCCAGAATATGCAGCATATGAATATTCAATGCAGTAAAGAAAAGCAGTAAATAAACATAAAGCTAATAAAGCAAGTAAAATAAAGTGAATAGAGCACAGAAGATAAACACCCAAGCAAGCAAGAAAAAGTAAGCAAAACTAGGCGAGACCCCAACTTGCAAGCGCAAGGACTCCACAACAGAGTCGCCAGCTGAAGCTAGCGGGATTATACCTGAGTGAACCACACACTCAAAGATACAACAGAGTAGCCACCGAACTTTATTTAGTCCCAAAGGACAGGGAAAATATCGATAAAACCCAAAGGGAAGAGAAACGGGTCATGGGGTCGGTTATGCGAAAGGAAGGTACTAGCACCTTACGCATCCGTCGTACTTGATGGGAACCATTTCGCTTGCTTCTAGGCTTGGATGGGTTATCTATCTAAAGGCTTCTAACTAAAAGAAAAGGAGAGAGGAAAAGGAAGGAAGTGCTCGCGGAGGATTAGGGACCTCGTGCCTACGTGTAATTATAGGGCAATGAGGAAATCAGAGCGCCGTAGTTCAAAGGAACCAGGAAAAGGAAAGGGGAATGGAAGAAGGTGGAGGGTGCTCGCCAATATCATCACGATCTCGTGCCTACGTATCTTACATTCGAATGAATGCAGAAACAAAGCTTCTATAGTTCGGGGAACTAAGATGGAAAGGGAAAAAAGAAAGTGGTGTCAAAACCAAGAGCAAAAGAATGAGCAAAATCACTGGGGAGGCAAAAGAATTGGTGACAAGACCAAGAAATAAGTGTAACAGGAAAGATAGCAACTGTGCTGAGGATAAAGTGCGACAATGGTGTCGAAACCAAGAAAATAAAGGAGCAGAAAAATAAAAGAGACTCCACTGGGGAACAAACAAGGAGATGGAGTCAAAACCAAGAGAAAAAGAAGAAGGGGAACTCAGTTGGGATTCCAAAGAAGTGGTGTCAGAACCAAAAGAGAAGCAAAAGTAAAACAGAGACTCCACTGGAGAGGTAAGAAAACAGAGAGTTGTGTTGGGGACCAGAGAGTTAGCGACCCTGCGGGGGATAAAAAACAAGAGAATAAGGGTCCGGTATTTTAACTGACTGGCAGTGGTTAACCGAAGAAAATGGGATAAAGACTCTAGTGGGGAACGAGGATTTGGTGTCAACAGACAGGCTATGATGAACAAAAATGAGAGAGTACTGAACTAAGAAAAGGTGTTTGACTATGAAAGGATTTCGGTATATTAACTAATAAATAGTGGTTAACCAAGGAAAATAAAAGATTGCAACTCTGAGGGGAGAGAAGTATTGGTTTTAACAAGCAAACTGTGATCAACCAGAAGAATGTGTATAGAACCAAGCGAAGGCTGTGACCCAAAGAGGATGTCGGTATCGTCTGAACAAACTGTACTTGACCAACGAAAGGGCATTGAACCAAAAGAGGTTGCTAACCACTGAGGATTCGGTGTTAATAGAGAAACTGTGATTAACCGAAAAGAATCGAGTGATTAACCAAGAGAAGGTGATTAACTCGGAAGGGACTCAGTGTGTTAACAAGAAGGATATGGTTAACTGAGAAAAGGTGCAAATTGGTGTTTTAACTGATAGGCAGTGATTAACCAAACAAAGGGAGAAGAACCAAGAGAAGGTTGCGAACTCCGTAAGGGTTTCGGTGTTTAACAGAGAGACTGTGTTTAACCGAAGAAGGAATTGAGACTCTTTTGAGGAATCAATATGCAACGATTGACCATAATAAAAGGATATTGAGGCAGGAGATGATCTTTAACCAAGAGGATGGTGATTGATCAAAAGATTGATCGAATGATGCAAGAGTGATCAAGGATCGACTCGATTGAGGAAAGAGATACGCTACCGCATGGGGATAGAGGTGACTAAGCCAGGCACAGGGTTATTCGTCCCCTACCTGAAGTAGTCAGAATGAGAGTAGGAATTCTCCATTCTCATTCCTTCTCTAACACACAGGGTGTAACGCAGAGATTGAAACAGACAGCGTAATAGCTCCAAGTTGTACAGTGCTCCAGAGACGTGCGAAACTCCGACTCAGAGATGAAGAGAGAGAAAGAAAGCTCTAAAGGAAGCCTAAAGAGAAGCGCAAAAGGGGAGATCAAATAATCTAAACGGAGTTTCAATTAATTAATCAAAGGGGAGAACATGCTAACAATTTTCCAAATGAATGAAAAATTATTAAAGCACAAAGGGTGGGGTAACACCTCAAAATTTGCCTTCTTTGTTTTTAACCTTAACCGGCTTATGTTTCATTTCATTCTTGCATTTTCATAATGGGATCAAGGTATCTTTGTTAGCCCTCAAGAGGAGGATGTGTCTCAAGGCCAAAGCAAGAGAGTGTACTCAATCTTGTGGTGTTCATGTTCATCAAAGTCTCGTACCAAGGTTGCACAATCATCAGAGGCATCAGTCATTTATTTTATCGGCAAATGGGTTAATCATTTCAGAATCAAGGTCATAAAGTAGGTTCAATTTGATCTTGTTCTAGACAGGTTTTATATCATGTTTCAGGCATCATTCAAGGGTATTATCAGTGGCTAAGGATAAGATATGAAGCAGGACTCAAAACAACTTGCAATGAAGCAATTTTCACCATTTTGCCTTGGTCCAATCGATTTGCATAAGTGTGCAATCAATTGCACCCCTTCAGTTTTCACATTTTGGCTTTTGCAAGGGTGTGCAATCGATATGCATTGCTGTGCAATCGATTGCACTATGACGGATTTGCCTAAAACCTTCATTTTTCAGCACTATGTCAATTTCCAATGCACCACATTCACTTGGGATCAATGCTATATCAGTAGAAGGATCTAGAGAGCTGCAAAATTTGATTTCATTTCCATCCAATTTCCACTCTAATTCCACATTCCCTTTCAAAGTTATTTTTCACTTCCAATTCCACTCACTCCAAGCCTCACTTTCATTCCAAACCTAAGTCATATTTAAACCAATTTGATCCAAACTACACACAATTACACTTCATTTTTCTGATTTTTCTACACTTCTCATTCAGAATTCTCTCTCACTTTTTCATTCTCCATTTCCATCTTCAACTTTTCACCAAAGCTCCACATTCATAGATTCACAAATTTTTCATTGGAATTTGTGAATTCTTGAGCTAAACCTCCATCACATCCTCATTCTTGGTTCAATTATGCAGTAGCGACTTATTTGGATCTAGATTCAAGATTTTGGAATCACTTCTTGGAGAGCTTTTTCTCATTTGTGGATTATTGCTTGGATTTTCCAGTGTTCTTGATAGAGCTTCATAGATCTCTGGATTTCTTGCTTGGATTCATCAATTTTTGTTTGCAACAATCACCAAAGCAAATCTCAGCTTTGTAGGTTGGTTTTTCTTAGATCTATGCTTGATTTAGCTTAATTTTGACTTATACAATGTAGATATAAGGTTTTCAATGTGTTTTGATCCATTTGCTTGATTTGATTCATGATCTTGTTGTTTGATTGATGAAATATGTGCTAGATTACTGATATTTGATGTGGATTTTCGTGTATGTTTGATTACATGATCATTTGGATGTTTGGATAAGTGATTGGTGCTGGAAAAGTGATTATGAGAAGTGATTTTTGCATGTCTTATACTGTGCAGTCGATTGCATCTGTGTTTTTCACTAAGAATTGCTTTCTGTAACTGTTCAATCGATTTGCACCTTGCTGCAATCGATTTACACCTGTAAGTTTTGTGTTTTTGGCTTGTTTGGAAGCATGTATTGATACCTATTCCACCCCTAACCTTCATGGCTTTGTGTGATGCATATTTGTCGAATTTTCTAGGGTTGTTTAACCTCTAGTTGCTGGAGGTATGTGAATGATTGTCCGATTGTTGATTTGTTTGCATTCTTGAAGCATGTTCTTGAGGCATATTGGTTCATTTGTGTATAATGCTTGTATTACTCGAGTGAACTCATCCATTCTTTTGAGACATGTTTACTTGCTGTTTGCACTTCAATGTACTTGCATCTTTCAATTTTATTGGCCTCTTAACATGTTCTTTGTGAATTCATAAATGCATCTTTGTTTATGTGAATGTTAGAGACTATGTGCTAGGGTTTTGTGATGCATTGTATGCAATCCTATTTGGTACTTGTTGAGACACTTTGAGATCATTTTGTATGGACATTATAGGTCCTCATTCTCACATTATAGGTCATTTCTTATTCATCTTGAATTGACTTATGTGCACTTGTTTAAACTTAAAATGTTTTGTGAACTTGTGCTTATCTCCTTACATGACTTGGATGACTTGATTTCACCAATACTTGCATGAACTTAAACATCCATTTAATCATGATTTTACTTCTGTTTGTGATCATTTCTAATCATATAGCATGTCTTCTAACATCATCTTGCATGTCTCCTAATTTCATGAACACATTCGGATACTTGTTGAACTCATTTGCACATGTTTGCTTCTAATCTTCAATGTGCTTTAACATGACTATTGTGGTGAGAATCGGATAACAAGCTATTAATTAACTTGCATCATACTTCTTTGAATTCACCACCGACTTTGATTTATCCAAAGGAAAGGTTCAAGATCGAGAAAAAACCTAAAGGGGGGAGATCTAAGGTTCGGGGGCTGGTTACGCCTAGGGAAGGTATTAGTATCCTAAACATTCGTAGTACTCTACGGGAACCTCTTGTTAATGTTTGCGTTATGTCTCACTCACTTGCTAAGGGTGTTATGCTAAAGGTTGAAACCCTAGGGGTTAGTATCTAAGTATACTCGACAAGGTATCGCACCTTGCACCTACGTATCCTGACGGGAGTGGAATCAGAGTATCCGTAGTTCACCGAGCTAAGGGTGAATGAGGAACCATTAACTATGGCCAAAGTTCCAAGGGGAAATGAGTACGAGCTCATTTTAGAGTTCACGATAACTCTTTAAATCTAAGTTATAGGGGGAATGTGAGTTCTCATGATGGTGAGAATCATATAGAGTTCAAAAACTCTAACCTATTACTAAGTTATGATTTCATGGCTCTCATGAGGCCAAGAAAAGGGATAAGCTATTATGAGGTTAAGGTAGGGTGGTTTAATGACTCAAGAGTCAATTTAGGAGGACTTTCCTTTGGAATTGGGGGGGGGGGGGGGGAAGATAACAGTTTTAAAATACTATGAAATAAAGAATTATATGAATTTAACATAATGATGTAAAAAGACATGAACAAGACATTAAGATGAAACAAAGTTATAATATCATGTAAGGTTAGAATTACACATATTAGATCATGCTCAAACAAGGTAAACAAAAATAACATCATGAGATGAATAAAAAGAAATGCAATAAAACTTTAAGAGAAATTCCAATTTCCACATGAATAAAAACAAATAAGATTAACATTTTCAACCATTTCTTTTTATATTCAACAAGTGGATCCAATTAGAAACAAATAGCAAAAAGAATGGAAGAAAAAGGATGAAAAACAAACAAGTTATGAAGGTTTGAAATTAAAGCATATATTTAAAAATAAATAAGACAAACAAGTAGTAGAAAAGAAGGAAAGGGTATTCCTAGGGATTGAACCCAGTACCCTACGTGTACAGCCCAAAACCAATGCCAACCGTACCATGTGTGCGCCTTAACAAACAATGGTAACACATGTATATATGTAAAGTGAAGCGAAATTGAAAAATAAAATAAAAGGACTGGGGCGAGGGGGATTCGAACCCTAATCCTAAGGGTCAGATAGGCGCGTGTTAGTGTGTGCTTGCCACTGGGGTGGCTGTTACATTCAGTAATAAGCATAACCTTAATAAATATATAAACCTTGCGCGTGTATATGAAAAAAATGAACAAAGGCAAACCAAACCATACCACAATCTGCTCACAATCAATGCCATGCCAATCATCAATCAACCATCGTCGATTAGAAAAGAACAGAAGCATATGATTACAACCTTAACATATGAATTGCTAAATAGATTAAACACCAAGCAATGTTTTTTTACCATACGAACTAAACATCCACAAAGTAAAGGAAAACTTGAATACATAGTGCAACAGATTCAAACGTAGGCACAGCAGCAAAATTTAGCAAACACATAACACATTAGAATGGAATCTATGACAAGACTCGACTTGGATGTAACTACTAAACAAATCATGTAGGCTAGGGATCCAAAACAGCATGGTATTAGGTTGGTAAAGTCATACACAAGCAGTCAATAGATTGGAGATTAAAACCCTACGGATGGGTTTATATGGGTTGAGCATACATGTGAATTGATAAATGTCATGTTAGACCAATCAACTGAAAAGGACATCACACAGTTCTTATAAGATAAACTTGATAAGGCAGGTTATATTGACAGTAAAACACATAACATGGTGATTTGTAAATTCTATTGGTTTGTGGAAAAGTGTGTGAATTTGTCAATATATCGAAGTGATTTTGCAGGTAATGTTCAATGTATGACCAATATTAGCAGATTGCAACCAAGTCATCATAAGTCAAGCCAAATACATAAACTTAACAAGTCCATAAACCAAATACATCAGTTTTAAACATTTGACTTAGAACAAAAATCGTGACCCAGCAGGTACAAGGCAGTTTGATACAGACACATATGTTGGACCAGGTTTAAAGCAGTTTGATACATACATCCAGCATATTCACAAATTGGAAACATACTAAATAACAATTTAATGTCAGTGCATATATCACAAAACTCAACATGGCCTGATTACAGTTTAGCATACAAAGACATGATGGTAGTTCATACAACTTAATTACACATTAAGGCAAGATCAATTGGCACATAAATTAAACACAAAGTCTAGCAATGTCCCTGTCAAAGAGATGTTTTGGAAAGTTTACATTCAGTCCTAATAACATGATGATTGAAAACAAGATTCATGGCATTTTAGAAGCACCACGCTGTCATAAAACAAGGGTTCAAACAGAATTGTATACATATATGGGCAGTGACATCCCAAATCAAATAATAGCTAAGCATGAATATCAGATACAAGTATGATCAGTCATGTCTCCAATGATAAACACTCAACAAAAACAACATCCTGATGATCAAGGGCCATATAAGCTAAACACATATACTCTAGGCAAAACAGGACATATTACAAGGCAACATAGCAATCCAATTCATTCAAGTGATACCATTCAAAATAGACAGTGGCATATGACATGGTAAAATCCAACTTGGGCAATAATCATGAAGAGACATACATAACACACATATGGACCAGGTCCAAGGCAGGCTGGTACATATTATAAGCACAAAATGTATCAAACATTCATAACTTAGAAGCATGTCAAAAGACAATTCAAGGCTAGCATACATATCTTGAACACAAAGCTTGACATGGAGAACAAAGGCATGATGTCACAAAACAGAACCTTCTGAAATTAACAGTTTCACCAAAATAGTTTTAGCATGCACAGTGAAATATCCTGATATGACAGGTCATGGAGTATTGAGAGGCACATGATTAAATAGGAACAACTCAATGCAAATTGACAGCAACAAAATTCTCATCCTAAGTTTAACATTCATGAACATGAACCTTACACATACATTAAACCAATATCATACCAATGAGCTTCAACACAAGAAGTCAAAGGCATAAAGTAACTATTTGCATATCTTAGCACACCAAACTCAGACACATGAGTCAAAAACAATTTCTATGATTCAAGACACAATTCAACAAGCATTAACCTTAGACAATTCTTTGGATACAAAGCATAGCAATAAGTTTAAGCACACAAACTGATTATTCATTAGTGATGACAGAAAAAGAATACAAATGACATTTAATGCAAGCAACTTTTAAACAAGCATTGATAGATAGGTTTACTAATCATAAAATACATCAGAAACAAGTATGGAACTAAGATTCAAGAATCTCTCATCTCAAAATAACATCCAAGCACCAAGACATACATAAGTGGGTTAACAATTCCATCCATCTAAACTTGACAGTACAACACCAAAGTGAAATCTTAAAGCCAATCAATGAACAAAACCAAAGCATTATCATCATGGTGATATCTCAAGCATAATAACTCGAAACAAAAAGCAACATACATGTCCATCTCAACATATCAGCAAAGCAAACAAAATCATTCTACTTCATGATATCAAGCCATGTGCAAACAGTCAATCAGATTCAAATACACCTTAGCAAGTTACATATGTATGAAAAATAACATGAAGCACATACAACAGTTATGATTGAGACATGATATAATGATATCAGTTGAGCATGAACATTGAAAGGAAAAGAATAGTTACAAAGTGGAGTAATGTCCACTGCACCTTCAAGTGTGCTAAATGCTCTCCTTCTGAACTAGCAACATAATTCCAAGGCAACCTTTCTCCTTTCTTGCTCGTGAAACTTAGAACTCAGAGATTATTTGAGTATTTTGTGAAAATTGTTGGTGAGTTTAAGTGTTGAGGTGAGCTCCTTTTATAGGCTGAGTAGATGGGCTTTGGTTCTTTGAATCCAATGAACAAACACATGGTATGCTGAGTAGAAAAATAGTGTTTGCAACGTCTCCTTTCAAATTCAAATTTGGTCAACTTCTTGGAGACAAACGCGCTTCCCCTGCTGTACAAAAGCCTCAGAGGTGCAGGGTAAATTTCATGACTTCGTGCATTGCTTAAAACTCCTTCTCTGTTGTCATAAGAGTGGGTATCAAATTAGGCAATGGTTGGGATTGCGCAAGGGTATCTGCAGGCGAAAGCAGTCCGTATGCTGAAACGAGTAACTCTTCAGAACAACTTTTAATGAATCAAGGCAATGAAAGCTCAAACGGGAAGTGATTTGGAGATTTTCAAAAGTTAATTAACGCGCCAAGAATTGGGTTATAGAAATGGTTTGGGATGAACCGGTTATGAATCCTCTTGAATTTTCTTCTTCTCTTCTGAAACTCGAAAACACGACAAAGGAGAAGAAATATTTTTGGTTGTTTTACTTCTTTCCAAGCCACGCGGCGTCTCCTCATTGGCTGAAAGGATAGAGTTGAAAAGTCAAAGCCATCTTGCATGTTTCTTATTGGTCCTCAGCCAATGAGCTTTATTTCAATTATAATTTGTAACATGATTTACAACGTGATGGGCCTATGGTGATGGGCTTATGAGCAAATGTTTTTAGGATTAGTTTTCTCTTATTTTTTTGTTACAAAAAGAAATGGTTTAGAAAAGAAAACAAATAATAGGTGAAATTTTGGTAAGTGAAATGGTTATGGTTTAGGAAAATGGATTTTGACAAAATATAGATGAAATTGGATAAAAATTAAGAATGACAATTGAGGGTGAATAAAGTGGATAGAAAAATTGTTATGGAGAGGGTTATGAGATATCTTTTTGAACATGAGAAACTTGCTTGATTCAATGCTTCATCTAAAATCTTGATTGATCAACTCTTGAATCTTCTTGAGATAAAACCTGATTCACAAACAAAACCTGGCAAAAGGGTTAGCTATGCAACATGTTTGACCTAATATGACATGCAAAAGATCAATGGATCTAAGGGTAAAATTTGGGGTACAACAATGACACTTGTGTGAACTTTGTGCATACATTCTTGACTTCTAAATGTCATCTCCAATGCCATATGCTACTGACTTGCATTCATATTACATGTTTGTTCATCCTACATCTTCATTTCTTGCTTGCATTACAAGTATTCTTCATTGTTGGAACTTGAATGATGTTTGCTCCCACTTCTTACTACTTGATCAATGGTTGCATTTATGATTTACATGATATCTTAATGACATTCCATCACATTCTTAAATGTAATTCACTTCTGACTTTTATGTTTACATATGAATTTATTCATGTTTATGAACCATTTGTTTACATCTTGCATAGTTAATACACATCTTGCATTTGTGTTGTCTTTTGCTGCATAGTTTGACATTGTTTGCTTTCACTTGGCAAGTTAACCTTAGTAGGATCCCTTGGCCTATACCTACTGACCTTAGAGGGCTTCTTAACCCTTAGGATTCTTTCATTTTGGTTTAAGCTTTGTTTGCTTCTTAAGTTGTCTTCTTAAGACAACTAGCATTGTTTGGTTTACTTTCTAGCACTTATATTCATTTCTTGTGATTATTTTGCTAACCTTTTGTGTAGGGGCAGAGGTAAGACATATGAACATGTGGATGGTTATCCATGTTCATCTCTTCTTTCATCTCTCATTTATTTCATTACTCTTTCTCTTATGTGAATAGCATGATATAATGCTTTGTGTACAACTTTCTCACACCCTTTGGGATCCTAGCACATCCTAAATTTTTGATTAAGGTGAGGTAGGATAAACATTGGGTAGTGCTATCCCTCTCTTCTCTTTAGACTTAGGTTCTTAAACCTTGTCCTTAGGGCCACCTTTGCATGATAACATTAGGAACATTTAGATTCCCTTAGTGTTTTCTTTTCCCTTGAGTCTTCTCTTCTCATCTCATAGCATTTCAAAAACACTAAATAAAGGTTAACGTGTATTGCGCATGAGCCTTATACGTGGGAAATTAATAATGGGGGGTCTCCCTTCATTCTTCTAGGGTACTTAGTGTACGTCCTGTTGGGGATGATACGCGATGTATTCGTTCCCATGTTGTCGACTTGGGTGCAATGCAAGTTGCAAACTAACTTCAATCCACATCTGTCTAAAAAACATAAAACAAACTCAAACCTTTTTCATCCTTCGGGATTGTTAAGTTTCAAACCTCATTTTCAGAAAAGGGCACGTTATTTTCCGTTTAGTCGCAAACAGGCATCGACCCTAACTGCCGGACGCGAACTTAACGTCGCTCATAAAAAACACCGACCTCGTTAGGTCGAACTACGACTGCTCTGATTTCCTCCTTCTGGTTAGATTGAGGATACATAGGCACAAGACGGCGATGTCTTGGCGAGAAACCTCCCCTCTTAGTTCGTGTCTGAACTGTAACACCCTTATACCCCACATACAATTTTAGAGAAATAAATCATGTTATCAGAGTATAATTCACAACCAAGGGTGTACATAATCAAAGCATCATACAATTCTCATAGTCCTGTCCCGTAAAACGGGTTACTCAAAAACATCATCAAAAGAAATCATAATCTTGCAGCGGGATCAACTTGTCATTGTAAACTCAATTAAAACTTCATGAGAAATTTATCCAATCTAGAACAGCATCATCAGTATACAATTCCAAAATAAATCAAAAGAACACGAATGTTCGCAATTCATCCCAACCCGATGTTACATGACACAGAGCAGGACACCTCTAAAATTAATGACATAAACGAGACACTCCAAGCTACCTCCTTCGTCACCTCGAAGCTACTCTTGGTTATCTGCAAGTTACCCACATAAGAGGCAACATTTCCAAGCAGGCAGGGTGAGAAAACATAATTCAATATAGTAATACAAGACATGGAAATCAAATAAATTAAGCAGCAACAACAACAGATCATCACTCACATTCATTCACATCATTATCAACTTAGAATTCATAATACGATTCATCATAATTACTCCATAATAAATGCAATGTCAACTTCAATGAAAATGCACATATGCAATGCGGTACCGACTTTCCTCCATGCGATGGGCACTGGCCATCAACCCTCCACAATGGGAGCACACCATAACAACATATCACTCCAATCCGCACGATGGGATTGAAGCTACCAATAGGCCGGAGCCCCATCATAAAAATATGCCATGAAATGCAATGATGCTAACCTCCTCATTTCATTCAATTATCGACATGTGCATCATTCACTTCATCTCAACAACATTCATCATAAAATCATAGTTCATCAATTACATATCATCAATACTTCGACCCTAAAGAAACAACACGAGAAAACAGCGAGAGACTGCAAGGAAATAGCAAAATATGAGACAACCAGTAGTCTGACACGGCCACCGTGTCCTGTGACACTGCCCGTGTCAGAAGAACTGGGACACGATTCCAAATCATCAAAAAAATAGCAAGTCAGCAGCCTGACACGGCCACCGTGTCCTGTGACACGGCCCGTGTCAGAACCCCTGGGACCAATTTCCAAAAAAACAATTTTTCTCCTTCACGACCAGCAAGCTGACACGACCACCGTGTCCTGTGACACGACCCGTGTCAGAACCCCTGCAACACACAAATTTTATTTTTATCAACCAGTAGGCTGACACGGTGCCCGTGTTGTGTGACACGGCCCGTGTCAGAGCGCGACAAAACCCACTTTTTCCAAAAATCCAATTTTTCTGAAATTTTGATTCTCATAACCCCCAAAACCAATGTTCTACACGAAAATTGACCAAAATACTCATAAGACACACATATATCAACACATACTAGTGACATTCATCATAATCTCATCATGTTCATACATTTCACATTCAAAACCATCAAAATCAAACACAAATTCACACAATCCTAATCTATTCAATCTCCAATTTCGTAAACTACCAAGAATTAGGAATTCTCCCCATACCTTAGAATAATCCGAAGCCTTTCCTTCCTTCTTCAAGATTCTTAGAGAATTCCTCAGCCCCTTAGGTTTCCTCTTCCTCTTCTCTGCTTCAGTTTTCCTTCACCCAAAACACGATCAGTTAGAATGATCGTTCCCTTTTCTCTTTTAGTCATATATCCCAGTTTATGAACTTCCCATCCTATCCTCACTTATCTCCAATAAGACCACCTTGCCCTTCCTCATTGTATTTTAAATTTTAATAATAACAATAATAACATAAATAATACATGATTATTCTTTTTATTAAAATTACTCAAAAATGCATCTTTTAATCCATAATTCTCCAAAATCATTACAAACCCCCCTTAATTCCTTCTAAATTAATTAAATAAATGATTAAATAAATAATTTAGATTTTTCGGGTCGTTACAACTCTCCCCTACTTTAAGAATTTTCGTCCTCGAAAATTACCTGAAGTAAACAGAGTCGGATACGACTCCTTCATCTGATCTTCACGCTCCCAAGTCCAACTATCACCAGCTGGTCCACCCCACAATACTTTCACTAAAGCAATCTCTTTACCTCGGAGTTGCTTCAATTCTCGACCATCAATCCTCACAGGCAAAGCTTCTATTGTCAGGTTATCTCTTACCTGAATGTCATCCATCTGAATTACATGTGACAGATCCTGAATATACTTCCTCAACTGCGACATATGAAACACATCATGCAAATTTGCAAGTGACGGCGGTAAAGCCACCCGATAGGCAACTTCTCCTATTCTCTGCATGATACGGACCAACAAAGCGCTGAGTGAGCTTTCTAGACTTCAAAGCTCGTCCCACACCAGTCATCGGAGTGACTCTTAAGAACACGTGGTGTCCTTCTTGGAATTCAAGTGCTTTTCTCCTCTTATCATGGTAACTCTTCTGACGACTCTGCGACGTCTTCATTTTATCCTGAATCATTTTAATCTTCTCCGTTGTTTCTTGAACAATTTTAGGTCCAAGTACAGAACTCTCTCCCGACTCATACCAACACAATGGAGTTCGACAACGTCTACCATACAACGCCTCATAAGGAGCCATCCCAATACTAGCATGAAAACTATTGTTATATGTAAACTCGATCAACGGCAAGTGACTATCCCAAGATCCTCCTTGATCTAGTACACAAGCTCTCAACAAATCTTCTAAAGATTGGATTGTTCTTTCCGACTGACCATCCGTCTGCGGGTGATAAGCAGAACTCATCCTCAACTTAGTACCCAAAGCATCCTGTAGACTTTTCCAAAACCTTGACGTAAACCGCGGATCTCTATCCGATATAATACTCGAAGGTGTTCCATGCAACCTCACGATTTCATCAATATAAATCTCAGCTAGCTTCTGCATAGAGTAATTAATTCTCATAGGTAAGAAATGCGCCGACTTAGTTAACCTATCCACAATCACCCATATCGAGTCATTACCTCTTGTAGTCTTTGGTAACCCAGTCACAAAATCCATGGAGATGCGATCCCACTTCCATTCAGGATCATTCAACGGCTGCATTATACCTGAAGGCTTCTGATGTTCAATTTTGGACTTCTGGCAAGTCAAACATGCATACACAAATTCAGCAATATCTCTTTTCATACCTGGCCACCAAAACAATCTACGAAGGTCTTGATACATCTTCATAGCACCAGGATGGATGCTCAATCGACTTCTATGCCCTTCTTCCAAAATACTCTTTTTGATTCTAGAAATATCCGGGACGCACACTCTATCTCGAAATCTCAAAACTCCATCTTCATTAATTCGGAATTCACCGCCATTACCTTGATCAATTTTCATTATTTGGTCAACTAATTTCAAATCAGATTTCTGACCTCCCCGAATTTCCTCCAAAATTCCACTAGTCAGCTTTAGCATGCCCAATTTCACACTATCAGCGGTCGTCTCACACAACAAACTCATGTCTCTGAATTGCTCAATCATTTCAGGTTCTCTCACCATAAGCATCGAAATATGCAACGACTTTCTACTCAAAGCATCAGCCACTACGTTTGCTTTACCTGGGTGATAATTCAAATCGAACTCAAAATCCTTTAACAGTTCTAGCCACCTTCTCTGCCTCATGTTTAACTCTTTCTGATCGAACAAGTATTTCAAACTTTTATGATCACTGAATACCTCAAATTTCGAACCAAAAAGATAATGCCTCCAGATCTTCAGTACAAATACTACAGCAGCCAACTCTAAGTCGTGCGTAGGGTAATTCCTCTCGTGGACTCTTAACTGTCTAGAAGCATAAGCGACCACTTTACCATTTTGCATTAAAACTCCACCAAGGCCCATCTTTGAAGCATCACAATAAACCACAAAGGACTCATTCGGGTCTGGCAAAACTAACACCGGAGCAGTCGTCAACTTTTTCTTTAGTTCTACAAAACTCTCTTCACAAGCGACATCCCATACATACGCTTGCCCTTTTCGAGTCAATTGCGTCAAAGGCAAAGCCAACTTAGAAAAACCTTCAATGAACTTACGATAATAACCAGCCAATCCAAGAAAACTACGAATTTCTGTAGCAGACTTCGGAGTCTCCCACTGCAAGACCGCATCAATCTTCGAGGGATCCACAGAAATTCCACCACTTGAAATCACATGGCCTAGGAAACTCACCTCCTTCAACCAGAATTCGCACTTCGATAACTTAGCATACAATTTCTTTTCCCTCAACACTTGTAACACAATCTTCAAATGTTCTGCATGTTCTTCTGCTGATTTGGAATATATCAAGATATCGTCTATGAAAACCACTACAAATTTATCAAGATATTCATGAAAGATTCTGTTCATATACTCCATGAACACACCAGGCGCGTTAGAAACTCCAAATGGCATCACCGTATATTCATAATGACCATACCTCGTTCTGAAAGCTGTTTTCGGAATATCGTCAGCTTTAACTCTAATCTAATGATAACCGGACCTCAGATCAATCTTACTGAACACACAAGCACCGACGAGTTGATCCATTAAATCGTCGATTCTCGGAAGCGGATATTTATTCTTGATGGTTATCTTATTCAACTGCCGATAATCGACACACAATCTCGTACTACCGTCTTTCTTCTTAACGAGCAACACCGGAGCACCCCACGGAGAGACACTAGGTCGAATAAACTTCTTTTCTAACAATTCTTCTAGTTGTTTCTTCAGCTCATTCAATTCCGAAGCAGACATCCGATAAGGAGCCATCGAAACTGGACTCGTACCTGGTATTAAGTCTACAGCAAACTCAACTTCACGTTCCAGAGGTAAATCACTTATATCCTCAGGAAATACATCTGGAAACTCACAAACCACGGGCAACTCAGTACTGACGGCCACACCATCCACTGGCAACGATGCAAACACTGCGAACATCAACGCTTCATCTAATAAAAGTCCATCCACTTGTTTAGCAGATAAGAACATTAGTTCACCATCCTCACCTAACTCTGGAAACTTCACAGTCTTGTTATAGCAATTAATGTGAACGTAGTTGAACTCCAACCAGTTCATACCAAGGATGACATCGATTTGGTGCAAAGGTAAGCACACCAAATCCATCACAAAATCCTTCTCAAAGATGGTCAAAGGACACTTCAAACAAACAAGCATAGTAGTCACCGAACCATTAGCCGGGGTCTCTATTATCATACTACCATTCATGTTAGACAAATTCAAACCCAATCTAGTAGCACACTCGAGAGAGATAAATGAATGCGTAGCTCCAGTATCAATAATAGCAACCAACTCAACATTGTTAATAAAACAAGTACCTTGAATTAAGTTGTCGTTCTTGGGAACTTCTGAGCCCGCCAAAGCAAATACTCTTCCAGTAGTCTGGGCAGCAGTAGCGGTCTTCTTTGGTTTCTGGCATTGAGTACTGATATGTCCCTGTTCACCACAATTGAAACAGGTCAGACCCTCATTCGGACAATCACCAATCGTATGCCCGGTCTTGCCACAACGGTAACATCTCAGAACTTTGTTAGTACACACATCAGCTTTGTGACCTGGCTCCCCACACTTGTAGCACTTAGTAGGTGCAT
This sequence comes from Lathyrus tuberosus, assembly GCA_022829125.1. Taxonomy (NCBI): domain Eukaryota; kingdom Viridiplantae; phylum Streptophyta; class Magnoliopsida; order Fabales; family Fabaceae; genus Lathyrus; species Lathyrus tuberosus. The sequence continues at coordinate 2,042,740 of JALAZF010000229.1, forward strand.
TAGCGGCTCCCCTACTTGACTTCTTCTCATCTGATATCTTCTGCTTACCCTTATCACATGGGGTTGCATAGGGTTTTCCTCTAAACTGGCCCTTATCCTTCTTTTCACTTAGCTGTTTGTAGTGAGCCGATCGAGCTCGACTATCTTCATCGTAGATCCTACTCTTATCCACCAGTTCCGCATACCTGTGAATCTGTTGACATCCAATCCCTTGTTTAATCTCTGGTCTCAGCCCGTTCTCAAACTTGAGACACTTAGAAAGTTCAGCATCTGCACGGTTGTAATGAGGACAAAACTTCACAAGCCTCTCAAATTTGGCAGCATACTCCGCCATAGTCATATTCCCTTGCTTTAATTCAATGAATTCCACTTCCATCTTACCACGAGCATCTTCAGGGAAATACTTGCCCAGAAATTCTTGTTTGAACACATTCCAAGTCACCGCAGTGCCAACATCTTCCAACCTCTGATGGGTGTTATCCCACCAGTCCTCGGCCTCCTCTTCCAGCATATGCGTTCCGAACTGCACTTGCTGTGCATCAGAGCACCCCATCACTCTAAAAATCTTCTCAATCGCCTTGAGCCACTTTTGTGCGCTCGCCGGGTCATGAGTCCCTTCAAACTTCGGTGGGTTGTTCCTCTGAAACTTCTCTAACGCGCGAAACTCATCAGGAGCATGGTTCCGAGCGAGAGCTGCAATAGCATCAGCAAGAGCACGCGTGTTGTTCCCAGCCATTCTGTACAACACATACCACGTCAGAAAACAAATAATCGTTAACAAGTAACGACTGACAACAGACTGACTACACAAAACTTGGCCGGACAGACTGACCTGCTCTGATACCACTAATGTAACACCCTTCTACCCCACATACAATTTTAGAGAAATAAATCATGTTATCAGAGTATAATTCACAATCAAGGGTGTACATAATCAAAGCATCATACAATTCTCATAGTCCTGTCCCGTAACACGGGTTACTCAAAAACATCATCAAAAGAAATCATAATCTTGCAGCGGAATCAACTTGTCATTGTAAACTCAATTAAAACTTCATGAGAAATTTATCCAATCTAGAATAACATCATCAGTATACAATTCCAAAATAAATAAAAAGAACACGAATGTTCGCAATTCATCCCAACCCGTTGTTACATGACACAGAGCAGGACACCTCTAAAATTAACGACATAAACGAGACACTCCAAGCTACCTCCTTCGTCACCTCGAAGCTACTCTTGGTTATCTGCAAGTTACCCACATAAGAGGCAACATTTCCAAGCAGGCAGGGTGAGAAAACATAATTCAATATAGTAATACAAGACATGGAAATCAAATAAATTAAGCAGCAACAACAACAGATCATCACTCACATTCATTCACATCATTATCAACTTAGAATTCATAATACGATTCATCATAATTACTCCATAATAAATGCAATGTCAACTTCAATGAAAATGCACATATGCAATGCGGTACCGACTTTCCTCCATGCGATGGGCACTGGCCATCAACCCTCCACAATGGGAGCACACCATAACAACATATCACTCCAATCCGCACGATGGGATTGAAGCTACCAATAGGCCGGAGCCCCATCATAAAAATATGCCACAAAATGCAATGATGCTAACCTCCTCATTTCATTCAATTATCGACATGTGCGTCATTCACTTCATCTCAACAACATTCATCATAAAATCATAGTTCATCAATTACATATCATCAACACTTCGACCCTAAAGAAACAACACGAGAAAACAGCGAGAGACTGCAAGGAAACAGCAAAATATGAGACAACCAGTAGTCTGACACGGCCACCGTGTCCTGTGACACTGCCCGTGTCAGAAGAACTGGGACATGATTCCAAATCATCAAAAAATAGCAAGTCAGTAGCCTGACACGGCCACCGTGTCCTGTGACACGGCCCGTGTCAGAACCCCTGGGACCAATTTCCAAAAAAACAATTTTTCTCCTTCACGACCAGCAAGCTGACACGGCCACCTGTCCTGTGACACGGCCCGTGTCAGAACCCCTGCAACACATAAATTTTATTTTTATCAACCAGTAGGCTGACACGGTGCCCGTGTTGTGTGACACGGCCCGTGTCAGAGCGCGACAAAACCCACTTTTTCCAAAAATCCAATTTTTCTGAAATTTTGATTCTCATAACCCCCAAAACCAATGTTCTACACGAAAATTGACCAAAATACTCATAAGACACACATATATCAACACATACTAGTGACATTCATCATAATCTCATCATGTTCATACATTTCACATTCAAAACCATCAAAATCAAACACAAATTCACACAATCCTAATCTATTCAATCTCCAATTTCGTAAACTACCAAGAATTAGGAATTCTCCCCATACCTTAGAATAATCCGAAGCCTTTCCTTCCTTCTTCAAGATTCTTCGAGAATTCCTCAGCCCCTTAGGTTTCCTCTTCCTCTTCTCTGCTTCAGTTTTCCTTCACCCAAAACACGATCAGTTAGAATGATCGTTCCTTTTTCTCTTTTAGTCATATATCCCAGTTTATGAACTTCCCATCCTATCCTCACTTATCTCCAATAAGACCACCTTGCCCTTCCTCATTTTATTTTAAATTTTAATAATAACAATAATAACATAAATAATACATGATTATTCATTTTATTAAAATTACTCAAAAATGCATCTTTTAATCCATAATTCTCCAAAATCATTACAAACCCCCCTTAATTCCTTCTAAATTAATTAAATAAATGATTAAATAAATAATTTAGATTTTTCGGGTCGTTACACGAACTACGTTGACTCTGACTTTCCCATTGCACGAGGGAATACGTAGGCATAGGACGAGCGATGTCCTATCGAGTCACTTCTTTTCCTTTTCTCCCCTGTTTCTTCGTTCTCTTCCGTTCTCATTCCTTTTTCCTTTCCAGTAGCAGTGGAGCTCCAGATGACGACACCCTTTGATCGAGACAACAAGCGTGGATCCCATCGAGTACGATTGACGTGTGGGGTGCTAATACCTTCCCCTTACGTAACCGACTCCCTTACCCGTTTCTCTTGGTCGCGAGACCATGCTTTTCCTTCCCTCAGGTTTACGCAGTGTTTCCTTTCCCTCTCTCGGGATAAATAAACATTACTGGCGACTCTGTTTTCGCGCCACTTTCGCGTTTGTACTTGGATGAAAATTCTGGGAGCGACATGTGGATTATTAACTAAACAAGATTAATCTTATTCTTGGAAGAACAAACTTAATTCAAACATGAATACAAGTGCAAAAAAGCACCAAATGACACTTAATATGCATCAACAATCAAGTTATTATGTGAACAAAATTGTGCAAGGATGATCATGTTCATATAATGTCAAGAATATGCCCAATCATAAAATCGAAAGATCGAGCATTGGAAAATTCACAAATATGCTTCAAACTGAAGTGAAACAACACCTAAAATAACCATAAAAATCAATTATATCAATCCATGGAAGTTAGAGGAAGAAAGCATGGAAAACACACTTGAAAAAGCAAGAAAATGGCAAACTGGAGCACTGTTAGTCGATTAACACTTTGCAGTGCAAAAGTGTTAATCGATTAACACTTGCAGAAACGTAGATTTTTGCTTGAAAGTGCAGTGTTAATCGATTAACACTGAAGGATTGGCTGAAATTTGATTTTTCAAAACACTTTTGGCCACTTATTGATTGTGCAATCACTCCTATGCTAGGGCAAACAATTATGCACGAAAATAAACTTTAATCACAGCCAAAAAACAGCAACGAAATTAATTAACTCATCAAGATCATGGATCAAGCAATTGCATAATCAATTCACACACAAAAAGTATCGAAACTACATCGCGAATGATATAAAAACGTTCGAAACAGTAAAATGTGCAAAGAAAGACCAACCTACAAGGCTGAGATGTGCCTTGGATATTGTTGCAAATGAATCTTGGTGAAGATAATCAAAGAAACCCAGGGGAATCTTCAATTATAGCCGAATCTATCGAAACCGAGCAATTTGCGACGAAATCTCCAAAATACGAATTCACACAGTTGAATCTTGAAGCAAACACTTGAGATGAATCCAAAAGCTAATAAAACTCCATAAAGTCAAGTAGAATTGCAAGATGATGAAGGTAAAGCTCAAGAAATAATCACTTCCAAGGTGAAAGTGATTACTCTACAATGGAGAAGAGGTATAATGAGGTTTTGGAAGAAAATGGAGATGAAAATGAAGAAGTTGCAGAAAAATTCAGAGAGTATGTGAGAGAATTGAGAGTGAAGTGTGAGAAATTATGTGAAAATGGTCGAGACCTTTGAAAAATGATTGAAGGTTTGTTTATATAGAGTTTTGGTTTAGAGTGTAAGAGGTTTGGAATTTGGTTTGGAGCTAGCTTAGGGAGGTTTGGAATTAGGCTAGGAGTTAGTTACATCTAACTCACTGAGTTAGAGGCTAACTCAGTTAGTTATTTGTTAACTCGGTGGGAGCATCCCAATGTAAGCTTTAAATCCAATGGTGCACATGTTTGGAAAATAAGGTGTATGGTGGTCTTGAGTGGAAATGATACATTGTAGCAAAATGCAAGTGAATTCTTGAAGAGTCTAGAATATTCCACATGCTACTAGAATTATGTAGAATCAAAGACCAAAGAGTGTGCAAGGTTGCTGTCCCAAAAAGTAGCAGAATATGTCGAATTTACATGTGTTAATCGATTAACACTTTTTACACTGCAAAGTGTTAATCGATTAACCAGGCCAAAACTTGCCCAGATTGCTTAAAAAATGGTGTTGTGGCCCTGATTCCGATTTTCAACCTCTTGCTTTGATGAATAGGCATAGGACCCTTGTGAAAGCTCCGCTGATTTGAGCAAATTTTTGGGAAAAACAGAATGTCAAAATAGGTGTTTAAACATGAAGAAGTTTGATGAAAGAAGACTGGCCAGAGAAGATGTCTTAAAAGATGTCTCGACATCTGTATCTGATATTGCAGGATATTTCTAAATCTGTGGCAAGATTTACGGAAACAATCAGTACATGGATCAAGGACTGAAGACTGAAGCCCAAGGAAGCAGAAACCTATAAATAGAAGACTTAGACCTAGGTTTTACAGGAGCCTGAGTACGCCTTTTGTAACCTTGCTTTCTTATGTAAGAAATAAGGGTTTAGGGTTTTGAGAGTCGTTGGCTCTCTAGGTTGTAAGTCTCCCTTAGTATCAGTTGATACACTGTGGTAGATATATGTGTCACACAGATCCATAAGCCTTGAGGTATTGGATTGTGTATTGTTCTTGGATGAAGCTTTTAAGCAAATCTGAGTTAGCTTGTTTGTCAAGGATGCTTGACAAATTTCTGTATTGATAGGGAAGATGTAGAAATCACAGTTGGTGATTAAGGGATATGACTGGGGTATCTCATATCAGGGTTGTAAACGTTTGAGTTTAGCCTTGGTAAAGATGTTCATTGGGTAGATGTTAGGTATGAAGTTGTAAACGGGGGAGTTTAACTTTGTAACAGTCTACAGATAGTGGAGTCTTCTTCCTGGATTGGTATCCCCCAGATGTAGGTGAGTTGCACCGAATTGGGTTAACAATTGATGTATTCTTTATCATTCTACAGATTTACGTTTTCTGTTAGGGTTCATGATAAACATGTTAGATCAGATGTTGTGACATCTGTGAGTGTGCAGTTCTGATATTCAAGGTACCAGTCTGCTGTTGTGCCTCTGAGTTTAAATGATTATGTAGCGCAATGTCTTGACATCTGTTAGGACATCTGCTGCCTGGATTGGCCAGAATTTCACCTTGTTTTGTGCTTGTGTTGATGATGTGATGACTTTATGACAATGCGATTAATCAGGCTTGGAAAACTTGAATATTCCTGAAACAAAAACAACAGAGAAAAAGTGCGAGTGTGTATGCCAGCGATGCGAATGCACATACTTATGCAAAAAACAGAAAAATGGAGGTCAAATTTCGGGTTACGACAGCTGCCCCTATTTAATCCTCTTGGACCTGAATATACGAATTGCGCCATCTTTTTAATGATTCGAGGTAGGAAGGGGATTAAATAAAAGAGTAGCTCAAAAATTTGGCGGACAGCGACAAGAGAAAAGGTTTTGTAAAGGCGAAGGTTTTGAGAATTTGCTAGGTGGTCTGGCTGAATACCTGTTGGAGAGATGAATCATGCCAAAAGAAAGGGAGTATGCTTGATGCGTATGCCATGTATGTGTTTTTCTACATGATGCTTGATATCATGTCATGCAAATGTGCAGGTTGAGGTACTGCGCAGTGTTTTGGCAGAGATTGTAGCAAAACAAACTCGACATACTCGGCTGGGGAGAGAACCCACAGATGGAGACGACTTCTGCTGGGGAAAAGGCCCGCAAAGGGTGACGAATCCGCTGAGGAAGAAACTGAGAAATTTCAGATTTCTAGGATGTCACCAATGACATGGCTAGGGATAAAGGACTCAGGTCGATCCTCACGCCATGAATGACCCTAATTGGGGAAAACCTTCCAACCTTGACTGGCTCTGCTGAGGGGAATTACCAAGGTCCGGATAATCTTCTCTGCTTAGGGGAAAGATAGGAAGACCAGTCATACTGCTGCTGGTGAGTGACGACTCCAACATGCTGGGAATGACACATGACCCTTGCTGGGGAAAAGAACAATCATGTCTATTCTTAGGGCACATCATGACAACTTTACTGAGGATATTATGGATCTGCCATGGAAATGGAAGGTAAACAACCATTCTGAAGAACCAATAGTGGTGCTTGCTGGGTAAATGATGGCTTGCTGGGGAAAGGACAACCTCCTAAAAGAACCATCACAGTGCTGGCCGGGCATCAGGCTTGCCATGGATATTACCGATTATCCTGTAGGAGTTACCAGTGAAATATGCAATGCATAATGCTTTCTCGATTGACTTAGCTTTTTATTATTCTCAATGCTTTATAGTATTATGTGATCACAAATAATCATTTATTTTGCAAACAAAATACTGAAAAGAAAATAATTTTGAGAAATCAGGTGATGCATTTTATTGGATGTGAAAAATATGTACATAAGATGTGTACAAGGATGCAAAAATCCTTGAGGAGGAAGTTTGCGATAAAATTGAGAAACAAATGTAAATGGCAAAGGGGAATTATGTTTTGCATTGATTACAACATTGGCTACCATCCACTGTAAGTTTAGGTCCCAACGCCTTGCGCCAGTTGATGATGACTTGATTACTCTATTACCGTCTGATGTCCAGCTATGATGAAGAGAGGCTCAAGTGTTCATAGTCAAATGCCTTTATCCCTAATTTTTTCATGGACATTATTTCATATTTTTTTTCGTCCACCGGGATACCCATTTTTGCCTAATAGCCCTTTCGGGTTTTCAACTTAGCAGGCTGTTATTGGTTTTTTTGCATTATCCCTAACTTTTGTATGGACATTTCTTTTTTTTGGTCCATCGGGGCGCCCATTTTTGCCTACATTATCCTTGCAAATATCAAACTAGCAGGCTCTTTATCCATTTTTCTCTAGGCATAATATTTTTTGACTTCATCAGAGTTCACGGGCGATGGCAAATCCTCCCCATCCATGGTGGTTACCATACCCCGAATTTTGACCACAAGATTTCCCATCATTTTGAGGATAATTACCACAATATGGATGATCCATCATACCTGATCAATCTCCTCAAGGATTGTTGAGCATTCACTATAATCAAGAATCAGGGTTTTTGAGCCCTCTCAGAACACTTAGACAAAGGATCAATCAAGAAATGACATGATCTTCAACTTGTATAACCTCTTAAAAAATCCACAAAGGATCAAGAGGACCCTCACATCAAAAATCAAGCACACAGTTGTGACATTCCAAGTGTTATGAGCCTCGAAACACCCGATGTCGCCAAATTAGGGTTTTGAACGACTAGGACCTCCAGAGTGGGATTTTCATAAGAGGATGAGCCAAGACTTCAGCATATGACTCAATCTGCTCAATATAACCCTAGGGGTTCATTTGCAAAGATAAATGACCCTCAGAGGATGCATTCCTCAAAAGTTAGGAATTAGGGTTTTTACGCACCGAACTGCTCCGGAGCCAAAAGTCAAAACATGACTTTTTTGGCAAATATGATCCTTATGACTCATATTTTCATAAAATATGACTTATAATGTCATTTGAACAAGAATTGATCAAGAAACTAAGATAACTTGTAAAAGGGGTAATCTTGAAGAACTAAAATTTTTTCTAAGTTACTAAATTTGAATGATTTTGGTACCAACTTCCAAGGATCATAACTTGTGATCCAAGCAGCCATTTTGAGTGATCCAAAGCCTGATTTGTAGGTCTTCCTACATTCTACAAAAGCTTCAACTACATCAAACTCCAAATCTTCATGGATTTTAAGTTATGGAGTGATCAAAATGACAAAAATGAAGAAAATGACACTTTTTCAACACTTAGTGAAAATCTGCCTAAGTTACCAGCCTTGGACATCAAAGTTCATGGGGTTTTTTCAGTTGAATTCAAATAGTTTCAAGACCAACTATGATCTCAAATGGATTGTACCATATGAGGGATTTCTAAAAAGCACAAGAGCTTTCCATAACTCCATTCGAGCAAGGAGATATGATCCCCTCAAAACCACCATTTCCAATTGTTTTGTGCAAGACAGAATTTGGCAATTTTGTTCGAATTGGAAAAATTGGACAAGTTCAAGCATGGTTATCCATCTGCATACCTCAAGGGGGAACAACCAAGGGACAAACACTGATCCACAAGCCTCACAAGTCCATGGATCTATGTTTAGGCATGACACCCCTAAAATTCAAGATGCTTCAAATGGTCAATTTTGTTTCCAAGCATTTAACTGATGCATAAAGGTGGCATTCATCAAGACAATTTTATCCAAGTTTAGTCAAGCGTTATCCTTGCCACAGAAGACTCATAGTCTGTGCTCTAACCTCAAGTCAATGGCTAGAGGAGACTTGAGGTTCCATTTGATCAACATTTGCCACAGACCTGCTACAGTTGCCATTCACTATTGCAACCAAAACAAACTTGCTCTACTATAAATAGAGCTCATTTGTGATCAGTTTGAGTACACCAAAGCACCCAAACTGATGCTTTACTCAAAATCTCCCTTTCACTCCAATTTTGCCTTCTAACTAAAGTCAGTTTTGAGATTGAGAGTGATTCCAACCAAACCAATCACACACACACACCTCATAAACATCATACGTGAGTGATCTAAACACTAACACAATACGTGGTAATCCGGGAATGTGAAACAGTGATAAACCGGATTGTAGAATTGAATGAGCGCGTCCATGATCCCCTTAATCACATGGACTCTTAACAGTGGTAGCAAACCACCGTGCTTGGCTCTGAAAGCCTCTGGGTTAACGATCATCCTCGCTAACTTTCTCAAATCCCCTAGTTTTGGAACCTTGAAGGTATACTGGTGAATTCTCCTTCTACCGAAATCCATTAATGCAATCTTTTTCTCTGATATTTGCAATCACAGTCTTAGTTTAATTTGAAAAACAGAGAGACTAGAAGAGAAAGTTTTTTGAATGTTTTAATGTTTTATTAAATGAATGCATGAATGCAGCACACAAAAACATAGAAAAAACATGGGGTCAAAGGGTCGTTGTCATGAAGTCAAGGCTCTACCCATCCCCAAAGGTTTATACTAGGGTGATTTTTGTACCTGTACTCATTATCATCAGCTCCTCCCAAGAAGGCAGACAACAAGCGGATCGCCAGCGAGTTGTGTGCAATCTTAGAGTAAGTGCTATTCACCGAGAATAGATCACCAGCCTCAAATGAGGGTAGTATCGCGTAACAGCTATTTCCGATAGCTTCCGCACTACGAAAAAGGTTGGCTTTTCTTAAGTGTATACTCAATCTCACCACATGCGGCATCACACGCATTCCCAGTAGCAGAAAAATAAACACGTATAGCAATTAGGAAAAGCAGTATATATATTTGTCCTAATCATCCTAGACTTATAAAGCTATGAATCTTAAGTTCCTGATAGAAATGGGTTCCCCGGCGGAAGCCCCAATATGTGGTTCCCTGCCTAAGAGATGGACCAGCATAGGTCAATCTTTCTCTTCGGTAGAGTTCCCATTTTCCGTAGAAAACGGGGATGATGCCCTAAGGCAGAAAAGGAGACTCCCCAGCAGAGTCGCCATTTTACAAGGAAAACAGAAAGAAAGAATGGTGTGGCCCCACGGTGGGCGCCACTTTTCTGTAGCGAGCGATTTTGTACAAGGTTCTTAAGCGCAGGTCGCTCTCTGCGGTTTGAGCTTTAAACTACAGGTCGATTCATTTTTTATCCTATTGTGAGCTGAATAAGGAAGGGAAATAGATGTCTCCAACTAACCCTGCTTGCATACTGAGTTTAAACAGCGGTCTGTTAGGTTACGGATGCTTTCAATGTGGGGGGGCCTTTGTACTGGTTATTCGTATTTAGCCAATACAGGTTCTTTCTTTCTAGGGCTTGGGCAAAAGGTTTCTGGCGGGGAACAAGGATTAGGATGTTAGGACTGGTGCTTTTGAAATACTGCTTTTGTTTGATGGAGATATGGGATTTGGGTTTTTTTGTTGATTGCGCTCGCTAAGATCTTTTCTTTCGATCTTATGCCTACGTATTCCCGTTTACCGAAACAGGGAAATCAGAGCGTTCGTAGTTCCTCCTATTCTATGGGAGGAAATTGGTTTTTGGTGTTTTGTTCAAAGCCCAAGACATGAAGCGAAAGGTGGTTTGTATCTTGTTCAAAGCCCAAGATGTGAAGCTAAAAGGCCTATTTGTGTCTTGTTCAAAGCCCAAGACGTGAAGCTAAAAGACCTCGGCTTTAGAGAGAATTTGTCATCTCTAAAGAGGGGAGAAGGAGAATTACTTTAACTGGGATACGCGGATCCGAGCAATGCCATAATTTCCGAAGAAAGGGTTTTAACATGAAGGAGAAGAACTCAGTGTAGAGCAATGCCATCTTTCCTTAGGAATTTCTCATGCTAACAGAGGGATAGTGGCATGGATGTAGATGATCCAGAGGCTTGCCGCTTACAGCTATTAGATGGGGGGAAAGAGTTGTTGATGTTTGTATACTGTGAACGAGGCACAACTTTAATGCTAAAAGGTCGATTGGATCAACCAGTGGTTTTCTTATACAAAGCCTAAGAGGAGGCTAATTTCCGCTAGGAAAATCATTATACAAAGCCTAAGAGGAGGCTATTTTGTGTCTCGTACAAAGCCCGAGAGAGAGGCTAAAAGTTTTTGACCCAGTGGGGCATATCGTTATACAAATCCTAAGAGGAGGCTAGCAAAGAGTTGACTCAGTTGGAGAATCTTTTATCCTCAGTAAGAGAGTGTTTTTGTATCTCGTACAAAGCCCGAGAGAGAGGCGAAAAGGTTATTTTGACTCCACTGGGGAGAATTTTGGTATCTCGTACGAAGCCCGAGATGGAGGCTAAAAGGTTGTTTTGGTATCTCGTACGACGCCCGAGATGGAGGCTATTTGGTTTTCACCCGACGATGGAGTCTTTTGGTATCTCGTATAAAGCCCGAGATGGAGGCTATTTGACTCAACAAGGGAGTTTTTTGTATCTCGTATGAAGCCCGAGATGGAGGCGATTGTTTGACTCAACAGAGTGACAGATCCAATATACTGATTTTAAAAGAGAAAATCAGTTCTTATATGAGTAACACTGTACACAGGGATTTAATTTGAGGATCAGGGATATTTCCTTCTCTTTGAGGAAACGGGAAATCCAAAGGGTATTGAGACTATTCGAGTCTGCGGGTTTCCTTCCTATTTAACGAAGGGTGCTTGAGAATGTCTTTGAGACTCAAGGAAGTTAGACTGTCCGTGTCTAGGGTTTTATCTTTTGTACTACGCTTTGAGAAACAGTAGTAGACTCTATGAAAGGACTGTTCTATGAGGATGACTAGGTTCTGTTCCTATACCTCTAGGAGGTCGTCGGGACAATTTGTACGAAGCCCAAGAGGAGACTGGAAACTTTTAAGAAGCCGACGGGTCCTTGTACTAAGCCCAAGAGGAGGCTATCATTCCCGGAGGAAGAGATCATTATACGAAGCCTAAGAGGAGGCTGTGAATACTTCTAAAAAGCCGTAGGGTCCTTGAATAATGCCCAAGAGGAGGCCGATGCTTTTAAGAAGCCCGTGGGTCTATCATCTCCTTTCCATTAGGAGAGATAACTCTTTTAAAGATGAAAACCACTGGTAAACGTGCGAGGTTTACTATCCAGCGACTTTTAGCTTTTAAAGAGGGTTCCTTAGTTAAGGTACAAGATTATGACCGTAGTGGGTGCCCAAACCCCGAGACATTCAAGGCAAGCTATCCACAAGGAATAGATCAAGTCAGGAAAGTTCGAGAATTGGGAAGTGTAATACCCCAAATTTTGACCACTAAGATTTCCCATCATTGTGAAAATCATCATCACAATATGGATGAACCATCATGCTTCATCAGTCTCCCCAAAGATGGGTGAGCATCCAATACAAGCAAAATTAGGGTTTCAAGCCCTCTCTGAGTGCTTAGACAAAGGATCAATCAAGAAATGACATGATCTTCAACTTTTCTAATATCTTAAACATCCACAAAGGATCAAAAGGACTCCCACTTCAAGGATTAAGCACAATATTGCTCCCTTCTAGGTGGATCAAGTCTCAAGATCGACAGTGTCACCAAATTAGGGTTTTGGTCGACCAGGGCCTCCAGATGGAAATTTTCATCTGGGCACAAGGCAATGATCCAAAACATAACCTAATATACTTCATGGAACCTCATGAACCCATGCATCAAGTCAATTTTGCCTCAGGGGATGCATTCATAAAAAATCAGGAATTAGGGTTTCTTGACCTAATTCACCCCTAAGTTGACTTTTGGGACAAACCATGAGCCAAGACCTCAAGAGATGATTTGAGGGTCTCTAATATACCATATTGATCCATTTGGAACAATGGATTGATCCAAGAAGCTTGAGCAACAAGTCTCATTTTCATCTGCATCACAATTAGGGTTTTAAGGGAAAAGTCAACTGTAACTTTGACTTTTGACCAAGACATGCTCCCAAACCCTAATACATGATTGAATATACCCTATGACACCCATGGAACATGTCCATCAAGTTTTATTTAGGTCAAGGACCTGATTTCCTGAAGAATTGCACAGTTTGGAATTCATCTGATAAAAAGTCAACTATGCACAAAAGTCAACTTTGACTTTTTGAGATTTTTCACCAAAATAGATTTTTAACCCTAAAATGATGTTAATGTATGATTTGAATCATCATTCATCAAGAAAAATCAAGAAAAGTGAGATAACTTGTAAAAGGGGTTACCATAAAACTTAGAAATTTTTCTAAGTTAAAAATAAAGTGGCAAGGGTACCAACTTTGGAGGACCATAACTCCTAAACCACAAGGCCATTTTTTCTCATCCAAAGATGGATTTGTAGCCCTCTTTATCACCTACAAAAACTTCAACTACAAGTCATTCCAATTCATTAAGGATTTTGAGTTATGGAGTGATCAAAGTGGCTGAAAAGTGAAAAAGTCACTTTTTCCAACACTTAGTGAAATTTTCACTAAGTCAGATTTGCCTTCACTTTTTGCCAAATGTAGGGGGATTTTTCACTTGGAATCAAAAGAGATCAAAACCAAACTTGTTCAAACAGTTGTTGTATCATGTTAGGGCTTTCGAAAATGTCCAAGAACATTGCCAAATTCAACCTACATCATGAGATACAACATTGGCAAGTTGCCTTGCTGAAATCTGTCAAGGCAAGGCAGAATTTGCATTTTGGGTCGATTTGCCAAAATCAGCCAATTGCAATTGCTCCAATCCACTTGGACACCTCAGAGGATTGAATCCAAAGGGGACAATCACTGAGCCAAGCCTCCAATGTCCAAGGAACAAAGAATAGCATGTTGAACCTAGAGTTGCCAAAATAGGGACAAGACTTCAAATTTGGAATGAGGCATTCAATGGAACCATTAAGGTGGCATGGACTGAGCCATTCTCATTTGAAATCAGTCAAGACTTATCCAAGACCAAGGGGACCAAAGCTCTGTGCCCTAACCTCTAGTCAATGGCTAGATGAGCCTTTCATTTCCATTGGCCAACATTGAGGAAACCTACTTACCAGCTGCCATGCACTATTCCTTGTAAAACAAACTTGCTCTACTATAAATAGAGCTCAATTGTGGTCAGTTTGAGTACACAAAAGCCATCTAACAGATGCTTTCCTCAAAATCTCTTTCTCTTGGCAAAAATGCCTTTCTTAGCAAGGTAGCTATCGGGTTTTGAGTTTGAGAGCAATTCTGCACAAACCAATCACTCACACACCTCACATACATCACATATGAGCTGATCAAACACTCACATAACTTCTGAAACATCAAAATCTCAAAATCACTTGCCATCCACACAAGTTTGAAGTGAAGTTGCAGCTGAGATGCCATAAACTGATCCAGTCCATTTCAATTCAATCCAAGTGTTCAAACACACTCCATATGGTGTAGGGAAGCTGTCCAGATCATCACCACTCATCTGTAACACCTCCAACTCAAAATCACATCTGAACTTGCTGTCACGACTTGGAGGTAAGCCTAAACTTGGGCATCTCTCAATCTATGCATATTTCCTCGCACAATAATTTGGCCATATGTTCATAATCATGCATGGAATGTTTTCCCTCAATTAATTGCATTGTTTGAATCGTGTATCAAAAATCCTAGCCTTCATGCAGAAATTAGGGTTCTTGAGGTTTCTTCGTGATTTCTTGTTGTATGTTTAATTTAAATGAAATTAAAGTACATAGACATGATCGTGAGGTTGAGGCGAGCATAATGATATGTGGATTGCATGTTATAATTACGTATTCAGTGAGATTGGATGGAAAATGCAAATCTGGGGAAACTGAAAAAACGCGCGTGTTCTTGGTGTTGTTCTTGGCGCCATTTTCATATATTTGAATATTTGAATTTTGTGATTTTGTTTAATTGATTCAAAAATTAATTTCTCTCTGAGTTTTAATGATTTTGAGTTGATTCTTTTTTTAATAATTCACAAAAATGTTAAAATATTTTATTTTCACAAAAAATCCCAAAAATATTATTTATTTCATATAATTGATATTTTTGTAAAGAATTAATATTTTAATTGTTTTTGGCATTTTAAATATTTTTTCTACATTGATTTTGTAAGTTTTAATGCTTTCTAATTATTTTGTAGGTCAATACTTAATTTTTGAAGCATTAATCCAAGATCACAATTTGTTTTCCATGTGTTAAACAATTTTTGATCATTTTAATTGAATTTTTATTCAATTAAATACATTTTGAAAACAAATTAGGGTTTTGGATTAATTCAACCCTCATAAATCATTTTCAAAACACTTTGGGCCTCTATTAGAGTGTAAGACCCAACCGTTTTTTTGACCAAATCATTTTTGGGCCTCACTTATTGTATAAATCCCGATACCGTAAAAAAAAAACAAACGGCGCGATCGTCGCCTTTTCAAAAATCATTTGGGCCTCTCCTTGAGCTATAATACCCATTCAAAACACTTTGGGCCTCTATTAGAGTGTAATACCCAACCCTTTTTTTTTTACCAAATCATTTTTGGGCCTCACTTATTGTATAAGTCCCGATACCATAAAAAAAAACAAACGGCGCGATCGTCGCCTTTTCAAAAATCATTTGGGCCTCTCCTTGAGCTATAAGACCCATTCAAAACACTTTGGGCCTCTATTAGAGTGTAAGACCCAATCCCCTTTTAACCAAAACATTTTGGGCCTCACTTATTGTATAAGTCCCTCTGCGTTAAAAGAAAACCTCGGCGCGATCGCCATTTTTAAACGAAAAATCATCTGGGCCTACCCTCGTGTTATAAGCCCCTCTCTTTTCTTTAAACCTTTTTTGGGCCTCTTGAGAGAGTGTAAGACCCATCCCTTTGTACAGAAAACCTTTTTGGGCCCCAGTCACTTGTATAAGTCCCGCTGTACAAAGTCAAACAGTGCGCTCACTGATAAAACCCTGGGCCTCTCCTTGAGCTGTAAGCCCCAAATCTTTCTTTTTCAAAGCACTTTCTCCTTTGATTTTGAATATACTGTTGTTTTCAATCTTTCTTTGTTGAACAACTAACCAAACAGCATGGAAGCACTACAACCGAGTAAGTGGTTATCGCTTTCATTTACTGCTTTCATATTATAAACTGTATTGTGGGGCTGCTCACTGTAAGTCTCCTTTCATAAACTCATATCTACTGTGTAATAATAGTATAGATATTTCGAGTTTCCCCGGCAACTACGTCTAGAACTAGGTGACGCCGTTTCATTTATTCGTAGAAATAGACGCCTAGATCCCCAATAGGAGCACTAGATACAGTCTTCTCTTCGGCTGTCCTCCTTAGGAATCGTCAAGAAGCTCTACTCCCCAAGATGAATGTATTCTCCGTGAATGGCATCTTTGAGTTTCTTCCAAATTCTCGAACTTTCCTGACTTGATCTATTCCTTGTGGATAGCTTGCCTTGAATGTCTCGGGGTTTGGGTACCCACTACGGTCATAATCTTGGACCTTAACTAAGGAACCCTCTTTAAAAGTTAAAAGTTGCTGGATAGTAAACCTCGCACGTTTACCAGTGGTTTTCATCTTTAAAAGAGTTATCTCTCCCAATGGAAAGGAGATGATAGACCCACGGGCTTCTTAAAAGCATCGGCTTCCTCTTGGGCATTATTAAAGGACCCTACGGCTTCTTAGAAGTATTCACAGCCTCCTCTTAGGCTTCGTATAATGATCTCTTCCTTCGGGAATGATAGCCTCCTCTTGGGCTTCGTACAAGGACCCGTCATCTTCTTATAAGTTCCCAGCCTCCTCTTGGGCTTCGTACAAATTGTCCCGACGACCTCCTAGAGGTATAGGAACAGAACCTAGTCATCCTCATAGAACAGTCCTTTCATAGAGTCTACTACTGTTTCTCAAAGCATAGTACAAAAGATAAAACTCTAGACACGGACAGTCTAACTTCCTTGAGTCTCAAAGACATTCTCAAGCACCCTTCGTTAAATAGGAAGGAAACCCGCAGACTCAGATAGTCTCGATACCCTTTGGATTTCCCGTTTCCTCAAAGAAAAGGAAACCACCCCGATCCTCAGATCTAATCCCTGAGTACAGTGTTGCTCATATAAGAACTGATTTTCTCTTTTAAATCAGTATATTGGATCTGTCACTCAACTGAAACAGTTACAATAGCCTCCATCTCGGGCTTCGTACGAGATACCAAAATTCTCCCCAGTGGAGTCAAAATAACCTTTTCGCCTCTCTCTCGGGCTTTGTACGAGATACAAAAACACTATATTACTGAGTATAAAAGATTCTCCAACTGAGTCAACTCTTTGCTAGCCTCCTCTTAGGCTTTGTATAACGATATGCCCCACTGGGTCAAAAACTTTTAGCCTCTCTCTAGGGCTTTGTACGAGACACAAAATAGCCTCCTCTTAGGCTTTGTATAAATGATTTTCCTAGAGGAAATTAGCCTCCTCTTAGGCATTGTATAAGAAAACCACTGGTTGATCCAATCGACCTTTTAGCATCAAAGCTGTGCCTTGTTCACAGTATACAAACATCAACAACTCCTTTCCCTTCATCTAATCGCTGTAAGCGGCAAGCCTCTGGATCATCTACATCCATGCCACTGTCCTTCTTTTAGCATGAGAAATTCCTAAAGAAAGATGGCATTGCTCTACACTGAGTTAAAGTCGTCTCCTTCAGGTTAAAACCCTTTCTTCGGAAATTATGGCATTGCTCGGATCCGCGTATCCCAGTTAAAGTAATTCTCCTTCTCCTCTCTTTAGAGATGACAAATTCTCTCTAAAGTCGAGGTCTTTTAGCTTCACGTCTTGGGCTTTGAACAAGACACAAATAGACCATTTAGCTTCACATCTTGGGCTTCGAACAAGATACAAATCACCTTTCGCTTCACGTCTTGGGCTTTGAACAAGACACCAAAAACCAATTTCCTCCCATAGAATAGGAGGAACTACGAACGCTCTGATTTCCCTGTTTCGGTAAACGGGAATATGTAGGCATAAGATCGAAAGAAAAGATCTTAGCGAGCGCAATCAACAAAAAAAACCCAAATCCCATATCTTCATCAATCAAAAGCAGTATTTCAAAAACATCAGTCCTAACATCCTAATCCTTGTTCCCCGCCAGAAACCCTTTGCCTAGAAAAAAGAAAGAAAGAACCGTATTGGCGAAATACGAATAACCAGTACAAAAGCCCCCCCACATTGATAGCATCCGTAACCTAACAGACCGCTGTTTAAACTCAGTATGCAAGCAGGGTTAATTGGAGACATCTATTTCCCTTCCTTATTCAGCTCACAATAGGATAAAAAATGAATCGACCTGTAGTTTAAAGCTCAAACCGCAGAGAGCGACCAGCGCTTAAGAAACGCGTCTAAAATCGCTCGCTACAGAAAAGTGGCGCCCACCGTGGGGCCAGTTTTTATTTCTGTCTGTTTTCCTTGTAAAATAGCGACTCTGCTGGGGAGTCTCCTTTTCTGCCTTAGGGCATCATCCCTGTTTTCCACGGAAAATGGGAACTCTACCGAAGAGAAAGATTGACCTATGATGGTCCATCTCTTAGGCAGGGAACCACAGATTGGGGCTTCCGCTGGGGAACCCATTTCTGTCAGGAACTTAAGAATCGTAGCTTTATAAGTCTAGGATGATTAGGACATATATATATACTGCTTTTCCTAATTGCTATACGTGTTTATTTTTCTGCTACTGGGAATGCGTGTGATGCCACATGTGGTGAGATTGAGTATACACTTAAGAAAAGCCAACCTTTTTCGTAGTGCGAAAGCTATCGGAAATAGCTGTTACGCGATACTACCCTCATTTGAGGCTGGTGATCTATTCTCGGTGAATGGCACTTACTCTAATATTGCACACAACTCGCTGGCGATCCGCTTGTTGTTTTGCTTTCCTGGGAGGAGCTGATGATAATGAGTACAGGTACAAAAATCACCCTAGTATAAACCTTTGGGGATGGGTAGAGCCTTGACTTCATGACAACGACCCTTTGACCCCATGTTTTTTCTATGTTTTTGTGTGCTGCATTCATGCATTCATTTAATAAAACATTAAAACATTCAAAAAACTTTCTCTTCTAGTCTCTCTATTTTTCAAATTAAACTAAGACTGTGATTGCAAATATCAGAGAAAAAGATTGCATTAATGGATTTCGGTAGAAGGAGAACTCACCAGTATACCTTCAAGGTTCCAAAACTAGGGGATTTGAGAAAGTTAGCGAGGATGATCGGTAACCCAGAGGCTTTTAGAGCCAAGCACGGTGGTTTACTACCACTGTTAAGAGTCCATGTGATTAAGGGGATCATGGACGCGCTCATTCAGTTCTGCGATCCGGTTTATCATTGTTTCACATTCCCGGATTACCAGCTGACACCAACGCTGGAGGAGTATTCTCATCTGACTGATTTACATATCACTGATCGAGCTCCATTTTCTGGACTGGAAGAAATTCCAAAGAATCAGAGTATTGCAAGAGCAATTCATTTGGACGAGTCTGAGGTCAAGACTCACATGATTACTAAGGGTGGCACCCAAGGTTTGCCAGCCCAGTTCTTAACATCAATAACTTCGTCGATATCAACGCTATTAAGGTTTTTCTCATTGGAAACCCTGTGCCGACTTTGCTCGCAGATGCGTATCATTCTGTACACTTAGGAAATTTGTACAGCGGAGGGGAGATCACATGTTGTGTACCTTTGCTCTACAAATGGTTTATCTCACACTTGCCCAAGTCTGCTGCTTTTTGGGATTGCAAGAGTGTCTTACGTTGGTCGCAGAAGATCATGTCTCTCACCAACTCTGATATAGATTGGTGTAATAGGATTTATGAGGGAATCAGAATCATTGACCGTTGTGGAAACATCCCCAGCATACCCCTCTTAGGAACTAAAGGAGGAATCAACTATCATCCAATATTGGTTCTTCGTCAATTTGGATACCCGATGAGACACATCCCACTGGGTGTTCATCTGGAAGGTCTTTTCTTCAAAGAAGGAGAAAGTGACAGAGCACTAAAGATGGAAATAGTGCAAGCTTGGAAACATGTTCATAAGAAAGGACGAGAGTCTCTGGGAAAACTGGACTGTGTCTCGGTGGAGCCTTATCTCCATTGGGTACAAACTAGAGCTCTCAAGGTAAAAATGCCTTATCCTCGTTATGGAATTCTTCCGCCAAAGGAAATTGTCATGTACTTCATGACGGAAACTGAAAGGCTTCAGGTTACTCTCAACAAAGTTCAAAAGGAAAGAAGATCTTGGAAGAACAAGTACCGCACTCTCGACGTAGAGTGTATCCAAATACAGCAATTACTGAAAGAGAAAGATGCTCTGATTGAAATTTTGGAGCAGCATGCTGTAGAGAATCAAGATGACCAAAGGAATTTGCTCACTCCTTTCACTTGGCAAAGGAATGACAACCCGACAACGGCCCAAGCGCCCCGGTCAAAGAAAAGGAAGATACCAGAGTTAGCACCCGCTTTCTCTTCAGAGAGGACTCGGGACCCATTAGTTTAGGTTTCTGTTTCTGCACTTTGTAATCTACTGTATTTCCATTTCTGTAATCCTTTGAATTTCAATAAAAAGGGGTTTCCCCACTGTTTGATATTTGCAATCTAATTGTCGAAGTTTATTTTGATTAAACCAAAAAAAACAACAATTAATATAATCATTGCATTCATGATTCTCACATCGCGTATTCTTCTTCCCTACGAATCTCACGTTTGTGTCTCGATTCTAGAGTCAAACTGTCTCATTCGTATAATACTCGGGCCAATCGTCAGAAAAAGATGGATGATCTTGAGGAAGAAAACATAGAGTTGAAAGAAGAGATCGACGCTCTGAGAGAGGATATGAGAAAGCTTCGTAACGACATGCAAGCCATGGCAGAAGCTCAGCTACGAAGAACTGTGATCTCAGAGATCACCTCAATGCCCATCATAGAAAAGTATGATCCTAGGTATCAGATGCCGAAAGATCGTCCTTGGGGCATGCCTGTTAACTATATCCCGGAAGGATATGTTCCGCCGATCACTGAAGATCAGGGAATCGCAACAGAAGCCGCTGGGCCTGAAGGTTACAAACTTCAGGAAAGCGAAGATGCCAGGGGCATACTCAAGACTCCTGAAGGTTACAAACTTCGGGAGGCGCCAAGACTTACTGCCGTAGTTACGGTACCACCCCCTGTGGTGCACACTGTCCCAGAAGGACAGATTCCACCAACACCTTTTGGTAAGAAGGAAACTATGTTCGATAGAATGGATGAATTCCAGGAGCAGTTCTTGGAAATGCAGAAAGAGCTGCAAGCCATTCGCGGTCAGGATCTATTTGGGAAGGACGCCGCAGACCTCTGCTTGGTCCCAAATGTGAAAGTCCTGCACAAGTTCCAAGTGCCCGACTTTGAAAAATACATGGGTAACTCTTGCCCTCAAAGCCATCTGGTGATGTACGCTCGGCGGATGTCAACTCAGACGGAGAATCAGGACCTGCTGATTCACTACTTCCAGGATAGTTTAACCGGTGCCGCACTCAAATGGTACATGGGTTTAAACCGTACTACGATCAGTACATTCAGAGATCTTGGTACTGCCTTCGTCCAACAATACAAGTACAATTTGGACATGGCACCCGACAGAGATCAACTCAGATCAATGTCGCAAAAGGAAAAGGAAACCTTTAAGGAGTATGCTCAAAGGTGGCGTGAAATTGCCGCTCAAATTTGTCCACCTCTTGAGGAAAAAGAGATGACAAAGATCTTCTTAAAGACCTTAAGCTCATTTTACTATGACCGAATGGTTGCCAGTGCACCCAGTGATTTCACCGAAATGGTCGGCATGGGTGTACGTCTTGAGGAAGCCGTCCGAGAAGGACGTTTGGTAAAAGACACTGGATCAACGAGCGCTACTAAAAAATACGGAAGTGCTCTCCCTAAGAAAAAAGAGCAAGATATTGGGAATATCTCTCTCGGAAAGCAAAGGCGACGTTATCAGCCAGTAGCAGCTGTTACTCCTGCTATCAGCCCCGTGCCTGTTCCTATGTATCAACCTCAGGTTGCGCAGAGCCAACCTGACCAACAAAGGACACAACAGCCTCTTCAGCAGGCTCTTCTTCCATATAACAACAACCGTACAACACGGCCACCAGGATTTGATCCTATACCTGTAACGTACGCAGAGCTGTTTCCGTTACTACTGGCTAAGGGGCACATTCAGACTAAGTCTCCCCTTTCAGTTCCGGAAAATCCGCCTTTTTGGTTTAAAGCGGATCAAACATGTCCTTATCATCAAGGAGGTTCAGGGCATAACATTGAGACCTGCCTCAATTTTAAATCCGACGTGCAAAAGCTTGTTAGGAGCAGGCTCTTATCTTTTAAAGATACGAATCCTAATGTTCTTACGAACCCACTGCCTCAACACGAGAAAGCTGCAGTCAATCTGATTGAGAAAGAGACTAACAATGTCTATCAAATTCATGATGTACTCTTATTGGGGACCAATCTGGTCAAGATGCATTGTAGACAGAGTGGATATGGCCATGTGCCACCTCATAACTATCACCAGTGTGATATCTGCTCTAAAGATAACCAAGGATGTTCGGTAGTGCAATCAGCTCTACAGGAACAAATGGATCTTGGATGGATCCAAGAGCACCGAGTTCGTGAAGTTAATATGGTTTACACGAATTCCAACGTCATTCAAAACCACGACATCCGTGCGATGAATGTCAACTTGATGGCGATGCACTCAAGGCAAAGCCAGTATCATAATCTGCCGCGGCACGATTACAGTTCCTGTCTGATTTGCTCGGTAAACAAACAGGGATGCTCTTTCATACAAGAGGCCCTCCAGCGTCAGATGGATCTGGAATGGATCCAAGACTACCATGATAGGAACTTCTATCAAATCAATATGGTTCAGATCTTCGACATTCGCGTGATGAATACCGATCTGGTAGAGTTACATGCTGAGCAGGTCCGACTCGGATTCTTAATATCACACGACTATCAAGATTGTAAAGCGGGTTGCGAAAACAATCGAGGTTGTACCCTTGTCCAGGAGGCACTTCAGCACTTGTTAAATCACTGGTGGATGCCAATCTATATGGACGAAGATACTCAGCAGATTAGTATCAATAACAGGAATCCTAGTCGTCGTCAAAGTTAGGATGTCCGATCAATGGAAGGTAACCTAGTGAGGTTACATTGTATTCAAAGTGGGCGTGGCCAGGTGCCACCACACAACTATGACAGTTGTAGTGTCTGTTCGGAAAGTAACCAAGGGTGTTACCTTGTGAGAGCAGATCTTCAGGGTTAGATCGATCATGGAGAAATTCATCCATATCCAGGTTCAGGACCCATCATTTGGTCGCCGAACTACCTTGCCGATCAAGTTGAGGATGTTGTCACGATCTCTGGTCATCACCAGATCAGGGATGTTTTTGCCATCATCCCTCTACTTGACAAATCTAAAGTTCCCAACCAGGAACAGATCGAGATTACTTATGACGGTCAGAAAAATCAGAAAGTCCCCATAGTCATCTATCTACTGGGGCCACTACCGTATGAATCAGCTAAGGCGATCCCTTACAAATACGGTGCAACAACAATTGAAAATGGAATGGAAATTCCATTACCCTCCGTCGTAAATATTGCAGACATCAATCGTGTAACACGGAGCGGTCGAATCTTCAACCGAGGGGTTGGAGAATCCAACAAAGAAAAGGAACTTCAGGCGGAAATTCCTGATCCACCAGTCAGTCAATCTAGTAATCCCGACTTTTCAAAAGACAAAGATGAGATGCTAAAGCTCATCTAAAGGAGCGAATACAACATTGTTGATCAACTGTTACAAACCCCTTCAAAGATCTCAGTATTATCACTGTTACTCAGTTCAGAAGCACACAAAGAGGCACTACAGAAAGTCTTGGAGCAAGCCTTTGTGGAACAGGATGTAACAATTAGACAGTTCGATAGCATTGTCTCTAACATCACTTCCTGCAATAATTTGGGATTTAGTGATGAGGAATTACCTGAAGAGGGTCGCCGTCATAACATGGCGCTCAACATTACAATTAACTGCCAGGGCGATGCTTTAGCCAACGTACTGGTAGACACAGGGTCAGCCCTGAATGTTATGCCGAAGTCCACTTTGACGTAATTATCATTTAAGGGCCCTCCGATGAGAGTCAGCGAGGTCGTCGTCAAAGCATTCGACGGATCCAGAAAAACAGTTATCGGCGAAGTTGATCTTCCCATAACTATTGGTCCTCACACTTTCCAAATTACTTTCCAGGTCATGGATATCCGGGCAACGTACAGTTGTTTATTAGGAAGACCTTGGATACATCAGGCTGGAGCGGTTACTTCGACCCTCCACCAAAAGCTAAAGTTCGTCAAGAACGATCAACTTGTCACGGTTTGTGGGGAACAAGCCTTGCTTGTAAGCAACTTATCATCATCTACTTGTGTAGAACCCGAGGAGGTTATTGGAACTCAGTTCCAAGCACTATCGGTGAGCAAGAACGATCAATCTGAAGAAGGAACCTCGATTTCCTCATACAAAGATGCTATTAAAGTGGTCGAGAGTACCGATACGACAGGATGGGGACGGCTTGTCATTCCTATTGACAATAAAACAAAGAAGGGTCTTGGTTTTTCTGCAACCTGTACTCAGACAACCGCCAACGATGAAAGTCTTCATCCCCTTCAAAACTTCTTCCACAGTGGAGGTTTTCTCCACCCAGTGTCTCAGACAGTTCATGCTATCAATGAGGAAGATCCCTCTGACACGGATGAAGAATGGAAGTCCTACCTTAACAAGGACGGCTATATGTCTCAGGAAGAGGTGCCTATGCCTTTTTGCTTTCCTACAGAAAGTCCGAGATTTATACCAAGATCAGATGTCGAAATAATATACGGGGATTGTGATCCAGAAAGATGCCGTGCTCCGCCAAATTCATTAGAGGAAGACACTCTAATGAAAGACAACTTTGACCACAATTACTATGGCCCGATGGATGGTCTGCCAATGTGGCAGCCTTACCCAGGAAACTTGGGGGCAAGAGAGTCAGCCGAGCAATGAAAATCAGCTGACCGTCATTGAACAGAATACCTGTGTCCCCACCATGTCATGGGATCAACACTCAGGTCATCCTGAAGCTACTCAACATGAAGATGAATTCGCAACGTTTGCAGGACTAGAATTCATCAACTATGCTTTTCCCGAGGTCAACGTCATTGAGAGAGATGACTCCTCCAGTTCCAAAGAAGTTTGGGACACTCTGGGAGAACCAAGTGGAATATTCGACTATATGGTCAAGTACACCGCTCCCGAAAGCTCTCGTATCAGGTTCGAAGACATCCAGCCAACTGGATGGGGAGATACAACTGAGAGCACCAATGCTATGCAAAATGCAACAGAGGAATCCTCCTACAACAATTCTGCTTGGGAGACAGATTCCAATGATCCTGCTCCACCAGAAATCAGCGTCATTTCTGAAGACAAATCAAGGAAGGTGCCAGACTTTGTGATTCACCGAGGAGTTCGCCGCCAATGGGTTACCGTCGAGGTTCCGAAGGTCGTTCGTCGGTCAAAGTAATTGCCATCTTTAACCTTTCACCCTGCCCAGGTGAAACAGATGTTTTGATAGGGCTCGTTTTTTGTAAATTTCCCTCTTCGCTTTGCCCAGAGCGACAGAGTTTTGTTTTATAGGGCTGTAGTTTCAAGATTCGACTTGTTCATTAATAAAATAACGTCGTTCTGTAATTTCCGCATTAATTGATGTTTTCTCTTTTTGCTTTTTCAGAAAATGGTAATCCTAAAAAACATTCAATAATAAAAACAAGCAGTAAAATAAATACACTGCACACACTTGCATTTTCTCTATCTCTTCTAAACACGAATCATCACGTCATGCAGATTGCTTGATTTATACCCCGTTGAAACATACGATCCGATGCCTTCTTCCAACTTTGAGTTCCCGGTATTCGAGGCTGAAGAAGAAAATGACAACGAAATTCCAGAAGAGATCTCCCGACTACTCAGACAAGAGGAAAGGTCCATGGAACCTCACAAAGAACCGTTGGAAACGGTAAACTTGGGTTCAGAAAAAGAGAAAAAAGAAATCAGGATCGGAGCACTGCTCAGTTCAACTGTCAAAGAAAGTTTGATAAAGCTTCTCAAAGAATTCCCCGATGTATTTGCTTGGTCCTATTAGGATATGCCAGGGTTGGATACCAGCATCGTGGAACATCACTTACTGCTAAGATCGGAATGTCCGCAAGTAAAGCAAAGGTTGAGACGCACTCACCCGGACATGGCCATCAAAATCAAAGAAGAGGTACAAAAACAGATCGATGCGGGTTTCCTCGCTACATCTGAATATCCTCAATGGTTAGCCAACATCGTACCCGATCCCAAAAAGGACGGAAGGGTCAGAATGTGTGTTGATTACAGAGATTTGAACAAGGCAAGTCCAAAGGACGACTTTCCTTTACCACACATTGACATGCTGGTTGACAGCACAGCAAAGTTCAAAGTATTCTCCTTCATGGATGGATTCTCGGGCTATAATCAGATCAAAATGGCACCGAAAGACATGGAGAAAACTTCGTTCATTACCCCATGGGGTACCTTTTGTTACAAGGTAATGCCGTTCGGTTTGAAAAATATCGGGGCAACCTATCAAAGGGCCATGACTACTCTGTTTCATGACATGATACATAAGGAAATCGAGGTATATGTCGATGATTTGATTGCAAAATCAAGAATAGAGGATGAGCACGTTGAACATCTGTCAAAATTGTTCGAACGTCTAAGAAAATTCAAGCTCCGCTTGAATCCCAACAAGTGCACCTTCGGTGTCCGTTCAGGGAAACTACTAGGGTTCATCGTCAGCCAGAAAGGGATTGAGGTTGATCCTGACAAGGTCAAGGCCATTCAAGAAATGCCTTCTCCGAAAATTGAAAAACAAGTCAGAGGATTCCTGGGACGTTTGAACTACATCTCCAGATTCATATTCCTTATGACCGCGACATGTGCGCCGATTTTCAAATTACTCAAAAAGAACCAGGATTGCGTTTGGTTAGAAGACTGCCAAAGCGCCTTCGACAGTATCAAGGAATATCTGTTGAATCCTCCGATTCTATCACCTCCAGTGGAAGGAAGACCACTAATCATTTACCTCACAGTCCTAGAGGACTCAATGGGATGTGTACTTGGCCAACAAGACGAAACTAAAAGGAAAGAGTCTGCCATTTACTATCTAAGCAAGAAATTCACCGACTGCGAGACTCGGTACACAATGCTTGAGAAAACTTGTTGCGCTTTGGCTTGGGCAGCCAAACGTCTTCGCCAGTACATGATTCGTCATACTACTTGGTTGGTCTCCGAAATGGATCCAATCAAGTACGTTTTTGAAAAACCTGCTCTCACGGGAAGGATTGCCCGTTGGCAGATGTTACTATCAGAATATGACATAGAGTACCACGCTCAGAAAGCCGTTAAGGGAAGTATTTTAGCCAATCATTTGGCTCATCAACCGATTGACGATCAAGAATCACGGGACTTATACAATAAGTGAGGCCCAAAGATGATTTGTTCAAAAAAAGGATTGGGTCTTACACTCTAATAGAGGCCCAAAGTGTTTTGAAAATGATTTATGAGGGTTGAATTAATCCAAAACCCTAATTTGTTTTCAAAATGTATTTAATTGAATAAAAATTTAATTAAAATGATAAAAAATTGTTTAACACATGGAAAACAAATTGTGATCTTGGATTAATGCTTCAAAAATTAAGTATTGACCTACAAAATAATTAAAAAGCATTAAAAGTTGCAAAATCAATGTAGAAAAAATATTTAAAATGCCAAAAACAATCAAAATATTAATTCTTTACAAAAATATCAATTATATGAAATAAATAATATTTTTGGGATTTTTTGATAAAATAAAATATTTTAACATTTTTGTGAATTATTAAAAAAAGAATCAACTCAAAATCATTAAAACTCAGAGAGAAATTAATTTTTGAATCAATTAAACAAAATCACAAAATTCAAATATTCAAATATATGAAAATGGCGCCAAGAACAATCACCAAGAACGCGCACGTTTTTCTGTTTGCCCAAATTTGCATTTTCCATCCAATCTCACTGAATACGTAATTATAACATGCAATCCACATATCATTATGCTCGTCTCAACATCACGATCATGTCTATGTACTTTAATTTCATTTAAATTAAACTTACAACAAGAAATCACGAAGAAACCTCAAGAACCCTAATTTCTGCATGAAGGCTAGTATTTTTGATACACGATTCAAACAATGCAATTAATTGAGGGAAAACATTCAATGCATGATTATGAACATATGGCCAAATTATTGTGCGAGGAAATATGCATAGATTGAGAGATGACCAAGTATGTGCTTACCTCCAAGCCGTGACAGCAAGTGCAATGTGATTTTTGATTTGGAGGTGTTACAGATGAGTTGTGTTGATCTGGACAGCTTCCCTACACCATATGGAGTGTGTTTGAACACTTGGATTGAATTGAAATGGACTGGATCAGTTTATGGCATCTCAGCTGCAACTTCACTTCAAACTTGTGTGGATGGCAAGTGATTTTGTGAAATTGATGTTTCATATGTTATGTGAGTGTTTGATCAGCTCATATGTGATGTATGTGAGGTGTGTGAGTGATTGGTTTGTGCAGAATTGCTCTCAAACTCAAAACCCGATAGCTACCTTGCTAAGAAAGGCATTTTTGCCAAGAGAAAGAGATTTTGAGGAAAGCATCTGTTAGATGGCTTTGGTGTACTTAAACTGACCACAATTGAGCTCTATTTATAATAGAGCAAGTTTGTTTTGCAAGGAATAGTGCATGGCAGCTGGTAAGTAGGTTTCCTTAATGTTGGCCAATGGAAATGAAAGTCTCCTCTAGCCATTGACTAGAGGTTAGGGCACAGAGCTTTGGTCCCCTTGGTCTTGGATAAGTCTTAACTGATTTCAGATGAGAATGGCTCAGTCCATGCCACCTTGATGGTTCCATTGAATGCCTCATTCCAAATTTGAAGTCTTGTCCCTATTTTGGCCTTTCTAGGTTCAACATGTTATTCTTTGTTCCTTGGACCTTGGAGGCTTGGCTCAGTGATTGTCCCCTTTGGATTCAATCCTCTGAGGTGTCCAAGTGGATTAGAGCAATTGAAATTGGATGATTTTGGCAAATCGACCCAAAATGCAAATTCTGCCTTGCTTTGACAGATTTCAGCAAGGTAACTTGACAATGTTGTATCTCATGATGTAGGTTGAATTTGGCAATGTTCTTGGCCATTTTGGAAAGCTCTTACATGATACAACAACTGTTTGAACAAGTTTGGTTTTGATCTCTTTTTATTCCAAGTGAAAAATCCCCCTACATTTGGCAAAAAGTGAAGGCAAATTCTGACTTAGTGAAAATTTCACTAAGTGTTGGAAAAAGTGACATTTTTACTTTTCAGCCACTTTGATCACTCCATAACTCAAAATCCTTAATGAATTGGAATTACTTGTAGTTGAAGTTTTTGTAGGTGATAATGAGGGCTACAAATCCATCTTTGGGTGAGAAAAAATGGCCTTGTGGTTTAGGAGTTATGGTCCTCCAAAGTTGGTACCTTTGCCACTTTATTTTTAACTTAGAAAAATTTCTAAGTTTTATGGTTACCCCTTTTACAAGTTATCTCACTTTTCTTGATTTTTCTTGATGAATGATGATTCAAATCATACATTAACATCATTTTAGGGTTAAAAATCCATTTTGGTGAAAAATCTCAAAAAGTCAAAGTTGACTTTTGTGCACAATTGACTTTTTATCAGATGAATTCCAAACTGTGCAATTCTTCAGGAAATCATGTCCTTGACCTAAATCAAACTTGATGGACATGTTCCATGGGTGTCATAGGGTATATTCAATCATGTATTAGGGTTTGGGAGCATGTCTTGGTCAAAAGTCAAAGTTACAGTTGACTTTTCCCTTAAAACCCTAATTGTGGTGCAGATGAAAATGAGACTTGTTGCTCAAGCTTCTTGGATCAATCCATTATTCCAAATGGATCAATATGGTATATTAGAGACCCTCAAATCATCTCTTAAGGTGTTGGCTCATGGTTTGTCCCAAAAGTCAACTTAGGGGTGAATTAGGTCAAGAAACCCTAATTCCTGATTTTTGATGAATGCATCCCCTGAGGTAAAATTGACTTGATGCATGGGTTCATGAGGTTCCATGAAGCATATTAGGTCATGTTTTGGATCATTGCCTTGTGCCCAGATGAAAATTTCCATCTGGAGGCCCTGGTCGACCAAAACCCTAATTTGGTGACACTGTCGATCTTAAGACTTGGTCCACCTAGAAGGGAGCAGCCTTGTGCTTAATCCTTGAAGTGGGAGTCCTTTTTGATCCATTGTGGATGTTTGAGATATTAGACAAGTTGAAGATCATGTCATTTCTTGATTGATCCTTTGTCTAAGCACTCAGAGAGGGCTTGAAACCCTAATTTTGATTGTATTGGATGCTCACCCATCTTTGGGGAGACTGATGAAGCATGATGGCTCATCCATATTGTGATGATGATTTTCACAATGATGGGAAATCTAAGTGGTCAAAATTTGGGGTATTACACCATGCATCATGAATTAATTTTTGAGTTACCATCTTGTTTATGCATGTATGTAGAGTGATAACCCTCAATCAATAGCCATGAAGCAATCGTGTGTAGAATTTCATTGTGTTCATGCTGAAATTAGGGTTCTTAAGGTTTTCCATTGATTTCTTCCTCCATACTTAATATAAATGCAATTAATCTATATGGTTGTGATCCTTGTTCAAAAACAAACAAGATTGATACTTGAATCGTGGAAAACCATTGAGTAATGATGGAGAAAAATGATAAAACGTAAATCTGCAGAAACAGGGTGCACGCGTGTTCTTCCTTGACCGTTGGCGCCCTTTTTCAAAATTTGAATTTTTGAATATTTTGATATTTTTGTTAATAGATTCAAAAATTAATTTCTCTCTGAATATTTTTGTTTTTGAATTGATTATTTTTCTCAAAATTCACAAAAATGTTTAAATATTTTATTTTACTAAAAAATCCAATTTATATTATTTAAATATTTTATTTTAAAAATGTTTAAAAATCCTGTTGTAATTAATTTCATTTTTATTGTTTTTAAACATTTTTAAATGAAATTCCCACTTTGATTTTTCAAAACCAATTGGATTTCAAGCTTTCATGTGATTAAACATGATTTTTCAAAACATTTTTCGAAGTGTACAACTTGTTTTTGAATATATTTGATATTTCATATCATTTTTTATTTAATTTCCTTTGAAAATTATATCTTTTAAATTCAAAGTTAGGATTTTCTCTAAATTTTGATCTTTCAAACACTTTGGCCCTCTT
The DNA here is from genome assembly GCA_022829125.1 of Lathyrus tuberosus. Lineage (NCBI taxonomy): Eukaryota > Viridiplantae > Streptophyta > Magnoliopsida > Fabales > Fabaceae > Lathyrus > Lathyrus tuberosus. The sequence continues at coordinate 2,074,318 of JALAZF010000229.1, forward strand.
GAAAGAGTGTAAGACCTAACCCTTTTGTAAATAAATCTTTTCGGGTCCCAGTCGTTGTATAAGTCCCGACACGTTTTCAGAAATCTCGGTGCGATCGCCATTTCAAAACAAAATCGTTCGGGCCTACCCTTGGGTTGTAAGTCCCATTTCTTTTCTTTTTCAAACACTTTGGGCCTCTAATAGAGTGTAAGACCCAACCTCTTTGTAAATACAATAATTTTTGGGCCTCAGCCATTGTATAAGTCCTAGTACAATTTTCAAAATAACGGTGCGATCATTGTTTTTCATCTGGGCCTCTCTTTGAGTTGTAAGCCCCATCTCTTATACGAAAAATAAACTCTTGGGCCTCTCTTTGAGTTGTAAGACCCGACCCTTTTTTTTTGTAAATAAACAATTCTTGGGCCTCTCTTTGAGTTGTAAGACCCAACCCTTTTTTTTTGTAAATAAACAATTCTTGGGCCTCTCTTTGAGTTGTAAGACCCAATCCCTACCATTGCAGTGAGGGAAAACCAAATGGCGATAAGGTGGTCGCGTCACCGACAAAAATCACACGCTACAGAAAAATGGCGACTCTGCTGGGGATGTCAGATTATCTGTCTAGGACTAAGATTAGAATTCCTAAGACTTCTAGGTTGTTAGCAATCATACTATACTATATATATACTACTTTTCCTACTTGATATCCGTGTTTATTTTTCTGCCAATGAGAATGCGATTGATACTCATCTGTAAAGTTTGAGAGAAACCTAAGATAAGGGATGGCATAGACAGGGAAACTTGCAGGGAGTGAATCCCGAACAAGCGAACTTGGTAGACCATCAAATCAGGCGAGTGCCCGTGTGGATACTATGTTGAACGACCGATCGTCATGAAAATAAACGCTATCCCAATGCGGCACCTGTGAACCTGAGGATTTAGTAGGCATTAACCTTATGACCACTTGGTAGTGCGGTGACTATCGGAAATAGTTGATACGCGATACTACCCTAAAATGAGATTACCCTAGGATGCTACTGCTCACTCGGGTGAACCAGTTTGCTGTTGTTATTTCTAGGGGGGTCAATGATTTTGGGAACCTTTAACCCGTTCTACAGGTACAAAAATTGACTAGAATACAACCTTTGGGGATGGGTAGAGCCATGACTCCTTGCCTGTGACGTTGAACCCTTGAACCCATGTTTTTTCAATGTTTTTGTGTGTTGCATTCATGCATTCATTTAAAAAACTCTTAAACAAAGAAAATTTCTTCTCTTTCCTCCTCTCTTCTTTTTAAATTTAAACTAAAACAATAATTGTAAATATCAGAGAGAAAGATTGCATTATGGATTTCGGTAGAAGAAAGACGCACAAGTACACTTTCAAGGCTTCGAAACTAGAGGATTTAAGGGGGTTGGCAAGGATGATCACCAACCCTGATGCTTTCAGAGCTAAGCACGGAGGGCTGTTGTCTCTGTTAAGGGTCCATGTAGTTGAAGGAATCCTGTCTACGCTAATTCAGTTCTACGATCCGGTTAATCACTGCTTCAATTTCTCGGATTACCAACTGGCGCCAACATTGGAGGAGTACTCTCATCTGACTGATCTATCTATCACTAATCAAACTCCTTTTTCTGGACTGGAAGAAATTCCAAAGGATCAGGTCATCGCAATAGCCATTTGTTTGGACGAGACAGAAGTTAGGACTCACATGACTACCAAAGGAGGAATCCAAGGTTTACCAGCCAAGTTTTTGGTAGAGAAAACTCTGTACTTTACAATTATAGGGAACATAACCACTTTCGAAGATATCTTTGTCCTACTCACGTACGGGTTATTCCCTTTTCCCAACATAGACAACTTCGTTGATACCAATGCTGTTAATATATTTCTGATTGGAAACCCCGGACCAACCTTGCTCGTAGATGCTTATCATTCTGTGCACTTAAGGAATCTGTACAGCGAAGGAATGATCACATGTTGTGTACCCTTGCTTTACAAATGGTTCATTTCCCATTTGCCCAAGTCTGCTGCTTTTTGGGATCACAAGAGTACTCTGTGTTGGTCACAAAGGATCATGTCCCTTACCAACTCTGACATAGATTGGTATGATAGGATTTATGAGGGAATAAAGATCATCGACAGTTGTGGAAATTTCCCTAATGTACCCCTCATAGGAACTAAAGGAGGAATTAACTATCATCCAATTTTAGTTCGTCGTCAACTCGGATACCCGATGAGGCATATCCCGCATAATGCTCATCTGGAAGGTCTTTTCTTCAAGGAAGGGGAAAATGACAGGGCACTAAAGAAGGAAATAGTGCACGCCTGGAAACATGTTCACAAGAAAGGAAGAGAGTCTCTAGGAAGACTAGATTGTACCTCCATGGAACCTTATCTCCACTGGGTACAAACTAGAGCTCTCAAGCTGAGGATGCCTTACCCTGGCCAAGAAGTTTTTCTGTTAAAGGAATCTGTCCTTTATTTCATGTCTGACACGGAAAAACTCCAGGTAGCTCTCAACAAAGTTCAACGTGAGAAAAGCTCTTGGAAAAACAAGTACCGTATCCTCAATGTGGAGTGTACCAAAATTCAGGAACTGTTAAAGGAAAAGAATGCTCTGATTAAGATACTAGAGCAACATGTTATGGAGAATCAAGAAGACCGAAGAAATTTGCTCGCTCCTTTCACTTGGCAAAGGACTGATAACCCAACAACGACTAAAGAGCCCCGGTCAAAGAAAAGGAAAATACCAGAACCAACATTTGAGCTCTCTTCAGAAGGACTCAGGATCCATAAGCTTAGGTGTTTCCTTTTACAGCACTTTGTAAAATACTGTAATTTTCCATTTTCGCAATATTTTGAATTCAATAAAATAGATTCTCCACCCTTTACTGTATGATATTTGAAATCTACATGTTGAAGTATCTTTTTGATTAAAGCAAAAAAAAAAACAAAAATATATCATTGCATTCAGTATTCTCACGTAATGCGTTCTTCTTATCTTTGAATCTCACATACGTCGCAATTCTAGAGTCAAACTATCTCACTCATACAATACTCGGACCAATCAACAAAAGTAAATGGACGATCTCGAGGAAGAGAACAGAGAGCTGAGAGAAGAAGTCGACGCTCTAAAGGAAAGTTTGGAAAAACTTCACAATGACATGCAATCCCCGGTAGCAGCTCAGAGGCAACAACAAAGGACTGTGATCTCAGAGATCACATCTACGCCCGTAGTGGAGACATATGATCATCGATACAACATGCCTAAAGGTCGCCCCTAGGGCATGCCTATCAACTTTGTCCCTGAAGGATACATCTCGCCGGTCACGGAAGCCCCAGAAACTGCAGTAGGAACCGCTGGGCCTTAAGGTTACAAACTTCGGGAAAGCGAAGACGCAAGAGTTATGACAGCAACTCCTGAAGGTTACAAACTTCGGGGCATGGAAGCACTAAGAGTCACCGCCGTAATGACTATACCACAACTAGTGGTACACACTGTCCTGGAAAGACAGATTCCATAAGTAATTTCTGGTGGAAACGAAGATATGTACGAAAGAATGAATGAGTTCCAGGAACAATTCTTGGAAATGCAAAAGGAACTGCATGCCATTCGTAGTCAGGATTTATTTGGAAAGGATGCCACAGACCTTTGCCGGGTCCCTAATGTGAAAATCCCGCACAAATTCAAGGTGCCTGACTTTGAAAAATACAAGGGCAACTTTTGCCCTCAAAGTCATTTGGTGATGTACGCTCGAAAGATGTCTATCTAGACAGAAAATCAACAGCTACTGATCCATTAATTCTAAGACAGTTTAACCGGTGCTGCACTCAGATAGTACATGGGTTTAAACCACACCAAGATCAACACTTTCAGAGATCTTGGCGCAACTTTCGTTCAGCAGTACAAGTATAACCTGGACATGGCACCATACAGAGATCAACTCAGAGCAATGTCGCAGAAGGACAAAGAAACTTTCAAGGAATATGCTCAGAGATGGCGAGAAATTGTCGCCCAGATCTGTCCCTCTCTTGAGGAAAAAGAGATGACCAAGATCTTTTTGAAAACCTTGAGCTCATTCTATTATGACCGAATGATTTCAAGTGCGCCCAGTGACTTTACTGAAATGGTGAACATGGGAGTGCGCCTTGAAGAAGCAGTCCGAGAGGAATGTTTGATCAAAAACACAGAATCATCAAGCAGTACCAAAAGATACGGTGGTGCTTTCCCAAATAAAAAAGAGCAAGATATTGGTAATATCTCTCTCTGAAAGCAAAGGCGAAGGTATCAACCAGTAGCAACAGTAATTCTTGCTATCAACCTAACACCGGCTCTGACTTATCAACCTCAGGTTGCTCAGAGCCAACCAAGGCAACAACAGCCTCTTCAGCAAGCTCGTCCCCAATACAATAACAACAATCGTACGGCACGACCATCAGGGTTCAAACCTATACCAATGTTGTACGCAAAACTGTTTCCACTAGTACTGGTCAAGGGGCATGTCCAAACCAGGTCTCCTCTTACAGTACCAGAAAATCCTCCTTTTTGGTTCAAAGCGGATCAAACTTGCCCTTACCATCAAGGAGGACCGGGGCACAACATTGAGAACTATATCAGCTTCAATTCTGATGTACAGAAACTTGTCAGGAACGGGGTCTTATCCTTCAAGGATACTAATCCGAACGTTCAGGCGAACCAATTGCCTTAACATGAAAAGACTGCAGTAAATTTGATAAAGGAAGAGGTTGGCCGCAATTATCAAATTCACGATGTACTCCTATTAGGAACCAATTTGGTCAGGATGCATTGTAGACAGAGCGGGTACGGTCATGTACCACCTCACAATTATCACCAGTGTGATATCTGCTCAAAGAATAACCAGGGGTATTCCGTAGTGCAATCAACTCTACAAGAACAAATGGATCTCAGATGGATCCAAGATCACCGAATCCGTGAAGTCAATATGGCTCACGTAAATCCCAACATTGTCCATAACCACAACATTCTGGCGATGAATGTCAACTTAGTGGCGATGCATTCAAGGCAAAGTCAATACCATAATCTGCTGCGGCATGATTACAATACCTCTCTAATCTGCTCGACAAGCAACCAGGGATGCTCTTTTGTACAAGAGGCCCTCCAACTTCAGATGGATCTCAGATGGATCCAAGACTTTCGTGAAAGAAATAACTATCAAGTCAATATGATTCAGATTTTTTACATACGCTTGATGAATACCAGTCTGGTAGAATTACACGCTAAGCAAGTCAGGCTCAGCTTTCTGGATTCACATGATTATCAAGACTGTAAAGAGTGTCGTAAGAACGATCAAGGGTGTGCACTTGTCCAAAGAACACTTCCATACTTGTTGGACCACTAGTGGCCAATCTACTTGGACGAAGCTACACAGCAGATCAGTATGACTGACGGGAATCCTACTAGATATCAAAGTCAGGATGTTCGCTCGATGGAAACAGTTCTAGTAAAGATGCACTGCATACAAAGCGGTCGTGGCCGGGTGCCACTACACAACTATGAGAGCTGTAGAGTTTGTTTAGAGAACAACCAAGGATGCTACCTTGTACGAGCAGGTCTTCAAAATCAGTTAGACCATAAAAAGATTCGACCATGTTCAAATTCTGAGACGATGAACATGATACCAGATTGTTTTCGTGATCAAAGAAAGGACGTTGTCATAATCTCTAATCATGGGAGGACCAAATATGTGTGTACCATAATACCTCTACTCGATGAATCGAGAATTCCTCTGGACAGTAGAAAAGGTTCCCAACCAGGAGCTGATCAAGGTTGCTTATAACGGTCAGAGAAATCAAAAAGCTCCCGTGGTTATCTACTTGCCAGGTCCAATACCGTACAAATCCGATAAGGCTATCCCTTACAAGTACGATGCAACAACAATCGAAAATGGAAAGGAAACTCCATTACCCTCCGTCGTAAATATAGCCAACATCAGTCGAACAACACGGAGCGGACAGATCTTCAACAGAGGAGTAGGAGAACCCGCCAAGGAAAAGGAACCTTAGACAGAAGTTCCTAATCAACAAATCGGGCAATCCAGTAATCCTGAACTTATAAAGAACAGCGATGAGATGCTGAAGCTCATCTAGAGAAGTGAGTATAACATTGTGGACCAACTGTTGCAAACTCCATCTAAAATCTCTATGCTATCTCTCCTACTTAGTTTCGAAGTTCACAGGGAAGCTTTGCAGACAGTCTTGGACCAAGCTTTCATAGAACAAGATGTGACGGTAAGGCAGTTTGACAGCATCATTTCCAACATCACTTCCTGCAACAATTTAGGATTCAGTGATAAAGAGCTGTGGGAAGAAGGCAAAAATCACCACATGGCGCTTAACATTACAGTCAATTGCTAGGACGATGCTCTAGCCAGCGTACTGGTAGACACAGGATCAACTCTGAATGTTATGCTGAAATCTACTATGATGCGACTATCATTTGAAGGATCTCCGATGAGAGGCAGCGAGGTCATCGTCAAAGCCTTTGACGGATCCAGAAAAATAGTTATCGGCGAAGTTGATCTTCCCATAACCATCGGTCCTCACACTTTCCAAGTCACTTTCCAGGTCATGGACATCCGGGCAGCCTACAACTGTTTATTAGGAAGACCTTGGATACACGAGGCTGGGGCAGTCACTTCGACACTTCACCAGAAGCTGAAGTTCGTCAAGAATGAAAAGCTAGTCACAGTCTGTGGAGAGCAGGCCTTGATCATAAGTAATTTATCATCTTTATCCTGTGTAGAACCCGAGGAGGTCGATGGAACCCAGTTTCAAGCACTCTCGGTGAGCAATGAGAATCGACCAGAAAAAGAACCGTCGATTTCCTCATACAAAGATTCTCTCAAAGTGATCAAGAGTAACGACATAAAAGGATGGGGACAGCTCGTAATTCTTACGGATCACAAGACAAAGAAAGGTCTTTGTTTTTCTTCAGCCTGTACCCAGAATACAAAAGACGAAAGTTTTCGTCCCATTCAGGACTTATTCCACAGTGGAGGCTTCCTCCACCCAGTATCTCAAGAAGTACACACCATCAATAAGAGTGATTCCTCCGATACGGATGAGGAATGGAAATCTTATCTCAACGACAATGATTATATGTCTCAGGGAGAGGCACATACGCCATTTTACTTTCCCACGCAGAGTCCGAGATATATACCAAGATCATACGTCAAGATGATATACGAAGATTATGATCCTGAAGGATGTCGTGCTCTGCCTAACTCATGGGAAGACGATCCGATGAAAGACAACTTTGACTACGACTATTATGACCCACTGGATGTCTTGCCTATCTGGAAAACGTACCCAGAAGACTTGGGGAAAGAGAGTCTGTCAAATAACGCTTATCAACTGAGTAATATTGAAAAGAATACCCGCGTCCCCACCAAGTCATGGGATTATTACTCAGGACATTCTGAAGATATCCAGCACAACGATGAATTTGCAAAGATTGCGGGACAAGAATTCATCAACTATGCTTTTCCTGAGGTCAACGTCATCGAGAGGATAACTCCTCCGGTCCCACAGAAGTATGGGACACCTTAGGATAGCCAAGTGGCAAGTACAACTTCTTGGTCAAGTACACCGCTCCTGAAAGCTCTCGCATCAGGCTCGAAGACATCCAGCCAACTGGATGGGGAGATCCGCCTGAGAATGAAAACACTATGCAAGATACAACAGAAAAGCACGTTTATGACAACTCTGCATGGGAGGAAGACTCCAATGATCTGGCTCCCCCAGAAATCAGCGTCATTTCTAAGGACAAACCAAGAAAGAAGGTACCATACTTTGTGATTCACTGAGGAGTTCGCCGCCAATGGGTTGCTGTCAATGTCCCAAAAGTCGTCCATAAGTCTAAGTAATTGTCATCTTTGTTTTAGCCTTTCACCCTGCCCAGGTGAAACAGATGTTTTTATAGGGCTCACTTTTCTGTAAATATCCCTCTTCGCTTCGCCCAAAGCGGCAGAGTTTTGTTTTATAGGGCTGTAGTTTCAAGAATCGACAAAATCATAAATAAATGACGTTGTTCTGTAATTCCCATATTTAGTGCTATTTTCACTTTTCGGTTTTTTCAAGAAAATGGTAATCCTAAAACAACCCAAAAATAAATAAAAACAAGCATTTATCAGAAATTACTCTACACACACTCTTGCGTTCTCTCTATCTCTTCTAAAAAACGAATCATCACATCATGCAGATTGCGTGTTTAAACACCGTTGAAACATACGATCCAATGCCTTCTCCCAACTTTGAATTCTCGGTATTTGAAGCTGAAGAAGAAGAGGACGCAGAAATTCCAGAAGAGATCTCACGACTACTCAAGTAAGAGGAAAGGTCTATTGGGCCTCAGAAAGAGCCATTGGAAACAGTTAATTTGGGGTCAGAGCAAGAAAAGAAAGTAGTTAAGATTAGAGCACTGCTCAGTCCAATTGTCAAAGAAAGCTTGATAAGACTTCTTAGGGAGTTTCCAGATGTGTTTGCTTGGTCCTATCAGGACATTCCAGGGTTGAATACCAGCATCGTGGAACATCATCTACCGTTGAAATCAGAATGTCCTCCGGTGAAGCAAAGACTGAGACGGACCCATCCAGACATGGCCATCAAAATCGAAGAGAAAGTGCGGAAACAGATTGATGCGGGTTTCCTCGCCACCTTAGAATATCCTCCATGGCTAGCCAACATAGTACCAGTTCCAAAAAAGGACGGAAAAGTTAGAATGTGTTTAGATTACAGGGATCTGAACAAAGCAAGTCCGAAGGATGACTTCCCCTTACCACACATTGACATGCTGGTAGATAGTACAACAAAATTCAAAGTCTTCTCCTTCATGGATGGATTCTCGGGCTATAATCAAATCAAAATGGCGCCGGAAGACATAGAGAAAACTTCATTCATCACCCCATGGGGCACCTTTTATTACAAGGTAATGTCGTTCGGTTTGAAAAACGTCGGGGCAACCTATCAAAGGGCCATGGCTACTCTGTTTCACGACATGATGCACAAAGAAATCAAAGTGTACATCGATGATATGATTGCCAAATCTAGAACAGAGGAGGAACATGTGACCCACTTGTCAAAGTTGTTCGAGCGTTTGAGAAAGTACAAACTCCACTTGAATCTCAACAAATGCACGTTTGGTGTTCGCTCAGGAAAGCTTTTAGGGTTTATCGTCTTCCAGAAAGGAATTGAGGTTGATCCTGACAAGGTTAAGGCCATTCAAGAAATGCCTTCACCAAAAACTGAAAAATAGGTCCGAGGATTTCTGGGACGTCTGAATTACATCTCTAGGTTCATATCCCTCATGACCACGACATGCGCGCCAATCTTCAAACTGCTCAAAAAGAATCAAAACTGTGTATGTACGGAAGATTGCCAAAAAGCCTTCAACAGTATCAAGGAATATCTGTCGAATCCACCAATTCTGTCACCTCCAGTGGAGGGAAGACCGCTGATTATCTACCTAACAGTCTTGGAAGAATCTATAGGTCGTGTACTTAGCCAACAAGACGAAACGAAAAGAAAAGAGTCTGCCATCTACTATTTGAGTAAGAAATTTACCGACTGTGAAACTCGGTACACTATGCTTGAGAAAACTTGTTGTGCTCTGGTTTGGGCAGCCAAACGTCTTCGCCAGTACATGATTTGTCACACTACTTAGTTAATCTCCGAAATGTATCCGATCAAATACGTTTTTGAAAAGCCCGCTCTTAAGGGAAGGATTGCCCGTTGGCAGATGTTGTTATCAGAATAAGATATCAAGTACCATGCTCAGAAATTCGTCAAAGGGAGTATTTTAGCCGATCATTTGGCTCATCAACCAATTGACAATCAAGAATCAGTCGGATTTGAGTTCCCAGACGACATGTACTTGAAAATGAAAAATTGCGATGAACCGCTACCCAGTGAAGGGCCAGAACTAGGTTCCCAATCGGGACTAATCTTTGACAGAGCTGTCAACATTTACGGAAATGGAATTGGGGCAATCATCATAACACCTCATGGTACCCACATTCCTTTCACCACCCGACTGACATTCAAGTGTACAAACAACAAGGCCGAATATGAAGCTTGTATCATGGGACTCGAGGAGGCGATCGACTTAAGGATCAAGAACTTAGATGTGTATAGAGACGTAGCCCTAGTTATCAATCAGATCAAAAAAGATTAGAACACATACTAATCAGGACGGATTCCTTAAAAAAATTTCACAAGAAGGTTGTTACCATTCTCCAACAGAATCGAGCTTCGTCGTATCCCTCGTGAAGAAAATCACATGGCTGATGCACTAATTGTAACGCCCGGTTATTTAATTAATTATTTAATTAAATATCTTCGTATTATTTGTTTGATTTGTGTTGGTTGTCGAAAATATTGTGTTGAGTTGCTATGTCGGTTTTAGTAGAATTAATTTAATTGATTTAAGTTGTATTGGCATTAGTTGGATTAATTTAATTGAGTGATTTAAGTTGTTGAAATAATATAGTGTTAATATATTAGAATTATAAGAGAATATTGGGCTTATTTAGATGGTGAGTGTAGTAGTAATAATTGGGGGGGAGGGGTAGAAAGTTGGCCCAAATGAAAGTTAATAGAATAATAGTGTTATTATATTAGGCATTTAGAAATAATGAGGAATTAGAAGTAGCAGTAGGAACGTGGAAGTTGCAGAGAAAGAGAAAATAAGGTTTTGGGAGGAGAACGTGGAAGTTATAGAGAAGAGGAAAAGAGGCAAAGCTGGGTCGATCTGAGATTTAGAGCAACCTTCAATCCAAGGTAAGGGTGGGGTTCTGACTCTATAATGGGGTATTCGATGAATGATATGTGGGGTTGGGTTTGTAGAATTACCTCTGTCTGTGTTGTAATGGCTGTCGTGGATATTGAAATACGTTTGCTGTTGATGAATTGGTCGTAGGAAAATTAGTCTATGTTGCTTTAAGGTATAATTTTATTGCGTTTCTGTTGTACTGTGATGGGTGAATTTGGAACTGTTCTGGAATCTGAGGAGAGGTTTGTGAATTGGGGAGATCTGGAACAAAATACACTAAGACGAAGGGAATTGGGGGATGTGGCGACCGTGATAGAGGGCGTGATGAGAGTCACACTGGTTGTGTGCGAGTGACAACCGTCACTCATGTATTACGACCGTCACACATGTGACGAGGGCCAGGGTGTGGTGACGAGCGTCACTCGGGCCTGCTATGTGATTCTTTCTGTTTCCGTTCTGTTCATTCTGTCTGCTATGGTTTCACTTGGTTCTGTTCCATTTTAATTTTAGTTTGAGAGGTTGGTATATAAGTTAGTAGTACTAGACAGAGGATTGATAATGGAATTAATTAACCGATTCTCAGTCGAAAACTACCGAACAATGACGGGATTGCTTGTAGTACATTATAGTTGGTATAGAGTATGTTATAGTTGTTGTGATATTGTTGTTGGGAATTAGAAAGTTGCAGGTGTGAAATATGTTGCATTGCCTCTAATTATTGGCAAGAATTAAGTTGCGGGCCTATGGCCAATGTTGATTTGTTGTTGTGTTGATATATAACTATCATTGTTGTTATTCTGACGTTCATGTTGAGTTGCATTGCATAGCATATCAAGCTGGAGTTGTTGCTCGGTATGTTGGCCTGGATTGGCAAAATATTAAGTTGAAGGCTTATGCCTTGTTGATGCCTCTATTAATTGGCAAATTTTAAGTTGGGATTTCTGCTCCAATGGTACCACATGCATGTGAATTTCACAAGTCGCATTCCACATTGTATAAAGTTGTTGTTATGTTGTTGATTAATGTTGATTGAAAGGTTATGAAGTGGTGATTTTATAATCTGATCTAATATATTATTTATCATACATCCGATTATATTGTTTGATATCTCACCCCTTCTGTGTTTGGTGACGGTTTATACGCCATCCTGCAGGTAATCCAGAGTGAAGGCTGTCTACCTTCATTAGTTCGGGTCGGTGTCGTCTCTCTAATACGTAACACTCGGGGGTATGAACGCTTGTTTCCTTATTGTCGATTTTAGTATTGTTGCTGAATTTTAAGTTGTTTTCTTTAAAGACTTGTTGTTTCAAAGTTGTTTTAAGTTGGATAATGATGTTATGTCATTAAGTTGAAGTTTGTGAATCTGCTGCTTAATTATAAAAGTTGTTTTGTTTCAAAGACTAAAATTATGTGTTATGTATCTATGTTATATGTGATTATAAGTCGTTGTTATAAGTTGTATGTGTAGCATCCTATGTGTAAGTTGAAATTTTGTAACTCGGATTTTATCAATATTCGCTGGGTAGAAATGGGGTGTTACATTAGTGGTATCAGATCAGGTCGGTACGTCCGGCCAAATTGTCAAGTCGTAGCTTTGTTTAACAATCGAGTACTGTTAACTAGTTCTAACCTTTGTTTATGTTGTTGTGATAAGTTGAGATGGCTGGAAGGAACGACGCTGCAATTGCCGCTGCTATGCAAGCAATGGCTCAGGCTATGTAGAATCAACCGAATGCTGACATAAATGCTGGATCTCGTAGTTTTGCAGCGTTTCAGAGGGAGAATCCGCCTACCTTCAAGGGTAAGTATGATCCTGATGGAGCCTTGGACTGGTTGAAAGAGATGGAGAGAATCTTCCGTGTGATGGACTGCACTCCAGGGCAGAAGGTTCGATATGGGACTCATATGCTAGCAGTCGAAGCTGATGACTAGTGGCTAGAGACTCGTCAGAGGTTGGAAGCTGCACGTGAAGAAATCACTTGGGTTGTGTTCTGTAGAGAGTTCCCGAGGAAGTATTATCCTGAAGATGTTCGGGGTAAGAAGGAAATTTAATTCCTTGAGCTGAAGCAAGGAAATACGTCGGTGACTGATTATGCTACAAAGTTTGTTGAGTTGGCTAAGTTTTACCCACACTATAACGAGGCGAATGCTGAGTTTTCAAAGTGCATCAAGTTTGAGACCAGATTACGTCCAGAGATCAAGAAGGCAGTTGGATATCAAAAGATTCGTGTCTTCTCTGATTTGGTTGATAGCTGTAGGATTTATGAAGAGGATAATAATGCTCATTACAAGATCATTAATGAGAGGAAGAGCAAGCACCAACAGAATCGTGGCAAGCCTTATGATGCTCCAGCTGGTAAAGGCAAACAGAAAGTGGCTGATGGAAAGAGGACTAGTGGGGGAGATGCTCCTGCTGGTGTAGTTTGTTTCAAATGTGGGAAACCTGGTCATAAGAGTATTGTGTGTACTGCTGAGGTAAAGAGGTGTTTCCGTTGTGGTAAGACTGAGCATGCAATATCAGAGTGCAAGCATAAAGAGTTGATTTGCTTCAACTGTGGTGAAGAAGGACACATTGGTAGTCAGTGTCAGAAACCAAAGAAGGCGCAAACCGGTGGGAAAGTGTTCGCGTTGGCTGGGACTCAGACAACTAGTGAGGACAGACCCATTAGAGGTACTTGTTTCATTAATAGTACTCCTTTAATTACTATTATTGATACTGGTGCTACACATTGCTTTATTGCTGCTGATTGTGTTAAAAGATTGGGTCTTATGTTGTCTTCTATGAATGGAGATATGATCATCGAAATTCTGGCTAAGGGAGCGGTGACTACTTCTCTTGTGTGTTTAAAGTGTCCTTTGTCGATCTTCGACAGAGACTTTAATGTTGATTTGGTGTGTTTGTCGTTAACTGGGATGGATGTGATCTTAGGAATGAACTGGTTAGAATATAACCATGTTCATATCAATTGCTATAGAAAGTCGGTGGGGTTTTCTACTCCTGAAGAAGAGGAAGGAGTTGTGTTGTTGTCTTTTAGGCGGTTACGACAGTTTATACAAGAAGAAGCTCAGGTGTTCTCATTAATGGCGTCGTTATCGCTAGAGAATCAAGCTATAATTGAGGAGTTGCAAGTGGTGCGCAAATTTCCTGAAGTTTTCCCTGATGAAATTCCTGACGTACTGCCGGAGAGGGAAGTGGAATTTGTGATTGACCTTGTACCTGGCACCAGACCTGTTTCTATGGCACCATACAGGATGTCTGCATTGGAATTGTCAGAATTAAAGAAGCAATTGGAGGATTTAATTGAGAAGAAGTTTGTAAGGCCAAGTGTATCGCCGTGGGGAGCTCCAGTGTTGTTAGTAAAAAAGAAAGATGGAAGTATAAGGCTCTGTGTTGATTATAGACAGTTGAACAAAGTGACGATTAAGAACAAGTATCCACTTCCGAGAATAGATGACTTGATGGATCAATTGCTAGGTGCTTGTGTGTTTAGCAAGATTGATTTGAGGTCAGGCTATCATCATATTAAAGTGAAAGATGATGATATCCAGAAGACGACTTTTAGAACGAGTTATGGACATTATGAGTATTCGGTGATGCCGTTTGGCGTTACTAATGCGGCGAGAGTATTCATGGAGTACATGAACCGTATCTTTCATACTTACCTGGATTGGTTTGTGGTGGTGTTCAATGATGATATACTGATTTACTCTAAATCGGAAGAAGAGCATGCAGAACACTTAAGACTAGTATTGCAAGTTTTGAAAGATAAGGAGTTGAATATGAGACAACGGAGATGGTTGGAATTATTAAAAGATTATGATTTCGGTTTGAACTATCATCTAGGAAAAGCTAATGTTGTGGCTGATGCTTTAAGCCGAAAAACTTTGCATATGTCGGCGATGATGGTTAAAGAATTGGAACTAATTGAACAGTTCATAGATATGAGTTTGGTTTGCGAAGTGACACCGCAGAGTGTTATGTTGGGAATGTTGAAGATTAACAACGATTTTCTAGACAGCATCAAGGAAGCTCAGAAGTTAGACGTGAAACTAGTAGATTCGATGGTTGGGATCGATCAGTTGGAGAATGATGATTTCAAGTTAGATGCGTATGGTGTGTTGAGATTCCGTAATCGAATTTGTATTCCTGATGATGCGGAGATGAAGAAAGCGATTCTTGAGGAAAGTCATAAAAGTAAATTGAGTATTCATCCGGGGGCTACAAAGATGTATCAAGATTTGAAGAAGTTGTTTTGGTGGCCTGGGATGAAGCGTGATGTAGCACGATTTGTGTATGCATGTTTAACTTGTCAGAAGTCAAAAGTTGAACATCAGAAGCCTGCGGGGTTGATGCAACCGTTAGAAGTTCCAGAATGGAAGTGGGATAGTATTTCAATGGACTTTGTGATGGGATTACCTAATACTTCAAGAGGATATGATTCGATTTGGGTGATTGTTGATAGACTTAAAAAGTTGGCACATTCTATCCCTATTAACATTAGTTTTCCAGTATCGAAGTTGGCAGAGATTTATACCAATGTAATTGTCAATCTGCATGGTGTTCCTTTGTGTATTGTGTCGGATAGAGATCCGAGGTTCACTTATGATTTTTGGAAGAGTTTGCAAGAGGCGTTGGGTTCTAAGTTGAGGTTGAGTTCAGCGTATCACCCTCAAACGGATGGTCAGACGAAGAGAACTATTCAGTCATTAGAGGATTTATTGAGAGCATGTGTTCTTGAGCAGGGAGGTTTGTCGGATACTTATCTTCCATTGATAGAATTCACTTATAATAACAGTTACCATTCGAGTATTGGAATGGCCCTTTTTGAAGCGTTATATGGTCGGAGATGTAGGACTCCTTTATGTTGGCATGAATCTGGGGAAGGTGTAGTGCTTGGACCTGAAATTGTTCGAGAGACTACTGAGAAGGTGAAGTTAATTAAAGAGAAGATGAAAACTTCTCAAAGTAGAAAGAAGAGTTATCATGACAAGCGAAGGAAAGATTTAGAATTTCTAGCGGGTGACCATGTGTTTTTGAGAGTTACACCTGTGACCGGTGTTGGGCGTGCATTGAAGTCTAAGAAGCTCACTCCTCGTTTTATTGGTCCGTATCAGATTTCGGACAGAGTTGGAAATGTTGCTTATAGAGTGGCATTACCGCCTAATCTTTCGAATTTACACGATGTGTTTCATGTGTCACAACTTTGGAAGTACATTTCAGATCCATCTCATGTGATTCATATGGATGATGTGCAAGTACGGGATAATCTTACTATTAAGACAATGCCTGTACGGATCGCGGATCGTGAAATGAAGACTTTAAGAGCCAAGGAGATTGCTTTGGTGAAAGTAGTTTGGTTGGGAGTTGCCGGAGAAAGCCTGACGTGGGAGTTGGAAAACAAGATGCGGGGGTCCTATCCCGAGTTGTTTGAACAAGGTAAATTTTCGAGGACGAAAATATCCTAAGTAAGGGAGAGTTGTAATGCCCGGTTATTTAATTAATTATTTAATTAAATATCTTCGTATTATTTGTTTGATTTGTGTTGGTTGTCGAAAATATTGTGTTGAGTTGCTATGTCGGTTTTAGTTGAATTAATTTAATTGATTTAAGTTGTGTTGGCTTTAGTTGGATTAATTTAATTGAGATGATTTAAGTTGTAGAAATAATATAGTGTTAATATATTAGAATTATAAGAGAATATTGGGCTTATTTAGATGGTGAGTGTAGTAGTAATAATTGGGCGGGGGGGGGGGGGGGGGTAGAAAGTTGGCCCAAATGAAAGTTAATAGAATAATAGTGTTATTATATTAGGCATTTAGAAATAATGAGGAATTATAAGTAGCAGTAGGAACGTGGAAGTTGCAGAGAAAGAGAAAATAAGGTTTTGGGAGGAGAACGTGGAAGTTACAGAGAAGAGGAAAAGAGGCAAAGCTGGGTCGATCGGAGATTTAGAGCAACCTTCAATCCAAGGTAAGGGTGGGGTTCTGACTCTATAATGGGGTATTCGAGGAATGATATGTGGGGTTGGGTTTGTAGAATTACCTCTGTCTGTGTTGTAATGGCTGTCTTGGATATTGAAATACGTTTGCTGTTGATGAATTGGTCGTAGGAAAATTAGTCTATGTTGCTTTAAGGTATACTTTTATTACGTTTCTATTGTACTGTGATGGGTGAATTTGGAACTGTTCTGGAATTTGAGGAGAGGTTTGTAAATTGGAGAAAACTGGAATGAAATACACTGATACAAAGGGAATTGGGGGATGTGGCGACCGTGATAGAGGGTGTGATGAGCGTCATGCGAGTTGTGTGCGAGTGACGACTGTCACTCATGTATTACGACCGTCACACATGTGACGAGGGTCAGGGTGTGGTGACGAGCGTCACACGGGCCTGCTATGTGATTCTTTCTGTTTTCGTTCTGTTCATTCTGTCTGCTATGGTTTCACTTGGTTCTGTTGCATTTTAATTTTAGTTTGAGAGGTTGGTATATAAGTCAGTAGTACTGGACAAAGGATTGATAATGGAATTAATTAACTGATTTTTAGTCGAAAACTACCGAATAATGACGGGATTGCTTGTAGTATATTTTAGTTGGTATAGAGTATGTTATAGTTGCTGTGATATTGTTGTTGGGAATTATAAAGTTGCAGGTGTGAAATATGTTGCATTGCCTTTGATTATTGGCAAGAGTTAAGTTGCGGGCCTATGTCCAATGTTGATTTGTTATTTAGTTGATATATAACTATCATTGTTGTTATTCTGACGTTCATGTTGAGTCGCATTGCATAGCATATCAAGCTGGAGCTGCTGCTCGGTAAGTTGTCATTGATTGGCAAAATATTAAGTTAAAGGCTTATGCCTTGTTGATGCCTCTATTAATTGGCAAATTTTAATCTGGGAGTTCTGCTCCAACGGTACCACATGCATGTGTATTTTACAAGTCGCATTCCATGTTGCATAAAGTTGTTGTTATGTTGTTGATTAATGTTGATTGAAAGGTTGTGAAGTGGTGATTTTATAATCTGATCTAATATATTATTTATCATACATCCGATTATATTGTTTGATATCTCACCCCTTATGTGTTTGGTGACGGTTTATACGCCATCCTACAGGTAATCCAGAGTGAAGGTTGTCTACCTTCATTAGTTCGGGTCGGTGTCGTCTCTCTGATACGTAACACTCGGGGGGGTGAACGCTTGTTTCCTTATTGTTGATTTTAGTATTTTTGCTGAATTTTAAGTTGTTTTCTTTAAAGACTTGTTGTTTTGAAGTTGCTTTAAGTTAGATAAGGATGTTATGTCATTAAGTTGAAGTTTGTGAATCCGCTGCTTAATTATAAAAGTTGTTTTGTTTCAAAGACTAAAATTATGTGTTATGTATCTATGTTATATGTGATTATAAGCCGTTGTTATAAGTTGTATGTGTAACATCCTATGTGTAAGTTGGAATTTTATAACTCTGATTTTATCAGTATTCGCTAGGTAGAAATGGGGTGTTACACTAGTCAATGGAACGACGTACCTAAGATTGACATAATGCGCCTAGAGAGGCCCGCCTACATCTTCACGATCGAAGCAGTCATAGACAAAAAAACCTTGGTATCATGATATCAAATGCTTCCTTCAGAAACATGAGTACCCACCTGGGGCATCAAGAAAAGATAGGAAAACCCCCAGAAGGCTGGCAGGCAACTTCTTCCTAAGCGGTGATACACTCTATAAGAGAAACTTTGACATTGTATTGCTCCGATGCATAGATAGACCAGAAGCAAACATGCTGATGAAAGAAATTCATGAAGGATGCTTTGGCACTCATGCCGACGGACACACAATGGCGAGAAAAATTATGAGAGCAGGATACTATTGGTTGACCATGGAATCCGATTGCTACATGTACATGAGGAAATGTCACAAGTGTCAGATATACTCAGACAAAATCCGTGTACCACCAACACATCTCAAAGTTCTCTCTTCCCCATGGCCTTTTTCCATATGGCAAATCAACATGATTGGCATGATCGAACCTAAGGTTTCAAACAGACATCGCTCCATCCTGGTAGCCATTGACTACTTCACCAAGTGGGTTGAAGCAGTGTCATACGCCAATGTAACCCGACAAGTGGTGGTCCAATTTATCAAGAACAACCTCATCTGCCGTTATGGTGTTCCAAGCCAGATCATTACTGACAATGGATCCAACTTGAACAACAAAATGATGAAAGAGTTGTGCGCTGAGTTCAAAATCAAACACCATAATTCATCTCCCTACCGACCTAAGCTGAACGGAGCGGTAGAAGCGGCTAACAAGAACATCAAGAAGATTGTTCAAAAGATGGTTGTAACCTACAAAGACTGGCATGAAATGCTACCCCTTGCTCTTCACAGTTATCGTACATCTGTCTGCACTTCAACAGGGGCAACCCCTTTCTCTCTAGTATATGGCATGGAGGCAGTACTCCCCATAGAATTAGAGATCCCATCACTCCTGCTATTGATGGAATCTAAGCTAACAGAAGCCGAATGGTGTCAAGGTCAACACGACAAACTGAACCTAATCGAAGAAAAGTGAATAACGGCTCTATGCCATGGACAGGTATATCAGCAAAGAATGAAGAAAGCGTTTGACAAAAAGGTCCGACCCCGTGTCTTCAGGAAAGTAGCCTTGTGCTAAAAAAGATACAATCATTTCTCATTGATTCCCGGGGCAAATGGACTCCGACCTACGATGGCCCCTATATGGTCAAGAAAGCCTGCTCAGGCGGCGCCTTGAGACTCGCAACCATGGATGGAGAGGAATTTTCCTACCCCACGAATGTTGACGTAGTCAAGAAATACTTCGCCTAAATAAAAAAAACATCTCGGTGGATTGAAAACCTGAAAAAGCGGTCCAGGAAAAAATTAGAGACATAAGCAAAAAACATCTCGATGGATTGGAAATCTCAAAAGACAATTCAGGCAAAAGTTAGGGATTCATGGCAAGTAACTACGTTCGACAAGGTTAAATCCCCAGCGGTAACAACATTCGTCGAAAAACTTCAAGTCAAGGTCATCTTCGACAAAAGCTCAGGATGTCCAGAATTCAAAGTTGGTAAAAGGATAGCGGTCATTATGTTTCAATGTAGCTCTTTTCCCTTAAATTACCATTTTCTAAACTTTGTAAATGCTCTATGGAATCACGCGCTTGGCTGATTTCCATTCTATCAATAAAATTTGAGCCCTAGTGCTTTTGTTTTCAATTCTTATTTGTTTTAGCTTTACAGAATGACATTTTTAACATGATCAACGATTCTTGAAATAAAACAAAAATGAATTTACATGTCAAAATTTTTCTGCTTTTAAAATAAAGGTGGCAATTCCTTTTGACTGTTGAACATCAAAAAGAACATCGATTGTTTCTTCGAAGGTGATTGAACCTCAAAGTGCAGAATGAAAGTACTCCTTCTAAACCAGTACGCCTGAATGAAGGATTAACTATGTCTGATACCATGTTTCATCTGACATCCCCGACAGGGTGCTTACCTCTTAAGATCGATGGACGTGTTCTCCCATATGGATTTTTTCTCCAAAGCGAGACAAAATTTGCTATTATGAACCAATGATACTTTTCATCCCCACCGTGCCCGAGTATCCAGTCATGTTTATCTATTAGTCTGTATGTCGCGTCAGTTTTGTCAGCATAAACATACATACATCATGCATTATTGATTCATATTCATATTCATATTGCATTACTATCACTCTGGTCATACTCATTTCCCAAGTGATAAAAGTCCTCTTATCAATCGAGTTGTCAGTTATTTCCTCGTCAGGAAATGTTTTGTCTGAGCAATCTCTCCCCCGGTTTATTTCTGGATTGGAGATAGTCCTCGACCACTTTGATAACTTGAACCTCTGAAAGTCAAGAAGATATTCGACAGACACCTTTGGAACATCACTCTTCACCATTTAAGGTGATATTTTCGCTTTCCCGGATTAAGGAAAATCCCCAGAGAAAGCCTCTCAACCAAAGGATCTC
Organism: Lathyrus tuberosus; assembly: GCA_022829125.1. NCBI lineage: Eukaryota > Viridiplantae > Streptophyta > Magnoliopsida > Fabales > Fabaceae > Lathyrus > Lathyrus tuberosus. Next base: position 2,095,125 of record JALAZF010000229.1, read on the forward strand.
AGCAACACATTGGTTTTTCTCCCAGGAAAGTCAATGTTAATGAAGTCATCAGCACCTCAAAATTGGATTACATCACATGGCATTTCTCCAAAAGGATCTCGAAGGAAAGTATGATGTAATATCTCCCAAGGGGAAAACAGTCTATCAAGAGACTCATTTTTCCCAGTAGAGTCAACAAATGGCCTTTCCAACAGAGAAGTTTGCACACCTCTATAGCTCAGATGAATGGGTACCCCCAGCAAGTCTGACCTCAACTTTTTTCCATTAAATGGCGTCTCCCCAGGGAAACTAGGCGAGAAGTTTGACGAAGACCACTACACATAGCATCCCTTGTCAAGGAAGGAACTTGACAAGAAGAAACTGAGACCAATTCCTTGGCTGAAAACCAGGATCGTATGGAAGTTTATTTCAGAAACTAAGACCAGTTCCATGGCTAAAAACCAGGATCGAAGGGAAGTTTATATCAGAAACTGAGACCAGTTACTTGGCTGAAGACCAGGATCGAGGGGCAGTTTCACCCTTTTCTAAGCATATTGCTTAGCAAAAGAAGATGGACGGGAAAGCTTCCATTCATAACCACCGTCAAAATTTTAGGTATTCTGATATTTAATCATCTTGCACCTCGAAGGCCTGAATACCTTCGTCATTCACACCTTCGGGTCCAAGAAGATTAATTAGGGGCATCTGTCATACCCCAAATTTTGACCACAATTTTTCCCATCATTGTAAGGATCATTACCACAATATGGATGTGCCATCATACCTTAACAATCACCTCAAGGATTGTTGAGCATTCACTACAATCAAGAATAAGGGTTTTTGAGCTCTCTCAGAACACTTAGACAACAGATCAATCAAGAAATGACATGATCTGCAACTTGTCTAACCTCTTAAAACATCCACAAAGGATCAAGAGGACCCTCACTTCAAAAATCAAGAACACAGTAGTGACATTCCAAGTGTTTTGAGCCTCGAAACACCCGATGTCGCCAAATTAGGGTTTTGGACGACTGGGACCTCTAGAGTGAGATTTTCACAAGAGGATGAGCCAAGACTTCAAATTATGACTCAATATGCTCAAAATAACCCTAGGTATCCATTTGAAAAGATAAATGACCCTCAAATGATGCATTCCTCAAAAGTCGGGAATTAGGGTTTTTCGCGCCGAACCGCTCCGGAGCCAAACGTCAAAACATGACTTTTTTGGAAAAAATGATCCTTATGACTCATATTTTCATAAAATATGACTTATAATGTCATTTGAACAAGAATTTATCAAGAAACCAAGATAACTTGTAAAAGGGGTAATCTTGAAAAACTGAAATTTTTTCTAAGCAGCCATTTTGAGTGATCCAAAGCCTAATTTGTAGGTCTTCCTACATTTTACAAAAGCTTCAACTACATTAAACTTCAATTCTTCATGGATTTTAAGTTATGGAGTGATCAAAATGACAAAAATGAAGAAAATCACACTTTTTCAACACTTAGAGAAAATCTGCCTAAGGTACCAGCCTTGGACATCAAAGTTCATGGGATTTTTTCAGTTGGATTCATATAGTTTCAAGACAAACTATGAACGCACATGGATTGTACCATATGAGGGCTTTCTAAAAAGCACAAGAGCTTTCCATAACTCCATTTGAGCAAGGAGATATGATCCCCTCAAAAACAATATTTCCAACTGTTTTGTGTAAGACAGAATTTGGCAAATTTGCTCGAATTGGCAAAATTGGACAAGTTCAAGCATGGTTATCCATTTGCACACCTCAAGGGGGAACAACTAAGTGTCATACCCCAAAATTTGACCACTAAGATTCCCCGTCATTGTGCAAACCATCATCACAATATGGATGAACCATCATACCTCATTAGTCTCCCCAAAGATGGGTGAGCATCCACTACAATCAAACTTAGGGTTTCAAGCCCTCTCAGAGCTCTTAGACAAAGGATCAATCAAGGAATGACATGATCTTTAACTTGTCTAAACCTCTCAAACATCCACAATGGATCAAGAGGACTCCCACATCAAGGATCAAGCACAAGGCTGCAACATTCCAAGTGGATTAAGCCTCAAGATCGCCAGTGTCACCAAATTAGGGTTTTGGTCGACGAGGGCCTCCAGATGGAATTTTTCCTCTCGGCATGAGCCAATGCTTCAAAGCATAACCCAAGATACTCCAAGGGACCTCATGGGCCCCATCATCAAGTCAACTTAGCCTCAGGGGATGCATTCACAAAAAAAAAATTAGGAATTAGGGTTTCTTGACCTAATTCACCCCTAAGTTAACTTTTGGGACAAAGCATGAGCCAAAACCTCAAGACATGATTTGAGGGTGTAACACCCCACTTTCCCATTTTTCAAAATAAACAAAATATATGAGATAAATCAGAGTTTCCACACCAAAGTAGGATGCCACATTTTAAAATCAACAAAACAAATCTCATTTATTTTAATAAAATCAAACAGTGGAAAATTTATTCAATTATTCGATTTACAACCATCTGCCTATAACACCAAAAACTCCACATAATCGTGGTCCACCATAATATTCATCAATTGAAAGATACGTAACAAGTATACAACATAAAACAATTGGTAAAAACCCCCAAATACCGTGTTACGTATTAGAGCGACTCTCTAAATTCGAACAAGCTACACAAGCTCCAGGCACTAACCTGGCACCTGAATATCTGTACTTCCAAAGAAGCACAGACACAACAACAACGGAGGGGTGAGAACTACATTCAATATAAAAAGGCGAATAATACATATAAGGAGGTAGTATCTCACACCAACAATAACATATAATCACGACCTACTGTCATATTCAATCACCAACAATCAACAATTAACAATGCAATGCATGTGGTACCAACATCACCATGGTTCATTCAATCGAACCCGGATAAATCACATACACCCCTACTTGGCAATGATTTATCCCACCACACTCCTCAAGGGAGTTTGGATGAATCACATACACTCCTCCTGAGCAATGATTTCATCCCACCAATAATATGTATGCATGACTCAATGCACATAACAACACATGTATGACACATTCATACATCTACACGATCCTACTGATCACACAAGAGATACACATAACACACATGTATAACAAATGATAAACAAATTCACTATCCTCCTGATCACAACAAACATACATATAACACACATGTATAATAATAGACATACATAGTTACGATCCTCCTGATCACACATGAGACACATAATCATTCCCACTTGCACCATAATCATTGAACCCTCACAAGTCACCATAATTTACCAAACACTAATTATTTCCTAAAAATTATAAAATTAATTAGTTTCTTCACCAACTGTGTATTACTCAGCATCTGACTCCCAATCCCAACCTCTCAAACCAAGAGAAACCGAATCAGACGCGAAAATGGGAAAGAAATTGCGAAACGGTGAAATTATGCACTCACGCTATCCATACGCGTATTGACCTGAGTCATACGCGTAATGACTAGCTCCCTCGCCCCCTCCTGCGCGTACCAGACGCGTAAGGAGTCCTGCCTCGCCTTACCATACGCGTATTGCCCAGCTTTATACGCGTATGGGCAGAGACCCATTTTTCCTTCAATGTCAAATTCCAGATCTGCATACGCGTACGGCCACCCCCATACGCGTATTGCCTTGACTACCATATGCGTACCCTTACGCGTATGGGCATAGGGTCGTGCCAATTCCTCCTCGTGGCCTCTCCTTATGCGTAATGGCCCATGTCCTGCCAAGCCTTACGCGTATCAACTTCTCCCATACGCGTATGGCCAGATCCATTACGCAATTCGTCCTCTTCCACACCAGACTGAGTTCTGCTACGAATTCCTCCAATTTCTACTTCAAAACAGTCCTAAAACTTGTTCTACATTGATTTTAGGTACTCATGTTCATCTTATCTCTTATTCTTATGATTACTAATCACAATCTACAGGTTTTTAGAATTAATTTCACCTCCCTAACTTGTACCAAAATTAAGATCTACAACAATCATGTTCAAACAACCGCAACAACATCCATATAACATCGATTCAACAATTCAACTACACGAATTTTGACATGAATTCACATATAGACACCAAAATCATACAACAACACAAAATCAGACAAAATCCTACGGGGTTAAGGACTCCCCACTACTCTTATACGATTTAATCACCAAATATGAACCCGTTCTCCCCCCTTACCTTGAATTGTTCAGAAATCTGGAAAAAAATTGAGAAGAAATCCTTGCCCTAGCACCCCTTCTTCTTCCTTGTTCTTCTTTCTCTCTTTTTCTTGTTTTACGTGAAATTAACCTCCTCTCCACTAAACCTCTCTAATTCCCCTTAATTAGATTTTTAATTAAATTTTCTTAATAATAATAATAATAATAATAATAATAATAATAATAGAAATAATAATAATAATAATACTAATATTCTCATTATTTTATCATTACTAAATGCATCTCTTAATTATCTAATATAAATTTACTACTCCAACACCTCTATTAAAGATATACCTTCCCCTGCACTCAACCGCACACCCTTAACAAAGCCCAAGAAACAGAAATAATAACACGACGATTAATAATTTAAATTGGGGTGTTACAGAGGGTCCCTAATACACTACAATGATCCATTTGCAACAATGGATTGATCCAAGAAGCTTGATTCACAAGTTTCAAGTTCCTCAGAACCACAGTTAGGGTTTCGCGGAAAAAAGTCAACTGTGCCTTTGACTTTTGGCCAGGACATGCTCCCAAACCTTGGGACATGATTCAATACACCCTATAACACCTATGAAACTAATCTATCAAGTTTGATTTAGGTCAAGGACTTGATTTCATATAGGATCGCACAGTTTGGAATTCATCTGATAAAAAGTCAACTGTGCCCAAAAGTCAAAGTTTGACTTTTTGATTTTTAATAAATTATGGTTCCATAACCCTAAAATGATGTTAATGTGTGATTGGGATCATCATTCATTAAGAAAATTCAAGAAAAGTGGGATAACTTGTAAAAGGGGTAACCATAAAAAACTTAGAAATTTTCTAAGTTATGGAACAAAGTGGCTTGGGTACCAACTTCCAAGGATCATAACTTGTGATCCAAGCAATCATTTTGGCTGATTCAAGGATGGATTTGTAGATCTCATGGCATACTTTAAAAGTGTCAACTACACCTCATTCCAATTCTTCATGGATTTTTAGTTATGGAGTGACCAAAATCACAAAAACATGAAAATGCCACTTTTTCCAACACTTAGTGAAATTTTCACTAAGTCAGAATCTGTTTCACTTTTTTCAAAATGTAGGGGAATTTTTCACTTGGATCCAAAAAGTGTCAAGACAAACTATAAACACGCATATGTTGTATCATATGAGAGCTTTCCAAAATGGCCCGGAACTCCATCAAATTTCATTTGAGCTAAGAGTTATGACGATGGCAATATGCCTTGCTGCAACTGTCACGACAAGGAAGATTTATGCATTTTACTCGATTTGATCAAATTGTGCAAATGACAAACAAGTTTATCCATCTGAACACCTCAGGGGGAGACCAAGGAGGAACAAACACTGATCCATAAGCCTCCCAAGTCTTTGGAACTAAAAGTAGCATGCCAAACCTAAAAATGCCTAAAAGGGGGACAAGACTCCAATTTTGGTTTGGATCATTCAATGGATGCACCAAGGTGGCATGAACTGAGCCTTTTCCAACTGAATGAGTCAAGGATGATCTCTGAACTAGGGAACCAAAGGCCTGTCCTCTAACCTCTAGTCAATGGCTAGAGGAGACTTAAGATTCCAAAGTGATGCAATTGGACAATGAGCTGCTGGAGTTGCCATTCACTATTGCTTGCAAAACAAACTTGCTCTACTATAAATAGAGCTAATTTGTGCTCAATTAAAGTACACCAAAGGCCAACAACACTTGCCTTTCTCAAAATCATCTCCTGACTCTCCAAAATGCCTTTCTTAGCAAGTCTCTATCGAATTTTTCAGTAGAGAGAAATTCCACTCAAACCAATTGCTCTAACACCTCATAAACATCATATGTGAGCTGATCAAACACTAAACACACAACTATAACACTGATTTCTCAGAATCACTAGCCAGTTGCTCATGTTTTCAACCAAGTTATAGTTGAGATGCCATAAAGTGATCCAGCCATTTCCAATCAAGTCCAAGCATTCAAATACACTCCATATGGTGTAGGGAAGCTATTCAGATCATCACAACTCATATGTAACATCTGCAACTCAAAAATCACATTGCTCTTGCTGTCACGACCTTCAAGTAAGCCTAAACTTGGCCATCTCTTAATCTATGCATATTTCCTCGCACAATACTTTTGCCAAATGTTCATAATCATGCATAGAATGTTTCCCCTCAATTAATTGCTTTGTTTGAATTGTGTATCAAAATTCTCAGCCTTCATGCAAATTTTAGGGTTCTTGAGGTTTTGTCTTGATTTCTTATTCCATGCTTAAAATAAATGAAATTAAAGACCATAGACATGATCGTGAGGTGAAAACGAGCAGATTGATATGTGGATTGTGTGATTTCATCAAGTATTCAGTGAGATTAGATAGAAAATGAAAATCTGAGCAAAACTCCCTTCGCGCGTGTTCTTGGCTCGTGTTCTTGGCGCCTTTTTCACAAATTTGAATATTTGAATTTTGTGACTTTATTTAATTGATTCAAAAATTAATTTCTCTATGAGTTTTAATGATTTTGAGTTGATTCTTTTTTTAATAATTCACAACAATGTTAAAATGTTTTATTTTGCCAAAAATTCCCAAAAATATTATTTATTTCATATACTTGATTTTTTAACAAAATTGATTCATTTTTAAACAAAATTAGGGTTTTGATTAATTCAACCCTCATCAATCATTTTCAAACACTCATGGGCCTCTAATAGAGTGTAAGACCCAACCCTTTTGTAAATAATACCTTTGGGCCTCACACATTGTATAAGTCCCTCTGTATATTTTCAAACGTTCAGCACGATCGCTGCCTTTTTAACAAAATCAACTGGGTTTCTCCTTGAGCTATAAGACCCATCTTTATTCATTTTCAAACTCTTTGGGCCTCTAATAGAGTGTAAGACCCAACCCTTTTTTAAAACCAAAATGATTTGGGCCTCAGATGTTGTATAAGACCCACTGTGTTTTCAAAATCCTCGGCGCGATCGCCGTTTTCAAACAAATAACCCTGGGCCTCTCCTTGAGTTGTAAGTCCCATCTCTTGTACAAAAATAAATCTTAAGGCCTCTAATAGAGTGTAAGACCCATCCCCTTATACATAAAAAACTTTTTGGGCCTCACATATTGTATAAGTCCCTCTGTACAATTTTCAAGACAACGGTTCGATCATCGTTAAAACCTGGGCCTCTCCTTGAGCTGTAAGCCCAACAATCTATGTTCAAAATACTTTGTGCTTTAATTTTGAGTATATAATTGTTATCAAAACTTTCTTTAATTTCTTTGTTGAACAACTAACCAAACAACATGGAAGCTCTACAACGGGTAAATGTTTATCCGCTTTCATTTATTGCTTTCATATATATTGTGGGAAGCTGCGCATGGTTAGTCTTCTTTCATACCTTTTTAATATACTTGTCATATATCAACTGCATATATACTAGTATAGTTATTTAGAGTTTTCCCGGCAACTACGTCTAGCACTAGGTAAAGCCCTGTTGGTCAATCTTAAATACAAACAAAACTAGATCCCCCGTAGGATTCCAGATACAGTCTTCCCTCCTCTTGGGGTTAAACAATATGGAACAAAGAGAAAGGCAGTGTTCTCGGTGAACCTTTTCTCAGACTGTCACCCTTAGAAATTGTCAAAGAAATTCTAACTCCCCAGAGATGATCTTTTCTCTGCGAATGGTATCTCTTGAGTTTCTTCCAAATCCTCGAACTTTCCTGGAATGATCTCTTCTCTGTGAATTGCATTTCTGGAACTTCTCTTGGTTTGGGGACCCACAGGCTTCCTAAAAGCATCCCCGCCTCCTCTTGGGTGTTGAACAAGGACCCTTCGGCTTCTTAAAAGTTCTCATGCCTTCTCTTGGGCTTAATACAAGGACCCTGAAGACCTCTTAAAGGTATAAGACAGAACTTAGTCATCCTTTGCTAGAGCAGTCTTTCCGGTGTCAAAACTCCAGCCATTTTTGGGTTGATTCTCATCCCTTAATGACCGTGCCTCCTCTTGGGCATCATACAAAAGATAAAATTCTTCAACACTAGTAGACTTGGACAGTCTAAACCCCTTGAGTCTCGAAGACATTCTCAAGTTCCTCACAAGTATAGGAAGAACATCGGTCACTCAAGATCAATCTCCAGCAGAAACCCAGTCTCTCTCCGAAAATTCCCAAGCCAAGGTCAGTTTATTATCAGTATAACACTATCAGAACCTTAAGACATCTGATACCTCAACTCTTCTGTAATCCTTAGCAAGAGTTAATTCCCCCGTTTGGACCTGCCTTGGGATCTCAATAATCCCCGGCAAAAGACAGCCTCCTTTTAGGCTATGTATAAGGATCCTTCCTCAGGAAGTCAACCTCCTCTTGGGCTTTGTACAAATGATTCCTCCCCAGTGGAGCTAACCTTTTCAGACTCTCTTGTTGAGTCAACCACTTTTAGCCTCCGTCTTGGGTGTTGTACAAGACATATAAAAAAAACACTCTCTTGTTGAGTATAAAAGATTCTCTTGTTGAGTCAACTTTTAGCCTCCGTCTTGGGCGTTGTACAAGACATATAAAAAAAATACTCTCTTGTTGAGTATAAAAGATTCTCTTGTTGAGTCAACTGTTAGCCTCCGTCTTGGACGTTGTACAAGATATACAAAAAAAACACTCTCTTGTTGAGTATAAAAGATTCTCTTGTTGAGTCAACTTTTAGCCTCCGTCTTGGGCTTTGTACAAGACATATAAAAAACACTCGCTTGTTGAGTATCAAACACTCTCTTGTTGAGTATAAACGACTCTCCTGTCGAGTCAATCTCCTTTTAGCCTCAATCTCGGGCTTCGTAAGAGACAACAAATCACTCTCTTGTTGAGTATAAAGGACTCTCTTGTTGAGTCAATAACCTTTTCAGAATCTCTTGTTGAGTCAATCTTTTCAGCCTCAATCCTGGGCTTTATACAGGACAGATTAAAGTACTCTCTTATTGAGTCAAACCCTTTCAGCCTCCATCTTGGGCTTTATACAAGATACATTCTTCCCAGCGGAGTCAAAATCCCTTTTAGCCTCAATCTTGGGCTTTGTACAAGACAGAAAGAACATTTTCCCCGGAAAAGTTAACCTTTTAGCCTCCTCTTAGGCTTTGTATAGAGAAATCCCCGGTTGAGTCAATCAACCTTTTAGCATCAAACTTGTGCTTTAATCAATGCATACGAACATCAACAGTTCCTCTTTAGAGATGACAAGTTCTCTCTCAGTCAAACCTTTTAGCTTCAATCTTAGGCTTTGAACATGACACAAAAAACCCTTCAGCTTCATATCTTGGGCTTTGAATAAGATACAAATCACTTTTAGCTTCAATCTTGGGCATTGAACAAGACACCAAAACATCTCTTCCCTCCCATAGAATAGGAGGAACTACGATCACTCTGATTTCCCTGTTTCGTTAAATGGGAATACGTAGGCATAAGATTGTGAAATCTTAGCGAGCATACTAATCAAAAACTCAAAGTCCAGTACCTCCATACATCAACCAAAGAAAATCAGGTCTAGTATCCTAACCAAAAGCCTCCTGTACAGTCAAGACACTCCGTTCTTAAGCAAATAACCTAAAGACAGACCCCCTATTTTGATAGCATCTGTAAACCAATAGTCATCTGTTTAAACTCAGTATGCAAGCAGGGTTAATTAGAGACATATATTTCCCTTCCTTAATCAGCTTCATAGGATAAAAATGAATCGAACTGTAGTACAAAAATGATAGTGATTCAAAACCACAAAAATCGCGCTACACAAAGGGACAAACACTGATCCACAAGCCTCACAAGTCCTTGGATCTATGTTTAGGCATGACACCCCTAAAATTCAAGATGCTTCAAATGGTCAATTTTCTTTCCAAGCATTTAACTGATGCATAGAGGTGGCATTCATCAAGACAATGTTATCCAAGTTCAGTCAAGCCTTATCCCTGCCACAGAAGACTCATAGTCTGTGCTCTAACCTCAAGTCAATGGCTAGAGGAGACTTGAGGTTCTATTGGATCAACATTTTCCATAGACCTGCTGCAGTTCCCATTCACTATTGCAGCCAAAACAAATTTGCTCAACTATAAATAGAGCTCATTTGTGATCAGTTTGAGTACACCAAATCACCCAAACTGATACTTTACTCAAAATCTCCCTTTCACTTCAATTTTTCCTTCTAACTCAAGTCACTATCGGGTTTTGAGAAGTGATTCCAACCAAACCAATCACACACACACCTCATAAACATCATATGTGAGTGATCTAAACACTAACACAACATCTGGAATATCAAATTCATCAAATCACCAACCAAATGCTCAAGTTCTTGACAGAGTTGCAGTTGACATACCACATTAAATTCCAGCTCATTTCAATCAACTCCAAGCATTCAAACACACTCCTTGGCACCTAAGGAAGCTGTCCAGATCATTGAAACCTATATGCAACACCTCCATCATCAAACTCGATCACCAGCTGCAAGAGGTAAGCCTGAACCCTTCAAGCTCTATGATCCATGCATCATGAATGAATTTTTGAGTTACCATCTTGTTTATGCATGTATGTAGAGTGATAACCCTCAATCAATTGCCATGAATCAATCGTGTGTAGAATGTCATTGTGTTCAAGCTGAAATTAGGGTTCTTAAGTTTTTCCATTGATTTCTTCCTCCATACTTAATATAAATGCAATTAATCTATATGATTGTGATCCTTGTTCAAAAACGAACAAGATTGATACTTGAATCGTGCAAAACCATTGAGTAATCATGGAGAAAAGTGAGAAAATGTAAATTTGCAGAAATAGGGTGCGCGCGTGTTCTTCCCTTGACCGTTGGCACCCTTTTTCAAAATTTGAATTTTTGAATATTTTGATATTTTTGTTAATTAATTCTAAAATTAATTTCTCTCTGAATATTTGTGTTTTTGAATTGATTCTTTTTCTCAAAATTCACAAAAATGTTTAAATATTTTATTTTACAAAAAAATCCAATTTATATTATTTATTTAATATAGTTAGAATTTTTGTAATTAATTTCATTTTTATTGTTTTAAAACAATTTTAAATGAAATTCCCACTTTGATTTTTCAAAACCAATTGGATTTCAAGATTTCATGTGATTAAACATGATTTTTCAAAACATTTTTCAAAGTGTACAACTTGTTTTTGAATATATTTGATATTTTATATCATTTTTTATTTAATTTCCCTTGAAAATTATATCTTTTAAATTCAAAGTTAGGGTTTTCTTTAAATTTTGATCTTTCAAACACTTTGGGCCTCTTGAAAGAGTGTAAGACCCTACCCGTTTGTAAATAAATCTTTTCGGGCCTCAGTCGTTGTATAAGTCCTGACACGTTTTTAGAAATCTCGGCGCGATCGCCATTTCAAAACAAAATCGTCTGGGCCCACCCTTGTGTTGTAAGTCCCATTTCTTTTCTTTTTCAAACACTTTGGGCCTCTAATAGAGTGTAAGACCCAACCTCTTTGTAAATACAATAATTTTTGGGCCTCAACCATTGTATAAATCCCAGTACAATTTTCAAAATAATGGTGCGATCGTTGTTTTTCATTTGGGCCTCTCTTTGAGTTGTAAGCCCCATCTCTTATACAAAAAATAAAATCTTGGGCCTCTCTTTGAGTTGTAAGACCCTACCCTTTTTTTGTAAATAAATAATTCTTGGGCCTCTCTTTGAGTTGTAAGACCCAATCCCTACCATTGCGGTGAGGGAAAACCAAATGGCGATAAGGTGGTCGCGTCACCGAAAAAAATCGCACGCTATAGTGGTAAGGATCACGGCTCTGCCTGAGATGGCCTTCTTGATAACAAAGGGTCCTTCGTAATTGGGAGTCCACTTGCCGCGTGGATCCGAGTGAACAGGTGAATATCACTTAAGCACAAGTTCCCTTCTTAGAACGCTCGAGGGAGAACTTTCTTGTTAAAATCTCGCTTGATACGTCTCTGATATAATTGACCATGACAAACAGCTGTAAGACACTTCTCTTCGATGAGGTTCAGTTGGTCGAATCTGGATTGGACCCATTCAGCTTCATCAAGTTCTGCTTCCATGATGACTCTGAGCAAAGGAATTTTGACTTCAATGGGTAAAATAGCCTCCATACCGTACACAAGTGAATACGGAGTCGCCCAAGTTGTAGTATGAACTGAAGTTCTGTAGCTATGTAGTGCAAATGGAAGCATTTCATGCCAATCCTTGTAAGTCTTAACCATTTTCTGGACAATCTTCTCGATGTTTTTGTTTGCTGCTTCGACGGCACCATTCATCTTGGGATGATATGGTGAAGAATTATGGTGCTCGATCTTGAATTCTTGACACAACTCTTTCATCGTCTTGTTGTTCAGGTTGCTTTCATTGTCAGTGATAATGCTTCTAGGAATACCATAGCGACAAATTATCTCTTTCTTTATGAATATGGAAACCACTTGTCGTGTAACGTTTGCATAAGAAGCAACGTCAACCCACTTGGTGAAGTAGTCAATAGCAACTAGAATGAAACGATAACCGTTGGAAGCCTTCGGTTCGATCATCCCAATCATATCTATACCCCACATAGAGAAAGGCCAAGGCGAAGTCAAAACATTCAGGGGAATAGGAGGCACATGGATCTTGTCTTTGCAGATTTGGCACTTGTGACATCTTTTGGCAAAGTTGTAACAGTCTACCTCAATTGTTGTCCAATAATATCCAGCTCGAAGGATCTTTTTGGCCATAGCAGGACCTTTAGCATGAACACCCTCGCAACCCTCATGTATGGACCTTATGATTGTGTCTGCTTCGTGTCTATCCATACATCTGAGCAACACAGAATCATAATTCCTCTTGTACAGTATACCACCACTTATGAAAAATTTGGCACAGAGCAGTCTAAGAGCCTTCTTATAAGTGATAGTGATACCCTCGGGGTATTCCTGTTTTTCCAGACATCTCTTGATGTCGTAGAACCATGGCTTGTCATCAGACTCGTCCTTGATCGCTAAACAGTGTGCTGGTTCAGATGATCAATGCAGATAGAAGGGGCTTCATTCTTCCACTTGACTTTGAACAAGGATGCCAAGGCGGAAAGAGCATCAGCTAGTTGATTTTCCTCTCCGGGAATATGGTGAAAAAAGATTTCGTCAAAGTAAGGAATCAATTTCGCGATGTGTTTTTGGTACAAAACTAGCTTGGAATCCCGAGTCACAAAGTTTCCTCTGACTTGGCCAATAACCACGGCAAAATCTCCATAGACCTCAAGAATCTTAATTCTCATGTCAATTGCCGCTTCAATACCGTAGATACATGCTTCGTATTCAGCGATATTGTTGGTGCATGCAAAGCATAATCTGGAAGTGAATGGAAGTTGAAAACCTGTTGGAGAGATGAGGAAAGCACTAATTCCTCGACCTTTAGCATTCGAGGCACCTTCGAACACGAGCGTCCATCACGCCCCTAGTTTAGGTCCTATGTCAGGGTCTGGAGTCTCGTAATCTCTGATAAACAGAACACCCTCATCAGGAAAGTCAAACTTCATTTGTTGGTAACCCTCCACAGGTTGATGAGCAAGGTAGTCAGACAAGACACTCCCTTTATTTCTTTCTGGGTAACATGTTGAATATCATTCGCAGTTAACAACATCTGCCACCGAGCAATCCTTTTAGAGACAGCAGGCTTTTCAAAAATGTACTTTATCGGATCCATTTTGGATATTAATAAAGTAGTAAGGCAAATCATGCATTGTCTTAGGCGTCGAGTAGCCCAGACCAGCGCACAACAGATTTTCTCTAAGAGTGAGTATCTGGTCTCACAATCAGTGAACTTTTTGCTCAGATAGTAAATTGCATGTTCTTTTCTGCCAGTGTCGTCATGTTGACCCAATACACATCCCATTGATTCATTGAGAACAGTGAGATCGGTGGTACTAAGATCGGTGGTTCTTGCAATTATTGCTTTATTTTGTCAAAAGCTTCTTGACAATCATTGTTCCATTCAACCGATTAATTTTTTCTTAGTAATTTGAACATCGGTTCACATGTAGCCATCAAGTGCGAAATGAATCTTGAAATGTAATTTAGTCTGCCCAGAAAGCTAAGGACTTCTTTTTTTATTTTGGGAGGCGGCATGTTCTGAATTGTTCGAACCTTGTCAGGATCAACTTCAATGCCCTTCTGACTCACAATAAAGCCCAACAGTTTACCAGATCAAAATCTGAAGGTGCACTTCGCAGGATTCAACCGCAGTCTAAACTTTCGGAGTCTGTCAAACAGTTTCTTCAGATGAACCAAGTGATCATCTTCAGTTTGGGATTTGGCAATCATATCGTCCACGTAAACCTCAATCTCTTTATGGATCATATAGTGAAAGAGGGTTGTCATGGCACGTTGGTAGGTTTCCCATACATTCTTCAAACCGAATGGCATGACCTTGTAGTAATATGTACCCCATGGCGTGATGAAAGTAGTCTTCTCCATATCATCTGGGGACATCTTGATCTGATTATATCCTGAGAAACCGTCCATGAAAGAAAACACATAGAACTGCGTCGTTTTGTCTTCTAAGACATAAATGTAAGGTAAGGCAAAATCATCTTTCGGGGTTGCCTTATTGAGATCTCGATAATCGACACACATTCTGACCTTCCCGTCTTTCTTCGGAAACGGGACGATGTTAGCAACCCATTCAGGATATTCGGAAGTGGCCAGGAACCCAGCATCAAGCTGTTTCTTTACCTCTTCTCTGATTTTAAGTGCCATGTCGGGTCTAGTATTCCTTAGCTTCTGCTTGACAGGAGGACATCCGGGCTTGAGCGGCAAGTGATGTTCAACGATGTTGGTATCCAACCCAGACATATCTTGATAGGACCAGGCGAAAATATCAACATACTCTTTCAATAATTTGACCAACTCGGAGTGTACATGCTTTGCAAGGGACCTGCCAACCTTGACTTCTCTTCTGACCTCATCGGTACCAAGATTGACAACTTCCACTGGCTCTTTGTGTGGCTGAATCTCTTTCTGTTCGTGGTCAAGGAGCCTTGCTAGTTCAGCCGGTAATTCACAATCTTCCTCACCATCTTCTTCGGCTTGGTTAATTGGAATCCCAGAATTACAATGGATGTTTGCCATGTTGTTATCAATGCATTTATTTGTTCTACATGTTTATGAATATGTTTAGAATGAGCTATTTTGAAAAGGTAAAAATAAAAGAACCTTTTGCCATTTGTTTGCGAAAAAGTAAAATAAAGAAAGAAACTAGAGCATGATTTTGAATGCAAAAACTTTTATTTATTAATCACATAATATTGCAAAAGTGTGGGCCCTTTACAAGCTATCCACTCATCTCGGGCGAGGACAGGGGAATGAGAAAGCAAAATGCATTACATGTTTGTTGGAAAAACCACAAGAATCACGGTAGATGTCCAATTGTTAAGCTTGAAGCCCGACGGGCACTTGCGCACAAAGCTTGAAATCTGATTACTAGGACCGACATCATCAATGGCTGTCACGATGTCACCCTTCTGAAAACCCGCGCTACTGAACTTGATCAAGTTGCACTGCTTTGGACCAAGTGAACTAGATTATTGACCCGGGACAGTAACCCAATCCAAATCGATTATGCTTTTCAACCACATCAATCACATGCCCCCAACCTGGCAAGGAACCTTTCTCAACGGTCTCTTTAGCACGCTTAGCGGATGCTAAGGTCATTTACGTTGATCTACTTTGATTAGTTGAAGCAGAGCTCACATCTCGAACTAAAGACACTGCAACGACACCTCAACTATGCCTTCTTCGGTCTCGACGTATCGGAAAGATGATAACTCACCACAAACGATGATAAGTTAATCGTTAAACATGAATTTTAATTTTTGATGCAAAGTGGACGTGACTACCCCTGCGACGTGAATCCACGGGCGACCCAATAGGCAACTGTATGCGAGATTGATATCCATCACTTGGAAAGTAATGGTGAACAAATGCGGTCCAACCTTGATGGGTAAATCCACTTCTCCAATAACCTGCCTTCGAGAACCATAAAAGGCTCTGACAACCAAGGCGCTCGGCCTCATCTCGCTCCCCTCCACCAGTAATTGTCTCAATATGCCCTTAGGCATCACATTGAGTGAAGAACTGGTATGCATAAGTGTAGCGAGAGATTTTTGGACGTGGTTCTTAAGCACTGCCGCTCTGGGATACTACAGGCCGATTCATCTTTTATCCTATTGGAGCTGATGAAGGAAGGGAAATAGATGTCTCCAATTAACCCTTCTTGCATACTGAGTTTGAACAGCGGTCTGTTAGGTTACAAATGCAGTTAAGATGTGGGTCCTTCTTCGGTTTATTTTGTTAAGATTCGAATGTCTGGATCACTTGTGAGGTTTTTGAAAGGATGTTAGGATTGGTGCTTTTCGATTAATGTGTGAAGGTATGGGATTTTGGGTTTTTGATTAGTGTGCTCGCTAAGATTTTTACAATCTTATGCCTACGTATTCCCGTTTGAGGAAACCGAGAAATCAGAGCGATCATAGTTCCTCCTATTCTATGGGAAGAAATAGGTTGTTTTGGTGTCTTGTTCAAAGACCAAGGCATGAAGCTAAAGGTGGTTTGTATCTTGTTCAAAGCCCAAGATGTGAAGCTGAAGGGTCTATTTGTATCTTGTTCAAAGCCCAAGATGTGAAGCAAAAGGGTTCTTTAGAGAGAATTTGTCATCTCTAAAGAGGAGTTGTTGATGTTTATATACTGTGAGCAAGGCACAGGTTTGATGCTAAAAGGTTGATTGACTTAACCGGGGTTTTCTTTATACAAAGCCTAATAGGCGGCTATTGACCCAACAAAGGGGGTGTTTTTACGTGTCTCGTACGAAGCCCGAGATAGAGGCTAAAGGGTTTTGACTCAACAAGAGAGTCTTGAACAGATGATTGACTCAACAAGAGAGTCCGGAGGTTGTTTGACTCAATGAGAGAGTCTTTTATACTCAACAAAAGAGTGTTTTCTATCTCGTACGAAGCCCGAGATAGAGGCTGAAAATGGTTTGACTCAACAAGAGAGCCTTTTATACTCAACAAGAAAGTGTTTTTGTATCTCGTACGAAGCCCGAGATGGAGGCTGAAAAGGGATTGACTCAACAAGAGAGTCTTTTATACTTAACAAGGGAGTGTTTTTGTGTCTCGTACAAAGCCCGAGATGGAGGCTAAAAGGTGTGACTCAACAAGAGAGTCTTTTATTCTCAACAAGAGAGTGTGGGGAGGATCATTGTACAAAGTCCAACAAGAGGATCTTTTATACTCAACAAGAGAGTGTTTTTGTATCTCGTACAAATCCCGAGATGGAGGCTAAAGAGGTTGGTGACTGTTTCAGTTGAGTGACAGGTCCAATATGTTATATAAAAGAGAAAATCAGTTCTTATAAAGAGATGGATTCCAGGTGGGGTTGTGCTTTGGTATTGATCAAAAGATCAGGGTTATTTCCTGTTCTTTAAGGAAATGAGAAATCCAAAGGGTATTGACACCATTCAAGTTTACTGGTGTTTGAGAAGTAGATTCTCAGATAGCGAAGGCATGTTGTATGATGCCTGAATGAAGGCTGGAAGGCTAAGGGATGAAGGTCTATACTCTTTTGAAAAACTGTTCTATTAAGATGACTAGTTTCTGTTCCTATACCTTTAAGAGGCCGTCGGGACAATTTGTTCAAAGCCCAAGAGAAGGCAGAAAAACTTTTAAGAAGCCGAAGGGACAATTTGTACGAAGCCCAAGAGAAGGCTATCTTCGCTGAGGAAGAATCATTATACAAAGCCTGAGAGGAGGCTGTGAAAACTTCTAAGGAGCCGACGGGTCCTTGTACAACGCCCAAGAGGAGGCGGGGATGCTTTTAAGAAGCCTGCGGGTCCCCAACCCCCGAGAAGTTCAAGACAAGCTATTCACAGAGAATAGATCAAGCCAGGAAAGTTCGAGAATTTGGAAGAAACTCAAGAGATGCCATTCATGGAGAAAATATCATCTCTAGGGAGTTAGAGTTTCTTTGACAATTCCTAAAGAGGACAACCGAAGAGAAGACTGTATCTGGTGCTCCTATAGGGGATCTAGTCTTGTCTATTTCTAAGAGTGATCAACGGGGCTTCATCCTGTGCTAGACGTAGTTGTCGGGGAAGACTCTAAATAGCTATACTAGTATTACATGATATATAAAGTATGTGAAAGAAGACTTACAGTGAGCAGCCCCACAATACAGTTATATATATGAAAGTGGGTAAACACTTACTCGGTTGTAGAGCTTCCATGCTTTTTGGTTAGTTGTTCAACACAGGAAGCTTTGATAGCAATATTATATTCAAAATCAAAGGAGAAAGTGCTTTGAAAAGATTGTTGGGGCTTACAGCTCAAGGAGAGGCCCAAGGTCTTATCAATGATTGCACTGTTGTTTGAAGTTGTACAGGGACTTATACAAGTGACTGAGGCCCAAAAAGGTTTTTTGTACAAAGGGATGGGTCTTACACTCTCTCAAGAGGCCCACAAGTTTATTTTTATATAAGTGGTGGGGCTTACAGCTCAAGGAGAGGCCCAGGGTTTGATTTTGAAATGGCGACCTTGCCGAGATTTTTCTTTTAACGCAGAGGGACTTATACAATGTCTGAGGCCCAAAATAGTTTTGGTTAAAAGGAGATTGGGTCTTACACTCTATTAGAGGCCCAAGGTTATTTGTTTGAAAACGGCGATCGCGCCGAGGTTTTTGAAAACACAGTGGTCTTATACAATGACTGAGGCCCAAATCATTTTGGTTTTCAAAAGGGGTTGGGTCTTACACTCTATTAGAGGCCCAAAAAGATTATTTTAAAAGAAAAAGTGGGGCTTACAGCTCAAGGAGACGACCAGATGATTTGTGTTGAAAAGGCGACGATCGTGCCGTTTATGGAAAATGTACAAAGGGACTTATACAATAAGTGAGGCCCACAAATGGTTTATTTACAAAAAGGGTTGGGACTTACACTCTATTAGAGGCCCAAAGTGTTTTTAAAGGTTTGATGAAGGTTGAATTAATCAAAACCCTAATTTGTTTTCCAAATGTATTTTAATTGAATAAAAAATTCAATTAAAATGATCAAAATTGTTTAACATGTGGAAAACAAATTGTGATCTTGTATTAATGTTTCAAAAATCAAGTTTTGACCTAAAAAATGATTAGAAATCATTAAAATTTGAAAAATCAAGAAGGAAAAAATATTTTAAATGTCAAAAACAATTAAAACATTAATTCTTTGCAAAAATATCAATTATATGAAATAAATAATATTTTTGGGATTTTTTGGTAAAATAAAATATTTTAACATTTTTGTGAATTATTAAAAAAAGAATCAACTCAAAATCACTAAAACTCAGAGAGAAATTAATTTTTGAATCAATTAAATAAAATCACAAAATTCAAATATTCAAATATTTGAAAAAGGGCGCCAAGAACATGGCAAAAACACGCGCCTTACCTCTATTTCTATAGATTTGCATTTTCTATCCAATCTCACTGAATACTTGATTATATCATGCAATCTACATATAAATCTACTCGTTTCAACCTCATTATCATGTCTACGGTCTTTAATTTCATTTATTTTAAGCATGGAATAAGAAATCAAAGAGAAACCTCAAGAACCCTAAATTCTGCATGAAGGTTCAGAAATTCCACACACGATTCAAGCAATGCAATTGATTGAGGGAAAACACTCTATGCGTGATTATGAACATATGACCAAATTATTGTGCAGCAAAAAATGCATGGATCATAGAGTTAGAAGAGCTCATGCTTACCTCTTGCAGCTGGTGATCGTGTTTTGGGTTAGAGGTGTTACATCTAGGTTCCAATGATCTGGATAGCTTCCCTAGGTGCCATGGAGTGTGTCTGAATGCTTGGAATAGATTGAAATGATCTGGAACTTGAGATGCTACCCAAACTGCAAATCTGTCAAGAACTTGAGCAATTGGCTGGTGATTTTATGATTTTGGTGTTCCAGATGTTATGTGAGTGTTTGGATCACTTCTATATGATGTTTATGAGGTGTGTGTGATTGGTTTAATTGGAATTGCTCTCAAACTCAAAACCCGATAGTGACTTGCTTTGGAAGGCAAATTTGGAGTGAAAGAGGAGATTTTGAGGAAAACATCTGTTTGATGGCTTTGGTATACTCAAACTGATCACAAATGAGCTCTATTTATAGTAGAGCAAGTTTGTTTTGCAAGGAATAGTGAATGGCAACTGCTGCATAGGTTTGGCCAATGTTGAGCAATGAGAATCCAAGTCTCCTCTAGCCATTGGCTAGAGGTTAGGGCACAAGCTGCTGGTTCCCTTGGTCTTGGATAAGTCTTGACTGAATTCAGTTGGAAATGGCTCAGTCCATGCCACCTTGGTGCATCCATTGAATGCTCCAAAACAAAATTGGAGTCTTGTCCCCTCTTTAGGGATTTCTAGATTTAGCATGCTATTTTTGGTTCCAAAGACTTAGGAGGCTTGGTGTAACACCCCATTTTTAATTATTTAATCGTCTGGTTTTATTTTAATTGTTGGCCTTGTTTAGGGTGCGTGTCTGAGTGCGTAGGGGGTAATGTTAGTAATATGGATTTATTATTGTTATTATTATTTTTTAATAGTATATTTCATATTATTATTATTATGGTTATTATTATTATTTAGTAAAATAAAATCTGATATAATTAAGTAGATAATGGGATAATAGAATTAGTGAGGGCAGTTTGGTAATTAGAGATTAATTAGTGAAAATTGGGGAGGATTAGCCATAATCAGAAAGTTAGAGAGAGAAGGAGAAAAGCTAAGGAGAAGGGAAGAACAAGGGAGAGCTACGGCACCCATCTTCATCAATTTTCGCAGAAATTAATTAAGAATTCGAGGTAAGGGGGAGAATGGGTTCAATTCAGGTGATAATAACATGAAAGGGTAGTAAGGGGTCCTTTCCCTCGTAGGATTTTCGTATGTTTTCTGGTTGATGAAGTTCTGAGTATGATATGAATGTTTGATTTATGATATGTGTGGAATTGTTGATGATAGTTGGATTTCATGTATAAATCGTATGGTGTATTACTGCTGTGTAAATACATGTATTGTAAATCTGGTGTTGATGCAGGTTGACAGGACGATTTAGACCCAAAACTTGTAATTCTAATGTAGTAATGATAGGTGAAGTTGTAAGATGAGATTATAGGTCCTAAAACTAATGTAGAAACAAGTTTAGGACTGAATTTGAGTAGAAAAGTAAGGATTCCGTAGCAGAAAACCAGACTGGGTGAGAAAATTGCATTTGCGTAATAGATCTGGCAATACGCGTATTAGGTACGGTAATACGCGTATGGCTATGGTCATTACGCGTATGGGAGGGCCAAAAAGGAGGATTGGCACGGCCCTCTGCCCATACGCGTAATGGTACGCGTATGGAGGCTTGGGTAATACGCGTAAGGGGGTGGCATTACGCGTAAGGAGATCTGAAGTGGAATTTTGAGGGAAAATAGGTCTCTGCCCATACGCGTATCAAGTGGGGCAATACGCGTATGGATGGGCGAGTGGGATGGGCAATACGCGTATGGCCAAGGGCAATACGCGTATGGCCAAGGGCAATACGCGTATGGCCAGGGTTAATGCAGAATTTTACCGTTTCGCGATTTCTTTCCCGTTTTCGCGTCCGAAGTTGTTCCTTTTGGTTTGAGAGGTTGGGAATAGATGTCAGACCTTGAGAAATACAAAATTGGAGACGAAAATAATTAATTTAATAATTTTTAGAGAATTAATTAATTAATAGTTAATTGGTGTTGTGTGAAGTAATCGTTTGGTGTTGGATGTTGATGTGTGATTCAGGTGTGATCAGGAGGATCGTGAACATGTATATATGTTGTTGTACATGTGTTTTGTATGCATATTGTGTCATGCATTTCATGGTGTTGGTGGGATGAATCATTGCTCAGGAGAAGTGTACCTGATTCATCCGTACTCCGATATGGAGAATGGTGGGGATAGATCATTGCCAAGTAGGGGTGTATGTGATCTATCCGGGTTCAATTAAATGAACCATGATGTTGGTACCACATGCATTGTGTCCATAGTTGTGTCGCATTGCATTTTGTTGTTGGTTTTGTGTTGTATAGTGATGATTGGTGACCAGTGAGTCTTGATTGCTTGATTGTACGTGAATACTACTCTTATCATGTATTTATTCACCGTTTAATATTGAATGTGATTCTCACCCCTTTGTTGTTGTTGTGTCTGTGCTTCTTCGGAAGTACAGATAATCCAGGTACTTAGGTTGCTGGAGTACGTGTTGCTTGTTCGAGTCGTAGGAGTCACTCTGATACGTAACACGGGATTTATGGGGATTTCAGTTATTTGTTATTTGTTATTTTTTTTGTTACTAATCTTTATTTTGATGAATTTATGGTGAACCACGATGTTATGTGGAGTTTTTCTTGAGTTGTTGGCATGTGGCCGTGAAATAAATAAATAAAGGCTTAAATAATGTTTTCGTCCTTGTAAGTTGGCGAGTTTTTGGTTTTCGTCCCTGAATCTTTTTTTTTAGGTTTTAGTCCCTATATCTTACTTTTTGTTGGTGCTAAGTCCCTAAAGCCAAAATCCGCAGGAAAATCCAAAGGTTTCCTGCGGATTTTCCTTAAAAACAAAATCCGCACGAAAATTCGCAGGAAAATCCGCAGGAAACCTCTGTAGGGACTAAACACCAACAAAAAGTAAGATATAGGGACTAAAACTGAAAAAAAAATATTCAGGGACGAAAACCAAAAATTCGCCAACTTACAGGGACGAAAACATTATTTAAGCCATAAATAAATTATTTTCCACTGTTTATTTCATTCAATAAAAGGAGTTTTGATGTTGTTTTCATGAATGTGGCATCCTACTTTATTTTTGGTGTAAAAACTCTGATTATTTTCATAGAATTTTATGTATTTTTCATAAATGGGAAAGTGGGGTGTTACAATTGGTATCAGAGCAGGTCGGTCCGGCTGGCCTGGTGTAGTAGTTAAGTATGTCCTTAGTATAGGAGTCGTTAGTGTGTTCTGACCATATGTTAATTGTTGAACAGTATGGCAGGAAGGAATGATGCTGCTCTTGCTGCTGCTATGCAAGCCATGGCACAAGCTGTAGAGAATGCCAATCAGGCTGGAGGTGCTCAGTTTCGTGACTTAGCACAGTTCCAGAGCAACAAGCCGCCTACTTATGAGGGAGGTATCTTGGATCCAGAGGCTGCACAGAAATGGCTGAAGGATGTGGAGAAGATCTTCAGGACCATGGAATGCAGTGCTGCTCAGAAGGTACGGTTTGGTACGCATATACTGGAAGGAGAGGCTGAGGCTTGGTGGGACAATAGTCATTAGAGATTGGAAGCTGCGGGTACTGAGATTACTTGGGCTGTGTTTCAAGCTGAGTTTCTGGAAAAGTATTTTTCGGAAGACATTCGTAGTGCAAAAGAGGTTGATTTTTTGGAGCTGAAACAGGGTGATAAGACAGTTGCTGAGTATGCCGCTAAGTTTGAGGAGCTAGTTCAGTATTGTGCTCATTACAATACTGAAGAAGCTATGACTTTGAAGTGTTTGAAGTTTGAGAACGGGCTGCGTCCCGAGATCAAATTGGGTATTGCTTGTCAGAAGATAAGAAACTATCCAGAGCTGGTAAGCAGAAGCAGAATTTATGATAATGATAACAGAGCCAGAATTGCTCATTACATGGCTGTGAATGAGAAGAAGAGTAAGCAGAGATTTGGAGGTACTCCTTACAGTGCTCCAGCTGATAAGGGGAAACAGAAAACTGATGTGGGGAAGAAACCAAAGGAGAAAGGAGTAGGTTATGATACTCTCAAGTGCTTCCGATGTGGTGGTGCGGGTCACCGCGCTAATAACTTTCCAAATAAAGTGAAGAAGTGTTTCAAATGTGGGAAGCCTAGTCATGTCATAGCAGATTGCAGAGCCACTATGCCTACTTGTTATAATTGTGGAGAGAAGGGTCACATCAGCACTCACTTTGAGAAGCCGAAGAAGTCTCAGGCGTCTCAAACTGGTGGGAAAGTGTTTGCCTTGGTGGGAGCTCAATCCACTAATGAAGAGCGTTCCGTCAAAGGTACTTGCTTTATTAATGATATTCCTTTGATTGCTATCATTGACACGGGTGCAACACACTCGTTTATTTCTGTTGACTGTGTGAAGAGATTAGGGATTGTTCCATCTACTCTAGAGCAGAGGATGACGATTGAAACTCCGTCTATTGGTTATGTGGTCACTTCTTTGGTGTGTTTGAAGTGTCCGCTAACCATGTTTGGTAGAGATTTCTGAGTGGACTTGATTTGTTTTCCACTCGGTAATCTCGATGTTATTTTAGGAATGAACTGGTTGGAGTTCAACTGAGTCTATATTGATTGCTTTAGGAAGACGTTACTGTTTCTTACTCCTGAAGAGGAAGCATTAGCAGATTCCGTATCCAGCAGGGAGTTGAGGGCGTTGTTGGAGGATGAAGCGAAGCTGTTTGCGGTGTTTGCCTCGTTATCTGTTGAAGGCAAGTGTTCAGCTAATGAATTACCAGTGGTTAATGAATTTCCTGAAGTGTTTCCAGATGACATCACAGAATTGCCTCCGACAAGGGAAGTTGAATTCACTATTGATCTTGTACCGGGTACCGGACCTATCTCTATGGCACCGTACAGGATGTCTGCATCAGAATTGGCAGAGTTGAAATCGCAGGTCGGAGAATTGCTCGATAAGAAGTTTATTAGACCAAGTGTGTCGCCGTGGGGAGCTCCAGTGTTGTTGGTGAAAAAGAAGGATGGTAGTATGCGTCTGTGCATCGATTACCGTCAGTTGAATAAAGTGACCATTAAGAATAAGTATCCACTTCCGAGGATTGATGACTTAATGGATCAGCTGGTAGGAGCTCGTGTTTTTAGCAAAATTGATCCGAGGTCGGGTTACCATCAGATTAGAGTATAGGAAGGTGATATTCAGAAGACTGCTTTCAGAACTCGCTACAGACATTACGGATATGTCGTGATGCCTTTCGGAGTGTCTAATGCACCGGGTGTATTTATGGAATATATGAATCGTATTTTCCATTCTTATCTGGATCAGTTCATTGTGGTATTTATTGATGATATACTGATTTATTCTAAGTCTGACGAAGATCATGCAGGACACTTGAGAATTGCATTGCAGGTGTTGAAAGATAATAAATTGTTTGCAAAGTTCTCGAAGTGTGAGTTCTGGTTGAAGACTGTGAGTTTCTTGGGTCATGTTATTTCTGGTGATGGTATAGTGGTGGATCCATCTAAAGTAAGTGCAGTACTTCAATGGGAGGCTCCGAAGACAGCAGCGGAGTTAGAAGCTTTTTGGGTTTGGCAGGTTACTATAGAAGATTCATTGAAGGGTTTTCTAAATTGGCGTTGCCATTGACTCAGTTAACCAGGAAGAATCAAGCTTTTGTCTGGGATGCTGCCTGTGAGGAAAGTTTTGAGGAACTGAAGAAGAAATTGACTACAGCACCAGTGTTAATTTTACCAAGTCCAAATGATTCTTTCGTAGTGTATTGTGATGCGTCTAAGATGGGATTAGGCGGTGTGTTGATGCAAGATGGCAAGGTAGTAGCTTATGCTTCAAGACAGTTGAGGGTGCATGAGAGAAACTATCCTACTCATGATCTTGAATTAGCTGCAGTGGTGTTCGTGTTAAAAATCTGGAGGCATTATTTGTATGGATCAAGATTTGAAGTATTCAGTGATCACAAGAGTTTGAAATATTTATTCGACCAGAAGGAATTGAATATGAGGCAGAGAAGGTGGTTAGAGTTCTTAAAGGATTATGATTTCAATTTGAGTTACCACCCGGGAAAAGCTAATGTTGTGGCAGATGCTCTGAGTCGGAAGACAATCCATATGTCTGTGTTAATGGTGAAGGAAATGGAATTGATTGAACAGTTTAGAGATTTGAGTATGGTTTGTGAAACTACACCGGGAAGTATCAGATTGGGTATGCTGAAAGTGAATAATGACTTTTTGGATGTAATTAAGGAAAATCAGAACATGGATGTGAAATTAGTGGACTTGATGCCTACAGGAGGAGATGATCTTGATAGTGACTTTAAAGTGGATAATGTTGGTGTGTTGGGATTCTGGGGCAGGATTTGTGTGCCGGATAATGTGGAATTGAAAAAGGAAATCTTAGAAGAAAGTCATCGGAGTAGCTTGAGTATTCTTCCGGGAGCTACAAAGATGAACCATGATTTGAAGAAGTTGTTTTGGTGGTCCGGTATGAAGAGGGACATAGCCCAGTTTGTCTACGCTTATTTGACATGTCAGAAGTCAAAAGTAGAACACCAGAAGCCTTCGGGATTGATGCAACCGTTAGAGATTCCTGAATGGAAATGGGACAGTATTGCGATGGATTTTGTGACTGGTTTTCCGAATACGGCGAGGGGCTTTGATGATATTTGGGTAGTGGTGGATCGACTTACGAAGTCCGAGTATTTTATACCAATTAACATCAGTTTTCCATTGTCGAAGCTGGCGGAGATTTATATCAGGATAATTGTGAAGTTACATGGTGTTCCGTCGAGCATAGTGTCGGATAGAGATCTGAGGTTTACTTCAGAATTTTGGAGGAGTCTGCAGGAAGCCTTGGGTTCTAAGTTGAAGTTGAGCTCGGCTTATCATCCACCAACCGATGGTCAGTCAGAAAGGACTATCCAGTCGTTGGAAGATTTGCTGAGAGCCTGTGTGTTGGAGAAAGGTGGTACGTGGGATACTCATTTGCCATTGATTGAGTTCACGTATAATAACAGTCACCATTCTAATATTGGAATGGCGCCTTTCGAAGCTTTGTATGGTAGGAGGTGTAGGACACCTCTGTGTTGGTATGCAACAGGTGAGAATGTGGTGCTTGGACCAGAAATTATGCAACAGACTACTGAGACGATTCAAATGATCCATGATAAGATGAAGGCATCTCAGAGTAGGCAGAAAAGTTATCATGATAATCGGAGGAAAGATTTGGAATTCAGTGAAGGGGATCACGTGTTCCTGAGAGTTAACCCAGTGACCGGTGTGGGTCGTGCTTTGAAATCTAAGAAGTTAGATCCTAAGTTTATTGGACAGTATCAGATCTTGCAAAGGATTGGTACAGTCGCTTATAGAGTGGCATTGCCATGGAACTTTCGAACTTACATGATGTGTTTCACGTGTCGCAACTTCGAAAGTATGTTTCAGATCCGTCTCATGTTATTCAGAGGGATGAAGTGCAAATCAGGGAGAATCTTACAATGGAGACGATGCCTTTAAGGATCGAGGATCGCAAGATGAAGCAACTCAGAGGAAAAGAGATACCTCTGGTGAGAGTAGCTTGGGGAGGAGCTGCTGGCGGAAGTGTGACTTGGGAATTGGAGAGCAGGATGCGGGAGTCGTATCCAGAATTGTTTCCATCAGGTACATTTTCGAGGACAAAAATAATTTAAGTGGCTCAGTCCATGCCACCTTGGTCTTGGATAAGTCTTGACTGAATTCAGTTGGAAATGGCTCAGTCCATGCCACCTTGGTGCATCCATTGAATGCTCCAAAACAAAATTGGAGTCTTGTCCCCTCTTTAGGGATTTCTAGGTTTAGCATGCTATTTTTGGTTCCAAAGACTTGGGAGGCTTGGTGTAACACCCCATTTTTAATTATTTAATCGTCTGGTTTTATTTTAATTGTTGGCCTTGTTTAGGGTGCGTGTCTGAGTGCGTAGGGGGTAATGTTAGTAATATGGAATTATTATTATTATTATTATTTTTTAATAATATATTTCATATTATTATTATTATGGTTATTATTATTATTTAGTAAAATAAAATCTGATATAATTAAGTAGATAATGGGATAATAGAATTAGTGAGGGCAATTTGGTAATTAGAGATTAATTAGTGAAAATTGGGGAGGATTAGCCATAATCAGAAATTTAGAGAGAGAAGGAGAAAAGCTAAGGAGAAGGGAAGAACAAGGGAGAGCTAGGGCACCCATCTTCATCAATTTTCGCAGAAATTAATCAAGAATTCGAGGTAAGGGGGAGAATGGGTTTAATTCAGGTGATAATAACATGAAAGGTTAGTGAGGGGTCCTTTCCCTTGTAGGATTTTCGTATCTTTTCTGGTTGATGAAGTTCTGAGTATGATATGAATGTTTGATTTATGATATGTGTGGAATTGTTGATGATAGTTAGATTTCATGTATAAATCATATGGTGTATTGCTGCTGTGTAAATACATGTATTGCAGATCTGGTGTTGATGCAAGTTGAGAGGACGATTTAGACCTAAACCATGTAATTCTAATGTAGTAATGATAGGTGAAGTTGTAAGATGAGATTATAGGTCCTAAAACTAATGTAGAAACAACTTTAGGGCTGAATTTGAGAAGAAAAGTAAGGATTCCATAGCAAAAAACCAGACTGGGTGAGAAAATTGCGTTTGCGTAATAGATCTGGCCATACGCGTATCAGGTAGGGTAATACGCATAACGGTACGCGTATGGAGGCTTGGGCAATACGCGTAAGGGGGTGGCATTACGCGTAAGGAGATCTGAAGTGGAATTTTGAAGGAAAACAGGTCTCTGCCCATACACGTATCAAGTGGGGCAATACGCGTATGGATGGGCGAGTGGGATGGGCAATACGCGTATGGCCAAGGGCAATACGCGTATGGGCAGGGTTAGTGCAGAATTTTACCGTTTCGCGATTTCTTTCCCGTTTTCGCGTTCGAAGTTGAGAAATACAAAATTGGAGACGAAAATAATTAATTTAATAATTTTTAAAGAATTAATTAATTAATAGTTAATTGGTGTTGTGTGAAGTAATCGTTTGGTGTTGGATGTTGATGTGTGATTCAGGTGTGAGCAGGAGGATCGTGAACATGTATATATGTTGTTGTACATGTGTTTTGTATGCATATTGTGTCATGCATTTCATGGTGTTGGTGGGATGAATCATTCTCAGGAGGAGTGTACGTGATTCATCCGTACTCCGATATGGAGAATGGTGGGGATAGATCATTGCCAAGTAGGGGTGTATGTGATCTATCCGGGTTCGATTGAATGAACCATGATGTTGGTACCACATGCATTGTGTCCATAGTTGTGTCGCATTGCATTTTGTTGTTGGCTGTGTGTTGTATAGTGTTGATTGGTGACCAGTGGGTCTTGATTGCTTGATTGTATGTGAATACTACTCTTATCATGTATTTATTCACCGTTTAATATTGAATGTGATTCTCACCCCTTTGTTGTTGTTGTGTCTGTGCTTCTTCGGAAGTACAGATAATCCAGGTACTTAGGTTGCTAGAGTACGTGTTGCTTGTTCGAGTCGTAGGAGTCGCTCTGATACGTAACACGGGATTTATGGGGATTTCAGTTATTTGTTATTTGTTATTGTTTTTGTTACGTATCTTTATTTTGATGAATTTATGGTGAACCACGATGTTATGTGGAGTTTTTTTTGAGTTGTTGGCATGTGGCCGCGAAATAAATAAATAAATTATTTTCCGTTGTTTATTTCATTCAATAAAAGGAGTTTTGATGTTGTTTTCATGAATGTGACATCCTACTTTATTTTTGGTGTAAAAACTCTGATTATTTTCATAGAATTTTATGTATTTTTCATAAATGGGTAAATGGGGTGTTACACTTGGGATCAGAGTTGGTTCCTCCTTGGTCCCCCCTTGAGGTGTTCAGATGGATAAAGTTGCTTGCTCTTTGAAAAATTTGGGCAAATTGAGAAAAATGCACAAATCTGCCTTGCATTGACAGTTTTAAGCAAGGCATATTGCCATTGTCATATCTCATGGCTCAAGTGGATTTTGATGGAGTTCTTGGCCATTTTGGAAAGCCCTCATATGATACCAAAACTGTTTGATCATAGTTGGTTTTGATACCTTTTGAATCCAAGTGAAAAATCCCACTACATTTGAAAAAAGTGAAGGCAGATTCTGACTTGGTGAAAATTTCACTAAGTGTTGGAAAAAAGTGACATTTTCACTTTTTGTGATTTTGATCATTCTATAACTCAAAATCCATGATGAATAAGAATTAGGTGTAGTTGAAGCTTTTGTAGAGGGTAATGAGAGCTACAAATCCAGCTTTGGATGGGGAAAAATGGCCCTGTGGTTTAGGAGTTATGATCCTCCAAAGTTGGTACCCTTGCCACTTTATTCCATAACTTAGAAAATTTTCTAAGTTTTTATGGTTACCCCTTTTACAAGTTATCCCACTTTTCTTGATTTTCCTTGATGAATGATGATTCCAATCAGACATTAACTTCATTTTAGGGTCAAAGAACCATAATTGTGAAAAATCTCAAAAAGTCAAAGTTGACTTTTGTGCACAGTTGACTTTTTTTCAGATGAATTCCAAACTGTGCGATCCTCTATGAAATCAAGTCCTTGACCTAAATCAAACTTGATGGATTGATTTCATAGGTGTTATAGGGTGTATTGGATCATGTCCTAGGGTTTGGGAGCATGTCCTGGTCAAAAGTCAAAGCTACAGTTGACTTTTCCTACGAAACCCTAACTGTGGTTCAGATGAAATTGAAACTTGTTGATCAAGCTTCCTGGAGCAATCCATTGTTGCAAATGGATCAATGTGGTATATTGGAGACCCTCAAATCTTCCCTTGAGGTCTTGGCTCATGATTTGTCCCAAAAGTCAACTTAGGGGTGAATTAGGTCAAAAAACCCTAATTCCTGATTATTGATGAATGCATCCCCTAAAGCCAAATTGACTTGATGATTGGGTCTGTGAGGTCCCTTAGAGTATTTTAGGTTATGCTTTGAAGCATTGGCTCATGCCTAGAGGAAAATTTCCATCTGGAGGCCCTGGTCGACCAAAACCCTAATTTGGTGACACTGGCGATCTTGAGGCTTGATCTACTTGGAAGGTAGCAACCTTGTGCTTAATCCTTGATGTGGGAGTCCTCTTGATCCATTGTAGGAATTTAAGAGGTTAGACAAGTTGAAGATCATGTCAACTCTTGATTGATCCTTTGTCTAAATCTCTGAGAGGGCTTGAAACCCAAATTTTTTATAGTAGTGAATGCTCACCCATCCTTGGGGAGACTGATGAGGTATGAGAATTCAACCATATTGTGTTGATGATTTACACAATGATGGGAAATCTTAGTGGTCAAAATTTGGGGTATGACAGATGCCCCTATTTAATCTTCTTGGACCTGAAGGTGTGAATGGCGAAGGTATTCGGGCATTCGGCGTGCAAGAGGATTAAATATCGGAATACCCAAAATTTTGATGGTGGTTAAGAATGGTAGGTCACATATCCTTCTTGTTTTGCTAAGTAATGATGCTTAGAAAAGGTAAAATTCCCCTCGATCCTGGTTTTCAGCCAAGGAACTGGTCTCAGTTTCTGATATAAACTTCCCCTCAATCCTGGTTTCCTACCAAGGAACTGGTCTCAGTTTCTGATATAAACTTCCCCTCGATCCTGGTTTCCTACCAAGGAACTGGTCTCAGTTTCTGAAATAAACTTCCCATCGACCCTGGTTTTCTACCAAGGAACTGGTCTCAGTTTCTTTTGTCAATAAACTTTCTTGACAAGGGATGCTATTCCTAGCAGTTTTTCTCAAACTTCCCGCCGAATTTTCCTGGGGAGATGCCATTTGATGGAAAAAGTTTTGATTGTAGAGGTGCACAAACTTCTCCGTTGGAGGCGCCATTTGTTGACTCTACTGGGGAAGGCAAGTCTCTTGAGAGACTGCTTCCGCTTAGGGATATTATATTATACTTTTCTCGGAGATCTTCTCGGAGAAATGCCATATGATGTGATTCAATTTTGAGGTGCCGATGACTTTGTTAACATTGACTTTCGGGAGAGAAGAACCAATGTGTTGCTGAGATTCTTCGGTTGAGGGACTTTCCCCGGTATTTTCCTTAATTCGAGAAAGCGAAGACATCATCTTCACTGGCGAAGAGTGATGCTGGCTGAGGGTTCTCTGGTTTTTCAGAGGTTCAAGTTATCAAAGTGGTCAAAGGTCGATTCTAATCCAGAAATAAACTGGAGAGTGACATAGTTCAGACGCAACATTTCCTGATGAGGAAAGAACTAACAACTCGATTGAGAGGACGTTTATCACTAGGGAATGAGACCGACTAGTGTGATAGTGATG
Organism: Lathyrus tuberosus; assembly: GCA_022829125.1. NCBI lineage: Eukaryota > Viridiplantae > Streptophyta > Magnoliopsida > Fabales > Fabaceae > Lathyrus > Lathyrus tuberosus. The sequence continues at coordinate 2,127,529 of JALAZF010000229.1, forward strand.
CAATATGAATGCAAATGTAAATCAACAATGCATGATGTATGTATGTTTATGCTGACAAAACTGACGAGACATACAGACTAGTAGATGAACACGACTGGATACTCGGCCACAGTTGGGACGAAGAAGTACCGTTGGTTCAAGATAGCAATTCTACCTTGCTTAGGAGAGATAGTCCATGCGGGGACAACCGTTGGTCGGGCTTAGGAGGTAAGAACTCTGCCGAGGGTGTCAGATGAAACACGGTCTCTAACACAATTGGTCCTTCGTTCCGGTTCACTGGTTTAGAAGGAGTACTTTGATTCTGCACTTTGTGGTTCGATTGCTTCTGGAGAAACGATCGATGTTCTTTCGATGGTCAACAGTCAAAAGAAATTGCCATCTTTATTTTAAAAGCAAAAAATTTTTTTACAAGTAAATTCATTTTTGTTTCGTTTCAAGAATCGTTGATCATGTTAAAAATATCGTTCTGTAAAGCTAAAACAAATGAGAATTATAAACAAAAGCACAAGGGTTCAAATTTTATTGATAGGATGGAAATCAACCAAACACGTGATTCCATAGAGTATTTACAAAGTTATAAAATGGTAATTTACAGGGAAAAGGGCTACGTTGGAACATGACGACCGCTATCCTTCTACCAACTTTGAATTCTGGACATCCTGAGCTTTTGTCGAAGATGACCTTGAATGGAGTTTTTCTTCCGATGGATGGCATTACTGCTGAGGAGTTGAACTGATCAGACGTAGCTACTTGCCATTAATCCCTAACTTTTTCCTGGATTGTACTGTGAAGTTTCCAATCCACCGGGATGATTTTTGATCATGTCTCTAATTTCTGCTGGGACCGCCCTTTCGGGTTTTCAATCCACCGAGACATTTTTTTTTAGTTTAGGCGAAGTATTTCTTGACTACATCAACATTTGTGGGGTAGGCCAATTCCTCTCCGTCCATGGTTGCGAGTCTCAAGGCGCCACCTGAGAATGCTTTCTTGACCACATAGGGGCCGTCATAATTCGGAGTCCGTTTGCCCCGGGAATCAGTGAGAAATGATTGTATCTTTTTTAGCACAAGGTCTCCTTTCCTGAAGACGCAAGGTCAGACCTTTTTGTCGAACGCCTTCTTCATTCTTTGTTGATACAACTGACCATGACATAGTGCCGTTATTCGTTTCTCTTCGATCAGACTGAGTTCGTCGTGTCGATTTTAACACCATTCAGCTTCTGTAAGCTTAGCTTCCATCAATACCCGGATTGATGGGATCTCTACTTCGATGGGGAGCACTGCTTCCATACCATATACTAGAGAGAAAGGGGTTGCCCGTGTTGAAGTGCGGACAAATGTACGATAACCGTGAAGAGCAAAGGGTAGCATCTCGTGCCAGTCTTTGTAGGTTACAACCATCTTTTGAACGATCTTCTTAATGTTCTTGTTAGCTGCTTCTACCGCTCCGTTCATCTTGGGTCGGTAGGGACATGAGTTATGGTGTTTGATCTTGAACTCTGTGCATAACTCTTTCATCATCTTATTGTTCAAGTTAGATCCATTATCAGTAATGATTTGGCTCGGAACACCATAACGGCAGATGAGATTGTTTTTGATAAATCGGACCACCACTTGTCGGGTTACATTGGAGAATGATGCGGCTTCGACCCACTTGGTGAAATAGTCAATGGCCATCAGGATGAACCGATGTCCGTTCGAAGCCTTGGGTTCGATCATACCAATCATGTCGATTCCCCATATGGAAAAAGGCCATGGGGAAGAGAGAACTTTGAGATATGTTGGCGGTACATGGATTTTGTCGGAGTATATCTGACACTTGTGACATATCCTCATGTACTTGTAGCAGTCGGATTCCATGGTCAGCCAATAGTACCCTGCTCTCAGAATTTTTCTCGCCATTGTGTGTCTGTTGGCATGAGTGCCAAAGGATCCTCCGTGAATTTCTTTTATCAGCATATCTGCTTCTGGTCTGTCTACGCATCGGAGCAAGACCATGTTAAAGTTTCTCTTATAGAGTGTATCACCGCTCAGAAAGAAGCTGCCAGCCAGCCTTCTAAGGGTCTTTCTGTCTTTCCTGGATGCCCCAGGTGGGTACTCTTGTTTCTGAAGAAAGCATTTGATACCGTGATACCAAGGTTTGTCGTCTATGACTGCTTCAATCGTGAAGATGTAAGCGGGCCTTTCAAGGCGCATTATGTCGATCTTAGGTAGGTCAGTCCATTGACCTATACTAATCACGGAAGAGAGAATGGCTAATGCATCAGTCATGTGATTCTCATCATGAGGGATGTGATAAAACTGGATTCTATTAAAGAAGGGTACAACCTTCTTGCGTAGTCTTTGTAAGGAATCAATCCTGATTGGTATGTGTTCCAACCTCCTTTGATCTGATTGATAACCAGGGCTGAGTCGCCATATACGTCCAATTTTTTGATCCTCAAATCAATCGCTTCCTCGAGACCCATAATACAAGCTTTGTATTCGGCCTCGTTGTTTGTGCACTTGAACGTAAGTCTGGCGGTGAAAGGAATGTGGGTACCCTGAGGTGTTATGATGATTGCCCCAATTCCGTTTCCATAATGATTGACAGCTCCGTCAAAGATTAGTCCCCATTGGGAACCTGGTTCTGGCCCTTCACTGGGTAGTGGTTCATCGCAGTCTTTCATTTTTAGATACATGACATCTTTGTTTGGGAAGTCAAATCTGACTGATTCCTGATCGTCAATTGGTTAATGAGCCAAATGATCGGCTAAAATACTCCCTTTAACGGCTTCCTGAGCGTGGAATTCGATGTCGTATTCTGATAAAAACATCTGCTAACGGCCAATCCTTCCCGTGAGAGCAGGTTTTTCAAAGACATACTTTATAGGATCCATTTCGGAGATTAACCAAGTAGTGTGACGAATCATATACTGGCGAAGGCGTTTGGCTGCCCAAGCCAGAACACAACAAGTTTTCTCAAGCATAGTGTACCGAGTCTCGCAGCCGGTGAATTTCTTGCTCAAATAGTAAATGGCAGACTCTTTCCTTTTGGTTTCGTCTTGTTGGCCAAGTACATAGCCCATGGAGTCTTCCAAGGCTGTGAGGTAGATGATTAGTGGTCTTCCTTCCACTGGAGGTGATAGAATCGGGGGGTTCAACAGGTATTCCTTAATACTGTCGAAGGCAGTTTAACAGTCTTCTGTCCAAATGCAGTCCAGGTTCTTTTTGAGTAATTTGAAAATCAGCGCACATGTCGCGGTCATGAGGAATATGAATCTGGAGATGTAGTTCAAACGTCCCAGGAATCCTCTGACTTGTTTTTTAGTTTTCGGAGAAGGCATTTCACAAATGGCCTTAACCATGTCAGGATCCACCTCAATTCCTTTTTGGCTGACGATGAACCCTAAAAGTTTCCCCGAACGGACACCGAAGGTGCATTTGTTGGGATTCAAGCGGAGTTTGTACTTTCTCAACCGCTCGAATAGTTTTGATAGGTGGGTCACATGCTCCTCTTCTATTTTAGATTTGGCAATCATGTCATCGACATACACTTCGATTTCTTTGTGTATCATGTCATGAAAAAAAGTAGTCATGGCCCTTTGATAGGTTGCCCCAGCGTTCTTCAAACTGAATGGCATTACCTTGTAAAAAAGGTACCCCATGGGGTAATGAACAAAGTTTTTTCCATGTCTTTCGGCGCCCTTTTAATCTAATTATAGCCCGAGAATCCATCCATGAAGGAGAAAACTTTGAACTTTGTTGTACTGTCAACCAGCATGTTAATGTGTGGTAAGGGAAAGTCGTCCTTTGGACTAGCCTTGTTTAGATCTCTGTAGTCCATACACATTCTGACTTTTCCGTCCTTTTTTGGGACGGATACGATGTTGGCTAACCATTGAGGATATTCTGATGTGGCGAGGAAACCCGCGTCAATCTGTTTCTGTACCTCCTCTTTGATTTTGATGGCCATGTCCGGGTGAGTCTGTCTCAACCTCGATTTTACTGGTGGACATTCCGATCTTAACGGTAAATAATGCTCCACGATGCTGGTATCCAACCCTGGCATGTCCTGATAGGACCAAGCAAACACATCGGGAAATTCTCTGAGAAGCTTTGTCAAACTCTATTTGGCAGTTGGGCTGAGCAGTGCCCCAATCCTGATTTCTTTTCTCTCTTTTTCCGAACCTAAGTTGACCATTTCCAACGGCTCTTTGTGAGGTTCAATGGACCTTTCCTCATGTCTGAGTAGTTGGGAAATCTCTCCTGGAATTTCATCGTAAACTTCTTCTTCAGCCCCATATACCGAGAATTCAAAGTTAGGAGAAGGCATCGGATCGTATGTTTCAACGGGGTTTAAAACAAGCAATCTGCATGATGTAATGATTGTTTTTTAGAAGAGATAGAGAGAATGCAAAAGTGTGTACAGTGTATTTTTTTACTGCTTATTGTCATACCCCAAATTTTGACCACTAAGATTTCCCATCATGGTGCAAATCATCAGCACAATATGGATGTACCTTTGTACCTCATTAGTCTCCCCAAAGATGGGTGAGCGTTCACTACAATCAAACTAGGGTTTCAAACCCTCTCAGAGCCTTTAGACAAATGATCAATCAAGGAATGACATGATCTTCAACTTGTCTAACCTCTTAAACATCCACAAAGGATCAAGAGGACTCCCACATCAAGAATTAAGCACAAGAGTGCAACATTTCAAGTGGATCAAGCCTCAAGTTCATCTAATACAAAGTCAACTGACGCAGAAAGTCAAAGTTTGACTTTTTGGTCAACTATGAGCTTCACAAGCCATTACTCAAGAAAATATGATGGATGATTTAATTTGATCAAATTTAAATCAAGAAATCATGCAAAATTGCAAAATTGATGTTCAAGTGCACAACTTTTCAAGGTTGTAACTATTGATCCAAGTATCCATTGATTTTGAGTAAGAGCTACTTTTAAAGAGGGTATTTGATACTTCAACATTGTAGAAGGAATCAACTCAAAATATCATAAGGATTGAAAGATATAAGTGATCAAAGTTAGGAATTTTTAATGTCCAATATTCTGACATTGCATAGGACATCATTAATATTTTTTCAGCAAGAATGTCCCAACTTCAAGGATGTTTTTCTCCATGATCCAAGTTGAACCAGGTCTGGGGTCAAACATGAAAGTTGAAGTACATCATGTCAGCTTTCCAGAAATTCCTAGAACGTCCTTGTAGCATACTCGAGCAAGGAGATATGATTTTTGTAAAAAGCATTGATAAAACATAATTTTCATGACAACTTTTAGGACAGATTTGACTACACAAGTTCAAGACCATTTTTGATGACTTTGCAAGCTGAACCAAGACCAAAGTCAAACATCAAAGTTAAAGTATGTCATTAGGGCTTTCCAAAATGTATAAGAACTCCCATTAATTCAACTTGAGCAAGGAGTTATGAACGTCACAACAGGCCTTGCTCGAGCTGATTTTTTTAGGACAGATTTTGTGCACTTTTCTTGTGCCACCCAATTTTCAAGCTTTGTCACCATGCAAGACAAGCATCAAAGATGAAATTCACTTCAACTCAAAATATCATAGTGGATTAAAAGATACAAGTGATTAAAGTTTGGAATTATTAATGTTCAAAGTTGTCTGATGTTCCAACATTGCATAGGACATCACTAATATTTTTCCAGCAAGAATGTCCCAACTTCAAGGCTGTTTTTCTCCATGATCCAAGTTGAACCAGGTCTGAGGTCAAACATGAAAGTTGAAGTACATCATCTCAGCTTTCCAGAAAGTCCTAGAACTTCCATGTAGCATACTCGAGCAGGGAGTTATGGATTTTACAAAAAGGCTTGCTGCAGCTGAATTTTTCATGGGGCAGATTTGCACATTTCTTGTGCCACACGAATTTTTAAGCCTTGTCATCATTTTGAACACATCTGAGGATCAGATCTAAAGGGGACATTCACTGAGCCAAGCCTCCAAAGTCCTTGGAACAAGAAGTAGCATGCCAAACCTAGAAATGCCTAAGAGAGGGACAAAACTCCAATTTTGGATTGAAGCATTTAATGGATGCTTAGAGGTGGCATGGATTGACACATTTGCAACTGAATTCAGTCAAGAGTCCTCCAACAACTAGGCAACCAGCAGCCTGTGCCCTAACCTCTAGTCAATGGCTAGAGGAGACTTGGATTTTCATTGGACAACATTGGCCAAACCTCTGCTGCAGTTGCCATTCACTGTGGATCCCAAAACAAATTGCTCTACTATAAATAGAGCTCATTTGTGCTCAGTTTGAGTACACCAAAGCCATCAAACAGATGCTTTCCTCAAAATCTCTTCTTTCACCTCAAATTTTCCTTCCAAAGCAAGTAATTCTGAGTTTTTAAGTTAGAGAGCAATTCCACTCAAACTAATCACACACACACCTCACATATATCATATGTAAGCTGTCCAAACTATCAAAAGTGACCTGTAATCACAACATCACAAAGTCACCTCTCAAAACCTCAAAATTGGACTTTTTGCATTTTTCAAGCCATGTCTTGATTCAGTCACTTTCCAAACCGGATAAAACCTTAAACACACTCCAAATATCATCCTTGAACTGTCCCAAATGGTTTCCCCCATCTGGAACACCATTTGAGAAAGTTGTTATTTTGGTCACTTTTAACCCCTTTTGCAAGAAAGGGACAATTTGTGTTTTTGCAGGTACCAGCTGATTCCAATCATCCTAAAAGCATCCAAGAGGTCATTTAAGGGTGTTCAAAGCATCAAATCATTTCTGGAACAAAGCACTTGGTAGGTTGCACAAAATCTCCAAAAAAGAGGTAAAATTCACAACTTGAATTCTTTGAATCATGTTTTCCTTTGTTGCCCACATACATGCATCATATTGAACAATTCTTGAAGTAAAAATGTAGTCTCTAATGTGTATGTTATGATCCTCCTACTGTTTGCACTTTAACATGCTTATATGTGGAGTTTATGTTGTTTTAAACTTAAGGTGCAGATCTGGTTTTTTGCCTTGTGTGTGTTGTACATTAAGTTTCAGTATGTATGAGTGATACCATTGGATTCCTTGCAAAAAATTGGTCAAGATAGGTTCTTACGGATTTTAATTTCGTTAAAAATTGAGAGAGTTATGAATGTTTGAAGTTTGATAGCAAATATGTTGAAAAACTAAGGTGCGGTTCTGATGTCAAATGTGATGTTGTGACGTCTTCCCTTTTTCTCTTATCTTCAAAACTCATGAGTGATGTCGAATGTGATGTTGTGACATTAGTTTATTCTCAAAAAACTCAACCAATTCTTTTACATAGCAAAAATCATCATTTTCCAATTCTGTTTTACACACTTCTTATTTATACTCCAAAATATTTTATTCCACAAAAAAATTAGTTTTATATTATTTATTTAATATAATTAGTATTTTTGTGAATAAATTCCTTTTTAATGTTTTTAAAACATTTTAAAAGTGAATTCTCATATTGAAAATCAAGACCAAATGAATTTTATTTAATCTTGTGATTAAAACATCATTTTTCAAACCCCAACCAAAAATCACAAGTTGCTTATTTGGTATTTTTATCATTTTGTATTGATTTTCTTTTAAGAATTTACTTTTAAAATGATAAAATTAGGATTTCTTCGATTTTCACCATCATAAAACTTTTTCAAACACTCATGGGCCTCTAATAGAGTGTAACACCCAATCCTTTTTTTGACCAAATCATTTTTGGGCCTCAGTATATTGTATAAGTCCCGATACCATAAAAAACAAACGGCGCAATCGTTGCCTTTTCAAAACAAAAAACCTTGGGCCTACCCTCGAGTAGTAAGACCCATTTCTTTTCTTAAAACTCACTTGGGCCTCTATTAGAGTGTAAGACCCAATCCCCTTTTAACCAAAACATTTTGGGCCTCAGATATTATATAAGCCCATTCGCGTTAAAAGAAAATCTCAGCACAATCGTCATTTCAAACGGAATAAAAAACTTTGGACCTACCCTCGTGTTATAAGCCCCACTCTTTTTCTTTAAACCTTTTGGGCCTCTTGAGAGAGTGTAAGACCCATCCCTTTGTACAAAAAACAATTTCTGGGCCTTAGTCACTCGTATAAGTCCCTCTGTACAAATTCAACAGTGCAATCACTGATAAAACCCTAGGCCTCTCCTTGAGCTGTAAGCCCCAAATCTTTCTTTTTCAAAGCACTTTCTCCTTTGATTTTGAAATATATTGTTGTTTTCAATCTTTCTTTGTTCAACAACTAACCAAACAGCATGGAAGCTCTACAACCGAGTAAGTGTTTATATGCTTTCATTTACTGCTTTCATATACATATAACTGTATTGTGGGGCTGTTTCACTGTAAGTCTTCTTTCATAAACTCATATCAACTGTGTAATAATAGTATAGATATTTAGAGTTTCCCCAGAAACTACGTCTAGCATTAAGCCCGTTGATCACTCTTAAATAGCCAAAACTAGATCCCCATAGGATTACCAGACACAGTCTTCCCTCCTCTTGGGGTTAAACAATATGGAGACATGAAAGGCAGCATTCTCGGTGAACCCTTTCATAGACTGTCACTCGTAGAAGTTGGCAAAGAAACTCTACTCCCCAGAGATGATCTCTTCTCCGTGAATGGCATCTCTTGTGTTTCTTCCAAATTCTCGGACTTTCCTGGCTTGATCTATTCCTCGTGAATAGCCTGTCTTAAACTTCTCGGGGTTTGGGGACCCACAGGCTTCTTAAAAGCACTTGTCAAGAAACTCTATTCCCCAGAGATGATCTTTTCTCCGTGAATGGCATCTCTTGAGTTTCTTCCAAATTCTCGAACTTTCCTGGCTTGATCTATTCCTCGTGAATGGCCTGTCTTGAATTTCTCGGGGTTTGGGGACGCATCGGCTTCTTAAAAGCATCGGCCTCCTCTTGGGCATTGTTCAAGGACCCACAGGCTTCCTAAAAGCATCCCCGCCTCCTCTTGGGCGTTGTACAAGGACCCATCGGCTTCTTAGAAGTATTCATAGCCTCCTCTTAGGCTTCGTATAATGATTCTTCCTCCGGGAATGATAGCCTCCTCTTGGGCTTCATACAAGGACCTATCGGCTTTTTAAAAGTTTCCAGCCTCCTCTTGGGCTTCGTACAAATTGTCCCGACGACCTCCTAGAGGTATAGGAACAAAAATCAGTCATCTTAATAGAGCAGTCTTTCCAAGAGTCTACTACTATTTCTCAAAGCATAGTACAAAAGATGACACTCTAGACTTGGACAGTCTAAGTTCCTTGAGTCTCCAAGACATTCTCAAGCACCCTTCATGAATAGGAAGGAACCTCGTGGACTCGGACAGTCTCAATACCCTTTGGATTTCCCATTTCCTTAAAGAAAAGGAAATGACCCTGATCCTCGAATCAAATCCTTGAGTATAGCATTACTCATATAAGAACTGATTTTCTCTTTAAATCAGCATACTGGACCTGTCACTCAACTGAAACAGTCACAACAGCCTCCTCTTGGGCTTTGTACAATGATTCTCCCCAGCGGAGCTAACAATTTTAGCCTCCATCTCGGGCTTCATACGAGATACCAAAAAAAACTCTCTTGTTGAGTCAAATAGCCTCAATCTCGGGCTTTATACGAGATACCAAAAGACTCCATCGTCGAGTCAAAACCTTTTAGCCTCTCTCTCGGGCTTTGTACGAGACACATATTAGCCTCCTCTTAGGCTTTGTATAAGAAAACCACTGGTTGATCCAATCAACCTTTTAGCATCAAAGTTGTGCCTCGTTCATAGTACACAAACATCAACAACTCTTTCCCCTTCATCTAATCCCTGTAAGCTGCAAGCCTCTGGATTATCTACATCCATGCCACTGTCCCTCTTTTAGCATGAGAAATTCCTAAGGAAAGATGGCATTGCTCTACACAGAGTTAAAGTCTTCTCCTTCAGGTTGGAAATCCCCTATAAAGGAAATTATGGCATTGTCAGATTCACAAATCCCGGTTAAAGTAATTCTCCTTTATAAACAGTTGTGACATACAAACCCCTCTTTAGAGATGACAAATTCTCTCTAAAGTCAAACCTTTAGCTTCATATCTTGGGCTTTGAACAAGATACAGATAGACCCTTCAGCTTCACATCTTGGGCTTTGAACAAGATACAAACCACCTTTAGCTTCACGTCTTGGGCTTTGAACAAGACACTAAAACATCATTTCCTCCCATAGAATAGGAGGAACTACGATCGCTCTGATTTCCCTATTTCGGAAAAAACGGGAATACGTAGGCATAAGATTGAAAGAAAAATCTTAGCGAGCACACTAAACAAAAACCCAAAATCCCATACTTTCATATATTTGTCCTAACATCCTAACCGATAGCCTAAAGCACCCTTTTTCAACAAAATAACCTAGGAGAGACCCCGAATCTTTGTAGCATCTGTAAATAAACATGTTTGACTGTTTAACCTCAGTATGCAAGCAGGGTTAATTAGAGACATCTATTTCCCTTCCTTCATCAACTTTAATAGGATAAAAATGAATCGAGCTGTAGTACCAGAGCGATCGTGCTTCGCAACCACATCGAAAAATCACTCGCTACAGAAAAATGGCGACTCTTCTGGGGACTCACATGAGGATCTGTTTTACCTTAGTCATCATCGTCCCCGTTTTCCACAGAAAATGGCGACTCTACTGCAGAGAATCTTTAGGGATCTTGTTCTCTTCTTGTCCCCTAGGTAGAAACCTTGACGTCACTAGGATCTTAGGTCAAAACGCCGTTAATTTGGAATGAAACCACAGAATGGTGACTCCGCTGGGAAACCATTTTCTGTCAGGAACTTAAGATTCTTAGCTTTTAAAAGTCTAGGAAATTAGGACAAATATATATATTCCTTTTCCTAATTGATATATGTGTTTATTTTTCTGCTAATGGGAATGCGTTTGATGCCGCATGTGGAAAGATTGAGTATACACTTAAGATAAGTGATGGCGACGAGGTCGACCATCAACCTCAGTGGAGGCTTCCCAATGCAACCCATTCCCTCTCATAGGCAATGGGCCAATTGTGACGTCTGAGAAGCAGAGGAGACAACCCTTTTGTAGTGCGGAAGCTATCAGAAATAGTTGTCACGCGATACTACCCTCATTTGAGGCTGATGATCTATTCTCGGTGAATAGCATTTACTCTAATATAAACCTTTGGGGATGGGTAGAGCCTTGACTTCATGACACCGACCCTTTGACCCCATGTTTTTTCTATTTTTTTTGTGTGCTGCATTCATGCATTCATTTAAAGAACATTAAAACATTCAAAAAAATTTCTCTTCTAGTCTCTCTGTTTTTCAAATTAAACTAAGACTGTGATTGCAAATATCAGAGAAATGGATTACGCTAATGGATTTCGGTAGAAGGAGAACACATAAGTACACCTTCAGGATTCCAAAACTAGAGGATTTAAGAGGTTTGGCGAGGATGGTCACAAACCAAGAGGCTTTCAGAGCCAAGTACGGAGGTTTGCTATCTCTGCTAAGAGTCCATGTGATTAAGGGAATCATGGATGCGCTCATTCAGTTCTATGATCCGGTTTATCACTATTTCACATTCCCAGATTACCAGCTCGCACCAACGCTTGAGGAATATTCTCATCTGATTGATCTACACATTACAGATCAAGCTCTATTTTCTGGACTGGAAGAAATTCCAAAGAATCAGACCATTGCAAGAGCAATTCATTTGGATGAGTCAGAGGTCAGGACTCACATGACCACTAAGGGTGGCATACAAGGTTTGCCAGCCCAGTTCTTGACAAAGAAAGCCCTGTACTTCGCTAGTATCGGGAACGTGACTGCTTTTGAAAGCATCTTTGTTTTACTCACTTACGGGTTGTTTTTGTTGCCCAACATTAATAGCTTCGTCGATATCAACTCCATTAAGGTTTTTCTCATTGGAAACCCTGTGCCAACTTTGCTCGCAGATGCGTATCATTCTGTACACTTGGGAAATTTGTACAGCGGAGGGGAGATCATGTGCTGTGTACCTCTGCTATACAAATGATTTATCTCTCACTTGCCTAAGTCTGCTGCTTTTTGGGATCACAAGAGTGCCTTACGTTGGTCGCAAAAAATCATGTCTCTCAACAACTCTGACATTGACTGGTGTAATAGGATTTATGACGGAATCAGGATCATTGACCGTTGTGGAAACTTCCCCAACGTACCCCTTATAGGAACTAAGGGAGGAATCAATTACCATCCAGTTCTTGTTCGTCGTCAATTTGGATACCCGATGAGGCATGTCCCGCGTAATGCTCATCTGGAAGGTCTTTTCTTCAAGGAAGGAGAAAATGACAGAGCACTAAAGACAGAAATAGTGCATGCTTGGAAACACGTTCATAAGAAAGGACGAGAGTCTCTAGGAAAACCAGACTATGTCTCGGTGGAGCCTTATCTCCATTGGGTACAAACTAGAGCTCTCAAGCTAAAGATGCCTTATCCTCCTCACGGAGTTCTTCCACCAAGGGAGTCTGTGATGTACTTCATAACGGAAACTGAAAAGCTTCAGGTTACTCTCAACAAAGTTCAACAAGAGAGGAGGTCTTGGAAGAACAAGTACCGCATTCTCAACGTGGAGTGTACCAAAATACAGCAGCTACTGAAAGAAACGTATGCTCTGATTGAGATTTTGGAGCAACATGTTGTGGATAATCAGGATGACCAAAGGAATTTGCTCACTCCTTTCACCTGTCAAAGGAATGACAACCCGACAACGGCCCAAGAGCCCCGGTCAAAGAAAAGGAAAGTGCCAGAATCAGCACTCGAGTTCTCCTCAGAGAGGACTCGGGACCCATTAGCTTAGGTTTCTGTTTCCGCACCTTGTAATTTACTGTATTTCTATTTCCGCAATCCTTTGAATTTCAATAAAACGGGGTTCCTCCACAGTTTGATATTTGAAATCTAATTGTCGAAGTTTATTTTGATTAAACCAAAAAACAATTAATATAATCATTGCATTCATCATTCTCACGTCGCGTATTCTTCTTACCTACGAGTCTCACGTTTGTGTCTCGGTTCTAGAGTCAAACTGTCTCATTCGTACAATACTCGGGCCAATCGTCAGAAAAAGATGGATGATCTCGAGGAAGAGAACAGATAGTTGAAAGAAGAGATCGACGCTCTGAGAGAGGATATAAGAAAGCTTCGTAACGACATGTAAGCCATGGCAGAAGCTCAGCTACAAAGAACTGTGATCTCAGAGATCACCTCAATGCCCATAGTGGAGAAGTATGATCCTAGGTATCAAATGCCGAAAGATCGTCCCTGGGGCATGCCTGTTAACTATATCCCGAAAGGATATGTTTCGCCGATCACTGATGATCAAGAAATCACTGCAGGAACCGCTGGGCCTGAAGGTTACAAACTTCGGGAAAGCGAAGATGCCAGGGGAATGACAGTAACTCCTGAAGGTTACAAACTTCGGGAGGCACCAAGAGTCTCGGCCGTAATGACTATACCACAACCCGTGGTACACACTGTCCCAGAAGGACAGATTCCCCAAATACCTTCTGGTGGAAACGAAAGCATGTTAGAAATAATGAACAAGTTCCAGGAACAGTTCCTAGAAATGCAAAAGGAATTGCAAGCTATTCGCGGTCAGGATCTATTTGGAAAGGATGCCGCGGACCTCTGCTTGGTCCCCAATGTGAAAGTTCCGCACAAATTCCAAGTGCCCAACTTTGAAAAATATAAGGGTAACTCTTGCCCTCAAAGTCACTTGGTGATGTACGCTCGGCGAATGTCGGCTCAGACAGAAAATTAGGAGCTACTGATTCACTACTTTCAGGATAGTTTAACCGGTGCCGCATTAAAATGGTACATGGGTTTAAACCGCGCCACGATCAGCACTTTCAGAGATCCTGGCACTGCCTTCGTCCAACAATGCAAATATAATTTGGACATGGCACTGGACAGAGATCAACTCAGATCAATGTCACAAAAGGACAAGGAAACCTTTAAGGAGTACGCTCAGAGATGGCGCGAGATTGCCGCTCAGATTTGTCCACCTCTTGAGGAAAAAGAAATGACAAAGATCTTCTTAAAAACCTTAAGCTCATTTTACTATGATAGAATGGTTGCCAGTGCACCCAGTGATTTCACCGAGATGGTGGGCATGGGAGTTTGTCTTGAGGAAGCCGTCCGAGAAGGACGTTCGGTAAAAGACGCTGGATCATCGAGTAGTACAAAACGATACGGTAGTGCTCTCCCTAAGAAAAAAGAGCAAGATATTGGGAATATCTCTCTCGGAAAGCAAAGGCGACGTTATCAACCGGTAGCAGCTGTGACTCCTACTAACAGCCCTGCGCCTATTCTACGTATCAACCTCAGGTTGCGCAAAGCCAACCTAATCAGCAAAGGACACAACAGCCTCTTCAGCAGGCTTGTCCTCCATACAACAACAACCGTACAACACAGCCACCAGGTTTTGATCCTATACCCATGTTGTACGCAGAACTATTTCTGTTACTATTGGCTAAGGGGCACATCCAGACTAAGTCTCCTCTTACAGTACCGAAAAATCCTCCTTTTTGGTTCAAAGCGGATCAGACATGCCCTTATCATCAAGGAGGATCAGGGCATAACATAGAGAATTGTCTCAATTTCAAATCCGAAGTGCAAAAGCTTGTTAGGAGCGGGCTCCTATCTTTCAAAGATACAAATCCCAATGTTCTCATAAACCCGCTGCCTCAACATGAGAAGGTTGCAGTCAACCTGATTGAGAAAGAATTTCACAACATCTATCAAATTCATGATGTACTCTTGTTAAGGACTAATCTGGTCAAGATGCATTGTAGACAGAGTGGGTACGGTCATGTGCCACCTCTTAATTATCACCAGTGTGATGTCTGCTCTAAAAGTAATCAAGGATGTTCTATGGTGCAAGCAGCTCTACAGGAACAGATGGATCTCAGATGGATCCAAGAGCACCGAGTTCGTGGAGTTAACATGGTTTACATGAATTCCAACGTCATTCAGAACCACGACATCCGTTCGATGAATGTCAACTTGGTGGCAATGCACTCAAGGCAAAGCCAGTATCATAATCTGCCGCGACACGATTACAGTTCTTGTCTGACTTGCTTGGTAAATAAACAGGGATGCTCTTTCATACAAGAGGCCCTCCAGCGTCAGATGGATCTTGGATGGATCCAGGACTACCATGATAGGAATCCCTATCAGATCAACATGGTTCAAATCTTTGATATTCGCTTGATGAATACCAACTTGGTAGAGCTCCATGCTGAGCAGGTCCGACTCGGATTCTTGATATCACATAATTATCACAGCTGTAAAGCGGGTTGCGAAAACGATCAGGGATGTGCCCTTGTCCAGGAAACACTTCAGCACTTGTTGAACCACTGGTGGCTTCCAATCTATATGAACGAAACGCATACCCCATTCTGCTTTCCCACGCAGAGTCCGAGATTTATACCACGGTCAGATGTCGAAATGATATACAGAGATGGTGATCCGAAAGGATGACGTGCTCCGCCAAATTCATTAGAGGAGGACACTCTGATGAAAGACAACTTTGACCATAATTACTATGGCCCGATGGATGGCCTGCCAATGTGGCAGCCTTACCCAAGAGACTTGGGGCCAGAAAGTCAGCCGAGTAATGAAACTCAGCTGAGCATCATTGAACAGAATACCTGTGTCCCCACCATGTCATGGGATCAACACTCAGGTCATTCAGAAATTACTCAACATGACGATGAATTTGCAATGTTTGCAGGACTAGTATTCATTAACTATGTTTTTCCCGAGGTCAACGTCATCGAGAGGGATGACTCCTCCAGTTCCAGAAAAGTGTGGGACACCTTGGGACAACCGAGTGGGAAATACGACTATATGGTCAAGTACACCGCTCCCGAAAGCTCTCGTATCAGGCTCGAAGACATCCAGCTAATTGGATGGGGAGATACAGCTGAGAGCACAAATGTTATGTAAAATACAACAGAGGAATCCTCCTACGACAATTCTGCCTGGGAGACAGATTCCAATGATCCTGCTCCACCAGAAATCAGCGTCATTTCTGAAGACAAATCAAGGAAGATGCTAGACTTTGTGATTCACCGAGGAGTTCGCCGCCAGTGGGTCGCTGTTGATGTTTCGAAGGTCGTTCGCCAATCAAAGTAATTGCCATCTTTAACCTTTCACCTTGCCCAGGTGAAACGGATGTTTTAATAGGGCTCGCTTTCTGTAAATTTTCCCTCTTCGCCTAGCCCAAAGCGACAGAGTTTTGTTTTATAGGGCTGTAGTTTCAAGAATCGACTTGTTCATTAATAAAATAACGTCGTTATGTAATTTCCGCATTAATTGCTGTTTTCATTTTTTGCTTTTTCTCAGAAAATGGTAATCCTAAAAAACAATTCAATAACAAAAACAAGCAGTAATAAAAAAAATACACTGCACACACTTTTGCATTCTCTCTATCTCTTCTAAACACGAATCATCACGTCATGCAGATTGCTTGTTTTAAACCCCGTTGAAACATACGATCTGATGCCTTCTCCCAACTCTGAGTTCCCGGTATTTGAGGCTGAAGAAGATGACAATGAAATTCCAGAAGAGATCTCCCGACTACTCAGACAAGAGGAAAGGTCCATTGAACCTCACAAAGAGCCGTTGGAAACGGTAAACCTGGGTTCGGAAGAAGAGAGAAAAGAAATCAGGATTGGGGCACTGCTCAGTCTAATTGCCAGAGAGGGTTTAATAAAGCTTCTCAAAGAATTCCCTGATATATTCGCCTAGTCCTATCAGGATATGCCAGGGTTGGATACCAGCATCGTGGAACATCACTTACCATTAAGATCGGAATGTTCGCCAATAAAGCAGAGGTTGAGACGCACTCACCCGGACATGGCCATCAAAATCAAAGAGGAGGTACAGAAACAGATTGACGCGAGTTTCCTCGCTACATCAGAATATCCTCAATAGTTAGCCAATATCGTACCTGTTCCTAAAAAGGATGGAAAGGTCAGAATGTGTGTCGACTATAGAGATCTAAATAAGGCTAGACCTAAGGACGACTTTCCTTTACCACACATTGACATGCTGGTAGATAGTACAGCAAAGTTCAAAGTTTTCTCCTTCATGGATGGATTCTCGGGCTATAACCATATCAAAATGGCACCGAAAGACATGGAGAAAACTTCGTTCATTACCCCATGGGGTACCTTTTGTTACAAGGTAATGCCGTTCGGTTTGAAGAACGCCGGGACAACCTATTAAAGGGCCATGACTACTCTATTTCATGACATGATACACAAAGAAATTGAGGTGTATGTCGATGATATGATTGCAAAATCTAAGACAGAGGAAGAGCATGTGACCCACCTGTTAAAACTATTCGAGCGTCTGAGAAAATACAAACTCCGCTTGAATCTCAACAAATGCACATTCGGTGTCCGTTCAGGGAAACTCTTAGGGTTCATCGTCATCCAGAAAGGAATTGAGGTTGATCCTGACAAGGTTAAGGCCATTCAAGAAATGCCTTCTCCAAAAACTGAAAAACAAGTCAGAGGATTCCTGGGACGTTTGAAATACATATCCAGATTCATATTCCTCATGATCGCGACCTGCTCGCCAATCTTCAAACTGCTCAAGAAGATACAATCCTTTCTCATTGATTCTCGGGGCAAGTGGACTCCGAATTATGACGGCCCCTACGTGGTCAAGAAAGCTTTCTCAGGCGGCGCCTTGAGACTTGCAACCATGGACGGAGAAGAATTTTCCTACCCCATAAATGTTGATGTAGTCAAGAAATACTTCGCCTAAAAAAACGTCTCGGTGGATTGAAAACTCGAAAGGGCGGTCCAGGCAAAAGTTAGAGACAAAAAAAAATCATCCCGGTGGATTGGAAACATCACTGTACAATCCAGGAAAAAATTAGGGATAATGGCAAGTAACTATGTTCAGCAGAGCAAGTCCCTCAGCAGCAGTTACACCATCCATCGGAGGAAAACCCAATCAAGGTCATCTTCGACAGAAGCTCAGGATGCCCAGAATTCAAAGTTGGTAGAAGGATAGTGGTCGTTATGTTTCAACATAGCCCTTTTCCCTGTAAATTACCATTTTCTAGCTTTGTATATACTCTTTGGAATCACGCATTTGGCTGATCTCCATCTTATCAATAAAATTTGAGCCCTTGTGCTTTTGTTTGTAATTCTCATTTGTTTTAGCTTTACAGAACGACATTTCAACATGCTCAACGATTCTTGAAATAAAACAAAAATGAATTTACTTGTAAAACTTTTTCTGCTTTAAAATAAAGATGGCAAGTTCTTTTGACTGTTGAACATCAAAAGAACATCAACCGCTTCTCCAGAAGTAAGCGAACCTCAAAGTGAAGAATCAAAGTACTCCTTCTACGCCAGTGCGCCTGAATGAAGGATCAACAGTGTCAGATGCGACTAATCCATCTGACACCCTCGGCAGAGTCCTTATCTCCTAAGCCCGATTAATGGTGCTCCCAGCAGGGACCATGTCTCCTAAGTAAGGCAGGATTGCTATCTTGAACCAAGTGATTCCTTTCATATCCAGCAGTTGCTGAGTATCCAGTCGTGTTCATCCGTCAGTCTGTGTGTTGTGTCAAGTCTTTGTCAGCATATACATACATACATCATGCATTATTGATTTACATTTGCATTCATATTGCATCACTATCACTCTAGTCGGTCTTATCCCTTAGTGATAATAGTCATCTCAATCGAGTTGTCGATTCTTTCCTTGTCAGGAAGTGAATCATCTGAACAATCTCGCCTCCAGCTATTTCTGAATTAAAGATAGGTCATGGACCACTTTGATAACTTGGACCTCTGAAAAACCAGAGAAACCTTCAGTCAGCATCACTCTTCGCCATTGAAGATGATATTTTTGCTTTCCCGGATTAAAGAAAATCCCTAGAGAAAGCCCCTTAATCGGAGCTTCGGCAATACGACAGTTTTTCTCTGAAAGAACCACTGATGAAAAGGTCATCGACACCTCAAAATTGGATCCCATCATATGGCATTTCCCCAGGAAGATCCCGAGAAAAGTATGATGTAATATCCCCAAGCATGAAGGCAGTCTCTTAAGGGACTCGCATTCCCCAAATAGAGTCAACAAATGGCATCTCCAACAGAGAAGTTTGTACACCTCTACAACTCAGACGACTGGGTTCCCCAACAAGTCTGGCATCAAAACTTTTTCCATCGAATGGCATCTCCCCAGGAAAATTCGGCGAGAAGTTTGAGGAAAACCGCTACACATAGCGTCCCTTGTCAATAAAGTTTATTGACAAAAGAAACTAAGACCAGTTCCTTGGTAGGAAACCAGGATCGAGGGGAAGTTTAAATCAGAAACTAAGACCAGTTCCTTGGTAGGAAACCAAGGTCGAGGGGAAGTTTATTTCAGAAACTTAGACCAGTTCCTTGGTAGGAAACCAGGATCGAGGGGAAGTTCATTTCAAAAGAAAATTGAGACCAGTTCCTTGGCTGAAGACTAGGATCGAGGGGAGGTTTTACCTTCTCTAAGCATCACCGCTTAGCAAAAGAAGATGAATGCGTGAACTACCATTCATAGACGCCATCAAAATTTCGGATATTCCGATATTTAATCCTCTTACAACCCGAATGCCCGAATACCTTCGCCATTCACACCTTCGTGTCCAAGAAGATTAAATAGAGGCATATGTCATACCCCAAATTTTGACCACTAAGATTTCCCATCATGGTGCAAATCATCAGCACAATATGGATGTACCTTTGTACCTCATTAGTCTCCCCAAATATGGGTGAGCGTTCACTACAATCAAACTAGGGCTTCAAACCCTCTCAGAGCCTTTAGACAAATGATCAATCAAGGAATGACATGATCTTCAACTTGTCTAACCTCTTAAACATCCACAAAGGATAAAGAGGACTCCCACATCAAGAATTATGCACAAGAGTACAACATTTCAAGTGGATCAAGCCTCAAGTTCATCTAATACAAAGTCAACTGACGCAGAAAGTCAAAGTTTGACTTTTTGGTCAACTATGAGCTTCACAAGCCATTACTCAAGAAAATATGATGGATGATTTAATTTGATCAAATTTAAATCAAGAAATCATGCAAAATTGCAAAATTGATAAATTGAAGGAAACTCAGAAATTTTTTCTAAGTTAAAATCATGTTCAAGTGCACAACTTTTCAAGGTTGTAACTATTGATCCATGTATCCATTGATTTTGAGTAAGAGCAACTTTTAAAGAGGGTATTTGATACTTTAACAATGTAGAAGGAATCGACTCAAAATATCATAAGGATTGAAAGATATAAGTGATCAAAGTTAGGAATTCTTAATGTCCAATGTTCTGACATTGCATAGGACATCATTAATATTTTTTCAGCAAGAATGTCCCAACTTCAAGGATGTTTTTCTCCATGATCCAAGTTGATCCAGGTCTGGGGTCAAACATGAAAGTTGAAGTACATCTTCTCAGTTTTCCAGAAAGTTCTAGAGCGTCCTTATAGCATACTCGAGCAAGGAGATATGATTTTTGTAAAACGCATTGATAAAACAGAATTTTCATGACAGCTTTTGGGACAGATTTGACTACACAAGTTCAAGACCATTTTTGATGACTTTGCAAGCTGAACCAAGACCAAAGTCAAACATCAAAGTTAAAGTATGTGATTAGGGCTTTCCAAAATGTATAAGAACTCCCATTAATTCAACTTGAGCAAGGCGTTATGAACCTCACAACAGGCCTTGCTCGAGCTGATTTTTTAAGGACAGATTTTGTACACTTTTCTTGTGCCACCCAATTTTCAAGCTTTGTCACCATTCAAGACAAGCATCAAAGATGCAATTCACTTCAACTCAAAATATCATAGTGGATTAAAAGATACAAGTGATTAAAGTTTGGAATTATTAATGTTCAAAGTTGTCTGATGTTCCAACATTGCATAGGACATCACTAATATTTTTCCAGCAAGAATGTCCCAACTTCAAGGCTGTTTTTCTCCATGATCCAAGTTGAACCAGGTCTGAGGTCAAACATGAAAGTTGAAGTACATCATCTCAGCTTTCCAAAAATTCCTAGAACGTCCATGTAGCATACTCGAGCAGGGAGATATGGATTTTACAAAAAGGCTTGCTGCAGCTGAATTTTTCATGGGGCAGATTTGCACATTTCTTGTGTCACACGAATTTTAAAGCCTTGTCATCATTTTGAACACATCTGAGGATCAGATCTAAAGGGGACAATCACTGAGCCAAGCCTCCAAAGTCCTTGGAACAAGAAGTAGCATGCCAAACCTAGAAATGCCTAAAAGAGGGACAAAACTCCAATTTTGGATTGAAGCATTTAATGGATGCTTAGAGGTGGCATGGACTGACACATTTGCAACTGAATTCAGTCAAGATTCCTCCAACAACTAGGGAACCAGCAGCCTGTGCCCTAACCTCTAGTCAATGGCTAGGGGAGACTTGGAATTTGATTAGACAACATTGGCCAAACCTCTGCTGCAGTTGCCATTCACTGTGGATCCCTAAATAAACTTGCTTTACTATAAATAGAGCTCATTTGTACTCAGTTTGAGTACACCAAAGCCATCAAACAGATGCTTTCCTCAAAATCTCTTCTTGCACCTCAAATTTGCCTTCCAAAGCAAGTAATTCTGAGTTTTTGAGTTAGAGAGCAATTCCACTCAAACTAATCACACACACACCTCACATATATCATATGTAAGCTGTCCAAACTATCAAAAGTGACCTGTAATCACAACATCACAAAGTCATCTCTCAAAACCTCAAAATTGGACTTTTTTGCATTTTTCAAGCCATGTCTTGATTCAGTCACTTTCCAAACCAGATAAAACCTTAAACACACTCCAAATATCATCCTTGAACTGTCCCAAATGGTTCCCCCCATCTGGAACACCATTTGAGAGAGTTGCTATTTTGGTCACTTTTAACCCCTTTTGCAAGAAAGGGACAGTTTGTGTTTTTGCAGGTACCAGCTGATTCCAATCATCCTAAAAGCATCCAAGAGGTCATTTGAGGGTGTCCAAAGCATCAAATCATTTCTAGAACAAAGCACTTGGTAGGTTGCACAAAATCTCCAAAAAAGAGGTAAAATTCACAACTTGAATTCT
This sequence comes from Lathyrus tuberosus, assembly GCA_022829125.1. Classification (NCBI taxonomy): domain Eukaryota; kingdom Viridiplantae; phylum Streptophyta; class Magnoliopsida; order Fabales; family Fabaceae; genus Lathyrus; species Lathyrus tuberosus. The sequence continues at coordinate 2,149,689 of JALAZF010000229.1, forward strand.
TTGAATCATGTTTTCCTTTGTTGCCCACATACATGCATCATATTGAAAAATTCTTGAAGTAAAAATGTAGTCTTTAATGTGTATGTTATGATCCTCCTACTGTTTGTACTTTAACATGCTTATATGTGGAGTTTATGTTGTTTTAAACTTAAGGTGCATATCTGGTTTTTTGCCTTGTGTGTGTTGTACATTAAGTTTCAGTATGTATGAGTGATACCATTGGATTCCTTGCAAAAAATTGGTCAAGATAGGTTCTTACGGATTTTAATTTCGTTAAAAATTGAGAGAGTTATGAATGTTTGAAGTTTGATAGCAAAGATGTTGAAAAACTAAGGTGCAGTTCTGATGTCAAATGTGATGTTGTGACGTCTTCCCTTTTTCTCTTATCTTCAAAACTCATGAGTGATGTCGAATGTGATGTTGTGACATTAGTTTATTCTCAAAAAACTCAACCAATTCTTTTACATAGCAAAAATCATCATTTTCCAATTCTGTTTTACACACTTCTTATTCATACTCCAAAATATTTTATTCCACAAAAAAATTAGTTTTATATTATTTATTTAATATAATTAGTATTTTTGTGAATAAATTCCTTTTTAATGTTTTTAAAACATTTTAAAAGTGAATTCTCATATTGAAAATCAAGACCAAATGAATTTTATTTCATCTTGTGATTAAAACATCATTTTTCAAACCCCAACCAAAAATCACAAGTTGCTTATTTGGTATTTTTATCATTTTGTATTGATTTTCTTTTAAGAATTTACTTTTAAAATGATAAAATTAGGATTTCTTCGATTTTCACCATCATAAAACTTTTTCAAACACTCATGGGCCTCTAATAGAGTGTAAGACCCAATCCTTTTTTTGACCAAATCATTTTTGGGCCTCAGTATATTGTATAAGTCCCGATACCGTAAAAAACAAACGGCGCAATCGTCGCCTTTTCAAAACAAAAAACCTTGGGCCTACCCTCGAGTAGTAAGACCCATTTCTTTTCTTAAAACTCACTTGGGCGTCTATTAGAGTGTAAGACCCAATCCCCTTTTAACCAAAACATTTTGGGCCTCAGATATTGTATAAGCCCCTTCGTGTTAAAAGAAAATCTTGGCACGATCGCCATTTCAAACGGAAAAACAAACTTTGGGCCTACCCTCGTGTTATAAGCCCCACTCTTTTTCTTTAAACCTTTTGGGCCTCTTGAGAGAGTGTAAGACCCATCCCTTTGTACAAAAAAAAATTTGGGCCTTAGTCACTCGTATAAGTCCCTCTGTACAAATTCAACAGTGCAATCACTGATAAAACCCTGGGCCTCTCCTTGAGCTGTAAGCCCCAAATCTTTCTTTTCCAAATCACTTTCTCCTTTGATTTTGAAATATATTATTGTTTTCAATCTTTCTTTGTTGAACAACTAACCAAACAGCATGGAAGCTCTACAACCGAGTAAGTGTTTATATGATTTCATTTACCGCTTTCATATACATATAACTGTATTGTGGGGCTGTTTCGCTGTAAGTCTTCTTTCATAAACTCATATCAACTGTGTAATAATAGTATAGATATTTAGAGTTTCCCCGGCAACTACGTCTAGCATTAAGCTCGTTGATCACTCTTAAATAGCCAAAACTTGATCCCCATAGGATTACGAGACACAGTCTTCCCTCCTTTTGGGGTTAAACAATATGGAGACATGAAAGGCAGCATTCTCGGTGAACCCTTTCATAGACTGTCACTCGTAGAAGTTGTCAAAGAAACTCTACTCCCCAGAGATGATATCTTCTCCGTGAATGGCATCTCTTGAGTTTCTTCCAAATTATCGGACTTTCCTGGTTTGATCTATTCCTCATGAATAGCCTGTCTTGAACTTCTCGGGGTTTGGGGACCCACAGGCTTCTTAAAAGCACTTGTCAAGAAACTCTATTCCCCAGAGATGATCTTTTCTCCATGAATGGCATCTCTTGAGTTTCTTCCAAATTCTCGAACTTTCCTGGCTTGATCTATTCCTCGTGAATGGTGTGTCTTGAATTTCTCGGGGTTTGGGGACCCATCGGCTTTTTAAAAGCATCGGCCTCCTCTTGGGCATTGTTCAAGGACCCACAGGCTTCCTAAAAGCATCCCCGCCTCCTCTTGGGCGTTGTACAAGGACCCGTCGGCTTCTTAGAAGTATTCACAACCTCCTCTTAGGCTTCGTATAATGATTCTTTCTCCGGGAATGATAGCCTCCTCTTGGGCTTCATACAAGGACCTATCGGCTTCTTAAAAGTTTCCAGCCTCCTCTTGGGCTTCGTACAAATTGTCCCGACGACCTCCTAGAGGTATAGGAACAGAAATCAATCATCTTAATAGAGCAGTCTTTCCAAGAGTCTACTACTGTTTCTCAAAGCATAGTACAAAAGATGACACTCTAGACTTGGACATTCTAATTTCCTTGAGTCTCCAAGACATTCTCAAGCAGCCTTCAAGAATAGGAAGGAACCCCGTGGACTCGGACAGTCTCAATACCCTTTGGATTTCCCATTTCCTTAAAGAAAAGGAAATGACCCTGATCCTCGAATCAAATCCTTGAGTACATCATTACTCATATAAGAACTGATTTTCTCTTTAAATCAGCATACTGGACCTGTCACTCAACTGAAACAGTCACAACAGCCTCCTCTTGGGCTTTGTACAATGATTCTCCCCAGCTGTCGCGGTCGGCTAAAATATTCGAGTCGCCATCATATTTTTTAAGGAAAATAAATGATAAACCTAAAATCCTAATCCTAAGGGCAGAGATTCCTACGGTTCGGGAGTCGGTTAAGTGAGGGGAAGGTGTTAGGCATCCCTCACTTCCATTGTACTCAATGGGATCCACCTTTGAATTTAGGGTATATTTGTTTGTCTCAGTTATAGGAAAGCCTAAGTTTTTTATTAATTATACTCGATAGGGTTGGTCTGCAACCCTATGCCTACGTACCCTCAATTTGAAGGATCAGAGTAACCGTAGTTCACCTCCCCTATTCCTACCCCCTAATCCTATTCCTAAATCCCAAAACCTATCCCTAAATCCCAATCCACTATTTATACTCTTGGATAAAGAGTTCTATCCCTTAAATCTAGTGTTTATGCTCCTAGATGAGGAATTCTATCCCTTAAATCCATTATCCATTATTTATACTCTCGGAGGAAGAGTTTTATCCCAAAATCCATATCCCATCCCTTGTTTAGGCTCTCGGACCAAGAGCTTTATCCCTTAATCCTTTTGTTTATACTCTCGGATATCAAGAGTTCTATCCCTAAATCCAAATCCCTTATCCCATCCTTTATTTAGGCTCTCGGACCAAGAGCTTTATCTATTTATTTAAATCCTTTGAAAAAAAATCCCTTAAACAACCTTTTAAAAACCAATTTCTAAATACTAAAAAGGGTCAAATGATTCATTATGACAAAAGCAAAATTAATCCAAAATAATGCCCTAATTCCAAATAGTTCCTAAAAACAATATTTATATCCCAAGAATAATTTTTTTTTTATCACAATCCCATTTTTATCTTTTTTTAAAAAAAAACAATTTTCCTAAAAAACAAATCCTTTATAAAATTTTACTTACATAAGTTATAAAAAACTTAATTACCACCACATCTAAATGAAAATTAAGAATTTAAATTAAATAAAGAAAAAAAAAACCTAAATTAACAAACTAAATAAATAAAAAATATTTTTCACAACTTAAATCAAGGAATTAATTCAATTGTGATTTTTTAATAAAAGGGATAAAAATAAGTTTAACAAAATAAAATAAAAAAAAAAACAAAAATCCCAAAATAATCCCTAAACCCTCAATTTTATCCTAAATTCCTATTTTTAAAATATCCTAATTAAACATAAAACCCAATTAATAATTAAATTAAATTATGTAAAATAATTTAAATAATGAAATTGATTACCAGGGGGGTGTATAACTCTTTGGTGAAGAGGCAATTGGGCTTCTAGAGGGGTGTTGATAGCAACAGGGCGCAAGGCCCAGTGATTATAATAAAAAAAAACAAAAAAACAGACGTGAGGGAAAGAGTCCATTTGCTGATCTCCCATCACCGTTTGATCCAAATCCTATGGCTTGGACTACATCTGATTCCAACCCTTGATCCTTTTGACCTCTCCTAGTAACACCAACTGAGGGCCAAGATAAGCAGTCTACTATGGGGATGCGTACACGGGATTATTCAGTGACTTTCTAAGTCAATCGATCAGAGCGTTGAGATGTGTCCACTTGGCGTTCATCAGACACCCCGTGGGGGACGTATAAAATCTCATTTCCTTCAATCCGCTCCCATTTCTCCTCTTTCACTCTCTCTCTTCAACTCTCTTCTCTTCTCTCTCTCACTCTACTCTCTCTTTTGCTCTCGCCTCTCTCTATCTTTTCTCTTCCGACCACCACCCCAAAACCTCTCCGACCACCACTTGCCACCCTAACCTCCACCGTAAAACCCAGAAACCCAACCAAGTTCTTTAGGGTTCGTAAGAAACCTAAGCATGTAAACCCTAACCCCACGAACCCTAACCCCCTTTTGATGAACCCTAACCCGTTTAAACCAGAAATTTCAAAAACCCTAACCCTCTACCCCATGAACCCTAACCCTAATTCAACCTAAACCCAGAAATTTCAAGAACCCTAACCTACACCTTATGAGCCCTAACCCTAATTTCCCAGAAAAACCCAAAATCGCACATAACAACAACAATCGGAAGCACGATCCAAACAAAGCTAAGTTTTTTTCTACTTACCATCCACGCCGTGAATCTGGTCGTATACTTTGGTTGTTTTTCTTTCTTCTAATCCCTCTCCTTTTGATTTTTTTCAGGTAAGGATGGTTAAAGGCTGAGCTCAGAAGAATTAAGGTTCAAGTTTTGAACCCTAACTTTCTACAATTTTATAGCTTTTCTGAAAGGGTGGGGTTTGCGCAGCAGCAAGGATTTTTCACCTAGGGTCCTCTTTCTTCTAAATTCTTCTGCTTTTAAAGTTTAGATTTAGGTTTTAGAACTTTAATTTTAGATTTAGATTTAGAAATTTTTTATGTAAACAATTTTGATTTTAATCCGATTTGATCTGATTTTATTTTGATTGATTTTTAGACTTAGGGTTATTTGATTGATACCAATTGTAAATTAATGGATTTTTATTGTACGATTTGATTCTATTTGTTGTACAAAATTGATTGAACAATTATTGTAAGCGATTATGTTGAATCAATCTCATTTTGATTTTTGTCCAATTTCATTTCCACGATTCTGCGCAGTTAGGGTTAGTGGTTTTAGGAAAGAAGGCCCATTGGGTCAATAGGTTTGCCCGAAGACAAAAAACAAAAAATTAAAATTAAAATAAAAGTAACTCCTAAATAAAATCCAAAAACAATAAATCATACTAATAAAAAACTAAAGACCACCATATGGACAGGTCGGTCCATCTCCTAATTAATAATAATAAAAAAAATAATAATAAAAATGGATGAGATACCAAATAAATCATTATTATTAGTCTTAGTAGTTTCTAATAAAAAAATGTCCCTAATTAATAACTATTAATACATACTTAAACTCTAAACTTGATAAAAACTTCTAACTAAAAGGTTAACCTAACATATTTGAACTTAAACCCAATTAAGTGATTCTAATAGTCTTAAGAATAATAAACTAAACCTCAAAAAATAAATCAAAGCAAATTCCCAAAATAAATTAAAATTGCTAATCCTAAAATAAAATCCTAACTAACTCTAAAGAGAAAATTTAATTTCCTAACATTTGACAATATAAAACACAATTCTAATTATTCACTAATTAGTAAAATTAGACTAAAAACTTCTTAATTTCTAACTAATTATAATAATCCCTTGTACAAAACCAAACCCAAAATAGGCCCGAAAGCACTAACAAACCCCAAAAGTCCAATTGACACCACCTAGTAGCACCAAAGACTCTAAAAAGATGAAAAATCTTTGGTCAAAATTTAGGGTACTACACCAGCGGAGCTAACAATTTTAGCCTCCATCTCGGGCTTCATACGAGATACCCTCTTGTTGAGTCAAATAGCCTCCAACTCAGGCTTTATACGAGATACCAAAAGACTCCATCGTCAAGTCAAAACCTTTTAGCCTCTCTCTCGGGCTTTGTACGAGACACATATTAGCCTCCTCTTAGGCTTTGTATAAGAAAACCACTGGTTGATCCAATCAACCTTTTAGCATCAAAGTTGTGCCTCGTTCACAGTACACAAACATCAACAACTCTTTCCCCTTCATCTAATCGCTGTAAGCGGCAAGCCTCTGGATTATCTACATCCATGCCACTATCCCTCTTTTAGCATGAGAAATTCCTAAGGAAAGATGGCATTGCTCTACACCGAGTTAAAGTCTTCTCCTTCAGGTTGGAAATCCCCTATAAAGGAAATTATGGCATTGCTGGATTCACAAATCCCGGTTAAAGTAATTCTCCTTTATAAACAGTTGTGACATACAAACCCCTCTTTAGAGATGACAAATTCTCTCTAAAGTCAAACCTTTAGCTTCATATCTTGGGCTTTGAACAAGATACAAATAGACCCTTCAGCTTCACATCTTGGGCTTTGAACAAGATACAAACCACCTTTAGCTTCACGTCTTAGGCTTTGAATAAGACACCAAAACACCATTTCCTCCCATAGAATAGGAGGAACTACGATTGCTCTGATTTCCATGTTTCGGAAAAAACGGGAATACGTAGGCATAAGATTGAAAGAAAAATCTTAGCGAGCACACTAAACAAAAACCCAAAATCCCATACTTTCATATATCTGTCCTAACATCCTAACCGATAGCCTAAAGCACCCCTTTTCAACAAAATAACCTAGAGAGACCCCGAATCTTTGTAGCATCTGTAAACCAACAGTTTTGACTGTTGAACCTCAGTATGCAAGCAGGGTTAATTGGAGACATCTATTTCCCTTCCTTCATCAGCTTTAATAGGATAAAAAATGAATCGAGCTGTAGTACCAGAGCGATCGTGCTTATCACTCGCTACACTTGTTTTTATTGTTGAATTATTTTTTACCATTACCATTTTCTGACAAAAGCGAAAAGAGAAAACATCAATTAATGCAGAGATTATAGAACGACGTTTATTTTATTAATGAACAAGTCGATTCTCGAAACTACAACCCTATAAAACAAAACTCTGTCGCTTTGGGCAAAGCAAAGAGGGAAATTTATAGAAAGTGAGCCCTATCAAAACATCTGTTTCACCTGGGCAGGGTGAAAGGTTAAAGACGGAAATTACTTTGACTTATGAACAATCTTCGGGACATCGACAGCAACCCATTGGCGGCGAACTCCTCGGTGAATCACAAAGTCTGGTACCTTCCTTCATTTGTCTTCAGAAATAACGCTGATTTCTGGCAGAGCAGGATCATTGGAATCTGTCTCCCAGGAAGATTTATGGTAGGAGGATTCCTTAGTTGTATTTTGCATAGTATTTGTTGTCTCAGGCAAATCTCCCCATCCAGTTGACTGGATGTCTTCGAGCCTGATACGAGAGCTCTCGGGAGCAGTGTATTTGACCATGTAGTCGTATTTTCCACTCGGTTGTCCTAAGGTGTCCTACACTTCCGTGGAACTGGAGAAGTCATCCCTTTCGATGACGTTGACCTCAGGAAAAGCATAGTTGATGAATTCTAGTCCGGCAAGTTTTGCCAATTCATCGTCATACTGGATATTTTCTGAATGACTTGAGTGTTGTTCCTATGACATGGTGGGGACGCAGGTATTTTTCTCAATGATGCCCAGTTGTTTTTCTTGCCCCAAGTCTCCTGGGTACGGCTGCTAGATAGGCAGGCCATCCATTGGGCCATAATAGTCGTGGTCAAAGTTGTCTTCCATTAGAGCGTCCCCCTCTAATGAATTTGGTGGAGCACGACATCCTTCTGAATCACAACCTCCGTATATCATTTTGACGTCTGACCTGGGTATAAATCTCGGACTCTGTGCGGGATAGTAAAATGGCGTAGGCACCTCTTCCTGAGACATATAACCGTCCTTGTTAAGATAGGACTTCCACTCCTCACCCGTGTCGGAGGACTCTTCCTCGTTGATAGTATGGACTATTTGAGGTACTGGGTGAAGGAAACCTCCATTGTGGAATAAATCCTGAATGGGATGAAAACTTTCATCGTTAGCAGCTGTCTGGGTATAGGTTGCAGAAAAACCAAGACCCTTCTTTGTTTTGTTATCAGTAGGAATGACAAGCTGTCCCCATCCTTTTGTATTGTTATTTTCAATTGCCTCGAAGGCATCTTTGTATGAGAAAATAGAGGTTTCTTTCTCTGATTGATTCTCGTTGCTCACCGAAAGTCCTTGGAACTGAGTCCCAACAACCTCTTCGCGTTCTACACAAGTAGATAATGATAAGTTACTCACGATCAAGGCTTGTTCTACACAGACCGTGTCGAGTTGATCGTTCTTGACGAACTTCAGTTTCTGGTGCAGTGTCGAAGTGACTGCCCCAGCCTGGTGTATCCAAGGTCTCTCTAATAAGCAGCTATATGCCACCCGGACGTCCATGACCTGGAAAGTGATTAGGAAAGTATGAGGACCGATAGTTATGGGAAGTTCGGCTTCGCTAACAACTGCTTTCCGAGATCCGTCAAAGGCTTTGACGATAACCTCACTGCCCCTCATCGGGGATCCTTTGAATGATAGTCACATTAAAGTGGACTCTGGCATAACGTTGATGGCCGATCCTATGTCTACCAGTACACTGGCTAAAGCATCATCCTGGTAATTGACTGTGATATTGAGCACCATGTTGTGACTTTTTCCTCCCTCTGGCAAGTCCTCATCACTGAATCCTAAGTTGTTGCAGGAAGTGATGTTAGAGATGATGCTATCGAACTGTCGTATTGACACATCCTGTTCCACAAAGGCCTGCTCTAAGACTTTCAGTAGAGCCTCCCTATGGGCTTCGGAACTGAGTAAAAATGATATCACTGAGATCTTTCAGGGAGTTTGTAACAGCTGATCAACAATGTTGTATTCACTCCTTTGAATGAGCTTCAGCATCTCATCGTCATTTTTCGAAAGGTCGGGATTATCGGATTGTTTGACTGGTGGATCAGGAGCTTCTGTTGGAAGTTCCTTTTCTTTGTTAGGTTCTCCAACTCCTCGGTTGAAGATTTGACCGCTCCGTGTTACTCGACTGATGTCTGCAATATTCACGATGGAGGGTAATGGAATTTCCTTTCCATTCTCGATTATTATCGCACCGTATTTGTAAGGGATCGCCTTAGCTGATTCATACGGTAATGGTCCTGGTAAATAAATAACTACAGGAGCCTTCAGATTTTTCTGACTGTCGTAAGTAACTTCAATTAGCTCCTGGTTAAGAACTTTTGATTCGTCCAATAGAGGAATGATGGTACAAACATCCTTGTTATGTTGATGATCAGAGATTATGACAACGTCTCTGATTTGATCAGCGAAGTAGTCCAGCATCCAGTCGATTGGCTCGAAACCCGGGCATGGGCGAATCTCTCTATGATCCAACTGACCTTGAAGAGCTGCCCGCACAAGGTAACATCCTTGGTTATTTCCCGAGCAGATGCTACAACGTTCATATTTGTGTTGTGGCACCTGGCCACGCCCGCTTAGGATGCAGTGTAACCTTACTAGGTCAGTTCCCATAGATTGGGCATCCTGACTTTGACGTCTAGTAGGGTTCCCGTTAGTTACACTGATTTGTTGCGTGTCTTCGTCTAGATAGATCGGAAGCCACCAATGGTTTAACAAGTGTTGTAAAGTTCTTTGAACGAGAGCGCACCCTTGGTTACTCTCACAAAATCATTTGCAGCTTTGATAATTATGAGAAGTGAGAAAACCAAGTTGAACCTGCCTGGCGTGTAACTCCACCAAGCTGGTATTCATCAAACGGATATCAAAGATTTGGATCATGTTGATCTGATAAGGATTTCTATCATGGTAGTCCTGGATCCACCCAAGTTCCATCTGACGCTGGAGGGCCTCTTGTTTGAAAGAGCATCCTTGTTTGTTTACCGCGCAAGTCAGACAGGAATCGTAATCATGCGCAGCAGATTATGATACTGGCTTTGCCTGGAGTGCATCGCCACCAAGTTGACATTCATTGCATGGATGTCGTGATTTTGGATGATGTTGGAATTCATATAGGTCATGCTGACTCCGCGAATTCGGTGTTGTTTGATCCATCCGAGATCCAACTGTTCCTGTAGAGCATATTGCACCACAGAACATTCTTGATTGTTTTTAGAGCAGATATCACACTGGTGATAGTTATGAGGTGGCACATGGCCATATCCACTCTGTCTACAATGCATCTTGACCAAGTTGGCCCTTAATAAGAGTACATCGTGAATTTGATAGCTGTCGCTAGACTCTCCCTCTATCAAATTGACTGCAGGTTTCTCATGTTGAGGCAGCGGGTTCGTGAGAACATTAGGATTCATATCTTTGAAAGATAAGACCCCGCTCCTAACAAGTTTTTGCATATCGGATTTGAAACTGAGACAGTTCTCTATGTTATGCCCTGGTCCTCCTTGATGGTAAGGACAAGTCTGATCCGCTTTGAACCAGAAAGGCGGATTTTCCGGTACCGTAAGAGGAGACCTGGTTTGGACATGCCCCTTGACCAGTAATAATGGAAAAAGTTCTGCGTACAACATGGGTATAGGATCAAACCCTGGAGGTCGCGTTGTACGGTTGTTGTTGTACGGAGGACGAGCCTGCTGAAGAGGCTGCTGAGTCCTTTGTTGATATTGCTGTTGATTAGGTTGGCTCTGCGCAACCTGAGGTTGATACGTAGGAACAGGCGTAGGGTTAATAGTAGGACTTACAACTGCTACTGGTTGATAACGTCGCCTTTGTTTTCCTAGAGAGAGTTTCCCAATATCCTGCTATTTTTTCTTGTGGAGAGTACTATCGTATCTTTTTTGTACTACTTGATGATCCAGCGTCTTTAACTAAACGTACTTCTCGGACTGCTTCCTCAAGACGAAATCCCATGCCCACCATCTCGGTGAAGTCACTGGGCGCACTGGCAACCATTCTATCGTAGTAAAATGAGCTTAAGGTTTTCAAGAAGATCTTTGTCATCTCCTTTTCCTCCAGAGGTGGAGAAATCTGAGCGGAGATTTCATGCCATCTCTGAGCGTACTCCTTAAAGGTTTCCTTATCCTTTTGTGACATCGATCTGAGTTGATCTCTGTCTGGTGCCATGTCAAAAGTCGGGCACGTGGAATTTGTGCGGGACTTTCACATTGGGGACTAAGCAGAGGTCTGCGGCGTCCTTTCCAAATAAATCCTGACCGCGAAGGGCTTGCAGTTCTTTCTGCATTTCCAGGAACTATTCCTGGAACTCATTCATTCTATCGAACATGCTGTCATTTCCACCAGAAGGTATCTGTGGAATTTGTCCTTCCGCGACAGTGTGTACCACGGGTGGTGGTATAGTCATTATGGCCGAGACTCTCGGTGCCTCCCGAAGTTTGTAACCTTTAGGAGTTGCTGTCATGCCCCTGGAATCTTTGCTTTCCCGAAGTTTGTAACCTTCAGGTCCAGCGGTTCCTACTGCGGTTCCCTGATCCTCAGCAATCGGCAGAACATATCCTTCCAGGATATAGTTGGGTGGCATGCCCCAGGGACGATCTTTCGGCATTTTGTAATTAGGATCATACTTTTCCACTATGGGCGTTGATGTGATCTCTGAGATCACAGTCCTTTGTTGTTGCATCTGAGCTTCTGCTAGAGCTTGCATGTCGATATGAAGCTTTCTAAGATCCTCTTTCAGAGTGTCCATCTCTTCCCTCAACTCTCTGTTCTCTTCCTCGAGATCATCCGTCTTTTTCTGACGATTGGCCCAAGTATTGTACAAATGAGACAGTTTGACTCTAGAATCGAGACACAAACATGAGATTCGTAGGTAAGAAGAATGCGTTTACGCGAGAATGATGAATGATATGCAATGAAACAGTGGGGAAACCCCGTTTTATTGAATTCAAAGGATTACGGAAACGGAAATACAGTAGATTACAAAGTGCTGAAAAAGGAAATCTAAATTAATGGATCCTGAGTCCTCTCTAAGGGGAGCTCAAGTGTGGGTTCTGGTACTTTCCTTTTCTTTGACCGGGGCTCTTCAGCCGTTATCGGGTTGTCATTCATTTGCCAAGTGAAAGGAGCGAGCAAATTCCTTTAGTCATCCTGATTTTCCACAGCATGTTGCTCTAAAATCTCAATCAGAGTATCTTTTTCTCTTAACAGCTGCTGTATTTTCTTGCATTCTACATTGAGAATACGATACTTGTTCCTCCAAGACCTCTTCTCCTGTTGAACTTTGTTGAGAGTAACTTGAAGTTTTTCTATCTCAAACATAAAATAAAGGGCAGAGTCCCTTAATGGAAGAACTTCCTAACGAGGGTAAGGCATCCTCAGCTTGAGAGCTCTAGTTTATACCCAATGGAGATAAGGCTCTACCGAGACACAATCTGGTTTTCCTAGAGACTCCCGTCCTTTCCTATGAACGTGTTTCCAAGCATGCACTATTTCTGTCTTTAGTGCCTTGTCATTTTCTCCTTCCTTGAAGAAAAGACCTTCCAGGTGAGCATTACGCGGGACATGCCTCATCGGGTATCCAAATTGACGACGAAAGAGAATTGGATTATAGTTGATTCCTCCCTTAGTTCCTATAAGGGGTACATTTGGGAAATTTCCACAACGATTAATGATCCTGATCCCGTCGTGGATTCAATTGTACCAATTAATGTCAGAGTTGGTAAGAGACATGATTCTCTGCGACCAACGTAAAGTATTCTTTTGATCCCAAAATGCAGCAGACTTTGGCAAATGGAAAGTGAACCATTTGTAAAGCAAGGGTACACAGCACGTGGTCATTCCTCCGTTGTATAGATTCCTTAAGTGCACCGAATGATACGCATTTGCGAGCAGGGTCGGTACGGGGTTTCCAATCAGGAAAATCTTAATTGAGTAAAAACAACCCGTAGGTGAGCAAAACAAAGATGCTCTCGAAAGCGGCCACGTTCCCTATACTAGCAAAGTATAGAGCTTTTTTTGTCAAGAAGTGGGCTGGCAAACCTTGGATGCCACCCTTAGTGGTCATGTGAGTCCTGACTTTTGACTCGTCCAAATAAATTGCTCTTGCAATGGTTTGATCCTTTGGAAGTTCTTCCAGTTCAGAAAAGGGAGCTTGATCAGTGATATGCAGATCAGTCAGGTGAGAGTACTCCTCCAGTGTTGGTGCTAGCTGATAATCCGGGAATGTCAAACAGTGATAAACCGGATCGTAGAACTGGATTAGCGTGGACATGATTCCTTCAATTACATGGACCCTTAATAGAGACAGTAGTCCTCCATATTAAGCTCTGAAAGCCTCGTGGTTGGTGATCATTCTCGCCAAACCTCTCAAATCCTCTATTTTTGGAACCTTGAAGGTGTACTTATGAGTTTTCCTTCTACCGAAATCCATTAGGGCAATCTCCTTTCTCTTTGACATTTGCAATCATTGTCTTAGTTTAGTTTGAAAAAGAGAGACTAGAAGAGAAGATTTTTCTTTGTTTTAATGTTTTTTAAATGAATGTATGAATGCAGCACACAAAACTGTAGAAAAAACATGGGGTCAAAGGTTCGGTGTCATGAAGTCAAGGCTCTACCCCACCCCCCTCAAAGGTTTGTACTGGTGATTTTTAGTACCTGTCCGCAAAATCATTGACACTTCTGGGATAACAATAGCAAGGGGATCGCCAGCGAGCTGATGTACCCTAGAGTGATCTCAGATGAGGGTAGTATCGCGTGACAACTATTTCCGATAGCTTCCGCACTACAAAATGGCATAAGTCTGCTAAAAGCCTATGCTTCTCAGATAACCCAGTCGACCACACTACTTTCAACAACTGAAGTCGTATAGGTAATGTATCTGCAAAGGGAGTCTCCACTGAGTTTGATGGTCGATCGGGGGCTCTTAACTAGAATTCACTCCCAGTAAGATTACCCGCATTTCCATCAGCTATCTTAGGTGTATACTCAATCTTTCCACATGCGGCATCACACGCATTCCCATTAGCAGAAAAATAAACACAGATATCATTTAGGAAAAGCAGTATATATATTTGTCTTAATCATCCTAGACCTCTAGTCTTATGATCCTAACAGACGATGACCCCCCAGCAGAGTCGCCATTTCTGTGATACTTTGAATTTTATAGAAGAAAGATGATCGTCCCTAGCGAAGTCGCCTTTCTATGGAGTTTCTGAACTTAAGGTTTCTACTGAAGGTTGAGAATAAGAGGAAGTAGGCCCCACGGTGGGCGCCATTTTTTCCGTGGCGGCCACCATGAAAATGACTCGTTCAAGGTTTCCACCTAGAATTGTAACAAAAGAAGTTAGGCCCCACGGTGGACGCCATTGTTTCTGTAGCGAGCGATTTTTGGACGTGGTTCTTAAGCACTGCCACTCTGAGGTACTACGGTTTGATTCATTTTTTATCCTTTTGAAGCTGATGAAGGAAGGGAAATAGATGTCTCTAATTAACCCTGCTTGCATACTGAGTTTGAACAGCGGTCTGTTAGGTTACAGATGCGGTTAACATGTGGGTCCTTCTTCGGTTTATTTTGTTAAGATTCGAATGTCTGGATCATATGTGAGGTTTTTGGTAGGATGTTAGGATTGATGCTTTTCGATTGATGTGTGAAGGTATGGGATTTTGGGTTTTTGATTAGTGTGCTCGCTAATATTTTTACAATCTTATGCCCACGTATTCCCTTTTGACGAAACAGGGAAATCAGAGCGATCGTAGTTCCTCCTATTCTATGGGAGGAAAAAGGTTGTTTTGGTGTCTTGTTCAAAGCCCAAGGCTAGAAGCTAAAGGTGGTTTGTATCTTGTTCAAAGCCCAAGATGTGAAGCTGAAGGGTCTATTTGTATCTTGTTCAAAGCCCAAGATGTGAAGCAAAAGGGTTCTTTAGAGAGAATTTGTCATCTTTAAAGAGGAGTTGTTGATGTTTGTATACTGTGAGCAAGGCACAAGTTTGATGCTAAAAGGTTGATTGACTCAACCGGGGTTTTCTTTATACAAAGCCTAAGAGGAGGCTATTGACCCAACAAAGGGGGTGTTTTTATGTGTCTCGTACGAAGTCCGAGATAGAGGCTAAAGGGTTTTGACTCAACAAGAGAGTCTTGAACAGATGATTGACTCAACAAGAGAGTCTGGAGGTTGTTTGACTCAATGAGAGAGTCTTTTATACTCAATAAGAGAGTGTTTTCTATCTCGTACGAAGCCCGAGATGGAGGCTGAAAATGGTTTGACTCAACAAGAGAGCCTTTTATACTCAACAAGAGAGTGTTTTTGTATCTCGTACGAAGCCCGAGATGGAGGCTGAAAAGGGATTGACTCAACAAGAGAGTCTTTTATACTCAACAAGAGAGTGTTATGGTGTCTCGTACAAAGCCCGAGATGGAGGCTAAAAGGTGTGACTCAACAAGAGATTCTTTTATACTCAACAAGAGAGTGTGGGGAGGATCATCGTACAAAGCCCAAGAGGAGGCCAAAAGGTGTGTTGACCTAACAAGAGGATCTTTTATACTCAACAAGAGAGTGTTTTTGTATCTCGTACAAAGCTCGAGATGGAGGCTAAAGAGGTTGGTGACTATTTCAGTTGAGTGACAGGTCCAATATGTTATATAAAAGAGAAAATCGGTTCGTATAAAGAGACTGATTCTAGGTGGGGTTGTACTTTGGTACTGATCAAAAGATCAGGGTTATTTCCTGTTCTTTAAGGAAATGAGAAATCCAAAGGGTATTGAGACCATTCAAGTTTACTGGTGTTTGAGAAGTAGATTCTCAGATAGCGAAGGCATGTTGTATGATGCCTGAATGAAGGCTAGAAGGCTAAGGGATGAAGGTCTAGACTATTTTGAAAGGCTGTTCTATTAAGATGACTAGTTTCTGTTCTTATACCTTTAAGAGGTCGTCGGGACAATTTGTACAAAGCCCAAGAGAAGGCAGAAAAACTTTTAAGAAGCCGAAGGGACAATTTGTACGAAGCCCAAGAGGAGGCTATCTTCGCTGAGGAAGAATCATTATACAAAGCCTAAGAGGTGTCTGTGAAAAATTCTAAGAAGCCGACGGGTCCTTGTACAACGCCCAAGAGGAGGCGGGGATGCTTTTAAGAAGCCTGCGGGTCCCCAAACCCTGAGAAGCTCAAGACAAGCTATTCACAGAGAATAGATCAAGCCAGGAAAGTTTGAGAATTTGGAAGAAACTCAAGAGATGCCATTCACGGAGAAAAGATCATCTCTGGGGAGTTAGAGTTTCTTTGATAATTCCTAAAGAGGACAGCCGAAGAGAAGACTATATCTGGTGCTCCTATAGGGGATCTAGTCTTGTCTATTTCTAAGAGTGATCAACGGGGCTTCACCTAGTTCTAGACGTAGTTGCCGGGGAAGACTCTAAATAACTATACTAGTATTACACGGTATATAAAGTATGTGAAAGAAGACTTACAGTGAGCAGCCCCACAATACAGTTATATATATGAAAGCAGGTAAAGAAAGCGGGTAAACACTTACTCGGTTGTAGAGCTTCCATGCTGTTTGGTTAGTTGTTCAACAAAGAAAGCTTTGATAACAATATTATATTCAAAATCAACGGAGAAAGTGCTTTGAAAAGATTGTTGGGGCTTACAGCTCAAGGAGAGGCCCAAGGTTTTATCAGTGATTGCACTGTTGTTTAAAGTTGTACAGGGACTTATACAAGTGACTGAGGCCCAAAAAGGTTTTCTGTACAAAGGGATGGGTCTTACACTCTCTCAAGAGGCCCACAAATTTATTTTTATACAAGTGGTGGGGCTTATAGCTCAAGGAGAGGCCCAGGGTTTGATTTTGAAATGGCGATCGTGCCGAGATTTTTATTTTAACGCAGAGGGACTTATACAATGTCTGAGGCCCAAAATAGTTTTGGTTAAAAGGGGATTGGGTCTTACACTCTATTAAAGGCCCAAAGTTATGTGTTTGAAAACGGTGATCGTGCCGAGGTTTTTGAAAACACAGTGGGTCTTATACAATGACTGAGGCCCAAATCATTTTAGTTTTCAAAAGGGGTTGGGTCTTACACTCTATTAGAGGCCCCAAAAAGATTATTTTAAAAGAAAAAGTGGGGCTTACAGCCAAGGAGAGGCCCAGACGATTTGTGTTGAAAAGGCGACGATCGCGCCATTTATGGAAAATGTACAGAGGGACTTATACAATAAGTGATGCCCACAAATGGTTTATGTACAAAAAGGGTTGGGACTTACACTCTATTAGAGGTCCAAAGTGTTTTTAAAGGTTTGATGAGGGTTGAATTAATCAAAACCCTAATTTGTTTTCCAAATGTATTTTAATTGAATAAAAAATTCAATTAAAATGATCAAAATTGTTTAACATGTGGAAAACAAATTGTGATCTTGGATTAATGTTTCAAAAATCAAGTTTTGACCTACAAAATGATTAGAAATCATTAAAATTTGCAGAATCAAGAAGGAAAAAAGATTTTAAATGTCAAAAACAGTTAAAACATTAATTCTTTGCAAAAATATCAATTATATGAAATAAATAATATTTTTGGGAATTTTTGGTAAAATAAAATATTTTAACATTTTGGTGAATTATTAAAAAAAGAATCAACTCAAAATCATTAAAACTCAGAGAGAAATTAATTTTTGAATCAATTAAATAAAATCACAAAATTCAAATATTCAAATATTTGAAAAAGGGCACCAAGAACATGGCAAGAACACGCGCCCTTCCTCTGTTTCTGCAGATTTGCATTTTCTATCCAATCTCACTGAATACTTGATTATATCATGCAATCTACATATCAATCTACTCGTTTCAACCTCACGATCATGTCTATGGTCTTTAATTTCATTTATTTTAAGCATGGAATAAGAAATCAAAGAGAAACCTCAAAAACCCTAAATTCTAGATGAAGGTTCAGAAATTCCACACACGATTCAAACAATGCAATTGATTGAGGGAAAACACTCTATGCATGATTATGAACATATGGCCAAATTATTGTGCAGCAAAAAATACATGGATCATAGAGTTAGAAGAGCTCATGCTTACCTCATGCAGCTGGTGATCGTGTTTTGGGTTAGAGGTGTTACAGCTAGGTTCCAATGATCTGGATAGCTTCCCTAGGTGCCATGGAGTGTGTCTGAATGCTTGGAATGGATTGAAATGATCTGGAACTTGAGATGGTACCCCAACTGCAAATCTGTCAAGAACTTGAGCAATTGGCTGGTGATTTTGTGATTTTGGTGTTCCAGATGTTATGTGAGTGTTTGGATCACTTCTATATGATGTTTGTGAGGGGTGTGTGTGTGATTGGTTTGATTGGAATTGCTCTCAAACTCAAAACCCGATAGTGACTTGCTTTGGAAGGAAAAATTGGAGTGAAAGAGGAGATTTTGAGGAAAGCATCTGTTAGATGGCTTTGGTGTACTCAAACTGATCACAAATGAGCTCTATTTATAGTAGAGCAAGTTTGTTTTGCAAGGAATAGTGAATGGCAACTGCTGCATAGGTTTGGCCAATGTTGAGCAATGAGAATCCAAGTCTCCTCTAGCCATTGACTAGAGGTTAGGGCACAGGCTGCTGGTTCCCTTGGTCTTGGATAAGTCTTGACTGAATCCAGTTAGAAATGGCTCAGTCCATGCCACCTTGGTGCATCCATTGAATGCTCCAAAACAAAATTGGAGTCTTGTCCCCTCTTTAGGGATTTCTAGGTTTAGCATTCTATTTTTGGTTCCAAAGACTTGGGAGGCTTGGGATCATAGTTGGTTCCTCCTTGGTCCCCCCTTGAGGTGTTCATATGGATAGAGTTGTTTGCTCTTTGTAAAATTTGGGCAAATCAAGCAAAATGCACAAATCTGCCTTGCCTTGACAGTTTTCAGCAAGGCATATTTCCATTATCATATCTCATGGCTCAAGTGGATTTTGATGTAGTTCTTGGCCATTTTGGAAAGCCCTCATATGATACAACAACTGTTTGATCATATTTGGTTTTGATACCTTTTGAATCCAAGTGAAAAATCCCCCTACATTTTGAAAAAAGTGAAGGCAGATTCTGACTTAGTGAAAATTTCACTAAGTGTTGGAAAAAAGTGACATTTTCACTTTTTGTGATTTTGATCATTCTATAACTCAAAATCCATGATGAATTAGAATGAGGTGTAGTTGAAGCTTTTGTAGAGGTTATGAGAGCTACAAATCTAGTTTTGGATGGGGAAAAATGGCCTTGTGGTTTAGGAGTTATGATCCTCCAAAGTTGGTACCCTTGCCACTTTATTCCATAACTTAGAAAAATTTCTAAGTTTTTATGGTTACCCCTTTTACAAGTTATCCCACTTTTCTTTATTTTTTTTTATGAATGATGATTCCAATCACACATTAACATCATTTTAGGGTCAAAGAACCATAATTGTGAAAAATCTCAAAAAGTCAAAGTTGACTTTTGTGCACAATTGACTTTTTGTAAGATGAATTCCAAACTGTGTGATCCTCTATGAAATCAAGTCCTTTACCTAAATCAAACTTGATGGATTGATTTCATAGGTGTTATAGGGTGTATTGGATCATGTCCTAGGGTTTGGGAGCATGTCCTGGTCAAAAGTCAAAGCCACAGTTGACTTTTCCCGCGAAACCCTAACTGTGGTTCAGATGAAATTGAAACTTGTTGATCAAGCTTCCTGGATCAAGCCATTGTTGCAAATGGATCAATGTGGTATATTGGAGATCCTCAAATCTTCCCTTGAGGTCTTGGCTCATGATTTGTCCCAAAAGTCAACTTAGGGGTGAATTAGGTCAAGAAATCCTAATTCCTGATTTTTTATGAATGCATCCCCTAAAGCCAAATTGACTTGATGATTGGGTCTGTGAGGTCCCTTAAAGTATTTTAGGTTATTCTTTGAAGCATTGGCTCATGCCCAGAGAAAATTTTCCATCTGGAGGCCCTGGTCGACCAAAACCCTAATTTGGTGACACTGGCGATCTTGAGGCTTGATCCACTTGGAAGGTAGCAACCTTGTGCTTAATCCTTGATGTGGGAGTCCTCTTGATCCATTGTAGGTATTTGAGAGGTTAGACAAGTTTAAGATCATGTCAACTCTTGATTGATCCTTTGTCTAAATCTCTGAGATGGCTTGAAACCCTAATTTTTTATAGTAGTGAATGCTCACCCATCCTTGGGGAGACTGATGAGGTATGAGGATTCACCCTTATTGTGGTGATGATTTACATAATGATGGGAAATCTTAATGGTCGAAATTTGGGGTATGACAATAATAACACGAGATAATAGGGCATCCATGCAGGTTACAGATATGTGCAGTGCTCTGTTGTGAGCAGCTCCTTTAGGAGGTAATTCCGATTCATTGAAGCCCAAGTATCTGCTTGCTGTTATGTTAGCCACTACGTCATCAAACTCGACAACGGATATATCATACATCACGTGGGCAGTGTTAAAAACTTTCAACAAAGCTGATCTATGCGCAGGCGAGCTTATGAGTAAGGAAAAAATTGAGATCCTTGAGGGCATCTGCCCCAGCTGATCCACAATTTTAAAGTCACTTTTCTTGATCAGCTTTAGGAACTCTTGGTCATCGATTATCTTTTTGCTTCTTGTGATATCCTCAGAGGGAATAGTTGGCACTGATACGGTAGTAGATGCCCCTTGTTGAACAACAGGGGTTGTAGACGTGTCCTTGAGAGGAACAACAGTTGGAACTTGTACAGGCTTTTTAATGACCTTCGGAGCGAACACTCGTCCACTACGAGTCATACCTCCAGCAACTGTAACATTCACAATCTCAGACTCATCAAACCTTATCTCTTGACCTCCAGAAAACACCATAGACCCATATCTTCAAGGTACTTCTTTAGAATTTTGATACGGAAATGGCTTTGGCGGGCAGACGACGATAGGTTGTATCTTCTTCTTAGGAGATTCAACAGGAACCTTCCTATAGACGATGGTGAATGGCTCGATGGTAGCAACTTCTTCAACAGGCTTAGATCATGCAACCCTTTAAACAACCCATGTTCATTCAATCTCTTGATAACCACATTCATCGGGGTTTTGACCTCATCAACATCCATGATCAATTATGCCTTTGGATTATCCTCAATCATGTTAACCGCAGGTCCACCGTGGTTGGGCAATGGATTATGCTGAATGTTAGGACCTTCCCCATCAAAAGTCAAAATCTTTCGATCAATGAGTTCCTGAACCTTGGTCTTGAAAACAATACAGTCCTCTATTGCATGTCCTATGTATCCAGAGTAATAGGCACAAGACGCGTTTGGATTATGCTTTGGGTTGAATGGAGGAATTGCGGACGCGATCTCCTTGGGAATAATTGCCCCTTGGTGAACCAAGTAAGGAAATAATTCCGTATATGGCACCTGAATCCTGTTGAAGTTCGGACGCTTGCGATTTCCTTGATTGTTGCTGTTTTGACGGTTTTGATTTTGCTAATTTTTGTGGTTTTGTTGAGTCTGTTGTTGACGTTGCGGTTGTTGCTGATTCTGTGCATTTTGAACTGGTTGTTGCGGATGATACTGGTATGGAGGTTGTTGATATTGTGCAGCAGCAATGTACGGATATAGATAGTATGGCATGGGAGCCATGGGTGCTTGATACTGAGGAGAAACTTGAGTTGTCACAGCGTTGGTTTCACCTTCCTTTTTCTTTGGCTGACTATTCTGAGAATTTCTATTGGCTGGCTGCTGGGAAGCAGCTCCACAAATCTTTCCCGTCTTCAACCTGTTCTCAATTCTTTCACCAATGGTTACGATGTCAGCAAAGTTTGATCAAGAACTCCCCACCATTTTCTCGTAATAGGATCCATGCAATGTACCCATAAAGATGTCAACCAACTCATTATCAGAGAGAGCAGGTCGCACACGAGATGCCATTGTCGCTCCCGGGATTTTCATCCTAGTACAAACGCGAAAGTGGCACCGAAACAGAGTCGCCAGCAATGTGTATTTATCCCAAGAGAGGGAAAGGAAACACCGCGTAAACCTGAGAGAAAGGAAAAGCATGGTCTTACGACCAAGAGAAATGGGTTCGGGAGTCGGTTACGCGAGAGGAAGGTATTAGCACCCCCTCGCGTCCATCGTACCCGATGGGATCCACGCTTGCTTGTCTCGATCAAAGGGTGATAGAAAAAAGGATACTGGAAAAGGAACTGAAAGAAAGAAGGGAGAAAGAGAAACAAATGTAGGGAAAATAAAAGAAGTGCTCGCATGGGCCCTACCCCACTGCCTACGTATCTCATCGGGAGCATGAGAATCAGAGCGACGTAGTTCCCCTCACTAGGGATGAATTGTTTGTGTTTTTTAGAGAACGGCTGACGTTCTAGCTCAGGTGTTGCAGGCTCGCTGGTCCGAGTGCGTTACCATCTTGCAAGAGAACGAGTAGAAGCGCGCTCGTGCGTTGAGAGTGAATGAGGTGAGAAAAGAATTCCCGAAGGAAAGACGTTATTGTTTGTTTTTTGTCTTTTAAGAGTTTTTTCATTTGTTTGCATATGACAGTGTATCTGAATCTTAGTCATTGGAATGTGTACCTTCTCACATTCCAAGATGGAATGGGTAAGAAAGCACACTAAGGGTGAAGAAGACCCTCACACTTAGTTCCAATTATCAAGGTTCAAACACACTAGCATACTTGTGTTTATTAAGTGTTTTGTTGATTATGAAGTGAAGAAGTGTTTTTTATTATTTGCACCTTCAACAAGTATTGCATTTAAGTCCCTCATACAAGATCAAATGTTTAACACATTGACCCAAGATGGGCTATATGCTACACATTCTAAGATTACAAGAGAAGACCCCTTATAATCTTTTCTTTATATGAAAGGCCTAAATGCAATAAATGCCTACCTTTATTATATGTTTTGAATTTTCTTTGAGATGAGAAGATGAAAGACTCAAGAGAAGGTAAAGGTAAAATCTATATGGACTAAGACTCAATCCTAATTGATTAGTTAAGGGAGTGATCCTAAAGTTTGTGAGGTTTCAACCTAAAGTCTAAAGAAAGAATGAATTAAACAATTCACTTCTAAAGTAGAAGATGAATTGTAATTCACAAAGGGAAAGTAATGAGTTATTAAAAGAAAGCACATAAGTGCTTAACAAAACACAAAATGGAATTGTAAAAGAGAAAGGATAGAAGTTGAATGTGGATTCCTTATCCACACTCAATTGAAACTTACCAAAGCCCCTACATGGTTAGTAAACATGTATAAGAAGTATAAGAAGTAAAAGAACATGTAATGCATCATAAAACTCAAAAGAATTAAATGAGAAAACAAATCCTAGAACCATAACCAGAATGGGCATCATATGGACAACAAATGAATATCATCATACAAGTGCAAGTGAATAGGCAACAAACATCATCCATTAGCATTTAAACATGTTACAAGAAGAAAGGGTAGATGAAAGATGGAAAGAAATGAAGAGGACATGCATAAATGGAACATGTAAATCAACAACCAGAATTGAAAATAAATGAAAAATGGTTTATAAACATCTCAAAAGTATTTATGAATCAACCATCAAGACTTTCAAGAAGTAATAGAAGAAGAAGTGAGATGAAAACTCAAAAAGAAGGTGCAAACAATACATGTTAATGATGCACAAAGTTCAAATTGAAATGAACATGTAAAGATGACCTATAATGTGTATCAAAGACCTATAATATCATATGAATGGCTCACACAACTATGCAAATGCTCATACAAATATGCACAAAAGAACTCATGCAAACATGCACTAAAGATTACAATGATATAACATGTTATAATGCTTTAAATGAAATGCATCAAACAAAAATCACATGGCCTCATGAAAATTATGAAAACATGGTATTAGAGTTCACTAATCAGAGATGAATCACATACCAAAATAGCATATCAAAATTCAAAGCAAAATGACTTCAAACAAAGCAATTAGGTCAAGTTGAAATGTCATGCAAAGTGGTACAAATATAGGCCTCAAGACATGTCATAAAGTGACCTAAAAAATCAAACAAAAATCATCTAACATGCTTCAATGTATTAGTGAATCAATGCAAAAAGAACCATGCCAAAACAGTTTATAATGAGCAAGAACAAAATTAAACAAATTCAAGTATCATGCTTAGGATGCATCTAAATGGAAATTCAAAGAAAATTATGGAACAGGGGTAAAAAGGTCATAAAATCAGAAAATAAAATCATGAAAAATTTCCTAAATGTTTTAAGAATACACATGAATTTTTGTGGAATTTTATGATGATGTTTGATATTTTTAAAAATTAAAAAGTACACGTGCATAAAATGAAGAAAATAAGAGAAAATAGAAAACAAGAGTGGGGTGCAAATATAGTAAACCAACAGTTCAAAGTGTTTGGGCTTTTTAAAAAGGAGGTGTGGATAGCAAAATAGTCTAGGTCCATTAACGCGCAACACACCATAGTAACCATGCTCCTCAGTCAACACAAGTCAAAGCAACTACAACCATCAGATTAGGTCAAGTCAACACAAAGGTCAAAGTAAACAAAATCAATGATCACGCGTGGAGGAACACAACAACTAACATGCACTGCACCATAAAACGTTTAAGTGAAATCAGAAATAATGCACGTGATTTGCACGTGAATTTTAATGGGCTGTCAACTTTTGGACCACACGATCACACACATCCAACGGCCATGATTTAAACTGCAACCAAAACCCTAACCAAAAACCACCGGCCGGAGAGGGACCTCCGGTCACCTTCTCCGGTCACACGCCACCGTCTGCAACTTCACATGTCTCAGAAATGCCCAACTATTATACCAAAATGAAGCTGAGCTCACGTAGATTAAGAATTCACAATTGTTTTTCACATACCAAGCACACACATAGAGAACAGAGGAGATTAAATCATGCCCTAAGTTTTGGATCTAGGCTTCTAAGAAGCTCTATCAACTAGCCGGAGTAAGCAGAGCTTCTATCAAGCTTAAATTACAAAAACAAGCTAAAATTAATGAAAATCAACTGAAGCAAAGTTGAATGATGAAACCTGAAAATGTGGAGCAATTGGAGATGCTGAGAAAACCAGAGATTCTTGCTTCCTTTTTGAGCTTCACTTGGCCAAATAAAGGCGTTCAAACTCTGAAGAGTGATAATGGAGATGGATTTGCAGTGTGCTTACTTCAACAATCCAAAGCTGCTTCAAGTTCAGAGACGATTGAAGATGAAACTTGAAGGTGGAATTTGAAGAGAATGATGAACTCGTGCAATGGAGAGATTTGATGAAAAAAAGTGGGAGAATCAGAGAGAAAATTAGAGAGTATTTGGCAGTGAAATGAGAAGAATGAAGCTGAAATGAAAATGTGAAGTGAGGTTTTGTTTTATACTATGAGTTAACCATGGTTTAGTGAGTTGGTTAATTGAATTAAGGTGGTTAAAGTGAGTCCACCCTAACTAACTGAGTCAAGTTAGTTAGGGGGCGAGTTAGATTGGCAATGATAAGGTGATGGCAACTTATGGTAAGCTATGGTGAAGGTGAAAGTGAAATGAATGGCATGGTTGTGTATTAGAAACTTTCTCAGCAAGTTTTCTCTTTCCATTTTCATGCAAGGCACGCGCTATAGCAGTGTATGTGATGTTCATGGTGTGCTCAAATAAGGGAAAGAATTGTTTGATGGATGTCTGAACCAAGTTATGCAGCAAAGCCATCAATGTATCAGTGAAACATAGGGAGGTTTGGTGATGTTTTTCTCTCTACTCAATGAATAGTTTGGTGAGTTTTTGGGTTCATTGGAAAGAGGGAGTATAATGCAACAAGTTTGGTTTGAGATTGGAATTGATATGATACTTCAAACATGCTCCAAAATGACTATAAACTTAAGCACACAAGACTGGATGATGGGCGCATCAGGTGGTCGGTTGGCAAGGCTGGCATGGCACAAAATTTCAGCATAACCACCCTAACTTGAGGCCACTATTTCTCCATCATACCTTGATCAGATGAAATTTTGTCCAACATGAAACTTGAAGAAGACATTACAAGGAACATTTTTGATGTTGACAAGTTTTTCATTTGAGGCCTTTAACCATGAGAAAAATGAGTGGACATTTGGCACACCAGGTGTTTGTAGAAATGACATGCGCGTGACCTGAAACTTGCCCAAGCTGACTTGCATTTTGCCCAAGTTTCCCTCAACTTTGATCATCTATAACTCTCTCAATTTTTATCCAATGGAGATGTTCTACACATGGATTTGAAGCTTAAAACAAGATCTTTCATTGAGGCAGAGTGGATTTTTCATTTGGTGCTCCAAATTTGAATGGCCTTGGTTCAAACTCTGATGCAAAATGGCCAAAACTTGCTATTTTTAGTAACCCTTCTTCATCCAAAAATGGCAACTTTCCACATCTTGATTTTTTCATGATTCCTTTGGAGTTTCTTGATCAAATTTTGTACATTGGACATATGTAACATGAATTTCATGAATTTGGCCTTAAAAAGTCAAGGGTTGACTTTTTCCTCTGATTATTTGACTTGGCCCCAAATTCCTTGATTTTTTATCTTTCTTCCAATTGAATCACTTCTAAAACCAATTGAGATGCAATCTTCCACATCCATATACCTAGGGACATATAGGAAACCATGACATCAAGTCTTGCCCAAAAAAGCAAAGATTCCATGATTTAAATGGAAACCCTAATTTTGGCCCCCTCTGGTTAGGAGGCAAAAGTGCAGTCT
The DNA here is from genome assembly GCA_022829125.1 of Lathyrus tuberosus. Taxonomy (NCBI): domain Eukaryota; kingdom Viridiplantae; phylum Streptophyta; class Magnoliopsida; order Fabales; family Fabaceae; genus Lathyrus; species Lathyrus tuberosus. The sequence continues at coordinate 2,176,517 of JALAZF010000229.1, forward strand.
CCAATTTCAAATTCCTCAGAGTATGTTGTGTATCCTCTTAAAGGATGATGAGAAATGCCACTTGAGAATGATTTTGAATCAATGAGCTATCTCTTTTGAGGGTTTTCCTTCAATTTTTGAACCTCTTGCATAGTGAAAGATGTAGTGCTTCAATCTCCCATTGAATCTCACTTCCTTGAGGTTTTGGAAGATCAATTGAGATAGTATGAGACATGAGAGACCTCTTGGCTTGCCTAGAGCCAACTTGATTGACCTTTTTGTGCTTTGAATGATCCCTTGATTGTCCACCTTCCACCTGATCACATGCCCTGATGGTAAGAAGGATGCCATGCTTCATTTTTCTATGTTAAATGCAATGCAATGCTAATGAGATGGATATGATATGATAAATGATAATGCCATGCTATGATGCCAAAAGGGAAGAGCAAATTTTGGGGTATTACAGCTGCCCCTATTCAAGCGCTGTAGACCTGAATGCCTGAAAGCAATTGCTTTCGGACTTTCAAGGTATATAGTGATTGAATACCAAATATAACCAAAAATTTGCTCTGGATGATGAAGAAGAAAAGAGATATAAACCCAACAAGACTGCTGGATTGAATCTTCGACGAAACGTCGGAGAGATCTGTCTTTTGAACGATGCCAGACGACTACTGGCTTGCCACGCTACTGGTGGACTTTAATAATGTCTTTTATGCAATTCCAGACGACTACTGGCCTGCCACACTGCTGGTGGACTTTGATAACGTCTTTTGAACGACGCCAGACGACTACTGGCTTGCCACACTGCTGGTGGACTTTAATAATGTCTTTTATGCAACTCCAGACGACTACTGGCCTGCCACGCTACTGGTGGACTTTGAAATATGCCACCCTTAGATGGACTTTTGCCAATCCACTGTTGGACTTTTGCCACCCGAAGACGGACTTTTGCCACCCGAAGACGGACTTTTGCCAATCCACTGTTGGACTTTTGCCACCCGAAGACGGACTTTTGCCAATCCACTGTTGGACTTTTGCCACCCGAAGACGGACTTTTGCCAATCCACTGTTGGACTTTTGCCACCCGAAGACGGACTTTTGCCAATCCACTGTTGGACTTTTGCCACCCGAAGACGGACTTTTGCCAATCCACTGTTGGACTTTTAGAACTTGCCACCCTTAGATGGACCTTTCGCCAATCCACTGTTGGACTTTTGCCACCCGAAGACGGACTTTTGCCACCCGAAGACGGACTTTTGCCAATCCACTGTTGGACTTTTGCCACCCGAAGACGGACTTTTGCCAATCCACTGTTGGACTTTTGCCAATCCACTGTTGGACTTTTGCCACCCGAAGACGGACTTTTGCCAATCCACTGTTGGACTTTTGCCACCCGAAGACGGACTTTTGCCAATCCACTGTTGGACTTTTAGAACTTGCCACCCTTAGATGGACCTTTCGCCAATCCACTGTTGGACTTTTGCCAATCCACTGTTGGACTTTTGCCACCCGAAGACGGACTTTTGCCAATCCACTGTTGGACTTTTGCCAATCCACTGTTGGACTTTTGCCACCCGAAGACGGACTTTTGCCAATCCACTGTTGGACTTTTGCCACCCGAAGACGGACTTTTGCCAATCCACTGTTGGACTTTTAGAACTTGCCACCCTTAGATGGACCTTTCGCCAATCCACTGTTGGACTTTTGCCACCCGAAGACGGACTTTTGCCAATCCACTGTTGGACTTTTGGAATTTTAAAATCGAATTACTCTCTGCCTCCGCGCCAGACATCTCTGCCGACTCTGCTGAGGAACCACAATCAATGATTTAATCTCGGAGACTCTTAAAAGGATAATATCTCTGCTGGCGAATGGATGAACAATCCGTCTGCTTCGAATGGTCAAGCTTGCCAAAAATAAATTGGACTTTAAGATATGAGGGAATGACGACTCTGCCAGGAATTATTCCATCTTGTTTGGGGCTGGATTCTGGTCACAGCAACTCCGCTGGGGATGAGAATTCTTAATGACGTCCTGCTGGGGAAATGAGCCATTAAAACTCTGCTTGGGGATTTATTCAACCCAAGATCCTTTATAGGGATTATCAACCTTCTGGCCCGGCTGGGGAAAGGCTGTACCATCCTTGTTGAGGAATAGATTCTGTCGATCTGATAAACCTCTGCGGGGAGAACGACAACTCAGCTGGGGAGTATTGCTGACAAGATTCGATGCTGACCTTTGTGGGGATACCATGACCAGAGATACGATCTTGCTGGATATCAGGGCTACTCTGCCAGGGATATGCAAATCCTGGTTAGAAAATTCCCCTGCAACTTACTAGGAAAGAGTCCTTTGGGGAAACTCAAAGCAAATCCACAGTAGTCTGCCGCAGAATATGACTGTCAAGCTTAGGATAAGTACCACAATGCCCCATGTTAGGCGAGCTTTCCTTTAGACAATTCCGTTGGGGATGACGAGTTTATAACAAACTCTGCTGGAGAAAACTGCTTTAAAGCGTCTCATGTTGGGGAATGCCTTTCGAGAGGATTTTACAGAAGACCAACTGTCCTCAAACTCTACTGGGGGTGACCAACACTTCATGCTGGGGAAACAATCATGCCCCATGCTTGGACAACACAACAATTCGTCCCCGCAGAGGATGTCATCAGAAGATCTAGCCTCTTCAAACTCTTGTGACTTCGCTGGGGATAATGACCATCAGTTTCGGTGTCGACGAGACCACTCTTTTGGGGAACCTGTGACCGTTATCGACATAGAAAAGCTTGTAGCTGTTGGAAATACTGTATGAGAGAATCGACTTAATAAGATGCAACGGTACCCAGTTGAACTTAATTCACTGATATCGACCCGTTATGAACAATCGTCGACCGAACGATGAACGCCGATCTCCTTACCCATAATTGCCCCAGTCTTTTGCGTGGGGTGATTTATTGCTGGTCTTGTGCTTAAAATCATCTGCACCTGCTACCTGCAACAAAAGAATATGCCCACATGCTCCGAATATTGCGTGGCTAGAATCCACCATCCGGGAGTATTCAACATTCGAAGTAATTTCAAATATTTTTTCTGCGCATGTTATTGCAAGGCTGCCATGTTTTCAAATGCAATGTTTTATCAACAATTAGGACGTTTTTGCAAACAAAGCAATAAAACAAAAATAGAAAGCTTTTTATTGAAATTCAATTTATTGACTGAGAGCCCAGAATAGGCAATTACATCTGGAAGCAATCCCTGGAAAGAGGTGATCGCTGAAAATTGAGAAAAGAAACTATCCTAATGGCAATGTGAAAACGGAATTCCACTGAGTTTCCATTCTGTTATGACCAGTATGTCTTCAAAACTCCTCGACCTTGCCTTCTGAGGAATGATCAGACCGATTCCTATCCTTCAGAACGTCAGTTGTTCAAACGGTGACAGGGTACAGATAACTCAAACCGTAGTCATTCGCTTAAATCCCTCTTTTGTGTGGACCGCCCTTTCAGGTTTTCGATCCACCAGGATACCCTTTTTTGCCTAAGTTGCCCTTTCGGGTTTTCAACTTACCGGGTGTACAATTTTTTTCAATTATATCCCTAATTTTTGCCCGAACCTTATTCTGTTTTTGGTTCGCCGGGATGCCCTTTTTTGCCTGGATTTTTTTTATTTTTATTATCCAGCGGGTCTATTCATGCGAAGTATTTTTTGACTACGTCCGAGTTGACAGGGGATGAAAAGTCTTCGCCATCCATGGTTGTAAGCAATAAAGCTCCGCCCGAAAAAACCTTTTTAACCACGAATGGACCTTCATAATTAGGAGTCCATTTGCCCCTGTGATCTGTATTGGGAGGAAGGATCCTTTTGAGTACCACATCTCCGACTTTATAAACCCGAGGACGCACCTTTTGGTCAAATGCCTGCTTCATTCTGCGCTGGTATAGTTGCCCATGACATACAGCCGCCAATCGCTTTTCCTCAATAAGGCTCAACTGATCAAATCTGGCTCGTACCCATTCAGCTTCATCTAGCTTAACATCCATCATGACTCTGAGGGACGGAATCTCTACTTCAACCGGTAGCACTGCCTCCATACCATATACAAGTGAGAATGGGGTTGCCCCAGTGGACGTGCGTACCGACGTTCGATACCCATGCAAAGCAAATGGTAACATCTCATGCCAATCTTTGTACGTGACAACCATCTTCTGCACAATCTTCTTGATATTTTTGTTGGCCGCTTCGACCGCGCCATTCATCTTTGGGCGGTACGGAGAAGAATTGTGGTGTTCGATTTTGAAGTCCCGGCATAACTCAGCCATCATCTTATTGTTCAAATTAGAACCATTATCAGTAATGATCCTTTCGGGAACTCCATATCGGCAAATGATATCCCGTTTTAAGAAACGAGCGACCACTTGTTTTGTAACATTGGCATAGGATGCGGCTTCAACCCATTTGGTGAAGTAATCAATTGCCACCAAGATGAAACGATGACCATTGGAAGCTGTAGGCTCAATCTTTCCGATCATATCAATGCCCCACATGGCAAACGGCCAAGGCGACGACATGATACTCAACGGATTTGGAGGCACATGCACCTTGTCTGCATAGATCTGGCATTTATGGCATTTGCGGGCATATTTGCAACAATCTGACTCCATAGTCAACCAATAATATCCCGACCTTAACAACTTTTTAGCCATTGCCTGCCCTCCGGCATGAGTACCGAAAGAGCCTTCGTGCACTTCAATCATCAACAGGTCTGCTTCATGTCTATCCACACATCTAAGCAGGACCGTGTCAAAATTTCTTTTATACAGCACGCCATCTTTGTTCAAGAAGAAACTACCAGCTAACCTTCTCAACGTCTTCCTGTCTTTGGACGATGCCCCTGACGGGTACTCTTGACTTTTCAAGAAACACTTAATGTCATGAAACCATGGCTTGTCATCAGACGTTGCATCGACCGCAAACACAAATGCTGGTCTGTCAAGGCGGGATACCTCAATCTTAGGTACATGGTTCCATCCTTGCACTTTGATCATGGAAGACAAAGTGGCCAAGGCATCAGCGAACCTATTCTCATCTCGAGGAATATGGTACAGTTTCACTGTTGTGAAAAATGTCAGCAATCTCCTCGTATAATCTCTATACGGCACTAGATTTGCTTGGTGCGTGTACCAACTCCCTTTCACTTGATTGATTACCAAAGCTGAATCACCAAATATATCAAGGGTTTTAATCCGTAGATTAATCGCCTCCTCGATCCCCATTATACAAGCTTCGTACTCTGCTTCATTGTTGGTGCATCCGAAAGTTATTCGGGCAGTGAACGGCATATGAACACCTTCCGGCGTGATAAGAACTGCTCCAACTCCGCACCCATTCATATTGACAGCCCCATCAAACATCAGACTCCATTTGGATTCAGGGTCTGGCCCCTCCTCCGGAAGTGGTTCCTCACAGTCTTTAGCTTTGAGAAACATGATGTCTTCATCAGGGAAGTCAAACTTCATGGGTTGGTAATCATCAATCGGCTGTTGCGCAAGATAGTCGGACAAGATACTTCCTTTGATGGCCTTTTGTGAAGTGTACTGAATGTCATACTCTGTCAAGACCATTTGCCACCGTGCAACTCTGCCTGTCAATGCTGGTTTCTCGAAAATGTACTTGATAGGATCCATTTTTGAAATCAACAAGGTTGTGTGCCTAACCATATATTGCCTCAATCGCTTATCGGCCCATGCCAGTGCACAGCATGTCTTTTCAAGTATTGAGTATCGGGACTCACAATCATTGAATTTTTTGCTCAGGTAGTAAATAGCATGCTCCTTCCTACCTGTCTCGTCATGTTGACCGAGAACACAACCCATGGAACCTTCAAGCACTGTCAGATACATTATCAGCGGTCTCCCTTCAACTGGAGGCATTAGAATCGGAGGTTCCTGCAAGTATTCTTTTATCTTATCGAATGCCAATTGGCAATCGTCATTCCACCTGACCGTTTGATCTTTCCTTAACAATTTAAATATTGGTTCACACGTGGCTGTTAGGTGAGATATGAACCTTGCAATGTAGTTCAATCTACCCAAGAAACCACGAACCTCTTTTTCTGTTCTCGGTTCAGGCATTTCTTGTATTGCTTTCACCTTGGCAGGATCAACCTCGATTCCTCTTTCGCTCACAATGAAGCCCAGTAACTTTCCAGAACGCACCCCAAACGTGCACTTGTTTGGATTTAATCTCAGACGGAACTTTCTCAACCTTTCAAACAGCTTTTTCAGATTAACCAGATGTTCCTCTTCTGTCCTCGACTTGGCAATCATATCATCTACATAACATTCGATCTCCTTATGAATCAAGTCATGAAACAATGTCACCATCGCCCGCTGGTACGTTGCCCCTGCGTTTTTCAACCCAAAAGGCATTACTTTATAACAATATGTACCCCACGGAGTAATGAACGTGGTCTTCTCCATATCTTCAGGTGCCATCTTGATCTGGTTGTACCCGGAGAACCCGTCCATAAATGAGAACACTGAAAATTGAGCTGTATTATCGACCAGCACATCAATATGAGGTAGTGGAAAATCATCTTTCGGGCTAGCTTTATTAAGATCTCGATAATCCACACACATTCTCACTTTTCCATCTTTCTTCGGTACTGGCACGATGTTGGCTACCCATGGAGGATACTTTGTCACAGCAAGAAAACCAGCGTCCCACTGCTTCTGGACTTCCTCCTTAATCTTTAAGGCCATGTCGGGGTGAGTCCGACGAAGTTTCTGCTTGACTGGCGGACATTCTTCTCTCAATGGTAGCCTGTGCACGACAATATCCGTATCCAACCCCGGCATGTCTTGATACGACCAGGCGAAGATGTCAACATACTCGCGCAACATTTCCGTCAAAGTTTGCTTCACATCTGCTTGCAAGCTGGCACCAATCCTGATCTCTTTCTTGGCGTCCTTGGTACCAATATTGATGATTTCTACAGTCTCCTGATGAGGCTGGATGACCCTTTCCTCTTGTTTCAACAATCTGGCCAGTTCTTCAGAAAGTTCACAATCTTTCCCATCCCCTTCTTCGGCTTGATAAATCGGATTGTCAAAGTCATACATGGCCATATCAAAATCGTTATCAGTGGTATCCGGAGGATCAAGTCTGCATGAACGGGTTCATGCCTTATTTTAGAATTTATTTTTAAGCAAAACAAAAGAAAATGAAACATTGCCATTTTATATTTTTTTTGTGCAAAAATAAAAACTGAAAGACAGAGAACAAAATTTGATTGCAAAACGTCCTTTATTAATGATTAAACATTGCAAATGCAACCATGGTGGCCCTACAAATGAATCTATACGCCTTGGGCAGAGCGCAAGATTTTGTCATGCATTATGGTTAGAAAAAACAAAGAAAAATTACTCTGTCTGAAGAGTAACCCGGATGACTTCTTCAACGAACCAGTTTTGCACTTGTTGTCCCAGAACATGAGGGCGTACCCAGTTGTCCAGGTCACAATCACTGTCAACACTATCCTCCGTGGCTGCACAAGACTGGTCCATGTAGATAATTCCCCCACTATTGAAAGTAATGGGTCCCCTGCTCCCCGCATCTGAAGTTGTAGAGGGATGATAACCAATACCAAATTTGTCTTCCTTCATTGGGGTCTCTATCAACCTGCCCCAACCTTGGGCGTTGCCTGCCCTGACGACTTCGACAGCTTGTTTGTAAGATGAAATGGAGGTACCAGCCCCAACTGGTACAGAAGAAGACTCAGGTGCATCGTCAATATTGACTGCTTCAAACGATTGGCACAGCATCTCATGAATTTCCCCATCCATTTCAATGTACTTGAACGTGGACAAGTGACTCACAAAGATGTCTTCCTCCCCACACACTGTCACAACCTGCCCTTCAAACTCATACTTCAGCTTTTGATGTAGAGTAGAAGTAACAGCCCCGGCTCCGTGAATCCAAGGGCGTCCCAATAGGCAGCTATATGCAGGTTGTATGTCCATTACATGGAACGTGGATTTGAATACCTGTGGTCCAATTTGTACGGGCAATTCCACCTCACCAAACACAGATCGTCTAGTTCCATCGAATGCTCTGACCACCAACTCACTAGGCCTTAAGATCAAACCATCAACTTCCAGTTTCATTAATGCCTTCTTGGGCAAGACATTGAGTGATGAACCAGTGTCTACCAGTACATGAGATAACACTGCGCCCTTACACTCCATCGTGATATGCAAAGCCTTATTATGGTTTCTTCCTTCAACAGTCAAATCTCTACTTGTAAAGCCCAAGCCATGGCTGACATTAACATTGGAGATTACGCCCTCGAGCTGATTAACAGTAATTTCTTGTGGCACGTATGCACTCTTTAACACTTTCAACAACGCCTGTCGGTGCGCATCAGAGCACATCAATAATGACAAGATTGAAATCTTTGAAGGGGTCTGATTCAGTTGGTCCACAATCTTATAATCGCTTTTCTTGATTATCTTCATAAATTCTTCCATTTCCTTATCAAAAGTAATCTTTGTCTCTGCTTCAGGTGTAGGCGCACTTTCAACCACCTGTTTACCCTTAGCCTTTGCTGCAGCTTCTACCTCCTTATCACTTCTCAAGGTTTGGGGAGCGAACAACCTTCCACTCCTTGTAAAGCCCCCTACACCCCCTACATTATCAATATTTGGGCTGACTGACGGCTCAACTTCCTGCTTTTTACCTTCGTAATATACATCTGCCCCATAGTGCCATGGGATAGCTTTCGTAGATGTGAACGGAATTGGTCCTGGCACCGTGATAGTGACAGGACTGGGCCCTTTTGGCGCAACACTAGCCACAGGAACCGCATTGACCGGCATTTGAATCTCAGCGGGAGTGTAATAGATGGTCACGGTTGATATCTCATCAGTGGCTTTCACGACTCTGTCGAACTGTAGACATCCTTCATCGATCAGATTCTGTAAACCCATCCTCAACTTATCACAGCCGTTCTCCTGATTCATACACTCAAAGCAATCTTGATTACAGCCCGGGAACACCTGTCCCTTCAATAAACGATCTTTTACAACCAACAAAGAAGTTTTCACTTGACGGATATCTGTCACCAGATTCAATCTCCTCCCATCTTCAATAGCGTACACATTTGCTGCGCTATGATCAGGCATGGGATGCTGAGTAATATTAGGAGCGGGAGAGAAATTGATGGCTTTAGCATCAATCAAATCTTGTACTTTATGATGGAAAGCCCAGCATTTTTCAATGGAGTGCCCCTGAGCACCTGAGTGGAACTCACAACGAGCATTAGCATCGAAGTTAGGTGGCAGGTTTCCAGCAACCGGAGCTTTCATAGTACGGAGTTCTACCAACTTTAACTCGAGTAGCCGGGGCAACAGCGCGGCATAAGTCATAGGGAGAGGATCCATCTTACGATCCCTCTGTCTAGACCTTTGCTGGAAAAAAGGTTGTTGCTGTGGAACTTGTTGTTGGGGTTGTTGTTTCTGAACAGACGGTGTGGGGATTGTTACAGCATCTACCTGATAATAAGCTCGAGAACGCCCTCTGCCTCGTCCTCTAAACACAGCATTCGTATCACCTTCTCTTCTTTTCTGGCTACTAGCAAACGGTTTCTTCGTCCCCGAAGAGCCAGCCCCACTCACATCCTGGATCTTTCCAAGCTTTAACAGACTTTCTATTCTTTCTCCCGCAATCACAATATCAGCAAATCCAGTTGACGGACAAGCAGCTAATCTATCCAGATAGGCCCCTTGCAAGGTGCCCATGAACATATCTGCCATTTCTCTGTCTGACAAGGGAGGTTGGACCTGGGCAGCCATTTCCCTCCACCTCTGTGCATATTCTTTGAAACTCTCCTTGGCATTCTGGGACAATCCCTGCAATTGGGTGCGGTTGGGCGCCATGTCAATATTATATTGGTATTGCTTCAGGAACGCTTCTGCCAGATCCTTCCAATTCTTCACAGCAGCTCTACTCAACTTCATGTACCAGGTCAAAGATGCCCCCGCCAGACTGTCCTGAAAATAGTGCATCCATAGCTTCTCGTCATCCGTATGGGCTGAAATCTTCCCAAAGTAAGCTTGAAGATGCGTTTGGGGACACGCATTGCCGTGATACTTATCAAAAGTGGGAGGTTTGAACTTAGGGGGAATTCTGACTCCTGAGACCAGCCCCAAGCTGGTAACATCAATACCCATAGAGTTCTTGCATTCTATGGCCCTGATCTTCTCTGCTAACTCATCATACCTTCGATCCCCTTGATTACCCACATCAGCATCCAGCAGAGTAAATTGGTCTTCCAGAGTATCTTCAAGAGTAACACCAGCCTGCCTACCATTTCCATTACCCCGATTGTTACCACCAGGAGGAGGGTTGCCACCGGGGGGAGGAATGCCATGTCCCTGTGAATTGTCATGATGATCACCTTCGGGCCCATTGTCGGGACGCTCTACCAGAAGCCTCAGTCTCTCCTGATTTTGCGCCATGCCAGTCATGAGGGTCATGAACTGGTCCATACGCGCCCTCATTTCCGCCAAATCACTTTGCACTTGATCCATGATTCTTACTTGATTCCTTCGCGTCGAATATCGGTGAATATGACTCTCCGCTATACTGCCTGAAACCAAATAAAGGTTAGAGACCCCGCAACGAGTACCTGAAAAGCAAGTAACAAAAAATGCAAAATGATATGCAATGCCATGCAATGCCATGTTTGTCATTTCCGAGGTGCTTTATACCCTGATTCCAATCCCACCACAGAAATCTGAAGACCAGAAATTGTGATATAAAGAGACGTGTCGTGGTCATGTGCTTGTGTGCAGCTATCTGATAAGGAATAATTCTGAATAAAACTGCTCATACTCATTCAACGAAGTATTCAAGTACATTTAAGAAAGGTTCAACCGCAAATGCAATACAAGGAAAAATGGATCCATCAACAAGCCTGATGGTAACCATTAACAACAACATATAAGGAAAAGAACATCAGTCTGACAATTCCACACCCTTCAGCTTATCACTTGAGTATTTGATCTCCTCAAAAAGTATACGGGTACGCTGGTGATTCGGCCTTTCAATCATTTCTTTGATCAAGACATCCCTTTTCTCAAGAGCTTCAGTTAAAGAACCCATGTGCAGCATCAGAGCCTCGTCATCACACACTCCTTTGTGTCTCTTTATGCCGGCTTGCGTCTTGAGTATCTCCCTTTCTATCATGACTTCTTCAAGCTCTTTCTTGGTATTCCTTAGCTCACCTCTAGCTTCTTCTAGCTGTTCCTGACTCTTACCGAGGCTTTCCCGATACTTTCTCCTCTGCTCATGCGCCTTTTCAAGCTCTTCGTCCTTAATCTGCAACTGTTCCTGTAATTCGGCATTCTCTATCCTAACTTCGTCCCAAGCGTGCTGAAACTTTGTTAACTTTTCTTTGGTCTGTGCTAACGTCTGTTTGGTTTGCTTGTGGGCTTGAGTAGCATCATCAGCACCTTTACTAATCTTCCGGAAATGTTGGGCTCTTCCAGCAAAGTCTTTTTCTTTTGCAGTTAGGATTTGTTCAGCATCTTGGGCTTTCCGCTCCAGCTCTTTGTTGGCATGTAGAGCATTCTGAAGACGGCTACTCAACTCGGAATTCTCTCCTTGGAGCTTTTTCACCAAGGCTTGCAACTTGTCAACTTCTTCCACAGTAGCAGTGCTTCTTGCTTTCTCATTCTCCGGATACAAAAGGGGTGCCTTACCAAAAGGCAAGAGAAAATCTTCAACTCTTTTCTTCACCCACTCTTCATATGCTGGATAAACCCGGTTGTTAGGCTTTCCTAGAGTAACTTTCCCCTTTTTCAGTATGCTACCCCAGCTTTCAGAAGCTTTCTGTGCTGCTTCCCAACCATCTGATGTATGAAAATAGAGGGACTCCTCCACATCTCTCTTGATAGGCGGACCTGTCAGGGCATATCCAAATTGCCGAATGGCCAGAGAAGGATTGTAGTTAATCCCACCCAGTCTTCCTATCAGTGGAACGTTAGGGAACTTACCACAGCTGTGGATAATATTCTTGCCAATCAGCCCATGATCTACCCATACGATGTCCTTGGCCACCAATCCCATTAAACGCTGTTTCCACTCTAGAGAATCTTTGGAATCCACAAAAGCCCCTGATTGTGGTAAACGGCCCGCAAACCACTTATAGAACAAGGGTGCACAACAACGAATTATCCCTCCTCTTTTCTTTTCGTTTCGGTTGTACAATGAGTAGTGAAGATCTCCCAGTAGCGTTGGCACCGGGTTCTTCATCATGAATATTCGTATAGCGTCCGTATCAATAAAATCCGGCTCGTTGGGAAACAACACTATGCCGTATATACAAAGGGCTAACAGAGCATTAAAAACAAGCCAATTCTCGCCTTTAGCTGCTTCCTGGGCCTTCTTAATCAGATATTCCAGCTTGTAACCACGAATCTTTCCTTTGTTGGAGACATTGTCACTTAGCTCTGATTTGCTCAAATAAAGAGCACCAGCCAACTTCCCAAAGTCAAGATCCCCCACTGATCCAAAGAAAGGGGGCTCCTCCTTGATAGCAATCCCCAACATGTTGGAATACTCTTCCAGGGTAGGAACCAACACATAGTCTGGAAATACAAAACATCTCAGAGGCGGATCATAGAACTGCATCAACGTATGGAGACCTCTGGCTTCATAATCACTGACATTACGGACCATAGATAAAATCCACCCATATTTCTCTTCAAAAGCTTCTCGTGCTGCCGGGCTCGCCATTCCCTTCAGCACAACAATAGGGCCCAAAGTAGGCGTAAGGAACTTATAGCTGATGATATTCTTCCTCTCTTTAGCGTTCATCTTTGCAGGGACCTGATGACTGGAATCAAGGGTAATATATGCACCTGGAAATGAATAAACATGTATGTTAGGATATGATAATGCAATGCAAAGGGCAATGTGATCAGGTAATCAGGTGTCTGTGCTGAACTGTGAGCGGTGTCAGTGTAGCTCTGAGACTAATATAGAACCATAGATAAGAACCATCTGAATACAATAGGATGAAACTTCCTTTTTGTGCAATGATGATAGAAAACCGGGTATGTAGGAGGTCATGGTTACCTGCAAACCTGTAAACAACCCGCCCTTCTCACATGTGGGTACTAGGATGTTCAGTATCCCGGGCTCTCAGGTCGAGAAATGATGATACGTTCACCATTTCTGGTTTGGCATCATCATCAATCGAGGAGGCCTCAACTGATTCTCCAAAACAAAAAGGTCTTCAGCTTCTGGCACTGAGGTCGAGAAGCAATAGTACATTCATCCCTCAGGGTACAGTACTACCGCCAATCGAGGAGTGCCTCCGCTGATTCTCTTTCAAAAGGGGATGTCCTATAGCAAGTTCCCAGCATTGGGTCCTCGGATCGAGAATGTGCAATGGGTTTGCCACGGAATGTGGTCTGCCACTGTCACAACTCGGGAGGAGTGCCGCAACTGAGTCCTCGGGAATGGTCACCAGAGTCGACAGTTCCTCAAGAGAATAACCACTGGCCTGCATAACATGCAGTAGCAGAAAGCTCCTGATAGAACCTCGTCTGGTTGTGGGTCTCATGAACAACAATACGTGGTCACCACCACGCAAGCGTCATGACTATCCACTCTAATACCTATGTATGTACTCAAGCCTTGGTAGTGGGCTTATCTCTCAGAACACCCATCCCGCCAAACAGACAAAACAGTGCAACACAATATAATATGTGATATGTAGTGCTAAAATGCGGTAAATACAGTAATGTACAGTAAAACGGTAAATAACCATACAATAAAACAGTAAATACAGCACAACAGTAAACACCCAACGAAAGAAAAACAAACAAGCGCTAGGATTGACTCGCTAAGGAAACCAGAGATTCTGGGTTCGTCCCCAGCAGAGTCGCCAGCTGTCGCTCCCGGGATTTTCATCCTAGTACAAACGCGAAAGTGGCACCGAAACAGAGTCGCCAGCAATGTGTATTTATCCCAAGAGAGGGAAAGGAAACACCGCGTAAACCTGAGAGAAAGGAAAAGCATGGTCTTACGACCAAGAGAAATGGGTTCGGGAGTCGGTTACGCGAGAGGAAGGTATTAGCACCCCCTCGCGTCCATCGTACCCGATGGGATCCACGCTTGCTTGTCTCGATCAAAGGGTGATAGAAAAAAGGATACTGGAAAAGGAACTGAAAGAAAGAAGGGAGAAAGAGAAACAAATGTAGGGAAAATAAAAGAAGTGCTCGCATGGGCCCTACCCCACTGCCTACGTATCTCATCGGGAGCATGAGAATCAGAGCGACGTAGTTCCCCTCACTAGGGATGAATTGTTTGTGTTTTTTAGAGAACGGCTGACGTTCTAGCTCAGGTGTTGCAGGCTCGCTGGTCCGAGTGCGTTACCATCTTGCAAGAGAACGAGTAGAAGCGCGCTCGTGCGTTGAGAGTGAATGAGGTGAGAAAAGAATTCCCGAAGGAAAGACGTTATTGTTTGTTTTTTGTCTTTTAAGAGTTTTTTCATTTGTTTGCATATGACAGTGTATCTGAATCTTAGTCATTGGAATGTGTACCTTCTCACATTCCAAGATGGAATGGGTAAGAAAGCACACTAAGGGTGAAGAAGACCCTCACACTTAGTTCCAATTATCAAGGTTCAAACACACTAGCATACTTGTGTTTATTAAGTGTTTTGTTGATTATGAAGTGAAGAAGTGTTTTTTATTATTTGCACCTTCAACAAGTATTGCATTTAAGTCCCTCATACAAGATCAAATGTTTAACACATTGACCCAAGATGGGCTATATGCTACACATTCTAAGATTACAAGAGAAGACCCCTTATAATCTTTTCTTTATATGAAAGGCCTAAATGCAATAAATGCCTACCTTTATTATATGTTTTGAATTTTCTTTGAGATGAGAAGATGAAAGACTCAAGAGAAGGTAAAGGTAAAATCTATATGGACTAAGACTCAATCCTAATTGATTAGTTAAGGGAGTGATCCTAAAGTTTGTGAGGTTTCAACCTAAAGTCTAAAGAAAGAATGAATTAAACAATTCACTTCTAAAGTAGAAGATGAATTGTAATTCACAAAGGGAAAGTAATGAGTTATTAAAAGAAAGCACATAAGTGCTTAACAAAACACAAAATGGAATTGTAAAAGAGAAAGGATAGAAGTTGAATGTGGATTCCTTATCCACACTCAATTGAAACTTACCAAAGCCCCTACATGGTTAGTAAACATGTATAAGAAGTATAAGAAGTAAAAGAACATGTAATGCATCATAAAACTCAAAAGAATTAAATGAGAAAACAAATCCTAGAACCATAACCAGAATGGGCATCATATGGACAACAAATGAATATCATCATACAAGTGCAAGTGAATAGGCAACAAACATCATCCATTAGCATTTAAACATGTTACAAGAAGAAAGGGTAGATGAAAGATGGAAAGAAATGAAGAGGACATGCATAAATGGAACATGTAAATCAACAACCAGAATTGAAAATAAATGAAAAATGGTTTATAAACATCTCAAAAGTATTTATGAATCAACCATCAAGACTTTCAAGAAGTAATAGAAGAAGAAGTGAGATGAAAACTCAAAAAGAAGGTGCAAACAATACATGTTAATGATGCACAAAGTTCAAATTGAAATGAACATGTAAAGATGACCTATAATGTGTATCAAAGACCTATAATATCATATGAATGGCTCACACAACTATGCAAATGCTCATACAAATATGCACAAAAGAACTCATGCAAACATGCACTAAAGATTACAATGATATAACATGTTATAATGCTTTAAATGAAATGCATCAAACAAAAATCACATGGCCTCATGAAAATTATGAAAACATGGTATTAGAGTTCACTAATCAGAGATGAATCACATACCAAAATAGCATATCAAAATTCAAAGCAAAATGACTTCAAACAAAGCAATTAGGTCAAGTTGAAATGTCATGCAAAGTGGTACAAATATAGGCCTCAAGACATGTCATAAAGTGACCTAAAAAATCAAACAAAAATCATCTAACATGCTTCAATGTATTAGTGAATCAATGCAAAAAGAACCATGCCAAAACAGTTTATAATGAGCAAGAACAAAATTAAACAAATTCAAGTATCATGCTTAGGATGCATCTAAATGGAAATTCAAAGAAAATTATGGAACAGGGGTAAAAAGGTCATAAAATCAGAAAATAAAATCATGAAAAATTTCCTAAATGTTTTAAGAATACACATGAATTTTTGTGGAATTTTATGATGATGTTTGATATTTTTAAAAATTAAAAAGTACACGTGCATAAAATGAAGAAAATAAGAGAAAATAGAAAACAAGAGTGGGGTGCAAATATAGTAAACCAACAGTTCAAAGTGTTTGGGCTTTTTAAAAAGGAGGTGTGGATAGCAAAATAGTCTAGGTCCATTAACGCGCAAAACACCATAGTAACCATGCTCCTCAGTCAACACAAGTCAAAGCAACTACAACCATCAGATTAGGTCAAGTCAACACAAAGGTCAAAGTAAACAAAATCAATGATCACGCGTGGAGGAACACAACAACTAACATGCACTGCACCATAAAACGTTTAAGTGAAATCAGAAATAATGCACGTGATTTGCACGTGAATTTTAATGGGCTGTCAACTTTTGGACCACACGATCACACACATCCAACGGCCATGATTTAAACTGCAACCAAAACCCTAACCAAAAACCACCGGCCGGAGAGGGACCTCCGGTCACCTTCTCCGGTCACACGCCACCGTCTGCAACTTCACATGTCTCAGAAATGCCCAACTATTATACCAAAATGAAGCTGAGCTCACGTAGATTAAGAATTCACAATTGTTTTTCACATACCAAGCACACACATAGAGAACAGAGGAGATTAAATCATGCCCTAAGTTTTGGATCTAGGCTTCTAAGAAGCTCTATCAACTAGCCGGAGTAAGCAGAGCTTCTATCAAGCTTAAATTACAAAAACAAGCTAAAATTAATGAAAATCAACTGAAGCAAAGTTGAATGATGAAACCTGAAAATGTGGAGCAATTGGAGATGCTGAGAAAACCAGAGATTCTTGCTTCCTTTTTGAGCTTCACTTGGCCAAATAAAGGCGTTCAAACTCTGAAGAGTGATAATGGAGATGGATTTGCAGTGTGCTTACTTCAACAATCCAAAGCTGCTTCAAGTTCAGAGACGATTGAAGATGAAACTTGAAGGTGGAATTTGAAGAGAATGATGAACTCGTGCAATGGAGAGATTTGATGAAAAAAAGTGGGAGAATCAGAGAGAAAATTAGAGAGTATTTGGCAGTGAAATGAGAAGAATGAAGCTGAAATGAAAATGTGAAGTGAGGTTTTGTTTTATACTATGAGTTAACCATGGTTTAGTGAGTTGGTTAATTGAATTAAGGTGGTTAAAGTGAGTCCACCCTAACTAACTGAGTCAAGTTAGTTAGGGGGCGAGTTAGATTGGCAATGATAAGGTGATGGCAACTTATGGTAAGCTATGGTGAAGGTGAAAGTGAAATGAATGGCATGGTTGTGTATTAGAAACTTTCTCAGCAAGTTTTCTCTTTCCATTTTCATGCAAGGCACGCGCTATAGCAGTGTATGTGATGTTCATGGTGTGCTCAAATAAGGGAAAGAATTGTTTGATGGATGTCTGAACCAAGTTATGCAGCAAAGCCATCAATGTATCAGTGAAACATAGGGAGGTTTGGTGATGTTTTTCTCTCTACTCAATGAATAGTTTGGTGAGTTTTTGGGTTCATTGGAAAGAGGGAGTATAATGCAACAAGTTTGGTTTGAGATTGGAATTGATATGATACTTCAAACATGCTCCAAAATGACTATAAACTTAAGCACACAAGACTGGATGATGGGCGCATCAGGTGGTCGGTTGGCAAGGCTGGCATGGCACAAAATTTCAGCATAACCACCCTAACTTGAGGCCACTATTTCTCCATCATACCTTGATCAGATGAAATTTTGTCCAACATGAAACTTGAAGAAGACATTACAAGGAACATTTTTGATGTTGACAAGTTTTTCATTTGAGGCCTTTAACCATGAGAAAAATGAGTGGACATTTGGCACACCAGGTGTTTGTAGAAATGACATGCGCGTGACCTGAAACTTGCCCAAGCTGACTTGCATTTTGCCCAAGTTTCCCTCAACTTTGATCATCTATAACTCTCTCAATTTTTATCCAATGGAGATGTTCTACACATGGATTTGAAGCTTAAAACAAGATCTTTCATTGAGGCAGAGTGGATTTTTCATTTGGTGCTCCAAATTTGAATGGCCTTGGTTCAAACTCTGATGCAAAATGGCCAAAACTTGCTATTTTTAGTAACCCTTCTTCATCCAAAAATGGCAACTTTCCACATCTTGATTTTTTCATGATTCCTTTGGAGTTTCTTGATCAAATTTTGTACATTGGACATATGTAACATGAATTTCATGAATTTGGCCTTAAAAAGTCAAGGGTTGACTTTTTCCTCTGATTATTTGACTTGGCCCCAAATTCCTTGATTTTTTATCTTTCTTCCAATTGAATCACTTCTAAAACCAATTGAGATGCAATCTTCCACATCCATATACCTAGGGACATATAGGAAACCATGACATCAAGTCTTGCCCAAAAAAGCAAAGATTCCATGATTTAAATGGAAACCCTAATTTTGGCCCCCTCTGGTTAGGAGGTAAAAGTGCAGTCTCCAATTTCAAATTCCTCAGAGTATGTTGTGTATCCTCTTAAAGGATGATGAGAAATGCCACTTGAGAATGATTTTGAATCAATGAGCTATCTCTTTTGAGGGTTTTCCTTCAATTTTTGAACCTCTTGCATAGTGAAAGATGTAGTGCTTCAATCTCCCATTGAATCTCACTTCCTTGAGGTTTTGGAAGATCAATTGAGATAGTATGAGACATGAGAGACCTCTTGGCTTGCCTAGAGCCAACTTGATTGACCTTTTTGTGCTTTGAATGATCCCTTGATTGTCCACCTTCCACCTGATCACATGCCCTGATGGTAAGAAGGATGCCATGCTTCATTTTTCTATGTTAAATGCAATGCAATGCTAATGAGATGGATATGATATGATAAATGATAATGCCATGCTATGATGCCAAAAGGGAAGAGCAAATTTTGGGGTATTACAGCCATCTCGCGCCATCTTTGCGCATACTCTTTAAATGTTTCAGCTGAGCGCTGAGACTGGTTCTGCAACTGCAATCTGGTAGGCGCCAAATTAAGATTGCATTTGTATTGCTTCAAGAACGCTTCCGACATATCTCTCCAGGTACGGATTTTGCTGCGTTCTAAGCCCATGTACCAGTCTAATGAAGCACCAGACAAACTATCTTGAAAACAATGAACTAGCAATTCATCATTATCAATATAGGATGCCATCTTCCTGCAATACATAGTGATGTGACTACGTGGGTAACTCAAACCTTTATACTTTGGAAGCTCAGTTATCTTGAATTTCCGTGGCAATACAACATTTAGAACCAAGTATAAGTCCTTGACCTCCATGCCAAAAGCAAAAAACCCTTCAATAGATCTGATGCAATCTTCCAAGAATATGAGGATTTGGCAGCCGAGATGCGGGCGTAGCGTGCACTTGCGGAGTAGTAAACTGAGAAGGATATACCAATCCCTAATTAACCATCTGACCATCATTCTGGCACATCTGAACACCAAAAGGATAATTCGAAGGAGGTACCACGGCGGCTAAAGATGCCCCAGGGTAATGCATTCTAGAATGACCATTCTAAACAGTAGTTTGAACAACTTGGGATGAAACCGAAACATGAATAGGAGGACCCCTATACACATGCTCATCATCATCAAGATTTTCAATGTCAGTCAACACAGGAGTCTGACGAGTCTGACCCTGAAGATTCTCATGATCATCACTCACTACCGGAGGTGGAACCAGAGTAGGCATACCCCACGGATATGCAGCAGCGCTTCCATTAAGCATGGGCACAAAAAAAGGCTGATATGGTACGAAGGCACCATTATTTGCAATCTGAGGAGTGAAATTTGGAGGCATGCCCCAAGGAAAAGCAGTAGGCATTTTGTTTAATCCGGATTGAGAATTTCATGGATGAACAGTAGGATGAATCACAGGCTCAACCGGTACTTCAACCATTGCAGGAGAAGAAACAATAGTAGGAGCAACTATAACCACAGGAGGAACAGCCACAACAGGGGTGACAATGGTTGCATCAGTGGAAGTTACAACAACAGTAGCGGCAGTGGAGGCATCCTTCTGAGCGCGAAGGATTTCCATAATAACATCCATGTTCGTATGAAACTGATCCATCCGACCTTGAAATTGAGCCAGAGTTTCCTTATAGGCAGCGTTCTCAGCTTCGAAGTCAGCCATGATCTTGGATTTGCTTGAGCGAGTGAAATACCGATGTTGAGTCGTCGTCTTACTACAAGGCCGAGACGGTCAAGGATAAGCAACGATTTCCAGATGAAGGGACGTTCATATGTGTGCAAATGAATGTATGCAATGTATGCAAAAATAATGTTTTAAATTCCAGGAATTCTTAAACTTATCTTTGTTAACAAAAGTCATAAAGCATATAAGTAAAGGTGCAAAGATAAAACTGGCAAGAAACTGCATTAATTCAACAGAGGAAAGAAATACAAGTCAAGTACAAATCAAATATATTCCCTTTGGGCTACAACAAGATCAGCCTGGATCCTATCAAAGACCACCCTACAAACAGACAAGAAATGAAAAACAGCCCAAGGAGTCTTGTGCAGCAATACATCGGCATATGCATCCCTCAACAACCCAAGCAAGTCCTCGGGTGCGTACTCAACAAATCTGGCTAGACGGCCGTGCCTCTCACTCCAATACTTCGTATCCTTCATGAGGTTGCGCATCAAAGAATGGTTAGGTCCCTAAAGCAAATCCTAAAGAAATGCCTCTTTCTGATCCAACAGGTTCTGCAATGACGACACGGATGCTCCTAATGAGTACTCTCTGTGTTGAGCTGACTAATCTGCTCTCGGCTCTGATGTGCTTGATCTTGCAGCTTCTGAATCTCACCGAAGGCTTGGTCGAGCTTATCTTGACACTGAGAAAAGTCCTTTGCCAATTGGTTAGCACGGTCTTACTCACTTTGCAGCTTTGTCTTGTACTCTGACAACTTCCCTCGAAGCTCTTCAAGTTGTTTCTTGTAACTCAATTCATCCTTGTAGGCTTGATACTGAGTATCGGCAAGTTGTCACTTCTTTGAAGTAAGTCCCATATAGGCACTCTTCAAAGCATCACCCACTTTCCTTTGCTTATTTTGTTTGACCTCCACCTCTTTGAGCATGCGCTCGCGCTTTTGATGGAGCTCAATCTGTAGGCTTTCCTTCTCGGATGTGACTTTATCAAGGTTGAGACAAAGATCTGCATTCTCCTTCTTCAACATCTCAATAGTCCGCTTTAGTTGGTCAGCTTCAGATGGAGGAACAATGGCAAGTTTAGGAAGCTTGGCATTCATCGAAGGCTCAAAAGAAAATGGCAACAAGATCTCTTTGACGCGCTCTTTGATCCAAAGTGTGTAAGCTTCCTTGGCTATGCAATTCTTCTTACCTAAATTAGATCTTCCTTTAAAGTGAATCTGAGTCCAAGCAACACTAAACCTCTTCAGTAATCCCATGTCATCAACCCTTTCATGAAAGATGAACTCTTCCACTACCTCAGGATCTGGTTTGGCAACCATAGGATATCTTAACTGACGGAAGGCAACTCTCGGATTGTAGTTAATTCCACCCTTTGTACCTAGGAGAGGCACATTGGAGAATTTACCACAATGAAGAATGATCTTAGTATCATCGTAGACTCGAGAATACCAAGAGGTGTCATCAGCAGTAAGAGACATGATTCGTTGAGACCACTTGAGATTTCCTTTATTCTCAACAAAGGGACCCTTCTGCGGAAGGTGAGACATGAACCATCGGTACAACAGAGGAGCACAGCAGACAATGGTTCCTTTCTTCTTTTCATTCCTCGAATGAATAGAATGATAGGTATCAGCAAGAAGTGTCGAATCAGGGTTCTTGGACAAGAAGATACTGATGGCAGCCTGATCTACAAAATCATCCATATTTGGAAACAAGACAATCCCATATATCAGCAAAGCAAGAACGGCGTTGAAAGCCTTCCAGTTTCCATCTGCAACAAAGGAAGTAGCCTTGTCAACAAAAAACTTTGAAGCAAACCCTCGAATACCATTCCCCTTGGTCTTGAGATTAGCTTCCACACCCTTCTTACTAATGCAAAGAGCATCGGCAATAAGGGGTGTCGTACCCTAAATTTTGACCAGTAATTTACAGTCAATTTTAGAGACCCATTACTATTTTTGGATGTAATGTCATTAGGGGGATTTCAGTCTGGGCTTCTAAGAATGTTAGTACTTCTAGACCCGTTTTAGAAGTAGTTGAACAGGAAGGGTACATTTCTAAGATTTTGGAATTTCTCTTTTACTTATTTAAATACTAAGGGATAGGATTTTTTGTTTTTAGGTTTACTAGGTTTAAACTATAAATAAATTTTTAGAAATTATTGTGTTTATTTTAAATTTAATTATATTATTAAGATTAAGGGGTTGGTTTTATTAGAAGTATTAAAGACTATTTTATTATTGATTATTTAATTTATTATTAGCTAATTAATCTATTAATTTCTAATTGAATCTAATTACTAAATTTAGAAGAAGGTCAGAGGTCATTGAAATTTTTCTTTTATTTTAAGGATAAGTTATTTAATCTAAAAAATTTTAGAAGATTATATTGTTGATTTAAAATGAGTTGGATTATTTTATTTTTAGTGAGCTGGGTTTAATCATCTGACCCACGCTGTCTTAAATTTTATTTTCAATTAAGACAGATTTTTTCATTTGAATTATAATTAGGATTAAGTTTATTTTTGTTTAACTATTTTCTTATTGATTATGGGATGTCACGTTGCTTTTAGTTATTTGTTTTTTTTTTTAATTTAAAACTTTTTTAGTTTAATTAAGTTTTTTCTTCGGTCAACTGAGTTGACCCCCCAAGTGGGGTCGTCTCTTTCCTCTGAGTCTGAGAACCCTAATTTCACACGCAGAGAGCTTGGAAGTGAATCAAATTGGATTTGGTTTTAAAATAAAAATAAAAAATAGTTTAATTTAATTATTTTACATTCAAAAATTACAAATTTACATCAGAAACCCTAACTATAAAACTAAATCAAATTGTATTACAATCAATCTGAATCTAAATATTACAAACCTTAAGGTAAATCAAAATTACATCGAATCACAATCCAACCTAAACTTTCCTAAAACAAAATCTAACCTATTAAATTCTAAACCTAATTTTAACACTATATAAGCTAAAGAACAAATTCAGAGAAAGGGACCCTAAGAATTCTCCATCGTTGCTGCTGCGCAATCCTCCGAACCCATCACTAAAAGCTCAATAGCATAGAGGACTAGGGTTCATCATCAGAACCCTAAATCCCCTGAGCAAAGCCTCCATTAAGCCTGCAAACAAAATCAAAGGAAAGGATTAGAGGGAGAAATCGAGGAATAACGCAAAGGAATAGAGGGATCGGAGCAGCATAATAAGGTCACGACTAGGGAGGTAATCACATAGCTTTTTATTCCTTGATGTTGTATTTGTTACTGTTTGACTGGATAGGTGTTTAATTTGGAGTTTGGATTGTTTCTGGGTTTAGATTAGGGTTAGGGTTCTTAGGGTTCTTCACGAACCCTAAAGAACATATGAAGATCCGGGTTGAAGGTGGGCTAGGGTTCATGAAGGTTGAAGATTCTGGTTAATTACTCACCGGAATCTGGGTTTGAGGGTGTTTTAGGGGGTGGCGCACGGTGGCCAGAAGCTCACCGGAGAAGATAGAGAGAGGAGAGAGTTGAGAGTAGAGAGAGAAAGAGAAGTGAGAAATGAGAGGGATCTGAGAGAGGCTAGGGTTATATACCCTCCTCTCGTTGCCATTGATGGATGCCAAGTGGCGTCTCCCTCGCCTTTGGATAGGTTGATTGCGACGGTCAGCTGGCTACGCATACGCGCATCCCCACGGTGGGCCTGTGTTGATTGTACATCTTGGCCCTCCGTTTTGCATACTTGGACTAGTCAATAGGATCTGTGGATGAGATTAGGAGCGTCTAGGGCCTTAGGATTCTGATCGTACGGCGTAGAGAGAGTCAACGGTCAGACTCTCTCAGCATGGGCTTGCCCTCACAGACGGGCTCTACACGATTTGGGCCTTTCTGTGTTACTATTTGCACCCTCAGTCTATATGGCCCAAACCTTTATAACACGAAATACACCCCCCTAGATTTCTTATTTTAATTAATATTTATTTATTAAAAAAGGCTTAATGGTGATTAGGGTTAGGATAATATTAATTAAGGATTTATTATAAGAATAATTTCGTATTTTTTAATAATTTGGGTTCTTTATTTAATTTACTTTATTAGATGTGGATTAAGCGTTTTAAATAGGTTATTTCTAATAATTTGGTTTTTGTAAGGGTTTAATAAGTTGTTAGACTTTGGAGATTTTGATTTAATTTACTTAATTAAAAATAATTAGGGTTGATTTAGGTCTTTAATTGATGGTTAAATAAAATAATTAGCTAAGTATTTTATTAGTTAGATAATTAATTAATATAAATAATTAGAGGGGCTATTTGGTAAATTAAGGTTTTTATATTAAAATAAGGGTTATCTTATTTTAAAATGAGGATTATTTTACGTCTTGTATCAAATGATTATTTCTATTAACTGATAAATTAAGGTTTTTTAAAGGATTATCTTATGTTTTATATTATGAAATTTATCAATTAAATAGTTAAAGGATTTTTTAAAATAATGGAATGCATTTTATTTTTTTTTAGATGATTGGAATTCACTTTATATGGAATTTATTTAAAAATTATATAATATAAAATATTGATTTTTATTCTATATCTAAATAATTGGGATTAGATATATTTTTGAGATATTAATTAAATAATTGGGTTTATTTCCCATGTTTTAATAATTTGGATAATGTTCTAAGTTTTGGGATAAGGGGGGAGTTAATTCAAGTTTTGGGAATAAAAATTTAATTTACATTATGGAATGTTTTAATATTTAATTTATATTATGAAATATTTCAATATTTAAATTATATTTTGAAATAATTGGGATATTTGGGATAATTTGGATTAATTCATATTTTGATATATTTTGAGATTTTAATTCACATTTTGGGATTATAAAATTTAATGTATAGTTGGGTTATAACGAGTTATCTAATTAGATAATTCAGTTTATTTTATAATTTGAGATATTTTGGGTTCTATAAGTAAGTAATTTGAAATAAATTTAGATTTTTTTGGGGGATATTATAAATTATTTATTTTTATAATAAATTAAATGTGGGATTAACTTATATTTTTGTGGTTAGTATAATTAATAATTGATGAATCTAGGATAGAGGATTATTTAATTATTTTAATTTATGTTAAATTAAATATTAGGCTTTTGTAAGTAATTTGGGATAAAACTAGGGATAAAGGTTTAACTACAAATTATTAATTTGTTTTCTTAAATAATTTAAGGTTTATAAATATTAAGGGATAAAAATGGGATATCAAGGGGTATGGGATAAAATTTAGGATTATGGACTTGGGATAGAACTCTTCGTCCAAGAGTATAAATAATGGATAGGAATTGGGATAGTACTCTTCATCCAAGAGTATAAATAATGGATAAGGATTTTGGGATAAAACTCTTAGGTTCCAAGAGTATAAACATAGGCCAAGGGATTAGGATTTTGGGATAGAACTCATGATATCCAATAGTATAAATAAATGGATTAGGATTTAAGGAATAGAACTCTTGATATCCGAGATTATAAATAAATGGATTAGGATTTAAGGGATATAACTCATGATATCCGAGAGTATAAATAAATGGATTAGGATTTAAGGGATGAAACTCTTCTTCTAAGAGTATAAATAATGGATAGGATTTAAGGGATAGAACTCTTCTTCCGAGAGTATAAATAATGGATAGGATTTAAGGGATAGAACTCTTATTCCGAGAGTATAAATAATGGATAAGATTCATGGGATAGAACTCTTTATCCAAGAGTATAAATAAAGGATTAGGATTAGGATTAGGAATGGGAATAGGAATAGGAATAGGAATAGGGGTAGGGGATAGGGGAGGTGAACTACGGTTACTCTGATCCTTCAAAATTGAGGGTATGTAGGCATAGGGTTGTAAACCCTAGCGAGTACAATAATAATAAAAAAACTTAGGGCCCCCTCTTCTTCTTTGTATAATAATAGGATTTTTGTAAATAAATATAAATAGTCAAACATTCAAATAACAAGCAAACATACCCTAAAACTTAAGGAGGGTCCTATTGAGTACAATGGAGGTGAGAGGTCCCTAACACCTTCCTCTCACCTAACCGACTCCCGAACCTTAGTGTCTCTCCCTCAGGATTTAGGTTTTATCATTATTTTCCTGTCCCTTAGGACGAATAAAGGATGATGGCGACTCGATATTTTTGCCGGCCGCGACAGCTGGCGACTTTGCTGGGGATGCTTCCCTAAAGAGAGTCTGTCTTAACCTTAGGTTTTAGGGTTCTTGTTTATTTGTCTTGGTTGTTTACCGTTTTTGTTTCTATATTTTCATGATTATTATATACTGTATAATTTGTTTTTTATTTATTATATATGTTATTCATATTTATCATATATTGTCATCATGCATTGGATTGGGATATTGTGATGTGGGAAGCTAAAGCCCAAGCTTGGAGGATACCCTAAGTTAGGACGTGGAACGAAAATGTTATTGGAGGGATGTAACATCCCAACAATGCATTGATGCCACACTCAGATAGACCCCCCAAAGTTGTCTACATGGTAAGGCTAGCCTTTAACATAGATGATGATTTGGATGTGGTCCAAAATTTTGAGAACCTTTAGATTACCCTATCAACTCATGGAGACCCCTAAGTATTCAACCCTCAAGGGTCGTTACTAGGATCTCCCTAGATGAGACTTATCCCAAAGCTTTACCGTAGGAAGGCTTGATCCTCTCATGGTAAAATAAGGGTATAGTCTAAATTCTAAGGATACCATGGAACAAAAAATGAAAACTGTATATCCTGTATGTGAGGGGATTGGGTAGATAAGACTTAGATCTAAACCATTGTAGGGAGCCTACTTAGTTAGAGTCATGCTTGCATTTCACTTTACCCTAACCAAATAAAAGTACTTAATTAAAACATTCATTCATTATTTTCATGAATTTTTTTTTGCATCACAGGAATCTTAAATTTTTTTTAAAAAATAAGAGAGCAAAGAAAAGAAATGGAGTTTGGAAAAAGAAAGATTATTTCAATCAGTGTGAGGAAATCTGATATTGAAGGACTAAAAATTTATGCCATGGGGTTGCCTGATGGAAGGAGGAAGCCTATTATCCGAAATTATGGGAAGATTTTGGACCTTGTGACAATTCCCATTCGAGAAGAAGGGTTAACAGCACTAGCTCAGTTTTATGACACCGAGTTAAGGTGCTTCCAATTTCAAAATTTCCAAATGGCTCGCACTCTGGAAGAATTCCGTAAGATTTTGGATTTCCCTATAGCAAGAAAGGTTTCATTCATGGAGATAGGATATTGCCCTTCACTAAGGGAGATTGCTGAATATTTTCACATCCGTGAAGATATTTTGAAGAAAAATGTGAGGTTTCAAGAAGGTTTCCATGGCTTCTCAAAGGGTTTTTGGAAAAGGAAAGCTAGTGATTATGCCATTACCAATGATTGGAAAATGGTGGATAATATTATGATGCTCCTCATCTTTGGTTTGATCTTATTCCCGAGTACGAAAGATTTTATGGATATGGTAGCCGTTAATATGTTCTTAGCTACAACCATCAGAGAACAAGATCCTACAACGGCTCTCCTAGCAGATGTTTATTATACCCTCCACCAAAGACATGAAAGAAAGGGGGGAGCTATGATATGTTGCACCTCATTACTATATAAATGGCTCAGTTCACACTTAGTAAAGGGTATATATGACCTTGGGAGAATGAACAGGCATGCGTGGTCTCAATACTTGGTCTCCCGCGTCGATACCGATATCATGTTGTAGCGAGCGATTTTGGACGTGGTTCTTAAGCACTGTCGCTCTAGGGTACTACAGGTTGATTCATTTTTTATCCTATTGAAGCTGATGAAGGAAGGGAAATAGATGTCTCCAACTAACCCTGCTTTGCAAACTGAGGTTAAACAGTCAAAACTGTGGGTTTACAGATGCGGTCAATGTGGGGGGCCTCTCTCTGCTTATTTTGTTCAGACCGAAATATCGGGACTGTTCATGGGGAATTTTGTTAGGATACTGCGCCAGATTAGCTTGAGGTAGGGGACTTTGGTTTTTTTGATTAGTGTGCTCGCTAAGATTCTTTTACAATCTTATGCCTACGTATTCCCGGGATAGGGAAATCAGAGCGATCGTAGTTCCTCCTATTGTATGGGAGGAAATGGTGTTTTGGTGTCTTGTTCAAAGCCCAAGACGTGAAGCTAAAAGTGGTTTGTATCTTGTTCAAAACTCAATATATGAAGCTGAAGGGTCTATTTGTATCTTGTTCGAAGCCCAAGATGTGAAGCTAAAGGGTTTTGACTTTGGAGAGAATTTTTCATCTCTAAAGAGGGGTATTTGGTCTGTTTGCCCCAACTGTTGGGTGACTGATTATAAAGGAGAATTACTTTAACTGGGATATGTGAATCCAGCAATGCCATAATTTCCTTTATAGGGGATTTTCAACCTGAAGGAGAAGACTTTAACTCAGTGTAGAGCAACGCTATCTTTCCTTAGGAATTTCTCATGCTAAATGAGGGATAGTGGCGTGGATGTAAATAATCCAGAGGCTTGCCACTTACAGCAATTAGATGAAGGGGAAAAAGGAGCTGTTGATGTTTGTATACTGTGAGCAAGGCACATATTGATGCTAAAAGGTTGATTGACTCAACTGGGGTTTCCTTATACAAAGCCTAAGAGGAGGCTATTAACCTAACAAGAGGGTGTTTTTTATCTGTCTCGTACAAAGTCCGAGATAGAGGCTAAAAGGGTTGACTCAACAAGAGAGTGCTTTTATATGTGTCTTGTACGAAGCCCAAGACGGAGGCTAAAGGTTTGACTCCACAGGAGAGTCTTTTACACTCAACAAGAGAGTGTTTTTGTATCTCGTACGAAGCCCGAGATAGAGGTTAAAAGGAGGTTGACTCAACAAGAGAGTCTTTTATACTCAACAAGAGAGTGATTTTGTATCTCGTACGAAGCCCGAGATGGAGGCTAAAAGGAGGTTGAATAAACAAGAGAGTCTTTTATACTCAACAAGAGAGTGTTTTTTGTATCTCGTACAAAGCCCGAGATGGAGGCGAAAGTTTTGCTCTGTTGGGGAGAATCATTGTACAAAGCCCAAGAGAAGGCTATGATTACTGTTTCAGTTGAGTGACAGGTCCAGTATGTTGGTTAGAAGAGAAAATCAGTTCTTATATCGGTAATGTTGTACTCATGGATTTGATCGGAGGACCGGGATTATTTCCTGTTTTTTAAGAAAATGGGAAATCCAAAGGGTATTGAGACTGTCCAAGTCTATGGGTGTTTTTCCCTATTTTTGAAAGGAACTTGAGAATGCCTTCGAGACTCAAGGAAATTAGACTGTCCAAGTCCATAGTTTTATCTTTTGTTCTATCCTTAAGAGAAATTAAGAGACAGTACGCTCGTGGTAGAAAGATCTAGACTCTTTGAAAGATTGTTTTATTAAGATGACTAATTTCTTTTCCTATACCTTTAAGAGGTCGTCGGGGCAATTTGTACGAAGCCCAAGAGAAGGCTGGAAACTTTTAAGAAGCAAAGGGACAATTTGTATGAAGCCCAAGAGGAGGCTATCTTCCCAGAGGAAGAATCATTATACGAAGCCTAAGAGGAGGCTGTGAAAACTTCTAAAAAGCTGTAGGGTCCTTGTACAACGCCCAAGAGGAGGCAGGGATGCTTTTAGGAAGCCTGTGGGTCCTTGTACAACACCCAAGAGGAGGCGGATGAACAGTTCCAGAAGGGGTTTCACTAGGAACAATGGCCTTCTGTATATGAACTGTTCAAGGGGGAGATTTCTTAGATCTAGTTATCTAAAATTGTTGTAAAAGAAAATTCTCATGATTTAGATTATGTTGAAAAATCCTGGAGAATGTCGGAGGTAAAGAGACGAGGTTTTGTCTAGTTCTAGACGTAGTTGCCGGGGAAACTCTAAATATCTATACTAGTATTACACAATCGATATGAGCTTATGAAAGAAGACTTACAGTGAAACAGCCCCACAATACAGTTATATATATCAAAGCGGTAAATGAAAGCGGGTAAACACTTACTTGATTGTAGAGCTTCCATGCTGGTGGGTTAGTTGTTCAACAAAGAAAAAGTGAAAACAACAGTATATTCAAAATCACAGGAGAAAATGCTTTGAAAAGAGGTTGGGGCTTACAGCTCAAGGAAATGCCCAAGGTTTATCAGTGATCGCACTGTTGAATTTGTACAGAGGGACTTATACAAGTGACTGAGGCCCAAGAAAGGTTTTTCTGTACAAAGGGATGGGTCTTACACTCTCTCAAGAGGCCCAAAATGATTGAGAGTGAACAAAGATAGGTCTTATAACTCAAGGAGAAGCCCAGATGATTTTAAAAAAGGCGACGATCGCGCCGAGGTTTTGAAAACACCGTGGGTCTTATACAATGATTGAGGCCCAGAAGTTTTGGGTTTCAAAAGGGGATTGGGTCTTACACTCTATTAGAGGCCCAAAACGATTTTGAATGGGTCTTATAGCTCGAGGAGAGGCCCAGGGTTTCTTTTAAACGGGCGATGATCGCGCCGAACTTTTGAAATACAACGGGACTTATACAACATTTGAGGCCTAGAAAGGTTTGTATTTACAAAGGATTGGGTCTTACACTCTCTCAAGAGGCCCATGGTTTTTGAAAAAGTTTGATGAGGGTTGAAAATCAAAGAAACCCTAAATTTGTTTTCTTTTAAAAGTAAATATTTAAAGACAATCAAATAAAATGATAAAAAACAATTAAAATGAGGTTTTAATCACAAGATGATTTAGAACTCATTTGGTTCTGATTTTCAAAGTAAATATTCACTTTTAAATGTTTAAAAACAATTAAAAATGAATTTATTCACAAAAATACTAATTATATTAAATAAATAATATAAATCTGATTTTTTGTGGAATAAAATATTATGGAGTATGAATAAGAAGTGTGTAAAATAAAATTGGAAAATGATGATTTTTGCTATGTAAAAGAATTGGTTGAGTTTTTGAAAATAAACTAAGAAAAAAAGGAAAGATGTCACAACATCACATTCGACATCTTTCATGAGTTTTGAAGATAAGAGAAAAAGGAAAGATGTCACAACATCTCATTCGACATCTTAAAAAATCAGAACTGAAACTTTAGTTTCAACATCTTTTTTATCAAACTTCAAACATTCATAACTCTCTCAATTTTTAACGAAATTAAAATACGTAAGAACCTATCTTGACCGATTTGTCGCAAGGAATCTAATGGTATCACTCATACATACTGAAACTCCACATATAAACATGTTAAAGTGTAAACAATAGGAGGATCACATCATACACATTAAGAACTACATTTTTGCTTCAAGAATTGTTCAATATGATGCACGTATGTGGACAACAAAGGAAAGCATGATTCAAAGAATTCAAGTTGTGAATTTTACCTCTTTTTTTTGAAGATTTTGTGCAACCTACCAAGTGCTTTGTTCCAGAAATGATTTGATGCTTTGGACACCCTCAAATGACCTCTTAGAAGGTTTTAGGCTGGTTGGAATCAGCTGGAAACCTCTGGAGCAAGTTTGAGCTCTTTCTTGCAAAAGGGGCAAAAGTGGACAAAATAGCAACTCCCTTAAATGGTGTTCCTAATGGGGGGAACCATTTGGGACAGTTTAAGGATGATATTTGGAGTGTGTTTGAGGTTTTATCTGGTTTGGAAAGTGACTGAATCAAGACATGGCTTGAAAAATGCACAAAAAGCCTATTTTGAGGTTTTGAGAGGTGGCTTTGTGATTTTGGTGTTATAGGTCACTTGTGAGAGTTTGGACAGCTTAGATATGACATATTGGATGCGTTTGGATGATGAGCTGTGATGGAAATGCTCTCTAACTCAAAAACTCAGAATTACCTTGCTAAAGAAGGCATTTTGGAGTGAAAGAAGTGATTTTGAGGAAAGCATCTGTTTGATGGCTTTGGTGTACTCAAACTGAACACAAATGAGCTCTATTTATAGTAGAACAAGTTTGTTTTGCAAGCAACAGTGAATGGTGGCTGCAGCAGAGGTTTGGAAAATGTTGGCCAATGAAAATCCAAGTCTCCTCTAGCCATTGACTAGAGGTTAGGGCACAGGCTGCTGGTTCCCTAGTTGTTGGAGGAATCTTGACTGAATTCAATTAGAGGAAGCTTAGTTCATGCCACCTCTAAGCATCCATTAAATACTCCAAACCAAAATTGGAGTCTTGTCCCTCTTTTAGGGTTTTCTAGGTTTGGCATGCTATTTTTGGTTCCAAGGACTTTGGAGGCTTGAAGATCAGATCATCCCCCTTGGATTTGATTCTCAGATGTGTCCAAAATGATGACAAGGCTTAAAAATTTGTGTGGCACAAGAAATGTGCAAATCTGTCCTGAAACTTATCTTAAAAATCAGCTGCAGCAAGCCTTGTTTTAAAATCCATAACTTCTTGCTCAAGAATGATAAATGGCTGTTCCAGGACTTTATGGAAAGCTGAGATGACATAATTCAACTTTGATATTTGACCCCAGACTTGGTTCAACTTGGATCATGGAGAAAAACATCCTTGAAGTTGGGACATTCTTGCTGGAAAAATATTAATGATGTCCTATGAAATGTCGGAATATTTGACAACTTTAAACATTAACAATTCCAAACTCTAATCACTTATATCTTTTAATCTGCTATGATATTTTGATTTGAAGTGAATTGCACCTTTGATGCTTGTCCTGCATGGTAACAAAGCTTGAAAATTGTGTGGCACAAGAAAAAGTGCACAAAATATGTCCTAAAAAATAGCTGCAGCAAGCCTTACTGTAAAGTCCATAACTTCCTGCTCGAGTATGATAAATGGATGTTCTACAACTTTCTGGAAAGCTGAGATAACATACTTCAACTTTGATGTTCAAGGTTTGTGAAGATAAGACATGTAAAGTTTCCAAAAATGACCTTGAAATTGTGTGATCAAATATGTCCTAAAAGCTGTCATGAAAATTCTGTTTTATCAATGCCTTTTGTAGAGACCATAACTTTCTGCTCAAGAATGATAAATGTGCTTTCTAGGACTTTCTGGAAAGGTGAGATTACGTTCTTCAACTTTGATGCTCAAGGTTTGGATTTAATCAACTTGGATCATGGAGAAAAACATCTTTGAAGTTGGGACATTCTTGCTGGAAAAATATTAATGATGTCCTATGAAATGTCGGAACATTTGACATTAAGAATTCCCAACTTTGATCACTTATATCTTTCAATCCTTATGATATTTTGAGTTGATTCCTTCTAAAATGTTGAAGCATCATATACCCTCTTTAAAGTAGCTCTTACGCAAAATCAATGGATGCTTGGATCAATAGTTACAACCTTGAAAAGTTGTGCACTCTAACATGATTTTAACTTAGAAAAATTTCTAAGTTTTTTTCAGTTTGATCAATTTTGCAATTTTGCATGATTTCTTAATTTAAATTTGATCAAATTAAATCATCCATCATATTTTCTTGAGTAATGGCTTGTGAAGCTCAAAGTTGACCAAAAGTCAAACTTTGACTTTCTGCGTCAGTTGACTTTGTATTAGATGAACTTGAGGCTTGATCCACTTGAAATGTTGCACTCTTGTGCTTAATTCTTGATGTGGGAGTCCTCTTGATCCTTTGTGGATATTTGAGAAGTTAGACAAGTTGAAGATCATGTCACTCCTTGATTGATCCTTTGTCTAAAGGCTCTGAGAGGGCTTGAAACCCTAAGCTTGATTGTAGTGAATGCTCAACAATTCCTTGAGGAGATTGATGAGGCACAAAGGTACATCCATATTGTGATGATGATTTGCACAATGATGGTGTCGCTCCCGGGATTTTCATCCTAGTACAAACGCGAAAGTGGCACCGAAACAGAGTCGCCAGCAATGTGTATTTATCCCAAGAGAGGGAAAGGAAACACCGCGTAAACCTGAGAGAAAGGAAAAGCATGGTCTTACGACCAAGAGAAATGGGTTCGGGAGTCGGTTACGCGAGAGGAAGGTGTTAGCACCCCCTCGCGTCCATCGTACCCGATGGGATCCACGCTTGCTTGTCTCGATCAAAGGGTGTAAAGAAAGGAATACTGAGAAAGAACTGAAAAAGGAAAGGAGAAAGAGAAACAAATGTAGGGAAAATAAAAGAAGTGCTCGCATGGGCCCTACCCCACTGCCTACGTATCTCATCGAGAGCATGAGAATCAGAGCGACGTAGTTCCCCTCACTAGGGAAAGATTGTTTGTGTTTTTTAGAGAACGGCTGACATTCTAGCTCAGGTGTTGCAGGCTCGCTGGTCCGAGTGCGTTACCATCTTGCAAGAGAACGAGTAGAAGCGCGTTCGTGCGTTGAGAGTGAATGAGGTGAGAAAAGAATTCCCGAAGGAAAGACGTTATTGTTTGTTTTTGTCTTTTAAGAGTCTTTTCATTTGTTTGCATATGACAGTGTATCTGAATCTTAGTCATTGGAATGTGTACCTTCTCACATTCCAAGATGGAATGTGTAAGAAAGCACACTAAGGGTGAAGAAGACCCTCACACTTAGTTCCAATTATCAAGGTTCAAACACACTAGCATACTTGTGTTTATTAAGTGTTTTGTTGATTATGAAGTGAAGAAGTGTTTTTTATTATTTGCACCTTCAACAAGTATTGCATTTAAGTCCCTCATACAAGATCAAATGTTTAACACATTGACCCAAGATGGGCTATATGCTACACATTCTAAGATTACAAGAGAAGACCCCTTATAATCTTTTCTTTATATGAAAGGCCTAAATGCAATAAATGCCTACCTTTATTATATGTTTTGAATTTTCTTTGAGATGAGAAGATGAAAGACTCAAGAGAAGGTAAAGGTAAAATCTATATGGACTAAGACTCAATCCTAATTGATTAGTTAAGGGAGTGATCCTAAAGTTTGTGAGGTTTCAACCTAAAGTCTAAAGAAAGAATGAATTAAACAATTCACTTCTAAAGTAGAAGATGAATTGTAATTCACAAAGGGAAAGTGATGAGTTATTAAAAGAAAGCACATAAGTGCTTAACAAAACACAAAATGGAATTGTAAAAGAGAAAGGATAGAAATTGAATGTGGATTCCTTATCCACACTCAATTGAAACTTACCAAAGCCCCTACATGGTTAGTAAACATGTATAAGAAGTATAAGAAGTAAAAGAACATGTAATGCATCATAAAACTCAAAAGAATTAAATGAGAAAACAAATCCTAGAACCACAACCAGAATGGGCATCATATGGACAACAAATGAATATCATCATACAAGTGCAAGTGAATAGGCAACAAACATCATCCATTAGCATTTAAACATGTTACAAGAAGAAAGGGTAGATGAAAGATGGAAAGAAATGAAGAGGACATGCATAAATGGAACATGTAAATCAACAACCAGAATTGAAAATAAATGAAAAATGGTTTATAAACATCTCAAAAGTATTTATGAATCAACCATCAAGACTTTCAAGAAGTAATAGAAGAAGAAGTGAGATGAAAACTCAAAAAGAAGGTGCAAACAATACATGTTAATGATGCACAAAGTTCAAATTGAAATGAACATGTAAAGATGACCTATAATGTGTATCAAAGACCTATAATATCATATGAATGGCTCACACAACTATGCAAATGCTCATACAAATATGCACAAAAGAACTCATGCAAACATGCACTAAAGATTACAATGATATAACATGTTATAATGCTTTAAATGAAATGCATCAAACAAAAATCACATGGCCTCATGAAAATTATGAAAACATGGTATTGGAGTTCACTAATCAGAGATGAATCACATACCAAAATAGCATATCAAAATTCAAAGCAAAATGACTTCAAACAAAGCAATTAGGTCAAGTTGAAATGTCATGCAAAGTGGTACAAATATAGGCCTCAAGACATGTCATAAAGTGACCTAAAAAATCAAGCAAAAATCATCTAACATGCTTCAATGTATTAGTGAATCAATGCAAAAAGAACCATGCCAAAACAGTTTATAATGAGCAAGAACAAAATTAAACAAATTCAAGTATCATGCTTAGGATGCATCTAAATGGAAATTCAAAGAAAATTATGGAACAGGGGTAAAAAGGTCATAAAATCAGAAAATAAAATCATGAAAAATTTCCTAAATGTTTTAAGAATACACATGAATTTTTGTAGAATTTTCCAATATGTTTTGGTATTTTTAAAAATTAATTAGCAAACGTGTGGAAAAATGGAAAAATAATATGAAATGTAAAAAGGAATGGGGGGTGTGAACATAGCAAATATGAGTTCAAATCAATTGGGCTTTTTAACAAAGGGGGTGGGGATAGCAATCTGGTTAGGTCCATTAAGCACGCAGAACATACTAACAAGCATGGACTCTCAGTCAACAAAATTGACTCCCTCATGGCCATTGGATCAAGTCATAGTCAAACGAAAGTCAAAGTAAACCAAATCAACGCGCACATGTGAATGACCACACAACATACAATGCACCACACCACAAAATGCTTAAGTGAAATCAGAAAAACGCACGTGAGGAGCACATGGATTTTAATGTGCTGTCATCATACAAGCCTTACGATCTTAGAAAATGGACGGACATGATTAAAACAAGACAAACCCTAGCAATTACAGTCACCGGCCGGAGGTGACCTCCGGTCACCTTCTCCGGCGAGAACCACCACCTGCAACTCTCACATCTCACAAAAATCCACAAATATGGTACCAAATTGAAGCTGAGCTTATGTACATCATGGATATGCTCATAAAAATCACAAAACACATACACATAGCACGAACAGAGGAGATCAAATCAAGCCCTAAGATTTGCAACTAAGCCTGTAAAAGGCCTATCAACTAGCCGGTTGGAGC
Source organism: Lathyrus tuberosus (assembly GCA_022829125.1). Classification (NCBI taxonomy): domain Eukaryota; kingdom Viridiplantae; phylum Streptophyta; class Magnoliopsida; order Fabales; family Fabaceae; genus Lathyrus; species Lathyrus tuberosus. Next base: position 2,213,836 of record JALAZF010000229.1, read on the forward strand.
AGAGCTTCTATCAAGCATAAAACACCAAAAACAAGTAAAAATAACCAGAGATCGTGCAATATAATTTCAAGAGTTCAAACCTGAAGATGATGAAACTTGGAAAGCTCAAGAATACCAGAAATAGATGCCTCTTCCTTGAGTTTCACTTGGCCAAATAAAGGCTTGAGAGCTCGAATTCGTGCAGAAAATCAATTGGAATTTGATGCTGAGCTTCTTTAACTGAACCTATGCACTCTTGTTCTTGATCTCCAAAGCAGAATAATGATGAAGATGGAGATGAAATGTAGAAACAAATGGTTAAACCCGTGTGCAAGCAGAAAAAAAAGTGGAGAGAATGTGAGAGAGATTCAGTGTGAAGAATGAGAAAAATGAAGCTGAGACTGAAATTAGAGGTGAGATTTCTATTTATAATGTGAGTTAACCATGGTTTAGTGAGTCAGTTAAGTGAGTCAATGCTTGGTTAACTGAGTGCACCCTAACTAACTGAGTTAAGTTAGTTAGGGGCGAGTGAGGTTGGCTATGATGTGGTGATGGTGATTCATGGTGTGCTATGGTGGAAGTGAGGGTAAAACAACAAGGCTGTTGTGGCAGAAACTTGCTTCATAAGTTTGCCCTTTCCATTTTTATGCATGGCACGTGCTGGTGTATGATATTTGTATCAAGTATGCTTGGTTTAATGTGGAAAGCAGATGTTATGAAGTGTTTGTGGTGTGTGTGAACCAAAATCGTGCACCAAGCTGTCAATGTATCCATGCCAACATAGGGTAGTTTGTGGAGGTTTTTCTCTCTACTCAATGGCTGCATTAGGGAGTTTATGGGTTCATTGGAAAGAGGATGCATTGGAGCACAATATTGATTTGGAAATTGAAGTGGAATGAGGTCTCAAACATGTCTAAAAATGACCTCAAACAGATGGAAAAAGAAACTGGTACATGGGTGCGCAGACTTGTGGCATGACCTGGTTGTGACCTGGTCAAATTTCAGTTGCAATGACCATTCTTTGAGCCATCATAACTCCTTAACCTTTGATCAGATGAAAAATTGATAAACACCAACTTTGAAGATCTCACATAGAGGAACAACTTTGATGTTGAAAGATTTTCCATTTGAAGCCTCTAATCATGAGTAATTGATCAATACATTTGGCCCACCAAGTGTTTGAGAAAATGACTGCGCGCGTGCCCTGAAAATCTTGGTCATGACCTAGTTTTGGACCTACTTTGCTCAAACTTTGATCAATCATATCTCACTCAATTTTTATCCAATGGAGATGTTCCACACATGAATTTGAAGCTTAAAGCAAGGCCTTTCATTGAGGCAGAGTGGAATTTTCATTTGGTGCTCCAAATTTAAATGGCCTTGGTTCAAACTCTGATGCAAAATGGCCAAAACTTGCTATTTTTAGCAACCCTACTTCATCCAAAAATGGCAACTTTTTACATCTTGATTTTTTCATGATTCCTTTGGAGTTTCTTGATCAAATTTTGTACATTGGACATATGTAACATGAATTTCATGAATTTGGCCTCAAAAAGTCAAGAGTTGACTTTTTCCTCTGATTATTTGACTTTGCCCCAATTTCTCTGATTCTTGATCTTTCTTCCAATTGAACCACTTCTAAAACCAATTGAGATGCAATCTTCCACACACATACACTTAAGAACATGTGGAATACCATGACATCAAGTTTTGTCCAAAAAATCAGAGATATCCTGATTTTGTTAGAAACCCTAATTTTGACCCTCTCTGGTTAGGAGGAAATTGCACATCTTCCAAATCCAAATTCCTCAGAGTATGTTGTGTATCCTCTTAAAGGATGATGAGAAATGCCACTTGAGAATGATTTTAGGTCAATGAGCTATCTCTTTTGAGGGTTTTCCTTCAATTTTTGGACTTCTTGCCTAGTGTAGGATGTAGTGCTTCAATCTCCCATTGAATCTCACTTCCTTGAGGTTGTGGATGATCAGTTGGGGTAGTATGAGACATGAGAGACCTCTTGGCTTGTCTAGAGCCAACTTGATTGACCTTTTTGTGCTTTGAATGATCCCTTGATTATCCACCTTCCACCTGATCACATGCCCTGATGGTAAGAAGGATGCCATGCTTCATTTTTCTATGTTAAATGCAATGCAATGCTAATGAGATGGATATGATATGATAAATGATAATGCCATGCTATGATGCCAAAAGGGAAGAGCAAATTTTGGGGTATTACAGCTGCCCCTATTCAAGCGCTGTAGACCTGAATGCCTGAAAGCAAATGCTTTCGGACTTTCAAGGTATATAGTGATTGAATACCAAAAATAACCAAAAATTTGCTCTGGATGATGAAAAAGAAAAGGGATGTAAACCCAATGAGACTGCTGGATTGAATCTTCGATGAAACGTCGGAGAGATCTGTCTTTTGAACGACGCCAGACGACTACTGGCTTGCCACGCTACTGGCGGACTTTAATAATGTCTTTTGAACGACGCCAGACGACTACTGGCTTGCCACACTGCTGGTGGACTTTAATAATGTCTTTTATGCAATTCCAGACGACTACTGGCCTGCCACACTACTGGTGGACTTTGATAACGTCTTTTTTGAACGACGCCAGACGACTACTGGCTTGCCACACTACTGGTGGACTTTGCAGCTTCGTGCCACCCGAAGATGGACTTTTGCCAATCCACTGTTGGACTTTTAGAATATGCCACCCTTAGATGGACTTTTGCCAATCCGCTGTTGGACATTTGAGAATATGCCACCCTTAGATGGACCTTTCGCCAATCCACTGTTGGACTTTTGCCACCCGAAGACGGACTTTTGCCAATCCACTGTTGGACTTTGAGAATATGCCACCCTTAGATGGACCTTTCGCCAATCCACTGTTGGACTTTTGCCACCCGAAGACGGACTTTTGCCAATCCACTGTTGGACTTTTAGCTGCTTTGCCACCCGAAGATGGACTTTTGCCAATCCACTGTTGGACTTTTAAAATTTGCCACCCTTAGATGGACTTTTCGCCAATCCACTGTTGGACTTTTGGAATTTTAAAATCGAATTACTCTCTGCCTCCGCGCCAGACATCTCTGCCGACTCTGCTGAGGAACCACAATCAATGATTTAATCTCGGAGACTCTTAAAAGGATAATATCTCTGCTGGCGAATGGATGAACAATCCGTCTGCTTCGAATGGTCAAGCTTGCCAAAAATAAATTGGACTTTAAGATATGAGGGAATGACGACTCTGCCAGGAATTATTCCATCTGTTTGGGGCTGGATTCTGGTCACAGCAACTCCGCTGGGGATGAGAATTCTTAATGACGTCCTGCTGGGGAAATGAGCCATTAAAACTCTGCTTGGGGATTTATTCAACCCAAGACCCTTTGTAGGGGTTATCCACCTTTTGACCCGGCTGGGGAAAGACTGTGCCATCCTTGTTGAGGAATAGATTCTGCCGATCTTATAAACCTCTGCGGGGAGAACAACAACTCAGCTGGGGAGTATTGCTGACAAGATTCGATGCTGACCTTTGTGGGGATATCACGACCAAAAATACGATCTTGCTGGGTATCAGGGCTATTCTGCCAGGGATATGCGAATCCTGGTTAGAACATTCCACTGCAACTTGCTAGAAAGAGTCCTTAGAGATCTGTTGGGGACACCCAAAGCAAATCCACAGTAGTCTGCTGAAGAATATGACTGTCGAGCTTAGGATAAGTACTACAATGCCCCATGTTAGGCGAGCTTTCCTTTAGACAATTCTGTTGGGGATGACGAGTTTATAACAAACTCTGCTGGAACAAACTGCTTTAAAGCGTCTCGTGTTGGGGAATGCCTTTTGAGAGGATTTTACAGAAGACCAACTGTCCTCAAACTCTACTGGGGGTGACCAACACTTCATGCTGGGGAAACAATCATGCCCCATGCTTGGACAACACAACAATTCGTCCCCGCAGAGGATGTCATAAGAGGATTTTACAGAAGATCTAGCCTCTTCAAACTCTTGTGACTTCGCTGGGGATAATGACCATCAGTTTCGGTGTCGACGAGACCACTCTTTTGGGGAACCTGTGACCGTTATCGACATAGAAAAGCTTGTAGCTGTTGGAAATACTGTATGAGAGAATCGACTTAATAAGATGCAACGGTACCCAGTTGAACTTAATTCACTGATATCGACCCGTTATGAACAATCGTCGACCGAACGATGAACGCCGATCTCCTTACCCATAATTGCCCCAGTCTTTTGCGTGGGGTGGTTTATTACTAGTCTTGTGCTTAAAATCATCTGCACCTGCTACCTGCAACAAAAGAATATGCCCACATGCCCCGCATATTGCGTGGCTAGAATCCACCATCCGGGAGTATTCAACATTCGAAGTAATTTCAAATGTTTTTTCTGCGCATGTTATTGCAAGGCTGCCATGTTTTCAAATGCAATGTTTTATCAAAAATTAGGACGTTTTTGCAAACAAAGCAATAAAACAAAAATAGAAAGCTTTTTATTGAAATTCAATTTATTGACTGAGAGCCCAGAATAGGCAATTACATCTGGAAGCAATCCCTGGAAAGAGATGATCGCTGAAAAATTGAGAAAAGAAACTATCCTAATGGCAATGTGAAAACGGAATTCCACTGAGTTTCCATTCTGTTATGACCAGTATGTCTTCAAAACTCCCCGACCTTGCCTTCTGAGGAATGATCAGACCGATTCCTATTCTTCAGAACGTCAGTTGTTCAAACGGTGACAGGGTACAGATAACTCAAACCGTAGTCATTCGCTTAAATCCCTCTTTTGTGTGGACCGCCCTTTCAGGTTTTCGATCCACCAGGATACCCTTTTTTGCCTAAGTTGCCCTTTCGGGTTTTCAACTTACCGGGTGTACAATTTTTTTCAATTATATCCCTAATTTTTGCCCGAACCTTATTCTGTTTTTGGTTCGCCGGGATGCCCTTTTTTGCTTGGATTTTTTTTATTTTTATTATCCAGCGGGTCTATTCATGCGAAGTATTTTTTGACTACGTCCGAGTTGACAGGGGATGAAAAGTCTTCGCCATCCATGGTTGTAAGCAATAAAGCTCCGCCCGAAAAAACCTTTTTAACCACGAATGGACCTTCATAATTAGGAGTCCATTTGCCCCTGTGATCTGTATTGGGAGGAAGGATCCTTTTGAGTACCACATCTCCGACTTTATAAACCCGAGGACGCACCTTTTGGTCAAATGCCTGCTTCATTCTGCGCTGGTATAGTTGCCCATGACATACAGCCGCCAATCGCTTTTCCTCAATAAGGCTCAACTGATCAAATCTGGCTCGTACCCATTCAGCTTCATCTAGCTTAACATCCATCATGACTCTGAGGGACGGAATCTCTACTTCAACCGGTAGCACTGCCTCCATACCATATACAAGTGAGAATGGGGTTGCCCCAGTGGACGTGCGTACCGACGTTCGATACCCATGCAAAGCAAATGGTAACATCTCATACCAATCTTTGTACGTGACAACCATCTTCTGCACAATCTTCTTGATATTTTTGTTGGCCGCTTCGACCGCGCCATTCATCTTTGGGCGGTACGGAGAAGAATTGTGGTGTTCGATTTTGAAGTCCCGGCATAACTCAGCCATCATCTTATTGTTCAAATTAGAACCATTATCAGTAATGATTCTTTCGGGAACTCCATATCGGCAAATGATATCCCGTTTTAAGAAACGAGCGACCACTTGTTTTGTAACATTGGCATAGGATGCGGCTTCAACCCATTTGGTGAAGTAATCAATTGCCACCAAGATGAAACGATGACCATTGGAAGCTGTAGGCTCAATCTTTCCGATCATATCAATACCCCACATGGCAAACGGCCAAGGCGACGACATGATACTCAACGGATTTGGAGGCACATGCACCTTATCTGCATAGATCTGGCATTTATGGCATTTGCGGGCATATTTGCAACAATCTGACTCCATAGTCAACCAATAATATCCCGACCTTAACAACTTTTTAGCCATTGCATGCCCTCCGGCATGGGTACCGAAAGAGCCTTCGTGCACTTCAATCATCAACAAGTCTGCTTCACGTCTATCCACACATCTAAGCAGGACCGTGTCAAAATTTCTTTTATACAGCACGCCATCTTTATTCAAGAAGAAACTACCAGCTAACCTTCTCAACGTCTTCCTGTCTTTGGACGATGCCCCGGGCGGGTACTCTTGACTTTTTAAGAAACACTTAATGTCATAAAACCATGGCTTGTCATCAGACGCTGCATCGACCGCAAACACAAATGCTGGTCTGTCAAGGCGGGATACCTCAATCTTAGGTACATGGTTCCATCCTTGCACTTTGATCATGGAAGACAAAGTGGCCAAGGCATCCGCGAACCTATTCTCATCTCGAGGAATATGGTACAGTTTCACTGTTGTGAAAAATGTCAGCAATCTCCTCGTATAATCTCTATACGGCACTAGATTTGCTTGGTGCGTGTACCAACTCCCTTTCACTTGATTGATTACCAAAGCTGAATCACCGAATATATCAAGGGTCTTAATCCGTAGATTAATCGCCTCCTCGATCCCCATTATACAAGCTTCGTACTCTGCTTCATTGTTGGTGCATCCGAAAGTTATTCGGGCAGTGAAAGGCATATGAACACCTTCCGGCGTGATAAGAACTGCTCCAACTCCGCACCCATTCATATTGACAGCCCCATCAAACATCAGACTCCATTTGGATTCAGGGTCTGGCCCCTCCTCCGGAAGTGGTTCCTCACAGTCTTTAGCTTTGAGAAACATGATGTCTTCATCAGGGAAGTCAAACTTCATGGGTTGGTAATCATCAATCGGCTGTTGCGCAAGATAGTCGGACAAGATACTTCCTTTGATGGCCTTTTGTGAAGTGTACTGAATGTCATACTCTGTCAAGACCATTTGCCACCGTGCAACTCTGCCTGTCAATGCTGGTTTCTCGAAAATGTACTTGATAGGATCCATTTTTGAAATCAACAAGGTTGTGTGCCTAACCATATATTGCCTCAATCGCTTAGCGGCCCATGCCAGTGCACAGCATGTCTTTTCAAGTATTGAGTATCGGGACTCACAATCATTGAACTTTTTGCTCAGGTAGTAAATAGCATGCTCCTTCCTACCTGTCTCGTCATGTTGACCGAGAACACAACCCATGGAACCTTCAAGCACTGTCAGATACATTATCAGCGGTCTCCCTTCAACTGGAGGCATTAGAATCGGAGGTTCCTGCAAGTATTCTTTTATCTTATCGAATGCCAATTGGCAATCGTCATTCCACCTGACCGTTTGATCTTTCCTTAACAATTTAAATATTGGTTCACACGTGGCTGTTAGGTGAGATATGAACCTTGCAATGTAGTTCAATCTACCCAAGAAACCACGAACCTCTTTTTCTGTTATCGGTTCAGGCATTTCTTGTATTGCTTTCACCTTGGCAGGATCAACCTCGATTCCTCTTTCGCTCACAATGAAACCCAGTAACTTTCCAGAACGCACCCCAAACGTGCACTTGTTTGGATTTAATCTCAGACGAAACTTTCTCAACCTTTCAAACAGCTTTTTCAGGTTAACCAGATGTTCCTCTTCTGTTCTCGACTTGGCAATCATATCATCTACATAACATTCGATCTCCTTATGAATCAAGTCATGAAACAATGTCACCATCGCCCGCTGGTACGTTGCCCCTGCGTTTTTCAACCCAAAAGGCATTACTTTATAACAATATGTACCCCACGGAGTAATGAACGTGGTCTTCTCCATGTCTTCAGGTGCCATCTTGATCTGGTTGTACCCGGAGAAACCGTCCATAAATGAGAACACTGAAAACTGGGCTGTATTATCGACCAGCACATCAATATGAGGTAGTGGAAAATCATCTTTCGGGCTAGCTTTATTAAGATCTCGATAATCCACACACATTCTCACTTTTCCATCTTTCTTCGGTACTGGCACGATGTTGGCTACCCATGGAGGATACTTTGTCACAGCAAGAAAACCAGCGTCCCACTGCTTCTGGACTTCCTCCTTAATCTTTAAGGCCATGTCGGGGTGAGTCCGACGAAGTTTCTGCTTGACTGGCGGACATTCTTCTCTCAATGGTAGCCTGTGCACGACAATATCCGTATCCAACCCCGGCATGTCTTGATACGACCAGGCGAAGATGTCAACATACTCGCGCAACATTTCCGTCAAAGTTTGCTTCACATCTGCTTGCAAGCTGGCACCAATCCTGATCTCTTTCTTGGCGTCCTTGGTACCAATATTGATGATTTCTACAGTCTCCTGATGAGGCTGGATGACCCTTTCCTCTTGTTTCAACAATCTGGCCAGTTCTTCAGAAAGTTCACAATCTTTCCCATCCCCTTCTTCGGCTTGATAAATCGGATTGTCAAAGTCATACATGGCCATATCAAAATCGTTATCAGTGGTATCCGGAGGATCAAGTCTGCATGAACGGGTTCATGCCTTATTTTAGAATTTATTTTTAAGCAAAACAAAAGAAAATGAAACATTGCCATTTTATATTTTTTTTGTGCAAAAATAAAAACTGAAAGACAGAGAACAGAATTTGATTGCAAAACGTCCTTTATTAATGATTAAACATTGCAAATGCAACCATGGTGGCCCTACAAATGAATCTATACGCCTTGGGCAGAGCGCAAGATTTTGTCATGCATTATGGTTAGAAAAAACAAAGAAAAATTACTCTGTCTGAAGAGTAACCCGGATGACTTCTTCAACGAACCAGTTTTGCACTTGTTGTCCCAGAACATGAGGGCGTACCCAGTTGTCCAGGTCACAATCACTGTCAACACTATCCTCCGTGGCTGCACAAGACTGGTCCGTGTAGATAATTCCCCCACTATTGAAAGTAATGGGTCCCCTGCTCCCTGCATCTGAAGTTGTAGAGGGATGATAACCAATACCAAATTTGTCTTCCTTCATTGGGGTCTCTATCAACCTGCCCCAACCTTGGGCGTTGCCTGCCCTGACGACTTCGACAGCTTGTTTGTAAGATGAAATGGAGGTACCAGCCCCAACTGGTACAGAAGAAGACTCAGGTGCATCGTCAATGTTGACTGCTTCAAATGATTGGCACAGCATCTCATGAATTTCCCCATCCATTTCAATGTACTTGAACGTGGATAAGTGACTCACAAAGATGTCTTCTTCTCCACACACTGTCACAACCTGCCCTTCAAACTCATACTTCAGCTTTTGATGTAGAGTAGAAGTAACAGCCCCGGCTCCGTGAATCCAAGGGCGCCCCAATAGGCAACTATATGCAGGTTGTATGTCCATTACATGGAACGTGGATTTGAATACCTGTGGTCCAATTTGTACGGGCAATTCCACCTCACCAAACACAGATCGTCTAGTTCCATCGAATGCTCTGACCACCAACTCACTAGGCCTTAAGATCAAACCATCAACTTCCAGTTTCATTAATGCCTTCTTGGGCAAGACATTGAGTGATGAACCAGTGTCTACCAGTACATGAGATAACACTGCGCCCTTACACTCCATCGTGATATGCAAAGCCTTATTATGGTTTCTTCCTTCAACAGTCAAATCTCTACTTGTAAAGCCCAAGCCATGGCTGACATTAACATTGGAGATTACGCCCTCGAGCTGATTAACAGTAATTTCTTGTGGCACGTATGCACTCTTTAACACTTTCAACAACGCCTGCCGGTGCGCATCAGAGCACATCAATAGTGACAAGATTGAAATCTTTGAAGGGGTCTGATTCAGTTGGTCCACAATCTTATAATCGCTTTTCTTGATTATCTTCATAAATTCTTCCATTTCCTTATCAAAAGTAATCTTTGTCTCTGCTTCAGGTGTAGGCGCACTTTCAACCACCTGTTTACCCTTATCCTTTGCTGCAGCTTCTACCTCCTTATCACTTCTCAAGGTTGGGGGAGCGAACAACCTTCCACTCCTTGTAAAGCCCCCTACACCCCCTACGTTATCAACATTTGGGCTGACTGATGACTCAACTTCCTGTTTTTTACCTTCGTAATATACATCTGCCCCATAGTGCCATGGGATAGCCTTCGTAGATGTGAACGGAATTGGTCCTGGCACCGTGATAGTGACAGGACTGGGCCCTTTTGGCGCAACACTAGCCACAGGAACTGCATTGACCGGCATTTGAATCTCAGCGGGAGTGTAATAGATGGTCACGGTTGATATCTCATCAGTGGCTTTCACGACTCTGTCGAACTGTAGACATCCTTCATCGATCAGATTCTGTAAACCCATCTTCAACTTATCACAGCCGTTCTCCTGATTCATACACTCAGAGCAATCTTGATTACAGCCCGGGAACACCTGTCCCTTCAATAAACGATCTTTTACAACCAACAAAGAAGTTTTCACTTGACGGATATCTGTCACCAGATTCAATCTCCTCCCATCTTCAATAGCGTACACATTTGCTGCACTATGATCAGGCATGGGATGCTGAGTAATATTAGGAGCGGGAGAGAAATTGATGGCTTTAGTATCAATCAAATCTTGTACTTTATGATGGAAAGCCCAGCATTTTTCAATGGAGTGCCCCTGAGCACCTGAGTGGAACTCACAACGAGCATTAGCATCGAAGTTAGGTGGCAGGTTTCCAGCAACCGGAGCTTTCATAGTACGGAGTTCTACCAACTTTAACTCGAGTAGCCGGGGCAACAGCGCGGCATAAGTCATAGGGAGAGGATCCATCTTACGATCCCTCTGTCTAGACCTTTGCTGGAAAAAAGGTTGTTGCTGTTGAACTTGTTGTTGGGGTTGTTGTTTCTGAACAGACGGTGTGGGGATTGTTACAGCATCTACCTGATAATAAGCTCGAGAACGCCCTCTGCCTCGTCCTCTAAACACAGCATTCGTATCACCTTCTCTTCTTTTCTGGTTACTAGCGAACGGTTTCTTCGTCCCCGAAGAGCCAGCCCCACTCACATCCTGGATCTTTCCAAGCTTTAACAGACTTTCTATTCTTTCTCCCGCAATCACAATATCAGCAAATCCAGTCGACGGACAAGCAGCTAATCTATCCAGATAGGCCCCTTGCAAGGTGCCCATGAACATATCTGCCATTTCTCTGTCTGACAAGGGAGGTTGAACCTGGGCAGCCATTTCCCTCCACCTCTGTGCATATTCTTTGAAACTCTCCTTGGCATTTTGTGACAATCCCTGCAATTGGGTGCGGTTGGGCGCCATGTCAATATTATATTGGTATTGCTTCAGGAACGCTTCTGCCAGATCCTTCCAATTCTTCACAGCAGCTCTACTCAACTTCATGTACCAGGTCAAAGATGCCCCCGCCAGACTGTCCTGAAAATAGTGCATCCATAGCTTCTCGTCATCCGTATGGGCTGAAATCTTCCCAAAGTAAGCTTGAAGATGCGTTTGGGGACACGCATTGCCGTGATACTTATCAAAAGTGGGAGGTTTGAACTTAGGGGGAATTCTGACTCCTGAGACCAGCCCCAAGCTGGTAACATCAATACCCATAGAGTTCTTGCATTCTATGGCCCTGATCTTCTCTGCTAACTCATCATACCTTCGATCCCCTTGATTACCCACATCAGCATCCAGCAGAGTAAATTGGTCTTCCAGAGTATCTTCAAGAGTAACACCAGCCTGCCTACCATTTCCATTACCCCGATTGTTACCACCAGGAGGAGGGTTGCCACCGGGGGGAGGAATGCCATGTCCCTGTGAATTGTCATGATGATCACCTTCGGGCCCATTGTCGGGACGCTCTACCAGAAGCCTCAGTCTCTCCTGATTTTGCGCCATGCCAGTCATGAGGGTCATGAACTGGTCCATACGCGCCCTCATTTCCGCCAAATCACTTTGCACTTGATCCATGATTCTTACTTGATTCCTTCGCGTCGAATATCGGTGAATATGACTCTCCGCTATACTGCCTGAAACCAAATAAAGGTTAGAGACCCCGCAACGAGTACCTGAAAAGCAAGTAACAAAAAATGCAAAATGATATGCAATGCCATGCAATGCCATGTTTGTCATTTCCGAGGTGCTTTATACCCTGATTCCAATCCCACCACAGAAATCTGAAGACCAGAAATTGTGATATAAAGAGACGTGTCGTGGTCATGTGCTTGTGTGCAGCTATCTGATAAGGAATAATTCTGAATAAAACTGCTCATACTCATTCAACGAAGTATTCAAGTACATTTAAGAAAGGTTCAACCGCAAATGCAATACAAGGAAAAATGGATCCATCAACAAGCCTGATGGTAACCATTAACAACAAAATATAAGGAAAAGAACATCAGTCTGACAATTCCACACCCTTCAGCTTATCACTTGAGTATTTGATCTCCTAAAAAAGTATACGGGTACGCTGGTGATTCGGCTTTTCAATCATTTCTTTGATCAAGACATCCCTTTTCTCAAGAGCTTCAGTTAAAGAACCCATGTGCAGCATCAGAGCCTCGTCATCACACACTCCTTTGTGTCTCTTTATGCCGGCTTGCGTCTTGAGTATCTCCCTTTCTATCATGACTTCTTCAAGCTCTTTCTTGGTATTCCTTAGCTCACCTCTAGCTTCTTCTAGCTGTTCCTGACTCTTACCGAGGCTTTCCCGATACTTTCTCCTCTGCTCATGCGCCTTTTCAAGCTCTTCGTCCTTAATCTGCAACTGTTCCTGTAATTCGGCATTCTCTATCCTAACTTCGTCCCAAGCGTGCTGAAACTTTGTTAACTTTTCTTTGGTCTGTGCTAACGTCTGTTTGGTTTGCTTGTGGGCTTGAGTAGCATCATCAGCACCTTTACTAATCTTCCGGAAATGTTGGGCTCTTCCAGCAAAGTCTTTTTCTTTTGCAGTTAGGATTTGTTCAGCATCTTGGGCTTTCCGCTCCAGCTCTTTGTTGGCATGTAGAGCATTCTGAAGACGGCTACTCAACTCGGAATTCTCTCCTTGGAGCTTTTTCACCAAGGCTTGCAACTTGTCAACTTCTTCCACAGTAGCAGTGCTTCTTGCTTTCTCATTCTCCGGATACAAAAGGGGTGCCTTACCAAAAGGCAAGAGAAAATCTTCAACTCTTTTCTTCACCCACTCTTCATATGCTGGATAAACCCGGTTGTTAGGCTTTCCTAGAGTAACTTTCCCCTTTTTCAGTATGCTACCCCAGCTTTCAGAAGCTTTCTGTGCTGCTTCCCAACCATCTGATGTATGAAAATAGAGGGACTCCTCCACATCTCTCTTAATAGGCGGACCTGTCAGGGCATACCCAAATTGTCGAATGGCCAAAGAAGGATTGTAGTTAATCCCACCCAGTCTTCCTATCAGTGGAACGTTAGGGAACTTACCACAGCTGTGGATAATATTCTTGCCAATCAGCCCATGATCTACCCATACGATGTCCTTGGCCACCAATCCCATTAAACGCTGTTTCCACTCTAGAGAATCTTTGGAATCCACAAAAGCCCCTGATTGTGGTAAACGGCCCGCAAACCACTTATAGAACAAGGGTGCACAACAACGAATTATCCCTCCTCTTTTCTTTTCGTTTCGGTTGTACAATGAGTAGTGAAGATCTCCCAGTAGCGTTGGCACCGGGTTCTTCATCATGAATATTCGTATAGCGTCCGTATCAATAAAATCCGGCTCGTTGGGAAACAACACTATGCCGTATATACAAAGGGCTAACAGAGCATTAAAAACAAGCCAATTCTCGCCTTTAGCTGCTTCCTGGGCCTTCTTAATCAGATATTCCAGCTTGTAACCACGAATCTTTCCTTTGTTGGAGACATTGTCACTTAACTCTGATTTGCTCAAATAAAGAGCACCAGCCAACTTCCCAAAGTCAAGATCCCCCACCGATCCAAAGAAAGGGGGCTCCTCCTTGATAGCAATCCCCAACATGTTGGAATACTCCTCCAGGGTAGGAACCAACACATAGTCTGGAAATACAAAACATCTCAGAGGCGGATCATAGAACTGCATCAACGTATGGAGACCTCTGGCTTCATAATCACTGACATTACGGACCACCGATAAAATCCACCCATATTTCTCTTCAAAAGCTTCTCGTGCTGCCGGGCTCGCCATTCCCTTCAGCACAACAATAGGGCCCAAAGTAGGCGTAAGGAACTTATAGCTGATGATATTCTTCCTCTCTTTAGCGTTCATCTTTGCAGGGACCTGATGACTGGAATCAAGGGTAATATATGCACCTGGAAATGAATAAACATGTATGTTAGGATATGATAATGCAATGCAAAGGGCAATGTGATCAGGTAATCAGGTGCCTGTGCTGAACTGTGAGCGGTGTCAGTGTAGCTCTGAGACTAATATAGAACCATAGATAAGAACCATCTGAATACAATAGGATGAAACTTCCTTTTTGTGCAATGATGATAGAAAACCGGGTATGTAGGAGGTCATGGTTACCTGCAAACCTGTAAACAACCCGCCCTTCTCACATGTGGGTACTAGGATGTTCAGTATCCCGGGCTCTCAGGTCGAGAAATGATGATACGTTCACCATTTCTGGTTTGGCATCATCATCAATCGAGGAGGCCTCAACTGATTCTCCAAAACAAAAAGGTCCTCAGCTTCTGGCACTGAGGTCGAGAAGCAATAGTACATTCATCCCTCAGGGTACAGTACTACCGCCAATCGAGGAGTGCCTCCGCTGATTCTCTTTCAAAAAGGGATGTCCTATAGCAAGTTCCCAGCATTGGGTCCTCGGATCGAGAATGTGCAATGGGTTTGCCACGGAATGTGGTCTGCCACTGTCACAACTCGGGAGGAGTGCCGCAACTGAGTCCTCGGGAATGGTCACCAGAGTCGACAGTTCCTCAAGAGAATAACCACTGGCCTGCATAACATGCAGTAGCAGAAAGCTCCTGATAGAACCTCGTCTGGTTGTGGGTCTCATGAACAACAATACGTGGTCACCACCACGCAAGCGTCATGACTATCCACTCTAATACCTATGTGTGTACTCAAGCCTGGTAGTGGGCTTATCTCTCAGAACACCCATCCCGCCAAACAGACAAAACAGTGCAACACAATATAATATGTGATATGTAGTGCTAAAATGCGGTAAATACAGTAATGTACAGTAAAACGGTAAATAACCATACAATAAAACAGTAAATACAGCACAACAGTAAACACCCAACGAAAGAAAAACAAACAAGCGCTAGGATTAACTCGCTAAGGAAACCAGAGATTCTGGGTATACTCCCCAGCAGAGTCGCCAGCTGTCGCTCCCGGGATTTTCATCCTAGTACAAACGCGAAAGTGGCACCGAAACAGAGTCGCCAGCAATGTGTATTTATCCCAAGAGAGGGAAAGGAAACACCGCGTAAACCTGAGAGAAAGGAAAAGCATGGTCTTACGACCAAGAGAAATGGGTTCGGGAGTCGGTTACGCGAGAGGAAGGTGTTAGCACCCCCTCGCGTCCATCGTACCCGATGGGATCCACGCTTGCTTGTCTCGATCAAAGGGTGTAAAGAAAGGAATACTGAGAAAGAACTGAAAAAGGAAAGGAGAAAGAGAAACAAATGTAGGGAAAATAAAAGAAGTGCTCGCATGGGCCCTACCCCACTGCCTACGTATCTCATCGAGAGCATGAGAATCAGAGCGACGTAGTTCCCCTCACTAGGGAAAGATTGTTTGTGTTTTTTAGAGAACGGCTGACATTCTAGCTCAGGTGTTGCAGGCTCGCTGGTCCGAGTGCGTTACCATCTTGCAAGAGAACGAGTAGAAGCGCGTTCGTGCGTTGAGAGTGAATGAGGTGAGAAAAGAATTCCCGAAGGAAAGACGTTATTGTTTGTTTTTGTCTTTTAAGAGTCTTTTCATTTGTTTGCATATGACAGTGTATCTGAATCTTAGTCATTGGAATGTGTACCTTCTCACATTCCAAGATGGAATGTGTAAGAAAGCACACTAAGGGTGAAGAAGACCCTCACACTTAGTTCCAATTATCAAGGTTCAAACACACTAGCATACTTGTGTTTATTAAGTGTTTTGTTGATTATGAAGTGAAGAAGTGTTTTTTATTATTTGCACCTTCAACAAGTATTGCATTTAAGTCCCTCATACAAGATCAAATGTTTAACACATTGACCCAAGATGGGCTATATGCTACACATTCTAAGATTACAAGAGAAGACCCCTTATAATCTTTTCTTTATATGAAAGGCCTAAATGCAATAAATGCCTACCTTTATTATATGTTTTGAATTTTCTTTGAGATGAGAAGATGAAAGACTCAAGAGAAGGTAAAGGTAAAATCTATATGGACTAAGACTCAATCCTAATTGATTAGTTAAGGGAGTGATCCTAAAGTTTGTGAGGTTTCAACCTAAAGTCTAAAGAAAGAATGAATTAAACAATTCACTTCTAAAGTAGAAGATGAATTGTAATTCACAAAGGGAAAGTGATGAGTTATTAAAAGAAAGCACATAAGTGCTTAACAAAACACAAAATGGAATTGTAAAAGAGAAAGGATAGAAATTGAATGTGGATTCCTTATCCACACTCAATTGAAACTTACCAAAGCCCCTACATGGTTAGTAAACATGTATAAGAAGTATAAGAAGTAAAAGAACATGTAATGCATCATAAAACTCAAAAGAATTAAATGAGAAAACAAATCCTAGAACCACAACCAGAATGGGCATCATATGGACAACAAATGAATATCATCATACAAGTGCAAGTGAATAGGCAACAAACATCATCCATTAGCATTTAAACATGTTACAAGAAGAAAGGGTAGATGAAAGATGGAAAGAAATGAAGAGGACATGCATAAATGGAACATGTAAATCAACAACCAGAATTGAAAATAAATGAAAAATGGTTTATAAACATCTCAAAAGTATTTATGAATCAACCATCAAGACTTTCAAGAAGTAATAGAAGAAGAAGTGAGATGAAAACTCAAAAAGAAGGTGCAAACAATACATGTTAATGATGCACAAAGTTCAAATTGAAATGAACATGTAAAGATGACCTATAATGTGTATCAAAGACCTATAATATCATATGAATGGCTCACACAACTATGCAAATGCTCATACAAATATGCACAAAAGAACTCATGCAAACATGCACTAAAGATTACAATGATATAACATGTTATAATGCTTTAAATGAAATGCATCAAACAAAAATCACATGGCCTCATGAAAATTATGAAAACATGGTATTGGAGTTCACTAATCAGAGATGAATCACATACCAAAATAGCATATCAAAATTCAAAGCAAAATGACTTCAAACAAAGCAATTAGGTCAAGTTGAAATGTCATGCAAAGTGGTACAAATATAGGCCTCAAGACATGTCATAAAGTGACCTAAAAAATCAAGCAAAAATCATCTAACATGCTTCAATGTATTAGTGAATCAATGCAAAAAGAACCATGCCAAAACAGTTTATAATGAGCAAGAACAAAATTAAACAAATTCAAGTATCATGCTTAGGATGCATCTAAATGGAAATTCAAAGAAAATTATGGAACAGGGGTAAAAAGGTCATAAAATCAGAAAATAAAATCATGAAAAATTTCCTAAATGTTTTAAGAATACACATGAATTTTTGTAGAATTTTCCAATATGTTTTGGTATTTTTAAAAATTAATTAGCAAACGTGTGGAAAAATGGAAAAATAATATGAAATGTAAAAAGGAATGGGGGGTGTGAACATAGCAAATATGAGTTCAAATCAATTGGGCTTTTTAACAAAGGGGGTGGGGATAGCAATCTGGTTAGGTCCATTAAGCACGCAGAACATACTAACAAGCATGGACTCTCAGTCAACAAAATTGACTCCCTCATGGCCATTGGATCAAGTCATAGTCAAACGAAAGTCAAAGTAAACCAAATCAACGCGCACATGTGAATGACCACACAACATACAATGCACCACACCACAAAATGCTTAAGTGAAATCAGAAAAACGCACGTGAGGAGCACATGGATTTTAATGTGCTGTCATCATACAAGCCTTACGATCTTAGAAAATGGACGGACATGATTAAAACAAGACAAACCCTAGCAATTACAGTCACCGGCCGGAGGTGACCTCCGGTCACCTTCTCCGGCGAGAACCACCACCTGCAACTCTCACATCTCACAAAAATCCACAAATATGGTACCAAATTGAAGCTGAGCTTATGTACATCATGGATATGCTCATAAAAATCACAAAACACATACACATAGCACGAACAGAGGAGATCAAATCAAGCCCTAAGATTTGCAACTAAGCCTGTAAAAGGCCTATCAACTAGCCGGTTGGAGCAGAGCTTCTATCAAGCATAAAACACCAAAAACAAGTAAAAATAACCAGAGATCGTGCAATATAATTTCAAGAGTTCAAACCTGAAGATGATGAAACTTGGAAAGCTCAAGAATACCAGAAATAGATGCCTCTTCCTTGAGTTTCACTTGGCCAAATAAAGGCTTGAGAGCTCGAATTCGTGCAGAAAATCAATTGGAATTTGATGCTGAGCTTCTTTAACTGAACCTATGCACTCTTGTTCTTGATCTCCAAAGCAGAATAATGATGAAGATGGAGATGAAATGTAGAAACAAATGGTTAAACCCGTGTGCAAGCAGAAAAAAAAGTGGAGAGAATGTGAGAGAGATTCAGTGTGAAGAATGAGAAAAATGAAGCTGAGACTGAAATTAGAGGTGAGATTTCTATTTATAATGTGAGTTAACCATGGTTTAGTGAGTCAGTTAAGTGAGTCAATGCTTGGTTAACTGAGTGCACCCTAACTAACTGAGTTAAGTTAGTTAGGGGCGAGTGAGGTTGGCTATGATGTGGTGATGGTGATTCATGGTGTGCTATGGTGGAAGTGAGGGTAAAACAACAAGGCTGTTGTGGCAGAAACTTGCTTCATAAGTTTGCCCTTTCCATTTTTATGCATGGCACGTGCTGGTGTATGATATTTGTATCAAGTATGCTTGGTTTAATGTGGAAAGCAGATGTTATGAAGTGTTTGTGGTGTGTGTGAACCAAAATCGTGCACCAAGCTGTCAATGTATCCATGCCAACATAGGGTAGTTTGTGGAGGTTTTTCTCTCTACTCAATGGCTGCATTAGGGAGTTTATGGGTTCATTGGAAAGAGGATGCATTGGAGCACAATATTGATTTGGAAATTGAAGTGGAATGAGGTCTCAAACATGTCTAAAAATGACCTCAAACAGATGGAAAAAGAAACTGGTACATGGGTGCGCAGACTTGTGGCATGACCTGGTTGTGACCTGGTCAAATTTCAGTTGCAATGACCATTCTTTGAGCCATCATAACTCCTTAACCTTTGATCAGATGAAAAATTGATAAACACCAACTTTGAAGATCTCACATAGAGGAACAACTTTGATGTTGAAAGATTTTCCATTTGAAGCCTCTAATCATGAGTAATTGATCAATACATTTGGCCCACCAAGTGTTTGAGAAAATGACTGCGCGCGTGCCCTGAAAATCTTGGTCATGACCTAGTTTTGGACCTACTTTGCTCAAACTTTGATCAATCATATCTCACTCAATTTTTATCCAATGGAGATGTTCCACACATGAATTTGAAGCTTAAAGCAAGGCCTTTCATTGAGGCAGAGTGGAATTTTCATTTGGTGCTCCAAATTTAAATGGCCTTGGTTCAAACTCTGATGCAAAATGGCCAAAACTTGCTATTTTTAGCAACCCTACTTCATCCAAAAATGGCAACTTTTTACATCTTGATTTTTTCATGATTCCTTTGGAGTTTCTTGATCAAATTTTGTACATTGGACATATGTAACATGAATTTCATGAATTTGGCCTCAAAAAGTCAAGAGTTGACTTTTTCCTCTGATTATTTGACTTTGCCCCAATTTCTCTGATTCTTGATCTTTCTTCCAATTGAACCACTTCTAAAACCAATTGAGATGCAATCTTCCACACACATACACTTAAGAACATGTGGAATACCATGACATCAAGTTTTGTCCAAAAAATCAGAGATATCCTGATTTTGTTAGAAACCCTAATTTTGACCCTCTCTGGTTAGGAGGAAATTGCACATCTTCCAAATCCAAATTCCTCAGAGTATGTTGTGTATCCTCTTAAAGGATGATGAGAAATGCCACTTGAGAATGATTTTAGGTCAATGAGCTATCTCTTTTGAGGGTTTTCCTTCAATTTTTGGACTTCTTGCCTAGTGTAGGATGTAGTGCTTCAATCTCCCATTGAATCTCACTTCCTTGAGGTTGTGGATGATCAGTTGGGGTAGTATGAGACATGAGAGACCTCTTGGCTTGTCTAGAGCCAACTTGATTGACCTTTTTGTGCTTTGAATGATCCCTTGATTATCCACCTTCCACCTGATCACATGCCCTGATGGTAAGAAGGATGCCATGCTTCATTTTTCTATGTTAAATGCAATGCAATGCTAATGAGATGGATATGATATGATAAATGATAATGCCATGCTATGATGCCAAAAGGGAAGAGCAAATTTTGGGGTATTACAGCTGCCCCTATTCAAGCGCTGTAGACCTGAATGCCTGAAAGCAAATGCTTTCGGACTTTCAAGGTATATAGTGATTGAATACCAAAAATAACCAAAAATTTGCTCTGGATGATGAAAAAGAAAAGGGATGTAAACCCAATGAGACTGCTGGATTGAATCTTCGATGAAACGTCGGAGAGATCTGTCTTTTGAACGACGCCAGACGACTACTGGCTTGCCACGCTACTGGCGGACTTTAATAATGTCTTTTGAACGACGCCAGACGACTACTGGCTTGCCACACTGCTGGTGGACTTTAATAATGTCTTTTATGCAATTCCAGACGACTACTGGCCTGCCACACTACTGGTGGACTTTGATAACGTCTTTTTTGAACGACGCCAGACGACTACTGGCTTGCCACACTACTGGTGGACTTTGCAGCTTCGTGCCACCCGAAGATGGACTTTTGCCAATCCACTGTTGGACTTTTAGAATATGCCACCCTTAGATGGACTTTTGCCAATCCGCTGTTGGACATTTGAGAATATGCCACCCTTAGATGGACCTTTCGCCAATCCACTGTTGGACTTTTGCCACCCGAAGACGGACTTTTGCCAATCCACTGTTGGACTTTGAGAATATGCCACCCTTAGATGGACCTTTCGCCAATCCACTGTTGGACTTTTGCCACCCGAAGACGGACTTTTGCCAATCCACTGTTGGACTTTTAGCTGCTTTGCCACCCGAAGATGGACTTTTGCCAATCCACTGTTGGACTTTTAAAATTTGCCACCCTTAGATGGACTTTTCGCCAATCCACTGTTGGACTTTTGGAATTTTAAAATCGAATTACTCTCTGCCTCCGCGCCAGACATCTCTGCCGACTCTGCTGAGGAACCACAATCAATGATTTAATCTCGGAGACTCTTAAAAGGATAATATCTCTGCTGGCGAATGGATGAACAATCCGTCTGCTTCGAATGGTCAAGCTTGCCAAAAATAAATTGGACTTTAAGATATGAGGGAATGACGACTCTGCCAGGAATTATTCCATCTGTTTGGGGCTGGATTCTGGTCACAGCAACTCCGCTGGGGATGAGAATTCTTAATGACGTCCTGCTGGGGAAATGAGCCATTAAAACTCTGCTTGGGGATTTATTCAACCCAAGACCCTTTGTAGGGGTTATCCACCTTTTGACCCGGCTGGGGAAAGACTGTGCCATCCTTGTTGAGGAATAGATTCTGCCGATCTTATAAACCTCTGCGGGGAGAACAACAACTCAGCTGGGGAGTATTGCTGACAAGATTCGATGCTGACCTTTGTGGGGATATCACGACCAAAAATACGATCTTGCTGGGTATCAGGGCTATTCTGCCAGGGATATGCGAATCCTGGTTAGAACATTCCACTGCAACTTGCTAGAAAGAGTCCTTAGAGATCTGTTGGGGACACCCAAAGCAAATCCACAGTAGTCTGCTGAAGAATATGACTGTCGAGCTTAGGATAAGTACTACAATGCCCCATGTTAGGCGAGCTTTCCTTTAGACAATTCTGTTGGGGATGACGAGTTTATAACAAACTCTGCTGGAACAAACTGCTTTAAAGCGTCTCGTGTTGGGGAATGCCTTTTGAGAGGATTTTACAGAAGACCAACTGTCCTCAAACTCTACTGGGGGTGACCAACACTTCATGCTGGGGAAACAATCATGCCCCATGCTTGGACAACACAACAATTCGTCCCCGCAGAGGATGTCATAAGAGGATTTTACAGAAGATCTAGCCTCTTCAAACTCTTGTGACTTCGCTGGGGATAATGACCATCAGTTTCGGTGTCGACGAGACCACTCTTTTGGGGAACCTGTGACCGTTATCGACATAGAAAAGCTTGTAGCTGTTGGAAATACTGTATGAGAGAATCGACTTAATAAGATGCAACGGTACCCAGTTGAACTTAATTCACTGATATCGACCCGTTATGAACAATCGTCGACCGAACGATGAACGCCGATCTCCTTACCCATAATTGCCCCAGTCTTTTGCGTGGGGTGGTTTATTACTAGTCTTGTGCTTAAAATCATCTGCACCTGCTACCTGCAACAAAAGAATATGCCCACATGCCCCGCATATTGCGTGGCTAGAATCCACCATCCGGGAGTATTCAACATTCGAAGTAATTTCAAATGTTTTTTCTGCGCATGTTATTGCAAGGCTGCCATGTTTTCAAATGCAATGTTTTATCAAAAATTAGGACGTTTTTGCAAACAAAGCAATAAAACAAAAATAGAAAGCTTTTTATTGAAATTCAATTTATTGACTGAGAGCCCAGAATAGGCAATTACATCTGGAAGCAATCCCTGGAAAGAGATGATCGCTGAAAAATTGAGAAAAGAAACTATCCTAATGGCAATGTGAAAACGGAATTCCACTGAGTTTCCATTCTGTTATGACCAGTATGTCTTCAAAACTCCCCGACCTTGCCTTCTGAGGAATGATCAGACCGATTCCTATTCTTCAGAACGTCAGTTGTTCAAACGGTGACAGGGTACAGATAACTCAAACCGTAGTCATTCGCTTAAATCCCTCTTTTGTGTGGACCGCCCTTTCAGGTTTTCGATCCACCAGGATACCCTTTTTTGCCTAAGTTGCCCTTTCGGGTTTTCAACTTACCGGGTGTACAATTTTTTT
Source organism: Lathyrus tuberosus (assembly GCA_022829125.1). Classification (NCBI taxonomy): domain Eukaryota; kingdom Viridiplantae; phylum Streptophyta; class Magnoliopsida; order Fabales; family Fabaceae; genus Lathyrus; species Lathyrus tuberosus. The sequence continues at coordinate 2,237,027 of JALAZF010000229.1, forward strand.
CAATTATATCCCTAATTTTTGCCCGAACCTTATTCTGTTTTTGGTTCGCCGGGATGCCCTTTTTTGCTTGGATTTTTTTTATTTTTATTATCCAGTGGGTCTATTCATGCGAAGTATTTTTTGACTACGTCCGAGTTGACAGGGGATGAAAAGTCTTCGCCATCCATGGTTGTAAGCAATAAAGCTCCGCCCGAAAAAACCTTTTTAACCACGAATGGACCTTCATAATTAGGAGTCCATTTGCCCCTGTGATCTGTATTGGGAGGAAGGATCCTTTTGAGTACCACATCTCCGACTTTATAAACCCGAGGACGCACCTTTTGGTCAAATGCCTGCTTCATTCTGCGCTGGTATAGTTGCCCATGACATACAGCCGCCAATCGCTTTTCCTCAATAAGGCTCAACTGATCAAATCTGGCTCGTACCCATTCAGCTTCATCTAGCTTAACATCCATCATGACTCTGAGGGACGGAATCTCTACTTCAACCGGTAGCACTGCCTCCATACCATATACAAGTGAGAATGGGGTTGCCCCAGTGGACGTGCGTACCGACGTTCGATACCCATGCAAAGCAAATGGTAACATCTCATACCAATCTTTGTACGTGACAACCATCTTCTGCACAATCTTCTTGATATTTTTGTTGGCCGCTTCGACCGCGCCATTCATCTTTGGGCGGTACGGAGAAGAATTGTGGTGTTCGATTTTGAAGTCCCGGCATAACTCAGCCATCATCTTATTGTTCAAATTAGAACCATTATCAGTAATGATTCTTTCGGGAACTCCATATCGGCAAATGATATCCCGTTTTAAGAAACGAGCGACCACTTGTTTTGTAACATTGGCATAGGATGCGGCTTCAACCCATTTGGTGAAGTAATCAATTGCCACCAAGATGAAACGATGACCATTGGAAGCTGTAGGCTCAATCTTTCCGATCATATCAATACCCCACATGGCAAACGGCCAAGGCGACGACATGATACTCAACGGATTTGGAGGCACATGCACCTTATCTGCATAGATCTGGCATTTATGGCATTTGCGGGCATATTTGCAACAATCTGACTCCATAGTCAACCAATAATATCCCGACCTTAACAACTTTTTAGCCATTGCATGCCCTCCGGCATGGGTACCGAAAGAGCCTTCGTGCACTTCAATCATCAACAAGTCTGCTTCACGTCTATCCACACATCTAAGCAGGACCGTGTCAAAATTTCTTTTATACAGCACGCCATCTTTATTCAAGAAGAAACTACCAGCTAACCTTCTCAACGTCTTCCTGTCTTTGGACGATGCCCCGGGCGGGTACTCTTGACTTTTTAAGAAACACTTAATGTCATAAAACCATGGCTTGTCATCAGACGCTGCATCGACCGCAAACACAAATGCTGGTCTGTCAAGGCGGGATACCTCAATCTTAGGTACATGGTTCCATCCTTGCACTTTGATCATGGAAGACAAAGTGGCCAAGGCATCCGCGAACCTATTCTCATCTCGAGGAATATGGTACAGTTTCACTGTTGTGAAAAATGTCAGCAATCTCCTCGTATAATCTCTATACGGCACTAGATTTGCTTGGTGCGTGTACCAACTCCCTTTCACTTGATTGATTACCAAAGCTGAATCACCGAATATATCAAGGGTCTTAATCCGTAGATTAATCGCCTCCTCGATCCCCATTATACAAGCTTCGTACTCTGCTTCATTGTTGGTGCATCCGAAAGTTATTCGGGCAGTGAAAGGCATATGAACACCTTCCGGCGTGATAAGAACTGCTCCAACTCCGCACCCATTCATATTGACAGCCCCATCAAACATCAGACTCCATTTGGATTCAGGGTCTGGCCCCTCCTCCGGAAGTGGTTCCTCACAGTCTTTAGCTTTGAGAAACATGATGTCTTCATCAGGGAAGTCAAACTTCATGGGTTGGTAATCATCAATCGGCTGTTGCGCAAGATAGTCGGACAAGATACTTCCTTTGATGGCCTTTTGTGAAGTGTACTGAATGTCATACTCTGTCAAGACCATTTGCCACCGTGCAACTCTGCCTGTCAATGCTGGTTTCTCGAAAATGTACTTGATAGGATCCATTTTTGAAATCAACAAGGTTGTGTGCCTAACCATATATTGCCTCAATCGCTTAGCGGCCCATGCCAGTGCACAGCATGTCTTTTCAAGTATTGAGTATCGGGACTCACAATCATTGAACTTTTTGCTCAGGTAGTAAATAGCATGCTCCTTCCTACCTGTCTCGTCATGTTGACCGAGAACACAACCCATGGAACCTTCAAGCACTGTCAGATACATTATCAGCGGTCTCCCTTCAACTGGAGGCATTAGAATCGGAGGTTCCTGCAAGTATTCTTTTATCTTATCGAATGCCAATTGGCAATCGTCATTCCACCTGACCGTTTGATCTTTCCTTAACAATTTAAATATTGGTTCACACGTGGCTGTTAGGTGAGATATGAACCTTGCAATGTAGTTCAATCTACCCAAGAAACCACGAACCTCTTTTTCTGTTATCGGTTCAGGCATTTCTTGTATTGCTTTCACCTTGGCAGGATCAACCTCGATTCCTCTTTCGCTCACAATGAAACCCAGTAACTTTCCAGAACGCACCCCAAACGTGCACTTGTTTGGATTTAATCTCAGACGAAACTTTCTCAACCTTTCAAACAGCTTTTTCAGGTTAACCAGATGTTCCTCTTCTGTTCTCGACTTGGCAATCATATCATCTACATAACATTCGATCTCCTTATGAATCAAGTCATGAAACAATGTCACCATCGCCCGCTGGTACGTTGCCCCTGCGTTTTTCAACCCAAAAGGCATTACTTTATAACAATATGTACCCCACGGAGTAATGAACGTGGTCTTCTCCATGTCTTCAGGTGCCATCTTGATCTGGTTGTACCCGGAGAAACCGTCCATAAATGAGAACACTGAAAACTGGGCTGTATTATCGACCAGCACATCAATATGAGGTAGTGGAAAATCATCTTTCGGGCTAGCTTTATTAAGATCTCGATAATCCACACACATTCTCACTTTTCCATCTTTCTTCGGTACTGGCACGATGTTGGCTACCCATGGAGGATACTTTGTCACAGCAAGAAAACCAGCGTCCCACTGCTTCTGGACTTCCTCCTTAATCTTTAAGGCCATGTCGGGGTGAGTCCGACGAAGTTTCTGCTTGACTGGCGGACATTCTTCTCTCAATGGTAGCCTGTGCACGACAATATCCGTATCCAACCCCGGCATGTCTTGATACGACCAGGCGAAGATGTCAACATACTCGCGCAACATTTCCGTCAAAGTTTGCTTCACATCTGCTTGCAAGCTGGCACCAATCCTGATCTCTTTCTTGGCGTCCTTGGTACCAATATTGATGATTTCTACAGTCTCCTGATGAGGCTGGATGACCCTTTCCTCTTGTTTCAACAATCTGGCCAGTTCTTCAGAAAGTTCACAATCTTTCCCATCCCCTTCTTCGGCTTGATAAATCGGATTGTCAAAGTCATACATGGCCATATCAAAATCGTTATCAGTGGTATCCGGAGGATCAAGTCTGCATGAACGGGTTCATGCCTTATTTTAGAATTTATTTTTAAGCAAAACAAAAGAAAATGAAACATTGCCATTTTATATTTTTTTTGTGCAAAAATAAAAACTGAAAGACAGAGAACAGAATTTGATTGCAAAACGTCCTTTATTAATGATTAAACATTGCAAATGCAACCATGGTGGCCCTACAAATGAATCTATACGCCTTGGGCAGAGCGCAAGATTTTGTCATGCATTATGGTTAGAAAAAACAAAGAAAAATTACTCTGTCTGAAGAGTAACCCGGATGACTTCTTCAACGAACCAGTTTTGCACTTGTTGTCCCAGAACATGAGGGCGTACCCAGTTGTCCAGGTCACAATCACTGTCAACACTATCCTCCGTGGCTGCACAAGACTGGTCCGTGTAGATAATTCCCCCACTATTGAAAGTAATGGGTCCCCTGCTCCCTGCATCTGAAGTTGTAGAGGGATGATAACCAATACCAAATTTGTCTTCCTTCATTGGGGTCTCTATCAACCTGCCCCAACCTTGGGCGTTGCCTGCCCTGACGACTTCGACAGCTTGTTTGTAAGATGAAATGGAGGTACCAGCCCCAACTGGTACAGAAGAAGACTCAGGTGCATCGTCAATGTTGACTGCTTCAAATGATTGGCACAGCATCTCATGAATTTCCCCATCCATTTCAATGTACTTGAACGTGGATAAGTGACTCACAAAGATGTCTTCTTCTCCACACACTGTCACAACCTGCCCTTCAAACTCATACTTCAGCTTTTGATGTAGAGTAGAAGTAACAGCCCCGGCTCCGTGAATCCAAGGGCGCCCCAATAGGCAACTATATGCAGGTTGTATGTCCATTACATGGAACGTGGATTTGAATACCTGTGGTCCAATTTGTACGGGCAATTCCACCTCACCAAACACAGATCGTCTAGTTCCATCGAATGCTCTGACCACCAACTCACTAGGCCTTAAGATCAAACCATCAACTTCCAGTTTCATTAATGCCTTCTTGGGCAAGACATTGAGTGATGAACCAGTGTCTACCAGTACATGAGATAACACTGCGCCCTTACACTCCATCGTGATATGCAAAGCCTTATTATGGTTTCTTCCTTCAACAGTCAAATCTCTACTTGTAAAGCCCAAGCCATGGCTGACATTAACATTGGAGATTACGCCCTCGAGCTGATTAACAGTAATTTCTTGTGGCACGTATGCACTCTTTAACACTTTCAACAACGCCTGCCGGTGCGCATCAGAGCACATCAATAGTGACAAGATTGAAATCTTTGAAGGGGTCTGATTCAGTTGGTCCACAATCTTATAATCGCTTTTCTTGATTATCTTCATAAATTCTTCCATTTCCTTATCAAAAGTAATCTTTGTCTCTGCTTCAGGTGTAGGCGCACTTTCAACCACCTGTTTACCCTTATCCTTTGCTGCAGCTTCTACCTCCTTATCACTTCTCAAGGTTGGGGGAGCGAACAACCTTCCACTCCTTGTAAAGCCCCCTACACCCCCTACGTTATCAACATTTGGGCTGACTGATGACTCAACTTCCTGTTTTTTACCTTCGTAATATACATCTGCCCCATAGTGCCATGGGATAGCCTTCGTAGATGTGAACGGAATTGGTCCTGGCACCGTGATAGTGACAGGACTGGGCCCTTTTGGCGCAACACTAGCCACAGGAACTGCATTGACCGGCATTTGAATCTCAGCGGGAGTGTAATAGATGGTCACGGTTGATATCTCATCAGTGGCTTTCACGACTCTGTCGAACTGTAGACATCCTTCATCGATCAGATTCTGTAAACCCATCTTCAACTTATCACAGCCGTTCTCCTGATTCATACACTCAGAGCAATCTTGATTACAGCCCGGGAACACCTGTCCCTTCAATAAACGATCTTTTACAACCAACAAAGAAGTTTTCACTTGACGGATATCTGTCACCAGATTCAATCTCCTCCCATCTTCAATAGCGTACACATTTGCTGCACTATGATCAGGCATGGGATGCTGAGTAATATTAGGAGCGGGAGAGAAATTGATGGCTTTAGTATCAATCAAATCTTGTACTTTATGATGGAAAGCCCAGCATTTTTCAATGGAGTGCCCCTGAGCACCTGAGTGGAACTCACAACGAGCATTAGCATCGAAGTTAGGTGGCAGGTTTCCAGCAACCGGAGCTTTCATAGTACGGAGTTCTACCAACTTTAACTCGAGTAGCCGGGGCAACAGCGCGGCATAAGTCATAGGGAGAGGATCCATCTTACGATCCCTCTGTCTAGACCTTTGCTGGAAAAAAGGTTGTTGCTGTTGAACTTGTTGTTGGGGTTGTTGTTTCTGAACAGACGGTGTGGGGATTGTTACAGCATCTACCTGATAATAAGCTCGAGAACGCCCTCTGCCTCGTCCTCTAAACACAGCATTCGTATCACCTTCTCTTCTTTTCTGGTTACTAGCGAACGGTTTCTTCGTCCCCGAAGAGCCAGCCCCACTCACATCCTGGATCTTTCCAAGCTTTAACAGACTTTCTATTCTTTCTCCCGCAATCACAATATCAGCAAATCCAGTCGACGGACAAGCAGCTAATCTATCCAGATAGGCCCCTTGCAAGGTGCCCATGAACATATCTGCCATTTCTCTGTCTGACAAGGGAGGTTGAACCTGGGCAGCCATTTCCCTCCACCTCTGTGCATATTCTTTGAAACTCTCCTTGGCATTTTGTGACAATCCCTGCAATTGGGTGCGGTTGGGCGCCATGTCAATATTATATTGGTATTGCTTCAGGAACGCTTCTGCCAGATCCTTCCAATTCTTCACAGCAGCTCTACTCAACTTCATGTACCAGGTCAAAGATGCCCCCGCCAGACTGTCCTGAAAATAGTGCATCCATAGCTTCTCGTCATCCGTATGGGCTGAAATCTTCCCAAAGTAAGCTTGAAGATGCGTTTGGGGACACGCATTGCCGTGATACTTATCAAAAGTGGGAGGTTTGAACTTAGGGGGAATTCTGACTCCTGAGACCAGCCCCAAGCTGGTAACATCAATACCCATAGAGTTCTTGCATTCTATGGCCCTGATCTTCTCTGCTAACTCATCATACCTTCGATCCCCTTGATTACCCACATCAGCATCCAGCAGAGTAAATTGGTCTTCCAGAGTATCTTCAAGAGTAACACCAGCCTGCCTACCATTTCCATTACCCCGATTGTTACCACCAGGAGGAGGGTTGCCACCGGGGGGAGGAATGCCATGTCCCTGTGAATTGTCATGATGATCACCTTCGGGCCCATTGTCGGGACGCTCTACCAGAAGCCTCAGTCTCTCTTGATTTTGCGCCATGCCAGTCATGAGGGTCATGAACTGGTCCATACGCGCCCTCATTTCCGCCAAATCACTTTGCACTTGATCCATGATTCTTACTTGATTCCTTCGCGTCGAATATCGGTGAATATGACTCTCCGCTATACTGCCTGAAACCAAATAAAGGTTAGAGACCCCGCAACGAGTACCTGAAAAGCAAGTAACAAAAAATGCAAAATGATATGCAATGCCATGCAATGCCATGTTTGTCATTTCCGAGGTGCTTTATACCCTGATTCCAATCCCACCACAGAAATCTGAAGACCAGAAATTGTGATATAAAGAGACGTGTCGTGGTCATGTGCTTGTGTGCAGCTATCTGATAAGGAATAATTCTGAATAAAACTGCTCATACTCATTCAACGAAGTATTCAAGTACATTTAAGAAAGGTTCAACCGCAAATGCAATACAAGGAAAAATGGATCCATCAACAAGCCTGATGGTAACCATTAACAACAAAATATAAGGAAAAGAACATCAGTCTGACAATTCCACACCCTTCAGCTTATCACTTGAGTATTTGATCTCCTAAAAAAGTATACGGGTACGCTGGTGATTCGGCTTTTCAATCATTTCTTTGATCAAGACATCCCTTTTCTCAAGAGCTTCAGTTAAAGAACCCATGTGCAGCATCAGAGCCTCGTCATCACACACTCCTTTGTGTCTCTTTATGCCGGCTTGCGTCTTGAGTATCTCCCTTTCTATCATGACTTCTTCAAGCTCTTTCTTGGTATTCCTTAGCTCACCTCTAGCTTCTTCTAGCTGTTCCTGACTCTTACCGAGGCTTTCCCGATACTTTCTCCTCTGCTCATGCGCCTTTTCAAGCTCTTCGTCCTTAATCTGCAACTGTTCCTGTAATTCGGCATTCTCTATCCTAACTTCGTCCCAAGCGTGCTGAAACTTTGTTAACTTTTCTTTGGTCTGTGCTAACGTCTGTTTGGTTTGCTTGTGGGCTTGAGTAGCATCATCAGCACCTTTACTAATCTTCCGGAAATGTTGGGCTCTTCCAGCAAAGTCTTTTTCTTTTGCAGTTAGGATTTGTTCAGCATCTTGGGCTTTCCGCTCCAGCTCTTTGTTGGCATGTAGAGCATTCTGAAGACGGCTACTCAACTCGGAATTCTCTCCTTGGAGCTTTTTCACCAAGGCTTGCAACTTGTCAACTTCTTCCACAGTAGCAGTGCTTCTTGCTTTCTCATTCTCCGGATACAAAAGGGGTGCCTTACCAAAAGGCAAGAGAAAATCTTCAACTCTTTTCTTCACCCACTCTTCATATGCTGGATAAACCCGGTTGTTAGGCTTTCCTAGAGTAACTTTCCCCTTTTTCAGTATGCTACCCCAGCTTTCAGAAGCTTTCTGTGCTGCTTCCCAACCATCTGATGTATGAAAATAGAGGGACTCCTCCACATCTCTCTTAATAGGCGGACCTGTCAGGGCATACCCAAATTGTCGAATGGCCAAAGAAGGATTGTAGTTAATCCCACCCAGTCTTCCTATCAGTGGAACGTTAGGGAACTTACCACAGCTGTGGATAATATTCTTGCCAATCAGCCCATGATCTACCCATACGATGTCCTTGGCCACCAATCCCATTAAACGCTGTTTCCACTCTAGAGAATCTTTGGAATCCACAAAAGCCCCTGATTGTGGTAAACGGCCCGCAAACCACTTATAGAACAAGGGTGCACAACAACGAATTATCCCTCCTCTTTTCTTTTCGTTTCGGTTGTACAATGAGTAGTGAAGATCTCCCAGTAGCGTTGGCACCGGGTTCTTCATCATGAATATTCGTATAGCGTCCGTATCAATAAAATCCGGCTCGTTGGGAAACAACACTATGCCGTATATACAAAGGGCTAACAGAGCATTAAAAACAAGCCAATTCTCGCCTTTAGCTGCTTCCTGGGCCTTCTTAATCAGATATTCCAGCTTGTAACCACGAATCTTTCCTTTGTTGGAGACATTGTCACTTAACTCTGATTTGCTCAAATAAAGAGCACCAGCCAACTTCCCAAAGTCAAGATCCCCCACCGATCCAAAGAAAGGGGGCTCCTCCTTGATAGCAATCCCCAACATGTTGGAATACTCCTCCAGGGTAGGAACCAACACATAGTCTGGAAATACAAAACATCTCAGAGGCGGATCATAGAACTGCATCAACGTATGGAGACCTCTGGCTTCATAATCACTGACATTACGGACCACCGATAAAATCCACCCATATTTCTCTTCAAAAGCTTCTCGTGCTGCCGGGCTCGCCATTCCCTTCAGCACAACAATAGGGCCCAAAGTAGGCGTAAGGAACTTATAGCTGATGATATTCTTCCTCTCTTTAGCGTTCATCTTTGCAGGGACCTGATGACTGGAATCAAGGGTAATATATGCACCTGGAAATGAATAAACATGTATGTTAGGATATGATAATGCAATGCAAAGGGCAATGTGATCAGGTAATCAGGTGCCTGTGCTGAACTGTGAGCGGTGTCAGTGTAGCTCTGAGACTAATATAGAACCATAGATAAGAACCATCTGAATACAATAGGATGAAACTTCCTTTTTGTGCAATGATGATAGAAAACCGGGTATGTAGGAGGTCATGGTTACCTGCAAACCTGTAAACAACCCGCCCTTCTCACATGTGGGTACTAGGATGTTCAGTATCCCGGGCTCTCAGGTCGAGAAATGATGATACGTTCACCATTTCTGGTTTGGCATCATCATCAATCGAGGAGGCCTCAACTGATTCTCCAAAACAAAAAGGTCCTCAGCTTCTGGCACTGAGGTCGAGAAGCAATAGTACATTCATCCCTCAGGGTACAGTACTACCGCCAATCGAGGAGTGCCTCCGCTGATTCTCTTTCAAAAAGGGATGTCCTATAGCAAGTTCCCAGCATTGGGTCCTCGGATCGAGAATGTGCAATGGGTTTGCCACGGAATGTGGTCTGCCACTGTCACAACTCGGGAGGAGTGCCGCAACTGAGTCCTCGGGAATGGTCACCAGAGTCGACAGTTCCTCAAGAGAATAACCACTGGCCTGCATAACATGCAGTAGCAGAAAGCTCCTGATAGAACCTCGTCTGGTTGTGGGTCTCATGAACAACAATACGTGGTCACCACCACGCAAGCGTCATGACTATCCACTCTAATACCTATGTGTGTACTCAAGCCTGGTAGTGGGCTTATCTCTCAGAACACCCATCCCGCCAAACAGACAAAACAGTGCAACACAATATAATATGTGATATGTAGTGCTAAAATGCGGTAAATACAGTAATGTACAGTAAAACGGTAAATAACCATACAATAAAACAGTAAATACAGCACAACAGTAAACACCCAACGAAAGAAAAACAAACAAGCGCTAGGATTGACTCGCTAAGGAAACCAGAGATTCTGGGTATACTCCCCAGCAGAGTCGCCAGCTGTCGCTCCCGGGATTTTCATCCTAGTACAAACGCGAAAGTGGCACCGAAACAGAGTCGCCAGCAATGTGTATTTATCCCAAGAGAGGGAAAGGAAACACCGCGTAAACCTGAGAGAAAGGAAAAGCATGGTCTTACGACCAAGAGAAATGGGTTCGGGAGTCGGTTACGCGAGAGGAAGGTGTTAGCACCCCCTCGCGTCCATCGTACCCGATGGGATCCACGCTTGCTTGTCTCGATCAAAGGGTGTAAAGAAAGGAATACTGAGAAAGAACTGAAAAAGGAAAGGAGAAAGAGAAACAAATGTAGGGAAAATAAAAGAAGTGCTCGCATGGGCCCTACCCCACTGCCTACGTATCTCATCGAGAGCATGAGAATCAGAGCGACGTAGTTCCCCTCACTAGGGAAAGATTGTTTGTGTTTTTTAGAGAACGGCTGACATTCTAGCTCAGGTGTTGCAGGCTCGCTGGTCCGAGTGCGTTACCATCTTGCAAGAGAACGAGTAGAAGCGCGTTCGTGCGTTGAGAGTGAATGAGGTGAGAAAAGAATTCCCGAAGGAAAGACGTTATTGTTTGTTTTTGTCTTTTAAGAGTCTTTTCATTTGTTTGCATATGACAGTGTATCTGAATCTTAGTCATTGGAATGTGTACCTTCTCACATTCCAAGATGGAATGTGTAAGAAAGCACACTAAGGGTGAAGAAGACCCTCACACTTAGTTCCAATTATCAAGGTTCAAACACACTAGCATACTTGTGTTTATTAAGTGTTTTGTTGATTATGAAGTGAAGAAGTGTTTTTTATTATTTGCACCTTCAACAAGTATTGCATTTAAGTCCCTCATACAAGATCAAATGTTTAACACATTGACCCAAGATGGGCTATATGCTACACATTCTAAGATTACAAGAGAAGACCCCTTATAATCTTTTCTTTATATGAAAGGCCTAAATGCAATAAATGCCTACCTTTATTATATGTTTTGAATTTTCTTTGAGATGAGAAGATGAAAGACTCAAGAGAAGGTAAAGGTAAAATCTATATGGACTAAGACTCAATCCTAATTGATTAGTTAAGGGAGTGATCCTAAAGTTTGTGAGGTTTCAACCTAAAGTCTAAAGAAAGAATGAATTAAACAATTCACTTCTAAAGTAGAAGATGAATTGTAATTCACAAAGGGAAAGTGATGAGTTATTAAAAGAAAGCACATAAGTGCTTAACAAAACACAAAATGGAATTGTAAAAGAGAAAGGATAGAAATTGAATGTGGATTCCTTATCCACACTCAATTGAAACTTACCAAAGCCCCTACATGGTTAGTAAACATGTATAAGAAGTATAAGAAGTAAAAGAACATGTAATGCATCATAAAACTCAAAAGAATTAAATGAGAAAACAAATCCTAGAACCACAACCAGAATGGGCATCATATGGACAACAAATGAATATCATCATACAAGTGCAAGTGAATAGGCAACAAACATCATCCATTAGCATTTAAACATGTTACAAGAAGAAAGGGTAGATGAAAGATGGAAAGAAATGAAGAGGACATGCATAAATGGAACATGTAAATCAACAACCAGAATTGAAAATAAATGAAAAATGGTTTATAAACATCTCAAAAGTATTTATGAATCAACCATCAAGACTTTCAAGAAGTAATAGAAGAAGAAGTGAGATGAAAACTCAAAAAGAAGGTGCAAACAATACATGTTAATGATGCACAAAGTTCAAATTGAAATGAACATGTAAAGATGACCTATAATGTGTATCAAAGACCTATAATATCATATGAATGGCTCACACAACTATGCAAATGCTCATACAAATATGCACAAAAGAACTCATGCAAACATGCACTAAAGATTACAATGATATAACATGTTATAATGCTTTAAATGAAATGCATCAAACAAAAATCACATGGCCTCATGAAAATTATGAAAACATGGTATTGGAGTTCACTAATCAGAGATGAATCACATACCAAAATAGCATATCAAAATTCAAAGCAAAATGACTTCAAACAAAGCAATTAGGTCAAGTTGAAATGTCATGCAAAGTGGTACAAATATAGGCCTCAAGACATGTCATAAAGTGACCTAAAAAATCAAGCAAAAATCATCTAACATGCTTCAATGTATTAGTGAATCAATGCAAAAAGAACCATGCCAAAACAGTTTATAATGAGCAAGAACAAAATTAAACAAATTCAAGTATCATGCTTAGGATGCATCTAAATGGAAATTCAAAGAAAATTATGGAACAGGGGTAAAAAGGTCATAAAATCAGAAAATAAAATCATGAAAAATTTCCTAAATGTTTTAAGAATACACATGAATTTTTGTAGAATTTTCCAATATGTTTTGGTATTTTTAAAAATTAATTAGCAAACGTGTGGAAAAATGGAAAAATAATATGAAATGTAAAAAGGAATGGGGGGTGTGAACATAGCAAATATGAGTTCAAATCAATTGGGCTTTTTAACAAAGGGGGTGGGGATAGCAATCTGGTTAGGTCCATTAAGCACGCAGAACATACTAACAAGCATGGACTCTCAGTCAACAAAATTGACTCCCTCATGGCCATTGGATCAAGTCATAGTCAAACGAAAGTCAAAGTAAACCAAATCAACGCGCACATGTGAATGACCACACAACATACAATGCACCACACCACAAAATGCTTAAGTGAAATCAGAAAAACGCACGTGAGGAGCACATGGATTTTAATGTGCTGTCATCATACAAGCCTTACGATCTTAGAAAATGGACGGACATGATTAAAACAAGACAAACCCTAGCAATTACAGTCACCGGCCGGAGGTGACCTCCGGTCACCTTCTCCGGCGAGAACCACCACCTGCAACTCTCACATCTCACAAAAATCCACAAATATGGTACCAAATTGAAGCTGAGCTTATGTACATCATGGATATGCTCATAAAAATCACAAAACACATACACATAGCACGAACAGAGGAGATCAAATCAAGCCCTAAGATTTGCAACTAAGCCTGTAAAAGGCCTATCAACTAGCCGGTTGGAGCAGAGCTTCTATCAAGCATAAAACACCAAAAACAAGTAAAAATAACCAGAGATCGTGCAATATAATTTCAAGAGTTCAAACCTGAAGATGATGAAACTTGGAAAGCTCAAGAATACCAGAAATAGATGCCTCTTCCTTGAGTTTCACTTGGCCAAATAAAGGCTTGAGAGCTCGAATTCGTGCAGAAAATCAATTGGAATTTGATGCTGAGCTTCTTTAACTGAACCTATGCACTCTTGTTCTTGATCTCCAAAGCAGAATAATGATGAAGATGGAGATGAAATGTAGAAACAAATGGTTAAACCCGTGTGCAAGCAGAAAAAAAAGTGGAGAGAATGTGAGAGAGATTCAGTGTGAAGAATGAGAAAAATGAAGCTGAGACTGAAATTAGAGGTGAGATTTCTATTTATAATGTGAGTTAACCATGGTTTAGTGAGTCAGTTAAGTGAGTCAATGCTTGGTTAACTGAGTGCACCCTAACTAACTGAGTTAAGTTAGTTAGGGGCGAGTGAGGTTGGCTATGATGTGGTGATGGTGATTCATGGTGTGCTATGGTGGAAGTGAGGGTAAAACAACAAGGTTGTTGTGGCAGAAACTTGCTTCATAAGTTTGCCCTTTCCATTTTTATGCATGGCACGTGCTGGTGTATGATATTTGTATCAAGTATGCTTGGTTTAATGTGGAAAGCAGATGTTATGAAGTGTTTGTGGTGTGTGTGAACCAAAATCGTGCACCAAGCTGTCAATGTATCCATGCCAACATAGGGTAGTTTGTGGAGGTTTTTCTCTCTACTCAATGGCTGCATTAGGGAGTTTATGGGTTCATTGGAAAGAGGATGCATTGGAGCACAATATTGATTTGGAAATTGAAGTGGAATGAGGTCTCAAACATGTCTAAAAATGACCTCAAACAGATGGAAAAAGAAACTGGTACATGGGTGCGCAGACTTGTGGCATGACCTGGTTGTGACCTGGTCAAATTTCAGTTGCAATGACCATTCTTTGAGCCATCATAACTCCTTAACCTTTGATCAGATGAAAAATTGATAAACACCAACTTTGAAGATCTCACATAGAGGAACAACTTTGATGTTGAAAGATTTTCCATTTGAAGCCTCTAATCATGAGTAATTGATCAATACATTTGGCCCACCAAGTGTTTGAGAAAATGACTGCGCGCGTGCCCTGAAAATCTTGGTCATGACCTAGTTTTGGACCTACTTTGCTCAAACTTTGATCAATCATATCTCACTCAATTTTTATCCAATGGAGATGTTCCACACATGAATTTGAAGCTTAAAGCAAGGCCTTTCATTGAGGCAGAGTGGAATTTTCATTTGGTGCTCCAAATTTAAATGGCCTTGGTTCAAACTCTGATGCAAAATGGCCAAAACTTGCTATTTTTAGCAACCCTACTTCATCCAAAAATGGCAACTTTTTACATCTTGATTTTTTCATGATTCCTTTGGAGTTTCTTGATCAAATTTTGTACATTGGACATATGTAACATGAATTTCATGAATTTGGCCTCAAAAAGTCAAGAGTTGACTTTTTCCTCTGATTATTTGACTTTGCCCCAATTTCTCTGATTCTTGATCTTTCTTCCAATTGAACCACTTCTAAAACCAATTGAGATGCAATCTTCCACACACATACACTTAAGAACATGTGGAATACCATGACATCAAGTTTTGTCCAAAAAATCAGAGATATCCTGATTTTGTTAGAAACCCTAATTTTGACCCTCTCTGGTTAGGAGGAAATTGCACATCTTCCAAATCCAAATTCCTCAGAGTATGTTGTGTATCCTCTTAAAGGATGATGAGAAATGCCACTTGAGAATGATTTTAGGTCAATGAGCTATCTCTTTTGAGGGTTTTCCTTCAATTTTTGGACTTCTTGCCTAGTGTAGGATGTAGTGCTTCAATCTCCCATTGAATCTCACTTCCTTGAGGTTGTGGATGATCAGTTGGGGTAGTATGAGACATGAGAGACCTCTTGGCTTGTCTAGAGCCAACTTGATTGACCTTTTTGTGCTTTGAATGATCCCTTGATTATCCACCTTCCACCTGATCACATGCCCTGATGGTAAGAAGGATGCCATGCTTCATTTTTCTATGTTAAATGCAATGCAATGCTAATGAGATGGATATGATATGATAAATGATAATGCCATGCTATGATGCCAAAAGGGAAGAGCAAATTTTGGGGTATTACAGATGGGAAATCTTAGTGGTCAAAATTTGGGGTATGACAGATGCCCATATTTAATTTCTTGGACCCAAAGGTATGAATGGCGAAGGTATTCGAGCATTCGGGGTGCAAGCGGATTAAATATTGGAAAACCCAAAATTTTGATGGCAGTTATGAATGGTAGCTTACGCATTCATCTTCTCTTGCTAAGCAATGATGCTTAGAAAAGGTAAGAACTTTCCCTCGATCCCGGTTTCCTACCAAGGAACTGGCCTCAGTTTCTGAAGTAAACTTCCCCTCGATCCTGGTTTCCTACCAAGGAACTGGTCTCAGTTTCTGAAATAAACTTCCCCTCGAGCCTGGTTTCCTACCAAGGAACTGGTCTCAGTTTTTGAAATAAACTTCCCCTCGATCTTGGCTTCCTACCAAGGAACTGGTGTTAGTTTTTGAAATAAACTTCCCCTCGATCCTGGTTTCCTACCAAGGAACTGGTCTCAGTTTCTGAAATAAACTTCCCCTCGATCCTGGTTTCCTACCAAGGAACTGGTCTTAGTTTCTTTTGTCAATAAACTCTCTTGACAAAGGACGCTATTCGTAGCGGTTTTCCTCAAACTTCTCGCCGAATTTTCTTGGGGAGATGCCATTTGATAGAAAAATTTTGATGTCAGGGTTGTTGGGGAACCCAGTCGTCTGAGTTGTAGAGGTGTACAAACTTCTCCGTTGGAGACGCCATTTGTCGACTCTATCGGGAAAACGAGTCTCTTGAGAGACGGCTTTCGCTTTGGGATATTACATCATACTTTTCTCGGGATCTTCTCGGAGAAATGCCATATGATGTGATCCAATTTTGAGGTGCTGATGACCTTTTCGTCAGCGGTCTTTTCGGAGAAAAACTGCTGTATTGCCGATTGTCTGCTTAAGAGACTTCCTCTGGGGATTTTCTTTAATCCGGGAAAGCAAAGATATCATCTTCGATGGCGAAGAGTGACATTTGTTGAAGGTTCTCTAGTCTTTCAGAGGTTCAAGTTATCAAAGTGGTCGAGTGCCGACTTCATCCCAGAAATAAACTGGAGGAGAGAGATTATCCAGACGCAGCATTTCCTGACGAGGAAAGAACTGACAACTCGATTGAGAGGACTCTCATCACTAGGGGACAAGACCGACTAGAGTGATAGTGATGCAATATGAATGTGAATGCAAATAAAATGCATGATGTATGTATGTTTATGCTGACAAAACTGACACGACATACAGACTAATGGATGAACACGACTGGATACTCGGCCATCGCGGGGCGAAGAAGTACTGCTGGTCCAAAAGTAGCAATTCTGCCTTGCTTAGGAGAGATAGTCCCTACGGGGAATACTGTTGGTCGGGCTTAAGAGATAAGAACTCGGCCGAGGATGTCGGATGGAATAGTCGCATCCGACACAGTTGATCCTTCATTCAGGCGTACTGGTTTAGAAGGAGTACTTTGATTCTGCACTTTGAAGCTCGATTACTTCTGGAGAAGCGACCGATGTTCTTTCGATGTTCAACAGTCAAAAGAAATTGCCATCTTTATTTTAAAGCAGAAAAATTTTATCAAGTAAATTCATTTTTGTTTTATTTCAAGAACCGTTGATCATGTTAAAATGTCGTTCTATAAAGCTAAAATAAATAAGAATTGCAAGCAAAAGCACAAAGACTCAAATTTTATTGATAGGATGGAAATCAGCCAAGCGCTTGATTCCATAGAGTATTTACAAAGTTAGAAAATGGTAATTTAAGGGAAAAGGGCTACATTGAAACATAACGACCGCTATCCTTCTACCAAATTTGAATTTCAGAAATCCTAAGCTTCTGTCGAAGATAACCCTGACTGGAGTTTTCCGACGGGTGGTGTAACTGCTGCTGAGGGACTTGCCCCTTTGTTGGATGTAGTTACTTGCCATTATCCCTAACTTTTGCCTGGATTGTACTTTGAGATTTCCAATCCATCGGGATGATTTTTTTATTATGTCTCTAATTTTTTCCTGGACCGCCCTTTCAGGTTTTCAATCCACCGAGACATTTTTTTATTTTTTTTATTTAGGCGAAATATTTCTTGACTACGTCAACATTCGTGGGGTAGGAAAATTCCTCTCCATCCATGGTTGCAAGTCTCAAGGCGCCGCCTGAGAAAGCTTTCTTGACCACATAGGGGCCGTCATAACTCGGAGTCCATTTGCCCTGAGAATCGGTGAGAAATGATTGTATCTTCTTGCGCACGAGGTCTCCTTTCCTGAAGACGCGAGGTCGGACCTTTTTGTCGAAGGCCTTCTTCATTCTCTGTTGATACAACTCACCGTGACATAGTATCGTAATTCTTTTTTCTTTGATCAAATTGAGTTCGTCGTGTCGACTTTGACACCATTCAGCTTCTGTAAGCTTAGCTTCCATCAATACCAGGATGGAAGGGATCTCTACCTCTATGGGGAACACTGCTTCCATGCCATATACTAGAGAGAAAGGGGTTGCCCCTATTGAAGTACGGACAGATGTACGATAACCGTGAAGAGCAAAGGGTAGCATCTCGTGCCAATCTTTATAGGTTACAACCATCTTTTGAACGATCTTTTTGATATTCTTGTTAGCCACTTCTACCGCTCCATTCATCTTGGGTCGGTAGGGAGATGAGTTATGGTGTTCGATCTTGAACTCAGCGCACAACTCCTTCATCATCTTGTTGTTCAAGTTAGATCCATTATCAGTAATGATCTGGCTCAGAACACTATAACGGAAGATGAGATTGTTTTTGGTAAAGCGGACCACCACTTGACGGGTTACATTGGCATATGACGCTGCTTCAACCCACTTGGTGAAGTAATCAATGGCTACCAGGATGAACCGATGTCTGTTTGAAGCCTTGGGTTCGATCACGCCAATCATGTCGATTCCCCATATGGAAAAAGGCCATGGGGAAGAGAGAACTTTGAGATGCATTGGCGGTACATGGATTTTATCTGAGTATATCTGACACTTGTGACACTTCCTCATGTACTTGTAGCAGTCGGATTCCATGGTCAACCAGTAGTACACTGCTCTTAGAATTTTTGTCGCCATTGTGTGTCCATTGGCATGAGTGCCAAAGGATCCTTCATGAATTTATTTTATCAGCATGTCTGCTTTTGGTCTATCTACACATCCGAGCAAGACCATGTCAAAATTTCTCTTATAGAGTGTATCACCGCTCAGGAAGAAACTGCCAGCCAGCCTTCTGAGGGTTTTTCTGCCCTTTCTGGATGCCCCAGGTGGGTACTCTTGTTTCTGAAGGAAGCATTTGATATCATGATACCAAGGTTTGTCGTCTATGACTGCTTCAATCGTGAAGATGTAAGCGGACCGTTCAAGGCGCATTATGTCGATCTTAGGTATGTCATTCCATTGACCTACACTAATCATGGAAGAGAGAGTCGCTAAGGTATCAGCCATGTGATTCTCATCACGAGGGATGTGATGAAACTCGATTATATTGAAGAAGGGTAACAACCTTGCATAATCTTTGTTAGATATCAACCCTGATTGGTATGTGTTCTAATCTCCTTTGATCTGATTGATAACCAGGGCTGAGTCGCTATATACATCCAAGTTCTTCATCTTTAAATCGATCGCTTCTTCGCGACCCATGATACAAGCTTCGTATTTGGCCTCGTTGTTTATGCACTTGAACGTAAGTCTGGCGGTGAAAGGAATGTGGGTACCCTGAGGGGTAACTATGATTGCCCCAATTCCGTTTCCGTAATGATTGACAACTCCGTCAAAGATAACTCCCCATTGGGAACCTGGTTCTAGCCCTTCACTGGGTAGCGGTTCATCGCAATCTTTCATTTTCAAATACATGACATCTTCGTCTGGGAAGTCAAACCCGACTGATTCTTGATCGTCAATCGGTTGATGAGCCAAATGATCGGCTAATATACTTCCCTTAACGGCTTTCTGAGCGTGGTATTCTATGTCATATTCTGATAGCAACATCTGCCAACGGGCAATGCTTCCCGTGAGAGCAGGTTTTTCAAATACATACTTGATCGGATCCATTTTTGAGATTAACCAAGTAGTGTGACAAATCATGTATTGGCGAAGACGTTTGGCTGTCCAAGCCAAAGCGCAACAAGTTTTCTCAAGCATAGTGTACCGAGTCTCGTAGTCGGTGAATTTCTTGCTTAAATAGTAGATGGCAGACTCTTTTTGTTTTGTTTCGTCTTGTTGGCCAAGTACACACCCCATTGAGTCTTAAGACTGTGAGGTAGATGATCAGTGGTCTTCCCTCCACTGGAGGTGATAGAATCGACAAATTCAACAGGTATTCCTTAATACTGTCGAGGGCAGTTTGACAGTCCTCTGTCCAAACGCAATCCTAGTTCTTTTTAAGTAATTTGAAGATCGGCGCGCACGTCGCGGTCATGAGGAATATGAATCTAGAGATGTAGTTCAAACGTCCTAGGAATCCTCTAACTTGTTTTTCAGTTTTCAGAGAAGGTATTTCTTGAATGACCTTGACCTTGTCAGGATCAACCTCAATTCCTTTCTGGCTGACGATAAACCCTAAAAGTTTCCCTGAACGGACACCGAAGGTGCACTTGTTGGGATTCAAGTGGAGTTTGTACTTTCTCAACCACTCGAATAATTTTGACAGATGGGTCACATGCTCCTCTGCTGTTCTAGATTTGGCAATCATATCATCGACATGTACCTCAATTTCCTTGTGTATCATGTCATGAAACAGAGTAGTCATGGCCCTCTGATAGGTTGCCCCGGCGTTCTTCAAACTGAACAACATCACCTTCTAACAAACGGTACCCCATGGGGTAATGAACGAAGTTTTCTCCATGTCTTTCGGCGCCATTTTGATCTGGTTATAGCCCGAGAATCCATCCATGAAGGAGAAAACTTTGAACTTTGTTGTACTGTCAACCAGCATATTAATGTGTGGTAAAGGAAAGTCGTCCTTTGGACTACCCTTGTTTAGATCTCTGTAATCGACACACATTCTGACCTTTCCGTCCTTTTTCGGAACGGGTACGATGTTGGCTAACCATTGAGGATGTTCTGATGTGGCGAGGAAACCCGAGTCAATCTATTTTTGTACCTCCTCTTTGATTTTGATGGCCATGTTTGGGTGAGTCCGTCTCAACCTTTGTTTTACTGGCGGACACTCGGATTTCAATGGTAAATGATGCTCCACGATGCTGGTATCCAACCTTGGCATATCCTGATAGGAGCAAGCGAATACATCGGGAAACTCTCTGAGAAGTTTCGTCAGAATTTCTTTGGCAGTTGGACTGAGCAGTGCCCCAATCCTGATTTCTTTTCTCTCTTTTTCTGAACCCAAGTTTACCATTTCCAACGGCTCTTTGTGAGGTTCAATGGACCTTTCCTCTTGTCTGAGTAGTCGGGAGATCTCTTCTGGAATTTCCTCATCAACTTCTTCTTCAGCCCCAAATACCGGGAACTCAAAGTCGGGAGAAGGCATCGGATCGTATGTTTCAACGGGGTTTAAAATAAGCAATCTACATGACGGTATGATTCGTGTTTAGAAGAGATAGAGAGAATGCAAAAGTGTGTGCAGTGTATATTTCTTTTTTGAAAAATTGCTTGTTTATTGTTTTTTGAGTTGTTTTTTAGGATTACCATTTTCTGAGAAAAGTAAAAAGAGAAAACAACAATAAATGCGGAAATTACAGAACGACGTTATTTTATTTATGAACAAGTCGATTCTTGAAACTACAGCCCTATAAAACAAAACTCTGTCGCTTTGGGCGAAGCGAAGAGGAAAATTTACAGAAAGTGAGCCCTATCAAAACATCCGTTTCACCTGGGCAGGGTGAAAGGTTAAGATAAAGACGACAATTACTTTGACTTATGAACAATCTTCGAAACATCGACAACAACCCATTGGCGGCGAACTCCTCAGTGAATCACAAAGTCTTGTACCATCCTTGATTTGTCTTCAGAAATAACGCTGATTTCTGGTGGAGCAGGATCGTTGGAATCTGTCTCCCAGGCGGAGTTGTCGTAGGCGGATTTCTCAGTTGTATTTTGCATAATGTTTGTTCTCTCAGCTAAATCTCCCCATCCAGTTGGCTGGATGTCTTCGAGCTTGATACGAGAGCTTTCGGGAGCAGTGTACTTGACCTTGAAGCCAAATTTTCCACTTGGTTGTCCCAGGGTATCCCATACTTCTTTCGAACTGGAGGAGTCATCTCTCTCGATGATGTTGACCTCAGGAAAATCGTAGTTGATGAATTCTAGTCTGACAAGATTTGCCAATTGATCCCAAAACCCATGAATAGTCCCGTCATTTCATTCTTAACAAAATAAGCAGAGAGAGGCCCACAATCTAAACCGCATATGTAAACCAACAGTCATCTGTTTAAACTCAGTATGCAAGCAGGGTTAATTAGAGACATCTATTTCCCTTCCTTATTCAGCTTAATAGGATAAAAAATGAATCGACCTGTAGTACCCCAGAGCGACAGTGCTTAAGAACCGCGTCCTATATCGCTCGCTACAGAAAAATGGCGCCCACCGTGGGGCCACGCAGGGCATCTTGTCCCTCTTATCTCTCTGGTTGAAACCTTAAGTCTGAAAACTGCCAAAGAAATGGAGACTTCACTGGGGAAACGAAAAGTATTACTCTTCCCATCTCTTAGGTAGAAATCCTTGAGTTCACAAAATTTCACAGAAATGGCGACTCTGATGATTAAGATAAATATATATACTGCCTTTCTTAATTGATATCTGTGTTTATTTTTCTGCTAATGGGAATGCGTGTGATGCTGCATGTGGAAAGATTGAGTATACACCTAAGATAGGTGATGGCTAAACGAGTAATCTTACAGGGAGTAACTCCCAAATAAGAGACCTCGACCATCAGATCAGTGGAGGTACCCTTTTGCGGATTCAATGCCTATACGACTTCGGTTGTTGAAAGCAGTGTTGTTCGATTGTGGTTGTCGGTGAAACTGATTTAGTTGACTAAAACCATTTTGTAGTGCGGAAGCTATTTGACATTGTTGTCACGCGATACTACCCTCATTTGAGGCTGATGATCTATTCTCGGTGAATAGCATTTACTCTAAGATACTGCAGCTCGCTGGCGATCCGCTTGCTGTTGTTATCCTGGGAGGATCTGATGATTTTGAGGACAGGTACAAAAAATCACTAGTATAAACCTTTGGGGATGGGTAGAGCCTTGACTTCATGACACCAACCCTTTGACCCCATGGTTTTTCTATGTTTTTGTGTGCTGCATTCGTACATTCATTTAAAAAACATTAAAACTAAAAAAAATCTTCTCTTCTAATCTCTCTTTTTCAAATTAAACTAAGACCATGATTGCAAATGTCAGAGAGAAAGGAGATTGCGTCAATGGATTTCGGTAGAAGGAAAACTCATAAGTACACCTTCCAGGTTCCAAAGTTAAAGGATTTAAGAGGTTTGGCGAGAATGATCACCAACCCCGAGGCTTTCAGAGCTAAGTATAGGGGACTACTGTCTCTATTAAAGGTCCATGTAATCGAAGGAATCCTGTCCACACTAATCCAGTTCTACGATCCAGTCTATCACTGTTTCACATTCCCGAATTATCAGCTAGCACCAACATTGGAGGAGTATTCTCACTTGACTGATCTGCATATCACTGATCAAGCTCCCTTTTCTAGAGTGGAAGAAATTCCAAAGGATCAGACCATTGCAAGAGCAATTTATTTGGACGAGTCAGAAGTCAGGACTCACATGACCACTAAGGGTGGCATCCAAGGTTTTCCAGCCCAGTTCTTAACAAAGAAGGCTCTATACTTTGCTAGTATAGGGAACGTGGCCGCTTTCGAGAGTATCTTTGTTTTGCTCACCTACGGGTTATTTTTGTTTCCTAACATTGATAACTTCGTAGACATCAATGCCATTAAGATTTTTCTGATTAGAAACCCTGTACTGACCTTACTCGCAGATGCGTATCATTATGTACACTTAAGGAATTTATACAGTGGAGGAATGATCACGTGCTGTGTACCCTTGCTTTATAAATGGTTCACTTCCCATTTACCCAAGTCTGCTGCCTTTTGGGATCAAAAGAATACTTTACGTTGGTCGCAGAGAATCATGTCTCTTACCAACTCGGACATCGATTGGTACAATCGAATCTACGACGGGATCAGAATCATTGACCGTTGTGGAAATTTCCCAAATGTACCCCTTATAGGAACTAAGGGAGGAATAAACTATAATCCAATTCTTGTTCGTCATCAATTTGGATACCCGATGAGGCATGTCCCACACAATGCTCATCTGGAAGGTCTTTTCTTCAAGGAAGGAGAAAATGACAAAGCACTAAAGACAGAAATAGTGCACGCTTGGAAACACGTTCATAGGAAAGGACGAGAGTCTCTAGGGAAACCGGACTGTGTCTCAGTGGAGCTCTACCTCCACTGGGTATAAACTTGAGCTCTCAAGCTGAGGATGCCTTACCCTCGTCAGGAAGTTCTTCCATTAAGGGACTCTGCCCTTTATTTCATGTCAGAGACGGAAAAGCCTCAGGTTACTCTCAGCAAAGTTCAACAGGAGAAGAGGTCTTGGAGGAACAAGTACTGTATTCTCAATGTGGAGTGTAAGAAAATACAGCAGCTATTAAGAGAAAAAGATGCTCTGATTGAGATTTTAGAACAACATGCTGTAGAAAATCAGGATGACCAAAGGAATTTGCTCGCTCCTTTCACATGGCAAAGGAATGACAACCCGACAACGGCCCAAGAGCCCCGGTCAAAGAAGAGGAAAGTACCAGAACTAGCACTTGAGCTCTCCTCAGAGAGGACTCATGATCCATTAGTTTAGGTTTCCTTTTTCAGCACTTTGTAATCTACTATATTTCCATTTCCGCAATCTTTTGAATTCAATAAAACGGGGTTTCCCCATTGTTTGATATTTGCAATCTAATTGTCGAAGTTTACATTGAATAAACAAAAATAATTAATAATCATTGCATTCATCATTCTCATAAACGCATTCTTCTTACCTACGAATCTCACATTTGTTTCTCGATTCTAGAGTCAAACTGTCTCATTCGTACAATACTCAGGCCAATCGTCAAAAAAAGATGGATGATCTCGAGGAAGAGAACAGAGAGTTGAGAGAAGAGATCGACACTCTGAAAGAGGATATGAGAAATCTTCATGACGACATGCAAGCTCTAGCAAAAGCTCAAATGCAGCAACAAAGGATTGTGATCTCGGAGATCACATCAACGCCCATAGTGGAGAAGTCCGATCCTAGGTCCAAAATGCCGAAAGATCGTCCATGGGGCATGCCACTCAACTATATCCCGGAAGGATATATTCCGTCGATCATAGGAGATCCGAAAAATGCAGCAGGAACTGCTGGGCCTGAAGGTTACAGAATTCGGGAAAGCGAAGATGCCAGGGGCATGACAGTAACTCCTGAAGGTTACAAACTTCGGGAGACACCGAGAGTCTCGGCCATAGTGACTATACCACCGCCCGTGGTACACACTGTCCCGGAAGGACGGATTCCCCAGATACCTTCTGGTGGAAATGACAGCATGTTCGATAGAATGAATGAATTCCAAGAACAGTTCCTGGAAATGCAGAAAGAACTGCAAACCATTCGCAGTTAGGATCTATTTGGAAAGGACGCCGTGGACCTCTAATTGGTCCCTAATGTGAAAGTTTCGCACAAGTTCCAAGGGCCCGACTTTGACAAGCACAAGGGTAACTCTTGCCCTCAGAGCCATTTGGTGATGTATGCTCGGCAGATGTCGGCTCAGACAAAGAACCAGGATTTGCTCATTCACTACTTTCAGGATAGTTTAACCGATGCCGCATTAAAATGGTACATGTGTTTAAACTGCGCCACGATCGGCACATTCAGAGATCTGGGCGCTGCCTTTGTTCAACAGTACAAGTATAATCTGGACTTGGCACCGGACAAAGATCAGCTCAAATCGATGTCACAAAAGGACAAGGAAACCTGTGAGGAATACGCTCAGAGATGGCGTGAAATTGCCGCTCAGATTTCTCCACCTCTGGAGGAAAAGGAGATGACGAAGATCTTCTTAAAAACCTTAAGCTCATTTTAATACGATAGAATGGTTTCCAGTGCACCCAGTGACTTCACCGAGATGGTGGGCATGGGAGTTCGTCTTGAGGAAGTCGTCCGAGAAGGACGTTTAGTTAAAGACGCTGGATCATCAAGTAGTACAAAACGATACGGTAGTGCTCTCCCTAAGAAAAAAAAGCAGGATATTGGGAATATCTCTCTCGGGAAGCAAATGCGACGTTACCAACCAGTGGCAGCTGTAACTCCTGCTACTAACCCGGCGCCTATTCCTACATATCAACCTCAGGTTGCGCAGAGCAAACCAATTCAACAACAATATCAGCAAAGGACACAACAGCCTCTTCAGCAGGCTCGTCCTCCGTACAACAACAATCGTGCAACACGACCATCAGGGTTCAACCCTATACCAATGTTGTACGCATAACTGCTTCCATTATTACTGGTCAAGGGACATGTCCAAACCAAGTCTCCTCTTACAGTACTGGAAAATCCGTCTTTCTGGTTCAAAGCGGATCAGACTTGTCCTTACCATCAAGGAGGACCAGGGCATAACATAGAAAACTGTCTCAGCTTCAAATTTGACGTACAAAAGCTTGTTAGGAGTGGGGTCTTATCTTTCAAATATACGAATCCTAATGTTCTCACAAACCCGCTGCCTCAACACAAAAAAGCTGCAGTCAATTTGATAGCGGGAGAGTCTAACGACATCTATTAAATTCATGATGTACTCTTATTAAGGGACAACTTGGTCAAGATGCATTGTAGATAGAGCGAATATGGCTATGTGCCACCTCATAATTATCACTAGTGTGATATCTACTCTAAGAACAATCAAGGATGTTCTGTGGTGCAATCAGCTCTACAGGAACAATTGGATCTCGGGTGTATCCAAGAGCATCGTGTTCGTGGAGTCAACATGACCTATATGAATTCCAACATCATTCAAAACCACGACATCCATGTAATGAATGTCAACTTGGTGGCGGTGCACTCCAGGCAAAGCCAGTACCATAATCTGCCGCGACATGATTACAATTCCTGTCTAACTTGCTCGGTAAACAAACAGGGATGCTCGTTTGTATAATAGGCTCTCCAGTGTCAGATGGATCTTGGGTATATCCAGGACTACCATGATAGAAATCATTATCAGATCAACATGATGCAAATTTTTTATACTTTTCTGATGAATACCAACTTGGTGGAGTTACACGCCAAGCAGGTTCAACTTGGTTTTCTCACTTCTAACGATTATCTGAACTATAAGGGATGCAGTGAGATTAACCAAGGGTGCGCTCTCGTTCAGAGAACTTTACAACACTTGTTAAACCACTGGTGGCTTCCAATCTATCTGGATGAAGACACGCAACAAATCAGTGTGCGTAATGGAAACCCTACTCGGCGTTAAAGTCAGGATGTCCGATCTATGGAAACAAACCTGGTAAGGTTGCACTGCATTCAAAGTGGGGATGGCCAGGTGCTACCACACAACTATGAACTTTGTAGAGTCTACTCGGAAAGTAACCAACAATGCTACCTTGTGCGGGCAGCCCTTCAAGGTCAATTGGATCGTAAAGAGATTCACCCGTGTCTGAGTCCCGAGCCAATCAACTGGACGCCGGACTACTTCACTAATCAAATCAGAAACGTTGTCATAATCTCTGGCCATCAACGGAACAAGGATGTTTGTACCATCATCCCTCTACTGGACGAATCAAAGGTTCTTAGCCAGGAACTCATTGAAGTTACTTATGACAGTCAGAAAAATCAGAAGGCTCCTGTAGTTATTTATCTACCGGGCCATTACCGTATGAAATAGCTAAGGCGATCCCTTACAAATAAGGTGCGACAATAATTGAGAATGGAAAGTAAATTCCATTACCCTCTGTCGTAAATATTGCAGACATCAGTCGAGTAACACGGAGCGGTCAAATCTTCAACCGAGGAGTTGGAGAACTTACCAAAGAAAAGGAACTTCAGACAGAAGCTCTTGATCCACCAGTCGATCAATCCAATGATCCCGGCCTTTCGAAAAACAATGATGAGATGTTGAAGCTCATCCAAAGGAGTGAATACAACATTGTTGATCAACTGTTACAAACTCCTTCAAAGATCTCAGTGCTATCACTTTTACTCAGTTCCGAAGCCCACAGAGAGGCTCTACATAAAGTCTTAGAGCAGGCCTTTGTGGAACAGGATGTGTCAATACGACAGTTCGATAGCATCATCTCTAACATCACTTTCTGCAACAACTTAGGATTCAGTGATGAGGATTTACCAGAGGGGGGCAAAAGTCACAACATGGCGCTCAATATCACAGTTAACTGCCAGGACGATGCCTTAGCCAGCGTACTAGTAGACACAGGACCGGACATCAACGTTATGCCAAAGTCCACTTTAATTCGACTATCATTCAAAGGATCCCCGATGAGGGGCAGTGAGGTCATCATCAAAGCCTTTGACGGATCTCGGAAAGCAGTTATCGGCGAAGTCGACCTTACCATAACTATCGGTCCTCACACTTTCCTAATCACTTTCCAGGTCATGGACGTCCAGGCAGCATACAGGTGTTTATTAGGAAGACCTTGGATACACTAGGATGGGGCAGTCACTTCGACGCTGCACCAGAAACTGAAGTTCGTCAAGAACGATCAACTCGTCACGGTCTGTGGAGAACTAGCCTTGCTCGTGAGTAACTTGTCATTATCTACTTGTGTAGAACCCGAGGAGGTTGTTGGAACTCAGTTCCAGGCACTTTCGGTGAGCAACGAGAATTAATCAGTGAAAGGAACCTCGATTTTCTCATACAGAGATGCTCTCGAAGTGATAAAAAATAACAATACAAAAGGATGGGGACAGCTTGTCATTCCTACCGATAACAAAACAAAGAAGGGTCTTAGTTTTTCTGCAACCTGTACCCATACAGCTACTAACAATGAAATTTTTCATCCCATTCAGGACTTCTTCCACAGTGGAGGTTTCCTTCACCCAGTGTCCCAAGAAGTACACATTATCAACGAGGAAGATTTCTCTGATACAGAGGAGGAATGGAAATCCTATCTTAACGAGGACGGTTATATCTCTCAGGAGGAGGTGCATATGCCATTTTACTTTCCCGCATAGATTCCGAGATTTATACCAAGGTCAGACGTTGAAATGATGTATGGAGATTATGATCCGGAAGGATGTCGTGCTCCACCAAACTCATTAGAGGAAGACACTCTGATGAAGGACAACTTTGACCACGACTATTATGGCCCAATGGATGGCTTGCCTATCTGGCAGCCGTACCCAGGAGACTTGGGGCAAGAAAATCAGCCGAACAATGAAAATCAGCTGAGCATCATTGAATAGAATACATGCGTCCCCACCATGTCATGGGATCAACACTCAGGTCATTCAGAAAATATCCAACACGACGATGAATTCGCAAGGTTTGCAGGACTTGAGTTCATTAACTATGCTTTTCCTGAGGTCAACGTCATCGAGAAGGATGACTCCTCCGGTTCCACAGAAGTGTGGGGCACCTTAGGACAACCAAGTGGCAAATTCGACTACTTGGTCAAGTACACCGCTCCTGAAAGCTCTTGTATCAGGCTCGAAGACATCCACCCAACTGGGTGGGGAGATTTACCCGAGAGAACAAATACTATGCAAAATACAACTAAGGAATCCTCCTACGACAACTCCGCCTGGGAGACAGATTCCAATGATCCTGCTCCACCAGAAATCAGTGTTATTTTTGAAGACAAATCAAGGAAGATACCAGACTTTGTGATTCACTGAGGAGTTCGCCGCCAATGGGTTACAGTCGATGTTCCGAAGATTGTTCATAATTCAAAGTAATTGCCGTCTTTAACCTTTCACCCTGCCCAGGTGAAACAGATGTTTTGATAGGGCTCGTTTTCTGTAAATTTCCCTCTTCGCTTCACCCAAAGCGACAAAGTTTTGTTTTATAGGGATGTAGTTTCAAGAATCGACTTGTTCATAAATAAAATAACTTTGTTCTGTAATCTCCGCATTAATTGTTGTTTTCTCTTTTTGCTTTTCTCAGAAAATGGTAATCCTAAAAAACAAATAATAATAATAAGCAAGCAGTTTTCAGAAATAACACTGCACACACTCTTGCATTTTCTCTATCTCTTCTAAACACAAATCACCACGTCATGCAGATTGCTTATTTTAAACCCCATTAAAACATACGATCCGATGCCTTCTCCCAACTTTGAGTTCTCGGTTTTGGGGCTGAAGAAGAAGTTGACGACGAAATTCCAGAAGAGATCTCCCAACTAATCAAACAAGAGGAAAGGTCGATTGAACCTCACGAAGAGCCATTGGAAACGGTCAACTTGGGTTCAGGAGAAGAGAGAAAAGAAATCAAGATTGGGGCACTGCTCAGTCGAACTGCCAAAGAGAGTTTGACAAAGCTTCTCAAAGAATTCCCCGATGTATTCGCTTGGTCCTACCAGGATATGCCAGGGTTGGATACCAGCGTCATGGAACATCATTTACCATTGAAATCAGAATGTCCGCCAGTAAAGCAAAGGTTGAGACGGACTCGCCCGGACATGGCCATCAAAATCAAAGAGGAGGTACAAAAATAGATTGACGCAGGTTTCCTCGCCACATCAGAATATCCTCAATGGTTAACAAACATCGTACCCGTTCCAAAAAAGGACGGAAAAGTCAAAATGTGTGTCGATTATAGAGATCTAAACAAGGCTAGTCCAAAGGACGACTTTCCTTTACCACACATTGACATGCTGGTTGACAGTACAACAAAGTTCAAAGTTTTCTCCTTCATGGATGGATTCTCGGGCTATAACCAGATCAAAATGGCGCTGAAAGACATGGAGAAAACTTTGTTCATTGCCCTATGGGGTACCTTTTGTTACAAGGTAATGCCGTTCAGTTTGAAGAACGCCGGGGAAACCTATCAAAGGGCCATGACTACTCTGTTTCATGACATGATATGCAAGGAAATTGAGGTATATGTCGATGATAAGATTGCCAAATCTAGAACAGAAGAGGAGTATGTGACCCACGTGTCAAAGCTATTCGAGCGGTTGAGAAAGTACAAACTTCGCTTGAATCCTAACAAATGCACCTTCGGTGTCTGTTCAGGGAAACTTTTAGGGTTCATCGTCAGCCAGAAAGGAATTGAGGTTGATCCTGACAAGGTCAAGGCCATTCAAGAAATGCCTTCTCCGAAAACTGAAAAACAAGTCAAAGGATTCTTGGGACTTTTAAATTACATTTCCAGATTCATATTCCTCATGACCGCGACATGCGCGTCGATTTTCAAATTACTAAAAAAAATCAGGATTGCGTTTAGACAGAAGATTGCCAAACCGCATTCGACAATATCAAGGAATACCTATTGAATCCACCGATTATATCACCTCCAGTGGAAGGAAGACCACTGATCATTTACCTCACAGTCCTAAAGGAATCGATGGGCTGTGTACTTGGCCAACAAGATGAAACAAAAAGAAAAGAGTCTGCCATCTACTATCTGAGCACGAAATTCACTGACTGCGAGACTCGGTATACTATACTCGAGAAAACTTGTTGTGCATTGGCTTGGGCTGCCAAACGTCTTTGCCAGTACATGATTCGTCACACTACTTGGTTAATCTTAGAAATGGATCCAATCAAGTACATCTTTGAAAATCCTGCTCTCACGGGAAGGATAGCCCGTTGGAAGATGTTGTTATCAAAATATGACATAGAATACCACGCTCAAAAAGCCGTTAAGGGAAGTATTTTAGCCGATCATTTGGCTCATCAACCGATTGACGATCAGGAATCAATCGGGTTTGACTTCCCAGATGAAGATGTCATGTATCTAAAAATGCAAGATTGCGATGAACCACTACCCAGTGAAGGGCCAGAACCAAGTTCCCAATGGGGACTAATCTTTAACGGAGCTGTCAATCATTATGGAAATGGAATTGAGACAATCATCATAACATCTCAGGGTACCCACATTCCTTTCACCGCTAGACTTACGTTCAAGTGCACAAACAACGAGGCCGAATACGAAGCTTGTATCATGGGTCTCGAAGAAGCGATCGACTTAAGGATCAAGAACTTGGACTTATACTGTAACTCAGACCTGGTTATTAATCAGATTAAAGGAGATTGGAACACACACCAATCAGGATTGATTCCTTACAAAGATTACGCGAGAAGGTTGTTACCCTTCTTTAACAGAATCGAGTTTCATAATATCCCTCGTGAAGAGAATCACATGGCTGATGCATTAGCCACCCTCTCTTCCATAATTAGTGTAGGTCAATGGAATGACATACCTAAGATCGACATAATGCGCCTGGAACGGCCCGCTTACATCTTCACGATTGAAGCAGTCATAGACGGCAAACCTTGGTATCAAGATATCAAATGCTTCCTTCAGAAACAGGAGTACCCTTCTGGGGCATCCAGAAAAGACAGAAAGACCCTCAGAAGATTGGCAGGCAACTTCTTTCTGAGCGGTGATACACTCTATAAGAGAAACTTTGACATGGTTTTGCTTCGATGCGTAGACAGACCAGAAGCAAACAAGCTGATAAAAGAAATTCACGAAGGATCCTTTGGCACTCATACCAACAGACACACAATGGCGAGAAAAATTCTAAGAGCAGGGTACTATTGGTTAACCATGGAATCTGATTGCTACAAGTATATGAGGAGA
This sequence comes from Lathyrus tuberosus, assembly GCA_022829125.1. Lineage (NCBI taxonomy): Eukaryota > Viridiplantae > Streptophyta > Magnoliopsida > Fabales > Fabaceae > Lathyrus > Lathyrus tuberosus. Next base: position 2,269,430 of record JALAZF010000229.1, read on the forward strand.
TGTCACAAGTGTCAGATATACCCAGACAAAATCCATGTACCGCCAACACATCTCAAAGTTCTCTCTTCCCCATGGCCTTTTCCATATGGGGAATCGACATGATTGGCATGATTGAACCCAAGGCTTCAAACAGACATCGGTTTATCCTGGTAGCCATTGACTATTTTACCAAGTGGGTCGAAGCAGCGTCATACGTTAATGTAACCCGACAAGTGGTGGTCCGATTTATCAAAAACAATATCATCTGTCGTTATGGTGTTCCGAGCCAGATCATTACAGATAATGGATCTAACTTAAATAATAAGATGATGAAGGAGTTGTGCGCTGAGTTCAAGATCGAACACCATAACTCATCTCCCTACCGACCCAAGATGAACAGAGCGGTAGAAGCGGCTAACAAGAATATTAAAAAGATTGTTCAGAAGATGGTTGTAACCTACAAAGACTGGCACGAGATTCTACCCTTTGCTTTTCACGGTTATCGCACATCTATCCGCACTTCAATAGGGGCAACCACTTTCTCTCTAGTATATGGCATAGAAGCAGTGCTTCCCATAGAAATAGAGATCCCATTAATTCGGGTATTGATGGAAGCTAAGCTTACAGAACAAAGTCGACACGACGAACTAAACCTGATCGAAGAAAAGCGAATAACGGCGCTATGCTATGGTCAGTTGTATCAACAAAGAATGAAGAGGGTGTTTGACAAAAAGGTCCGACCTCGCGTCTTCTGGAAAGGATACCTTGTGCTCAAAAAGATACAATCATTTCTCACTGATTCCCGGGGCAAATGGACCCCGAATTATGACGGCCCCTATGTGATGTAGTCAAGAAATGCTTCGCCTAAACTAAAAAAAAGAGAAAAAACGTCTCGGTGGATTGAAAACCCGAAAGGGCGGTCCAGGCAAAAATTAGAGACACAATAAAAAATCATCCCGGTGGATTGGAAATCTCAAAGTACAATCCAGGAAAAAGTTAGGGATAATGGCAAGTAACTACGTCCAACAAAGGGGCAAGTCCCTCAGCAGCAGTCATGCCATCCGTCAGGAAAATTTCTCGTAAAGGTCATCTTCAACAGAAGCTCAGGATGTCCCGAATTCAAAGTTGGTAGAAGGATAGTGGTCGTTATGTTTCAATGTAGCCATTTTCCCTTAAATTACCATTTTCTAACTTTGTATACACTCTTTGGAATCACGCGCTTGGCTGATTTCCATCCTATCAATAAAATTTGAGCCCTTGTGCTTTTGTTTGTAATTCTTATTTGTTTTAGCTTTGCAGAACGACGTTTTTAACATGATTAACGATTCTTGAAATAAAACAAAAATGAATTTACTTGTTAAACTTTTTCTGCTTTTAAAATAAAGATGGCAAATCTTTTGACTGTTGAACATCAAAAGAACATCAATCGCTTCTCCAAAGATGGCTGAGCTTCAAAGTGCAGAATCAAAGTACTCCTTCTAAACCAGTGCGCCTGAATGAAGGATCAGTTATGTCAGATGCGAATACTCCATCTGACATCCTCGGCAGAGTCCTTATCTCCTAAGCCCGACCAACGGTTGTCCCCGCAGGGACTATCTCTCCTAAGCAAGGCAGAATTACTATCGTGAACCAGTGATACTTTTCATCTCCCGCTGTGGCCGAGTATCCAGTTGTGTTCATCTACTAGTTTGTATGTCGCGTCAGTTTTGTCAGCATAAACATACATACATCATGCATTATTGATTTACATTCGCATTCATATTGCATCACTATCACTCTAGTCAGTCTTGTCCCATCGTGATAACCGTCCTCGCAATCGAGTTGTCAGTTCTTTCCTCATCAGGAAACGTTGGGGCTGAACGATCTCTCCTCCAGTTTATTTCTGGATTAGAATTGGTCTTTGACCACTTTGATAACTTGAACCTCTGAAAGACCAGAGAAAGCCTCTTAATCAGAGATTCGGCAGTACGACAGTTTTTCTCCAAAAAATCCGCTGACGAAAAGGTCATCAGCACCTCAAAATTGGATCACATCCTATGGCATTTCTCCGAGAAGATCCCGAGAAAAGTATGATGCAATATCCCCAAGCGAAAGCAGTCTCTCAAGAGACTCGTTTTCCCAGTAGAATCGACAAATGGCATCTCCAAAAGAGAAGTTTGTACACCTCTACAACTCAGGCGACTGGGTTCCCCAGCAAGTCTGACATCATATATTTTTCTATCAAATGGCATCTCAACTTCGGCGAGAAGTTTGAGGAAAATCTCTACACATAGCGTCCCATGTCAAGAAAGTTTATTGACAAAAGAAACTGAGACCAGTTCCTTGGTAGGAAACCAGGATCGAGGGGAAGTTCACATCAGAAACTGAGACCAGTTACTTGGTAGGAAACCAGGATCGAGGGGAAGTTTACTTCAAAAACTGAGACCAGTTCCTTGGTAGGAAACCAGGATCGAGAGGAAGTTTCTACCTTTTCTAAGCATCATTGCTTAGCAAAACAAGATGGATAAGCAAACTGCTATTCATAACCACCGTCAAAATTTCGGGTATTCCGATATTTAATCCTCTTGCACCCCGAATGCCCGAATACCTTCGTCATTCACACCTTCGGGTCGAAGAAGATTAAATAGGGGCATCTGTCATACCTCAAATTTTGACAACTAAGATTTCCCATCATTGTGAAAATCATCATTACAATATGGATGTACCTTTGTGCCTCATCAATCTCCTCAAGGAATTGTTGAGCACTCACTACAATCAAGCTTAGGGTTTCAAGCCCTCTCAGAGCCTTTAGACAAAGGATTAGTCAAGGAATGACATGATCTTCAACTTGTCTAACCTCTTAAACACCCAAAAAGGATCAAGAGGACTCCCACATCAAGAATTAAGCACAAGAGTGCAACATTTCAAGTGGATCAAGCCTCAAGTTCATCTAATACAAAGTCAACTGACGCAGAAAGTCAGAGTTTGACTTTTGGTCAACTTTGAGCTTCACAAGCCATTACTCAAGAAAATATGATGGATGATTTAATTTGATCAAATTTAAATCAAGAAATCATGGAAAATTGCAAAATTGATCAAATGGAAAGAAACTTAGAAATTTTTTCTAAGTTAAAATCATGTTCAAGTGCACAACTTTTCAAGGTTGTAACTATTGATCCAAGCATCCTTTGATTTTGCGTAAGAGCTATTTTTAAAGAGGGTATTTGATACTTCAACATTTTAGAAGGAATCAACTCAAAATATCATAAGGATTGAAAGATATAAGTGATCAAAGTTGGGAATTCTTAATGTCAAATGTTCCGACATTTTATAGGACATCATTAATATTTTTCCAGCAAGAATGTCCCAAATTCAAGGATCTTTTTCTCCATGATCCAAGTTGATTCAAGCCAAACCTTGAACATCAAAATTGAAGTACGTAATCTCACCTTTCCAGAAAGTCCTAGAAATCTCATTTATCATTCTCGAGCAGAAAGTTATGGTCTCTGCAAAAGGCATTGATAAAACATAATTTTCATGACAGCTTTTAGGAAAGATTTGAACACACAAGTTCAAGGTCATTTTTGACAACTTTACAAGTCTTATATTCACAAACCTTGAACATCAAAGTTGAAGTACGTTACCTCATCTTTCCAGAAAGGTGTAGAACGTCCATTTAACATACTCGAGCAAGAAGTTATGGACTTTACAGTAAGGCTTGCTGCAGCTGTTTTTTAGGACATATTTTGTGCACTTTTTCTTGTGCCACACAATTTGCAAGCTTTGTCACCATGCAGGACAAGCATCAAAGGTGCAATTCACTTCAACTCAAAATATCATAGTGGATTAAAAGATATAAGTGATTAGAGTTTGGAATTGTTAATGTTCAAAGTTGTCAAATGTTTCAACATTTCAAAAGACATCATTAATATTTTTCCAGCAAGAATGTCCCAACTTCAAGGATGTTTTTCTCCATGATCAAAGTTGAACCAAGTCTAGGGTCAAACATCAAAGTTGAAGTATGTCATCTCATCTTTCCATAAAGTCCTGGAACAGCCACTTATCATTCTTGAGCAAGAAGTTATGGATTTTACAACAAGGCTTGTTGCAGCTGATTTTTAAGACAGGTTTCAGGACAGATTTGCATATTTCTTGTGCCAAACGAATTTCCAAGCCTTGTCATCATTTTGGAAACATCTGACGATTAAATCTAAGGGGGGTGATCTGATCCATAAGCCTCCCAAGTCCAAGATTCCACAAGTAGCATGCCAAACCTAAAAAACCCTAAAAGAGGGACAAGACTCCAATTTTGGTTTGGAGCATTTAATGGATACTTAGAGGTGGCATGAACTGAGCTTCCTCCAACTGAATTCAGTCAAGATTCATCCAACAACAAGGGGACCAGAAGCCTGTGCCCTAACCTCTAGTCAATGGCTAGCGGAGACTTGAGATTCCAAAATGCAACCATTGGACAAACCTCTGCTGCAGTTTCCATTCACTATTACAGCCAAAACAAACTTGCTCTATTATAAATAGAGCTCATTTGTGCTCAGTTTGAGTACACCAAAGCCATCAAATAGATGCTTTCCTCAAAATCACTTCTTTCACTTCAAAATGCATTCTTTAGCAAGGTAATTTTGAGTTTTTGAGTTAGAGAGAATTTCCATCACAACTCATGATCCAAACACATCCAATATGTCATATCTAAGCTGTCCAAACTCTCATAAGTGACCTGTAACACCAAAATCGCAAAGTCACCTCTCAAAACCTCAAAATTGGACCTTTTTGCATTTTTCAAGCCATGTCTTGATTCAGTCACTTTTCAATCCAGATAAGACCTCAAACACACTCCAAATATCATCCTTGAACTGTCCTAAATGGCCCCCCTTCTAGAACACCATTTGAGAGAGTTGGCATTTTGGCCACTTTTGCCCATTTTGTAGCTGATTCCAACCATCCTAAAAGCTTCTAAGAGGTCATTTGAGGGTGGCCAAAGCATCAAATCATTTTTGGAACAAAGCACTTGGTAGGTTGCACAAAATCTCCAAAAAAGAGGTAAGCATCACAACTTGAATTCTTTGAATCATGCTTTCCTTTGATGTCCATATGCATTCATCATATTGAACAATTCTTGAAGCAAAAATGTAGTCCTTAATGTGTATGTTGTGATCCTCCTACTGTTTGCACTTTAACATATTTATATGTGGAGTTTATGTTGTTTTAAAACTACGTGTGCAGTTCTAGTTTTTTGCATCGTGTGTTCTATACATTAAGTTTCAGTATGTATGAGTGGTACCATTGGATTCCTTGCAAAAAATCGGTCAAGATAGGTTCTTACGGATTTTAATTTCGTTAAAAATTGAGAGAGTTATGAGTGTTGGAAGTTTGATAAAAAAGATGTTGAAAACTAAAAGAGATGTCGAATGTGATGTTGTGACATCTTTCCTCTTTTTCTTATTTTATCTTCAAAACTCAACCAATTCTTTTACATAGCAAAAATCATCATTTTCCAATTTTGTTTTACACACTTCTTATTCATACTCCATAATATTTTAATCCACAAAAAATCACAAAAAAATATTATCATTTGATATATTTTTAATATATTCAAAAATATTGTTTTAAATTGTTTTAAATGCTTTTAAAATGATTTCTTTTTCTTGATTTTTAAAACCAAAATGATTTTAAATATTCATGTGGATAAAATACTTTTTTATAAACCTTAATCATTGTTTATAACATGATTAATGATTTTATTTGATATTTTTATCATTTTTTACTTGATTTTTCTTTGAAAAATGCCTTTAAAAAATGAAATTGGGGTTTCTTTGATTTTCACCCTAACAAATCTTTTTCAAACACTTTTGGGCCTCTAATAGAGTGTAAGACCCAACCCTTTTTTTGAAAACTTTTTTGGGCCTCAGTCATTATATAAGTCCCACTGTATTTTCAAAATCTCGGGCCGATCGCCGTTTTTTTGAAAACCCTGGGCCTCTCCTTGAGCTGTAAGCCCCATCACTTGTACAAAAACCTTATAGGCCTCTAATAGAGTGTAAGACCCAATCCCCTTTTAACCAAAACAATTTTGGGCCTCAGATATTGTATAAGTCCCTCTGTGTTAAAAGAAGAAAAACCTCGGCATGATCGCCAGTTCAAAATAATCAATTGGGCCTCTCCTTGAGCTGTAAGCCCCACCACTTGTATAAAAATAAACCTTTGGGCCTCTTGAGAGAGTGTAAGACCCATCCCTTTGTACAGAAAACCTTTTTGGGCCTCAGTCACTCGTATAAATCCCTGTACAAATTCAAAACAACAGTGCAATCAATGATAAAACTTGGGCCTCTCCTTGAGCTGTAAGCCCCAACAATCTTTTCAAAGCACTTTCTCCTTTGATTTTGAATATAATATTGTTATCAAAACTTTCTTTGTTGAACAAACTAACAAAACAACATGGAAGCTCTACAACCGAGTAAGTGTTTACCTGCTTTCTTTATCCGCTTTCATATATATATAACTGTATTGTGGGGCTGCTCACTGTAAGTCTTCTTTCACAAACTTTTATATACTTGTCAAATATCAACTGTGTAATACTAGTATAGTTATTTAGAGTTTTCGTCGGCAACTATGTCTAGAACTAGGTAAAGCCTGTTGGTCACTCTTAAATACAAACAAAACTAGATCCCCCATAGGATTACCAGATACAGTCTTCCCTCCTCTTGGGGTTAAACAATATGGAGACGTGAAAGGCAACATTCTCAGTGAACCCTTTCTCAGACTGTCACTCTTAGAAATTGTCAAAGAAACTCTACTCCCCAGAGATGATCTTTTCTCGGTGAATGTCATCTCTTGAGTTTCTTCAAAATCCTCGAACTTTCCTGAAATGCTATCTTCTCGGTGAATTGCATTTCTTGAACTTCTCTTGGTTTGGGGACCCACAGGCTTCTTTAAAGCATCCCCGCCTCCTCTTGGGCGTTATAAAAGGACCCTTCGGCTTCTTAAAAGCTCTCATGCCTTCTCTTGGGCTTAGTACAAGGACCCAGAGACCTTTACAGGTATAGGAACAGAACCTAGGCATCAATTTGCTAGAGCTGTCTTTGTGAGTCAAGTGTCAGACCAGTTAATGGGTTGACCTTCATCCCTTAACATACCAGCCTTCTCTTGGGCATGGTACAAAGATCATTCACTATCTGAGAATCGATTTCTCAAAACACCAGTAGACTTGGACAGTCTCAATACCCATTGGATTTCCCATTTCCTTAAAGAACGGGAAATAACCCCGATCCTCTAATCAATCACTAAGCACCGCCTTACCTTTAATCAGTCCCTTTATAAGAACTGATTTTCTCTTTTACCCAACATACTAGACCTGTCACTCAACTGAAATAGTTACCAGCATAAATAGCCTCCTCTTGGGATTTGTACAATGATTCTCCCCACACTCTCTTGTTGAGTATAAAAGACTCTCTTATTGAGTCACACCTTTTAGCCTCCAAATCGGGCTTCGTACGAGATACCAAAAACACTCTCTTGTTGAGTATAAAAGACTTTCTTGTTGAGTCAAACCCTTTTAGCCTCCATCTCGGGCTTCGTATGAGATACCAAAAACACTCTCTTGTTAAGTATAAAAGACTCTCTTGTTGAGTCAAACACTTTTAGCCTCCATCTCAAGCTTCGTACGAGATACTAAAACACTCTCTTGTTGAGTATAAAAGACTCTTGTTGTGTCAAACCCTTTTAGCCTCCATCTCAGGCTTCGTACGAGATACAAAAACACTCTCTTATTGAGTATAAAAGACCCTCTTGTTGAATCAATAACCCTTTCAGCCTCTATCTCGGGCTTTGTACGAGATCCAAAAACACTCTCTTGTTGAGTATAAAAGACTCTCTTGTTGATTCAATCTCCTTTCAGCCTCCATCTCGGGCTTCGTATGGGATACAAAACACTCTCTTGTTGAGTATAAAAGACTCTCTTGTTGAGTCAAACCTTTAGCCTCCGTCTTGGGCTTCGTACAAGACACATAAAAACACCCTCTTGTTGGGCCAATAGCCTCCTCTTAGGCTTTGTATAAGGAAACCCCGGTTGAGTCAATCAACCTTTTAGCATCAAAAGTTGTGCCTTGTTCATAGCATACAAACATCAACAACTATTTTCCCCCCATCTAATTGCTGTAAGCGGCAAGCCTCTTGATTATTTACATCCACGCCACTGTCCCTCTTTTAGCATGAGAAATTCCTAAGGAAAGATGGCATTGCTCTAAACTGAGTTAAAGTCTTCTCCTTCAGGTTGAAAATCCCCTATAAAGGAAATTATGGCATTGCTGGATTCACATATCCCAGTTAAAGTAATTCTCCTTTATAACCAGTTACGCAACAGTTGTGACAAACAGACCAAATACCCCTCTTTAGAGATGACAAATTCTCTCTAAATTCAAAACCCTTTAGCTTCAAGTCTTGGGCTTTGAACAAGACACCAAAACACCCTTTTCCTCCCATAGAATAGGAGGAACTACGATCGCTCTAATTTCCCTGTTTCGTTAAACGGGAATACGTAGGCATAAGATTGCAAAAGAATCTTAGCGAGCACACTAATTAAAAACATCAAATCCAATACATATCCAAAATCCCCATGAATAGTCCTGTCATTTCATTCTTAACAAAATAAGCAGAGAGAGGCCCACAATCTAAACCGCATCTGTAAACCAACAGTCATCTGTTTAAACTCAGTATGCAAGCAGGGTTAATTTGAGACATCTATTTCCCTTCCTTAGTCAGCTTAATAGGATAAAAAATGAATCGACATGTAGTACCCCAGAGCGACACTGCTTAAGAACCACGTCCATAATCGCTCGCTACAGAGTGGTCGCCAATATCGCCGCCAACACTTGTCTGGGTTTTAGTAGCGAGGAACTACCTCCTGAGAGGCAAGCCCACAACAAGGCCTTGCATATATCACTCAAGTGTCAAGACACTATTCTTTCAAGAGTGTTAGTGGATACGGGGTCTGCTCTAAATGTCATGCCTAAGGATACCCTCGTGAAATTAACATCCGTAAGGACCTTTATGAAGGCTAGTTCCTTGGTTGTCAGGGCTTTCGACGGTTCGAAAAGAATGGTAATTGGGGAGGTAGACATACCTACAATGGTGGGGCCACATACCTTCATGATCACTTTCCAAGTCATGGACATCAACCCTTCCTACAGTTGTCTTCTAGGACGACCATGGATTCATGCTGCGGGCGCAGTAACTTCTACACTTCATCAGAAATTGAAGTTCATATCTGGGGACAAGTTAATAATTGTCGATGGGGAGGAAGACATGTTCATCAGCCATCTCTCGACCTTCAGATACATAGAAGTGGATGGGGAGACATTTGAAATACCTTTCCAAGCTTTGGAAGTTGCAATGGTCAGTCGTAAGCAAGTCGCTCGACAAGAGAAAGGCCAAGAAGGATCACAGACTTAATCCAGAGTGGGGATACCAGAGGCTGGGGCAAGGAGATAGAGATACATGAAAAGAAGGATCAATTCGGGGTGGGCTACAAACCAGCTAATAAAGGGGTTCAAAAGACTCGCCAGATGACATTTCCTCCCCTCAAAGAAACTTTCCATAGTGCCAGATTCAGAGATGAAGATCAAGTGACTGCAATCGAAGAGGAAAATAGGGGGATACCCGATTAGGTGTGCCATTACTCACCAGATACAGTGCTCAACAATTGGAAGGCCATCGAGATTCCCGAGATGATTTCTGTTTCAAAGTAATTTACATTTTTCTTAAATTAATAATAAGTCCCTTGTTATGCCCAAGGCAAGTGGACAAAGATTTGTAGGGCCACCTTTTATTTCATTGAATTATTGAATAATAAAATAACATTTTCATTTTTAATCAAGATCCTTTTCTTTGTTACTTTTCTTTCAAAATGGCAATACACTTTCTTTTAGTAGTTTCACTCCCATCAATTCAAAAAATAATAAACAATAAAATCTCCCTCGTGCAACTTTAAAAATGAACCTTTTGAAAACGACACTGCTATAATTCCTTACAACTTCGAGTTCCCGATTAACCAAGCGGAAGAGGGTGATTAGGACGATTGTGAACTCCCTGAAGAGTTGGCCAGACTATTAAAGCAAGAGGATAAAGTAATACAACCTCATCAGGAACCAGTGGATGTGATCAATCTGGGAACTAAAGAGGACAAAAAGGAAGTTAAAGTTAGTACTTCTTTAAACAGGGATGTAAAGGAAAAATTGATCCAGCTGCTGCAAGAATATGTGGACGTGTTCGCTTTGTCTTACCAAGATATGTCCGGGTTAGATACGGATATTGTTGAACATAAGCTACCGCTCAAACCTGAATGCCCACCGGTTAAACAAAAGTTAAGGAGAACAAGACCGGATATGACTCTCAAGATCAAGGAAGAGGTTAAAAAGCAGTTCGACGCAGGGTTCTTAGCCGCGGTGAAGTATCCTGAATGGGTGGCCAATATCGTACCTGTACCAAAGAAGGATGGGAAGGTCAGAATGTGCGTAGACTACTGAGACCTCAACAGAGCAAGTCCCAAAGACGACTTTCCACTTCCCCACATTGACGTGCTGGTGGATAATACTGCTCAATTTTCAGTCTTCTCATTTATGGATGGGTTTTTCGGATATAACCAGATCAAGATGGCTCTCTCCGACATGGAGAAAACCACTTTTATTACTCCTTGGGGAACCTTCTGTTACAAGGTAATGCCATTCGGGTTAAAGAACACTGGAGCAACGTATCAAAGGGAAATGGTAACCCTTTTTCATGACATGATGCACAAGGAAATAGAGGTTTATGTAGATGATATGATCGCTAAATCACAACCCGAAGAGGATCACCTCATCAACTTACGAAAGTTGTTCGAACGGCTGAAAAAGTTCAAGCTGCGACTAAATCCTGTGAAGTGCACTTTTAGAGTCAGATCTGGGAAGCTGTTAGGGTTCATAGTCAGTCAAAGAGGTATAGAAGTCGATCCCGACAAAGTAAAGGCCATTCAAGAAATGCCAGCTCCGAGGACAGAAAAAGAAGTGCGTGGATTCCTGGGGAGATTAAATTACATTGTGAGGTTCATCTCACACCTTACTACTACTTGCGAGCCAATCTTCAAGTTGTTGAGGAAAGGTCAAACCATCGAGTGGAATGAAAGCTGTCAAAAAGCCTTCGATCGAATTAAGGAATATTTGCAAGAACCACCCATATTGGTGCCACCGGTACCTGGAAGACCACTCATAATGTACCTAACGGTGCTTGACAATTCGATGGGTTGCGTACTCAGACAGCAAGACGAAATAGGGAGAACAGAACACACAATCTACTACTTGAGTAAGAAATTCACCGATTGCGAATCTAGATACTCACTCTTGGAGAAGACCTGTTGTGTTCTTGTATAGGCCGCCCGCCGATTAAGACAATACATGGTGTGCCATACTACTTTATTGATATCTAGAATGGAACCCATCAAGTACATATTCGAGAAGCCTACAGTGACTGGGAGAGTGACTCGATGGCAGATGATACTGACTGAGTATGACATCCAGTATGTCACCCAAAAGGCCATAAAAGGGAGCGTATTAGCCGATCATCTCGCTCATCAACCAGTGGATGACTATCAACCTATGCAATTTGACTTTCCCAATGAGGATGTGATGGCTGTAAGAGAGGATGATATCCCAGACTCCTACGAAGGACCTGAGCCCGGATCTCGATGGAAGCTTATATTCGATGGTGCCTCAAATGCAGAAGGACATGGAGTAGGGGCTGTTATAACTTACCCAACGGGATTCCACATACCTTTCACTGCGAGAATATGCTTCATGTGTACTAATAATATGGTGGAATATGAGGCCTGTATCTTGGGAATCAGCGAAGCCATTAACCTCGGAATCAAGATCTTAGAAGTATATGGAGATTCGGCTCTCTTCATCAATCAAGTAAAGGGAGAATGCAGAGCACTTAATGCTAAACTAACTCGATATCGAGACTGTGTCTAGAAAATAATCACTTTTTCGATGAGATCACTTTCCATCATATTCCTCGAGAGGATAATCAACTGGCAGATGCTTTGGCAATTCTGGCATCCATGTTCAAAGTCAAATGGTACAATGAAGCACCGACTATAAAAATCAATTGCTTGGATGAACCAGCTTACTGCGCAGCAGTGGAGGTCGAAGTGGATGGTAAACCATGGTTTCACGACATCAAACAATTCCTCCAAAAATAAGAATATCCTGCAAATGCCTCAAGTGGGGATAAGAAAACGCTTAGAAGACTGGCCGCTCAGTTTTTCCTTGACGGGGATGTACTTTATAAAAGGAATCATGACATGGTGTTGCTCAAATGTCTAGATGGATATGAACATGAAATGCTTATCAAAGAAATCCACGAGGGATCCTTTGGAACCCACGCAAATGGGCATGCAATGGCTAAAAAGATCCTCTGAGCAGGATATTTTTGGCTGACTATCGAATCAGACTGGTTCAAATATGTCAAGAAGTGCCACAAGTGTCAAATCTACGTGGATAAAATTCATGTGCCACCAACCCCTTTGAACTTCTTAACTGCTCCGTGGCCTTTCTCTATGTGGGGAATAGACATGATCGGGATGATTGAGCCAAAAGCATCGAACGGACAATGATTCATTCTAGTTGCTATCGACTACTTCACTAAATGGGTAGAGGCTGCTTCTTACACTAATGTGACAAGACAAGTAATTGCACGATTCATCAAGAAAGAGATAATTTGTCGCTATAGAGTTCCCAGCAAGATTATCATGGATAATGGGCTTAATCTAAACAACGAGGTGATGGATGAATTGTGCGAGAGCTTCAAAATCGATCACCATAACTCATCGTCCTATCGACCTAAGATGAATGGCGCGGTAGAGGCAGCCAACAAGAACATCAAGAAGATTATCCAAAAAATGGTGAAAACTTACAACGATTGGCACGAAATGCTCCCTTTCGCACTACATGGTTACAGAACCTCAGTTCGTACTTCAACAGGAGCTACTCCTTTTTCCCTAGTATATGGCACAGAAGCGGTACTCCCGGTGGAAGTAGAAATACCCTCACTAAGGGTCATAATGGAGGCTAAGCTAGATGAAGCAGAATGAGTACAAAACAGATTTGATCAGCTAAACCTCATAGAGTAAAAGCGCATGGCTGCTATATTTCATGGGCAATTGTATCAGCGAAGACTCAAAAGGGCATTCGACAAGAAAGTTCTTCCTCGCATATTCGAAGAAGGAGACTTGGTGTTAATAAAAGTGCTACCCATCTATAAAGATCCTCGTGGTAAATGGGCCCCGAACTATGAAGGACCATATATCGTAAAAAGTGCTTTCTCTGGTGGAGTTTTGATGTTGACTACTATGGATGGAGCGGATTTACCACGACCGGTGAATTCCGATTCAGTCAAAATATAATATGCCTAGAAAAAAAGGATAAGATCCCGCTAAGTCGAAAACCGTAAAGGGCGACTTAGGCAAAAATTAGGGCGTCCCAGTGGATTGAAAACTTGAAAAAGCAATCCAGGAAAAAGTTAGGAACTTAGATAAAAAAATAAATAAAACCCGATAAGTCGAAAACCCTAAAGGGCGGCTTCGTCAAAAAAGGGTATATCATCCTGGTGGACTAAGACTCGAAAAGAGCGGTCCAGGCAAAAATTAAGGATATCCAAAAGGCATAGGACTGATAGCACTCATGGTCACGCCACAGGAATTCAGAAAGGAATGATTAATCCAACCATCATCTTCAGAAGTGAAGTGTCATGGCCTCGAAGACTTAGGGATATTAGTTTGTGTTTGAATTCAATAGGGTCATAATTAAATTTGTTTTTCTTATTGCCATTTTTTACCTTTTTTGATTTGTAGTAATGTCTCCTTATGAGGATTACTTTCATGATGTACTATTGCCCATTTATGGGCCCATTTTCAATAAATAATATTTTCTCTACTTTCCAATTATTCCGCTTGATTACAAAATGTCGATTAATTACAAAATAATGCATTGAAACATTGGGTATAATTAGAAGCTTTTAAAGGGAAAATGTATTTTACTTCGATTTCAAAACTTTAAAGGGGTCGTAGTCTTCCAATTTAAACACGGGGTCTATACATTAACAGTCACGATTCAATCATTCTGGGAGTTTCTGTGAAGGAATAATACGCATCTCCAGATATCAAGAGCATCATGATTTTCTACACTCATCAAGGGATCAAGGGTTCAAGGGTCAGGAAGTCAGGATATCACAGAGGATATTGGTTTCCGCAGAGACATGCATTGCATATCATAAAAGAGGCATTAGCCCAAATAATGCATCATTCATAAAACCATACATGAGTTCAGACATGCATGCTTTTAAACATGCACACATGGCATAAGGTTTATAACTAATCTCAGGAATAGAGGGGTTCAATCGGATAGTTCGCTAAGGATTTATTACCAGGGATCTTAGGATATCAACGTAGCACCTATTTGACTCTGCGGTCAAAATTTGGGTCATTCTTGTATTTAATCGTTTCCTCTTCAAAAAGAGGAAGGCTCATTGACATCATCCTTCTGATTCGAAGACGATTAAATAAGGTCAGCTGTCGTACCCTAAATTTTGACCAGTAATTTACAGCCAATTTTAGAGACCCATTACTATTTTTGGATGTAATGTCATTAGGGGGATTTCAGTCTGGGCTTCTAAGAATGTTAGTACTTCTAGACCCGTTTTAGAAGTAGTTGAACAGGAGGGGTACATTTCAAAGATTTTGGAATTTCTCTTTTACTTATTTAAATACTAAGGGATAGGATTTTTTGTTTTTAGGTTTATTAGGTTTAAACTTTAAATTAAATTTTTAGAAATTATTGTGTTTATTTTAAATTTAATTATATTATTAAGATTAAGGGGTTGATTTTATTAGAAGTATTAAAGACTATTTTATTATTGATTATTTAATTTATTATTAGCTAATTAATCTATTAATTTCTAATTGAATCGAATTACTAAATTTAGAAGAAGGTCAAAGGTCATTGAAATTTTTCTTTTATTTTAAGGATAAGTTATTTAATCTAAAAATTTTTAGTAGACTATATTGTTGATTTAAAATGAGTTGGATTATTTTATTTTTAGTGAGCTGGGTTTAATCATCTGACCCACGTTGTCTTAAATTTTATTTTCAATTAAGTCAGATTTTGTCATTTGAATTGTAACTAGGATTAAGTTTATTTTTATTTAACTATTTTCTTATTGATTATGGGATGTCACGTTGCTTTTAGTTATTTGTTTTTTTTAATTTAAAACTTTTTTATTTTAATTAAGTTTTTTCTTCAGTCAACTGAGTTGACCCCCCAAGTGGGGTCGTCTCTTTCCTCTGGGTCTGAGAACCCTAATTTCACGCGCAGAGAGCTTGGAAGTGAATCAAATCGGATTTGGTTTTAAAACAAAAATCAATAACAATTTAATTTCGTTATTTTACATTCAAAAATTACAAATTTACATCAGAAACCCTAACTCTAAAACTAAATCAAATCGTATTACAATCAATCTGAATCTAAATATTACAAACCTTAAGGTAAATCAAAATTACATCGAATCACAATCCAACCTAAACTTTCCTAAAACAAAATCTAACCTATTAAATTCTAAAACTAATTTTAACACTATATAAGCTAAAGAAGAAATTCAGGGAAAGGGACCCTAAGAATTCTCCATCGTTGCTGCTGCGCAATCTTCTGAACCCATCACTAAAAGCTTAATAGCATAGAGGACTAGGGTTCATCATCAGAACCATAAATCCCCTGAGCAAAGCATCCATTAAGCCTGCAAACAAAAGCAAAGGAAAGGATTAGAGGGAGAAATCGAGGAATAACGCAAAGGAATAGAGGGATCGAAGCAGCAAAATAAGGTCACGGCCAGGGAGGTAATCACGTAGCTTTTTATTCCTTGATGTTGTATTTGTTACTGTTTGACTGGATCGGTGTTTAATTTGGAGTTTGGATTGTTTCTAGGTTTAGATTAGGGTTAGGGTTCTTGAGATTGGGGTTAGGGTTCTTGAGATTTGGGTTAGGGTTCTTAGGGTTCTTCACGAACCCTGAAGAATGTATGAAGATCTGGGTTGAAGGTGGGCTAGGGTTCATGAAGGTTGAAGATTCCGATTGATTACTCACCGGAATCTGGGTTTGAGGGTGTTTTGGGGGGTGGCGCACGGTGGCCAGAAGCTCACCGGAGAAGATAGAGAGAGGAGAGAGTTGAGAGTAGAGAGAAGGAGAAGTGAGAAATGAGAGGGATTTGAGAGAGGCCAGGGTTATATACCCTCCTCTCATTGCCATTGATGGACGCCAAGTGGCGTTCGCATACGCGCATCCCCACGGTGGGCCTGCGTTGACTGTACATCGTGGCCCTCCGTTTTGCATACTTGGACTAGTCAATAGGATCTGTGGATGTGATTAGGAGCGTCTAGGGCCTTAGGATTCTGATCGTACGGCGCAGAGAGAGTCAACAGTCAGATTCTCTCAGCATGGGCTTGCCCTCACAGACGGGCTCTACACGATTTGGGCCTTTCTGTGTTACCATTTACACCCTCAGTCTATATGGCCCAAACATTTATAACACGAAATACACCCCCTAGGATTTCTTATTTTAATTAATATTTATTTATTAAAAAATGCTTAATGGTGATTAGGGTTAGGATAATATTAATTAAGGGTTTATCATAAGAATAATTTCGTATTTTTTAATAATTTGGGTTCTTTATTTAATTTACTTAATTAGATGATGATTAAGAGTTTTAAATAGGTTATTTCTAATAATTTGGCTTTTGTAAGGGTTTAATAAGTTGTTAGGCTTTGGAGATTTTGATTTAATTTACTTAATTAAAAATAATTAGGTAATTTACTTAATAAGTTGTTATGAAATTTATCAATTAAATAGTTAAAGGGTTTTTTAAAATAATGGAATGCATTTCATTTTTTTTAGATGATTGAAATTCACTTTATATGGAATTTATTTAAAAATTATTTAATATAAAATATGGATTTTTATTCTATATCTAAATAATTGGGATTAGTTATATTTTTGGGATATTAATTAAATAATTGGGTTTATTTCCCATGTTTTAATAATTTGGATAATGTTATAAGTTTTGGGATAAGGGGAGAGTTAATTCAAGTTTTGGGAATAAAAATTAATTTACATTATGGAATGTTTTAATATTTAATTTATATTATGGAATATTTCAATATTTAAATTATATTTTGAAATAATTGGGATAATTTGGATTAATTCATATTTTGATATATTTTGAGATTTTAATTCACATTTTGGGATTATAAGATTTAATGTATAGTTGGGTTATAACGAGTTATCTAATTAGATAATTCGGTTTATTTTATAATTTGAGATATTTTGGGTTTTATAAGTAAGTAATTTGGAATAAATTTATATTTTTTTGGGGATATTATAAGTTATTTATTTTTATAATTAATTAAATGTGGGATTAACTTATATTTTTGTGGTTATTATAATTAATAATTGATGAATCTAGGATAGAGGATTATTTAATTATTTAAATTATGTTAAATTAAATTATAGGCTTTTGAAAGTAATTTGGGATAAAACTAGGGATAAAGGTTTAACTATAAATTATTAATTTGTTTTCTTAAATAATTTAGGGTTTATAAATATTAAGGGATAAAAATGGGATATCAAGGGGTATGGGATAAAATTTAGGATTATGGACTTGGGATAGAACTCTTCGTCCAAGAGTATAAATAATGGATAGGAATTGGGATAGTACTCTTCATCCGAGAGTATAAATAATGGATAAGAATTTTGGGATAAAACTCTTAGGTTCCAAGGGTATAAACATAGGCCAAGGGATTAGGGTTTTGGGATATAACTCTTGATATCCGAGAGTATAAATAAATGGATTAGGATTTAAGGGATAAAACTCTTGATATCTGAGAGTATAAATAAATGGATTAGGATTTAAGGGATGAAACTCTTCTTCCGAGAGTATAAATAATGGATTGGATTTAAGGGATAGAACTCTTCTTCCGAGAGTATAAATAATGGATAGGATTTAAGGGATATAACTCTTCTTCCGAGAGTATAAATAATGGATAGGATTCATGGGATATAACTCTTTATCCAAGAGTATAAATAAAGGATTAGGATTAGGATTAGGAATGGGAATAGGAATAGGAATAGGAATAGGGGTAGGGGATAGGGGAGGTGAACTACGGTTACTCTGATCCTTCAAAATTGAGGATACGTAGGCATAGGGTTGTAAACCCTAGCGAGTACAATAATTTTAAAAAAACTTAGGGTCCCCTATTCTTCTTTGTATAATAATAGGATTTTTGTAAATAAATATAAATAGTCAAACATTCAAGTAACAAGCAAACATATCCTAAAACTTAAGGAGGATCCCATTGAGTACAATGGAGGTGAGAGGTGCCTAACACCTTCCTCTCGCCTAACCGACTCCCGAACCTTAGTGTCTCTCCCTTAGGATTTAGGTTTTATCATTATTTTCCTGTCCCTTAGGACAAATAAAGGATGATGGCGACTCGATATTTTTGCCGACCGCGACAAGGGAAAACTTCGGACAACCACTAGTGTAGACCAAAGGAACCTGCCTCTGGATCTCAACCCCAAAAATATGAGCATACTCCTCGAGTGTAGGTGCTAACTGATAATCCTGAAATGTGAAACACCTAAGTGGCGGGTCGTAGAACTGAACTAGTGTATGAATGGCAGTAATGTTAACTTCAGTGTTGAAGATGGCCAACAGATTACCATATCTGTCTTTAAAAACCCCTCTGTTATCTTCAACCACACAGGATGCTAAAGATACCTCGGCAACCAGTACTCATCTCTATGATAATGTCAACAAAGAATAAGCCTTCGAATAACCTGGAAATGCACCTGCAAAAATTAATTTACATGATGAAATGATATGCAATACAAAAAAATAAGAAGCCGACACTGTCTGAACAATCAAATCTGAACAATCTGGATATCTGCATATATAATTCTGTGTCGGTGCAACATAATCTGATGTGTGTGAGAACAATGGTATGAAATGGCTTAGTTTCCTGCAAAAACCAATATCCCCCTCACAGGTGTGATCTAGACACAACAAGGTGGTCCCTAGAAAGGTCGCCCAAACCATAGGACTCAAAATAAACCCCCCCCCCCCCCCCACCGTAGCGAATTCTCGCAGGACGGAAGTATTCTCAAACGAATCTCGATCTGGGATGTGGCTCTCGTGGTAACCCAGTGTGCAAAACGCAGGCCTCACGATTCTCCATGTTATAGCCTATGTGTATGCTAAGCCCGATGTTAGGACTTTTCTCTCCAATAATATCTACCCATCCCAACAATAGCAGAATCTATAGCAGATATCCAGAATATGCAGCATATGAATATTCAAAGCAGTAAAGAAAAGCATTAAATAAACATAAAGCTAATAAAGCAAGTAAAATAAAGCGAATAGAGCACAGAAGATAAACTCCCAAGCTAGCAAGAAAAAGCAAGCAAAACCAGGCGAGACCCCAACTTGCAAGCGCAAGGACTTCCCAACAGAGTCGTCAGCTGAAGCTAGTGGGATTATACCTGAGTGAATCGCACACTCAAAGATACAACAAAGTCGCCACCGAACTTTATTTAGTCCCAAAGAACAGGGAAAATATCGATAAAACCCAAAGGGAAGAGAAACGGGTCAGGGGATCGGTTATGCGAAGGAAAGTACTAGCACCTTACGAATCCGTCGTACTCGACGGGAACCATTTCGCTTGCTTCTAGGCTTGGATGAGTTATCTATCTAAATGCTTCTAGCTAAAAGAAAAGGAGAGAGGAAAAGAAAGAAAGTGCTCGCAGAGGATTAGGGCCCTCGTGCCTACGTACCCTCATAGTGCAATGAGGAAATCAGAGCGCCGTAGTTCAAAGGAACCAGGAAAAGGAAAGGGGAGTGGAAGAAGGTGGAAGGGTGCTTGCCAAGGTCATCGCGATCTCATGCCTACGTATCTTACATTCGAATGAATGCAGAATCAGAGCTTCCGTAGTTCGGGGAACTAAGACAGAAAAGGAAAAAAGAAAGTGGTGTAAAAACCAAGAGCAAAAGAAGGAGAAAATCCCACTGGGGATGCAAAAGAATTGGTGACAAGACCAAGAAACAAGTGCAACAGGAAAGATAGCAACTATGCTGAGGATAAGTGCGAGAATGGTGTCAAAACCAAGAAAATAAAGGAGTAGAAAAACAAAAGAGACTCCACTGGGGAACAAACAAGGAGATGGAGTCAAAACCAAGAGAAAAAGAAGAAGGGGGACTCAGTTGGGATTCCAAAGAAGTGGTGTCAGAAGCAAAAGAGAAGCAAAAGAAAAACAGAGACTCCAGTGGGGAGGTAAGAAAACAGAGAGTTGTGTTGGGGACCAGAGAGTTATCGACCCTGCGGGGGATTAATAACAAGAAAATAAGGGTTCCGTATGTTAACTGACTAGCGGTGGTTAACCGAAGAAAAAGGGATATCGACTATGGTGGGGAACGAGGATTTGGTGTCAACAGACAGGCTGTGATGAACCAAAAGGAGAGAGTACTGAACCAAGAAAAGGTGTCTGACTTTGAAAGGATTTCGGTGTATTAACTGATAAACAGTGGTTAACCGAAAGAGGTACTTGACCAACGAAATGGTATTGAACCAAAAGAGGTTGCTAACCGCTGAGGATTTGGTGTTAACAGAGAAACTGTGATTAACCGAAAAGAATCGAGTGATTAACCAAGAGATGGTGATTAACTCGGAAGGGACTCAGTGTGTTAACAGGCAGGCCGTGGTTAACTGACAAAAGGTGCAAATTGGTGTTTTAACTGACAGGCAGTGATTAACTAAACAAAGGGAGAAGAACCAAGAAAAGATTGCGAACTCCACAAGGGTTTCGGTGTTTAACAGAGATACTGTGTTTAACCGAAGAAGGAATTGAGACTCTTCTAAGGAATCAATAGGAAACGATTGACCACAAGAAAAGGACATTGAGGCAGGAGATAATCTTTAACCAAGAGGATGGTGATTGATCAAAAGATTGATTGAAGGAAGCAAGAGTGATCAAGGATCGACTCGACTGAGGAAGGAGATACGCTACCACCTGGGGATAGAGGTGACTAAGCCAGGCACAGGGTCATTTGTCCTCTACCTGAAGTAGTCAGAATGAGAGTAGGAATTCTTCATTCTCATTCCTTCTCTAACACACAGGGTGTAGTGTAGAGATTGAAACAGACAGCGTAACAGCTCCAAGTTGTACAGTGCTCCAGTGTCGTGCGAAACGCTGACTCTGCGAAAGAAGAGAGAGAAAGAAATCTCTAAAGGAAGCCTAAATAAAAGCGTAAAAGGGGAGATCAAATAATCGAAACGGAGTTTCGATTAATTAATCAAAGGTGAGAACATGCTAATAATTTTCCAAATAAATGAAAAATTATTAAAGCACAAAGGGTGGATTATTCATTAAACAAGATTAAGCTTATTCTTGGAAGAACAAACTTAATTCAAACATGAATACAAGTGCAAAACAGCACCAAATGACACTTAATATACATCACCAATCAAGTTATTTTGTGAACAAAATTGTGCAAGGATGATCATGTTCATAAAATGTCAAGAATATGCACAATCATAAAATCGAAAGATCGAGCATTGGAAAATTCACAAATATGCTTCAAACTAAAGTGAAACAACACCTAAAACAACCATAAAAATCAATTCTATCAATCCGTGGAAGTTAGAGGAAGAAAGCATGGCAAACACACTTGAAAAAGCAAGAAAATAGCAAACTGGAGCAGTGTTAATCGATTAAAACTTTGCAGTTCAAAAGTGTTAATCAATTAACACATGCAGAAAGTCAGATTTTTGCTTGAAAGTTCAAGGTTAATCGATTAACACTTTGCATTGCTAAAGTGTTAATCGATTAACACTGAAGTAGTGGTTAAAATTTGATTTTTCAAAAGCACTTTTGGCCACTTATTGATTGTGGAATCACTCCTATGCTAGGGCAAACAATTATGCCCGAAAATCAAGTTTAATCACAGCCAAAAAACAGCAATGAAATCAATTAACTCATCAAGATCATGGATCAAGCAATGGCATAATCAATTCACACACACAAAAGGTATCGAAACTACACTGCGAATGATACGAAAACGTTCGAAACAGTAAAATATGCAAAGAAAGACCAACCTACAAGGCTGAGATGTGCCTTGGATGTTGTTGCAAATGAATCTTGGTGAAGATAATCAAAGAAAACCAGAGGAATCTTCAATTATAGCCGAATCGTATCGAAACCGAGAAATTTGCAACGAAATCTCCAAAATACGAATTCACACCGTTGAATCTTGAAGCAAACACTTGAGATGAATCTAAAAGCTAATAAAACTCCAGAAAATCAAGTAAAATTGCAAGATGATGAAGGTAAAGCTCAAGAAATAATCACTTCCAAGGTGAAAGTGATTACTCTACAATGGAGAAGAGCTATAGTGAGGTTTTGGAAAAAAATGGAGATGAAGATGAAGAAGTTGCAAAAAAATTCAGAGAGAATGTGAGAGAATTGAGAGTGAAGTGTGAGAAATTGTGTGAAAATGGTTGAGACCTTTGAAAAATGATTGAAGGTTTGTTTATATAGAGTTTTGGTTTGGAGTGTGAGAGATTTGGAATTTGGTTTGGAGCTAGCTTAGGGAGGTCAAAGACCAAAGAGTCTAGAATATTCCACATGCTGCTAGAATTATGTAGAATCAAAGACCAAAGAGTGTGCAAGGTTGTTGTCCCAAAAAGTAGCAGAATCTGCCAAATTTACATGTATTAATCGATTAACACTTTTTGCACTGCAAAGTGTTAATCGAATAACCAGGCCAAAATTTGCCCAGATTGCTTAAAAAATGGTGTTGTGGCCCTGAATCTGATTTTCAACCTCTTGCTTTGATGAATAGGCATAGGACCCTTGTTTTATGCTTGTGTTGATGATGTGATGACTTTATGAGGATGCGATTAATCGGGCTTGGAAAACTTGAATATTCCTGCAACAAAAACCACAGAGAAAAAGTTCGAGTGCGTATGCCAGCGATGCGAATGCACATGCTTATGCAAAAAAAAAAAGAAAAAGGGAGGTCAAATTTCGGGTTATGACAGCTTCCCCTATTTAATCCTCTTGGACCTGAAAATTTGAACTGCGCCATCTTTTCGATGCTTCGAGGTACAAAGGGGATTAAATAAAAGAGTAACTCGAAAATTTGGCTGATGCCGACAAGAGAAAAGGTTTGGTAAAGGCGAAGGTTTTGAGAGTTTACTAGGTGGTCTGGCTGAATATATGCTGGAGAGATGAATCAGGCCAAAAGAAAGGGAGTATGCTTGATGCGTATGCCATGTATGTGTTATTCTACTTGATGCTTGATATCATGTCATGCAAAGGTGCAGGTTGAGGTACTGCGCAGTGGTTAGGCAGAGATTGTAGCAAAACTAACTCGACATCCTCGGCTGGGGAGAGAACCCTCAGATGAAGACGGCTCCTACTGGGGGACACAAAGGGTGACGACTCCGCTGGGGAAGAAACTGAGAAATCTCATATTTCTAGGATGCCACCAATGACATGGTTGGGGATAATGGACTCAGGTCGATCCTCACGCCATGACTGACTCTGATTGGGGAAAACCTTACAACCTTGAATGGCTCTGCTGAGGGGAATTACCAAGGTCCGGATGATCTTCTCTGCTTAGGGGGAAGATAGGAAGACCAATCATACTGCTGCTGGTGAGTGACAGCTCCAACATGCTAGGAATGACACATGACCCTTGCTGGGGAAAAGAACAATCGTGTCTCTTCTTGGGGCATATCATGACAACCTTACTGGGGATATTATGGATCTGCTGTGGAAATGGAAGGTAAACAACCATTCTGAAGAACCAATAGTGGCGCTTGCTGGGGAAATGATGGCTTTGCTGGGGAAAGGACAACCTCCTCAAAGAACCATCACAGTGCTGGTCAGGCATCAGGCTTGCCCATGGATATTATCGATTATCCTGTAGGAGTTACCAGTGAAATATGAAATGCATAATGCTTTCTCGATTGACTTAGCTTTTTATTATTCTCAATACTTTATACTATTATGTGATCACAAATAATCGTTTATTTTGCAACAAACTACTGAAAAGAAAACAATTTTGAGAAATCGGGTGATGCATTTTATTGGATATGAAAAATATGTACATAAGATGTGTATAAGGATGCAAAAATCCACGAGGAGGAAGTTTGTAATAAAATTGAGAAACAAATGTAAATGGAAAAGGGGAATTATGTTTTGCATTAATTACAACATTGGCTACCTTCCACTGCAAGTCTAGATCCCAACGCCTCGCGCTAGTTGATGATGACTTGATTGCTCTATTACTGTCTGATGTCCAGCTATGATGAAGAGAGGTTCAAGTGTTCACAGTTAAATGCCTTTATCTCTAATTTTTTCCTGGACATTATTTCATTTTTTCTTCGTCCACTGGGATACCCATTTTTGCCTAAATCGCCCTTTCGGGCTTTCAACTTAGCGGGATGTTATTGTTTTTTTTTGCATTGTCCCTAACTTTTGAATGGAAATTTCTTTTTTTTTGGTCCATCGGGACGCCCATTTTTGCCTAGATTGTCCTTGCGGATATCAACCTAGCGGGCTCTTTATCCATTTTTTTCAGGCATAATATTTTTTGACTGCATCGAAGTTCACGGGCGATGGTAACTCCTCCCCATCCATGGTGGTGAGGATCAGGGCTCCGCCTGAGAAGGCCTTCTTGACAACAAAGGGTCCTTTGTAATTCGGAGTCCACTTGCCGCGTGGATCCGAGTGAACAGGTGAATATCGCTTAAGCATGAGTTCGCCTTCTTGGAACGCTCGAGGGAAAACTTTCTTGTCAAAAGCTCGCTTGAGACGTCTCTGATATAATTGACCATGACAAACAATTGTAAGACGCTTCTCTTCGATGAGGTTCAGTTGGTCGAATCTGGATTGGACCCATTCAGATTCATCAAGTTTTTCCTCCATACCGTACATAAGTGAATATGGAGTTTCCCCAGTAGAAGTACAAACTGAGGTTTTGTAGCCATGTAGTGCAAATGGAAGCATTTCATGCCAATCCTTGTAAGTCTTGACCATTTTCTGGACAATCTTCATGATGTTTTTGTTTGCTGCTTCGACGACACCATTCATCTTGGGCTGATATGGTGAAGAGTTGTGGTGCTCGATCTTGAATTCTTGACACAACTCTTTTATCATCTTGTTGTTCAGGTTGCTTGTATTGTCAGTGACAATGCTGCTAGGAATACCATAGCGACATATTATCTCTTTCTTTATGAATCTGGCAACCACTTATCGTGTAACGTTTGCATAAGAAGCAACTTCAACCCACTTGGTGAAGTAGTTGATAGAAACTAGAATGAAGCGATGACCGTTGGAAGCCTTCGGTTCAATCATCCCAATCATATCTATACCCCACATAGAGAAAGGCCAAGGTGAAGTCAAAACATTTAGGGGAGTAGGAGGCACATGGATCTTGTCTTCGTAGATTTGGCACTTGTGACATCTTTTGGCAAAGTTGTAACAGTCTACCTTTATTGTTGTCCAATAATATCCAGCTCGAAGGATCTTTTTGGCCATAGCAGGACCTTTAGCATGTACACCCTCGCAGCCCTCATGTATGGACCTTATGATTGTGTCTGCTTCGTGTCTATCGACGCATCTGAGCAACACAAAATCATAATTCCTCTTGTACAATATACCACCACTTAAGAAGAATTTGGCGTAGAGCCGTCTAAGAGCCTTCTTATCAGAGATACCCTTGGGGTATTCCTGTTTTTCCAGATATATCTTGATGTAGTAGACCCAAGGCTTGTCATCAGACTCGTCCTCGATTTCCAAACAGTGTGCTGGTTCGTTCAAATGATCAATGCGGATAGAAGGGGCTTCATTCTTCCACTTGACGTTGAAAAAGGATGCCAAGGTGGCAAGAGCATTAGCTAGTTGATTTTCCTCTCTGGGAATATGATGAAAAGAGATTTCACCAAAGTAAGGAATCAATTTCGCGATGTGTTTTTGGAACGGAACTAGCTTGGAATCCCGAGTCACAAATTTACCTCTGACTTGGCCAATAACCAAGGTAGAATCTCCATAGACCTCAAGATTCTTGATTATCATATCAATTGTCGCTTCAATACCATAGATACATGCTTCATATTCAGCCATACTGTTGGTGCATGCAAAGCATAATCTGGCAGTGAAGGGAAGATGAAAACCTATTAGAGAGATGAGGATAGCACCAATTCCACGACCTTTAGCATTGGAGGCACCGTCGAACTCGAGCGTCCATCGCGCCCCTGGTTCGGGTCCTATATCAGGGTCTGGAGTCTCGTAATCTATGATAAACAGAACATCCTCATCGGGAAAGTCAAACCTCATTTGTTGATAACCCTCCACAGGTTGATGAGCAAGGTAGTCAGACAAGACCAGAGCACAACAAGTTTTCTCTAAGAGTGAGTATATGGTCTCACAATCAGTGAACTTTTTGCTCAGATAGTAAATTGCATGTTATTTTCTGCCAATGTCATCATGTTAACCCAATACACATCCCATCGATTCATCGAGAACAGTGAGATACATGATTAAAGGGCTACCAGGAACCGACGGTACTAAGATCGGTGGTTCTTGCAAATATTGTTTTATTTTGTCAAAAGCTTCTTGAAGATCAATGGTCCATTCAACTGATTGATTTTTTCTTAGTAATTTGAACATCAGTTCACAGGTAGCCGTCAAGTGCGAAATGAATCTTGAAATGTAATTAAGTCTACCCAGAAAGCCACAGACTTCTTTTTCTGTTTTGGGAGGCGGCATGTTCTGAATTGCTCGAACCTTGTCAGGATCAAATTTAATGCCCTTCTTACTCACAATAAAGCCCAACAGTTTACCAGATCGAACTCCGAAGGTGCACTTCGCAGGATTCAACCGCAGTCTAAACTTTCGGAGTCTATCAAGCAGCTTCTTCAGATGAACCATGTGATCATCTTCAGTTTTGGATTTGGCAATCATATCATCCACGTAAACCTCAATCTCTTTATGGATCATATTGTGAAAGAGGGTTGTCATGGCACGTTGGTAGGTTTCCCTTACATTCTTCAAACCGAATGGCATGACTTTGTAGCAATATGTACCCCATGGTGTGATGAAAGTAGTCTTCTCCATATCATCTGGGGACATCTTGATCTGATTATATCCTGAGAAACCGTCCATGAAAGAAAAGATAGAGAACTGCGCCATGTTGTCTACCAAGACATAAATGTGAGGTAAGGGAAAATCATCTTTCAGGCTTACCTTTTTGAGATCTCGATAATCCACACACATTCTGACCTTCTCGTCTTTCTTCGGAACCAGGGCGATGTTAGCAATCCATTCAGGATATTCGGAAGTGGCCAGGAATCCAGCATCAAGCTGTTTCTTTACCTCTTCTCTGGTTTTAAGTGCCATGTCGGGTCTAGTCTTCCTTAGCTTCTGCTTGACAGGAGTATATTTGGGCTTGAGTGGTAAGTGATGTTCAACGATGTTGGTATCCAACCCAGGCATATCTTGATAGGACCAGGCGAAAATATCAACATACTCTTTCAATAATTTGACCAACTCGGAGTGTACCTGCTTTGCGAGGGACGTGCCAACCTTGGCTTCTCTTCTGACCTCATCGGTACCAAGATTGACAACTTCCACCGGCTCTTTGTGTGGCTAATTCTCTTTCTACCCGTAGTCAATGGGCCTTTCTAGTTTAGCCGGTAATTCACAATCTTACCATCTTCTTCGGCTTGGTTAATTGGAATCCCGGAATTACGATGAATGTTTACCATGTTGTTATCAATGCATTTATTTGTTCTGCATGTCTATGAATATGTTTAGAATGAGCAATTTTGAAAAGGTAAAAATAAAAGAAACTTTTGTCATTTGTTTGTGAAAAAGTAAAATAAAGAAAGAAACTAGAGCATGATTTTGAATGCAAAAACTTTTATTTATTGATCACATAATATTGCAAAAGTGTGAGGCCCTTTACAAGCTATCCACTCGTCTCGGGCGAGGACGAGGGAATGAGAAAGTAAAATGCATTACATGTTTGTTGGAAAAACCACAGGAATCACGGTAGATTTCCAATTGTTAAGATTGAAGCCCGGCGGGCACTTGTGCACAAAGCTTGAAATCTGATTACTTGGACCAGCATCATCAATGGCTGCCATGATGTCACCCTTCTGAAAACCTGCACTACTGAACTTGATCAAGTTGCACTGCTTCGGACCAAGTGAACTAGATTGTCGACCCAGACAATAACCCAATCCAAATCAATTATGTTTTTTCAACCACATCAATCACATGCCCCCAGCCTGGTAAGGCACCTTTCTCGATGGTCTCTTTAGCTCTCTTAGCGAATGCTAAGGTCATTTGCGGTGATCTATTTTGATTAGTTGAAGCAGAGCTGACATCTTCGAACTCAAGACACTGTAACAACACCTTAGTTATGCCTTCTTCGGTCTAGACGTATCAGAAAGATGATAACTCGCTTACAGTCAGATCCTCTTCACCACAGACGACGACAAGCTGATCGTCAAACATGAATTTTAATTTCTGATGCAAAGTGGACGTGACTACCCCTGCGGCGTGAATCCACAGGCGACCCAATAGGCAATTGTATGCGGGATTGATATCCATCACTTAGAAAGTAATGGTGAACAAATACAGTCCAACCTTGATTGGTAAATCCACTTCTCCAATAACCTGCCTTCGAGACCATCAAAGGCTCTAACAACCAAGACGCTCAGCCTCATCTCGCTCCCCTCCCCCAGTAATTGGCTCAATGTACCCTTAGGCATCACATCGAGTGAAGAACTGGTATCCACAAGAACACGAGATAATAGGGCATCCATGGAGGTTACAGATATGTGCAGTGCTTTGTTTTGAGCAGCTCCTTCAGGAGGTAATTCTAATTCATTGAAGACCAAGTATCTGCTTGCTATTATGTTAGCCACTACATCATCAAACTTGACAACAGATATATAATGCATCATGTGGGCAGTGTTCAAAACTTTCAACAAAGCTGATCTGTGCGCAGGCGAGCTCATGAGTAAGGACAAAATTGAGATCCTTGAGGGCGTCTGCCCCAGCTGATCCACAATTTTAAAGTCACTTTTCTTGATCAGCTTTAGGAACTCTTGGTCATCGATTGTCTCTTTGCTTCTTGTGATATCCTCAGAGGGGATAATTGGCACTGATACGGTAGTAGATGCCCCTTGTTGAACAACAGGGGTTGTAGACGTGTCCTTGAGAGGAACAACAGTTGGAACTTGTACAGGCTTTGTAATGACCTTCGGAGCGAACACTCGTCCACTACGAGTCATACCTCTAGCGGCTGTAACATTCATAATATCAGACTCAGCAAACCTTATCTCTTGACCTCCAGAAAACACCATAGACCCATATCTCTAAGGTACTTCTTTAAAATTCTGATACGGAAATGGCTTTGACTGGCAGACGACGATAGGTTGTATCTTCTTCTTAGGAGATTCAACAAGAACCTTCCTATAAATGATGGTGAATGGCTCGATGGTAGCAAATTCTTCAACAGGCTTAGATCTGGCAAATTGAACTTCACCTCGGTCCATCAAAATTTGGACACAACCCTTCAGTCTTCGACACTAGTTGGGATTATCGTCACAAATCTGACACTTACCATGCAGCCCTTTCAACAACCCATGTTCATTCAATCTCTTGATTGTAGCGTGCGATTTTTGTCGGTGACGCGACCACCTTATCGCCATGGGTTTCTCCTCACCGCAATGGTAGGAGTTGGGTGCTACTTTCTGATTTCTTATTTATCCTACGAAGTTGGAAAGGAAAGGGAGGCTATCTAAAACTAACCTTGCACACAAATGTTTAACTGAACAAATGCTTTAAAAGAGATCGGGGAGTTCGGGGTCAGGTTATACAATAGGGAGTTGTCAATTACCCATCCTATATGTGGTTATCCACAGGTCGTTAGCAATTATCCTTACTGTTTTCTACTTACTGGTGTTTGTCTGTTGTGGGTTGGGAAAGTTTCTCCTTTGGGAGGTTTTTTGAGAGAGAGCGTTCTTGATGATTTTGGTAAGGTACTGGAACTAAGTTTTGATTGGTGAGTGAAGGAACTGGACCTAAAGTTTTTGATTGGTGTGTGAAGGTACTGGACCTAAAGTTTTTGATTGGTGTGCTAGCTAAGATTTCTGTAATCTTATGCCTACGTATTCCCGTTAAAGAAAATAGGGAAATCAGAGCAATCGTAGTTCCCTCCTATTCTAAGGGAGGAAAAAAGATGTTTTGGTGTCTTGTTCAAAGCCCAAGATTGAAGCTAAAGGAGTATTTGTGTCTTGTTCAAAGCCCGAGATTGAAGCTAAAAGGTTTGACTGAGAGATAATTTGTCATCTCTAAAGGGAGACATCTCGTTTGTTTATCACAGCTATTGGGTGGCTGATTATAAAGGAGGATTACTTTAACTGGATATGAGAATCCAATAATGCCATAATTTCCTTTATAGGGGTGTTGTCCTGAAAGAGAAAACTTTAACTCAGTATAGAGTAATGCCATTTTTCCTTAGGAATCTTTCATGCTAAGAGAGGGACAGTGGCGTGGATGCTTGGAATCCAGAGGCTTTCCACTTACAGCAATTAGATGAAACAGGGGATTTTCCAGGATAAGAGATGAACGACAGGTTGGATATTTGAATAAACAAGTGTGCCACTTATAGAAGTTATCTGGGATTAAGGTTTGTTTTGAATGTCTGATTTGATGTGTGATAACAAAGAAATTTCTTCCTACGGAGAGATTTTTGATTTCCTCTAAAGGGATGTTGATATTTTGTGTGCCTTGATCAAAGCCCAAGGTTGAAGCTAAAAGGTTGATTGACTCCACTGGGGATTTTATTATCTTTCTTGTATAAAGCCCAAGATTGTGGCTGAAAAAGAGACTGACTATTTGGGGGATATCATTATACAAAGCCTAAGAGGAGGCTGGAAGTTGACTTTTCCGGAGAAATATTTTGTTTGTCTTGTACAAAGCCCAAGATTGAGGCTAAAAGAGGTTTGAATCCACTGGGGAATATTTGTATGTGTCTTGTACAAAGCCCAAGATTGAGGCTAAAAGGGGTAACTGACTCTTCTGGTGAGACCAAAGCCCAAGATTGAGGCTAAAAGAGGTTGACTCAGCTGGAGAGTATGTTTTGTCTTGTACAAAGCCCAAGATTGAGGCTGACTCTACTGAGAAAAATCATTATACAAAGTGTCATACCCCAAATTTTGACCACTAAGATTTCCCATCATTGTGCAAATCATCATCACAATATGGATGTACCTTTATGCCTCATCAATCTCCTCAAGGAATTGTTGAGCACTCACTACAATCAAAATTAGGGTTTCAAGCCCTCTCTGAGTGCTTAGACAAAGGATCAATCAAGGAATGACATGATCTTGAACTTTTCTAACCTCTCAAACATCCACAATGGATCAAAAGGACTCCCATTTCAAGTATTAAGCACAAGGTTGCTCCCTTCCAGGTGGATCAAGCTTCAAGATCGCCAGTGTCACCAAATTAGGGTTTTGGTCGACCAGGGCCTCCAGATGGAATTTTTCATCTGGGCATGAGCCAATGATTCAAAACATATCCTTATATACTCCATGGAACCTCATGGACCCAATCATCAAGTTAATTTGGCCTCAAGGGATGCATACATCAAAAATCAGGAATTAGGGTTTCTTGACCTAATTCACCCCTAAGTTGACTTTTGGGACAAATCATGAACCAAGACCTCAATACATGATTTGAGGGTCTCTAATATACCATATTGATCCATTTGGAACAATGGATTGGTCCAAGAATCTTGAGCAACAAGTTTCAATTTCATCTGAACCACAATTAGGGTTTTGCGAGAAAAGTAAACTGTAGCTTTGACTTTTGACTAGGACATGCTCCAAAACCCTAAGACATGATTCAATACACCCTATAACACCCATGGAACATGTCCATCAAGTTTGATTTAGGTCAAGGACATGATTTCTTAAAGGATCACACAGTTTGGAATTCATCTGACAAAAAGTCAACTGTGCACAAAAGTCAACTTTGACTTTTTGAGATTTTTCATAAAAATGGATATTTAACCCTAAAATGATGTTAATGTATAATTTGAATCATCATTCATCAAGAAAAATCAAAGAAAGTGGGATAACTTGTAAAAGGGGTAACCATAAAAACTTAGAAAATTTTCTAAGTTATGAAATAAAGAGACAAAGGTACCAACTTTGGAGGATCATAACTGCTAAACCACAAAGCCATTTTTCCCCATCCAAAGCTTGATTTGTAGATCTCATTGCCCTCTACAAAAGCTTCATACTGATCTATGTCCAAATTCCTCATGGATTTTGAGTTATGGAGTGATCAAAATCAAGAAAAGTCACTTTGTTCCAACACTTGGTGAAAATTTCACTAAGTCAGAATCTGCCTTATTTTTTTCCAAATGTAGGGGGATTTTTCACTTGGATCGAAAAGGTATCAAAACCAAATATGATCAGACAGTTGTTGTATCGTATAAGGGCTTTCCAAAATGGCCAAGAACATCACCAAATTCAATTTGAGCTTTGAGATATGGTAGTGGCAAGATGCCTTGCTGAAATCTGCCAAGGCAAGGCAGATATTTGCACTTTTAGTCGATTTGCCAAAATCAGCCAATTCCAAGCCTTGTCATCACTTTGGACACATCTGAGGATTGAATCTAAAGGGGACAATCACTGAGCCAAGCCTCCAAAGTCCTTGGAACAAGAAATTGCATGCCAAACCTAGAATTGCCCAAAATAGGGACAAGACTCCAATTTTGGATTGGAGCATTCAATGGAAGCACTAAGGTGGCATGGACTGAGCTATTAGCAACTGAATTCAGTCAAGACTTATCCAAGACCAAGGGGACCAGCATCCTGTGCCCTAACCTCTAGTCAATGGCTAGAGGAGACTTGGATTTTCATTTGCCAACATTGGCCAACCCTACTCAGCAGTTGTCATTCACTATTCCTTGCAAAACAAACTTGCTCTACTATAAATAGAGCTCAATTGTGATCAGTTTAAGTACACCAAAGGCCTACAACACTTGCCTTTCTCAAAATCCACTTCTCACTCTCAAAAATGCCTTTCTTAGCAAGTCACTATCGAGTTTTTCAGTAGAGAGCAATTCCACTCAAACCAATCACACAAACACCTCACATACATTATATGTGAGCTGATCAAACAGTTTAACAACATCTAGAACACTGATTTCTCAGAATCACCAGTCAATTGCTCATGGTTTTAACCAAGTTGCAGTTGAGATGCCATGAAGTGATCCAGCCAATTTCCATCTAGTCCAAGCATTCAAACACGCTCCATAGGGTGTAGGGAAGCTGTTCAGATTGTCACAACTCATCTGTAACACCTCCAACTCAGAAATCACTTTGAACTTGCTGTCACGACTTAGAGGTAAGCCTAAACTTGGTCATCTCTCAATCTATGCATATTTCCTCGCACAATACTTTTGCCAAATGTTCATAATCATGCATGGAATGTTTCCCCTCAATTAATTGCTTTGTTTGAATTGTGTATAAAAAATCTCGGCCTTCATGCAGAAATTAGGGTTCTTGAGGTTGTCTTGATTTTTTATTCCATGTTTCATATAAATGAAATTAAATACCATAGACATGATCGTGAGGTTGAGACGAGCAGATTGGTATGTGGATTGCATGATATAATCAAGTATTCAGTGAGATTGGAGAGAAAATACAAATCTGGGCAAAACCCAGAACACGCGCGTGTTCTTGGGGTGTTCTTGGCGCGCCTTTTGAAAATTCAAATATTTGAATTTTGTGATTTTATTTAATTGATTAAAAAATTAATTTCTCTCTGAGTTTTAATGATTTGAGTTGATTCTTTTTTTAATAATTCACAAAAATGTTAAAATATTTTATTTTCCCAAAAAATCCCAAAAATATTATTTATTTCATATAATTGATATTTTTGCAAAGAATTAATGTTTTAATTGTTTTTGACATTTAAAATATTTTTTCCTTACTGATTTTGCAAATTTTAATGATTTCTAATCATTTTGTAGGGCAAAATTTGATTTATGAAGCATTAATCCAAGATCACAATTTGTTTTCCACATGTTAAACAATTTTGATCATTTTAATTGAATATTTTCTTCAATTAAAACACATTTTGAAAACAAATTAGGGTTTTTGATTAATTCAACCCTCATAAATCATTTTCAAAACTCTTTGGGCCTCTAATAGAGTGTAAGACCTAAGCCTTTTTGTAAAATAACATATTGTTGGGCCTCACTTATTGTATAAGTCCCTCCGGGTATTTTCAAAAACCTCGGCGTAATCGTAGTTTTGTACGCAAATAACCTTGGGTCTACCCTCGAGTAGTAAGACCCATTCTTCTTTTTTAAAAACACCTTGGGCCTCTTGAGAGAGTGTAAGACCCAAACCCCCTTGTATAAACAATTTTGGGCCTCACTTATTGTATAAGTCCCTCTGTACAAGTAAACGGCGCGATCGTCGCCTTTTTAAAAAATCAATGGGGCCTCTCCTCGAGCTATAAGACCCATTCAAAACTTTTGGGTCTCAAATAGAGCGTAAGACCCAATCCCCTTTTAACCAAAAAAACAACTTTGGGCCTCAGATATTGTATAAGCCCCTTTGCGTTAAAAGAAAACCTCGGAGCGATCACCATTTTAAACGAAAAATCATCTGGGCCTACCCTCGTGTTATAAGCCCCACTCTTTTTCTTTAAAACCTTTTGGGCCTCTTGAGAGAGTGTAAGACCCATCCCTTTGTACAGCAAACAATTTTTGGGCCTCAGTCACTCGTATAAGTCCCTCTGTACAAATTTAACAGTGCAATCACTGGGCCTCTCCTTGAGCTGTAAGCCCCAAATCTTTCATTTCAAAGCACTTTCTCCTTTGATTTTGAAATATACTGTTATTTTCAATCTTTCTTTGTTGAACAACTAACCAAACAACATGGAAGCTCTACAACCGAGTAAGTGTTTATATGCTTTCATTTACCGCTTTCATATACATATAACTGTATTGTGGGGCTGCTCACTGTAAGTCTCCTTTCATAAACTCATATCGACTGTGTAATAATAGTATAGATATTTAGAGTTTCCCCGGCAACTACGTCTAGCACTAGGTAAAGCCGTTTTGATCACTCTTAGAAATAGACGAAACTAGATCCCCAGAGGATTACCAGACCCAGTCTTCCCTCCTCTTGGGGTTAAACAATATGGAGATGTGAAAGGCAGATTCTTTTTTAACCCTTTCTCAGACTGTCACTCGTAGAAGTTGTTAAAGAAACTCTATTCCCCAGAGATGATCTCTTCTCCGTGAATTGCATCTCTTGAGTTTCTTCCAAATTCTGGAACTTTCCTGGCTTGATCTATTCTTTGTGAATAGCCTGTCTTGAATTTCTCGGGGTTTGGGGACCCATAGTCTTCTTAAAAGCACCCTTAGGAATTGTCAAGAAACTCTACTCCCCAGAGATGATCTCTTCTCCGTGAATTGCTTCCCTTGAGTTTCTTCCAAATTCTCAAACTTTCCTAGCTTGATCTATTCTTTATGAATAGCCTGTCTTGAAATTCTCGGGGTTTGGGGACCCATAGGCTTCCTAAAAGCGTCCCCGCCACCTCTTGGATGTTGTACAAGGACCCGTCAGCTTCTTAGAAGTATTCACAGCCTCCTCTTAGGCTTCATATAAATGATTTCTTCCTCCGGGAATGATAGCCTCCTCTTGGGCTTAGTACAAATTGTCCATCGGCTTCTTAAAAGTTTCCAGCCTCCTCTTAGGCTTCGTACAAATCGTCCCGACGACCTCCTAAAGGTATAGGAACAGAAATCAGTCATCTTAATAGAACAGTATTTCCAAGAGTCTACTACTGTTTCTCAAAGCATAGTACAAAAGATGAAACTCTAGACTTGGACAGTCAATTTCCTTGAGTCTCAAAGACATTCTCAAGCACCCTTCAAGAATAGGAAGGAACCCCGTAGACTCGGACAGTCTCAATACCCTTTGGATTTCCCATTTCCTCAAAGAAAAGGAAATATCCCTGATCCTCGAATCAAAATCCATGAGTACAGTGTTACTCATATAAGAACTAATTTTCTCTTTGAACCCATATACTGGTCACTCAACTGAAACAGAACATCTTTCGCCTCCATCTCGGGCTTTGTACGAGATACAAAAAGGTTCTTATTGAATCAACACTTTAGCCCCCATCTCGGGCTTCGTACGAGATACAAAAAGACTCTCTTGTTGAGTCAAAACTTCCTTTTTCCTCTATCTCGGACTTCGTACGAGATACAAAACACTCTCTTGTTGAGTATAAAAGACTCTCTTGTAGAGTCAACCTTCTTCAGCCTCCGTCTTGGGCTTTGTACAAGACACAAATCACTCCCTTGTTGAGTATAAAATTTTTAGCCTCCATCTCGGGCTTCGTACGAGATACAAAAACACTCTCTTGTTGAGTATAAAAGACTCTCTTGTTGAGTCAACTCCCTTTTAGCCTCCTCTTAGGCTTTGTATAAGAAAACCACTGGTTGATCCAATCAACCTTTTAGCATCAAAGTTGTGCCTCGTTCACAGTACACCAACATCAACAACTCCTTCCCCTTCATCTAATCGTTGTAAGCGGCAAGCCTCTGGATCACCTACATCCATGCCACTGTCCCTCTTTTAGCATGAGAAATTCCAAAGGAAAGATGGCATTGCTCTACACTGAGTTAAAGTCTTCTCCTTCAGGTTGGAAATCCCCTATAAAGGAAATTATGGCATTACCGGATTCGCACATCCCGTTTAAAGTAATTCTCCTTTATAAATAGTTGTGACAGACAAACCCCTCTTTAGAGATGACAAATTCTCTCTAAAGTCAAACCCTTTTAGCTTCACATCTTGGGCTTTGAACAAGATACAAACTACCTATAGATTCACATCTTGGGCTTTGAACAAGATATAGATCACCTTTAAGCTTCACGTCTTGGGCTTTGAACAAGACACCAAAACACCATTTCCTCTCGTAGAATTGGAGGAACTACGATCGCTCTGATTTCCCTGTTTCGGAAAAACGGGAATACGTAGGCATAAGATTGAAAGAAAAATCTTAGCGATCACACTAAACAAAAACCCACAATCCCATACCTTCATATCTCAATCGAAAAATATCATTCCTAGCGTCTTACCCATAAACCTTCCCGGTGTTCCGTTATAAACAAAGAAAGAAGAAAGAGGCCCCACTTCCATATCGCATCCGTAACCTAACAGACCACTGTTTAAACTCAGTATGCAAGCAGGATTAATTGGAGACATCTATTTCCCTTCCTTAGTCAGCTCACAATAAGATAAAAAATGAATCGACCTGTAGTAACCCCCAAGGAGCGACAGTGCTTAAGAAACACGTCCAGTTTTGCTCGCTACAGAAAAATGGCGCTTACCGTGGGACCGGTCTTTCTTTCATTCTTTCTTTCTTCACTGGGGATAAGACTTTTGTTGACCTCATTAGGATCTTAGGTCAAAAACCTTTAAAATTGGGAAGGTACCACAGAATGGTATCTCCGCCAGGGAGCCATTTTCTGTCAGGAACATAAGATTCATAGCTTTTAAAAAAGTCTAGGACATTAGGACAAATATATATACTGCTTTTCCTAATTGATATCTGTGTTTATTTTTCTGCTAATGAGAATGTGTGTGATGCCGCATGTGGAAAGATTGAGTATACACTTAAGATAAGTTATGGCGACGAGGTCGACCATCAACCTCAGTGGAGGCTTCCCAATGCAACCCATTCCCTCTCACGGGCAATGGGTCGATTGTGATGTCTGAGAAGCTGAGGAACCAACCCTTTTGTAGTGTGGAAACTATCGGAAATAGTTGTCACACGATACTACCCTCATTTGAGGTTGATGATCTAGTCTCGGTGAATAACATTTACTCTAAGATTTCATACAGCTCGCTGGAGGTCTGCTTGCTGTTTGTTATTCTGGAAGGAGCTGATGATTTGGAGTACAGGTACAAAAAATCACCCTAGTATAAACCTTTGGGGATGGGTAGAGCCTTGACTTCATGACAACGACCCTTTGACCCCATGTTTTTTCTATGTTTTTGTGTGCTTCATTCATGCATTCATTTAAAAAACATTAAAACATTCAAAAAATTTCTCTTCTAGTCTCTCTGTTTTTTCAAAATAAACTAAGACTGTGATTGCAAATATCAAAGAAAAGGATTGCGCTAATGGATTTCGGTAGAAGGAGAACTCATAAGTACACCTTCAGGATTCCAAAACTAGAGGATTTAAGAGGTTTGGCGAGGATGATCACAAGCCAAGAGGCTTTCAGAGCCAAGTACGGAGGTTTGCTATCTCTGCTAAGAGTCCATGTGATTGAGGGAATCATGGATGCGCTCATTCAGTTCTACGATCCGGTCTATCATTGTTTCACATTCCCGGATTACCAACTAGCACCAGCGCTGGAGGAATATTCTCATCTGATTGATCTACACATTACTGATCAGGCTCCATTTTCTGGACTTGACGAAATTCCAAAGAATCAGACCATTGCAAGAGCAATTCATTTGGATGAGTCTGAGGTCAGGATTCACATGACCACTAAGGGTGGCATACAAGGTTTGACAGCCCTGTTCTTGACAAAGAAAACCCTGTACTTCGCCAGTATCAGGAACGTGACTGCTTTTGAAAGCATCTTTGTTTTACTCACCTACGGGTTATTTCTGTTGCCCAACATTAATAACTTCGTCGATATCAACTCCATTAAGGTTTTTCTCATTGGAAACCCTGTGCCAACTTTGCTTGCAGATGCATATCATTCTTTACACTTGGGAAATTTGTACAGCGGAGGGGAGATCACATGCTGCGTACCTCTGCTTTATAAATGGTTTATCTCGCACTTGCCTAAATTTGCTGCTTTTTGGGATCACAAGAGTGCCTTACGTTGGTCGCAGAAAATCATGTCCCTCACCAACTCTGACATAGATTGGTGTAGTAGGATTTATGACGGAATCAGGATCATTGACCGTTGTGGAAACTTCCCCAACGTACCCCTTATAGGAACTAAGGGAGGAATCAATTACCATCCAGATCTTGTTCGTCGTCAATTTGGATACCCGATGAGGCATGTCCCACGGAGTGCTCATCTGGAAGGTATTTTCTTCAAGGAAGGAGAAAGTGACAGAGCACTAAAGATAGAAATAGTGCACGCTTGGAAACATGTTCATAAGAAAGGACGGGAGTCTCTAGGAAAACCAGACTGTGTCTCGGTGGAGCCTTATCTCCACTGGGTGCAAACTAGAGCTCTCAAGCTAAAAATGCCTTATCCTCATCACGGAGTTCTTCCATCGAGGGAGTCTGTCATGTACTTCATGACTGAGACTGAAAAGCTTCAGGTTACTCTCAACAAAGTTCAACGGGAGAAGAGGTCTTGGAAGAACAAGTACCGCACCCTCAATGTGGAGTGCATCAAAATACAGCAACTACTAAAATAAAAGGATGCTCTGATTGAAATTTTGGAGCAACATGCTGTAGAGAATCAAGATGACCAAAGGAATTTGCTCACTCCTTTCACCTGGAAAAGGAATGACAACCCGACAACGGCCCAAGAGCCCCGGTTAAAGAAAAGGAAAGTACCAGAATCAAAATTAGGGTTTCAAGCCCTTTCTGAGTGCTTAGACAAAGGATCAATCAAGAAATGACATGATCTTCAACTTGTCTAATCTCTTAAACATCCACAATGGATCAAAAAGGACTCCCACTTCAAGGATTAAGCACAAGGCTGCTCCCTTCTAGGTGGATCAAGTCTCAAGATCGACAGTGTCACCAAATTAGGGTTTTGGTCGACCAGGGCCTCCAGATGGAAATTTTCATCTGGGCACAAGGCAATGATCCAAAACATGACCTAATATGCTTCATGGAACCTCATGAACCCATGCATCAAGTCAATTTTGCCTCAGGGGATGCATTCATCAAAAATCAGGAATTAGGGTTTCTTGACCTAATTCACCCCTAAGTTGACTTTTGGGACAAACCATGAGCCAAGACCTCAAGAGATGATTTGAGGGTCTCTAATATACCATATTGATCCATTTGGAACAATGGATTGATCCAAGAAGCTTGAGCAACAAGTCTCATTTTCATCTGCACCACAATTAGGGTTTTAAGGGAAAAGTCAACTGTAACTTTGACTTTTGACCAAGACATGCTCCCAAACCCTAATACATGATTGAATATACCCTATGACACCCATGGAACATGTCCATCAAGTTTGATTTAGGTCAAGGACATGATTTCCTGAAGAATTGCACAGTTTGGAATTCATCTGATAAAAAGTCAACTGTGCACAAAAGTCAACTTTGACTTTTTGAGATTTTTCACCAAAATGGATTTTTAACCCTAAAATGATGTTAATGTATGATTTGAATCATCATTCATCAAGAAAAATCAAGAAAAGTGAGATAACTTGTAAAAGGGGTAACCATAAAACTTAGAAATTTTTCTAAGTTAAAAATAAAGTGGCAAAGGTACCAACTTTGGAGGACCATAACTCCTAAACCACAAGGCCATTTTTTCTCATCCAAAGATGGATTTGTAGCCCTCATTATCACCTACTAAAACTTCAACTACAAGTCATTCCAATTCATTAAGGATTTTGAGTTATGGAGTGATCAATGTGGCTGAAAAGTGAAAATGTCACTTTTTCCAACACTTAGTGAAATTTTCACTAAGTCAGAATTTGCCTTCACTTTTTGCCAAATGTAGGGGGATTTTTCACTTGGAATCAAAAGAGATCAAAACCAAACTTGTTCAAGCAGTTGTTGTATCATGTAAGAGCTTTCCAAAATGGCCAAGAACATTGCCAAATTCAACCTACATCATGAGATACAACATTGTCAAGTTACCTTGCTGAAATCTGTCAAAGCAAGGTAGAATTTGCATTTTGGGT
The DNA here is from genome assembly GCA_022829125.1 of Lathyrus tuberosus. Classification (NCBI taxonomy): domain Eukaryota; kingdom Viridiplantae; phylum Streptophyta; class Magnoliopsida; order Fabales; family Fabaceae; genus Lathyrus; species Lathyrus tuberosus. The sequence goes on from JALAZF010000229.1 coordinate 2,310,498, forward strand.
CGATTTGCCAAAATCAGCCAATTTCAATTGCTCCAATCCACTTGGACACCTCAGAGGATTGAATCCAAAAGGGACAATCACTGAGCCAAGCCTCCAAGGTCCAAGGAACAAAGAATAGCATGTTGAACCTAGAATGGCCAAAATAGGGACAAGACTTCAAATTTGGAATGAGGCATTCAATGGAACCATCAAAGTGGCATGGACTGAGCCATTCTCATCTAAAATCAGTCAAGACTTATCCAAGACCAAGGGGACCAAAGCTCTGTGCCCTAACCTCTAGTCAATGGCTAGAGGAGACTTTCATTTCCATTGGCCAACATTGAGGAAACCTACTTACCAGCTGCCATGTACTATTCCTTGCAAAACAAACTTGCTCTACTATAAACAGAGCTCAATTTTGGTCAGTTTAAGTACACCAAAGCCATCTAACAGATGCTTTCCTCAAAATCTCTTTCTCTTGGCAAAAATGCCTTTCTTAGCAAGGTAACTATCGGGTTTTGAGTTTGAGAGCAATTCTGCACAAACCAATCACTCACACACCTCACATACATCACATATGAGCTGATCAAACACTCACATAACTTCTGAAACATCAAAATCTCAAAATCACTTGCCATCCACACAAGTTTGAAGTGAAGTTGCAGCTGAGATGCCATAAACTGATCCAGTCCATTTCAATTCAATCCAAGTGTTCAAACACACTCCATATGGTGTAGGGAAGCTGTCCAGATCAACACAACTCATCTGTAACACCTCCAAATCAAAAATCACATTGCACTTGCTGTCACGACTTGGAGGTAAGCCTAAACTTGGTCATCTCTCAATCTATGCATATTTCCTCGCACAATAATTTGGCCATATGTTCATAATCATGCATGGAATGTTTTCCCTCAATTAATTGCATTGTTTGAATCGTGTATAAAAAATCCTAGCCTTCATGCAGAAATTAGGGTTCTTGAGGTCTCTTCGTGATTTCTTGTTGTATGTTTAATTTAAATGAAATTAAAGTACATAGACATGATCGTGATGTTGAGACGAGCATAATGATATGTGGATTGCATGTTATAATTACATATTCAGTGAGATTGGATTGAAAATGCAAATCTGGGCAAACTAAAAAACGCGCGTGTTCTTGGTGTTGTTCTTGGCGCCATTTTCATATATTTGAATATTTGAATTTTGTGATTTTGTTTAATTGATTCAAAAATTAATTTCTCTCTGAGTTTTAATGATTTTGATTTGATTCTTTTTTTAATAATTCACAAAAATGTTAAAATATTTTATTTTATCAAAAAATCCCAAAAATATTATTTATTTCATATAATTGATATTTTTGTAAAGAATTAATATTTTGATTGTTTTTGGCATTTTAAATATTTTTTCTACATTGATTTTGCAACTTTTAATGCTTTCTAATTATTTTGTAGGTCAATACTTAATTTTTGAAGCATTAATCCAAGATCACAATTTGTTTTCCATGTGTTAAACAATTTTTGATCATTTTAATTGAATTTTTATTCAATTAAATACATTTTGAAAACAAATTAGGGTTTTGGATTAATTCAACCCTCATAAATCATTTTCAAAACACTTTGGGCCTCTATTAGAGTGTAAGACCCAATCCTTTTTTTTGACCAAATCATCTTTGGGCCTCACTTATTGTATAAGTCCCGATACCGTCAAAAAATAAACGGTGCGATCGTCGCCTTTTCAAAAATCATCTGGGCCTACCCTCGAGTAGTAAGACCCATTTATTCATCTCAAAACTCTTTGGGCCTCTTGAGAGAGTGTAAGACCCATCCCCCCTTGTACAAAAACATTTTGGGCCTCACTCATTGTATAAGTCCCTCTGTAAAAGTAAACGGCGCGATCCTCGCCCGTTTAAAAATAAAAATCATTTGGGCCTACCCTCGTGTTATAAGCCCCACTCTTTTCTTCAAAACTTTTTGGGCCTCTTGAGAGAGTGTAAGACCCATCCCTTTGTACAGAAAACCTTTTTGGGCCCCAGTCACTTGTATAAGTCCCTCTGTACAAAGTCAAACAGTGCGCTCACTGATAAAACCCTGGGCCTCTCCTTGAGCTGTAAGCCCCAGATCTTTCTTTTTCAAAGCACTTTCTCCTTTGATTTTGAATATACTGTTGTTTTCAATCTTTCTTTGTTGAACAACTAACCAAACAGCATGGAAGCACTACAACCGAGTAAGTGGTTATCGCTTTCATTTACTGCTTTCATATTATAAACTGTATTGTGGGGCTGCTCACTGTAAGTCTCCTTTCATAAACTCATATCTACTGTGTAATAATAGTATAGATATTTCGAGTTTCCCCGGCAACTACGTCTAGAACTAGGTGACGTCGTTTCACTTATTCGTAGAAATAGACGCCTAGATCCCCAATAGGAGCACCAGATACAGTCTTCTCTTCGGCTGTCCTCCTTAGGAATCGTCAAGAAACTCTACTCCCCAAGATGAATGTATTCTCCGTGAATGGCATCTTTGAGTTTCTTTCCAATTCTCGAACTTTCCTGACTTGATCTATTCCTTGTGGATAACTTGCCTTGAATGTCTCGGGGTTTGGGTACCCACTACGGTCATAACCTTGGACCTTAACTAAGGAACCCTCTTTAAAAGTTAAAAGTCGCTGGATAGTAAACCTCGCACGTTTACCAGTGGTTTTCATCTTTAAAAGAGTTATCTCTCCTAATGGAAAGGAGATGATAGACCCACGGGCTTCTTAAAAGCATCGGCCTCCTCTTGGGCATTATTCAAGGACCCTACGGCTTCTTAGAAGTATTCACAGCCTCCTCTTAGGCTTCGTATAATGATCTCTTCCTCCAGGAATGATAGCCTCTTCTTAGGCTTAGTACAAGGACCCATCGGCTTCATAAAAGTTTCCAGCCTCCTCTTGGGCTTCGTACAAATTGTCCCAACGACCTCCTAGAGGTATAGGAACAGAACCTAGTCATCCTCATAGAACAGTCCTTTCATAGAGTCTACTACTGTTTCTCAAAGCGTAGTACAAAAGATAAAACCCTAGACACAGACAGTCTAACTTCCTTGAGTCTCAAAGACATTCTCAAGCACCCTTCGTTAAATAGGAAGGAAACCCGCAGACTCGAATAGTCTCAATACCCTTTGGATTTCCCGTTTCCTCAAAGAGAAGGAAATATCCCTGATCCTCAAATTAAATCCCTGTGTACAGTGTTACTCATATAAGAACTGATTTTCTCTTTTAAAATCAGTATATTGGATCTGTCACTCTGTTGAGTCAAACAATCGCCTCCATCTCGGGCTTCATACGAGATACAAAAAATTCCCTTGTTGAACCAAATAGCCTCCATCTCGGGCGTCGTACGAGATACCAAAACAACCTTTTAGCCTCCATCTCGGGCTTCGTACGAGATACCAAAATTCTCCCCAGTGGAGTCAAAATAACCTTTTCGCCTCTCTCTCGGGCTTTGTACGAGATACAAAAACACTCTCTTAGTGAGTATAAAAGATTCTCCAACTGAGTCAACTCTTTGCTAGCCTCCTCTTAGGCTTTGTATAACGATATGCCCCACTGGGTCAAAAACTTTTAGCCTCTCTCTCGGGCTTTGTACGAGACACAAAATAGCCTCCTCTTAGGCTTTGTATAATGATTTTCCTAGCGGAAATTAGCCTCCTCTTAGGCTTTGTATAAGAAAACCACTAGTTGATCCAATCGACCTTTTAGCATCAAAGATGTGCCTCGTTCGCAGTACACAAACATCAACAACTCCTTTCCCTTCATCTAATCGCTGTAAGCGGCAAGCCTCTGGATCATCTACATCTATGCCACTGTCCCTCTGTTAGCATGAGAAATTCCTAAGGAAAGATAGCATTGCTCTACACTGAGTTAAAGTCTTCTCCTTCAGGTTAAAACCCTTTCTTCGGAAATTATGGCATTGCTCGGATCCGCGTATCCCAGTTAAAGTAATTCTCCTTCTCCCCTCTTTAGAGATGACAAATTCTCTCTAAAGCCGAGGTCTTTTAGCTTCACGTCTTAGGCTTTGAACAAGACACAAATAGACCTTTTAGCTTCACATCTTGGGCTTTGAACAAGATACAAATCACCTTTCGCTTCATGTCTTGGGCTTTGAACAAGACACCAAAAACCAATTTCCTCCCATAGAATAGGAGGAACTACGAACGCTCTGATTTCCCTGTTTTGGTAAACGGGAATAGGTAGGCATAAGATCGAAAGAAAAGATCTTAGCGAGCGCAATCAACAAAAAAACCCAAATCCCATATCTCCATCAAACAAAAGCAGGATTTCAAAAGCACCAGTCCTAACATCCTAATCCTTGTTCCCCGCCAGAAACCTTTTGCCCAAGCCCTAGAAAGAAAGAACCTGTATTGGCGAAATACGAATAACCAGTACAAAGGCCCCCCACATTGAAAGCATCCGTAACCTAACAGACCGCTGTTTAAACTCAGTATGCAAGCAGGGTTAGTTGGAGACATCTATTTCCCTTCCTTATTCAGCTCACAATAGGATAAAAAATGAATCGACCTGTAGTTTAAAGCTCAAACCACAGAGAGCGACCAGCGCTTAAGAACCGCGTCCAAAATCGCTCGCTACAGAAAAGTGGCGCCCACCGTGGGGCCACGTCATTCTTTCTTTCTGTTTTCCTTGTAAAATGGCGACTCTGCTGGGGAGTCTCCTTTTCTTCCTTAGGGCATCATCCCCGTTTTCCTACGGAAAATGAGAACTCTACCAAAGAGAAAGATTGACCTATGCTGGTCCATTTCTGTCAGGAACTTAAGATTCATAGCTTTATAAGTCTAGGATGATTAGGACAAATATATATACTGCTTTTCCTAATTGCTATACATGTTTATTTTTCTGCTACTGGGAATACGTGTGATGCCGCATATGGTGAGATTGAGTATACACTTAAGAAAAGCCAACATTTTTCGTAGTTCGGAAGCTATCGGAAATAGCTGTTACGCGATACTACCCTCATTTGAGGCTGGTGATCTATTCTCGGTGAATAGCACTTACTCTAAGATTGCACACAACTCGCTGGCGATCCGCTTGTTGTCTGCCTTCCTGGGAGGAGCTGATGATAATGAGTACAGGTACAAAAATCACCCTAGTATAAACCTTTGGGGATGGGTAGAGCCTTGACTTCATGACAACGACCCTTTGACCCCATGTTTTTTCTATGTTTTTGTGTGCTGCATTCATGCATTCATTTAATAAAACATTAAAACATTCAAAAAACTTTCTCTTCTAGTCTCTCTGTTTTTCAAATTAAACTAAGATTGTGATTGCAAATATCAGAGAAAAAGATTGCATTAATGGATTTCGGTAGAAGGAGAACTCACCAGTATACCTTCAAGGTTCCAAAACTAGGGGATTTGAGAAAGTTAGCGAGGATGATCGTTAACCCAGAGGCTTTCAGAGCCAAGCACGGTGGTTTGCTACCACTGTTAAGAGTCCATGTGATTAAGGGGATCATGGACGCGCTCATTCAATTCTACGATCCGGTTTATCATTGTTTTACATTCCCGGATTACCAGCTATCACTGACGCTGGAGGAGTATTCTCATCTAGCTGATTTACATATCACAGATCGAGCTCCATTTTCTGGACTGGAAGAAATTCCAAAGAATCAGACTATTGCAAGAGCAATTCATTTGGACGAGTCTGAGGTCAAGACTCACATGACTACTAAGGGTGGCATCCAAGGTTTGCCAGCCCAGTTCCTGACCAAGAAAGCTCTGTACTTTACTAGTATAGGGAACGAGACTGCTTTTGAAAGCATCTTTGTCTTGCTCACCTATGGGTTATTTTTGTTTCCCAACATCAATAACTTCGTCGATATCAACGCTATTAAGGTTTTTCTCATTGGAAACCCTGTGCCGACTTTGCTTGCAGATGCTTATCATTCTGTACACTTGGGAAATTTGTACAGCGGAGGGGAGATCACATGCTGTGTACCTTTGCTTTACAAATGGTTTATCTCTCACTTGCCCAAGTCTGCTGAATTTTGGGATTGCAAGAGTGTCTTACGTTGGTCGCAGAAGATCATGTCCCTTACCAACTCTGATATAGATTGGTGTAATAGGATTTATGAGGGAATCAAAATCATTGACCGTTGTGGAAACTTCCCCAGCGTACCCCTCATAGGAACTAAAGGAGGAATCAACTATCATCCGATATTAGTTCTTCGTCAATTTGGATACCCGATGAGACACATCCCACTGGATGTTCATTTGGAAGGTCTTTTCTTCAAAGAAGGAGAAAGTGACAGAGCACTAAAGATGGAAATAATGCAAGCTTGGAAGCATGTTCATAAGAAAGGAAGAGAGTCTTTGGGAAAACCGGACTGTGTCTCGGTGGAGCCTTATCTCCATTGGGTACAAACTAGAGCTCTCAAGCTAAAGATGCCTTATCCTCGTTACGGAATTCTTCCGCCGAGGGAAATTGTCATGTACTTCATGACGGAAACTGAAAGGCTTCAGGTTACTCTCAACAAAGTTCAAAAGGAAAGAAGGTCTTGGACGAACAAGTACCGCACCCCCGACGTAGAGTGTATCCAAATACAGCAATTACTGAAAGAGAAGGATGCTTTGATTGAAATTTTGGAGCAGCATGCTGTAGAGAATCAAAATGACCAAAGGAATTTGCTCACTCCTTTCACTTGGCAAAGGAATGACAACCCAACAACAGCCCAAGCGCCCCGGTCAAAGAAAAGGAAGATACCAGAATCAGCACCCGATTTCTCTTCAGAGAGGACTCGGGACCCATTAATTTAGGTTTCTGTTTCTGCACTTTGTAATCTACTGTATTTCCATTTCTGTAATCCTTTGGAATTCAATAAAAAGGGGTTTCCCCACTGTTTGATATTTGCAATCTAATTGTCGAAGTTTATTTTGATTAAACAAAAAAAAAACAATTAATATAATCATTGCATTCATCATTCTCACATCGCGTATTCTTCTTCCCTACGAATCTCACGTTTGTGTCTCGATTCTAGAGTCAAACTGTCTCATTCGTATAATACTCGGGCCAATCGTCAAAAAAAGATGGATGATCTTGAGGAAGAAAACAGAGAGTTAAAAGAAGAGATCGACGCTCTGAGAGAGGATATGAGAAAGCTTCGTAATGACATGCAAGCCATGGCAGAAGCTCAGCTACAAAGAACTGTGATCTCAGAGATCACCTCAACGCCCATCATAGAAAAGTATGATCCTAGGTATCAGATGCCGAAAGATCGTCCTTGGGGCATGCCTGTTAACTATATCCCGGAAGGATATGTTCCGCCGATCACTGAAGATCAGGGAATCGCAACAGAAGCCGCTGGGCCTGAAGGTTACAAACTTCGGGAAAGCGAAGATGCCAGGGGCATACTCAAGACTCCTGAAGGTTACAAACTTCGGGAGACGCCAAGACTTACTGCCGTAGTCACGGTACCACCCCCTGTGGCGCACACTGTCCCGGAAGGACAGATTCCACCAACACCTTCTGGTAAGAAGGAAACTATGTTTGACATAATGGATGAATTCCAGGAGCAGTTCTTGGAAATGCAGAAAGAGCTGCAAGCCATTCGCGGTCAGGATCTATTTGGAAAGGACGCCGCAGATCTCTGCTTGGTCCCAAATGTAAAAGTCCCGCACAAGTTCCAAGTGCCCGACTTTGAAAAATACAAGGGTAACTCTTGCCCTCAGAGCCATCTGGTGATATACGCTCGGCGGATTTCAGCCCAGACGGAGAATCAGGACCTGCTGATTCACTACTTTCAGGATAGTTTAACCGGTGCCGCACTCAAATGGTACATGGGTTTAAACCGTACTATGATCAGTACATTCAGAGATCTTGGTACTGCCTTCGTCCAACAATACAAATACAATTTGGACATGGCACCCGACAAAGATCAACTCAGATCGATGTCGCAAAAGGACAAGGAAACCTTTAAGGAGTATGCTCAAAGGTGGCGTGAAATTGCCGCTCAAATTTGTCCACCTCTTGAGGAAAATGAGATGACAAAGATCTTCTTAAAGACCTTAAGCTCATTTTACTATGACCGAATGGTTGCCAGTGCGCCCAGTGATTTCACCGAAATGGTCGGCATGGGTGTACGTCTTGAGGAAGCCGTCCGAGAAGGACGTTTGGTAAAAGACACTGGATCAACGAGCGGTACTAAAAAATATGGTAGTGCTCTCCCTAAGAAAAAAGAGCAAGATATTGGGAATATCTCTCTCGGAAAGCAAAGGCGACGTTATCAGCCAGTAGCAGCTGTTATTCCTGCTATCGGCCCCGCGCCTGTTCCTATGTATCAACCTCAGATTGCGCAGAGCCAACCTGACCAACAAAGGACACAACAACCTCTTCAGCAGGCTCGTCCTCCATATAACAACAACCGTACAACACGGCCACCAGGATTTGATCCTATACCCGTAACGTACGCAGATCTATTTCCGTTACTGCTAGCCAAGGGGCACATCCATACTAAGTCTCCCTTTTCAGTTCCGAAAAATCCGCTTTTTTGGTTTAAAGCGGATCAAACATGTCCTTATCATCAAGGAGGTTCAGGGCATAACATTGAGACTTGCCTCAATTTCAAATCCGACGTGCAAAAGCTTGTTATGAGCGGGCTCTTATCTTTCAAAGATACGAATCCTAATGTTCTTACGAACCCGCTGCCTCAACACGAGAAAGCTGCAGTCAATCTGATTGAGAAAGAGACTAACAATGTCTATCAAATTCACGATGTACTCTTATTGGGGACCAATCTGGTCAGGATGCATTGTAGACAGAGTGGATATGGCCATGTGCCACCTCATAATTATCACCAGTGTGATATCTGCTCTAAAGACAACCAAGGATGTTCTGTAGTGCAAACAGCTCTATAGGAACAAATGGATCTTGGATGGATCCAAAAGCACCGAGTTCGTGGAGTTAACATGGTCTCTACGAATTCTAACGTCATTCAAAACCACGACATCCGTGTGATGAATGTCAAGTTGGTGGCGATGCACTCAAGGCAAAGCCAGTATCATAATCTTCCGCGGCACGATTACAGTTCCTGTCTGATTTGCTCGGTAAACAAATAGGGATTCTCTTTCATACAAGAGGCCCTCCAGCGTCAGATGGATCTTGGATGGATCCAAGACTACCATGATAGGAACTCCTATCAAATCAACATGGTTCAGATCTTTGACATCTGCGTGATGAATACTAATCTGGTAGAGTTATATGCTGAGCAGGTCCGACTCGGATTCTTAATATCACACGATTATCAAAGCTGTAAAGCGGGTTGCGAAAACGATCGAGGTTGTACCCTTGTCCAGGAGGCACTTCAGCATTTGTTAAATCACTGGTGGATCCCAATCTATATGGACGAAGATACTCAGCAGATTAGTATCAATAACAGGAATCCTACTCGTCGTCAAAGTCAGGATGTCCGATCAATGGAAGGTAACCTAGTGAGGTTACATTGCATTCAAAGTGGGCGTGGCCAGGTGCCACCACACAACTATGATAGTTGTAGCGTCTGTTCGGAAAGTAACCAAGGGTGTTACCTTGTGAGAGCAGCTCTTCAGGGTCAGATCGATCATGGAGAAATTCTTCAATATCCAGGTTCAGGACCCATCATCTGGTCGCCGAACTACCTTGCCGATCAAGTTGAGGATGTTGTCACGATCTCTGGTCATCACCAGATCAGGGATGTTTTTGCCGTCGTCCCTCTACTTGACGAATCTAAAGTTCCCAACCGGGAACGGATCGAGGTTACTTATGATGGTCAGAAAAATCAGAAGGTTCCCATAGTCATCTATCTACCGGGACCATTACCGTATGAATCAGCTAAGGCGATCCCTTACAAATACGGTGCAACAATAATTGAGAATGGAAAGGAAATTCCATTACCCTCCGTCGTGAATATTGCAGACATCATTCGTGTAACACGGAGCGGTCGAATCTTCAACCGAGGGGTTGGAGAATCCAACAAAGAAAAGGAACTTCAGGCAGAAATTCCTGATCCACCAGTCCGTCAATCTGGTAATCCCGACTTTTCAAAAGACAAAGATGAGATGCTAAAGCTCATCCAAAGGAGTGAATATAACATTGTTGATCAACTGTTACAGACTCCTTCAAAGATCTCAGTATTATCACTGTTACTCAGTTCAGAAGCACACAGAGAGGCTCTACAGAAAGTCTTGGAGCAAGCCTTTGTGGAACAGGATGTAACAATCAGACAATTCGATAGCATTGTCTCTAACATCACTTCCTGCAATAATTTGGGATTTAGTGATGAAGAATTACCTGAAGAGGTTCGCCGTCATAACATGGCGCTCAACATTACAGTTAACTGCCAGGGCGATGCTTTAGCCAACATTACTGGTAGACACAGGGTCAGCCCTGAATGTTATGCCGAAGTACACTTTGATGCAATTATCATTCAAGGGCCCTCCGATGAGAGTCAGCGAGGTCGTCGTCAAAGCATTCGACGGATCCATAAAAACAGTTATCGGTGAAGTTGATCTTCCCATAACTATTGGTCCTCACACTTTCCAAATCACTTTCCAGGTCATGTACATCTGGGCAACATACAGTTGTTTATTAGGAAGACCTTGGATACATCAGGCTGGAGCGTTCACTTCGACCCTCCACCAAAAGCTAAAGTTCGTCAAGAACGATCAACTTGTCACTGTTTGTGGGGAACAAGCCTTGCTTGTGAGTAACTTATCATCATCTGCTTGTGTGGAACCCGAGGAGGTTATTGGAACTCAGTTCCAAGCACTATCGGTGAGCAAGAACGATCAATCCGAAGAAGGAACTTCAATTTCTTCATACAAAGATGCCATCAAAGCGGTCGAGAGTACCGATACGACAGGATGGGGACGACTTATCATTCCTATTGACAATAAAACAAAGAAGGGTCTTGGTTTTTCTGCAACCTGTACCCAGACAACTGCCAACGATGAAAGTCTTCATCCCCTTCAAAACTTCTTCCACAGTGGAGGTTTTCTTCACCCAGTGTCTCAGACAGTTCATGCTATCAATGAGGAAGATCCCTCTGACACAGATGAAGAATGGAAGTCCTACCTTAACAAGGACGGCTATATGTCTCAGGAAGAGGTGCCTATGCCTTTTTGCTTTCCTACAGAAAGTTCGAGAGTTATACCAAGATCAGATGTCGAAATGATCTACGGAGATTGTGATCCGGAAGGATGCCGTGCTCCACCAAATTCATTAGAGGAGGACACTCTGATGAAAGACAACTTTGACCGCAATTACTATGGCCCGATGGATGGTCTGCCAATGTGGCAGCCTTACCCAGGAAACTTGGGGCAAGAAAGTCAGCCGAGTAAGGAAACTCAGCTGAGCGTCATTGAACAGAATACCTGTGTCCCCACCATGCCATGGGATCAACACTCAGGTCATTCAGAAACTACTCAAAATGAAGATGAATTCGCAACGTTTGCAGGACTAGAATTCATCAACTATGCTTTTCCTGAGGTCAACGTCATCGAGAGGGATGACTTCTCCAGTTCCAAAGAAGTTTGGGACACTTTGGGACAACCAAGTGGAAAATACGACTTTATGGTCAAGTACACTGCTCCCAAAAGCTCTCGTATCAGGCTCGAAGATATCCAGTCAACTAGATGGGGAGATACAGCTGAGAGCACAAATGATATGCAAAATGCAACAGAGGAATCCTCCTACGACAATTCTGCTTGGGAGACAGATTCCAATGATCCTACTCCACCAGAAATCAGCGTCATTTATGAAGATAAATCAAGGAAGGTGCCTGACTTTGTGATTCACCGAGGAGTTCGCCGCCAATGGGTTACTGTCGAGGTTCCGAAGGTCGTTCGTTTGTCAAAGTAATTGCCATCTTTAAACCTGTCACCCTGCCCAGGTGAAACGGATGTTTTGATAGGGCTCGCTTTCTGTAAATTTCCCTCTTCGCTTTGCCCAGAGCGAGTGAGTTTTGTTTTATAGGGTTGTAGTTTCAAGATTTGACTTGTTCATTAATAAAATAGCGTCGTTCTGTAATTTCCGCATTAATTGCTGTTTTCTCTTTTTACTTTTTCTGAAAATGGTAATCCTAAAAAAAACATTCAATAATAAAAACAAGCAGTAAAATCAAAACACTGCACACACTTACATTTTCTCTATCTCTTCTAAACACGAATCATCACGTCATGCAGATTGCTTGTTTTATACCCCGTTGAAACATACGATCCGATGCCTTCTTCCAACTTTGAGTTCCCGGTATTCGAGGCTGAAGAAGAAAATGACAACGAAATTCCAGAAGAGATCTCCCGACTACTCATACAAGAGGAAAGGTCCATTGAACCTCACAAAGAACCGTTGGAAATGGTAAACTTGGGTTCAGAAAAAGAGAAAAAAGAAATCAGGATCGGAGCATTGCTCAGTCCAACTGTAAGAGAAGATCTGATAAAGCTTCTCAAAGAATTCCCCGATGTGTTCGCTTGGTCCTATCAGGATATGCCAGGGTTGGATACCAGCATCGTGGAACATCACTTACCGTTGAGATCGGAATGTCCGCCAGTAAAGCAAAGGTTGAGACGCACTCACCCGGACATGGCCATCAAAATCAAGGAGGAGGTACAGAAACAGATCGACGCGGGTTTCCTCGCTACATCTGAATATCCTCAATGGTTAGCCAACATCGTACCCGTTCCCAAAAAGGACGGAAGGGTCAGAATGTGTGTTGATTACAGAGATTTGAACAAGGCAAGTCCAAATGACGACTTTCCTTTACCACACATTGACATGCTGGTTGACAGCACAGCAAGGTTCAAAGTATTCTCCTTCATGGATGGATTCTCGGGCTATAACCAGATCAAAATGGCGCCGAAAGACATGGAGAAAACTTCGTTCATTACCCCATGGGGTACCTTTTGTTACAAGGTAATGCCGTTCGGTTTGAAGAATGCCGAGGCAACCTATCAAAGGGCCATGACTACTCTGTTTCATGACATGATACATAAAGAAATCGAGGTATATGTCGATGATTTGATTGCAAAATCAAGAACAGAGGATGAGCACGTTGAACATCTATCAAAATTGTTCGAACGTCTAAGAAAATTCAAGCTCCGCTTAAATCCCAACAAGTGCACCTTCGGTGTCCGTTCAGGGAAATTACTAGGGTTCATCGTCAGCCAGAAAGGAATTGAGTTAATCCTGACAAGGTCAAGGCCATTCAAGAAATGCCTTCTCCGAAAACTGAAAAACAAGTCAGAGGATTCCTGGGACGTTTGAACTACATCTCCAGATTCATATTCCTTATGACCGCGACATACGCGCCGATTTTCAAATTACTCAAAAAGAACCAGGATTGCGTTTGGTCAGAAGACTGCCAAACTGCCTTCGACAGTATTAAGGAATATCTATTGAATCCGCTGATTCTATCACCTCCAGTGGAAGGAAGACCACTGATCATTTACCTCACAGACTTAGAGGACTCAATGGGATGTGTACTTGGCCAACAAGACGAAACTAAACAGAAAGAGTCTGCCATTTACTATCTAAGCAAGAAATTCACCGACTGCGAGACTCGGTACACAATGCTTGAGAAAACTTGTTGCGCTTTGGCTTGGGCAGCCAAACGTCTTCGCCAGTACATGATTCGTCATACTACTTGGTTGGTCTCCGAAATGGATCCAATCAAGTACGTTTTCGAAAAACCTGCTCTCACAGGAAGGATTGCCCGTTGGCAGATGTTACTATCAGAATATGACATAGAGTACCACGCTCAGAAAGCCGTTAAAGGAAGTATTTTAGCCGATCATTTGGCTCATCAACCGATTGACGATCAAGAATCAATCGGGTTTGACTTCCCAGACGAAGATGTCATGTATCTAAAAATGAAAGATTGCGATGAACCGCTACCCAGTGAAGGGCCAGAACCAGGTTCCCAGTGGGGACTCATCTTTGACGGAGCAGTTAATCATTATGGAAACGGAATTGGGGCAATCATTGTTACCCCTCAGGGTTCCCACATTCCTTTCACTGCCAGACTTACGTTCAAATGTACAAACAACGAGGCCGAATACGAAGCATGTATCATGGGTCTCGAAGAAGCGATTGATTTAAGGATAAAAAACTTGGACGTATACGGCGATTCAGCCCTGGTTATTAACCAGATAAAAGGAGATTGGAACACATACCAATCAGGATTGATTCCTTACAAAGACTATGCAAGGAGGTTGTTACCCTTCTTCAACAGAGTCGACTTTCATCACATCCCTCGTGATGAGAATCACATGGCTGATGCATTAGACACTCTCTTTTCCATGATTAGTGTAGGTCGATGGAATGACATACCTAAGATCGACATCATGCGCCTTGAACGGCCCGCTTACATTTTCGCGATTGAAGCAGTCATAGACGACAGACCTTGGTATCACGATATCAAATGCTTCCTTCAGAAACAAGAGTACCCATCTGGGGCACTCAGAAAAGACAGGAAAACCCTCAGAAGATTGGCTGGAAACTTCTTCCTGAGCGGTGACACTCTCTATAAGAGAAATTTTGACATGGTCTTGCTCCGATGCGTCGACAGATCAGAAGCAGACATGCTTATGAAAGAAATTCATGAAGGATCCTTTGGCACTCATGCCAACAGACACACAATGGCGAGAAAAATTCTCAGGGCCGGGTACTATTGGTTGACAATGGAATCCGACTGCTACAAGTACATGAGGAGGTGTCACAAGTGTCAGATATACTCCGACAAAATTCATGTACCGCCATCACATCTGAAAGTTCTTTCTTCCCCGTGGCCTTTTTCCATATGGGGAATCGACATGATTGGTATGATTGAGCCCAAGGCTTCAAACGGACATCGGTTCATCCTGGTAGCCATTGACTATTTCACCAAGTGGGTCGAAGCAGCGTCATACGCCAATGTAACCCGACAAGTGGTGGTCCGATTTATCAAAAACAATATCATCTGCCGTTATGGTGTTCCAAGCGAGATCATTACTGATAATGGATCTAACTTGAACAATAAGATGATGAAAGAGTTGTGTGCAGAGTTCAAGATCGAACACCATAACTCATCTCCCTACCGACCCAAGATGAACGGAGCGGTAGAAGCGGCTAACAAGAACATCAAGAAGATCGTTCAAAAAATGGTTGTAACCTATAAAGATTGGCACGAGATGCTACCCTTTGCTCTTCATGGTTATCGCACATCACTCTGCACTTCAATAGGGGCTACCCCTTTCTCTCTAATATATGGCATGGAGTCAGTTCTCCCCATAGAAGTAGAGATCCCGTAAATCCGGGTATTGATGCAAGCTAAGCTCACCGAAGCTGAATGGTGTCAAAGTCGACACGACGAACTGAACCTGATCGAAGAGAAGCGAATCACGGCACTATGCCACGGTCAGTTGTATCAACAAAGAATGAAGAGGGCGTTCGACAAAAAGGTTCGGCCTCGTGTCTTCAGGAAAGGAGACCTCGTGCTCAAGAAGATACAATCATTTCTCACTGACTCTCGGGGCAAATGGACCCCAAATTATGATGGCCACTATGTGGTCACGAAAGCTTTCTCAGGCGGCGCCTTGAGACTTGCAACCATGGACGGAGAGGAATTTGCATACACCACGAATGTTGATGTAGTCAAGAAATACTTCGCCTAAAACTAAAAAAAAAAAAAACGTCTCGGTGGATTGAAAACCCAAAAGGGCGGTCCAGGCAAAAGTTAGAGACATGAAAAAAAGAATCATCCCGATGGATTGGAAATCTCATAGTACAATCCAGGCAAAAATTAGGGATAATGGCAAGTAACTATGTTCAACAGAGGCAAGTCCCTCAGCAGCAGTTGCAGCATCATCTATCGGAGGAAATCTCCAGTCAAAGGTCATCTTCGACAGAAGCTCAGGATGCCCCGAATTCAAAGTTGGTAGAAGGATAGTGGTCGTTATGTTTCAACGTAGCCCTTTTCCCTGTAAATTACCATTTTCTAACTTTGTATATATTCTTTGGAATCACGCGTTTGGCTGATCTCCATCTTATCAATAAAATTTGAGCCCTTGTGCTTTTGTTTGTAATTCTTAACTTGTTTTAGCTTTACAGAACGACGTTGTTTAAACTTAATCAGCGATTCTTGAAATAAAACAAAAATGAATTTACTTGTTAAAACTTTTTCTACTTTTAAATTAAAGATGGCGATTTCTTTTGACTGTTGAACATCAGAAGAACATCGATTGCTTCTCCCGAAGTAAGCGAACTTCAAAGTGCAGAATCAAAGTACTCCTTCTAAGCCAGTATGCCTGAATGAAGGGATCAACTGTGTCAGGGACCTTGTTTCGTCTGACACGCCTCGGCCGAGTTCTCATCTCCTAAGCCCGATCAACATAGCTCCCAACGGGACTATCTCTCCTAAGCAAGGTGGAATTGCTATTTTGAATCAACGGTACTTCTTCGCCCCGCGATGGCCGAGTATCCAATTGTGTTCATCCATTAGTCTGTATGTCGCGTCTGTTTTGTCAGCATATACATACATACTTCATGCATTTTATTTGCGTTCGCATTTCGTATTGCATCACTATCACTTGAGTCGGTCTTGTCCCCTAGTGATAAACAGTTTTCTCAATCGAGTTTGTCAGTTCTTTCCTCGTCAGGAAGTGTTGCGTATGCACAATCTCGCCACCAGTGTATCTTTAGATCAGAGTCGGCACTTGGCCACTTTGATAACTTGAACCTCTGAAAGATCAGAGAACCTTCAACAGATGTCACTCTTCGCCATTGAAGATGATATCCTCGCTTTCCCGGATTAAGGAAAATCCACAGAGAAAGCCTCGTGATCAGAGATTCGGCAGCACGCCAGTTTTTCTCCAAAAAACTACTGATGAGAAGGTCATTGGCAACTTAAAATTGGACCCCATCATATGGCGTTTCTCCGGGAAGATCCCGAGAAAAGTATGATGAAAGATCCCAAACGAAAACAGTCTCTCAAGAGACTCGATTTCCCTAGTAGAATCGACAAATGGCGTCTCCAAAACAGAGAAGTTTATGTACCTCTACAATTCAGACGAATGGGTTCCCCAGCAAGTCTGACATCAAAACTTTTTCCACTCAAATGGCATCTCCCCAGGAAAATTCGGCGAAAAGTTTGAAGGAAGCTGCCACGAATAGCGTCCCTTGTCAGTAAAGTTTATTGACCAAAAGAAACCGAGACCAGTTCTTTGGTAGGAAACCAGGATCGAGGGGAAGTTTGTTTCCATAACTGAGACCAGTTCCTTGGTAGGAAACCAAGAACGAGGGGAGGTTTATTTCAAAAGAAAACTGAGACCAGTTCCTTGGCTGAAGACCAGGATCGAGGGGAAGTTTACCTTTTCTAAGCATCATTGCTTAGCTAAAAAAGATGAATGCGTAAGCTACCATTCATAACCACCATCAAAATTTTGGATATTCCGATATTTAATCCTCTTGCACCCCGAATGCTCGAATCCCTTCGTCATTCATACCTTCGGGTCCAAGAAGATTAAATAGGGGCATCTGTAATACCCCAAATTTTGACCACTTAGATTTCCCATCATTGTGAAAATCATCATCACAATATGGATGAACCATCATGCTTCATCAGTCTCCCCAAAGATGGGTGAGCATCCAATACAATCAAAATTAGGGTTTCAAGCCCTTTCTGAGTGCTTAGACAAAGGATCAATCAAGAAATGACATGATCTTCAACTTGTCTAATCTCTTAAACATCCACAATGGATCAAAAAGGACTCCCACTTCAAGGATTAAGCACAAGGCTGCTCCCTTCTAGGTGGATCAAGTCTCAAGATCGACAGTGTCACCAAATTAGGGTTTTCGTCGACAAGGGCCTCCAGATGGAAATTTTCATCTGGGCACAAGGCAATGATCCAAAACATGACCTAATATGCTTCATGGAACCTCATGAACCCATGCATCAAGTCAATTTTGCCTCAGGGGATGCATTCATAAAAAATCAGGAATTAGGGTTTCTTGACCTAATTCACCCCTAAGTTGACTTTTGGGACAAACCATGAGCCAAGACCTCAAGAGATGATTTGAGGGTCTCTAATATACCATATTGATCCATTTGGAACAATGGATTGATCCAAGAAGCTTGAGCAACAAGTCTCATTTTCATCTGCACCACAATTAGGGTTTTAAGGGAAAAGTCAACTGTAACTTTGACTTTTGACCAAGACATGCTCCCAAACCCCAATACATGATTGAATATACTCTATGACACCCATGGAACATGTCCATCAAGTTTGATTTAGGTCAAGGACATGATTTCCTGAAGAATTGCACAGTTTGTAATTCATCTGATAAAAAGTCAACTGTGCACAAAAGTCAACTTTGACTTTTTGAGATTTTTCACCAAAATGGATTTTTAACCCTAAAATGATGTTAATGTATGATTTGAATCATCATTCATCAAGAAAAATCAAGAAAAGTGAGATAACTTGTAAAAGGGGTAACCATAAAACTTAGAAATTTTTCTAAGTTAAAAATAAAGTGGCAAAGGTACCAACTTTGGAGGACCATAACTCCTAAACCACAAGGCCATTTTTTTCTCATCCAAAGATGGATTTGTAGCCCTCATTATCACCTACTAAAACTTCAACTACAAGTCATTCCAATTCATTAAGGATTTTGAGTTATGGAGTGATCAAAGTGGCTGAAAAGTGAAAATGTCACTTTTTCCAACACTTAGTGAAATTTTCACTAAGTCAGAATTTGCCTTCACTTTTTGCCAAATGTAGGGGGATTTTTCACTTGGAATCAAAAGAGATCAAAACCAAACTTGTTCAAACAGTTGTTGTATCATGTAAGAGCTTTCCAAAATGGCCAAGAACATTGCCAAATTCAACCTACATCATGAGATACAACATTGTCAAGTTACCTTGCTGAAATCTGTCAAAGCAAGGCAGAATTTGCATTTTTGGTCGATTTGCCAAAATCAGCCAATTTCAATTACTCCAATCCACTTGGACACCTCAGAGGATTGAATCCAAAGGGGACAATCACTGAGCCAAGCCTCCAAGGTCCAAGGAACAAAGAATAGCATGTTGAACCTAGAATGGCCAAAATAGGGACAAGACTTCAAATTTGGAATGAGGCATTCAATGGAACCATCAAGGTGGCATGGACTGGGCCATTCTCATCTGAAATCAGTCAAGACTTATCCAAGACCAAGGGGACCAAAGCTCTGTGCCCTAACCTCTTGTCAATGGCTAGAGAAGACTTTCATTTCCATTGGCCAACATTGAGGAAACCTACTTACCAGCTGCCATGTACTATTCCTTGCAAAACAAACTTGCTCTACTATAAATAGAGCTCAATTGTGGTCAATTTAAGTACACCAAAGCCATCTAACAGATGCTTTCCTCAAAATCTCTTTCTCTTGGCAAAAATGCCTTTCTTAGCAAGGTAGCTATCGGGTTTTGAGTTTGAGAGCAATTCTGCACAAACCAATCACTCACACACCTCACATACATCACATATGAGCTGATCAAACACTCACATAACTTCTGAAACATCAAAATCTCAAAATCACTTGCCATCCACACAAGTTTGAAGTGAAGTTGCAGCTGAGATGCCATAAACTGATCCAGTCCATTTCAATTCAATCCAAGTGTTCAAACACACTCCATATGGTGTAGGGAAGCTGTCCAGATCAACACAACTCATCTGTAACACCTCCAAATCAAAAATCACATTGCACTTGCTGTCACGACTTGGAGGTAAGCCTACACTTGGTCATCTCTCAATCTATGCATATTTCCTCGCACAATAATTTGGCCATATGTTCATAATCATGCATGGAATGTTTTCCCTCAATTAATTGCATTGTTTGAATCGTGTATCAAAAATCTCAGCCTTCATGCAGAAATTAGGGTTCTTGAGGTCTCTTCGTGATTTCTTGTTGTATGTTTAATTTAAATGAAATTAAAGTACATAGACATGATCGTGATGTTGAGACGAGCATAATGATATGTGGATTGCATGTTATAATTACGTATTCAGTGAGATTGGATGGAAAATGCAAATCTGGGGAAACTGAAAAACGCGCGTGTTCTTGGTGTTGTTCTTGGCGCCATTTTCATATATTTGAATATTTGAATTTTGTGATTTTGTTTAATTGATTCAAAAATTAATTTCTCTCTGAGTTTTAATGATTTTGAGTTGATTCTTTTTATAATAATTCACAAAAATGTTAAAATATTTTATTTTCTCAGAAAATCCCAAAAATATTATTTATTTCATATAATTGATATTTTTGTAAAGAATTAATATTTTGATTGTTTTTGGCATTTTAAATATTTTTTCTACATTGATTTTGCAACTTTTAATGCTTTCTAATTATTTTGTAGGTCAATACTTAATTTTTGAAGCATTAATCCAAGATCACAATTTGTTTTCCATGTGTTAAACAATTTTGATCATTTTAATTGAATTTTTATTCAATTAAATACATTTTGAAAACAAATTAGGGTTTTGGATTAATTCAACCCTCATAAATCATTTTCAAAACACTTTGGGCCTCTATTAGAGTGTAAGACCCAATCCTTTTTTTGACCAAATCATCTTTGGGCCTCACTTATTGTATAAGTCCCGATACCGTCAAAAAACAAACGGCGCGATCGTCGCCTTTTCAAAAATCATCTAGGCCTACCCTCGAGTAGTAAGACCCATTTATTCATCTCAAAACTCTTTGGGCCTCTTGAGAGAGTGTAGGACCCATCCCCCCTTGTACAAAAACATTTTGGGCCTCACTCATTGTATAAGTCCCTCTGTACAAGTAAACGGCGCGATCGTCGCCCGTTTAAAAATAAAAATCATTTGGGCCTACCCTCGTGTTATAAGCCCCACTCTTTTCTTCAAAACTTTTTGGGCCTCTTGAGAGAGTGTAAGACCCATCCCTTTGTACAGAAAACCTTTTTGGGCCCCAGTCACTTGTATAAGTCCCTCTGTACAAAGTCAAACAGTGCGCTCACTGATAAAACCCTGGGCCTCTCCTTGAGCTGTAAGCCCCAGATCTTTCTTTTTCAAAGCACTTTCTCCTTTGATTTTGAATATACTGTTGTTTTCAATCTTTCTTTGTTGAACAACTAACCAAATAGCATGGAAGCACTACAACCGAGTAAGTGGTTATCGCTTTCATTTACTGCTTTCATATTATAAACTGTATTGTGGGGCTGCTCACTGTAAGTCTCCTTTCATAAACTCATATCTACTGTGTAATAATAGTATAGATATTTCGAGTTTCCCCGGCAACTACGTCTAGAACTAGGTGACGTCGTTTCACTTATTCGTAGAAATAGACGCCTAGATCCCCAATAGGAGCACCAGATACAGTCTTCTCTTCGGCTGTCCTCCTTAGGAATCGTCAAGAAACTCTACTCCCCAAGATGAATGTATTCTCCGTGAATGGCATCTTTGAGTTTCTTCCCAATTCTCAAACTTTCCTGACTTGATCTATTCCTTGTGGATAGCTTGCCTTGAATGTCTCGGGGTTTGGGTACCCACTACGGTCATAACCTTGGACCTTAACTAAGGAACCCTCTTTAAAAGTTAAAAGTCGCTGGATAGTAAACCTCGCACGTTTACCAGTGGTTTTCATCTTTAAAAGAGTTATCTCTCCTAATGGAAAGGAGATGATACACCCACGGGGTTCTTAAAAGCATCGGCCTCCTCTTGGGCATTATTCAAGGACCCTACGGCTTCTTAGAAGTATTCACAGCCTCCTCTTAGGCTTCGTATAATGATCTCTTCCTCCGGGAATGATAGCCTCCTCTTGGGCTTAGTATAAGGACCCATCAGCTTCTTAAAAGTTTCCAGCCTCCTCTTGGGCTTCATACAAATTGTCCCGACGACCTCCTAGAGGTATAGGAACAGAACCTAGTCATCCTCATAGAACAGTCCTTTCATAGAGTCTACTACTGTTTCTCAAAGCGTAGTAAAAAAGATAAAACCCTAGACACGGACAGTCTAACTTCCTTGAGTCTCAAAGACATTCTCAAGCACCCTTCGTTAAATAGGAAGGAAACCCGCAGACTTGAATAGTCTCAATACCCTTTGGATTTCCCGTTTCCTCAAAGAGAAGGAAATATCCCTGATCCTCAAATTAAATCCCTGTGTACAGTGTTACTCATATAAGAACTGATTTTCTCTTTTAAAATCAGTATATTGGATCTGTCACTCTGTTGAGTCAAACAATCGCCTCCATCTCGGGCTTCATACGAGATACAAAAAACTCCCTTGTTGAACCAAATAACCTCCATCTCGGGCGTCGTACGAGATACCAAAACAACCTTTTAGCCTCCATCTCGGGCTTCGTACGAGATACCAAAATTCTCCCCAGTGGAGTCAAAATAACCTTTTTGCCTCTCTCTCGGGCTTTGTACGAGATACAAAAACACTCTCTTACTGAGTATAAAAGATTCTCCAACTGAGTCAACTCTTTGCTTGCCTCCTCTTAGGCTTTGTATAACGATATGCCCCACTGGGTCAAAAACTTTTAGCCTCTCTCTCGGGCTTTGTACGAGACACAAAATAGCCTCCTCTTAGGCTTTGTATAATGATTTTCCTAGCGGAAATTAGCCTCCTCTTAGGCTTTGTATAAGAAAACCACTGGTTGATCCAATCGACCTTTTAGCATCAAAGTTGTGCCTCGTTCGCAGTACACAAACATCAACAACTCCTTTCCCTTCATCTAATCGCTGTAAGCGGCAAGCCTCTGGATCATCTACATCCATGCCACTGTCCCTCTGTTAGCATGAGAAATTCCTAAGGAAAGATGGTATTGCTCTACACTGAGTTAAAGTCTTCTCCTTCAGGTTAAAACCCTTTCTTCGGAAATTATGGCATTGCTCGGATCCGCGTATCCCAGTTAAAGTAATTCTCCTTCTCCCCTCTTTAGATATGACAAATTCTCTCTAAAGCCGAGGTCTTTTAGCTTCACGTCTTGGGCTTTGAACAAGACACAAATAGACCTTTTAGCTTCACATCTTGGGCTTTGAACAAGATACAAATCACCTTTCGCTTCATGTCTTGGGCTTTGAACAAGACACCAAAAACCAATTTCCTCCCATAGAATACGAGGAACTACGAACGCTCTGATTTCCCTGTTTCGGTAAACGGGAATACGTAGGCATAAGATCGAAAGAAAAGATCTTAGCGAGCGCAATCAACAAAAAAACCCAAATCCCATATCTCCATCAAACAAAAGCAGTATTTCAAAAGCACCAGTCCTAACATCCTAATCCTTGTTCCCCGCCAGAAACCTTTTGCCCAAGCCCTAGAAAGAAAGAACCTGTATTGGCGAAATACAAATAACCAGTACAAAGGCCCCCCCACATTGAAAGCATCCGTGACCTAACAGACCGCTGTTTAAACTCAGTATGCAAGCAAGGTTAGTTGGAGACATCTATTTCCCTTCCTTATTCAGCTCACAATAGGATAAAAAATGAATCGACCTGTAGTTTAAAGCTCAAACCGCATAGAGCGACCAGCGCTTAAGAACCGCGTCCAAAATCGCTCGCTACACCCATTAGCTTAGGTTTCTGTTTCTGCACCTTGTAATCTACTGTATTTCCATTTCTGTAATCCTTTGAATTCAATAAAAAGGGGTTTCTCCGCTGTTTGATATTTGTAATCTAATTATCGAAGTTTATTTTGATTAAACCAAAAAACAATTAATATAATCATTGCATTCATCATTCTCACACCGCATATCCTTCTTACCTACAAATCTCACGTTTGTGTCTCGGTTCTAGAGTCAAACTGTCTCATTCGTACAATACTCGGGCAAATCGTCAGAAAAAGATGGATGATCTTGAGGAAGAGAACAGAGAGTTGAAAGAAGAGATCATCGCTCTGAGAGAGGATATGAGAAAGCTTCGTAACGACATGCAAGCCATGGCAGAAGCTCAGCTACAAAGGACTGTTAACTCAGAGATCACCTCAACGCCCATAGTGGAGAAGTATGATCCTAGGTATCAAATGCCGAAAGATCGTCCTTGGGGCATGCCTGTTAACTATACTGAAGATCAGGGAATCATAACAGAAGCCGCTGGGCCTGAAGGTTACAAACTTCGGGAAAGCGAAGATGCCAGGGGCATACTAAAGACTCCTGAAGGTTACGAACTTAGGTAAACGCCAAGATTCACTGTCGTAGTCACGGTACCACCCCCTGTGGTGCACACTGTCCCGGAAGGACAGGTTCCACCAATACCTTCTGGTAAGAAGGAAACTATGTTCGATAGAATGGATGAATTCCAGGAACAGTTCCTGGAAATGTAGAAGGAACTGGAAGCCATCCGCGGTCAGGATTTATTTGGAAAGGACGCCGCAGACCTTTGTCTGGTCCCCAAAGTGAAAGTCCCGCACAAGTTCCAAGTGCCCGACTTTGAAAAATTCAGGGGTAACTCTTGCCCTCAGAGCCATCTGGTGATGTACGCTCGGCGAATGTCAGCTCAGACGGAGAATCAGGACCTACTGATTCACTACTTTCAGGATAGTTTAACTGGTGTCGCACTCAAATGGTACATGGGTTTAAACCGTGCTACGATCAGCACTTTCAGAGATCTTGGCACTGCCTTCGTCCAACAATACAAATACAATTTGGACATGGCACCAGATAGAGATCAACTCAGATCAATGTCACAAAAGGACAAGGAAACCTTTAAGGAGTACGCTCAGAGATGGCGCGATATTCCCGCTCAAATTTGTCCACCTCTTGAGGAAAAAGAGATGACAAAGATCTTTTTAAAGACCTTAAGCACATTTTACTATGACAGAATGGTTGCCAGTGCGCCCAGTGATTTCACCGAGATGGTGGGCATGGGAGTTCCTCTTGAGGAAGCCGTCCGAGAAGGACGTTTGGTAAAAGACGCTGGATCATCAAGTAGTACAAAACGATACGGTAGTGATCTCCCTAAGAAAAAAGAGCAAGATATTGGGAATATCTCTCTCGGAAAGCAAAGGCGACGTTATCAACCGGTAGCAGCTGTAACTCCTGCTATGAGCCCTGTGCCTATTCCTACGTATCAACCTCAGGTTGCACAGAGCCAACCTAATCAGCAAAGGACACAACAACCTCTTCAGCAGGCTCATCCTCTATACAATAAGAACCGTACAACATGGCCACCAGGGTTTGATCCTATACCTATGTTATACGCAAAACTATTTCTGTTACTACTGGCTAAGGGGCACATCCAGACTAAGTCTCCTCTTACAGTACTGGAAAATCTGCCTTTTTGGTTTAAGGTGGATCAGACATGCCTTTATCATCAAGGAGAACCAGGGTATAGCATAGAGAATTGTCTCAATTTCAAATCCGACGTGCAAAAGCTTGTTAGGAGCGGGCTCTCATCTTTCAAAGATACGAGTCCCAATGTTCTCACGAACCCACTGCCTCAACATGAGAAAGCTGCAGTCAACCTGATTGAGAAAGAATTTAACAATGTCTATCAAATTCACGATGTACTCTTGTTGAGGGCCAATCAGGTCAAGATGCATTGTAGACAGAGTGGGTACGACCATGAACCACTTCATAATTATCATCAATGTAATATCTGCTCTAAAAGTAATCAAGGATGTTTTGTGGTGCAAGCAGCTCTACAGGAACAGTTGGATCTCGGATGGATCAAAGAGCACCGAGTTCGTGGAGTTAACATGGTTTACACGAATTCCAACGTCATTCAAAACCACGACATCCGTGCGATGAATGCCAACTTGGTGGCAATGCACTCAAGGCAAAGCCAGTATCATAATCTGTCGCGACACGATTATAGTTCTTGTCTGACTTGCTCAGTAAACAAATAGGGATGCTCTTTCATACAGGAGACCCTCCAGCGTCAGATGGATCTTGGATGGATCCTGGACTACCATGATAGGAATCCCTATCAGATCAATATGGTTCAAATCTTTGACATTTGCTTGATGAATACCAACTTGGTAGAGCTGCATGCTGAGCAGGTCCGACTCGGATTCCCGATATCACATAATTATCACAGCTGTAAAGCGGGTTGCGAAAACGATCAGGGATGTGCCCTTGTTTAGGAAGCACTTCAGCACTTGTTAAATCATTGGTGGATGCCAATCTACATGGATGAAGATACTCAGCAAATTAGTATCAATAACAGAAACCCCACTCGGCGTCAAAGTCAGGATGTCCGATCAGTGGAAGCTAACCTAGTGAGGTTACATTGTATTCAAAGTGGGCATGGCCAGGTGCCACCACACAATTATGAACGTTGTGGAGTCTGTTCGGAAAGTAACCAAGGGTGCTACCTTGTGCGAGCAGTTCTCCAGGGGCAGGTGGATCGTGGAGAAATCCACCCATATCCAGGTTCCGGACCCATCAATTGGTTGCCGAACTACCTTGCCAATCAAATTGAGGACGTTGTCGTCATCTCTGATCATCAGAGGACAAAGAATGTTTTTTCCATTATCCCTCTACTTGATGAATCAAGAATTCCCAACCAGGAACGAATCAAGATTACGTACGATGGTTAGAAAAACCAGAAGGTTCCCATAATCATCTATCTGCCGGGACCACTACCATATGAATCAGCTAAGGCAATCCCTTACAAATACGGTGCGACGATAATTGAAAATGGAAAGGAAATTCCATTACCCTCCGTCGTGAATATTGCAAACATCAGTCGTGTAACACGGAGTGGTAGAATCTTCAACAGAGGAGTTGGAGAGTCCAACAAAGAAAAGGAACTTCAGACAGAAGCTCCTGATCCATCAATCGGTCAATCCAGTAATCCCGACCTTTAGAAAAATGATGATGAGATGCTGAAGCTCATCCAAAGGAGTGAATACAACATTGTTGATCAACTGTTACAAACTCCTTCAAAGATCTCGGTATTATCATTGTTACTCAGTTCAGAAGCGAACATGGAGGCTCTACAGAGATTCTTGGAGCAAGCCTTTATGGAACAGGATGTAACAATCATACAGTTCGATAGTATTGTCTCTAACATCACTTCTTCCAAATATTTGGGATTTAGTGATGAGGAATTACCTGAAGAGGGTCGCCGTCATAACATGGCGCTCAATATCACAGTCAACTGCCAGGACAATGCTTTAGCCAGCGTACTGGTAGACACAAGGTCAGCCCTGAATGTTATGCCGAAGTCCACTTTGTAGCAATTATCATTCAAAGGCCCTCCGATGAGAACCAACAAGGTCGTCGTCAAAGCGTTCGACGGATCCAGAAAAACGGTTATCGGCGAAGTTGACCTTCCCATAACTACTGGTCCTCACACTTTCCAAGTCACCTTCCAGGTCATGGACATCCGGGAAACGTACAGTTATTTATTAGGAAAACCTTGGATACATCAGGCTGGGGCGGTCACTTCAACAATCCACCAAAAGCTAAAGTTCGTCCGGAACGGCCAACTCATCACAGTCTGTGCGGAATAGGCCTTGCTCGTCAGCAATTTATCATCATCCACTTATGTGGAACTAGAAGGGATAATCGGAACCCAGTTCCAAGTGCTTTCGCTATACAAGGACGATCAATCCGGAGGAGGAACTTCAATTTCCTCATACAAAGATGCTATTAAAGCAGTCAAGAGTACCGATACAACAGGACGGGGACAGCTTGTCATTCCTACTAGCAATACAACAAAGAAGGGTCTTGGTTTTTCTGCAACCTGTACCCGGACAGCTGCTAACGATGAAAGTCTTCATCCCATTCAGGACTTCTTCCACAGTGGAGGTTT
The DNA here is from genome assembly GCA_022829125.1 of Lathyrus tuberosus. Taxonomy (NCBI): domain Eukaryota; kingdom Viridiplantae; phylum Streptophyta; class Magnoliopsida; order Fabales; family Fabaceae; genus Lathyrus; species Lathyrus tuberosus. Next base: position 2,338,232 of record JALAZF010000229.1, read on the forward strand.
CCTTCACCCAGTGTCTCAAATAGTCCATGCTATCAATGAGGAGGATCCCTCCGACACAGCTGAAGAATGGAAGTCCTATCTTAACGAGGACGGTTATATGTCTCAGGAAGAGGTGCCCACGCCATTTTACTATCCCGTACAGAGTCCGAGATTTATACCACGGTCAGATGTCTAAATGATATACGGAGGTTGTGATCCGGAAGGATGTCGTGCTCCGCCAAATTCATTAGAGGAGGACACTCTGATGAAAGACAACTTTGACCACAATTACTATGGCCCGATGGATGGCCTGCCTATCTGGCAGCCTTACCCAGGAAACTTGGGGCAAGAAAGTCAGCTGAACCATGAAAATCAGCTGAGTCTCATTAAACAGAATACCTGTGTCCCCACCATGTCATGGGATCAACACTCGGTTCATTCAGAAACTACTCAACATGATGATGAATTTGCAACGTTTGCAGGACTAGAATTCATTAATTATGCTTTTCCCGAGGTCAACGTCATCGAGAGAGATGACTCCTCCAATTCTAAAGAAGTATGGGACACCTTGGGACAACCGAGTGGAAAATACGACTATATGGTCAAGTACACCGCTCCTGAAAGCTCTCGTATTAGGCTTGAAGATATCCAGCCAACTGGATGGGGAGATACAGGTGAGAGCACAAATGCTATGCAAAATAAAACTGAGGAATCCTCCTACGATAATTGTGCCTGGGAGACAGATTCCAATGATCCTGCTCCACCAGAAATCAGCGTTATTTCTAAAGACAAATCAAGAAAGGTGCCAGAAAGGTGCCAGACTTTGTGATTCACCGAGGAGTTCGCCGTCAATGGGTTGCTGTCGATGTTCCAAGGATTGTTCATAAGTCAAAGTAATTGCCATCTTTAACCTTTCACCCTGCCCAGGTGAAACGGATGTTTTGATAGGGCTCGCTTTCTGTAAATTTTCCCTCTTCGCTTCGCCCAAAGTGACAGAGTTTTGTTTTATAGGGCTGTAGTTTCAAGAATCGACTTGTTCATTAATAAAATAACGTCGTTCTGTAATTTCCGCATTTATTGCTGTTTTCTCTTTTCACTTTTCTCAGAAAATGGTAATCCTAAAAAATAATTCAAATAGAAACAAGCAGTAATAAAAAAATACACTGCACACAATTTTGCATTCTCTCTATCTCTTCTAAACACGAATCATCACGTCATGCAGATTGCTTGCTTTAAACCCCGTTGAAACATACAATCCGATGCCTTCTCCCAACTTTGAGTTCCCAGTATTTGGGGCTGAAGAAGAAGTTGACAACGAAATTCCAGAAGAGATCTCCCGACTACTCAGACATGAGGAAAGGTCTATTGAACCTCACAAAGAGCCGTTGGAAACGGTAAACTTGGGTTTAGAAAAGAGAGAAAAGAAATCAGGATTGGGGCACTGCTCATTCCAACTGCCAAAGAGAGTTTGATAAAGCTTCTCAAAGAATTCCCCGATGTATTCGCTTGGTCCTATCAGGATATGCTAGGGCTGGATACCAGCATCGTGGAACATCACTTACCGTTAAGGTCAGAATGTCTACCAGTAAAGTAGAGGTTGAGACGCACTCACCCAGACATGGCCATCAAAATCAAAGAGGAGGTACAGAAACAGATTGACGTGGGTTTCCTCGCTACACCAGGATATCCTCAATGGTTAGCCAAATTCGTACCCGTTTCGAAAAAGGACGGAAAGGTCAGAATGTGTGTCGACTACAGGGATTTAAACAAGGCTAGTCCAAAGGACGACTTTCCTTTACCACATATTGACATTCTGGTTGACAGTACAACAAAGTTCAAAGTTTTCTCCTTCATGGATGGATTCTCGGGATATAACCAGATCAATATGGTGCCGAAAGACATGGAGAAAACTTCGTTCATCACCCCATGGGGTACCTTTTGTTACAAGGTAGTGCCGTTCGGTTTGAAGAACGTCGGGGCAACCTATCAAAGGGCCATGACTACTCTGTTTCATGACATGATACACAAGGAAATTGAGGTATATGTCGATGATATGATTGCCAAATCTAAGACAGAGGAGGAGCATGTGACCCACCTATCAAAACTATTCAAGCGTCTGAGAAAATACAAACTCTGCTTGAATCCCAACAAGTGCACCTTCGGTGTCCGCTCAGGGAAACTCTTAGGGTTCATCGTCAGCCAGAAAGGAATTGAGGTTGATCCTGACAAGGTCAAGGCCATTCAAGAAATGCCTTCTCCGAAAACTGAAAAACAAGTCAGAGGATTCCTGGGACGTTTGAACTACATCTCCAGATTTATATTCTTCATGACCGCGACATGTGCGCCGATCATTAAATTACTCAAAAAGAACCAGGACTGCGTTTGGACAGAATATTACCAAACCGCCTTCGACAGTATTAAGGAATATCTGTTGAATCCTCCGATTCTATCACCTCTAGTGGAAGGAAGACCACTGATCATCTACCTCACAGTCTTGGAAGACTCAATGGGGTGTGTACTTGTCCAACAAGACGAAACCAAATGGAAAGAGTCTGCCATTTACTATCTAAGCAAGAAGTTCACCGACTGTGAAACTCGATACACGATGCTCGAGAAAACTTACTGTGCTTTGGCTTGGGCAGCCAAACGTCTGCGCCAGTACATGATTCGTCACACTACTTGGTTGGTCTCCGAGATGGACCCAATCAAGTATGTATTTGAAAAACCTGCTCTCACGGGAAGGATTGCTCGTGGGCAGATGTTGCTATCAGAATATGACATAGAGTACCACGCTCATAAAGCTGTTAAAGAAAGTATTATGGCCGATCAATTGGGTCATCAACCGATTGACGATCAAGAATCAATCGGGTTCGACTTCCCAGACGAAGATGTCATGTATCCAGAACCAGGTTCCCAGTGGGAACTTATCTTTGACGGAGCAGTTAATCATTATGGAAACGGAATTGGTGCAATAATTGTCACCCCTCAGGGTACCCACATTCCTTTCACCGCCAGACTCACGTTCAAATGTACGAACAATGAGGCCGAATACGAAGCTTGTATCATGGGTCTCGAAGAAGCGATTGATTTAAGGATCAAAAACTTGGATGTATACGGCAACTCAGCCCTGGTTATCAATCAGATAAAAGGAGATTGGAACACATACCAATCAGGACTGATTCTTACAAAGATTATGCAAGAAGGTTGTTACCTTTCTTCAACAGAATCGAGTTTCATCACATCCCTCGTGATGAGAATCACATGGCTAACGCCTTAGCCACTCTCTCTTCCATGATTAGTGTAGGTCAATGGAATGACTTACCTAAGATCGACATAATGCGCCTAGAACGGCCCGCTTACATCTTCACGATTGAAGCAGTCATAAACGACAAACCTTGGTATCACGATATCAAATGCTTCCTTCAGAAACAAGAGTACCCTCCTGGGGCATCCAGGAAAGATAGAAAGACCCTCAGAAGGCTATCAGGTAGCTTCTTCCTGAGCAGTAATACACTCTATAAGCAAAATTTTGACATGGTTTTGCTTCGATGCGTCGACAGACCAGAGGCAGACATGTTGATGAAAGAAATTCACGAAGGGTCCTTTGTCACTCATGCCAACGGACACACAATGGCAAGAAAAATTCTAAGAGCAGGGTACTATTGGTTGACAATGGAATCTGACTGCTACAAGTACATGAGGAGGTGTCACAAGTGTTAGATATACTCCGACAAAATTCATGTACCGCCAACGCATCTCAAAGTTCTCTCTTCCTCGTGGCCATTTTCCATATGGGGAATCGACATGATTTGCATGATTGAGCCCAAGGATTTAAACGGACATCGTTTCATCCTGGTAGCCATTGATTACTTCACCAAGTGGGTCGAAGCAGCGTCATACGCCAATGTAACCCGACAAGTGGTGGTCTGATTTATCAAAAACAGTATCATCTGCCGCTATGGTGTTCCGAGCCAGATCATTACGGATAATGGATCTAACTTGAACAATAAAATGATGAAAGAGTTGTGCGCAGAGTTCAAGATCGAACACCATAAGTTCATTTGCGAGAAAAGTTAACTGTAGCTTTGACTTTTGACCAGGACATGCTCCCAAACCCTAAGACATGATTCAATACACCCAACAACACCCATGGAACATGTCCATCAAGTTTGATTTAGGTCAAGGAGATGATTTCCAAAAGGATCGCACAGTTTGTAATTCATTTGACAAAAAGTCAACTGTGACTTTTTGAGATTTTTCACAAAAATAGATTTTTAACCCTAAAATGATGTTAATGTATGATTTGAATCATCGGTCATCAAGAAAAATCAAAGAAAGTGGGATAACTTGTAAAAGAGGTAACCATAAAAACTTAGACAATTTTCTAAGTTATGAAATAAAGCGACAAAGGTACCAACTTTGGAGGATCATAACTCCTAAACCACAAAGCCATTTTTCCCCATCCAAAGCTTGATTTGTAGATCTCATTGCCCTCTACAAAAGCTTCATACTGATCTATGTCCAAATTCCTCATGGATTTGGAGTTATGGAGTGATCAAAATCAAGAAAAGTCACTTTGTTCCAACACTTAGTGAAAATTTCACTAAGTCAGAATCTGCCTTATTTTTTTCCAAATGTAGGGGGATTTTTCACTTGGATCCAAAAGGTATCAAAACTAAATATGACCAGACAGTTGTTGTATCATATAAGGGCTTTCCAAAATGGCCAAGAACATCACCAAATTCAATTTGAGCTTTGAGATATGGTAGTGGCAAGATGCCTTACTGAAATCTGCCAAGGCAAGGCAGATTTTTGCACTTTTGGTCGATTTGCCAAAATCAGCCAATTCCAAGCCTTGTCATCACTTTGGACACATATGAGGATTGAATCTAAAGGGGACAATCACTGAGCCAAGCCTCCAAAGTCCTTGGAACAAGAAATAGCATGCCAAACCTAGAATTGCCCAAAATAGGGACAAGACTCCAATTTTGGATTGGAGCATTCAATGGAAGCACCAAGGTGGCATGGACTGAGCTATTAGCAACTGAATTCAGTCAAGACTTATCCAAGACCAAGGGGACCAGTAGCTTGTGCCCTAACCTCTAGTCAATGGCTAGAGGAGACTTGGATTTTCATTTGCCAACATTGGCCAACCCTACTCAGCAGTTGCCATTCACTATTCCTTGCAAAACAAACTTGCGCTATTATAAATAGAGCTCAATTGTGATCAGTTTAAGTACACCAAAGGCCTACAACACTTGCCTTTCTCAAAATCCATTTCTTAGCAAGCCACTATCGGGTTTTTCAGTAGAGAGCAATTCCACTCAAACCAATCACACACACAACTCACATACATCATATGTGAGCTGATCAAACACTTAAACAACATCTGGAACACTGATTTCTCAGAATCACCAGTCAATTGCTCAAGGTTTTAACCAAATTGCAGTTGAGATGCCATGAAGTGATCCAGCCAATTTCCATCAAGTCCAAGCATTCAAACACACTCCATAGGGTGTAGGGAAGCTGTTCAGATCGTCACAACTCATCTGTAACACCTCCAACTCAGAAATCACTTTGAACTTGCTGTCACGACCTAGAGGTAAGCCTAAACTTGGTCATCTCTCAATATATGCATATTTCCTCGCACAATACTTTTGCCAAATGTTCATAATCATGCATGGAATGTTTCCCCTCAATTAATTGCTTTGTTTGAATCGTGTATCAAAATTCTCAGCCTTCATGCAGAAATTAGGGTTCTTGAGGTTTTGTCTTGAGTTTTTATTCCATGTTTAATATAAATGAAATTAAATACCATAGACATGATCGTGAGGTTGAGACAAGCAGATTGGTATGTGGATTGCATGATATAATCAAGTATTTAGTGAGATTGGAGAGAAAATACAAATCTGGGCAAAACCCAGAACACGCGCGTGTTCTTGGCGCCCTTTTTGAAAATTCAAATATTTTAATTTTGTGATTTTATTTAATTGATTCAAAAATTAATTTCTCTCCGAGTTTTAATGATTTTGAGTTGATTCTTTTTTTAATAATTCACAAAAATGTTAAAATATTTTATTTTCCCAAAAAATCCAAAAAATATTATTTATTTCATATAATTGATATTTTTGCAAAGAATTAATGTTTTAATTATTTTTGACATTTAAAATATTTTTTCCTTATTGATTTTGCAAATTTTAATGATTTCTAATCATTTTATAGGGCAAAACTTGATTTATGAAGCATTAATCCAAGATCACAATTTGTTTTCCACATGTTAAACAATTTTGATCATTTTAATTGAATATTTTATTCAATTAAAACACATTTTGAAAACTAATTAGGGTTTTTGATTAATTCAACCCTCATAAATCATTTTCAAAACTCTTTGGGCCTCTAATAGAGTGTAAGACCAAGCCTTTTTGTAAAATAACCTTGTCTTGGGCCTCACTTATTGTATAAGTCCCTCCGGGTATTTTCAAAAACCTCGGCGTAATCGTCGTTTTGTACGCAAATAACCTTGGGCCTACCCTCGAGTAGTAAGACCCATTCTTCTTTTTTAAAAACACCTTGGGCCTCTTGAGAGAGTGTAAGACGCAAACCCCCTTGTAGAAACAATTTTGGGCCCCACTTCTTGTATAAGTCCCTCTGTATAAGTAAACGGCGCGATCGTCGTCTTTTTAAAAATTCAATTGGGCCTCTCCTCGAGCTATGAGACCCATTCAAAACTTTTGGGCCTCTAATAGAGTGTAAGACCGAATCCCCTTTTAACCAAAAAATAACTTTGGTCCTCAGATATTGTATAAGCCCTTTTGCATTAAAAGAAAACCTCGGTGCGATCGCCATTTTAAACGAAAAATCATCTGGGCCTACCCTCGTGTTATAAGCCCCACTCTTTTTCTCTAAAACCTTTTGGACCTCTTGAGAGAGTGTAAGACCCATCCCTTTATACAGCAAACAATTTTTGGGCCTCAGTCACTCGTATAAGTCCCTCTGTACAAATTCAATATTGCAATCACTGGTAAAACCCTGGGCCTCTCCTTGAGCTGTAAGCCCCAAATCTTTCATTTTAAAGCACTTTCTCCTTTGATTTTGAAATATACTGTTGTTTTCAATCTTTCTTTGTTGAACAACTAACCAAACAACATGGAAGCTCTACAACCGAGTAAGTGTTTATATGCTTTCATTTACCGCTTTCATATACATATAACTGTATTGTGGGGCTGCTCACTGTAAGTCTCCTTTCATAAACTCATATCGACTGTGTCATAATAGTATAGATATTTAGAGTTTCCCCGGCAACTACGTCTAGCACTAGGTAAAGCCGTTTTGATCACTATTAGAAATAGACGAAACTAGATCCCCATAGGATTACCAGACACAGACTTCCCTCCTCTTGGTTTTAAACAATATGGAGATGTGAAAGGCAGATTCTTTTTGAACCCTTTCTTAGATTGTCACTCGTAGAAGTTGTCAAAGAAACTCTATTCCCCAGAGATGATCTCTTCTCCGTGAATTGCATCTCTTGAGTTTCTTCCAAATTCTCGAACTTTCCTGGCTTGATCTATTCTTTGTGAATAGCCTGTCTTGAATTTCTCGGGGTTTGAGGACCCACAGGCTTCACAAAAGCACCCTTAGGAATTGTCAAGAAACTCTACTCCCTAGAGATGATCTCTTCTCCATGAATTGCATCCCTTGAGTTTCTTCCAAATTCTCGAACTTTCCTGGCTTGATCTATTCTTTGTGAATAGCCTGTCTTGAACTTATCGGGGTTTGGGGACCCACAGGCTTCCTAAAAGCATCCCCGCCTCCTCTTGGGCATTGTACAAGGACCCGTCGGCTTCTTAGAAGTATTCACAGCCTCCTCTTAGGCTTCGCATAAATGATTTCTTCCTCCGCGAATGATAGCCTCCTCTTGGGCTTAGTACAAATTATCCCTCGGCTTCTTAAAAGTTTCCAGCCTCCTCTTGGGCTTCGTACAAATCGTCTTGACGACCTCCTAAAGGTATAGGAACAGAAATCAATCATCTTAATAGAATAGTCTTTCCAAGAGTCTACTACTGTTTCTCAAAGCATAGTACAAAAGTTGAAACTCTAGACTTGGACAGTCTAATTTCCTTGAGTCTCAAAGACATTCTCAAGCACCCTTCAAGAATAAGAAGGAACCCCGTATACTCGGACAGTCTCAATACCCTTTGGATTTCCCATTTCAACAAAGAAAAGGAAATATCCCTGATCCTCGAATCAAAATCCCTGAGTACAGTGTTACTTATATAAGAACTGATTTTCTCTTTGAACCCATATACTGGTCACTCAACTGAAACAGAACATCTTTCGCCTCCATTTCGGGCTTTGTCCAAGATACAAAAAGGTTCTTATTGAATCAACACTTTAGCCTCCATCTCAGGCTTCGTACGAGATACAAAAAGACTCTCTTGTTGAGTCAAAACTTCCTTTTGTCTCTATCTCGGGCTTCGTACGAGATACAAAACACTCTCTTGTTGAGTATAAAAGACTCTCTTGTAGAGTCAACCCTCTTCAGCCTCCGTCTTGGGCTTTGTACAAGACACAAATCACTCCCTTGTTGAGTATAAAATTTTTAGCCTCCATCTCGGGCTTCGTACGAGATACAAAAACACTCTCTTGTTGAGTAAACTCCCTTTTAGCCTCCTCTTAGGCTTTGTATAAGGAAAAACCTTTTAGCCTCCTCTTAGGCTTTGTATAAGAAAACCACTGGTTGATCCAATCAACCTTTTAGCATCAAAGTTGTGCCTCGTTCACAGTACACAAACATCAATAACTCCTTCCCCTTCATCTAATCGCTGTAAGCGGCAAGCCTCTGGATCACCTACATCCATGCCACTGTCCCTCTTTTAGCATGAGAAATTCCTAAGGAAAGATGGCATTTCTCTACACTGAGTTAAAGTCTTCTCCTTCAGGTTGGAAATCCCCTATAAAGGAAATTTTGGCACTACCGGATTCGTACATCCCGGTTAAAGTAATTCTCCTTTATAAACAGTTGTGACAAATAAACCCCTCTTTAGAGATGACAAATTCTCTCTAAAGTCAAACCCTTTTAGCTTCACATTTTGGGCTTTGAACAAGATACAAACTACCTTTAGCTTCACATCTTGGGCTTTGAACAAGATATAGATCACCTTTAAGCTTCACGTCTTGGGCTTTGAACAAGACACCAAAACACCATTTCCTCCTGTAGAATAGGAGCAACTACGATCGCTCTGATTTCCCTGTTTCGGAAAAACGGGAATACGTAGGCATAAGATTGAAAGAAAAATCTTAGCGAGCACACTAAACAAAATCCTACAATCACATACCTTCACATCTCAATCGAAAAATATCAGTCCTAGCATCTTACCCATAAACCTTCCCGGTGTTCCGTTATAAACAAAGAAAGAAGAAAGAGGCCCCACTTCCATATCGCATCCGTAACCTAATAGACCGCTGTTTAAGATCAGTATGCAAGCAGTGTTAATTTGAGACATCTATTTCCCTTCCTTAGTCAGCTCACAATAGGATAAAAAATGAATCGACCTATAGTAACCCCCAAGGAGCGACAATGCTTAAGAAACACGTCCAGTTTCACTCGCTACACAAAGCCTAAGAGGAGGCTGAAAAGAGGATGACTCTGTTTAAATATTTATATGGTGTCTTGTACAAAGCCCAAGATTGATGCTGAAAAGAAATTTGACTCAACAAGAGAGTTTTTTTTTCTTGTACAAAGCCCAAGATTGAGGCTGAAAAAGGTTGACTCAACAAGAGAGTGCTTTTGAGAAAGAAGATTTACTCAACAAGAGAGTGTTTTTATCTGTCTTGTACAAAGCCCAAGATTGAGGCTGAAAGATGATTGACTCAACAAGAGAGTGAGGAAAGATCTTTATACAAAGCCTAAGAGGAGGCTAAAGGATGATTAGGGATCATTATACAAAGCCTAAGAGGAGGCTACCTTCTGCTGAGGATTATTGAGATCCAGAGACAGGTCCAAAGTGGGGAATCAACTCTTGCTGAGGGTTTGCAGAAGAGTTGAAATATGAGATGCCTTGAGGTTCTGATAAAGGTTTATTGATAGTGATTTGACCCTAGCTGGGGGAAAAGTAAAGTTTAAATATTGAGTTTTAAAACCTATAGAGGTTTTAATTCTGCTAGTGATTGATGAAATGATCAGGGTTTTTTCCTGTGCTTTTGGGAAATTTGAGGGTTTCTTTGAAATCCAAAATGAGGTGAGACTGTCCAAGTTTACCGGTATGGGAAAGTTTATCTTTGTATGATGCCCAAGAGGAGGCTGATGTTTTAAGGGATGAGAATCAACCCTAAATTGTCCAAGGTTTTGACCTTTTCAGAAAGACCGCTCTAACAAAGGATGACTAAGTTATGTCCTATACATGTAAGAGGTCTTTGGGTCCTTGTACTAAGCCCATGAGGAGGCATGAGAACTTCTAAGAAGCCTGAGGGTCCTTGTACAAAGCCCAAGAGGAGGCTGGGATGCTTTTAGGAAGCCTGTGGACACAAACTTAAGAAAAGTTCAAGAAAAGTTTCACCGGGAATAATCTTTTCTTTAGTGAACAGTTATAGGGTTTGAAGAAATTCAAGAGAGGTTTCACCGGGAATTAATCCTCTCCGGGGGAAATGAATTTCTTTGACAATTTTCTAATAGTGACAGTCTAAGAAAAGTTTCACTGGGAATAATGTCTTTCTCTTTGTTCTATATTGTATAAGCCCAAGAGAAGGCAAAACTGTATCTGGAAATTCCTATGGGGAACTAGTTTTGACTATGTTGAAAAAGTGACCACTGGCTTTATCTATCCTAGACCTAATTGTCGGGGAAAACTCTAAGCAGATAATATACAGGCATATATATACAAATGAAATATATACTGTATGTAAAAAGAGGGTAGGAGGACTTACAGGTGAGCAAGCTTCCAGCACAAACAAATATATATATATATATATATATATATATATATATATATCTGTGTGTGTGTGTGTGCAAGTATGTAAAAGAAATTTGTTTAAAACTTACAGGCGAGCAAGCTTCCAGTGTAACAGATGTATGGTTAGTTATTAAAGAAATTAAAGAAAGTTTTGATAACAACTATGAGTTTGAACCTAAATCAAAAGGGAAGTTGTTTTAAAAAGTTTGGGGCTTACACTTAAGGAGAGGCCCAAATGAAGAACAGTAATCGTACCGTTGTTCTGAAAATTGTATCGGGACTTATACAATGACTGAGGCCCAAAAAGGTTTTATATTTACAAGGGATGGGTCTTACACTCTATTAGAGGCCCAAAATTTTATTTTATACAAAAGATGGGGCTTACAACTCGAGGAGAGGCCCATATGATTTTTGTTTAAAAGGCGACGATCGCGCCGCGGTTTTTTAACGTATTGGGACTTAAACAATGACTGAGGCCCGAAAAGGTTTTTATTTACAAAAGATGGTTGGGTCTTACACTCTATTAGAGGCCCAAAAGTTTATTTTTGTACAAAAGATGGGGCTTACAACTCAAGGAGATGTACAGATGAAAAATAACGATCGCACCGTTATTTTGAGAATCGTATCGGGACTAATACAATGACTGAGGCCCAAAAAGGTTTTTATTTACAAAAGAGGGTTGGGTCTTACACTCTATTAAAGGCCCATAAGTTTATTTGAAGTTTGAAAAGATAAAAAATTAGACGAAACCCTAATTTTGAATTTGAAAGATATAATTTTCAAAGGAAATTAAATAAAAAATGTTATAAAATATCAAATATATCTAAAAACAAGTTGTAAACTTTGAAAAATATTTTGAAAAATCATGTTCAATCACATGAAAGCTTGAAATTCATTTGAAGTTGAAAAATCAAGGTGAGAATTTCATTTTAAAATGTTTAAAAACAAATAAAATGAAATTAATTACAAAAATTCTAACTATATTAAAAATTAATATATATTGTATTTTTTTGTAAAATAAAATATTTCAACATTTTTGTGGATTTTGAAAAAAAGAACCAATAAAAAATAATTAAAATTGAGAGAGAAATTAATTTTGGAGTTAATTAATAAAAACCATAAAATATGAAAAAATACCATAAAATGGAGAAAATATCAAAGCCACCCCATAAACATATATGGGGCCCTTGGTTTTAGGCCTGGTCAAGGTGCCATGGCCTCGCCTTTGCCCAAGGCATGGCCTGATTTTTGCCTCTTTCGTGAAGGCTCTAACTTCCTCAATTCTCCATGGATTTGGACAAAATTTAGGTGTATCCTGCCTAGAATTTAATGAGGAATCCAATGGTGCTTTTGGAATTTTCAGAAAATGTTTCTATTTTAAAATTCGATAGTGATTTCAAAATTGGCCTAGATTTGCATGTTTTATGCTATCTCATTGTACAGACAATAATAGCATGACAAATTGGTTCAAACACAACAAATATGATATGTATGAGATGTCTATGATCAATGGACATCAAAGCAATGCATGATTTAGAGAGTTCAAGTTGTGATGCACTTACCTCTTGAAGCTCCTTGTGCTATCTGTCAAGATTCTTGTGCCAGAAGTGATCCAATGCTTTAGACACTCTTGATTGATCCCTTAGAAAGAATTGGCTCTTTCTTACAAAAGGGGCAAAAGTGACCAAGATAGTTACTCTCTCAAATGGTGTTCCAGATGAGGGAAACCAATTGGGACAGTTTGAGGATGATATTTGGAGTGTGTTTGAGGCTTTGTTTGGTTTTGAAAGTGACTGAATCGAGACATGGCATGAAAAATGCAAAAAAGTTAAATTTTGAGGTTTTGGAGGTTGACTTTCAGATTTTAGTGTTTCAGATCAAGGGTGAGTGTTTGAACAACTTAGATATGATACATTGGATGTGTTTGGATCATGAGCTATGGTGGAATTGCTCTCTAACTCAAAAACTCAGTGGTGACTTGCAAAAGAAGGCATTTTGGCCTAATGAGAGAGATTTTGAGGAAATCAAGTGTTGTAGTGCTTTGGTGTACTTAAACTGACCACAAATGAGCTCTATTTATAGTAGAGCAAGTTTTTTTTGCAAGCAATAGTGAATGGCAACTTGGACAATCCCTTGGCCAATTGTAGCATAAAGGCATCTTTAGTCTCCTATAGCCATTGACTTGAGGTTAGGGCACAGGCCTATGGTTCTTTGGTTCAGAGCTGAATCTTGACTCATTCAGTTAGCAATGTCTCAGTCCATGCCACCTTGATGCATCCATTGAATTCTTGAAAACAAAATTGGAGTCTTTAAGCTTTTTAGCCTTTTTAGGGCATTTATGGCTACATGTAGTTCCTTGGACTTGGGAGGCTTGTGGATCAGATAATTCCTCTCTGATTTTATCCCTTGAGGTGTCCAAATGAATGACAAGGCTTGGAATCATCTGATTTGTCCAAATCGAGCAAATGACCTATAATCTGCCTTGCACAAAATCAGTCCTTGATGCCATGTTCCAAGGGTTGGAACTCCCTACTCAAATTGAATTAGGAGATGATCTAGTACTTGTTGGAAAGCCCTCATGGCATACTTCAACTTTGTTGTTCACCAATGGACCTGGTTCTACTTGGATCTGTCACTCCCGGGATTTTCATCCAAGTACAAATGCGAAAGTGGCGCGAAAACAGAGTCGCCAGCAATGTGTATTTATCCCAAGAGAGGGAAAGGAAACACTGCGTAAACTTGAGGGAAAGGAAAAGCATTGTCTCGCGACCCATAGAAATGGGTAAGGGAGTCGGTTACGCGAGGGGAAGGTATTAGCACCCCCACGCGTCCATCGTACTCGGTGGGATCCATGCTTGTTGGCTCGATCAAAGGGTGTCGTCATCTGGAGCTCCGCTGCTACTGGAAAGGAGAAGAAACGGGAATGGAAAAGAACGAAGAAGAAAAGAAAAGGAAGTAACTCAATAGGACATCACCATCCTATGCCTACGTATTCCCTCGTGCAGTGGGAAAGTCAGAATCAACGTAGTTCGGACACGAACTAAGGGGGGAGGTTGCTCGCCAAGACATCGCCGTCTTGTGCCTACGTATCCTCAATCTAACCAGAGAGACGAAGTCAGAGCAGTCGTAGTTCGACCTAACGAGGTCTTAGTGTTTTTTATGAGCGACGTTAAGTTCGCGTCTGGCAGTTAGGGTCGATGCCTGTTTACGACGAGACAGAAGTAACGTGCCCTTTTCTGAAAATGATTTGAAGCTTAACAATCCCGAAGGATGAAAAAGGTTTGAGTTTGTTTTTGTGTTTTTTAGACAGAAGTGTTTTGATTTTTGTTTGCGGTATGCCACGTGTTAAAGTCTATGACGTAGTAAGTACTTTGCGTAACGAGTCACATGCCTCGCGTAACAAAGTATACTATGTACTTAAGGCCCGTGGCACACGAAGCACACTTTTAATTATTAAGTGTTTTTTAGAGATTTTTCTTTAAAAGAGAGAAGAGAGGACTCAAGGAAAAGAAAACACTAAGGGGAATTCTATCCTAATGTTATCATGTAAATATGGCCCTATAGTTGAGGTAAGAAAAGAAACTACCTAAAGAACAAGTAGGGATTACATTACCTAATGCTTATCTTACCTTACCTTAATCCAAAATTAAGGTTATGCCAAGATCCCAAAGGGGTGTGAGAGAGTTGTTCAAACAAGCATTATATCATGTAATCCATACACAAAAGAGATAGTAAAATAAAAGAGAGATGAAAGGAGGAATGAGTATGGATAAGCATCCACATACTCATGTGTCTTACCTCTGCCCCTACATAAGAGGTTAGCACAAAATAAACACAAGTATTGAATACAAGTGGTAGAAAGTAAAGCAAACAATGTTAATTGTCTTAAGAAAACAACCTAAGAAGTAAACAAGGTTTGAACTAAAAGGAATGAGTCCTATGGGATAAGAATCACCCAAGGGAAGTAGGTATAGGTCAAGGTATCCTACTAAGGTTAACATGCTAAATGAAAACAAATAATTCAAAACTATGCATTAAAAGATCATACAAATGCAAGTTATGCACTAACTATGCAAGATGAATGCATATGATTCATGAACGTGAATAAATGCTTCTAATAACATTAAGTCAGAATTGAATGACATTTTTAAAGGTATGGGAATGTCATTGAGATGGCATATGAATTATGAATGCAAGTATTGATAAGATGAAGCAAGAAGAAGTGAAAACCACTTAAGCTCAAACAATGAAGCATACTTGTAATGCAAGTCAAAGATGAAGATGTCAAGTGTTCATACATTTTTAATTGATGCAAGTCGGTAGCATAGGAGGTACATGATGAGGTTAGAATTCAAGAATAAACACACAAAACTCACATACATCTCATGTTGGTGCAAGTTCAAGAGTAGAAGCAAACATGTACAAGTAAAGTCAAACAAGTATTCAAATGTTCATGAACTTGGGAAGTATGCAAGATGCAATTAGAAGTCATGCTATATGATTGAGAATGATCATAAATAGCATATGAATCAAGTTTTAATGGATGTTTAAGATCACACAAGCATTGAAGAAGACAAACCATCAAAGTGTATTAGAAGAGAAGCATAAGTCCACAAAACAATTCAAGTTCAAACAAGTGTATACAAGTCAATCCAAGATGAACAAGTAATGACCTATAATATGAGAATGAGGACCTATGATATCCACACAACATGATCTCAAAGCATCTCAACAAGCACCAAATAGAATTGCATACAATGTACCTCAAAACACTAGCACAAATGCTCTAACATTCACATACACAAAGATGCATTTATGAATTCACAAAGAACATGTTAAGAAGACAAGAAAATTGAAAAATGCAAGTATAATAAAGTACAAATAACTACTGAACATGTCTCAAAAGAATGGATCAAAATTCATCAAGGATCATAGTCAAACATGCTTAACTAGTTCACACAAGTAACACAAGAATTATGCACAAATATGACATTCAAACATCAATCGAAAGTGTTCTTAAAAATCCACAACAATACGCATAAAAGGCCTCAATATGTCATACAAGTGTGTATCAAGTTTCATGTCAAAATTCAGATCACAAGTACCTCAAACAATTCATCAATGCAACATGTATCATGAATAAGGTTCATACAAAATGCATCACAAATGGAAAATTCAAAAAAAATATCAAAATAATCCAAAAATGAAAAATAAAAATGTCAAAAATTAGTTAAATGTGTGAGGATACCCCATGAATTTATTTGGAATTTTTAAGGATGCACAAGTATTTCTAAAAATTAAAATGTAAATAAGTATGAAAAGAAAAATAAAAAAATAAAGAGAAAAAGCCAGGGGGGGGCAACGAAAGCAAAAATCCAGTTCAAAAAGGCGCTGGGCTCAAAAGGAGGGGGTGCGGATATCAAAGAGCACTAAGCCCAAAGCGTGTGTAAGCCTGCAGAGCATACCATGTTCTCAGTCAAAATGTTGACTCAAGGAGAACCATTGGATCCAGTCAATCATGATCCTCAGGAAAAGTAAGAAAATCATGTGGATCAGCGTGCAGGTACATGTTAGGTTATGATGCAGCACACACGTGGAATCACTGAATTCAAAAACATTCAGCAAAAAAGAGCATGTGAAGGAGAGCCTCCCTCAATAATGTGCTGGCACATTCAAGTGCGTTAGATCAAAAGCCATCAATAGTCATTACTTAAACTGGCAAATGGCTAGGGTTTTTGGGAGGTTGAAGATGCAGGTGGCCGGAGAACACTCCAGTCATCTTCTCCGGTGATCCTCCGCCATGCACAGGTTTCAGACATCCCAGAAATGGACGAACCATATGTCATTCTCTTCATCTCTCCACGTAGATCACGAATCCAGCCTTAGAATTCACAAACAATGCACACACAAAGCAAATCGAAGCCAAACAGTTTTCCCTAGCTTTTGAGATCTATGCACCTAAGTGCCTATCAACTAGCCAGAGGATCACATTGCTCCTATTGAGCTTCAAAACACACAAAAACAAGTTTAAATCTACAAAACGAATGCAATGAAGTTTGAGAAGAAAACCTGTATTGGATGAAGCTTTGGATCAAAGAAAACCAGAGGTGAGGTTCTTTGCTTGCTTGATCTTCAAACCAGCCAAATAAAGGCAATTCAAAGTTTGTGAGTGCTTGAAATTCAATTGAGAAAGATGAAGAAAATCAAAGTGCTATAGCTATACTTCAAGGCTTTCACTCCATTGATGATTCTTGATGAAGAATAATGGAGAAATTTGCAGAGAGAATTGAGGTTTCAGAGGCTTCGAGAGAGAGAAAACTTTGAGAGAGAAAGAGTGTGCAAATGAGAAAGAGTGAAGAACGATGAAGTGTTGTGAAATTCTGTTGGAGAAAGCTTATATATCCTGAGTTAACTTCTAACTGCCATGGTTTACAGTTAGAACCATGGTTGAGTTAGTTGGAAGATGAATGAAGTTGAAATGAAATTGAAAATGAAGAATGAGAGTGAAGTGTAACTCGGGTTCATACTTTGCTATGATGATGGAGCATGGAAACTTATGGTGTAGTTCATGATGAAGGGTGGTGATGAAGCATAGTACACTGCAGATACTTGCCAAACAAGTTTCTTTTCTCTTTTGTTTGGTCAAATGAAGAAAAAGGTGCATGAGTGTACATGGTTTGTAAGGGCTTTTGTTTGCCTTAAAATGGTAATGTATGACATGTGCTCGTGGCTGGGAATAGAAAAGAAATGCAATGCAGTACAATGTTTCTTTGGATTGGAATGAAATGACAAAATTTCATCACCTGACGCACATTCTCACGGTAATGACTTTGATGAGGGATAATTCCAAGAATATTGAACCAAATGCCTTAAATTGGAGGTCTTTGGAAAGAGCTCATGGTGGAGAACAATGTTGGTGTTAAGAACAAACACAATAGGATCCTCTAAAATACCTAAAAATGCTCATGAAAGTACTCGGTCACAACTGACTTGGCAGGCCAACCTGACTTGGTTCGTGCCCTGCCCATGCGTGTGAGATGAATCAGGTTGAGACCCCTATTTTGACCCTTCATATCTCCCAAATGGTTGATCATATGAAAAATTCTCCAACATCAAAGTTGTAGAGGAGATTGAGAAGAACAAAACTCATGTTGAATATTTTTTCATTTGAAACCTCCATCATAGAGTAATTGGCCTTGGAACTTGGACACAGTATGCACATAAAGTGTTTGATGAAATGCAGGCGTGCTGGCTCGTCCATGACCTGCCTGCCTGGCCCAAAATGACTTGAAAACCTCCAACTTTGAACAATCACAACTCCTTCAATTTTGATCCAATGGAGGAGTTCTTACTATGGTTTTGAATCTTAAGATGTGAACTTTAATTAGGCCTCTTGAAATTTTCAACTTGAAGCTTGTATCATGAAGGAAGAATGCCTCAAAGATGGTCCTTCACCTTGCCAAAACTTACTAAATTTAGAAACCCTAGTTTCTATTTTTAGTAAATTTTCACAACTCTTGATTTCTTGGGAATTTCTTGACATTTCTTGATCATATGATGAGGTGATGGACCAATAAGATACCTTGAGGTCCCAGGCTCCTTTGTGGCTCAAGTAATGATAACATTGAGACTATCTCTCCTCTTGGTGTCTTGGATTGCACACATGAACTTTTACTTGAAGCTCTGGAAAACATCTTCTTCTCTTGAGTTAGCTCATATACCTTGATCCCATGCAAAGAACCAATGTTATGCAAAGATGATAATGCAAGAATGAAGTGAAACATAAGCCCGTTAGCGCTAAAAGTAAGAGGGCAAATTTTGGGGTGCTACAGCTGCCCCTATTCATTCAACTTGGTCCTGAAGGTATGATAGCAACGGCTTTCACACATTCAAGGATATATGGAGATTGAATACCAAAAGAACCCTGAAATTTGCAATCTGTGGGGATAATGAAATGGAGTGTTTGCCAGCCAAAGGCGGACTACCTAACAAAATAATACGAGGACGGCCGAAGACGAACTCGAAAAGGAAGACCGACTAAAGGCGCTTTACCCAATGAAAGAATACGAGAAGGCCGAAAACGAACTCGAAAAGGAAGATCGGCCGAAGACGCTCTACCCAACAAAAGAATACGAGAACGGCCGAAGACAAACTCGAAAAGGAATATCGACCGAAGGCGCTCTACCCAACAAAAGAATACGAGGATAGCCAAAGACAAACTCGAAAAGGAAGACCGGCCGAAGGCGCTCTACCCAACAAAATAATACGAGGACGGCCAAAGACGAACTCGAAAAGGAAGACTGACCGAAGGTGCTCTACCCAACAAAATAAAACGAGGACGGCCGAAGACGAACTCGAAAAGGAAGACCGACCGAAGGCGCTTTACCCAACAAAATAATACGAGGACGACCGAAGACGAACTCAAAAAGGAAGACCGACCGAAGGCGTTCTACCGAACAAAATAATACAAGGACGGCCGAAGACGAACTCGAAAAGGAAGATCGACCGAAGGCGCTCTACCCAACAAAATAATACGAGGACGGCCGAAGACGAATTCAAAAAGGAAGACAGATCGAAGGCACTCTACCCAACAAAATAATACGAGGACGGCCGAAGACGAACTCGAAAAGGAAGACTGACCGAAGGCGTTCTTCGCTGGGGATAACAGGACAGCCAAGGTTAAAAGCCATAATTTTACGACCCCCGAATTCATCTGGAATCAAAGTTGGGGAAAAGAGAAGTCTAAACAGGAAACTCTGCAGGGGTGTACTAAAATGTACAACTATATGAAGGACGAATCCACTGGAGATCTCACTGGGGATAAAGTAAAACAAAATCTCCTGAGTCATGCCATCTCTGCTGGGGAAGAGAATTGGGTTTCACGAAATAAGTTAGACGAGAACTGACTACCAGGCGAGAACTGGATTTCAGAAAAATAGGTCAGGCGAGAACTGGGTTTCACGAAATAAGTCAGATGAGAACTGACTACCAGGCGAGAATTGGGTTTACCAAAGAGATGTCAGGCGAGAACTGACTACCAGGCGAGAACTGGGTTTACCAAAAGATGTCAGGCGAGAACTGACTACCAGGCGACGACTAGATTTCATAAAAATAGGTCAGACGAGAACTGACTACCAAGCGAGAATTGGGTTTCACGAAATAAGTCAGACGAGAACTAACTACCAGGCGAGAACTGGGTTTCACAAGAGATGTCAGGCGAGAACTGACTACAAGGCGAGAACTAGGTTTACCAAAGAGATGTCAGGCGAGAACTGGCTACCAGGCGAGAACTGGGTTTACCAAAGAGATGTCAGGCGAGAACTGACTACCAGGCGAGGACTAGATTTCACAAAAATAGGTCAGATGAGAACTGACTACCAGGCGAGAACTGGGTTTCACGAAATAAGTCAGACGAGAACTGACTACCAGGCGAGAACTGGATTTCACAAAAATAGGTCAGACGAGAACTGACTACCAGGCGAGAACTGGGTTTCACGAAAGAAATGTCAGGCGAGAACTGACTACCAGGCGAGAACTGGATTTACCAAAGAGATGTCAGGCGAGAACTGACTACCAGGCGTGGACTGGGTTTACAAAAGAGATTGGCCAATCAAAGGCAAACTCCCAACAAAGATACGGTCATGAACCGAAAGGGTGAGAGGTAACATCAACGGACTTACAACCCAAATATAAGATGACTCCGCTGGGGAAAGGAGAAGTCTAAATAGAAGACTTTGTCGGGGAGCACAAGTAAGATGAACACATCCCTCGACGATCTTACCGAGGATAAAACAAAATCTCCTGAGTTATGCCATCTCTGCTGGGGAAAAGAACTGGCAAAGAAAGTATCAAACCTGGCTTATGCTTCGAATGCATATGTTTGATTTTTTCTATGGCGTAATGCTCCATACGAAATGGAAATGCTACGCGTTTGGGAGGATGCCATGCAAACGATGCTCATGCAATGCAAAAAGAAACGCTCAAGCAAAATAAATGCTGAAAACGAAGGCAGCTCCACCGGGGATGACAAAATAAATTGTCCTCTGAGTTCAAGAACTCTGCTGAGAAGGATCACATTGAACAACTCCTTTGATCAACAACTTCTGCTGGAGATGAAATCCAAAAGAAGATCCACTCTGCTGAGGATTAAATATAGCTCTTTGAAAAAGGAAACCAAGAACTTGATCGGAAGAGTGCCAAATATCACTTGAACTTAAAACCCGCTGGGGATGTCAACCATCGTTGTACAAACCGCTGCGAGGATTACCACCAAACTCTGCTTGGGGAGACAAATCACAAATACTAGACCCGCTGGGGACACCATTGAACTTAACCTGCTGCTGGGGAAATGACTTCGCCTTTATCTTGCTGAGGGTTGGATCATGCTGTTGCCGGTGAAAACATGTTTCCTGACTGGCCGAGGGGAGTAGACACCAATACTCTGCGGGGAAGACAACATTTTTGTCTCGGGAATACATTCCACAAATCTCCTATGGTAACAAAACAACATCCACCCTAAAGCAATCCACTTTAAATACTGGCTGGGGAACAATCTTTTGTACTCTGACTGGGGACAGTCTGATGAGGATGATGAAACCTCAATGCTAGGGAGAATAATTCTGCTGGGGAGGGAAGTCAACGAAACCTTCTGAGGGATATCATTGAGCTTAACCTGCCGTTGGAGGAAAGAATTTACCCTGCTGGAGATTAGAGCGGGCTGTTGCTGACGGAATTACACTTCCTGACATGAGGAAAGTGAGTGCTAGACTCTGTGGGGAAAATAAAGTCTTTACCAGAGACATCCAGCATATCTCCTGCTGGAGATACAACAATATCCACCTTGGAGAAATCCACTTCCGACTGCTTACTGGGGAATAATAAACCAACCATGACTTCGGCTGGGGAACAAAATCCTCTGTACTCTTTCTGGGGAGAATAAGTTCTGCTAAGGATGATGAACTTTCAGTGATGGGGAGAGTAACGCTACTGGGGA
This sequence comes from Lathyrus tuberosus, assembly GCA_022829125.1. Lineage (NCBI taxonomy): Eukaryota > Viridiplantae > Streptophyta > Magnoliopsida > Fabales > Fabaceae > Lathyrus > Lathyrus tuberosus. Next base: position 2,360,153 of record JALAZF010000229.1, read on the forward strand.
AAAAACAAACTTGTTACCCAGCCTGACCTGTCTCTATGGTCATAAACGACCCTTTGAACTCTCCACTTGCCCTAGACTACAGGATCCAACAGAAGAAATCGTCTCAAGAGGATTTTATAGAAGACCTGGTATTCACACTGCCCCAGGGTCTTCAAACTCTTGGAGAGATTTATCAGATCTCGACACAACTGCCCCAGACTTCATAATCCATGAAGTAAATTACCTCGAAAGGATTTGTAATGACTTGAAAATACTCTGCCCCAGTATTTTGAACCTTGAAAAGGTGTTTTCAATTAACCGTTTTCAGGAGTAGACAACTTCTCACGCTCTAGAGGTGGCCTACCCCAAGTCTTGAAGAAACTTTGCCCCTGACTGATCTTACAGAGATTTGTCAAATCGACCTGATTGCCCCATATTAAGCGCTTGTGGAGAGATTTATTGAGTCTCGACATAATTGCCCCAGTTTGGCTGAACTTTGAAGAAATTTTCTCAACATGGCTGCCCATGACTGATTGAACTCTGAAAAGACTTTCTCGACTTGAATGCCCCAGCTTGGCTACGTCTTAACACAACTTGCTAGGAAAAATCCTGCTCAACATGGTATTTCAGCACCATGACCTTTGATATGACTGTCCTCCGGGGTCTTCAAGCACTTCAACTTGGCAAGATCAAGCTTCTCAACTGATGTTCATCATGTAAGCTTCTTTGATGTCAAACACATGAAAGCATAAAATGTTTATTATGAGAATGACAATTTTAATGCAACACTCGTTAACCTTGAAGTTTTTTTTTTTTTTTTTGCAAATATGTCGCAAAACCCGGTGAACAAGTCACTAGCTAGGGTGCGACATTGATTTTTTAATGGAAAACAATACGCACATGTAATACCAACAAAAATCTTATTAGCATAACTCATGGGAGTCAGGAACACTATCTCGCTGAAGTACGCCTTCGGAATAAACCCTGTTTCAATTAGGACTTTTGAGGGTTGTATCGTGGTCTGGTTCACGGTTTTGAGAAAAAAAGGATTTAAGGCTCAAAGTTTATCGGTGCCCACCCACTCTTTGTGATGTTCTTCAGTCCTACGTTCAGCTAATTTGGCGCAAGCGCTCATCTCTCAAAAAGATTTCATGATCTTTAAGGAATCCATGCATTGATGGTTTGAAACCTAATGATGTTTTGGAGTAACAATCACCCATCTTGTCTTTTGTGTCTGTAATCACACAAATTTGTTCTTGTTTGAGGATTTTTCTTTTGTAATCCTTTTCGCTTTTCGCTTTTCATTCTTTTGATTTTTGATCCCTAATTTTTGCCTGGACTGACTCTTTTGAGTTTTTCGATTTTGAAGTCCAGCGGGATGCCCTAACTTTTGCCTAAGTCGCTTGTTTTCAAGTTTCAACTTAGCGGGCTTTCTTTCTCTTCCCCTTTTTTTTAAACAAATCGTGTGACACTGGATTGTCTGACTTGTTTGAAAGGGTTGTGACTGCCTCACTCCTTGATCATTGATGGATAACCATTGTGGTTTCACATCTTTTGACCTCTTGATGGTGGAATAGAAGGTAATGGATCCTCAGATGCACACTCCTTTTGAAAATTGAACGCTCGGTCAAACTAACTGACGCCTACCCTGCCCCTAGGTTAAGTGGGAGGGTTTTTTCGTACGAAAGAAACTCCTACTTCAAGGCTTAAAGGGATTAACGAGGGTCTATCTCCCTTATATCTCCAGTGTCTAGGGATTTGAAACAATGCCTATACATCCTCAACAGGTTTTAATCCAAAAGCACACAACCAAAGACTTTGCGTTCTTCACTTCATCTTCCTCCCTCAAGAGTTTAAGGCAAGAAAGTTGGTATTGCAGTGCATATAAACATGACATGAGTGCATAAAAGTAAAGTACTTCAAGAACAACACATCCATTGCATTAAAATCAACATTCAAAATACAAACAAGTTTTTTCATACAAACACTGTTTAAACAAACAAATGAAAGCTACATATAAAAATACAGTAAAGAATCCGAAGATTGCCATTGTTGAGGAGACCTGACTCCGTCTGGACTGATTGCTTCTGATAATATCCTTGCAGTCCCAAGTGCTCACTTGGGAAGCTTCAGTTGAAATGCATACCATCTACAGTGAAAGTAATGACCCCTGCATCAATAAGATCTTGCACTTTGTGCGGGAGCGCCTTACAATCCTCAGTTGAATGCCCCCGTGCCCCAGCATGGTATCCACATCGAGCATTGGCATTAAACCCTGGTGGATATGGAGGAATGATCGGATCTGGTTTCCTTGGCACAATCAACCCTTTTTTAACCAACTTTGGCAATATCTGGCCATACAACTTTGGTAGTACAACAAACTGTCTGTTTCTTGGCTTCTGTCGACCCGCTTGGGAATTATTCTGCTGTTGATTCTGATTTGTGTATTCCTCTGGCTCAGGCGCTCTTCCCCTCAGACTTAATCGAGGAGTAGGCAGCAGTTGCGGACGTGGGGATTCTAAGACCAAGGACTGCAAGAGATGCTCCTGACTTGATGTTAATTTAGGAGAGACAACAGGGAAATCCACTTCTTTTTCAACAGTTGGAATGAGACCACCTTGTATGATTACGCCGCCCAGTGTGAACTCAATTGCCTTTGAATCGATTAGATCCTGGACAGCATGCTGAAATGCCCTACAATCTTCCACATTATGCCCCGGCGCACCAGAGTGAAAATCACAGTGGGCTCTTGCATCATAACCCGGTGGGGGAATACCAGTAAGAGGAGCCAGAGTCATTTTCTGTACTAGTTGCAACTGAAGGAGATGCTGTAATAGCCGAGAATATGGCACTGCTGGAGTCTAAAAGTGCCGGTTCATCATTGGTCTATCCAGATACCGACGAGGAGCACTACCTAGTTGTGGAGATACAGTCGGGATGGTCACAGTTACAATCTGCTCACTCTTTGGGAGGGATCCCTTAAATAATGGAGGAGAGACAATTCCAGCCGCAACTTCAGGCATGGGAGTATTATCTTTGTTTAGCACACCTCTCACGACCTCCATAACCAGGCTCATTTGAGTCTTCAGTTGATTGACCTCCTCCTTCAACACTTTCTGGTCTTGAATCAAAGCTTGCATGTCCCCCATAAACCGCCCTATCTGGCTTCGCACTTCCCTCAACTCCGCTTGAATTTGTTCCATGATCAACTTCTGACTGGCATGAAAAGTTAAGTCTGCAATTCTGAAGAAGACCAGATCAGGACAAGAATAACCAGCCTCGAACACCTGTTATGCAAATGAGTATGAAAATGCAATGCAAATTCCATGTTCGAATATTTCCAAGGAATCATTCTGCTTTGATTCAAGTTTTTTACAAAAGAACCACAAGAAATAGATGGAAATGCTCAACAGCGAGTCTCAAAGTTAATATCCTTGGAAATACAAGAACATGTATGCAACAATGATGATGCAGATGCAACAAACACGGGATCAAGGCTTCCATAAAGCTTTGTACTTCTGCGCTGCTGAATGGATAAGTTAAAGGGTCTGCTCTGAAGTGAATACCCGAATACCAGAATATCCGAATAACCAGAATACCAGGATAGCGGAATATCTAAATAATTAGAATACCATAATACCAGGCTGATGAGTCCACACTGATAAGAAAACCAGAATACCGGGTATGATGAAAGTTACGATCACCTGCAAAACCTGTAAACACCCGCCCATTCTCACATGTGGTTCCTAGAAAGCGGGATCCTCAGTTTCGAATTCTCGATTTGAGAAGCAATAATACATTCATCCCTCGGGGTACAATACTATCGCCCAACAAAGAGGTCGTCCACTGATTGCCCCAAAAATAAGGTAATCCTATGCAAGTTCCCAGCTTCGGGTCCTCGGGTCAAGAAGTATAATGGGTTTGCCATTTCTGGTCTTCCATTACTACTTCTTGGGAGGAGTGCCTCAACTGAGTCCTTGGGAATGGTTACCAGAGTCGACAATCCTCCTTGGGCCGCCTAGCCACCACATACGCATGTAATGACTAAGCAACCTCGAAAAGATCTCATCTGGTTTGTGAGCTCAAGTCAACACACGTATCACATGCCACGTGTACCCACCAGAGTCCACGCTAGAGTTTAAGTATGTACTCAATCCTTGGTAATGGTATTTCACTCAGAATTCCCATCCCACCAAACAGAAAACACCAGCACCGCAATCCAGTATACACATATGGCAATAATGATGAGTGCTATAAGTAAAATGCAATAAAGCAGTAAATAAAATGCGATAAAGAAAATAAATAAAACATGTAAAGCGTACGGATTTAACACCCAAAAAGCAATAACAAACAAGTGCTAGGATTGACTCGCAAAAGGGATGGACCAGCAAGAGGTCAACCTATCCCCAACAGAGTCATCAGCTGTCGCTCCCGGGATTTTCATCCAAGTACAAACGCGAAAGTGGCGCAAAAACAGAGTCGCCAGCAATGTGTATTTATCCCAAGAGAGGGAAAGGAAACACTGCGTAAACCCGAGGGAAAGGAAAAGCATGGTCTCATGACCAAGAGAAACGGGTAAGGGAGTCGGTTACGCGAGGGGAAGGTATTAGCACCCTCACGCATCCATTGTACTCGATGGGATCCACGCTTGTTGGCTCGATCAAAGGGTGTCGTCATCTGGAGCTCCGCTGCTACTGGAAAGGAGAAGAAATGGGAACGGAAAAGAATGAAGAAATGAAGAAGAAAAGAAAAGGAAGTGACTCGATAGGACATCGATGTCCTATGCCTACGTATTTCCTCGTGCAGTGGGAAAGTCAGAGTCAACGTAGTTCGGACACGAACTAAGGGGGGAGGTTGCTCGCCAAGACATTGTCGTCTTATGCCTACGCATCCTCAATCTAACCAGAGAGAGGAAGTCAGAGCTGTCGTAGTTCGACCTAACGAGGTCTTGGTGTTTTTTATGAGCTACGTTAAGTTCGCGTCCGGCAGTTAGGGTCGATGCCTATTTGTGATGAGACGGAAGTAACGTGCCCTTTTATGAAAATGATTTGAAACTTAACAATCCCGAAGGATGAAAAGGTTTGAGTTTGTTTTTGTGTTTTTTAGACAGAAGTGTTTTGATTTTTGTTTGCGGTATGCCTCGTGTTAAAGTCTATGACGTAGTAAGTACTTTGCGTAACGAGTCACACGCCTCGCGCAACAAAATATACTATGTACTTAAGGCTCATGGCACACGAAGCACACTTTTAATTATTAAGTTTCTTTTAGAGATTTTTCTTTAAGAGAGAGAAGAGAGGACTCAAGGAAAAGAAAACACTGAGGGGAATTCTATCCTAATGTTATCATGCAAATGTGGCCCTATAGTTGAGGTAAGAAAAGAAACTACCTAAAGAACAAGTAGGGATTGCATTACCTAATGCTTATCTTACCTTACCTTAATCCAAAATTAAGGTTATGCCAAGATCCCAAAGGGGTGTGAGAGAGTTGTTCAAACAAGCATTATATCATGTAATCCATACACAAAAGAGATAGTAAAAGAAAAGAGAGATGAAAGGAGGAATGAGTATGGATAAGCATCCACATACTCATGTGTCTTACCTCTGCCCCTACATAAAAGGTTAGCACAAAATAAACACAAGTATTGAATACAAGTGGTAGAAAGTAAAGCAAACAATGTTAATTGTCTTAAGAAAACAACCTAAGAAGTAAAAAAGGTTTGAACTAAAAGGAATGAGTCATATGGGTTAAGAATCACCCAAGGGCAGTAGGTATAGGTCAAGGTATCCTACTAAGGTTAACATGCCAAATGAAAACAAATAATGCCAAACTATGCATCAAAAGATCATACAAATGCAAGTTATGCACTAACTATGCCAGATGAATGCATATGATTCATGAATGTGAATAAATGCTTCTAATAACATTAAGTCAGAATTGAATGACATTTATAAAGTTATGGGAATGTCATTGAGATGGCATATGAATTATGAATGCAAGTATTGAGAAGATGAAGCAAGAAGAAGTGAAAACCACTTAAGCTCAAACAATGAAGCATACTTGTAATGCAAGTCAAAGATGAAGATGTCAAGTGTTCATACATGTTTAGTGGATGTAAGTCAATAGCATAGGAGGTACATGATGAGGTTAGAATGCAAGAATAAACATACAAAACTCACATACATCTCATGTTGGTGCAAGTTCAAGAGTAGAAGCAAACATGTACAAGTAAAGTCAAACAAGTATTCAAATGTTCATGAACTTGGGAAGTATGCAAGATACAATTAGAAGTCATGTTATATGATTGAGAATGATCACAAACAACATATGAATCAAGTTTTAATGGATGTTTAAGATCACACAAGCATTGAAGAAGACAAACCATCAAAGTGTATAAGAAGAGAAGCATAAGTCCACAAAACAATTCAAGTTCAAACAAGTGTATACAAGTCAATCTAAGATGAACAATTAATGACCTATAATATGAGAATGAGGACCTATGATATCCACACAACATGATCTCAAAGTATCTCAACAAGTACCAAATAGGATTGCATACAATGCACCTCAAAACCCTAGCACAAGTGCTCTAACATTCACATACACAAAGATGCATTTATGAATTCACAAAGAACATGTTAAGAAGACAAGAAAATTGAAAGATGCAAGTATATTAAAGTAGAAATAGCTACTGAACATGTCTTAAAAGAATGGATCAAAATTCATCAAGGATCATACTCAGACATGCTTCACAAGTTCACAAAAGTAACACAAGAATTATGCACAAATATGACATTCAAACATCAATCAAAAATGTTCTTAAAAATCCACAAAAATATGTATAAAAGGGCTCAATATGTCATACAAGCGTGTATCAAGTTTCATGCCAAAATTCAGATCACAAGTACCTCAAAAAATTCATCAATGTAACATGTATCATGAATAAGGTTCATACAAAATGCATCACAAATGGAAAATTCACAAAAAATAGCAAAATAATCCAAAAATGAAAAATAAAAATGTCAAAAATTAGTTAAATGTGTGAGGATTCTCCATGAATTTATTAGGAATTTTTAAGGATGCACAAGTATTTTTAAAAATTAAAATGTAAACAAGTATGAAAAGAAAAATAAAAAAATAAAGAGAAAAAGCCAGGGGGAAACGAAAGCAAAAATCCAGTTCAAAAAGGCGCTGGGCTCAAAAGGAGGGGGTGCAGATATCAAAGAGCACTAAGCCCAAAGCGCGTGTAAGCCTGCAGAGCATACCATGTTCTCAGTCAAAATGTTGACTCAAGGAGAACCATTGGATCCAGTCAATCATGATCATCAGGAAAAGTAAGCAAATCATGTGGATCAGCGTGCAGGTACATGTTAGGTTATGATGCAGCACACACGTGGAATCACTGAATTCAAAAACATTCAGCAAAAAAGAGCACGTGAGGGAGAGCCTCCCTCAATAATGTGCTGGCACATTCAAGTGCATTGGATTAAAATCCATCAACGGTCATGACTTAAACTAGCAAATGGCTAGGGTATATGGGAGGTTGAAGATGCAGGTGGCCGAAGAAGACTCCGGTCATCTTCTCCGGCGATCCTCCGTCGTTCATAGGTTTTAGACATCCCAGAAATGGACGAACCATATGTCATTCTCTTCATTTCTTCACGTAGATCACGAATCCAGCCTTAGAATTCACAAACAATGCACACACAAAGCAAATCAAAGCCAAACAGTTTGTTCTAGCTTTTGAGATCTATGCACCTAGGTGCCTATCAACTAGCCAGAGGATCACATTGCTCCTATTGAGCTTCAAAACACACAAAAACAAGTTTAAATCTACAAAACGAATGCAATGAAGTTTGAGAAGAAAACCTGTATTGGATGAAGCTTTGGATCAAAGAAAACCAGAGGTGAGGTTCCTTGCTTGCTTGATCTTCAAACCAGCCAAATAAAGGAAATTCAAAGTTTGTGAGTGCTTGAAATTCAGTTGAGAAAGATGAAGAAAATGAAAGTGCAATAGCTATGCTTCAAAGCTTTCACTCCATTGATGATTCTTGATGAAGAATAATGGAGAAATTTACAGAGAGAATGGAGGATTCAGAGGTTTCGAGAGAGAGAAAACTTTGAGAGAGAAAGAGTGTGCAAATGAGAAAGAGTGAAGAACGATGAAGTGTTGGGAAATTCTTTTGGAGAAAGCTTATATATCCTGAGTTAACTTCTAACTGCCATGGTTTACAGTTAGAACCATGGTTGAGTTAGTGGAAGATGAATGAAGTTGAAAATGAAATTGAAAATGGAGAATGACAGTGAAGTGTAACTCGGGTTCATACTTTGCTATGATGATGGAGCATGGAAACTTATGGTGTAGTTCATGATGAAGGGTGGTGACGAAGCATAGTACACTGTAGATACTTTCCATACAAGTTTCTTTTCTCTTTTGTTTGGCCAAATGAAGAAAAAGGTGCATGAGTGTACATGGTTTGTAAGGGCTTTTGTTTGCCTTAAAATGGTAATGTATGACATGTGCTCGTGGCTAGGAATAGAAAACAAATGCAATGCAGTATAATGTTTCTTTGGATTGGAATGAAATGACAAAATTTCATCACCTGATGCACATGCTCATGTTAATGACTTTGATAAGGGATAATTCCAAGAATATTGAACCAAATGCCTTAAATTGGAGGTCTTTGGAAATAGCTCACGGTGGAGAACAATGTTGGTGTTAAGAACAAACACAATAGGATCCTCTAAAATACCTAAAAATGATCATGAAAGTACTCGGTCACAACTGACATAGCAGACCAACCTGACTTGGTTCGTGCCCTGCCCATGCGTGTGAGATGAATCAGGTTGAGACCCCTATTTTGATCCTCCATATCTCCCAAATGGTTGATCATATGAAAAATTCCCCAACATCAAAGTTGTAGAGAAGATTGAGAAGAACAAAACTAATGTTGAACATTTTTTCATTTGAAATGTCCATCATAAAGTAATTGGCCTTGGAACTTGGACACTGCATGCACATAAAGTGTTTGATGAAATGCAGGCGTGCTGGCTCGCCCATGACCTGCCTGCTGGCCTAAAATGCCTTGAAAACCTCCAACTTTAAACAATCATAACTCCTTCAATTTTGATTCAATAGAGGAGTTCTTGCTATGGTTTTGAAGCTTAAGATGTGAACTTTAATTAGGCCTCTTGAAATTTTCAACTTGGAGCTTGTATCATGAAGGAAGAATGCCTCAAAGATGGTCCTTCACCTTGCCAAAACTTACTAAATTTAGAAACCCTAGTTTCTATTTTTAGTAACTTTTCACATCTCTTGATTTCTTGGGAATTTCTTGACATTTCTTGATCATATGATGAGGTGATGAACCAATAGGATACCTTGAGGTCCAAGGCTCCTTTGTGGCTCAACTTATGATAACATTGAGACTATATCTCCTCTTGGTGTCTTGGATTGCGCACATGAACTTTTACTTGAAGCTCTGGAAAACATCTTCTTCTCTTGAGTTAGCTCATATACCTTGATCCCATGCTAAGAACCAATGCTATGCAAAGATGATAATGCAAGAATGAAATGAAACATATGCCATTTAGTGCTATAAGTAAGAGGGCAAATTTTGGGGTGCTACAGGATCAAAGTGAAAAATGCCTCTACATTTTGGAAAAAGTAAGACAGATTCTGACTTATTGGAAATTTCACAAAGTGTTGGAAAAGTGGCCATTTTCACTTTTTGTGATTTTGATCAATCCATAACTCAAAATCCATGGAGATTTGGAATTTCTTGTAGTTGACATATTTGAAGTATGTTAGATGGACTTTCATATGAGCTTTGAATGGCAGAAAAAGGCCTTGTGGTTTAGGAGTTATGACCTTGCAAAGTTGGTACAAAATCACTTTTGTTCCATAACTTAGAAAAATTTTGGTTTCTCAAGGTTGCCCCTTTTGAAAGAACCCTCACTTTTCTTGATTTTTATTAATGAATGATGATCAATACCATACATTAACATTGTTTTTGACTTAGGGGAACCATGTTTGTGAAAAATTCCAAAAAGTCAAACATAATTTTGTGCACAGTTGACTTTTTGTCAGATGAAATCCAAACTGTGCGATCCTTCGTGCAATCAAGTGCTTGACCTAATTCAAAACTAATGGATGGGTTCCATAGGTGTTGTAGGGTATATTGAATCATGTCCCAAGGTTTAGGAGCATGTCTTGGTCAAAAGTCAAAGATACAGTTGACTTTTTCTTCAAAGCCCTAATTGTGATCCAGATGAAAATGAAACTTGTGAATCATGCTTCTTGGATCAATCCATTGTTGCAAATGGATAAATGTGGTGTATTTGAGGTCCTCAAATCATGTCTTGAGGTCTTGGCTCATGCTTTGCTCTAAAAGTCAACTTAGGGGTGAATTAGGTCAAGAAACCCTAATTCCTGGTTTTTGGTAAATGCATCCCCTGAGGCTAAATTGACTTGATGATTGGTTCCATGAGGTCCTTTGGAGTATCTTGGTTTGTGCTTTGAAGCATTAGCTCGTGTCCAGAGGAAAATTTCCATCTGGAGGCCTTGGTCGACCAAAATCTTAATTTGGTGACACTGGCGATCTCGAGGCTTGATCCACTTGGAATGTTGCAACTTAGTGTTTGATTCTTGATGTGGGAGTCCTCTTGATCCCTTATGGGTGTTTAAGGAGTTAGACAAGTTTAAGATCATGTCATTTCTTGATTGATCTTTTGTCTAAGTGCTCTGAGATGGCTCAAAACCCTAATTCTTGGTTGTAGTGAAAGCTCAACAATCTTTGAGGAGATTGATGAGGCATGATGGCTCATCCATATTGTGGCAATGATTTGTACAATGATGGGAAATCTTGGTGGTCAAAATTTAGGGTATGAAAGATGCCCCTATTTAATCTTCTTGGACCCGAAGGTGTGAATGGCGAAGATATTCAGACATTCAGGGTGCAAGAGGATTAAATATCGGAATACCTGAAATTTTGACGGTGGTTATCAATGGCAGTTGTCTCATCCATCTTCTCTTGCTAAGTAATGATACTTAGAAAAGGGTAAAACTTCCCCTCGATCCTGGTCTTCAGCCAAGGAACTGGTCTCAATTTCTTAAATAAACTTCCCCTCGATCCTGGTCTTCAGCCAAGGAACTGGTCTTAGTTTTTGAAATAAACTTCCCCTTGATCCTGGTCTTCAACCAATGAACTGGTCTTAGTTTCTTTTTGTCGAGTTTCTTCTTTGACAAGGGACGCTATGTGTAGCAGTCTTCATCAAACTTCTCACCGAATTTTCCTGGGGAGGTGCCATTTGATGGAAAAAGTTGAGGTCAGACTTGCTGGGGTTCCCATTTTCCTGAGCTGTAGAGGTGTGCAAACTTCTCTGTAGGAGATGCCATTTATCGACTCTACTAGGGAAAAACGAGTCTCTTGAGAGACTGCTTTTCCTTCAGGGATATTAAATCATACTTTTCTTCGAGATCTTTCTCGGAGAAATGCCATGTGATGTAATCTAATTTTGAGGTGCTAATGATTTCATTAACATTGACTCTCTTGGGAGAAAAACCAATGTGTTGTTGAGAGTCTTCGGTTGGGAGGCTTTATCTGGGGATTTTCTTTAATCCGGGAAATCGTAAATATCATCTTCAATGGTAAAGAGTGACGTTTGTCGAATGTCTTCTTGCCTTTCAGAGGTTCAAGATATCAAAGCAATCGAGGATCGTCTCCAAGCCAGAAATAAACTGGGGAAGAGATTATTTTAGACGATACATTTCCTGACGAGGAAATAACTGACAACTTTATTGAGAAGAGGACTTTTAACATTTGGGAAATGAGTATGACCAGAGTGATATTAATGCAATATGAATATGAATATGAATCAATAATGCATGATGTTTGTATGTTTATGTTGACAAAAATGATGTGACATACAGACTAATAGATGAACACGACTGGATACTCGGCCACTGCGGGGGATGAAAAGTATCACTGGTTCAAAATAGCAATCCTGCCCTACTTGGGAGAAGCGGTCCTGGTGGGGAGAAAGAATCTTCAATCGGTTTTAATTAGTAAGAACTCCGCTGGGGATATCAGATGGGAGATTCGCATCTGAAACAGTTGATCCTTCATTCAGGTGCACTGGTTTAGAAGGAGTACTTTGATTTTGCACTTTGAGGTTCAACCACCTTCGGAGAAGCGATCGTTGTTCTTTCGATGTTCAACAGTCAAAAGAATTGCCATCTTTATTTTAAAAAAGCAGAAAAAATTTTGACAAGTAAATTCATTTTTTTTTATTTCAAGAATCGTTGATCATGTTAACATGTCATTCTGTCACGCTAAAACAAATGAGAATTGCAAACAAAAGCACTAGGGCTCAAATTTTATTGATAGGATGGAAATCAGCCAAGCGCATGATCCCATAGAGTATTTAAAAAGTTTAGAAAATGGTAATTTAAGGGAGAAGGGCTACATTGAAACATAACAACCGTTATCCTTCTACCAACTTTGAATTCTGGACATCTTGAGCTTCTATCGAAGATGACCTGGACTGGAAGTTTTTCATCGAACAATGTTACCGCTGGGATTTAACCTTGTCAGACGCAATTCTTGCCATGAATCCCTAACTTTTGCCTGGATTATCTTTTGAGATTTCCAATCCATCGGGATAATTTTTGCTTATGTCTTTAATTTTTGCCTAGACCGCCCTTTCGGGTTTTCAATCCACCGAGACATTTTTTTTAGGCGAAGTATTTCTTGACTACATCAACATTCGTGGGGTAGTTAAATTCCTCTCCATCCATGGTTGCGAGTCTCAAGGCACCGCCTGAAAAGGCTTTTTTGACCACATAAGGGCCGTTATAATTCAGAGTCCATTTGCCCCAGGAATCAGTGAGAAATGATTGTATCTTCTTGAGCACAAGGTCTCCTTTTCTGAAGACGCAAGGTCGAGCCTTTTTGTCAAACGCCTTCTTCATTCTTTGCTAATACAACTGACTGTGACATAAAGTTGTCATTCTCTTTTCCTCGATCAGGTTTAATTCGTCGAGTCTGCTTTGACACCACTCAGCTTCTATTAGCTTAGCTCCATCAATACCCGGATTGATGGCATCTCTACTTCTATGGGGAGCACTGCCTCCATGCCATATACTAGAGAGAAAGGGGTTGCCCCTGTTGAAGTGCGGACAGATGTACGATAACCGTGAAGAGCAATGGACAGCATTTCATGTCAGTCTTTGTAGGTCACAACCATCTTTTGAACAATCTTCTTGATGTTCTTGTTAGCCGCTTCTACCGTTCCGTTCATCTTAGGTCGGTAGGGAGATGAATTATGGTGTTTGATTTTGAACTCAACGCACAACTCTTTCATCATCTTGTTGTTCAAGTTAGATCCATTATTTGTAATGATTCGGCTCGGAACATGTTGGATGCAGAATAGGGCAAGCAGCAAAAATATTTATTTCCGGAAAGAATTCCCTCCGGGATTTATGTCGAGTCCACAAAGATCGGTTCGAGGGAAAGAATGTCGTTCGACAATCTCTCGCGTTTATGAGTTTGGGTTTAAAATGGTTTTAAGGTAAATACGGGAAAGTAAATAAAAACATAAAAAATATACATTCTTCGAAGAAAAGAAACTTATCAAGCATACATATAATCCACTCGTCACAAACATAAACTTATCGATCATTTTCACTATACTACAATACTCGTCAAAATCATCCAGCATCGCTCACAATAGTGTCCATCTCTGGCACACTGACCTGAGAGAGCAACCGTATCAGTCTCTTCGTCACTCTCGCGCACGAAGCCTTGAAACACGGAAGGCATTAATTTTCGACACCATAAAGATTATCATCTAAATCTATCTCTAGCATCTAGACAATAGATATCCATCCCTAATCAAGATTTGTGATGTTTATCTCTAACACAACACAAATCCAAACATAAATGCAAAAAGATCAAGGAAGACATCAATAATGATTTGTAAAGCAGATTTATACATTATTATGATCAACAAAGATACATGAGTTCAGAGTAACTATACAAACACCCAACACAAGAGAAATTACAAAAAGAGAGAAAAAGAGATAAACCAAAACCTCCCGGTTGTCAACCCGATTGATGAAGATCCAAATCCGATTCTTCAAGATGCAAAATCCATGAGTTTTTATCAAGTTCTCTCATGAAGAAATGAAGTTTGATGGGGTGGGAGCAAAAAATACCCAAACCATAACCTAAAAAATGTGTTTTTCCCTTATTTATAAATTGTCAAAATCGCAGACCGCGCTTAGCCAGGTGTAGCGCGCTAAGCGCGCCCTCAAAAATTGTTAAACCGCCTTAAATCCCGCTTAGCGGGCTCCAGACCGCGCTAAGCGGGTAACCTTCTGGAATTAGCTCCTTCCTTGGGCTAGGAGCGCGCTAAGCGTGCTTGTAGCATGCTTCGAAAATTCACTTTCTTCAAAAATGCTCCAATATCAATGCTTTAATACCTACAAAAATAAATGGAAAACAATTAAACTCAATGATATTTACACGATAACGCAATACATACACTATAAAGTAAAGTAAACGTATTTACAAACAAAGCGGGGTTTGTTCGAACGATTTTAACAAAAAGTATCGATAAGGGAACAAAACTTATATACAAAAATAGCTACAATTTGCACTTATCAAACTCTCCCCAACTTACATAATTGTTTGTCCTCAAACAAAGCCAACATCTAAAGGAACAAAAGCGAAATCCAAGAAATCACGCAACAACAAGTTTTTACAAACAAAATCAAATGCAATGGTTCAATCGAAAATGGTACAAACAAAGTAAATACTTACCACTAAACTACAACGATAACATAATCACGAAACAAATGCTAAATACAAAAGTCATGCCAAACTTTCTAAAATAACACAAGTTCAAATGTTAATCACACCTAGCAAAAACAATCATCGGTAGATGAAAAACATAAAATGAGGGATTTTTCACTCACACAACAATCTTGCAAACAAAAGACTAAATTATGCAATCATCCAAAAATCATGTTGAAAACACAAAAGCAAGAATCAAAAGGACTTTCAGGGTTGTAATGTGGTCAGGTGAACAAACAAGGGGTAATTCCTAAAGCTAATCGAAACAAAAACATGCCTAAACCTAAGGGAGTGATCAACTCACAAAAGTTCAAACACAGAATTTCAATCAAACTTCTTCCAAAATCCCAAGTGTTACACGAAACACATAGAACTTATTAGCACAACATTATTCTACTCTTTTTGTTTTTCTTTTTCAAAGCTTTTTCAATTTTTTTTAATTTTCTTTTCTTTTCTTTTCTTTTTCAACCTCATAGCAACCAACAACATAAGTGAGCAAACATTGCTCTCCCCAACTTGAATTCAATGACATCATCATGTGAATACTCCCTACTTTCTAAGGCAAGGTAAAAATTCATACAACAACACAAAGTTGAGGGTTCAAGAAAAAACAACAATCAAGATCCACACAAAAAATGAATTTGACACTCGTAGACAAGAATCAAACTCAAACAACATGAATAATGACCAAAGGCTCAAAGGGTTTACAAACGATCACACACTCACAAGGTGAATTGACTATTTGGCTAAGGTAGTTGTGCTCAAAATGAAACAAGTGCCTTAATCCTTTTCATGCTTTCAAATAATCAACACAAACAAAAGATTAAGCATAATAAAATCCAGTTAAGACAACAATGTTGGTACTCCGTGCATATATGAACAATGAAAGGCTTCCTCACAAAAAGGCTGGGAACTAAAGTGATTCACAAAATGAACAAGAATACAAAAGAATGAATGGCATGGAAGTTGTAAAAAGCCTAAGTATCATGAATATGCTAAAGTAAAAAAAGCGATAAACACATACCTTGAACGTGTACAAAACTTTAAACACTATCATTACCACGCATTCGCAAGTTGAAACGATCAAAAATGGACAAACACCGAATGCGACTTCAAGCAATCGAACCAAAATTTGAGTCCAAACAACAACAAAAGAATTAGAAAAATTACTAATAATTACTAATATATAAGGCCTTGGTGGAAGAGGGAAGAAGGGGGAGCCAAGTGAACAATTAAAAGAATTCACTGGCTCAGCACAGCAGGGCGCGCTAAGCGCGCTACACCAGAACCAGAAAAACCAGTACAACAACAAGGTTCTGGTGTAGGCCTCCACTTAACACCTACACAATCTCATATACAAAAATTGGTCCAGAAAGACCGGGTGAAAATGAATTAAACAAGTTGTAAAGTGAAAATTTGAGAATTTTACGAACAATCCGAGTACAACTTGTTTAATGAATGTTCACCACACTACCTACACTATAATGAAAATGTAATAACGGAACAAAAAACGATAAAACATGCTTGTTTTACGTCGTAAGCTCGACGCCTAATATTTACAAACCAACACGTTGCTTCGGAAGAGCCAAATGCTTTCACTCCCGACTTTGCTCTCATCTCTTCGAGCTCTAACCAGAACTACACATCTAACCACACTTTTGGCAAACGTGAAGAGAAACAAATATATACACTATATTCACAATTATGCAAAACATGTAAAATTCACAAATATGGTAAACATATACAAGTATCAATATAAACAAGTGAAAATAGACAATATATACGATATGTACAAAACTAAAAAACAAAGAAATTATCGCAATGCGATTCAATATCAAAACCAATCCCCGGCAACGGCGCCATTTTGTTGGATGCAGAATAGGGCAAGCAACAAAAATATTTATTTTCGGAAATAATTCCCTCTGGGATTTATGTCGAGTCCATAGAGATCGGTTCGAGGGAAAGAATGTCGTTCGACAATCTCTCGCGTTTATGAGTTTGGGTTTAAAATGGTTTTAAGGTAAATACGGGAAAGTAAATAAAAACATAAAAAGTATACATTCTTCGGAGAAAAGAAACTTATCAAGCATACATATAATCCACTCGTCACAAACATAAATTTATCGATCATTTTCACTATACTACAATACTCGTCAAAATCATCCAGCATCGCTCACAACAGTGTCCATCTCTGGCACACTGAGCTGAGAGAGCAACCGTATCACTCTCTTCGTCACTCTCGCGCACGAAGCCTCGAAAAATGGAATGCATTATTTTCCTACACCATAAAGATTACCATCTAAATCTATCTCTAGCATCTTGACAATAGATATCCATCCCTAATCAAGATTTGTGATGTTTATCTCTAACACAACACAAATCCAAACATAAATGCAAAAAGATCAAGGAAGACATCAATAATAATTTGTAAAGCAGATTTATACATTATTATGATCAACAAAGATACATGAGTTCAGAGTAACTATACAAACACCCAACACAAGAGAAATTACAAAAAGAGAGAAAAAGAGATAAACCAAAACCTCCCGGTTGTCAACCCGATTGATGAAGATCCAAATCCGATTCTTCAAGATGCAAAATCCATGAGTTGTTATCAAGTTCTCTCATGAAGAAATGAAGTTTGATGGAGTGGGAGCAAAAAATACCCAAACCATAACCTAAAAAATGTGTTTTCACTTATTTATAAACTGTCAAAATCGCAGACCGCGCTTAGTCCGGTGTAGCGCGCCCTGAAAAATTGTTAAACCGCCTTAAATCCCGCTTAGCAGGCTCCAGACCGCGCTAAGCGGGCAACCTTCTGGAATTAGCTCCTTCCTTGGGCTAGGAGCGCGCTAAGCGCGCTTGTAGCATGCTTCAAAAATGCTCCAATATCAATGCTTTAATACCTACAAAAATAAATGGAAAACAATTAAACTCAATGATATTTACATGATAACGCAATACATACACTATAAAGTAAAGTAAACGTATTTACAAACAAAGCGGGGTTTATTCGAACGATTTTAACAAAAAGTATCAATAAGTGCAACAAAACTTATATACAAAAATAGCTACAATTTACACTTATCAGAACACCATAACGACAGATAAGATTATTTTTGATGAAACAGACCACCATTTGCCGAGTTACATTGGCGTATGACGCTGCTTCGACCCACTTAGTGAAGTAGTCAATGGCTACCAGAATGAACCGATATCCGTTTGAAGCTTTGGGTTCGATCATGCCAATCATGTCGATTCCCCATATGGAAAAAGGCCATGGGGAAGAGATAGCTTTGAGATGTGTTGGCGGTACATGGATTTTGTCAGCGTATATCTGACACTTGTGACACCTCCCCACGTACTTGTAGAACTCGGATTCCATGGTCAACCAATAGTACCCTGCTCTCAGAATTTTTCTCGCCATTGTGTGTCCGTTGGTATGAGTGCCATAGGATCCTTCATGAATTTCTTTCATCAGCATGTTTGCTTCTAGTCTGTCTACGCATCGGAGCAAGACCATGTCAAACTTTATCTTATAGAGTGTATCACCGCTCAGGAAGAAGTTGCCAGCCAGTCTCCTGATGGTCTTCCTGTCTTTTCTTGATGCCCTAGGTGGGTACTCTTGTCTTTGAAGGAAGCACTTGATATCATGATACCAAGGTTTGTCGTCTATGACTGCTTCAATCGCGAAGATGTAAGCGGGTCGTTCTAGGCATATTATGTCAATCTTAGGTACGTCATTCCATTGACTTACACTAATCATGGAAGAGAGAGTGGTTAATGCATCAGCCATGTGATTCTCTTCATGAGGGATATGATGAAACTCGATTCTATTGAAGAATGGTAACAACCTTCTCGCGTAATCTTTGTAAGGAATCAGTCCTGATTGGTATGTGTTCCAATCTCCTTTGATCTGATTGATAACCAGGGCTGAGTCTCCATACACGTCCAAGTTCTTGATCCTTAAGTCGATCGCTTCTTCGAGACCCATGATATAAGCTTTGTATTCAGCCTCGTTGTTTGTACACTTGAATGTCATTCGGGCGGTGAAAGGAATATGGGTACCTTGAGGTGTTACGAAAATTGCCCCAATTCCATTTCCATAAGTGTTGACAGCTGCGTCAAAGATTAGTCCACACTGGGAACCTGGTTCTGGCCCTTCAATGTGTAGCGGTTCATCGCAATCTTTCATTTTTTAATACATGACATCTTCGCCTGGGAAGTCAAATCCGACTGATTCCTGATCGTCAATCGGTTGATGAGCCAAATGATCGGCTAAAACACTCCCTTTTACGGCTTTCAGAGCGTGATACTCGATGTCGTATTCTGATAACAACATCTACCAACGGGCAATCCTTCCCATGAGAGCGGGCTTTTCAAAAACGTACTTGATCGAATCCATTTCGGAGATTAACCAAGTAGTGTGACAAATCATGTACTGGCAAAGACGTTTGGCTGCCCAAGCCAGAGTACAGCAAGTTTTCTCAAGCATAGTGTACCGAGTTTCACAGTCGGTAAATTTCTTGCTCAAATAGTAGATGGCAGACTCTTTTCTTTTCGTTTCGTCTTGTTGGCCAAGTACACAACCCATAGAGTCTTCCAAGATTGTTAGGTAGATGATCAATGGTCTTCCCTCCACTTGTGGTGATAGAATTGGTGGATTCGACAGATATTCCTTGATACTGTCGAAGGCTTTTTGGCAATCTTCCGTCCATACACAGTTTTGATTCTTTCTGAGCAGTTTGAAGATCGGAGCGCATGTCGCGGTCATGAGGGATATGAACCTGGAGATGAAATTTAGACGTCCCAGGAATCCTCGGACCTGTTTTTCAGTCTTTGGTGAAGGCATTTCTTGAATGGCCTTTACCTTGTCTGGATCAACCTCAATTCCTTTCTGGCTGACGATGAACCCTAACAGTTTTCCTGAGCGGACACCAAACGTGCATTTGTTGGGATTTAAGCAGAGTTTGGACTTTCTCAAACGCTCGAACAACTTTGACAAGTGGGTCACATATTCCTCCTCTGTTCTAGATTTGGCAATCATGTCATCGACATGCACTTCAATTTCTTTGTGCATAATGTCGTGAAACAGAGTAGTCATGGCCCTTTGATAGGTTGCCCCGGCGTTTTTCAAACCGAACGACATTACCTTGTAACAAAAGGTGCCCCATGAGGTGATGAATGATGTTTTTTCCATGTCTTCCGGCCCCATTTTGATTTTATTATAGCCCGAGAATCCATCTATGAAGGGGAAGACTTTGAATTTTGCTGTACTGTCTACCAGCATGTCAATTTGTGGTAAGGGGAAGTCATCCTTTGGACTTGCTTTGTTCAGATCCCTGAAGTCCATGCACATTCTTACTTTTCCATCTTTTTTGGGAACTGGCACTATGTTAGCTAGCCAATGAGGATATTCTGAGATGGCAAGGAACCTACGTCAATCTGTATCTGCACTTCCTCTTTGATTTTGATGGCCATATCCAGGTGAGTCCGTCTCAGTCTTTGTTTTACCGGAGGACATTCTGTCTTTAGCGGTAAATGATGCTCCACGATGCTGGTATCCAACCCTGGTATATCCTGATAGGACCAAGCAAACACGTCTGGAAACTCTTTGAGAAGTTTTATCAAGCTTTCTTTAACAGTCGGACTGAGCAGTGCTCCAATCTTAACTTCTTTCTTTTCTTGCTCTGACCCCAAATTTCTTCGTCCTCTTTTTCTTCAGCTTCAAATACCGAGAATTCAAAGTTGGGAGAAGGCATTAGATCGTATGTTTCAACGGGGTTTAAAACAAGCAATCTGCATGTCGTGATGATTCATTTTTTAGAAGAGATAGAGAGAAAGCAAGAGTGTGTGCAGTGTATTTTCTGAGAAATGCTTGTTATTATTTTGGGTTGTTTTAGAATTACCATTTTCTGAAAAGCGAAAAGTGAAAACATCAATAAATGCGGGAATGGCAGAACGACATTTATTTATTTATGATTTTGTCAATTCTTGAAACTACAGCCCTATAAAACAAAACTCTGTCGCTTTGGGAGAAGCGAAGAGCGACATTTATAGAAGAGTGAGCCATATGAAAACATCTGTTTCACCCGGGCAGGGTGAAAGGTTAAAACAAAGATGTCAATTACTTAGACTTATGGGCGACTTTCGGGACATCGACAGCAACCCGTTGGCAACGTACTCCTAGGTGCATCACGAAGTCAGGTACCTTGTTCCTTGGTTTGTCCTCAGAAATGACGCTGATTTCTGGCAGAGCTGGATCATTGGAGTCTTTCTCCCATGCAGAGTTATTATAAATGAACTCTTCTGTTGTATTTTTCTTAGGGTTTTCACTCTTGAGAGGAACTCCCCATCCAATTGGCTGGATGTCCTCGTATCTGATGCGAGAGATTTCAGGAGCGGTGTACTTGACCAAGAAGTCGTACTTGCCACTCGGCTGTCCTAAGGTGTCCCATACTTCTGTGAGTCTGGAGGAGTCATCTTTCTCGATGACGTTGACCTCAGGAAAAGCATAGTTGATGAACTCTTGTCCTACAGTCTTTGCTGATTCATAGTTATGATGGATATCTTCGGAATGTCCCGTGTAATGATCCCATGATTGGGTGGGGACGCAGGTATTCTTTTCAATACTGCTTAACTGATTAGCGTCGTTTGGCTGACTCTTTTGCCCCAAGTCTTCTGGACACGGCTGCCAGATAGGTAAGTCATCCTGGGGATCATTATAGTCTTGATCAAAGTTGTTTTTCATCAGAGTGTCCTCCTCTAATGAGTTTGGTGGAGCACGACATCCCTCAGGATCACAATCTTCGTACATCATCTTGACGTTTGATCTTGGTATATATCTCGGACTCTGCGTGGGAAAGCAAAATGGCGTATGTGCCTCTCCCTGAGACATATAACCATTGTCGTTGAGATAAGATTTCCATTCCTCGTCCCTATCGGAGGAATCACTCTTATTGATGGTGTGTACTTCTTAAGACACTGGGTGGAGAAAGCCTCCATTGTGGAAGAAGTCTTGAATGGGACGAAAACTTTCATCTTTCTTGGCAGTCTAGGTACAGGATGAAGTAAAACCAAGACCTTTCTTTGTCTTGTTATCAGTAGGAATTAAGAGCTGTCCCCATCCTTTTATGTCGTTAAACTTTATCACTTCAAGAGCGTCTTTGTATGAGGAAATCGACGTTCCTTTTTCTGTTCAATTCTCATCGCTTAACGAGTGTGCTTGAAACTGGGTTCCAACAACCTCCTTGGGTTCTACACAGGATGATGATGATAAGTTACTTACGATCAAGGCCTGCTCTCCGCAGACTGTGACTAGCTTCTCGTTCTTGATAAACTTCGGCTTCTGGTGAAGTGTCGAAGTGACTGCCCCAGCTTTGTGTATCCAAGGTCTTCCTAATAAACAGGTGTATGCTGCCCGGATGTCCATGACCTGGAAAGTGACTTGGAAAGTGTGAGGATCGATAGTTATGGGAAGGTCGACTTTGCCGATAACTGTTTTTCTGGATCCGTCAAAGGCTTTGACGATGATCTTGTTGCCTCTCATCGGGGCTCCTTGAAATGATAGTCGTATCATAGTAGATTTTGACATAACATTCAGAGCTGATCTCGTGTCTACCAGTACGCTGGCTAGAGCATCGTCCTAGCAGTTGACTGTAATGTTAAGCGCCATGTTGTGATTTTTGCCTTCTTCCGGCAGTTCTTCATCACTGAATCCTAAGTTGGTGCAGGAAGTGATGTTGGAGATGATGCTGTCAAATTGCCTTATCGTCACATCTTATTCTATGAAAGCATGCTCCAAGACTTTCTTTGAAGCTTCCCTATAGCTTTGGAATTACGCAGGAGAGATAGCACAGAGATTCTCGAAGGAGTTTGCACCAGTTGGTCTACAATGTTGTACTCGCGTCTCTGGATGAGCTTCAGCATCTCATCATTATTTTTGACCAGTTCCGGATTACAAGATTGACCGACTGGTTGATTAGGAACTTCTGTTTAAGGTTCCTTTTCCTTGGGGGTTCTGTTGAAGATCCGGTCGCTCCGTGTTGCTCGACTGATGTCGGCAATGTTCACGACGGAGGGTAATGGAGTTTCCTTTCCATTTTCGATTGTTGTTGCACCGTACTTGTAAGGGATAACCTTATAGATTTGTATGGTATTGGACCCGGCAGATAGATAACTACAGGAGCCTTTTGCTTTTTCTGACCATTATAAGAAGCCTCAATTGGTTCGAGGTTGAGAATCCTTATACTATCAAGAGGAACTCTTGATTCATCGAGTAGAGGGATTATTGCGCATACGTCCTTGGCCATTTCGTGATTAGAGATTATGACAACGTCTTTGCTTTGATCAGGAAGATAGTCTTGTATCATGTTGATCGAACCAGAACTTGAACATGGTCGAATCTCTTTCCGGTCCAACTGATCTTGAAGAGTTAACCGCACAAGATAACATCCTTGGTTGTTCTCTGAGCAAACTCTACAACACTCATAGTTATGTGGTGGCACCTAGCCACGTCCACTTTGTATGCAGTGCAACTTTACTAGATCAGTTTCCATCGAGCGGACATCCTGACTTTGATGTCTAGTAGGATTCCCGTCAGTCATACTGATCTGTTGTGTAGCTTTATCCAAGTAGATTGGAAGCCACCAGTGGTCCAACAAGTGTTGAAGTGTTCTTTGGACAAGTTCACATCCTTGGTCGTCTTCACGACACTGTTCACAGTCCAGATAATCATGTGAAGCCAAAGAGCTGAGCCTGACTTGCTTAGCATGTAATCCTACCAGACTGGTATTCGTCAAGCGTATGTCAAAGATCTGAATCATATTGACTTGATGGTAATTTCTCTCCTAATAATCCTGAATCCATCCGAGATCCATCTGACGCTGGAGAACCTCTTGTACAAAAGAGCATCCCTGATTGCTTGTTGAGCAGATCGGACAAGTATTGTAATCGTGTCGGGGCAGATTATGATATTGACTTTACCTCGAATGCATTTCCACTAAGTTGATATTCATTGTATGGATGTTGTGGTTCTGAACAATGTTGGGATGTACATGGGCCATATTAACTACCCAGATTTGGTGGTCTTGGATCCAACCTAAATCCATCTGTTCTTGTAGAGCTGATCGCACTACGGTACACCCCTTATTATTCTTTGAGCAGATATCACACTGGTGATAATTATGAGGTGGTACATGACCGTACCTGCTCTGCCTACAATGCATCCTGACCAGGTTGGTTCCTAATAGGAGTACATCATGAATTTGATAACTGCGACTAAATTCTCCTTCTATTAAATTTACGGTAGTCTTTTCATGTTGAGGCAACGTGTTCGTTTAAACATTTGGATTAGTATCTTTGAAAGATAGAACCCCGTTCCTAACAAACTTCTGCAGATCGGACTTTAAATGATACAATTCTCAATGTTGTGCCCCGATCCTCTTTGATGGTAAGGGGAAGTTTGATCCGCTTTGAACCAAAAAGGCGAATTTTATTTTATTGTAAGAGGAGACCTGGTTTGGACGTGCCCCTTGACCAGTAGAAGTGGAAACAGTTCTACATACAACATCAGTATAGGGTTAAACCCTGGTGGTCGCGTTGTACGATTGTTGTTGTTGCATTGTGGACGAGCCTGCTGAAGACGCTGTTGCGTCCTTTGCTGATACTATTATTGATTTGGTTGGCTCTGAGCAACCTGAGGTTGATAAGTCGGAGCCAGTGTTGGGTTGATAGCAGGAGTTACCACTGCTACTGGTTGATACATTCTCCTTTGCCTTCCGAGAGAGATATTACCAATATTTTTCTCTTTTTTCTTTGGGAAAGCACTACCGTATCTTATGGTACTGCTTGATGGCTCTGCATCTTTGACCAATAGTCCTTCTCGGACCGTTTCTTCAAGGCGTACCCCCATGTTCACCATTTCAGTGAAGTCACTGGGCGCACTGGCGACCATTCGGTCGTAATAGAATGAGCTCAAGGTTTTCGAAAAGATCTTTGTCATCTCTTTTTCCTCGAGAGGGGGA
The DNA here is from genome assembly GCA_022829125.1 of Lathyrus tuberosus. Classification (NCBI taxonomy): domain Eukaryota; kingdom Viridiplantae; phylum Streptophyta; class Magnoliopsida; order Fabales; family Fabaceae; genus Lathyrus; species Lathyrus tuberosus. Next base: position 2,385,012 of record JALAZF010000229.1, read on the forward strand.
CAGATCTGGGCGGCAATTTCACGCCATCTCTGAGCATACTCCTTGAAAGTTTCTTTGTCCTTCTGCGACATTGATCTGATTTGATCTCTGTCTGGTGCCATGTCCAGGTTATACTTATACTGCTTAACGAAAGCTACGCTAAGATCTCTGAAAGTGTTGAACCCATGTACCATCTGAGTGCGGCACCAGCTAAACTATCTTGGAAATAATGGATCAGTAGCTGTTGATTTTCTATCTGGGAAGACATTTTTTGAGCGTACATCACCAAATGAATTTGAGGGCAAGAGTTGCCCTTGTATTTTTCAAAGTCAGGCACCTTGAATTTGTACGGTATTTTCACGTTAGGGACCAGAAAAAGGTCTGCGGCGTCCTTTCCGAATAAATCCTGACCGCGAATAGCATGCAATTCCTTCTGCATTTCCAGGAATTGTTCCTGGAACTCATTCATCCTTTCGAACATATCTTCGTTTCCACCAGAAATTACTTGTGGATTCTGTCCTTCCGGGACAGTGTGTACCACTGGTCGTGGTATAGTCATTATGGCAGCGACTCTTGGTGCTTCCATGCCCCAAAGTCTGTATCCTTCAAGAGTTGCTGTTATAAATCTTGCGTCTTCACTTTCCCGAAGTTTGTAATCTTCAGGCCCAGCGGTTCCTGCTGCAATTTCTGGGTCTTCAGTGACCGGTGGGATGTATCCTTCAGGGACAAAGTTGACAGGCATGCCCCAGGGGCGACCTTTAGGCATGTTGTACCGAGGATCATATGTCTCCACTACGGGCGTAGATGTGATCTCTGAGATCACAGTTCTTTGTTGTTGCCTCTGAGCTGCTGCCAGGGATTGCATGTCATTGTGAAGTTTTTCCAAACTTTCCTTCAGAGCGTCGACTTCTTCTCTCAGCTCTCTGTTCTCTTCCTCGAGATCGTCCATTTTCTTTTGTCGATTGGCCCGAGTATTGTACGAATGAGACAGTTTGATTCTAGAATCGTGACACATACGTGAGATTCGAAGATAAGAAGAATGCGTTATGTGAGAATGATGAATGATATGCAATGATATATTTTTTTGTTTTTTAATCAAAAAGAAACTTCAACAAATAGATTGCAAATACCATACAATGGGGAGACCCCTATTTATTGAATTTGAAAGATTGCAGAAAGGGAAAATACAATATTTTACAAAGTGCTGTAAAAGGAAATGTTTAAGTTTAGGGATCCTGAGTCCTCTCTGAAGAGAGCTCAGATGCTGGTTCTGGTATTTTCCTTTTCTTTGACCGGGGCTCTTTAGCCGTTGTCGGGTTGTCAGTCCTTTGCCAAGTGAAAGGAGCGAGCAGATTTCTTCGGTCTTCTTGACTTTCTACAACATGTTGCTCTAATATCTTAATCAGAGCATCCTTTTCTTTTAACAGTTCCTGAATTTTGGTACACTCCACATTGAGGATTCGGTACTTGTTTTTCCAAGAGCTTTTCTCCCGTTGAACTTTGTTGAGACCGGCCTAGAGTTTTTCCGTATCAGACATAAAATAAAGGACAAATTCCTTTAACGAAAGAACTTCTTGACGAGGGTAAGGCATCCTCAGCTTTAGAGCTCTAGTTTGTACCCAGTGGAGATAAGGTTCTGTGGAGATACAATCTGGTCTTCCTAGAGACTCTCTTCCTTTCTTGTGAATATGTTGCCAGGCATGCACTATTTCCTTCTTTAGTGCCCTGTCATTTTCTCCTTCCTTGAAGAAAAGACCTTTCAGATGAGCATTATACGGGATATGCCTCATCGGGTATCCGAGTTGACGGCAAATTAAAATTGGATGATAGTTGATTCCTCCTTTAGTTCCTATGAGGGGGTATATTAGGGAAGTTTCCACAACTGTCGATGATTTTTATCCCCTCATAAATCCTATTATACCAATCTATGTCAGAGTTGGTAAGAGACATGATTCTTTGCGACCAACGCAGAGTACTTTGGTGATCCCAAAAAGTAGCAGACTTGGGTAAAGGGTACACATCATGTGATTATTCCTCCGCTGTACAGATTCCTTAAGTGCACAGAATGATAAGCATCTGCGAGCAAGGTTAGTATGGGGTTTCCAATCAGAAATATCTTAATTGCATTGGTATCGACGAAGTTGTCTATGTTGGGAAAAAGGAACAACCTATATGTCAGTAGGAAAAAGATATCTTCGATAGCGGTTACGTTCCCTATACTAGCAAAGTATAGCGCTTTCTCTGTCAGGAATTTAGCTGGTAAACCCTGGATTTCTTCCTTAGTGGTCATGTGAGTCCTGACTTCTGACTCGTCCAAATAGATTGTTTTGCAATGGTTTGATCCTTTGGAATTTCTTCCAGTCCAGAAAAGGGATCTTGAGCAGTGATAGGTAAATTAGTCAGATGAGAGTACTCTTCTAGCGTTGGTGCTAGTTGATAATCCGGGAATGTGAAACAGTGATAAATCGGATCGTAGAACTGAATCAGCATAGACAGGATTTCTTCAACTATGTGGACCCTTAACAGAGACAACAGTCCTCCATGCTTAACTCTGAAAGCATCAAGGTTGGTGATTATCCTTGCCAACCTTCTTAAATCCTCTAGTCTTGGAGCCTTGAAGGTGTACTTGTGCGTCTTTCTTCTACCGAAATCCATAACGCAATCTTTCTCTCTGATATTTACAATTATTGTTTTAGTTTATTTTGAAAAATAAGAGAGGAAGAAGAAGGATATTTTTTCTTTGTTTAAGAGTTTTTTAAATGAATGCATGAACGGAGCACACAAAAACTTTGAAAAAACATGGGTTCAAGGGTTCAACGTCACGAGCATGGAGTCATGGCTCTACCCATCCCCAAAGGTTGTATTCTGGTTAATTTTTGTACCTGTAGAACGAGTTAAAGGTTCCCAAAATCATTGACCCCTCTAGGGATATCAACAGCAAGCTGGTTCACCCGAGCGAGCTGTAGTATCATAGGGTAATCCCATTTGAGTGTAGTATCGCCTATCAACTATTCCCGATAGTCACCGTACTACCAAATGGTCATAGGGTTAATGTCTACTAAATCCTCAGGGTCACGGGTGCCGCACTGGGATATCGTCTATTTTCACGACGATGGTCGTTCAACATAGTATCCACACGGGCCCTCGCCTGATTTGATGGTCTACCAGGATCGCTTATTTGGGATTCACTCCCTATAAGTCCACCCGTCTATGCCATCACTTATCTTAGGTTTCTCTCAAACTTTCCAGATGCGTATCAATCACATTCCCATTGACAGAAAAATAAACACAGATATCAAGTAGGAAAAGAAATATATATACCTCTTAGGAATTCTAATCCTAGTCCTAGTCTGCCTCCCCAGTAGAGTCGCCATTTTACTGTAGCGTGCGATTTTTGTCGGTGACGCGACCACCTTATCGCCATGGGTTTCTCCTGACCGCAATGGTAGGAGTTGGGTGCTACTTTCTGATTTCTTATTTATCCTATGAAGCTAGAAAGGAAAGGGAAGCTATCTAAAACTAACCTTGCACGCAAATGTTTAACTGAACAAATGCTTTAAAAGAGATCAGGGAGTTCGGGGTCAGGTTATACAATGGGGAGTTGTCAATTACCCATCTTATATGTGGTTATCCACAGGTCGTTAGCAATTATCCTTACTGCTTTCCACTTACTGGTGTTTGTCTGTTGTAGGTTGGGAAAGTTTCTCCTTTGGGAGGTTTTTTAAGAGAGAGAGTTTTTGATGATTTTGGTAAAGTACTAGACCTAAATTTTGATTGGTGAGTGAAGGTACTGGACCTAAAGTTTTTGATTGGTGTGTGAAGGTACTGGACCTAAAGTTTTTGATTGGTGTGTAAAGGTACTGGACCAAAAGTTTTTGATTGGTGTGTGAATGTATTGGACCTAAAGTTTTTGATTGGTGGGCTCCCTAAGATTTCTGCAATCTTATGCCTATGTATTCCCGCTAAATAAAACAGGGAAATCAGAGCAATCGTAGTTCCCTCCTATTCTACAGGAGGAAAAAAGATGTTTTGGTGTCTTGTTCAATGCCCAAGATTGAAGCTAAAGGAGTATTTGTGTCTTGTTCAAAGCCCAAGATTGAAGCTAAAAGGTTTGACTGAGAGAGAATTTATCATCTCTAAAGGGAGACAACTCGTTTGTTTGTCACAACTATTGGGTGACTGATTATAGAGGAGAATTACTTTAACTGGGATATGAGAATCCAGTAATGCCATAATTTCCTTTATAGGGGTGTTGTCCTGAAGGAGGAAACTTTAACTCAGTATAGAGTAATGCCATTTTTCCTTAGGAATCTTTCATGCTAAGAGAGGGACAGTGGCGCGGATGTTTGTAATCCAGAGGCTTTCCACTTACAGCTATTAGATGAAAGAGGGGATTTGCCAGGATAAGAGATGGACGACGGGTTGGATATTTGAACAACAAGTGTGCCACTTATAGCAGTTATCTGGGATTAAGGTTTGTTTTGAATGTCTGATTTGATGTGTGATAACAAAGAAATGTCTTCCTACAGAGAGATTTTTGATTTCCTCTGAGTGGGTGTTGATTTTTTGTGTCCCTTGATCAAAGCCCAAGGTTGAAGCTAAAAGGTTGATTGACTCCACTGGGGAGTTTGGTATCTGTCTTGTATAAAGCCCAAGATTGAGGCTGAAAAAGAGACTGACTATTTGGGGGATATCATTATACAAAGCCTAAGAGGAGGCTGGAAGTAGACTTTTCCGGGGAAATATTTTGTCTGTCTTGTACAAAGCCCAAGATTGAGGCTAAAAGAGGTTTGACTCCACTGGGGAATATTTGTATGTGTCTTGTACAAAGCCAAAGATTGAGGCTAAAAGGGGAAACTAACTTTACTGGTGAGAGGTTTTATCTATCTTGTACAAAGCCCAAGTTTGAGACTAAAAGAGGTTGACTCAGCTGGAGAGTATGTTTTGTCTTGTACAAAGCCCAAGATTGAGGCTGACTCTACTGAGAAAAATCATTATACAATGCCTAAGAGGAGGCTGAAAAGAGGATGACTCTGTTTAGATATTTATATGCTATTTTGTACAAAGCCCAAGATTGAGGCTGAAAAGAAATTTGAATCAACAAGAGAGTTTTTTTTGTCTTGTACAAAGCCCAAAATTGAGGCTAAAAAAGGTTGACTCAACAAGAGAGTGCTTTTGAGAAAGAAGATTGACTTAACAAGAGAGTGTTTTTATCTGTCTTGTACAAAGCCCAAGATTGAGGCTGAAAGATGATTGACTCAACAAGAGAGTGAGGAAAGATCTTTATACAAAGCCTAAGAGGAGGCTAAAGGATGATTAGGGATCATTATACAAAGCATAAGAGGAGGCTACCTTCTATTGAGGATTATTGAGATCAGAGACAGGTCCAAAGTGGGGAATCAACTCTTGCTGAGGGTTTACAGAAGAGTTGAAATATCAGATGCCTTGAGGTTCTGATACAGGTTTGTTGATAGTGATTGGACCCTAGCTGGGGGAAAAGTAAAGTTTAAAGATTGAGTTTTAAAACCTATGGAGGTTTTAATTCTGCTAGTGATTGATGAAATGATCAGGGTTTTTTCCTGTGCTTTTGGGAAATTTGAGGGTTTCTTTGAAATCCAAAATTAGGTGAGACTGTCGAAGTCTACCGTTATAGGAAGGTTTATTTTTATATGATGCCCAAGAGGAGACTAGTGTTTTAAGGGATGAGAACCAACCCTAAATTGTCCAAGGTTTTGACCTTTTCAAAAAGATTGCTCTAACAAAAGATGACTAAGTTCCGTCCTATACCTGTAAGAGGTCTTTGGGTCCTTGTACTAAGCCCAAGATGAGGCATGAGAACTTCTAAGAAGCCTGTGGGTCCTTGTACAAAGCCCAAGAGGAGGCTGGGATGCTTTTGGGAAGCCTGTAGGCCCAAACTTAAGAAAAGCTCAAGAAAAGTTTCACCGGGAATAATCTTTTCTTTAGTGAACAGTTCTAGGGTTTGAAGAAATTCAAGAGAGGTTTCACCGGGAATTAATCCTCTCTGGGGGAAATGAATTTCTTTGACAATTTTCTAATAGTGACAGTCTGATAAAAGTTTCACCGGGAATAATGCCTTTCTCTTTGTTCCATATTGTATACGCCCAAGAGAAGGCAAGACTGTATCTGGAAATTCCTATGGGGAACTAGTTTTGACTGTGTTGAAAGAGTGACCGCTGGCTTTATCTAATCCTAGACCTAATTGCTGGGGAAAACTCTAAGAAAATAATATACAGGCATATATATACAAATGAAATATATACTGTATGTTAAAAGAGGGTAGGAGGACTTACAGGTGAGCAAGCTTCCAGCACAAACATACATACATACATATATATATATATATATATATATATATATATATATATATATATATATATGCAAGCATGTAAAAGAAAGCTGTTTAAAACTTACAGGCGAGCAAGCTTCCAGTGTAACAGTTGTATGGTTAGTTGTTCAAGAAATTTAAGAAAGTTTTGATAACAACTATGAGTTTGAACCTAAATCAAAAGGAAAGTTGTTTTGAAAAAGTTGGGGCTTACACTTAAGGAGAGGCCCAGATGAAGAACAATAATCGTACCGTTGTTCTAAAAATTGTATCGGGACTTATACAATGACTAAGGACCAAAAAGGTTTTATATTTACAAGGGATGGGTCTTACACTCTATTAGAGACCCAAAAGTTTATTTTATACAAAATATGGGGCTTACAACTCAAGGAGAGGCCCAGATGATTTTTGTTTAAAAGGCGACGATCGCGCTGCGGTTTTTTAACGTATTGGGACTTATACAATGACTGAGTCCCAAAAAGGTTTTATTTACAAAAGAGGGTTGGGTCTTACACTCTATTAGAGGCCCAAAAGTTTATTTTTGTACAAGAGATGGGGCTTACAACTCAAGGAGATGCCCGAATGAAAAATAACGATCCCACCGTTATTTTGAGAATCATATCGGGACTTATACAATGACTGAGGCCCAAATAGGTTTTTATTTACAAAAGAGGGTTGGGTCTTACACTCTATTAGAGACCCAAAACTTTATTTGAAGTTTAAAAGAATAAAAAATTAGAGGAAACCCTAGTTTTGAATTTGAAAGATATAATTTTCAAAGAAAATTAAATAAAAAATGAAATAAAATATCAAATATATCTAAAAACAAGTTGTAAACTTTGAAAAATATTCTAAAAAATCATGTTCAATCACATGAAAGCTTGAAATTCACTGGAAGTTGAAAAATCAAGGTGAGAATTTCATTTTAAAATGTTTAAAAACAAATAAAATGAAATTAATTACAAAAATTCTACCTATATTAAAAAAATAATATATATTGGATTTTTTTTGTAAAATAAAATATTTTAACATTTTTGTGGATTTTCAAAAAAAGAACCAATAAATAATAATTAAATTTGAGAGAGAAATTAATTTTGGAATTAATTAATAAAAACTATAAAATATGAAAAAATAACAAAAAAGGAGAAAATGGCAAAATGGTCTGGGTGGGTCTTGAACCCACGACCTCCCAACCAAACACACATGCACACTACTACTGGGGTGGTGATACATCTGTGTATCAAAACCACCCCATAAACATATATGAGGGCATTGGTTTTAGGCCTGGCCAAGGCGCCATGGCCTGACCTTTGCCCAAGGCATGTCCTGATTTTTGCCTCTTGCGTGAAGGCTCTAACTTCCTCATTTCTCCATGGATTTGGATCAAAATTTAGGTGTATCATGCCTAGAATTTCATGAGGAATCCAATGGTGCTTTTGGAATTTTTAGAAAATGTTTGTATTTTAAAATCCGATAGTGATTTAAAAATAGGCCTAGATTTGCATGTTCTATGCTATCTCATTGTACATGCAATAATAGCATGATAAATTGGTTCAAACACAACATATATGATATGTATGAGATGTCTATGATCAATGGACATCAAAGCAATGCATGATTTAGAGAGTTCAAGTTGTGATTCACTTACCTCTTGAAGCTCCTTGTGCTATCTATCAAGATCCATGTACCATAAGTGATCCAATGCTTTAGACACTCTTGATTGATCCCTTAGAAGCTTTAAGGATGATCAAAACCAACTGGAATCCTCAGGAACAAGAATTCGCCCTTTCTTGCAAAAGGGGCAAAAGTGACCAAGATAATAACTCTCTCAAATGGTGTTCCAGATGAGGGAAACCAATTGGGACAGTTTAAGGATGATATTTGGAGTGTGTTTGAGGCTTTGTTTGGTTTTGAAAGTGACTGAATCAAGACATGGCTTGAAAAATGCAAAAAAAGTCAAAATTTTGAGGTTTTGGAGGTTGACTTTCAGATTTTAGTGTTTCAGATCAAGGGTGAGTGTTTGAACAACTTAGATATGATACATTGGATGTGTTTAGATCATGAGTTGTGGTGGAATTGCTCTCTAACTCAAAAACTCATTGGTGACTTGCAAAAGAAGGCATTTTGGCCTAATGAGAGAGATTTTGAGGAAAACAAGTGTTGTAGTGCTTTGTTGTACTCAAATTGACCACAAATGAGCTCTATTTATAGTAGAGCAAGTTTGTTTAGCAAGCAATAGTGAATGGCAACTTGGACAATCCCTTGGCTAATTGTAGCATAAAGGCATCTTTAGTTTCCTATAGCCATTGACTTGAGGTTAGGGCACAGACCTATGGTCCTTTGGTTCAGAGGTGAATCTTGACTCATCCAGTTAGCAATGTCTCAGTCCATGCCACCTTGATGCATCCATTGAATGCTTGGAAACAAAATTGGAGTCTTTGAGCTTTTTATCCTTTTTAGGGCATTTATGGCTACATGTAGTTCATTGGACTTGGGATGCTTGTGGATCAGATCATTCCTCTTTGATTTTATCCCTTAAGGTGTCCAAATGGATGACAAGGCTTGGAATTATTTGATTTGGCCAAATCGAGCAAATGGCTTATAATCTGCCTTGCACAAAATCAGTCCTTGATGCCATGTTCCAAGGGTTGGAACTCCCTACTCAAATTAAATTAGGAGATGATATGGTACTTGTTGGAAAGCCCTCATGGCATACTTCAACTTTGTTGTTCAGCAATGGACCTAGTTCTACTTGGATCAAAGTGAAAAATGCCTCTACATTTTGGAAAAAGTAAGACAGATTCTGACTTATTGAAAATTTCACTAAGTGTTGTGTTGTACCCCAAATTTTTCCCTTAGATTCACTGATTCGGTCGCATAACATATTAGGTCAATCATTCAGGCATGGCTAACCTCTTTATCTAGTTTTTGATTTTTTGTTTCATTTGAGAACGCAGATACTGCTGCAGAAGATTCAAGGTCTTGAAGGTTGTGCTGTGTGTGTGTGTCTGTGGAGATTCTCTGGTCTGTGCAAGGTGTGTGGTGGTTTCCCGTGAGATTTATACCCTCATCCTTTGGTCCCTAAACCCCTACCAAAGATTTTCTTCTTTCACGCTTCTCAGAAGCCCTCCTCCTACAAGAGATTAAGTATTCATACCCTCTGCTATAATGATCGGTACCTCAAGACTAATCCTCATTTGTAAACCCCTACCAAAGATTTGGTTATATCGAAAGTTCACGCTGGAAGGAAGTAAGAAGGTTGATTTATAATTGTAAATTCAAGTCCGGAGTTGTCGCAAATTTACAAGATCAGCTTAAAAGCCCTACATCATTTCTATGATTCTAATCCACGTGTGGTACAAGTATGAAGATCATGCCCTCTGTTTCAAGAAGAATGTTTATATTTTGAAACTGTCATACTCTTCAAGCAATTTTGAAGATCAATGGTAGATTAAATGTTCAAGATGTCTTGACCATTTATGGAAAGTTTGAGTAATCCTTATAAGTTCTTAAAAGTTTTGCTTTGCTAATATTGTTATTAAAGAGGTAGAATGCTATAGTCGGTTTTGTTGGAAAAATCTAGTCCTTATTTTATTACAAGGGCTCGTGTCACGTACTTTCCAAAACTCACTCGTGGAAACGCATAATGGTTGTTTACAAAATATGAATTCATGTTGAAATCCAAGTTACAAGGCATGGCTCATGGAAATCCAAATTAATTCAAGGCCTTTGACTTTAGTTGAAATTCACAAAGTTTATTTGGATCATTTTCAAGTTACAAGGCAGGTTTATTTCAAAGAAAGTTTTGGCAAGGTTGGAGACTTTTGTTTTTAATTATGGCCTCAAGTTGTTTAAAAGGTAATTCAAGGTTTTGGAAGCATATTTAAAGCGACAAAGATTTCAAGTTGAGTTTCAATTATACTGAATTCCTAAAATCCAAGTTCAATACTAAATTTCATCTGAATTCAAAGAAACCAAGTACAGATGGTCAAAGTCATCCTAGACATGACTCACCAATTTCAAGTGGTGATTCAATCCTATGTGATCGTCTTTTCCAATCCTTATTTGAATAATGAGCCATATTTCTTTTTGAGTTATGAACTGTTTGTTCTCAGTGATATGGCCAAGGTGTTTAGGCCATAAGATTTGTGGAATAATTTGCTATAAGCACAAGTATGTCTTTAAGGTTTTATTTTATTTATTTCCAAGGAGTGTTTGGAGTAAGCAGTACAGATCTGCCAAGTTAAAAAAGAGGGTTACAGGAATGGCATGATTGCTATAAGGGCAGCATGAAAATGAATAAAAAATCCTAAACTAAAAAGAGACTAGGCGCTCATGCAGCTAGGGCGTGGAAGGAGCTGCTATAGATGTCGTCACCCCTATCACCTTTCCTTCAAGCGAACTTTTGCCTCTAGTTCATGAACGTGTACAAGTATCTGGTTTGAACCAAGCCGCAGCTTTATTGAGCCCATATAAACTCTTTTGTCATAGCACAACATCCCAGAAATTTGTATATTGGAAAATTCGTCCAAATCTTGGCCGGCAGGGGATGATTACACCTGTCAATCTTGAAATCATCCACAACAAGTTCAGCAAACACTTTCCTATTTGGTGAGATTTCCCTGCATAAATCATACCTCAACATTAAGGCGATTAAATGTTTGAAATCTAAAAAGTCATAACTCAGAATTACACAAGATTGATCACGGTTATGGTAAGAATCAAAAGTGGTTATCAAAGTTAAAACACGATGCTGCTGTTCAAATAGAAAAGGAAAAGGACAGAACATGTTCCAAACATGACGGAAACGTACTGAAGCAAGAATGGAAAATTTTTATCATCATAGAAACATCCTCAGACACTATCGAATTCTTTCCAAAAGAGTCACAAACCTATCCAGAGCATGCTCAAGACAACATTCAAGGAAATTAAACTGAATAAAAATTGTGTTCTAAACAAGTTTGAGTCAAAATGGAAATAATCATGACAACCAATATTTCTCCCAAATTTCGACATTAATAGTTGCACTTTAATTCAGAAATTCATCGAACATATAGAAAAGAAACAAGCACAAAATCTTCATAGTAATTACAACAAATTCCAGACAAGATCAAAACATAGAAACATGACTTTGTTTATTACCAAAACAGACCGTAAACATATCTCGTGAAAAAGGAAAAGCATTCATCACCATTTGCTACATATCTTCTCACATTGAATACAAATTTGAAATGGATAAATGCCTATAAAAGGAGCAACACGCATCAGAGTAGAGGGGGAACCAAGACAACTATCCACATTTACACAATTCATACACCAAACCCTACCAAGTTATTAAAATCAGGAAATTCCTCAAAGTCAATTACTAAAAGCCATCAAATCATATGACCACAGAAGCCAGAAAATCACTCGAAATTCATATACAACATCAAGCCTCCGCAAAACAAAGCATCACACAACAATCCTACAAGACCAGACCGGAGTCGCCGAATCATACACACACACAACAACAACAAGCGAAAAATAAAAAAAGGCAGAGAAGGAAACTCATCTGTTGTCAAGAGATCGTGAGGTCCGATGGCGCTTCTTCATCTTCGTTCGTCAGCAACGTCCCCCATTTTCCCCTTTTACTTTTGAATCACTGTAATTTGTAACCAATTGATAATGAGAACGAAATGGGGTATGGGCCTGTTGGGATTGGGGTTTTTATGGTTGATTTAGGGAGAAATCGTGAGAGATCATGAGAGGTCGAGAGAGAGGAGCGAATCCGAGTGAGGGAGATGAAGGATTAGGGTTTCAAAACCCATGTTTAGAGAGAGCGAGAGAGATGTTTGGAGAAATAGAGAGAGGTGAGAGATGAGGGATTCGAATGGCGATTTGTTTTTTTTCTGAGAGAGAGAGGAGAGTTTGAGAAGCGATGGTGACATAGGGTTTCCGTGAAGCCATTTCGATTGAACGAGAGAGAAGAGTTCTTTTGTTTTTTTTTTATAATTAAAAACAATTGGTTTTTTATAAAGATAACTTAACCATTTTCTTTTAATATAACTTTTTTAGTAAATCTTTTATAATAAAAAAACTATTTATTAAATACTAAAATTAACTTTTTTTAATAACTCTTAACAACTTTTATTTCTTAATAAATTTTAATACTAAAATAATTCTTTTAAGAATAAGTAAGGAAATCTTTCTCTCTTTTCAATTTAAAAATAATCCCAATAAAATAAATCCTTTTTTATAGCTTAAATCTTTTTAATTATTAACACAAAAAAAATAATAATAGTAAGATTCTAAGATTATTTAATCACCTTTTTCTTTAATAAATACTTAATAACCTTTTTCAAAATTAATATTAACCTGGAATCTAAATAATAAGAATATAGCTGTTTGCAAACTTAAATTTTAAGATAAGACTTTAACCTTTTTCCATAATAAACCTTAAAATCGACCTTTTCTCTTCCCTTAAAATCAATCAAAACCCGTTAGATCCCTCGCGCGTGAGTGCACGTTTGTGTGTTTATTTAGTATGCTTGTATGTTCACCTCTATCTACTTATATGCATTATTATATTATTCAAACCTTTTCAAAATATAATCAAAAAAACTCTCGATCCAACGTCGAGCCAATTTTATACCTATGTAAGTCGAGTGCCTTCGGGCCTCGCATTCAACCTTTTCGGTCACTATACACATTAACTAGCCCACTTTGCTAGTGCGCACAAAATAATCAGTTAGTTGGGTCCCTCGACATTCCAAAGGAAAGGTTATTTATAATTGACTAAACCGTCATAGGATTAACGCTTTAGAACCCTTGGCCATAGGATTCGGAGTCGCCGTACTCCACGTCTCGCCGTAGACACTTAGAATCTTAGCCTTAGGATCGGAGTCGCCGTACTCCAAGTAAATGCTCCGCCGCGAACATTTACAATCCTACCCCTCTTAAACCATCCTACAACTTTAGAGTCGCCGCACTCTATGTAAGGTCTTGCCCAAGACTTTACTTCCTTTTGGAACCTTGACCCCGTCAAGAAGTTCCTCTTTGCAGAACTACGCATACTCTGATTCTACACCCGAGGATACGTAGGCGTAAGGTGCGATACCTTATCGAGTATACTTAGATACTAACCCCTAGGGTTCAACCTTTAGCATAGCACCCTTAGCAAGCGAATGAGAGATAACATAAGTACTAACGAGAGGTTCCCGTAGAGTACTACGGACGTTTAGGATGCTAATACCTTCCCTAGGCGTAACCAACCCCCGAACCTTAGATCTTTAGGTTTTTTTCGCTTTTGAACCTTTCCTTTGGATAAATCAAAGACGGTGGTGAACATTTAAAGAAATGTGATCCTAGTTCATTAATAACTATGGTATCCAATTCTCACCGCAACAGAAAATGGCGACTTCACTGGGGACTTGTCGAGGGTTTCCCCTATCTTGTTTTTCTTATGTTATCTTTCTTTATTTGCTTATTATTTGTTGTGTTGGGTTGCTTGTGTGGTGAGACAAAGTCCTACACCCGGACTAGAGTGAAATCATGATAGGAACGGTGAGAATTCAAGGATACTTTGAGGGAGTCGATTCCTGAAAAAGTTGAATTGAGACTTCACCACTCGGTCTAGGCCCTCTCGAATTTAATTTTGTCCAACGAGTCAATTCGTGAAGACACTATTATTTCGAACTAAAGGCCATCGAGACTGGGGACCGTAGTTACCTTTAACCCAACTTGGCCTATTAGGATGTAGTGCGGGGATTATGCGGGAGTCTATTTCTGCAATAGTCGCTACGCGATACTACACTCGGACGAGATTCTCTTGAGAATATTATTGACTACCAAGTGATCTGGAAAATCGATAATATCCGAAAGATGGATTGTAGACTCTGGGAACTTTGTAGAACCCGTTCGGCAGGTACATTTGAAACTATAGTACACACCTATTGGGATGGGTAGACCTTGGCTCCATGCTGTGACATCTCAAACCTAGGACTTTTGATTGTCTGTTTGATCTTGTCTGCTTATCTGTGCTTTGTGCTTTGTGTGTTTGTATCCCTGCATTCATAAGCATCATATCATAAAGGTTCATGGAACTTAGTCTTTGTTTATAAACGTCATAAGGATATCATGGACTCTAAACATTTAAAAAATAAAAAAAAAATGTTGAAGTACCTTTACAAAAGTCATAACCTGGATGATCTAAGGAGACTAGAGACTTTGCTGGCAAATAAAGAAAGGTTCAAATCAAGATCTAGGAAGCTATCATTTCCACTCTATTATGGCCTATCATTATTATCAGTCGGTACCTAAACTGGAAGACTATTCTCAGCTGATGGAGTTACTAATTCAAGACAAATATCCATTTCTCAACTTCGGTTAGTATTCAAGCTAGCTAAAAGGAGGTTATTGAAAAAACTATTTATTACAAGAAATGGAAAGCTTAAGAAGATATCTCATCCCATTTTAAATCATCAGTCAACACTTCGTCAACGAGTCTATTCTAGAAGAAACTTGGATGGAAGAAGGAAGTCAAAAGAATTCAAGACAAGACCGTTGGAAGAGTCTCCTTAGTTCCATCATTATTAGCTTTTATTTAGCTATTACGTTATGACTGTTGTAATACGTACAGACGCGTTTTATAATTAATTTTGTAATAAATCAATTTTTAATATTCCGGTACTAATGATTGTAACTGACTTTTTTATGGTTCTTAAGACGAGCCTTTTGATATTCCATGATGATTATAAATAGCCGAGTTTCCATGAATCTTGTTGCATAGCATTTGCATTTTGCATTTCTCTCTATCAAGGAACTAGAAATCTTGTATTGCAAGCATTGTATGATGGATTACGGAAAGAAGGGAGTTGTGCCGTACACCTTCGAAGTTTCGGATGTTGAACAACTAAGGGAACTAGGAGATCAGATCGAAGATCCCGAGGCGTTCGCTGAGAAGTATGGAAACATTCTCCCATTGTTGCAGACTCGAGTAGCCGCTGGTTTATTGGAAACGCTGGTTCAATTTTACAGCTTGATCTACCATTGCTTCATCTTCCAAGATTTCCAACTGATGCCTACGTTAGAAGAGTACTCCGCTCTGTTGGGGATCCCCGTCAAAGACTCACCTCCGTTCTCGGGTGGAGAAGGAAGACCCAGCCAGGAAGACATCGCAAGAGCAACCCGCATAAAGTTGTTAGAGATCCAAACCCATATGACGTTCAGAGGAGGAATTGACGGCTTGCCTGCCCAATTTTTGTTCGAGAAAGCTCGCCACTTTGCTAGTGTAGGGAACACTGGGGCATTCGAGCACATCTTCGCGCTGCTAGCCTACGGTTTGTTCTTATTTCCGAATATCAAAGATTTTGTCGACGTCCATGCCATAAGGATTTGTATGCTCAAAAACCCCGTGCCGACGTTGTTAGCCGACGCTTACCACTCTATCCATTCAAAGGCTCTGAAGGGAGGAGGTCAGATTACTTGTTGCACCGCTATCCTCTATAGGTGGTTTATTTCGCACCTACTGAAGTCTACTGATTTCTGGAACGTGGAAGATGGTTCAGAATGGCCTGTGAAGCTCATGGCTCTCACTCACTCGGATATTGTTTGGCATGACCCGATGTATGGAGGGATCCCTATGATTCATAGCTGTGGAGATTTTCCCAATGTACCTCTTCTTGGTACAAAGGGATGTGTCAGCTATAACCCTGTACTCGCCCGTCGTCAACTGGGGCACCCCATGGAAGAAGTACCCGATCCAGAAAACCTGACCAGAATTTTCCTCTATCAAGGAGAGAATCTTGGATTGAAGACTAGAATTGTGTTTGCTTGGCGTTGCATTAATCGACAAGGAATGACAGTGACAACAAATCCTGATTGCTCGGTTACCAAAGAATGTCTAGCATGGGCGCGCGAAAGGGCTCTGACCTTGAGTATGCCTTATCCCCATCCCAAACCTCCCGTGGTCCAATCAGATGAAGTTCTAAAGTTGAAGGCTGAAATAGAGAAGCTGACTCTAGACAAAGCAAGAATGCAGGATCAGATCGACAGGCTGATGGAAGAACTCCATGGAAAATAAGGGGCATCATCCAGTGGATTAGACTCCTAGTTCCTTTATGTTTATCTATGTAATAAAACTCTGGAGGTGTACCAGCTCTTGAAATTTCAATAAAATGTTTTATTTGCAATATCTACAATGAACGCAATACAATTTTAGTTCCTTGATAGTTGCATCGCATTCGCATTTCATATCATCTGCATGTGCATGTTTCGTCCTTTTTCTTATGTCCTGCTATCTCTCTTCAGTTTCTGTCACCCTGAATCCTCTGTTCCGAGACAAGCTGTCAAGTCACTATTCAGGAAGGAAGATGAATAACTCAGAGCAAGAAAAGCAGGACCTCCACAAAGAAATAACTAATCTGAAGAGTGGTTTTGAAAGGCTTTCTGCTTTGGTTGAAACCCTGGTAGCAAATCAATCTGCATCCCAGACCCCGCTTCAGGAGACCATGACTCTTGGAAACACACCGACGCCCACTTCTGAGATTCCCGGCCTTAAGGAACAAACTGCTAAGACTGTGTTGCAAGGAAATTATAAAGGATCTCGTAGCCAAGTTAAACAACATAAGGAGCAATATTATCGTTCTAACCAGAGACCTCCTCAGTATCAACAAGATCTTACATATCAGCCTATGCAGCAGACACCCGTCTATCAGCTTTTTGCTTATCCACCGGCTCCTGTTTACCAGCCAGCACAAACTCCGCAGAATCATCAACGAGTACTCAATACTCCTAATCATCAACAACAGAGGGACCCGGTGCCATATCCAGATGCTCCTAACAGAAGACCACATAAACCTCTAGCTTCCTCCCTTCCGATAACTTATACTGAGTTGTACCCTTCCTTGGTGCGACAAGGTTTGATTACTACCAGAGCTTTGGGTCCACCTCCTAACCCACTTCCACCTAAGTATGATTCCAATGCTCATTGCCTGTTTCACGAAGGGGCACCTGGCCATGATATAGAAAATTGTTATGCTTTTAAGGATGTCGTGAAGAAGTTAATGAATCAGAGGGTTCTGTCTTTTGGTGACTCTCAACCAGACATTAAGAAAACTTGTACTGATATTGCTCCCACTACTCAAGCAACTTTGAATCAGGATCAAAGTCGCAGTCAAGGGTGGGTTAGTCAAAGAGATCCTCTGAATCAGCACTCATACCACCGTAGATCGCGCCAACATGCTGGACAAAGAACAAAGAAGCAGAAGCATTACACTCCGCTACCATTGCCATATAGTCAACTCTTGCCGGATTTAACCAAAGGTGGACTTATAGTGCCAAAGGATTTGAAGTCAGTGCCTTTTCCCTATCCACCAGGTTTTGACATTAACGCTCGATGCGACTACCATGCTGGGGCACCGGGGCATTCGACTGAAGACTGCAAGGTGATCAAAAGCAAGATTCAGATTTTGCTCGACTCTAAGATGATCTCCTTCACGCCTCAGGGCGTTCAGATTCAAAGCCCTCCACCCAATCATGCAGGTTAATCAATCCCAGCTATGGAAGGAATTACCAAGACTGGATGTGAAAATGTTTCTCAGACAGATCTCGGCAATCAATGTTGAAGGCTCGAAGGACTTCTTTTCAAGACCAGTGCAATAAAGAGAATTCTTTCCCGGGATCTTTGAATTGTCTATTTTGTTTGCGTTTATTATGTTCTATGATTGTTAAAGCATGTTTTCGTGTAAGAACTTGTTATTTGGAACGTTAATGCAATTTAATGTTTGTTTTGAAGAAATCCATTCGCTTCGCTCATTTTTAAAACGGTTTACCATTTTATAATGCCAATCTTACTGAATGGAGGATGATGAACTAAAACGCAATCTCTTCTGTTGTATGCTTTTGAACGAAAACCCTGCTAAGGATATAAGGCATTGTTTCAACACCAGAGATAACCTCTCGTTAACCCTTCTGAGCCTCGAAATCAAAAACCTCATTTTTAACCTGGGGCAGGGTAACTCTCAATCAAAGCGACCGAGCGTCCAAACTATCAAAATATGAGTGGGTACAAATAAATTTTGACCCTCAAACTTTCAAAATAACTTCACAAAAAAGGGTGGGTACAAACAAGCTTTGACCTTTATACCTTTTTGTTTCTTAAACCAAATCTACTTACAACTCCCAAAAGACCTTATTGAAGCAGAGTTCATTTCAAAAGCGTACTCGATGAGATAGTGTTTCCTGACTCCTGTGAGCCACGCTCAAAGTTCATATTGGCTTTATAAAAAGGAAAACTAATATCATATCCTAATTAGTGATTCAGTCACAAGTTTGCGATATGTCTTTTTCAATAAACTTCAAAACAAACATGACGTTGCACTAGCAGTTTCAGAGTTTACACCTTCTGCGTGTGAATATTGCTTAATATCATAGAAACCTTATTGCAAACAGCTATGAGATTCAATTCCTGATTGGAGCTTTGTTGAAGATGGTTACTTCATTGTTAAAGATAACCAGTCTGGGGCACTTTGCTTGAAGACCCATTTAAGCAGGGGCAAGATGTCTTTCAGTTTGTAACCTCCACAAACTGACCTACCCAAGGGGCAATTTTGAAGATTTAGCATGCAGAATACCGATAATCTGAGCCAGTTACGTCGAGATTCTACAAATCTCTCAAGAGTTGGAAGACACTGGATTATTTTTGAACGTCGGATCTTCTGTAAAATCCTTTTGAGATGACTCCTTTTCAGAATCATGCAATCCAGGACAGTTGAGAATTAAAGACTTTTGCAACATTTCATACCTGAAAATGGCGACTACCATGCAAGTCAGAACCTCACTGACTGCATAACATCTCTTCACTTAAAAATTCCCGAAGAATTTCTATAGCATGATATTCCCCAGCAAGTTTCTACCGCAGGAAGTCATGACGATTCCCCAGTGAATCATTATTTCAAGCAATTATGACAGGATCAGTACAAAATTTCAGCATCTGGTTGACCCAAAGAATCCCCCAGCAAATCTCCTTGGCATCAACCTTCCCCGATGAAGCGAGCGTTTATTCCACCCCGAATGTCTTTCTCGGATTTCAATTTATCTCAACCATGGATGGTTATTTCATCCCCACTGAAGACTAGACTCTGACGTCTGCAACTACAATATAGGTTCAAGCTTCCCCGACGAAGCAGCGGATATTTATTTTATCCCTATGGCATCTACTACATTCTCACTCCAGCGTACTTCAGTTATAGCGGATATTTATTTTATCCCCATGAAGCTTCATCTATGGCATCTACTACATTCTCACTCCAGCGTATTTCAGTTATAGCGGATATTTATTTTATCCCCGTGATGTCAACTACTGCTACTTTACTTCAGCTTATTTTAGACTATCTCAATTATAGCGGATATTTATTTTATCCCCATCGAAGTCTCTACGAACACAAGTTTGATCCGTTCCCAGTGGATATTTTCTCATCTGGATAAGAAGATTCATCTTGACGATCCTCTAAGTGAAGTCATGATACTATATCCCCAAATGGATTGCTATTTCCCCATAGAAGTTTGGACTTTGAAGTTCAACTATTGGGTTCCACCTTGGATTTCTACCGAGCTTGACAGGCGTATCTTTCGTGCAGAGGATGGACGGGATTCCTCTTTGTTTCGTTTTCCTCTTGCTTTCTTTTCTTGTTTTGTCAGCATGAGCATAAGCATCGCATGGCATTCGTTTGCACCCGCCTCCGTGCGTGTTTCCTTTTGTTTGTTTCTTGTCGCTTCATCTTGATCTTTGGTTGTGTTTGCGCCAGTCTTTGGGTTAGTCCGATCTCTCCAAGTAGAATCGTCAGCCTTAGGCAGAAAGTGCTAATCATTTCTAAGTTTCCCCACAGAGTTCAACCCTCGTGGATGATGGTTATTTCAGTTATCCTTTTCCTTGCTTGGACAGGATAAAATCGTCGTTTGAGTTCATTTCTCAATGACAGGTCTTGTTTGACCGTTTCATTCTAGTTTGATCCTAGATTGAACTTTGGTCTTTGACAACTTGCCTTCCAGGTGCCTAGCAAAGTTTAAGCGTGCACCTATGCTTTGTACATTTTGAGTCGTTGTGCTCTATACTTTATTTTGCCTCACCTTGCTTTCTGTTTCGAGTCGCCGCGCTCCTTGTTTTTTTCTTTTGGTTTCGAGCCGCCGCGCTCCTTGTTTTTTCTTTTGGTGTCGAGCCGCCGTGCTCCTTGTTTTTTCTTTGGGTTTCGAGCCGCCGCGCTCCTTGTTTTTTCTTTGGGTTTCGAGCCGCCGCGCTCCTTGTTTTCCTTTTGGTGTCGAGCCGCCGCGCTCCTTGTTTTCCTTTTGGTGTCGAGCCGCCGCGCTCCTTGTTTTCTTTTTGGCGTCGAGCCGCTGTGTTCCTTATTTTCCTTTTGGTGTCGAGCCGCCGTGCTCCTTGTTTTCCTTTTGGCGTCGAGCCGCCGTGCTCCTTGTTTTCTTTTCGGGTTTCGAGCCGCCGTGCTCCTTGTTTTCTTTTTGGTGTCGAGCCGCCGCGCTCCTTGTTTTCTTTTTGGCGTCGAGCCGCCGCGCTCCTTGTTTTTCTTTTTGGCGTCGAGCCGCCGTGCTCCTTGTTTTTCTTTTTGGCGTCGAGCCGCCGTGCTCCTTGTTTTTCCTTTTGGTGTCGAGCCGCCGCGCTCCTTGTTTTTCTTTTTGGTGTCGAGCCGCCGCGCTCCTTGTTCTTTTGTTTCGAGCCGTCGCGCTCCTTGTTTTGATTTTCTGTTTCGAGCCGCCGCGCTCCTTGTTTTCCTTTTTTGGTATCGAGCCGCGGAGCTCCTTGTTTTTTGGTTGTTTTGAGCCGCCGGGCCCCATGTTGTCTTCTTAGTGGTGTAAGTCCCGTGCAACGATGAGTCACAGGGCATTTTCCCTACGAAGTCCATTTACTTGGCATACAGAAGTTTTAGTAACCCTGTACTTTTTCCTCATGATTCCTGAAGATCCCGTTTGATCTCTTCACTTTAAGGAATCTCCAGGCGTTGGTTGTTACTTCCTTTTGAAACTTCAACCTTTTTGTTTGTGTGATTCTACCGCCGTGTGGATCCCGTTTTGCCTTCTTATCTTTTCGTATCTTAGACGACAACTGGTCACACTTGAACCTGTTGAGTCTTCGCCCTGGTGTCCCCAGTGTTGTTTTCTTTTCCCCAGTGTGTCCGGTCGTCCCCAGTGAGTTTGTTGCTCATTGAGTTCGTCTTCCGCTCTGTGTTTACTTTCGTTTTCGTCTGCATCTTGCATTTTACCATCCCATCATCTTCATCATGCTAGAGTTCATGGCATGTCAGCATTAGGTCTAGCTTGTGCCCATAGCATTGCATGATCATTGCATCTAAGGGCAAAATTTTCGGTTATCTGTATTTAAATATCTTCCACCATGACCTAATGACGATCTTCATCGCCCTGTCATCCGGTGAAGATATTTAAATAGGGGCAACTGTTGTACCCCAAATTTTTCCCTTAGATTCACTGATTCGGTCGCATAACATATTAGGTCAATCATTCAGGCATGGCTAACCTCTTTATCTAGTTTTTGATTTTTTGTTTCATTTGAGAACGCAGATACTGCTGCAGAAGATTCAAGGTCTTGAAGGTTGTGCTGTGTGTGTGTGTCTGTGGAGATTCTCTGGTCTGTGCAAGGTGTGTGGTGGTTTCCCGTGAGATTTATACCCTCATCCTTTGGTCCCTAAACCCCTACCAAAGATTTTCTTCTTTCACGCTTCTCAGAAGCCCTCCTCCTACAAGAGATTAAGTATTCATACCCTCTGCTATAATGATCGGTACCTCAAGACTAATCCTCATTTGTAAACCCCTACCAAAGATTTGGTTATATCGAAAGTTCACGCTGGAAGGAAGTAAGAAGGTTGATTTATAATTGTAAATTCAAGTCCGGAGTTGTCGCAAATTTACAAGATCAGCTTAAAAGCCCTACATCATTTCTATGATTCTAATCCACGTGTGGTACAAGTATGAAGATCATGCCCTCTGTTTCAAGAAGAATGTTTATATTTTGAAACTGTCATACTCTTCAAGCAATTTTGAAGATCAATGGTAGATTAAATGTTCAAGATGTCTTGACCATTTATGGAAAGTTTGAGTAATCCTTATAAGTTCTTAAAAGTTTTGCTTTGCTAATATTGTTATTAAAGAGGTAGAATGCTATAGTCGGTTTTGTTGGAAAAATCTAGTCCTTATTTTATTACAAGGGCCCGTGTCACGTACTTTCCAAAACTCACTCGTGGAAACGCATAATGGTTGTTTACAAAATATGAATTCATGTTGAAATCCAAGTTACAAGGCATGGCTCATGGAAATCCAAATTAATTCAAGGCCTTTGACTTTAGTTGAAATTCACAAAGTTTATTTGGATCATTTTCAAGTTACAAGGCAGGTTTATTTCAAAGAAAGTTTTGGCAAGGTTGGAGACTTTTGTTTTTAATTATGGCCTCAAGTTGTTTAAAAGGTAATTCAAGGTTTTGGAAGCATATTTAAAGCGACAAAGATTTCAAGTTGAGTTTCAATTATACTGAATTCCTAAAATCCAAGTTCAATACTAAATTTCATCTGAATTCAAAGAAACCAAGTACAGATGGTCAAAGTCATCCTAGACATGACTCACCAATTTCAAGTGGTGATTCAATCCTATGTGATCGTCTTTTCCAATCCTTATTTGAATAATGAGCCATATTTCTTTTTGAGTTATGAACTGTTTGTTCTCAGTGATATGGCCAAGGTGTTTAGGCCATAAGATTTGTGGAATAATTTGCTATAAGCACAAGTATGTCTTTAAGGTTTTATTTTATTTATTTCCAAGGAGTGTTTGGAGTAAGCAGTACAGATCTGCCAAGTTAAAAAAGAGGGTTACAGGAATGGCATGATTGCTATAAGGGCAGCATGAAAATGAATAAAAAATCCTAAACTAAAAAGAGACTAGGCGCTCATGCAGCTAGGGCGTGGAAGGAGCTGCTATAGATGTCGTCACCCCTATCACCTTTCCTTCAAGCGAACTTTTGCCTCTAGTTCATGAACGTGTACAAGTATCTGGTTTGAACCAAGCCGCAGCTTTATTGAGCCCATATAAACTCTTTTGTCATAGCACAACATCCCAGAAATTTGTATATTGGAAAATTTGTCCAAATCTTGGCCGGCAGGGGATGATTACACCTGTCAATCTTGAAATCATCCACAACAAGTTCAGCAAACACTTTCCTATTTGGTGAGATTTCCCTGCATAAATCATACCTCAACATTAAGGCGATTAAATGTTTGAAATCTAAAAAGTCATAACTCAGAATTACACAAGATTGATCACGGTTATGGTAAGAATCAAAAGTGGTTATCAAAGTTAAAACACGATGCTGCTGTTCAAATAGAAAAGGAAAAGGACAGAACATGTTCCAAACATGACGGAAACGTACTGAAGCAAGAATGGAAAATTTTTATCATCATAGAAACATCCTCAGACACTATCGAATTCTTTCCAAAAGAGTCACAAACCTATCCAGAGCATGCTCAAGACAACATTCAAGGAAATTAAACTGAATAAAAATTGTGTTCTAAACAAGTTTGAGTCAAAATGGAAATAATCATGACAACCAATATTTCTCCCAAATTTCGACATTAATAGTTGCACTTTAATTCAGAAATTCATCGAACATATAGAAAAGAAACAAGCACAAAATCTTCATAGTAATTACAACAAATTCCAGACAAGATCAAAACATAGAAACATGACTTTGTTTATTACCAAAACAGACCGTAAACATATCTCGTGAAAAAGGAAAAGCATTCATCACCATTTGCTACATATCTTCTCACATTGAATACAAATTTGAAATGGATAAATGCCTATAAAAGGAGCAACACGCATCAGAGTAGAGGGGGAACCAAGACAACTATCCACATTTACACAATTCATACACCAACCCCTACCAAGTTATTAAAATCAGGAAATTCCTCAAAGTCAATTACTAAAAGCCATCAAATCATATGACCACAGAAGCCAGAAAATCACTCGAAATTCATATACAACATCAAGCCTCCGCAAAACAAAGCATCACACAACAATCCTACAAGACCAGACCGGAGTCGCCGAATCATACACACACACAACAACAACAAGCGAAAAATAAAAAAAGGCAGAGAAGGAAACTCATCTGTTGTCAAGAGATCGTGAGGTCCGATGGCGCTTCTTCATCTTCGTTCGTCAGCAACGTCCCCCATTTTCCCCTTTTACTTTTGAATCACTGTAATTTGTAACCAATTGATAATGAGAACGAAATGGGGTATGGGCCTGTTGGGATTGGGGTTTTTATGGTTGATTTAGGGAGAAATCGTGAGAGATCATGAGAGGTCGAGAGAGAGGAGCGAATCCGAGTGAGGGAGATGAAGGATTAGGGTTTCAAAACCCATGTTTAGAGAGAGCGAGAGAGATGTTTGGAGAAATAGAGAGAGGTGAGAGATGAGGGATTCGAATGGCGATTTGTTTTTTTTCTGAGAGAGAGAGGAGAGTTTGAGAAGCGATGGTGACATAGGGTTTCCGTGAAGCCATTTCGATTGAACGAGAGAGAAGAGTTCTTTTGTTTTTTTTTTATAATTAAAAACAATTGGTTTTTTATAAAGATAACTTAACCATTTTCTTTTAATATAACTTTTTTAGTAAATCTTTTATAATAAAAAAACTATTTATTAAATACTAAAATTAACTTTTTTTAATAACTCTTAACAACTTTTATTTCTTAATAAATTTTAATACTAAAATAATTCTTTTAAGAATAAGTAAGGAAATCTTTCTCTCTTTTCAATTTAAAAATAATCCCAATAAAATAAATCCTTTTTTATAGCTTAAATCTTTTTAATTATTAACACAAAAAAAATAATAATAGTAAGATTCTAAGATTATTTAATCACCTTTTTCTTTAATAAATACTTAATAACCTTTTTCAAAATTAATATTAACCTGGAATCTAAATAATAAGAATATAGCTGTTTGCAAACTTAAATTTTAAGATAAGACTTTAACCTTTTTCCATAATAAACCTTAAAATCGACCTTTTCTCTTCCCTTAAAATCAATCAAAACCCGTTAGATCCCTCGCGCGTGAGTCCACGTTTGTGTGTTTATTTAGTATGCTTGTATGTTCACCTCTATCTACTTATATGCATTATTATATTGTTCAAACCTTTTCAAAATATAATCAAAAAAACTCTCGATCCAACGTCGAGCCAATTTTATACCTATGTAAGTCGAGTGCCTTCGGGCCTCGCATTCAACCTTTTCGGTCACTATACACATTAACTAGCCCACTTTGCTAGTGCGCACAAAATAATCAGTTAGTTGGGTCCCTCGACATTCCAAAGGAAAGGTTATTTATAATTGACTAAACCGTCATAGGATTAACGCTTTAGAACCCTTGGCCATAGGATTCGGAGTCGCCGTACTCCACGTCTCGCCGTAGACACTTAGAATCTTAGCCTTAGGATCGGAGTCGCCGTACTCCAAGTAAATGCTCCACCGCGAACATTTACAATCCTACCCCTCTTAAACCATCCTACAACTTTAGAGTCGCCGCACTCTATGTAAGGTCTTGCCCAAGACTTTACTTCCTTTTGGAACCTTGACCCCGTCAAGAAGTTCCTCTTTGCAGAACTACGCATACTCTGATTCTACACCCGAGGATACGTAGGCGTAAGGTGCGATACCTTATCGAGTATACTTAGATACTAACCCCTAGGGTTCAACCTTTAGCATAGCACCCTTAGCAAGCGAATGAGAGATAACATAAGTACTAACGAGAGGTTCCCGTAGAGTACTACGGACGTTTAGGATGCTAATACCTTCCCTAGGCGTAACCAACCCCCGAACCTTAGATCTTTAGGTTTTTTTCGCTTTTGAACCTTTCCTTTGGATAAATCAAAGACGGTGGTGAACATTTAAAGAAATGTGATCCTAGTTCATTAATAACTATGGTATCCAATTCTCACCGCAACATGTTGGAAAAAGTGGCCATTTTCACTTTTTGCGATTTTGATCAATCAATAACTCAAAATCCATGGAGATTTGGAATTTCATGTAGTTGACATATTTGAAGTATGTCAGATGGACTTTCATATGAGCTTTGAATGAGAGAAAAATGCCTTGTGTTTTAGGAGTTATGACCTTGCAAAGTTGGTACAAAATCACTTTTATTCCATAACTTAGAAAAATTTTGGTTTCTCAAGGTTGCCCCTTTTGCAAGAAACCTCACTTTTCTTGATTTTTCTTAATGAATGATGATCAATACCATACATTAACATTGTTTTTGACTTAGGGGAACTATGTTTGTAAAAAATTCCAAAAAGTCAAACTTGATTTTGTGCACAGTTGACTTTTTATTCGATGAAATCCAAAGTGTGCGATCCTTTGTGCAATCAAGTGCTTGACCTAATTCAAACCTAATGGATGGGTTCCATATGTGTTGTAGGGTGTATTGAATCATGTCCCAAGGTTTGGGAGCATGTCTTGGTCAAAAGTCAAAGATACAGTTGACTTTTTCTTCAAAACCCTAATTGTGATCCAGATGAAAATGAAACTTGTGAATCAAGCTTCTTGGATCAATCCATTGTTGCAAATGGATCAATGTGGTGTATTTGAGGTCCTCAAATCATGTCTTGAGGTCTTGGCTCATGCTTTGCTCCGAAAATCAACTTAGGGGTGAATTAGGTCAAGAAACCCTAATTCCTGATTTTTGGTTAATGCATCCCCTGAGGCTAAATTGACTTGATGATTGGGTCCATGAGGTCCCTTGGAGTATCTTGGGTTATACTTTGAAGCATTGGCTTATGTCCAGAGGAAAATTTCCATCTGGAGGCCTTGGTCGACCAAAATCTTAATTTGGTGACACTGGCGATCTCGAGGCTTGATCCACTTGGGATGTTGCAACTTTGTGCTTGATTCTTGGTGTGGGAGTCCTCTTGATCCCTTATGGGTGTTTGAGGAGTTAGACAAGTTGAAGATCATGTCATTTCTTGATTGATCCTTTGTCTAAGTGCTCTGAGAGGGCTCAAAACCCTAATTCTTGGTTGTAGTGAAAGCTCAACAATCTTTGAGGAGATTGATGAGGCATGATGGCACATCCATATTATGGCAATGATTTGCACAATGATGGGAAATCTTGTTGGTCAAAATTTGGGGTATGACATTGATAACCACAGTCATCGGGATTTTAACCTCATCAACATCCATGATCAATTCAGCCTTTGGATTATCCTCAATCATGTTAATCGCAGGTCCACCGTGGTTGGGCAATGGATTATGCTGAATGTTAGGACCTTCCTTAGCAAAAGTTAAAATCTTTCGATCAATGAGTTCCTGAACCTTGGTCTTGAAAATAATATAGTCCTCTGTTGCATGTCCTATGTATCCAGAGTGATAGGCACAAGACGCGTTTGGATTATGCTTCGGGTTGAATGGAGGAATTACAGGCGCGATCTCCTTGGGAAAAATTGCCCCTTGGTGAACCAAGTAAGGAAACAATTTTTAAATTCTGGTATAACAGATCCCAGATGTCCTACATGATGTCGAGGCATTTGGTCTGACATAAACAGCAAGGCAATTATAGACAATTAAATAAGTTGCTGAAAAGAACAGTGCACACAGAATTTGTTCACCCAGTTCGGTCTAACAACCTACATTTGGGGGCATACCAAGCCAGGAAGGAAGTCCACTATTAGCAGTATTAAATAACAGACTCAACAATACCAGTTGACAATCTACTTACTTAATCCCTACCTAATGACCCTTCTACCTAAGTTCTCCCTAGGTAAGAGACTCAATCTCACTTCCAATCATCGCAATGATGTCTAACAGTCAACATCTCAGTTACTGCATCAACAACTTGATTTCCAACAACTCTCCAAACACATAAAAATAGAAGACACACTCCTATAACAATACCTAGACATGACCCTCATGACTAAGAACAATGCTTAGAGTTGCTTAACAGCTTCCTCTGAGACAAATACATCTCTTACCTACAGGCTTAGAGATAAGCATGATGACCATCCCACAAACCGGGTGGTTCATCAAACAACACAACCCTTATAGTTTACATGATGGCTGGCCTACTAAAACTAGGTTACAATGCTTCTATTTATAACCTATTTCCCAACTGGATTTGGGCCTTCAAATCACAACAAATCAGCTGCTACAAATCTGTAAAAGATTCTGCTACTAAATAGATCTTCAATCAAATCTTCAATTTAATCTTCAATTAAATCTTCAATTAAATCTTCAATTAATCTCCATATCTTTTTGCATGAAAATAGTAACAATATCTGCTCAATATAAGATTGCAACAGAATATATTTGTCCCATGATATTCGCCTGCAATCTCTCCACCAGATATTCTCAAAACACACTTAAACAAATGCAGCCCTAACAAAACACATCAGACTGATGTTCTGATGTTCTGCCAACTGATGTCAAGACATCAGGTTTAACATCAGCATACAAAACTGCGACCCTTCTGAACTTAACATCAACTCAATGTTAAGAACTCATGTTAAGATATCAGACATATTACATCATTAACGACACCATTGTTTTACCAAAATTCCAGCCAATACAAGAACTAACAATCTCCCCCTTTGGCTAATTTTGGCTAAAACAATCTCAGCCTACACCAGAGATACCAGTGGAAAAACACCATACAAACTGCAACCAGCAGCAGCAACTCCCCCTCAAAACTGCAACCAGTAAAACAACAACACAAACTACACACTCCCCCTCAAGCCTAGAACCACAACAGACAACTAGGCAACAACTAGGCTAACTCTCCCCCTTTTTAGCCACAATTGGACAAACTCTGAATCTTCCAACTAACATACTCAGAACAAAATCCAGACTCAGCAGCTACTACTGTACATTCTCTCCCCCTTTTTGGCCAAAAATTGACAACACTGGTGTAAATGTATACTTCTGATTCAATCCATTGACACACAAATCTATAGAACCAGGTCTAAACTGTCAAGTACACCATGAACTTCACCAGTAACACAATGTCACGACATCTTTTCTGACATTACAATCTGGATAAACCACTTTTTCCACAAAAGATCAACTCTCCCTATCTAAGATAACCAGTGCTCCTTTGCAAGAAGAACACCTTAAATGAATGGAAAACATAAGACTCATCTTCATGTCTTCAAGAGTGCACCCTCTGTTCAACACACCTGCTGAACTCATTCACAAAATGCTTAATCCTCAAACAATCCAAGTACCACACTAGTACATACAGAAGTTCTCCCCTTATATTTCACAACTGATGCTCCTTGACCAGTACATCATAGCATTTGGAAAATCCAGACACAGTCTTCATCCATCCAGTCAGGAATGCTTCACACGGCTAGAACCATTCATGTCCACACCAACATGCCATCCAACAGCCTAATGTCATAACATGTTATCTGACATTATCTCCTCATAAGAGGCAACCAATCTCCACAAGCTTGATCAGCATGCAAGCTTCATAATATATGCACCTTTGCTGCAGAATCCATAGACAAGTACTCCCCCTGTCATGGTTAACTAATGCTTTAGATGGAGATGAACATTTGAGCACACTTGTTGAGCACATTCACATACTGTACTTTCACTTTTGGAGAACACAACCAAGTATCCTGACTTGTTTGACACTGCTCACAGACTCCACAAATTCCCTGCTTTACTGAGATCTAATCTCTTCAAGAGATACTTGTAGCAGAAGAAGGAACAACTCTCTAAAAAAATGTTCTGATCAGATCACATCACAATCCCTCTACCATTACATCCACCAGTAGTTGTTGATACTAGTGAAGTCTTCAAAATTAGTAGTCATGCTTTGCCAGAACAAACTACTAAAAACAAGACCAGAATCTCCACATTCTAATTCACATAGTCAGAAACATCTCTTCTGACAAAAATGCTTGAGCATCCAACTCCACACGCACACCCTTAATCATCTATCTTTGACATTTGGATCAATTGATGAATATCCACATTCAGACTTTCAAGCAATCAATACCTGATCTACTTCAGTCTTCTCTACATTTTCCTTCCAAAGCAAACCTTCTACTTCATCATTCTCCCGTATGATTAGGTAGATTCTCTTTAGATACAATATAGGTAATCATCCCAGATAATGTCCTATTACAAGTTAGAACATCTTCCACATACTAAAACATCAACACCATGATTCTTGATATGCTCCACCAACTGGACTTACTCTAGCATAGTAATCCAAAGAACCAGAGGAATAAACTCTCATCCACCTTCAAGAAAAATAATCTCCTTGAGTCTTCAACTCATCACCCTTCAGCCCAAGAGTAACTTGTTCCAAGACAATCCTCAATAATAACCAGCTGCCACACTCTGATTATCTTGATTCTTCGAATTCACTTTTGAGATCAACCAAATTCCACAGTTTGATCACCTCAAGCATGAATCCTCATATGAAAACTGCCAAATGCCATATTTTGACCTTTTTCATGTTTGTCAGAACTCTCACAAAGATATCCTGATCCACCAAGGAAACCAGATCTTCAAGTCACTTGTTCCAATTGCTCAATAGTAAACACACTTAGACTCCCTAAGCCATGGTCATGTAACATCTTCTCCTTCCTGCAGCTCCCGCAAACTGCCATGAGAATGATCTTTTTGAAGCATCCTATTGTTCATTCCTGTAGATCACCATATCAAAAGTTGATGTGCCACATCAGCAGTTGAGACTTCTGATGTTAAGCTAGATGTCAGAACATTATGTCACCCAACTGTTGAATTCACCTCTACCTTCTTCCACTCAGAATAACCTCCTCCCTTTGCAGAAATAGATTTCCATGCTCTCATAGACTTGATTCAACAATCAACTTTGAGTAGACAACCTCCATCCTACTTAGAAACTCCAAAGACTTCAAACCTACCACATCTGAATCTTCAGAAAATAAGTAGTCCAAGACTACCCCATAGCAATACTAAAGAAAGTCCATTCCCTTAGTAGAGCCGTCAGTAGAAAGCCAGAGATAACTGCCACTTATCCTCGACCTTCACAACCAGAGAAAACACCATGCGCCAAACCACTTAGATCAGAAATAAACTGATCCAAGCTGTAACCAACAAGATTATGATGTCTACATAGTCTTCCATCTTCATCTTCAACAGCACCACCATCTGGACAAGTCATTCACAATACTTTCTAGGAACAAATGCTAAGCAATAATCCCAGGTCAACACCTAGGCGACTTGTGAGCGAATGTAGAACCCCTCCCATGATTCTCCAAACCTCTGATGAAAAGATGTTAAAACAATTGACAGAACATCCTTAATCTTGTCTTTCAAGGATAATCAATTAAATACTTGTGAATATCACAAATAGAAATTGATCTTAAATCCCTGTGGTTTAACCCTTCTTCAGATTCTAGCATCTTCTGAATCTTCTTCATGACAACCATTATGACAACCATTCATACCACAAAAGCCTTCCAGGTTAGGTCAGTGTTTTGATCTTTCACTCCACCTTGAGAAAAGAATTGAAGTGATGTTTCAACATCAGTTCCGACATCAGTCTAAATCACATTAAACATCTACTAGGATTTAGAGACTACAACCATAGTAATCCACACATATCTCTTGCAGCGAACACACGAGAACATATCAACATCTGATCAACTTCCAAGATCAGACCAACAAAACTGCAGTAACTTGTATAACACACTCTTCCAAAAGCTTCTTCATATAAGCACAAGGTTCAAACCTCTTATCTAACTTAAGAGTGATAACATACCATAGACAATCTGCTACTTCCAATCCTTCAAGCCACAAAATTGAAAGAGCTCACGCATACACCAATTGACCACAAGCTGATTTACACTGCTACTGCACACAAACTCTTGGATGTATTTTCCCTATAAAGTCCTCAAACATTTTAGCTTTAATAAGGATCATCTCCTTCTCTTCTGCTAACAAGATTACTACCTTTTCTTCAACCAGCTCCAGCTGAGATGCTATGACATTATGAACAGCATCTCAAAAATTGTTCAACTTCACAGCTTCAGTGATCCTTCAAAACAGCTACAATCTAATAGGACTTTGACTCAGCATTTATCATAAATTGCTGATGTGTAGCGCGAAGTCGAGACATTAGGATTGACATATCAAGCTCAGCTTCTTTCTTGATGAAACTTCCTCCAGTTCATGATTTTGAAAATCAGAAACATGTATCTTCACAAGAGAATTCATCTTCAGATATACCAGAACTACATTGGACACCATAAAAATGCTTAAGAGATAACTTATCAAGATCTTCACTCCCGCATGAAAGATTTGACAGTGATACTCTTTTGCTTTGGCTCCACCTCTTCTTTCATCATCAAGAAAATTGAGAAGGAAGGAATCAGTGTTCTAGACAGATTGGTCTTTAATACCTGATTTGAAATATATCCTTCTTCTGCTGAGGAGACCAAACTCTAAAGTCTTTCCAAGAAAATACCTTCCTAAAGTCTCACCACCAAAGACACAAGAAACAACCAGGGTTACATCAGATACCATGCAGCGGAACACACAACAACTCCTCAGCACTCTTCAGGAACTATTCAATAATCCTTGCACACCATCACCATAATCCAAGTTCCAAAGAAAAGTTTGAAAATAAATCAAACTCATAACAGCAGTGCTCCACCAAAGCTACACACCAAGTCCATAACTCAGCAAAACTATCTTCCTTGCTCATGAACTAGAAAGTATCTTCCCTAGATCTCATCCAGAAACAGACAGGATGCCTGCTCTGATACCAATTAAAATTCTGGTATAACAGATCCCAGATGTCCTACATGATGTCGAGACATTTGGTCTGACATAAACAGCAAGGCAATTATAGACAATTAAATAAGTTGCTGAAAAGAACAGTGCACACAGAATTTGTTCACCCAGTTCGGTCTAACAACCTACATCTGGGGGCATACCAAGCCAGGATGGAAGTCCACTATTAGCAGTATTAAATAACAGACTCAACAATACCAGTTGACAAGCTACTCACTTAATCCCTACCCAATGACCCTTCTACCTAAGTTCTCCCTAGGTAAGAGACTCCATCTCACTTCCAATCATCGCAATGATGTCTAGCAGTCAACATCTCAGTTACTGCATCAACAGCTTGATTTCCAACAACTCTCCAAACACATAAAAATAGAAGACACACTCCTATAACAATACCTAGACATGACCCTCATGACTAACAACAATGCTTAGAGTTGCTTAACAGCTTCCTCTAAGACCAATACATCTCTTACCTACAGGCTTAGAGATAAACATGATGACCATCCCACAAACCGGGTGGTTCATCAAACAACACAACCCTTATAGTTTACATGATGGCTGGTCTACTAAAACTAGGTTACAATGCTTCTATTTATAACCTATTTCCCAACTGGATTTAGGCCTTCAAATCACAACAAATCAGCTGCTACAAATCTGCAAAAGATTCTGCTACTAAATAGATCTTCAATCAAATCTTTAATTAAATCTTCAATTAAATCTTCAATTAATCTCCATATCTTTTTGCATGAAAATAGTAATAATATCTGCTCAATATAAGATTGCAACAGAATATATTTGTCCCATGATATTCGCCTGTAATCTCTCCACCAGATCTTCTCAAAACACACTTAAACAAATGCATCCCTAAAAAAACACATCAGACTGATGTTTTGATGTTCTGTCAACTGATGTCAAGACATCAGGTTTAACATCAGCATACAAAACTGCAACCCTTCTGAACTAAACATTAACTCAATATTAAGAACTCATGTTAAGACATCAGACATATGACATCATTAACAACACCATTGTTTTACCAAAATTCCAGCCAATACAAGAACTAACAAATTTAGTGTATGGCACCGGAATCCTGTCGAAGTTCAGAAGCTTGCGATTTCCTTGATTGTTGCTGTTGTGACAGTTTTGATTCTGCTGATTTTTATGGTTTTGCTGATTCTTTTGTTGACGTTGCGGTTGTTACTGATTCTATGCATTCTGAACTGGTTGTTACAAATGATAATGGTATGGAGGTTGTTGATATTGTGCAGCAGCAATGTACGGATATGGATAGTATGGCATGGGAGCCATGGGTGCTTGATACTGAGGAGAAACTTGAGCTATCACAGCGTTGGTTTCACCTTCCTTTTTCTTTGGCTGACTGTTCTGAGGTTTTCTATTGGCCGGCTACTAGGAAGCAGGTCCAGGAATCTTTCCAGTCTTCAACCCTGTAGCGTGAATTTTTGCGTGGTTGCAAATCACTATCGCTTTGGGGTACTACAGTTCGATTCATTTTTTATCCTGTTGAGCTGGTTAAGGAAGGGAAATAGATGTCTGCAATTAACCCTGCTTGCATACTAAGGTTAAACAGTCAAAACTGTTGGTTTACAGATGCTATCAAAATAGGGGGTTCTCTTTTTAGGTTATTTCTCTTAAGTACAGTGTTTTAGGCTAATGCTAAGACGTTAGGTTTGGTGCTTTTCGATTAATATATGAAGATACGGGATTTTGGGTTTTTGATTAGTATGCTCGCTAAGATTTTTGCAATCTTATGCCTACGTATTCCCGAAATAGGGAAATCAGAGCGATCGTAGTTCCTCCTATTCAATGGGAGGAAAGAAGTTGTTTTGGTGTCTTGTTCAAAGCCCAAGACGTGAAGCTAAAGGTGGTTTGTATCTTGTTCAAAGCCCAAGATGTGAAGCTAAAGCGGTTTGACCGAGAGAGAGTTTGTCATCTCTAAAGAGTTGTTGATGTTTGTATGCTGTGAGCAAGGCACAACTTTGATGCTAAAGGGTTGATTGACTCAACCGGGGTTTTCCTTATACAAAGCCTAAGAGGAGGCTAGAAGTTTGACTTTTTCGGGGAAAATGTTCTTTCTGTCTTGTACAACGCCTAAGACTGAGGCTAAAAGGGATTTTGACTCCGTTGGGGAGACTGTATCTTACATAAAGCCCAAGATGCAGGCTGAGAGGTTGACTCAACAAGAGAGTCTTGAACGGGTGATTGAATCAACAAGAGAGTCTTTTATACTCAACAAGAGAGTGATTTTGCTACCTCGTACGAAGCCCGAGATTGAGGCTAAAAGGAGATTAACTCAACAAGAGAGTCTTTTATACTCAACAAGAGAGTGATTTATATGTGTCTTGTACAAAGCCCAAGACAGAGGCTAAAAGTTGATGACTCAACGAGAGAGTCTTTTATACTCAACAAGTGAGTGCTTTTATGTGTCTTGTACAAAGCCCAAGACGGAGGCTAAAAGGAGGTTGACTCAACAAGAGAGTCTTTTATACTCAGCAAGTGAGTGCTTTGATGTGTCTTGTACAAAGCCCAAGACGGAGGATAAAAGTTGTTGACTCAACCAGAGAGTCTTTTATACTTAACAAGAGAGTGCTTTATATGTCTTGTACAAAGCCCAAGATGGAGGCAAAAAGTTGATGACTCAACAAGAGAGTCTGAAGAGTTTAGCTCCACTAGGGAGAACCATTTGTACAAAGCCCAAGAGGAGGCTGACTTTGTTGAGGAAGGATCATTAAACAAAGCCTAAGAGGAGGCTATCTTACTGTTGGGGGTTATTGAGATCCCGGAGTAGGTCCAAGTATGGGGAACTCGTAGGAGAGAGACTGGGTTTCTTTATATGTTTGAAAGGAACTTGAGAAAGTCTTTGAGACTCAAGGGGCTTAGACTGTCCAAGTCTAGAGTTTTATCTATTGTACTATGCCCAAGAGGAGGCACGGGTATTGAGGGATGAGTATCAACCCTACAATGACCGGAGTTTTGACGCTGGAAAGACTGCTCTAGCAAAGGATGACTAAGTTCTGTCTTATACCTTTAAGAGGTCGTCAGAGTCCTTGTATGAAGCCCAAGAGAAGGCATGCGAACTTCTAAGAAGCCGAAGGGTCCTTGTACAACGCCCAAGAGGAGGCGAGGATGCTTTTAGGAAGCCTGTGGGTCCCCAAATCCCGAGAAGTTCAAGACAGGCTATTCACAGAGAATAGATCAAGCCAGGAAAGTTCTAGAATTTGGAAGAAACTCAAGAGATGCCATTCACGGAGAAAAGATCATCTCTGGGGAGTTAGAGTTTCTTTGACAATTTCTAAAGGTGACAGTCTGAGAAAGGGTTCATCGAGAATGCTGCCTTTCACGTCTCCATATTGTTTAACCCCAAGAGGAAGGAAGACTGTATCTGGTAATCCTATGGGGGATCTAGTTTCATTTGTATTTAACAGTGACCAACAAGGCTTTACCTAGTGCTAGACGTTGTTGCCGGGGAAAACTCTAAATAACTATACTAGTATTACACAGTGGATATATGACAAGTATATAAAGAGGGTGTGAAAGAAGACTTACAGTGAAGCAGCCCCACAATACAGTTATATACATATGAAAGCGGTAAATGAAAGCGGATAAACACTTACCCGTTGTAGAGCTTCCATGTTGTTTGGTTAGTTGTTCAACAAAGAAAGTTTTGATAACAACATGTATTTGAATTCAAAATCAAAGGAGAAAGTGCTTTGAAAAGATTGTTGGGGCTTACAGCTCATGGAGAGGCCCATATTTTAACGATGATCGCACCGATGTTTTGTAAACTGTACAGAGGAACTTATACAATATGTGAGGCCCACAAAGTTTATGTACAAAGGGGGTTGGGTCTTACACTCTATTAGAGGCCCAAGTGTTTTGAAAAGAAAAGAAATGGGGCTTACAACACGAGGGGAGGCCCAGATGATATATTTTTGAACTGGAGATTGCGCCGAGATTTTTCTTTTAACGCAGAGGGACTTATACAATGTCTGAGGCCCAAGAAGGTTTTGGTTAAAAGGGGATTGGGTCTTACACTCTATTAGGGGCCCAAGTGTTTGAAAAAAGTTTTGTGAGGGTGAAAATCAAAGAAACCCTAATTTTGTTTTTCTTTAAAAGTAAATATTTAAAGAAAATCAATAAAATGATATAAATACCAAATGGATTTGAATGAACCACTTGTGGTTTTTGTTTAAGGTTTGAAAAATGAGGTTTTAATCACAAGATGATTTAGAACTCATTTGGTTTTGATTTTGAAAATAAATATTCACTTTTAAATGTTTAAAAATAACTAAAAATGAATATATTCACAAAAATAAAAACTATATTAAATAAATAATATAAATTTTATTTTTTTGTGGAATAAAATATTTCAACATTTTTGTGGTTTTTTGCAAAAAGAACCAATAAAAAATAATTAAAATTGAGTGAGTTATTAATTTTCCAAATTATTAAAAATAACATGAAAAATAGCAAAAATGAGAAAAAATAGTAAAAAGAGGGTCTGGGGCGAGGGGGATTCGAACCCCAGACCTCTTGTGTGCAGCATGCGCGCCTTACCACTGGGGTGGTGATACATCCGTGTATCAAACTCCGACAATAAATATACAAAGCTTGCCTTGTATTTTGGCCTGGCTAAGGCAAGGCAAGGCAAGGTTTTTGGTCAGAAACGTGAAGGCCATAACTTCCTCATTTCTCCATGGATGGAGACAAAATTTATATGCATCTGGCCTAGAATTTCCTAAGGAATCCAATGGTGGTGGTGGTTTTTCCAGAAAATCAAGCCTCCTCAAAACCCGATAGTGGTTTTGAAATAGGCCATATTGTGCATTTTCTGGGCTACCTCTTGGTACAGCCATGAATTACATGATGAATTGGTGCAAACACAACACATATGACATGTATAAGAGATGCATGATCAGTGGACCTCAAAGCAAAGCATATTTTAAAGAGTTCAAGTTGAGATGCTTTCCTCTTTGGGAGCTTTTTGGGCAATCTGTCAAAGGCCTTGTTCCAAAAATGTTTTGATGCTTTGAACACTCTCAAATGATCCCTTAGAAGCTTTTAGGATGGTTGGAATCAGCTAGAAACCTCAGGAATGGAAATTGGCCCTTTCTTGCAAAAGGGGCAAAAGTGGCCAAAATAGCAACTCTCTCAAATGATGTTCCAGATGTGTGGAACCATTTGGGACAGTTCAAGGATGATATTTGGAGTGTGTTTGAGGTTTTATCTGGTTTTGAAAGTGACTGAATCAAGACATGGCTTGAAAGATGCAAAAAAGTCCTACTTTGGTGTTTTGAGAGGGGACTTTGAGATTTTGGTGTTACAGGTCACTTGTGAGAGTTTAGACAGTTTAGATATGGCATATTGGATGTGTTTGGATCATGAGCTGTGATGGAATTGCTCTCTAACTCAAAAACTCAGAGTTACCTTGCTAAAGAAGGCATTTTTGCCTAGAGAAAGAGATTTTGAGGAAAGCAAGTGTTGTAGTGCTTTGGTGTACTCAAACTGAGTACAAATGAGCTCTATTTATAGTAGAGCAAGTTTGTTTTGGCTGCCATTGTAACGCCCCGTTTTGCCAACTTTGTTTTATTGAGTCTTTTTGGATTATTTTATTATTATTTTATTGTAATTTCGACTTTTGTGTGAAAATGTGTTATTTTTAGTCGTGAATATATTTTATCGCGTTTTGGGAACGTTTGCGAGATATTTGAGTGTGGGGGTATTTTGGACATTTCATAGATATTTTTCATTAAGTTAGTAAGATAGAATTGGAAAGAGAGAAAATAGAGAGAAAGAAAGAAGAAAGAAGGGAAAAGAGAAGAAAAGAGGAGAAGAGAGAAAAATTGGGATAGTGTGGAAAAATCATCAAGATCAATTCCTAGAATCGAATTAAATCGGGTAAGGGTGCGAAACTCGATTATACTATGCTTGTATATGATTATGTATGTATGTGTTTGGATGATTCTCTTGCTTCTATGTTTTTCACTTTTGGGTCGAAAAAGATAAAATGAGTAGAATCGATGGGTTAACGGTTGGAAATCGATGTAAAGGTAGTAGTTTGCTTGTTGGCATGATTAGGATAGGTTCTGATTGATATATGTTGATTGGGAAATGTTTTGGTTGGGAAATATCACTTTTGGGGTTTCAAACAGCGCAGAAAAATTCTGGGTTTTCCTTGGTTCTCCTAGCGAACCTGGGGCGAAGGTGGCAGCGAGTGAGATTTTCGCGGGTTCGCCTAGCGAACCATTCAGCGAAGGGTAGCGAAGGTTCGCTACGGGTATTCGCCTAGCGAAGGCATGAGCGAAGGTTCGCTAGAGTGTTCGCCTAGCAAACTTTGGGTGTTTTTGGCTCTGTTTGGTTCTGACTTGGTTCGCTGGAACATTCGCCTAGCGAAGGAGCTAGCGAATGCTCGCGAGGGACGTTCGCCTAGCGAAGCAGCTAGCGAATGCTCGCGAGGGAGGTTCGCCCAGCGAACAGTGTTGTTCGTGTAATTTTGTTTTCTGCATAACTTTTGATCTGTGATTCGGTTTGAGGCGTGGTTTGATGCGTTGGAAAGCCATTGAGCTGTAATTTCTTATTATGATGGTTTAGAATTTGTTAGCCAATTTTATTTTGTCGGTAAATGTGAATAGTGTCAATGGTCGACTTTGTCGTTTTAATGGTGCATAATTGTCATGTATTATGCTATATGTGTGTGCTTTGGATATGTATGCCTTATATGCTGTTGTGAGGATGATTTGTGGCCGTAAGGCAAGAAAATGCTAAGTGTGGTATTTGATGATTTATGCATGATTATGAATGTGTGCATGGATGCAATGTGAGTGTCATGAGTCATTGTATGCCAAGCATCATAATGTGCATTGTGGAAACGTCCTGAGAGACGGTTTGATTCCTGAGGGAATATGCTATACCATCGTGTGCCTCGAAAATATGAGGCGATGCCTGAGGACTTAAAGCGATGGGTATAGACGATTGTGGGCTCCTTTGGAGACTTAAAGTAATCCTTAACGTCGTGTGCCTCGAAAATATGAGGCAATGCCTGAGGACCTAAAGCGACGGGTGAACATCGTAGGCCCGACAGGGAGTTACTTGAGATTCTCAGTAACGAGCGATGGTTCCAATAGTTCCTGAGTGAACTGATGATGAGACATGAGACATTGGAAGTCGGTACCGCATGGCATGTGCATAAAGTCGTTGTGTCGGTCTATGTGCATTGCATAAATCATGAATTAATTATGTGTGAATTTGTGAATGTGATTAATGAAATGGAATATGTGTGATTGTATTGTGAATGATTGATGTGCAGTGGTAATTGATACGTGTGAATTGTACTGTGTGTTGTTATAATTTATCTGTGTGCTTTGGTGGTGAGAATATGTTATTTGTGCATTTTTGCG
Organism: Lathyrus tuberosus; assembly: GCA_022829125.1. Taxonomy (NCBI): domain Eukaryota; kingdom Viridiplantae; phylum Streptophyta; class Magnoliopsida; order Fabales; family Fabaceae; genus Lathyrus; species Lathyrus tuberosus. Next base: position 2,425,584 of record JALAZF010000229.1, read on the forward strand.
TTAATATATAATTTTATGCAATTATATTATGGTTGTTTTTCTCACCCTTCTGCTGTTTGATAACGCTCTATGAGGCGTTGCAGATTAGAGCTGCTGGAGGTATTCCTTTTTGGTGAAGCGTTGCGTCTTCATTATTTTGGTCGGTCGGCTCTGATATGTGACTCCGGGTAGTTAGGGTGGCCGCGTGCTATTATTTTGTATATCTGATGATATATTTTGGCTGTACATATGATACCTGATGTATGACAAACTTTTTATATGTATATATGTATGTATATGTGTTATTCAGATTTTAGATTTTCCGCTTTAATTCTAATTTCTGAAAAGTGGGTGTAAGGAACAAAGTTTCCTCTGTGTGATTGCTACCCCACAGTTGCATATCATTATGGGCAGGTGTTGCATGTTATGTATATGTTTTGTTACAATTGATGTGTTTCTCCCTTTCTATGCCATGATGCTTCAAATATACTCTGATCAATTTTCGAATTTTCTTTTATCGCTTTAATTGCGTGTTAATTGGGGGTATAGATTGGGGGCGTCACAGCAATAGTGAATGGCAACTGCTGCAGAAGTTTGGAAAATGTTGATCAATAGGAATCCAAGTCTCATCTAGCCATTGACTAGAGGTTAGGGCACAGGCTGCTGGTTCTCTAGTTCAGAGATCAGTCTTGACTAAATTCAGTTGGCAATGGCTCAGTCCATGCCACCTTGGTGCATCCATTAAATTCTCCAAACCAAAATTGGAGTCTTGTCCCTCTTTTAGGCATTTCTAGGTTTGGCATACTACTTTTGGTTCCAAAGACTTGGGAGGCTGATGAATCAGTCTTTGTCCCTCCTTGGTCTCCCCCTGAGGTGTTCAGATGAATAGACTTGTTTTTCCTTTGCAAAATTTGCTCAAATCGAGCAAAATGCACAAATCTGCCTTGCCATAACAATTTGCAGCAAGGCACATTGGCATGGTCATATCTCATGGCTTAAGTGGAGTTTCATGGGGTTCTTGGCCATTTTAGAAAGCTCTCATATGATACAACATATGTGTGATCATAGTTGGTTTTGATACTTTTTGGATCCAAGTGAAAAATGCCTCTACATTTGGGAAAAAGTGAAACAAATTCTGACTTAGTGATAATTTCACTAAGTGTTGGAAAAAAGTGACATTTCATGTTTTTGTGATTTTGATCAATCCATAACTCAAAATCCATGAAGAATTGGAATGAGGTGTAGTTGACACTTTTAAAGTATGCCATGAGATCTATAAATCCATCTTTGGATCATCCAAAATGGGTGCTTGGATCTCAAGTTATGATCCTTGGAAGTTGGTACCCTAGCCACTTTGTTCCATAACTTAGAAAAATTCAACGTTTGTATGGTTACCCCTTTTACAAGTTATCCCACTTTCCTTGATTTTTCTTGATGAATAATGATCCTAATCACACATTAACATCATTTTAGGGTCAAAGAACCATAATTGTGAAAAATCTCAAAAAGTCAAAGTTGACTTTTGTGCACAGTTGACTTTTTGTCAGATGAATTCCAAAATGTACGATCCTTTATGAAATCAAGTACTTGACCTGAATCAAACTTGATGGACATGTTCCATGGGTGTTATAAGGTGTATTGAATCATATCCCAAGTTTTGGGAGCATGCCTGGGTCAAAAGTCAATGGCACAAGTGACTTTTCCCGCGAATGGATCAATCCATTGTTGCAAATGGATCAATGTAGTATGTTAGAGACCCTCAAATCCTATCTTAAGGTCTTGGCTCATGTTTTGTCCCAAAAGTCAACTTAGGGGTGAATTAGGTCAAGAAACCCTAATTCCTGATTTTTATTGTATGCCTCCCCTGAGGCAAAATTGACTTGATGATTAGGTTCATGATGTCCCTTGGAGCATCTTAGGTTGTGCTTTGAAGCATTGGCTCATGCCCAGAGGAAAATTTCCATCTGGAGGCCCTGGTCGACCAAAACCCTAATTTGGTGACACTAACGATCTTGAGGCTTGATCCACTTGGAATGCTGCAACATTGTGCTTGATTCTTGATGTGGGAGTCCTCTTGATCCTTTGTAGGTGTTTAAGAGGTTTAGACAAGTTGAATATCATGTCATTTCTTGATTGATCCTTTGGCTAAGAGCTCTGAGAGGGCTTGTAACCCTAAGTTTGATTGTAGTGGATGCTCACCCATCTTAGGGGAGACTAATGAGGTATGATGGTTCATCCATATTGTGATGATGGTTTGTACAATGATGGGAAATCTTAGTGGTCAAAATTTGGGGTATGACAAACCCGTTCTCAATTCTTTCACCAATGGTTACGATGTCAGCAAAGTTTGATGAAGAACTCCCCACCATTTTCTCGTAGTAGGATCATTGCAATGTACCCATAAAGATGTCAACCAACTAATTATCAGAGAGAGCAGGTCACACACGAGATGCAACCTCGCGCCATCTTTGCACACACTCTTTAAATGTTTCAGTTAAGCGTTGAGACTGGTCCTGCAACTACAATCTGGTAGGCGCCAAACTAAGATTGTCACACAAACTCTGATGCTGACACTGTCTGAACAATCAAATCTGAACAATCTAGATATTTGTATATATAATTCTGTGTCAGTGCAACATAATCTGATGTGTGTGAGAACAAAGGTATGAAGTGGCTTGGTTTCCTTCAAAAACCCATATCGCCCTCACAGGTGTGATCTAGACACAACAAGGTGGTCCTTAGAAAGGTCGCCCATACCATAGGACTTAGAATGAAAAACCCCCGCCGTAGCGAATTCTCGCAGGACGAAAGTATTCTCAAGCGAATCTCGATCTGGGATGTGGTTCTCGTGGTAACCCAGCGCGCAAAACGTAGGCCTCACGACTATCCACGTTCTAGCCTATGTGTATGCTAAGTCTGGTGTTAGGACTTTTCTCTCCAATAATATCTACCCATCCCAACAACAGCAGAATATATAGCAGATATCTAGAATATGCAGCATATGAATATTCAAAGCAGTAAAGAAAAGCAGTAAATAAACACAAAGCTAATAAAGCAAGTAAAATAAAGCGAATAGAGCACATAAGATAAAGACCCAAGCAAGCAAGAAAAAGCAAGTAAAACTAGGCGAGACCCTAACTTGCAAGTGCAAGGACTCCCCAGCAGAGTCGCCAGCTGAAGCTAGCGGGATTATACCTGAGTGAATCGCACACTCAAAGATACAAAGAGTCGCCACCGAACTTTATTTTGTCCCAAAGGACAGGGAAAATATCGATAAAACCCAAAGGGAAGAGAAACAGGTCAGGGGGTCGGTTATGCCAAAGGAAGGTACTAGCACCTTACGCATCCGTCGTACTCGACGGGAACCATTTCGCTTGCTTCTAGGCTTGGATGGGTTATCTATCTAAAGGCTTCAAGGTAAAAGAAAAGGAGAGAGGAAAAGAAAGAAAGTGCTCGCGGAGTATTAGGGCCCTCGTGCCTACGTACCCTCATAGTGCAATGAGGAAATCAGAGCGGCGTAGTTCAAAGGAACCAGGAAAAGGAAAAGGGAATGGAAGAAGGTGGAAGAGTGCTCACCAAGATCATCACAATCTCGTTCCTACGTATCTTACATTCGAATGAATGCAGAATCAGAGCTTTCGTAGTTCGGGGAACTAAGACGAAAAAGGAAAAAAGAAAGTGGTGTCAAAACCAAGAGCAAAAGAAGGAGAAAAATCCACTGGGGATGCAAAAGAATTGGTGACAAGACTAAGAGAGAAGTGCAACAGGAAAGATAGCAACTATGCCGAGGATAAAGTGCGAGAATGGTGTCGAAACTAAGAAAATAAAGGAGCAGAAAAATAAAAGAGACTCCACTGGGGAACAAACAAGGAGATGGTATCAAAACCAAGAGAAAAAGAAGAAGGGAAACTCAGTTGGGATTCCAAAGAAGTGGTGTCAGAACCAAAAGAGAAGCAAAAGAAAAATAGAGATTCCACTGGGGAGGTAAGAAAACAGAGAGTTGTGTTGGGGACTAGAGACTTAGAGACCCTGCGGGGGATCAAAACAACAGAATAAGAGTCTGGTATGTTAACTGACTGGCAGTGGTTAACCGAAGAAAAAGGGATAACGATTCTGGTGGGGAACGAGGATTTGGTGTCAAGAGACATGCTGTAATGAACCAAAATGAGAGAGTACTGAACTAAGAAAAGGTGTTTGACTCTGAAAGGATTTCGGTATATTAACTGATAAACAGTGGTTAACCGAGGAAAACAAAAGATTGCAACTCTGAGGGGAGAGAAGTATTGGTTTTAACAGGTAAACTGTGATCAACCAAAAGAATAGGTATAGAACTAAGCGAAGGTTGTGACCCAAAGATGATGTCGGTATCTACTGAACAAACAATACTTGACCAACGAAAGGGTATTTAACCAAAAAAGGTTGCTAACCGCTGAGGATTCGATGTTAACAAGGAAACTGTGATTAACCAAAAATAATCAAGTGATTAACCAAGAGAAGGTGATTAACTTGGAAGGGACTCAGTGTGTTAACATGCGGGTTGTGGTTAACTGGGAAAAGGTGCAAATTGGTGTTTTAACTGACAAGAAGTGATTAACCAAACAAACGGAGAAGAACCAAGAGAAGGTTGTAAACTCCGCAAGGGTTTCAGTGTTTAACAGAGAGATTGTGTTTAACTGAAGAAGGAATTGAGACTCTTCTAAGGAATCAATAGGCAACGATTGACCACAAGAAAAGGAAATTGAGGCAGGAGATGATCTTTAACTAAGAGGATGGTGATTGATTAAAAGATTGATTGAAGGAAGCAAGAGTGATCAAGGATCGACTCGACTGAGGAAGGAGATACGCTACCGCCTAGGGATAGAGGTTACTAAGCCAGGCACAAGGTCATTCGTCCCCTACCTGAAGTAGATAGAATAAGAGTAGGAGTTCTCCATTCTCATTCCTTCTCTAACACACATGGTGTAGTGCAGTGATTAAAACGGACATCGTAACAGCTCCAAGTTGTACAGTGCTCTAGTGTCGTGCGAAACTCTGACTCCGCGAGGAAGAAAGAGAAAGAAAGCTCTAAAGAAAGCCTAAAGAAAAGCGCAAAAGGGGAGATCAAATAAGCGAAATGGAGTTTCGATTAATTAATCAAAGGGGAAAACATGCTAACAATTTTCCAAATGAATGAAAAATTATTAAAGCACAAAGGGTGGATTATTAATTAAACAAGATTAAGCTTATTCTTGGAAGAACAAACTTAATTCAAACATGAATACAAGTGCAAAACAACACCAAATGACACTTAATATGCATCACCAATCAAGTTATTATGTGAAAAAAATTATGCAAGGATGATCATGTTCATGCAATGTCAAGAATATGCACAATCATAAAATCGAAAAATCGAGCATTCGAAAATTCACAAATATACTTCAAACTGAAGTGAAACAGCACCTAAAACAACCATAGAAACCAATTCTATCAATCCATGGAAGTTAGAGGAAGAAAGCAAGGCAAACACACTTAAAAAGCAAGAAAATGGAAAACTGGAGCAGTGTTAATCGATTAACACTTGCAGAAACGCAGATTTTTGCTTGAAAGTGCAGTGTTAATCGATTAACACTTTGTAGTGCAAAAGTGTTAATCGATTAACACTGAGTAATTTGAAGATTGGCGCACACGTCGCGGCCATGAGGAATATAAATCTGGAAACGTAATTCAGACGTCCTAGGAATCCTCTGACTTGTTTTTCAGTTTTTGGAGAAGGCATTTCTTGAATGGCCTTGACTTTGTCAGGATCAACCTCAATTCCTTTCTAGCTGATGATGAACCCTAGAAGTTTCCCTGAACGGACACCAAACGTGCACTTATTGGGATTCAAGAGGAGTCTATATTTTCTCAACGCTCGAATAGTTTTGACAGGTGGGTCACATGCTCCTCTTTTGTCTTAGATTTGGCAATCATATCATCGACATATACCTCGATTTCTTTGTGTATCATGTCATGAAATAGAGTAGTCATGGCCCTTTGATAGGTTGCCCCGGCGTTCTTCAAACCGAACGACATTACCTTGTAACAAAAGGTACCTCATGGGGTAATGAACTAAGTTTTCTCCATGTCTTTCGGCGCCATTCTTATTTGATTATAGCCCGAGAATCCATCCATGAAGAAGAATACTTTGAACTTTGATGTACTGTTAACTAGCATGTCTATGTGTGGCAAGGGAAAGTCATCCTTTGGACTGGCTTTGTTCAGATCCCTATAGTCTACACACATTCTGACTTTTCTTCCCTTTTTGGAACTGGTACTATGTTGGTTTACCATTGAGGATATTCTGATGTGGCGAGGTAACCCGCGTCAATCTATTTCTGTACTTCCTCTTTGACTTTGATGGCCATGTCTGGATGAGTCCGTCTTAGTTTTTGTTTCACCGGCGGACATTCTGATCTTAACGGTAGATGATGTTCCACGATGCTGGTATCCAACCCTGGCATATCCTGATAGGACCAAGCGAATACATCGGGAAACCCTTTGAGAAGCTTTATCAAACTTTCTTCGACAGTTGGACTGAGCAGTGCCCCAATCTTGACTTCCTTTCTCTCTTCTCCTGAACCTAAGTTGACCGTTTCCAACGGCTCTTTCTGAGGTTTAATAGACCTTTCCTCTTGTTTGAGTAATCGGGAGATCTCTTCTAGAATTTCTTCATCCTCTTCTTCTTCAGCCTCAAATACCGGGAATTCAAAGTTGGGAGAAGGCATTGGATCGTATGTTTCAATGGGGTTTAAAACAAGCAATCTGCATGACGTGATGATTTGTTTTAGAAGAGATAGAGAGAATGCAAGAGTGTGGTGCAGTGAAATTTTTTTTTTGAAAGATGCTTGTTTTTATTATTTGAGTTTGTTTTAGGATTACCATTTTCTAAAAAAGCGAGAAGAGAAAATAGCAATAAATGCGGAAATTACAGAACGACGTTATTTAATTTATGATTTAGTCGATTCTTGAAACTACACCCCTATAAAATAAAACTCTGTCTCTTTGGGCGAAGCGAAGAGGTACATTTACAGAAAGTGAGCCCTATCAAAACAGTCGTTTCACCTGGGCAGGGTGAAAGGTTAAGATAAAGACGACAATTACTTAGACTTATGAATAACTTTTGGAACGTTGACTGCAACCCATTGGTGGTGAACCCCTCGGTGAATCACAAAGTCTGGTACCTTTTTTCTTGATTTTTCTCCAGAAATAACGCTGATTTCTGGTGGAGCTGGATCGTTGGAATCTGTCTCCCAGGCAGAGTTGTCGTAGAGGGATTCTTCAGCTATATCTTGCACATTGTTTGTACTCTCAGGCATATCTCCGCATCTAGTTGGCTGGATGTCTTTGATCTTGATACGAGAGCTTTCAGGAGCGGTGTATTTGACCATAAAGTTGTATTTTCCATTCAGCTGTCCTAAGGTGTCCCACACTTCTTTGGAACTGGAGGAGTCATCCCTTTCGATGACGTTGAGCTCAGGAAAAGCGTAGTTGATGAACTTTTGTCCTGCAACCTTTGTAAATTTATCGTCGTGCTGGGTATTGTCCGAATGCCCTGAGTGTTGATCCCATGACATGGTGGGGGACACATGTGTTCTTTTCAATGATGCTCAGCTGATATGCATCGTTCGATTGACTCTTTTGTCCTGAGTCTCCTGGGTACGGCTGCCAGATAGGCAGGCCATCCATTGGGCCATAATAGTCGTGGTCAAAGTTGTTTTTCATTAGAGTGTCTTCCTCTAATGAGTTCGGTGGAGCACGGCATCCTTCCGGATCACAGTCTCCGTATATCATTTCGACATCTGACCTTGGTATAAATCTCGGACTCTGTGTGGGATAGCAAAATGGCGTAGGCACTTCTTCCTGAGACATATAACAGTCCTCATTAAGATAGGACTTCCATTCTTCATCTGTGTCAGAGGAGTCACCCTCGTTGATGGTATGTACTTCTTGAGACACTGGGTGGAGAAAGCCTCCACTATGGAAGAAGTTCTGAATGGGATGAAGACTTTCATCGTTAGCAGCTGTCGGGTATAGGTTGAAGAAAAACCAAGACCTTTCTTCGCTTTGTTATCAGTAGGAATGACAAGCTGTCCCCATCCTTTTGCATTGTTACTCTTGATCACTTCGAGAGCATCTCTATACGAGGAAATCGAGGTTCCTTTTTCTGATTGATTCTCCTTGCTCACCGAAAGTGCTTGGAACTGGGTTCCAACAACCTCCTCGGGTTCTACACAAGTGGATGACAATAGGTTAGTCACGATCAAGGCTTGCTCTCCGCAGACTGTGACGAGTTGGTCATTCTTGACGAACTTCATCTTCTAGTGAAGTATCGAAGTGACTGCCCCAGCCTCGTGTATCCAAGGTCTTCCCAACAAACAACTGTATGTTGCTCAGATGTCCATGACCTGAAAGTGACTTCGAAAGTGTGAGGACCGATAGTTATGGGAAGGTCGACTTCGCCGATAACCATTTTTTGGGATCCGTCAAATGCTTTGACGACGACCTCATTGCCTCTCATCGAAGATCCTTTGAATGATAGTCACATTAATGTAGACTTCGGCATAACGTTGAGAGCTGATCTGGTATCTACCAATACACTGGCTAAAGCATCGTCCTGGCAGTTAACTGTAATATTGAGCGCCATGTTATGACTTTTGCCTTCTTCTGGCAATTCCTCATCACTAAATCCTAACTTGTTGCAGGAAGTGATGTTGGCGATGATGATGTCGAATTGTCATATTGTTACATCCTGTTCCACAAAGGCTTGCTCTAAGACTTTCTGTAGAGCCTCTTTGTGGGCTTCGGAACTGAGTAATAGGGACAACACATAGATGTTTGAAGGAGTCTACAATAGTTGATCAACGATGTTGTATTCACTCCTTTGGATGAGCTTCAGCATCTCATCCTCATTTTTTGAAAGGTCGGGATCACTGGATTGATCGACTGGTTGATCAGGAACTTCTGTTTGAGGTTCCTTATCCTTGCTAGGTTCTCCAACTCCTCGGTTGAAGATTCGACCACTTCGTGTTACTCAACTGGTGTCTGCAATATTGACGACGGAGGGTAATGGAGTTTCCTTTCCATTCTCAATTGTTGTTGCACCGTATTTGTAAGGGATAGCCTTAGTTGATTCATACGGTAATGGTCCCGGCATATAGATAACTATAGGAGCCTTTTGATTTTTCTGACCATTGTAAGTAATTTCAATCAGTTCCTGGGTAGGAACTTTCTATTCGTCAAGTAAAGGGATGATGGTACAAACATCTTTGGTCCTGTTATGACCAGAGATTACGACGACGTCTTTGATCTGATCAGCAAAATAGTCTGGCGTCCAGTTGATTGACCCAGAACTTGGACACGGTTGAATCTCTTTGCGGTCCAAATGACTCTGAAGGGCTGCTCGCACGAGGTAGAATCCTTGATTATCTTCCGAGCAAACTCTACAGCGTTCATAGTTGTGTGGTGGAACCTGGCCACGTCTGCTTTGTATGCAGTGTAACCTCACTAGATCTGTTTCAAGGGATCGAACATCCTGACTCTGATGCCTAGTAGGGTTCCCATTAATCATAATGACTTGTTGCGTGTCTTCATCCATATAGATCGGAAGCCACCAATGGTTTAACAAGTGTTGTAAAGTTCTCTGAACGAAACCGAGTTGGACCTGCTTAGCATGTAACTCCACCAACCTGGTATTCATCAAGCGAATATCAAAGATTTGAATCATATTCACTTGATACTGATTTCTATTGCGGTAATCCTGAATCCATCCAAAATCCATCTGACGCTGGAGGGCCTCTTGTACAAAAGAGCATCCCTATTTGTTTGCCGAGCAAATTAGACAGGAATCGTAATCGTGTCGTGGCAGATTATGATGTTGGCTTTGCCTTGAGTTCATTGCCACCAAGTTGACATTCATTGCACAGATGTCGTGGTTTTGAATGATGTTGGAATTTGTGTAAGTCATGTTGACCCCACGAATTCGGTGCTCTTGGATCCATCCAAGATCCAATTGTTCCTGTAGAGCTGATTACACCACAGAATACCCTTGATTGTCTTTAGAGCAGACATCACACTGGTGATAGTTATGAGACGACACATGACCTTATCCGCTCTGTCTACGATGCATCTTGACCAGATTGGCCCTTAATAAAAGTACATCATGAATTTGATAGCTGTGGTTAGACTCTCCCTCTATCAAATTTCCTGCGACTTTCTCGTGTTGAGGCAGCGGGTTCGTTTGAACATTTGGATTCGTATCCTTAAAGGATAAGACCCCGCTCCTGACAAGCTTCTGTATGTCGGATTTGAAGCTGAGACAACTTTCTATATTATGCCCTGGTCCTCCTTGATGGTAAGGGCAAGTCTGATCCGCTTTAGACCAAAAAAGGCAGACTTTTTGGTATTGTAAGAGGAAACCTGGTCTGGACGTGCCCCTTGACCAATAGTAATGGAAACAGTTCGACGTACAACATGGGTATAGGGTCGAACCTTGGTGGTCGCATTGTACGGTTGTTGTTGTACGGAGGACGAGCCTGCTGAAGAGGTTGTTGTGTCCTTTGCTGATATTGCTGTTGATTAGGTTGGCTCTGAGCAACCTGAGGTTGATACGTAGGAACAGGCGCAGGGTTAATAGCAGGAGTTACAGCTGCTACTGGTTGGTACCGTCGCCTTTGCTTTGCGAGAGAGATATTGCCAATATCCTGCTCTTTTTTCTTAGGGAGAGCACTACCGTATCTTTTGGTACTGCCGGATGATCCAGCATCTTTTACTAAACGTCCTTCTCGGACTGCTTCTTCCAGACAAACTCCTATGCCCACCATCTCAGTGAAGTCCCTGGGCGAATTGGAAACCATTCTATCGTAGTAAAATGAGCTCAAGGTCTTTAAGAAGATCTTTGTCATCTCTTTTTCCTCAAGAGGTGGACAAATCTGGGCGGCAATTTCATGCCATCTTTGAGCATATTCCTTAAAGGTCTCTTTGTCCTTCTGCGACATGGCTCGGAGTTGATCTCTGTCTGGTGCCATGTCTAGGTTATACTTATACTGTTGAACAAAGGAAGTGCCAAGATCTCTGAAGGTGATGATATTAGTGCAATTCAAACCCATGTACCATTTGAGTGCGGCACCGGTTAAACTATCTTGGAAATAGTGGATCAGTAGCTGGTGGTTCTCAGTCTGAGTTGACATCCTCCGAGCGTACATCACCAAGTGACTTTGAGGGCAAGAGTTACCCTTGTACTTTTCAAATTCGGGTACCTTGAATTTGTGCGGAACTTTCACATTGGGGACCAAACAAAGTTCTGCGGCGTCCTTTCCAAATAAATCCTGACCGCGAAGGGTTTGCAGTTCCTTCTGCGTTTCCAAGAACTGTTCCTGGAACTCCTTCATTCTGTTGTCCATTCTTTCGTTTCCACCACAGGTGGTGGTATAGTCATTACGGCCGAGACTCTTGGTGCCTCCTCAAGTTTGTAACCTTCAGGAGTTGTTATCATGCCCCTGGCATCTTCGCTTTCCCGAAGTTTGTAACCTTCAGACCCAGCGGTTCTTGCTGCAGTTTCTGGATCTTCCATGATCGGCGGAATATATCCTTCTGGGATATAGTTAAGTGGCATGCCCCAGGGACGATCTATAGGCATGCTATACTGCGGATCATACTTCTCCACTATGGGCGTCGATGTGATCTCTGAGATCACAATCCTTTGTATCTGAGCTTCTGCCAGAGCTGGCATGTCATTATGAAGCTTTCTCAGATCTTCTTTTAGAGCGTCGAGTTCTTCTCTCAACTCTCTGTTCTATTCCTCGAGATCATTCATTTTCTTTTGACGATTGGCCTGAGTATTGTACGAATAAGACAACTTGACTCTAGAATCGAGACACAAATGTGAGATTCGTAGGGAAGAATAATGCGTTATGTGAGAATGATGAATGATATGCAATGATTATATTTAATTTATTTATTTTTTATTTAATCAAAATAAACTTCGACAATTGGATTGCAAATGTCAAACAGTGGGGAAGACCCCGTTTTATTTAATTCAAAGATTGCGAAAATGAAAATACAGTAATTTACAAAGTGCTGTTAAAAGGAAATGTCTAAACTAACGGATCCTAAGTCCTTTCTGAGGGGAGCTCAGGTGCTGGTGCTTTCCTTTTCTTTGACCAGGGCTCTTGAGTCGTTGTCGGGTTGTCATTCCTTTGCCAGGTGAAAGGAGAGAGCAAGTTCCTTTGGTCATCTTGATTTTCTACAGCATGTTGCTCTAAAATCTCAATCAGAGCATCTTTCTCTTTTAATAGTTGTTGTATTTTCTTACACTCCATATAGAGAATATGGTACTTGTTCTTCCAAGACCTCTTCTCCTGCTGAACTTTGTTGAGAGTAACCTGAAGTTTTTCCGTATTAGACATAAAGTAAAGGACAGGGTCCCTTAACGGAAGAACTTCCTGATGAGGGTAAGGCATCCTCAGCTTGAGAGCTCTAGTTTATACCCAGTGGAGATAAGGTTCCACAGAGACACAGTCCAGTTTTCCTACACTACGCAAAAAATGATTTTTCGCAGCACAACAAAGACAGGGCTTTTTGACAGAAGCGCTGCTATATGTTTCGCTAAAAAAAATAAAAAACGAAAGAAAAAAGCGCTGCTATATGGGGGACATAAGACAACGCTTTTCAAAAGCGCTGCTAAAGCCCTAAGGCAGGTGAACTTTAGAAAGCGTTTTATGAAAAGTGCTGCTAAAGGGTTACCATAAGGCAGCGCTTTTGAAAAGCGCTGCTAAAGGCCCAAGGTATACCATACTTTAGGCAACGCTTTCAAAAAGCGTTGTTAAAGGCCCAATTCACTACACACCTTTAAAAGCGCTTTTCTCTAAAAGTGCTGCTAAAGACCAGACTACAAAAGCGCTTTCTAAAAGCGCTGCTAAAGGTACTTTAGTAAAAATAAAAATGCAAAAATTAAATCAGTAACAAATCATTTCTAATTTTTAACCCTATCATTGTTTTCACTCTCGCTCACTGTTCACTCTCATTCACACTCTCACTATCGCTCTCACTATTCACTCTCGTTCTCACTCGCACTCACGTCGTTCCGGCTGTCGCTGCTCCTCCGGCCGTCACTGTGCGTCGTGCAAGGTATATTTTTTTATTTCATTTCTTTTCATTTCCATTTCCATTTCCATTTCATAAAAAATGCAATAATTTCTTTTGTTTATTCTTGAGTGATTATATAATGTTGATTATATAATGTTGAGTTTCTTTTGTTTGTTCTTGAGTTTGTTCTTGAGCATCTTTTATTAAAATTCTGAGCATGTTTAGATTTTGAGCATGTTTAGTTTATTTTGTTTGTTATTGTTTTTAATACAATTTTTATTAAATATCAACAGGTTTGTTTGCTTCTTGTGTGGCAGCAGGTTTGTTTCTCGTGTGGCAATAGGTTTGTTTGCATTTTGCCTTTTTCTTTCTTTGATTATCAATTTTTCATATGTTGGTTTTGATTGTTGCTCTTTTAGATTTGATTGTTGTGATAGTAGAAGTTAGTATAGTGATTATTGTGTAAAATGTGATTAATTTGTAGAAGTTAGTTTAATGATTAATTAGTAGAAGTTAGTATAGTGATTATTGTGTAAAATGTGATTAATTTGTAGAAGTTAGTTTAATGATTAATTTGTAGAATAGTAGAAGTTAGTTTAGTGTGTAAAATTTGTAGAATAGTGATTAATTAGAAAAGTCAAGGTAGTTAAGAGTGTTGTAGAAGTTAGATTGTTGAGGTTGTTATAGGGCTATTTGTAAAGTTAAAGTGAATATTTATCGGAAAATTTTAGTGATGTAAGAATTTGGTTGTTATTGAAAATGATAATGAAATTAGTAGTTAATTGAACTAGTGATTGAATTTATTTTGAGATGATTGAAATTAATTATAAAATTAATTGTTATTTTGAGAGTTGATTGAAAATGATAAATAGTGATTGAATTGTTAATTGAATTTGAATTGATGATAGAACATTGAAGTTACTTGAACTTAAGCGTTGAAGTTGTTTTTTTTGACAATGTTGAGTTGAAACTATACCATGCTATTTGATTTAATGATGATGTTTACTAAATTTGTTTCTTGAAATTTTGACTTGTTCCTCCGATATTTATTGTTTGTCATATTACATACTAAATTTGTCTTGTTATATGTGGTATACACCATCAGTTACTAACTTATGTTCATTTGCTATAGGGGTTACTTGTGAAGAGTGAATTCGGATCGTTTTCAAGAATCTTACACTTTGTGGTTCAGTCCAGAAGTTGCTGACTTCTATATATACAGGTACGTAGTTGTTCTTTTGTTTTTGTTTTGGTTACTTAGTAAAATCATGGATAAAAAATGGATGTCGTCCAATCGATTGTCGAAAGAGTACGAGAATGGGGTATCAGAATTCGTTAAGTTTGCTGTTGAACACGCCAAAGACCTCAGTCGAATCACATGTCCTTGCTTGGGTTGCTGTTTTGGGCGTCGGATTGACACGGGTCAGATGGAGTCACATTTAAAGAGGCATGGAATTGATCGGAGTTATACAAGTTGGACACTTCATGGTGAGAAAAGTAACGGGAATGTTGAACCGGGGGATAATAAGACCTATGCTTCAAACGACAATGCCACAGATACATACGATTGTGATCGAGTCGAGGAGATTGCAGAAGCACTTGAAGAAGATCTTCAGGATTGTCCCAAAATGTTTGAGAGGTTGGTAAGCGATGCAGAGAAACCGTTGTATAAGGGTTGCACTTAATTCACAAGATTATCTGTGGTATTAAAGTTGTACAACTTAAAGGCGGGTAATGGATGGTCGGATAAAAGTTTTACAGAGTTATTAGCCCTTATGAAAGATATACTTCCGGAGGATAATGTTTTTCCCAATCGAACATATGAGGCCAAAAAGATGTTGTGCTCTATTGGGATGAGCTATGATAAGATACATGCCTGTCCAAACGATTACGTTTTGTTTAGAAATGAGTATGTATCGTTAAATGAGTGTCCTATATGCGGTGTCTCTCGATATAAGAAAAAGTTGTCTCCAGCAAAAGTCTTGTGGTATTTTCCTATAATTCC
Source organism: Lathyrus tuberosus (assembly GCA_022829125.1). NCBI lineage: Eukaryota > Viridiplantae > Streptophyta > Magnoliopsida > Fabales > Fabaceae > Lathyrus > Lathyrus tuberosus. The sequence goes on from JALAZF010000229.1 coordinate 2,440,669, forward strand.
GAGATTCAGACGTATGTTCCATAGTGAAACCGATGCAGGAAACTTGTCTTGGCATGCAGATGAAAGAATTATAGATGGAAAGTTTCGTCATCCGGCAGATTCACCACAGTGGACGAAAATTGATAATGATTATCCTGAATTTGGAGAAGAAGCAAGAAACCTTCGCTTGGCATTATCTATTGATGGAATGAACCCACACGGTCTTCAAAGTATCTCACATACCACATGGCCTGTGATTATTATAATTTATAACCTACCTCCATGGCTATGTATGAAGCGTAAGTACATGATGTTATCTATGTTAATTTCTGGGCCTAGACAACCAGGGAATGACATAGACATATACTTGGCACCCTTAATCGAAGATTTAAAATTTTTGTGGGAGAACGGTGTGGAGGTTTATGATGGGTATAGGAAAGAAAGTTTAAACTTGAGGGCGATGTTGTTTGGCACAATTAATGATTTTCCAGCATACGGAAATCTATCAGGGTATACCATAAAAGGTCAATGTGCGTGTCTTATTTGTGAAGATAAAACATATTGGACGCGATTGAAGTTTGGTCAGAAGAATGTATTTCTCGGTCATCGTAGATTCTTAAATTCTAATCATCACTACCGTGGGTGGAGAAAAACCTTCAATAGAGAGGCAGAACAAGGTAGAGCTCCACCTATATTGACAGGTGATCAAGTTTTTGAAAAGGTGAAAGATGTGAGTACTCAGTTTGGCAAGCCTTTTGCACATACCCTTGTCAAGAGTGGGTGGAAGAAGAGGTCAATTTTTTTTGAATTGCCATATTAGAAGTCGTTGTATGTAAGACATTTTCTTGATGTTATGCATATTGAAAAAAATGTATTTCACAGTGTTATTGGTACGTTACTCAATATACAAGGAAAGTCTAAGGATGACCTTAAAGAAAGAAAGGACTTGATAGCGATGGGGATAAGAACTGAATTAGGACCCTTGAAGAAAGGAAAACGAACATATCTACCACCTGTTGCCTATACTCTATCTAGAAAGGAGAAAAAAATATTGTGTAAGTTTCTAAGTGAAGTTAAAGTTCCAGAAGGATACTCTTCAAATATTAGAAGACTTGTGTCTATGAAAGACCTCAAATTAAAGAGTTTAAAGACGCATGATTGCCATGTTATAATGGAACATTTTCTACCAATAGGTATACGTTCTATTTTGCCAGAAAAAGTAAGACGCACAATAACTAAATTGTGTTTCTTCTTCAGGTCAATTTGTAGTAAGGTGATCGATCCTGTGATCTTACCAACATTGTAAAAAGAAATAGTCATTACATTGTGTGAGCTTGAAATGTTTTTCCCTCCCTCGTTTTTGGACATAATGGTACATCTAGTTGTTCATCTTGTAAAGGAGACACAATTGTGTGGACCAGCTTATATGAGATGGATGTACCCTATTGAATGGTATATGAAAATATTAAAAGGGTATGTGAAGAATCGAAGTCGACCAGAGGGATATGCCCTACATTGTGGAATATCTTTCCAACGTTCAATCCATTGGACTTCCCAAATCTCACATCGTTGAAAAAAAGAAGGAAAAAAGTTAATTGGAAATAAATTGTGACCGTATCAAGGGCTGAACGGGAGCAAGTGCATTTGTATGTTCTGCACAATGACAATGAGGTTGAGCCGTATGTTGAAATGCACAAGGATTTTCTCCGAGGTTTAAATTCGAATAGAAATGAAAATTGGATAGTACGAGAGCACAATCGAAGTTTCATACCATGGTTTAAGGATCACATTTATTCAAAGTTTTATGTAGATCCCGCTTCAATAACAGAAAGGTTGATATGTTTAGCATATGGTCCAAGTTTGCATGTGTTTTCTTATAGCGCATATGCAATTAATGGATACACATTTTATACCAAAGAACAAGATGACAAAAGTACAATGCAAAATAGTGGTGTCACCTTGGTAGCTGAATCAATGCACATTTCAAGTGTGAGGGACTTAAACCCCAAATATCCAAATATGTCATATTTTGGGGTTATCGAGCGCATTTGGGTTTTTGATTATGAGAAGTTTCAAATTCCTATATTTGGTTGCAATTGGGTTGAAAATAATAGTGGCATACGAATGGATAAGTCAGGATTCTTGCAAGTGGGTCTTAATAGGGTGGGGTACAAAGATGAGCCTTTTATTCTAGCCTCTCAAGCTAGACAAGTGTTTTATGTCACTGACCCGACAAGTACGAAATGGTCTATAGTGCTTTTATCTAACAAAGTAATTGATGATAACATTGGAGATCAAGGTGATATTGTTGGAGCGAATGCATCATATATTATAAGTGATCAAGATGAGACTGTTGGAGCGAGTGAATCATATATTAGAAATGATCATAATGAGGGAATTTGGATCAATCCATCCATCCGTTTTGTTAAGAGACAAGTAGATCATCTTCCTACCCGAAAAAGAAAGAGACGTTAATAAAGAGGTAATAGTAAAATTATATATTATGTCATGTATTTTTCATATTTGAGAATGATTATGGATTATGGATTATAGATGATAGACTTATATGTTTGTCATGTGTTTGTCATTTCATATTTGATTATGGATCATGAATTTATATGTTTGTCGTGTGTTTGTCATTTCATATTTGATTAGGCATCATGGATTTATATGTTTGTCGTGTGTTTGTTATTTCATATTTGATTATGGATTATATTATGTTCAACTGATTATGGATTATGGATTTATATGTGTTTTTCTTTATTATAGGTAAAATGGCTACTAATGAGGAGAACTCGCACGATACTTCCAAAAATGATCCAAAAGAATCAGTTCAAGATGCGGAAGGAGATATTTCAAGAGGAATAACAATCATGAAAGGAGTTATTCGTGCTAGAGACAAGGGAATAAAATACGACGTTCATTGGAATGAAACAGGTCAACTAATTGAGCCTAATGGCGCAATGTTGACTAGTTACATTGGTGCACATGTCCGTTCACTAGTTCCTATTACTTGTGACAATTGAAGAAATCCACAGTTAAAACCCGCCAAAGATAAAATATGGAGTGAGATACAGGTACTATATGTGATGTTATTTGTTATTTTTGACGATTATATTTTTAAATTAATTATACTAACACACTTTATTTGTTATTGTAGAGATCTTTTAACATTGGTGACGAGAAGCAAAAATATTGTCTTCAATTAGCGGGAAAAAGACTTAGAGGGTTCTGAGCATTTTTATCCAACAAGTTTCTGAGGGATGCCCAAGGAAAGTTTGTTGAAGCGGAATGTCCGAAGAAGTATGTGGACTTGATTGCACCCGAAGAATGGGACACTTTTGTCGCCACACGAAGAACTGAAGAATTCCACGTAATCTTAATTTAATTTATCATGAACATTGTATTATATTCATGTAGTTATTACATGTGTTCTGATATGAATTTTAACTGTTTATGCAGGTTATGAGTGACGTTAATAGTCAAAGAGCCTCGAAACCCGCGTATCCATACAAGAAAGGACGTTTGGGATATGCATGCTTGGAACAAAAAATCGTAAGTATGTTTTGTGGAACAAATAATTGCTATAGTATTTTTATATTATTATTCATCCTAATTCTTGACTTAATGTGTAGCTTGCAGAGGAGAAAAGTGAAGAAACATCTGTTCCGGAGCATGTTTTGTGGAAGGCTGCCCGTGTGGGAAAGGATGGAGTTGTTACTGAAGGTGTTCAACAAGTTTTTGAACAATGTGTAAGTATAACGTTATTTTTTTAATTAGATATAGAGTTCTTGTTTATCTAATATATTTATGCATGGCTCTAATATTGAATTTCAGGAGACTCTATCGCAGTCCTTACCTGCCACAGAACACCAGGATTGCAGGAGCATACTGAGTCGAGTATTAAATGTTCCTGAGTATTCTGGTCACGTGAGGGGTAAGGGATTTGGAGTCACTCCATCTTCCTTTTATAAGCGTCCAAAGACAAAAAATCCTAGCAATAGAGAGGTGATGGAAACGTTGGAAGAATTGAGAGCTCAAGTTCGTGAACTGCGACAGGACAAAGAAAGATATATGTCGGAAAGGCACGGTTCAGAATTTAAAGATACTAGTGACAAGGCCAGTATCAATTGTCAACAAAAAATTCTGGAGGTAATTATATTTATTAAATTAGTACAGTTTTTTATATTGACATCATTGCAAAATAACAATTTCGTATTATTTTAGTTTTATTTATCGCATTTCACCTTGTCAGCTATATTTACAGGCACCGACATATCAAATGGTTGGCAAGGGAAAAGTGCATAACACTCCCGGAGACGTCCTTCACACTAGACCGTTCCCTGCTGGATTTTTGAAGGTTTCGATTGATATTGCTTTAGAGCGGGATGCGTTACTACCTATACCTGACGAAGTTTCAGATGCAACATTGGTGGGGGACGCAATAGGGTCGTATGTTGCATGGTCGTCAAACCTCATCGTCATAGATGACTCGGTATGTTGAAAATCATTATTAACCTTTTAGTTTTCAAATGTTTTACTTGCATAAGTTATGTTATGCTTACTTTTATGCACTTTTTATTTACATGACATTGTTAGACTCCTACAAAATCTAAATCAAAAGATAAACGGATTGGTGTGCAAACCGAGTCAGTTGCATCACAAAAAGAGGTACAATGATATATATGCATCAAAAATGTTAATTCTGTGATCCGAATTCAAAAGCTTCAGCATTACTAAGTTTATGACTTATATGATTTTCAGATTCCTACACAAAAGATGCAACAAGGGAGCAATAACAAGAAGGCAGTAGTAGCCAAGGCAAAAAAAAGCATCTATTTCTCGATTTCGGTTGTGCCTTGAATCAATTGTAGGCACAACGGATTTGATGGAAGGTGGTATCCGTGAAATACCTATGGAAGCAGTATTTTTGGGTTTGCCTATTCAGAAACAATTGCTAAAGAAGACTTTGATCAGATATTTACGCATTCAGAATTAGGCGTCGGTGTTATGAATTCATACATCAGGTAATCTATCGATTTTATTTATTTAATTGATCAATTTATTTACTCGTTTCAATGAATATTGGAATGTTAAATATAATAACATATTTATTATAATCCGTTTTTATTTCAGGTTCTTGTATGAAAAATTGATGCTCCCGCATCAGTTGACTGAAAGATACTCCTTCTTGTCTCCCAACTGTGTCAATGCAACTTTGATCAATCGAACTATATATGTGGTCAAATATCACTTAGTAGATGCATTTATGACCAACATTGATACAGAGAAGTTGTATCTTTTACCATATAATACTGGCCATGGGTAAGATTTTCATTCTAGCTTCCTTTATTATAATCTTTCGTTTTTTTACTTTGGGTATAACATTTTCGTCTATACTTTTGTTTTATTTTACAGTGGACACTGGTTGTTGCTTCCGATTAATCCGATAAAAGAAATAGTCTATTATCTGGATTCGCTAGAGGGTGATCAAACAAAATACCCAGAGATGAAGAACATGATTGATACGTAAGTGATGTGATTGTTCTAAATATTCGCGTATGTATTTTTTTATTTATGTGAGATTGTTCTAAATATTCGTTTATATTATGATAGATCCATACAAATATTCTGATCACAACGACAAGTTCGGGTACCAAAAAGCAAAGCAAACAACATTACATGGCTAAGAGTGGAGGTATGATTTGATATTATAATAGTAATGCTACTTAATAAGACAAGTCATCTATGATACTTATTAATACTTTTTTCTATGTGTAGTGTCCTCGGCAACGTAAGGGTATCGATTGTTGTTATTTTGTCTTGAGATTCATGAAAGAAAATATTCTTTTGGAACACATAGAGATTCCAACAATGGTATGAATTTATATATAAGTTATGATTTATTTTAAGATTTATTATCGGATATTTCATCTAATTAATTACTTTTAACTAAATCATGCATATTATGTAAAATGTAGTATTTTGATGAAGTCAAGTGTGCCACCTACACGAAAGACAAATTGGAAGAAATAAAGGAGGATTGGTGTCAATACATGGTTGAAATGAGAATTTGTTAGTTTTAGAAATTGTGTTAGGTTTATGGAAGGTGTTGTATATATAGGTGATGGATATATGGTGTATAAGGTTTTGAATTGGTGTATGGAATTCGTGTTGTATAGTTTGTATTGAGATATATATATGTAATGGTTATTTTGGTGTTGTATATATAATGGTTTTTACCATTTATGTCTTGAATTTTAATCGTATCAAGGCCTAGTGTTGAATTATAATGCTATAAGGCCTATGTGTTGACATATAATGGTATCAAAGGCCATGTGATGAATGATTATGAATTCTGATTAATTATACAGGTTTATACAGGTTTAATAATTGACTTTAAAAAAAAGCTTTTAAAAAGCACTTTTATAAAGGACAGCGCTTTCTAAAAAAAAGCGCTGCTAAATGGTGTCATGGCGTATACATAAGGCAGCGCTTTTTAAAGCACTGCTAAAGGGGGTCCTACGAAAGCTCTTTTCTTTGAAAAAGCACTGCATAAAGGGGGACCTATAGCAACGCTTTAAAAAGCACTGCTAAAGGGGGTCATACGAAAGCGCTTTTATTTGGAAAAGCGCTGCTATATGGGGGTCATATGAAAGCACTTTTGAATGCACTGCTAAAGGGGGTCCTATAGGGGGACCTATGACAGCGCTTTTTAAAGGAAAAAAAGGCGCTGTCTTTACCTTTAGCAGCACCACCTTTGGCAGCGCTTTAAAGCGCTGCTAAAGGCCAAAAAAAGCGCTGCTAAAGGTCTTTTTTGGCGTAGTGCTAGAGACTCTCTTCCTTTCCTATGAACATGTTTCTAGGCATGCACTATTCTGTCTTTAGTGCCCTGTCATTTTCTCCTTCCTAGAAGAAAAGACCTTCCAGATGAGCATTACACGGGACATGCCTCATCGGGTATCCAAATTGACGACGAACCAAAACTGGATGATAGTTGATTCCTCCTTTAATTCCTATGAGGGGTACATTAGGGAAGTTTCCACAACGGTCAATGATTTTGATCCTGTCATAGATTCGGTTGTACCAATCGATGTCAGAGTTGGTAAGAGACATGATTCTCTGCGACCAACGTAAAGTATTCTTTTGATCCCAAAATGCAGCAGACTTGGGTAAATGGGAAGTGAACCATTTGTACAGCAGGGGTACACAACATGTGATCATTCCTCCGCTATACAAATTCCTTAAGTGTACAGAATGATACGCATCTGCGAGCAAGGTCGGTACAGGGTTTCCAATTAGAAAAACCTTAATGGTGTTGATATCAACAAAATTATCAATGTTGGGAAACAAAAATAACCCGTAGGTGAGCAAAACAAAGACGCTTTCGAAAGCAGTCACGTTCCCTATACTAGCTAAGTACAGAGCCTTCTTTACCAGGAACTTGGCTGGTAAACCTTGGATCCCACCCTTAGTGGTCATGTGAGTTCTGACTTCTGACTCGTCCAAATAAGTTGCTCTTGCAATGGTTTGATCCTTTGGAATTTCTTCCAGTCCAGAAAAGGGAGCTTGGTCAGTAATGGGTAAATCAGTCAGGTGAGAATACTCCTCCAGTGTTGGTGCCAGTTGATAGTCCGGGAATGTGAAACAGTGATAGACCGAATCATAGAACTGAATGAGCGTAGCCAGGATTCCCTCAATTACATGGACCCTTAACAGAGACAGCAGTCCTTTGTACTTAGCTCTGAAAGCATCAGGGTTGGTGATCATCCTTGCCAACCCTCTCAAATCCTCTAATTTTGGAACCTTGAAGGTTTACTTGTGAGTTTTCCTTCTACCGAAATCCATTAGCAATCTCTTTATCTGACATTTGCAACATTTGTCTTAGTTTAATTTGAAAAAGAGAGACTAGAAGAGAAGATTTTTTTTTGTTTAATATTTTTTAATGAAATGTATGCATGAATGCAGCACACAAAAACATAGGAAAAACATGGCGTCAAAGGTTCGGTGTCATGAAGTCAAGGCTCTACCCATCCCCAAAGGTTTATACTGGTGATTTTGTATACCTGTCCTCAAAATCACTGACCCCTCTTGGGATAACAATAGCAGGCTGGAATCACCCGAGCGAGCTGCAGTATCTTAGAGTAATCTCAAATGAGGGTAGTATCGCGTGACAACTATTTTCGATAGCTTTCGCACTACAAAATAGTAACATGGTTTCAGTCTACTAAAATCCTCAGCCTCTCAGATAACCCAATCGAACAATCTGCTTTCAACAACCGAAGTCGTATAGGCATTGAATCTGCAAAGGGCATCTCCACTGATTCGATGTTCGACCGGGACCTCTTATTTGGGAGTCACTCCTTGTAAGATTACCCGTCTAGTGCCATCACTTATCTTAGGTGTATACTCAATCTTTCCACATGCGGCATCACACACATTCCCATTAGCAGAAAAATAAACACAGATATCAATTAGGAAAAGTAGTATATATATTTATCCTAACATCCTAGACCTCTAGTCTTAATTCCTATACAGACAATGGCTCCCCAGCAGAGTCGCCATTTTACTATAGCGAGCGATTTTTGTCGGTGACGCGACCACCTTATCACTAGGGTTTTTCTCCTCTACGGAGAAAAGGGGTGCTACTTTCTGATTTCTTATTTATCCCGTGAAGCTGGAAGGGAAAGGGAAGGTATCTAAAACTAACCTTGCACGCGCAATGTTTAACTGAACAAGACGCTTAAAAGAGATTGGGGAGTCCGGGGTCAGGTTATGCAATGGATAGTTATCAATTATCCATCCTATATGTGGTTATCCACAGGATATTAGCAAATAGATTCCTGCTTTGTAATTTATGGTGCTTATCTGTTAGTGGGTTGGGAAAGTTTCTTGGGAAAGATGAGTGAGTGAGTGGTTTTTTTTATGTTCGGGTGTTCCCGATGTTTTGATAAGGTACAAGACCTAAGTTTTGATTGACACGTGAAGGTGCTGGACCTAGTGTTTTTTATTGGTATGAAGGTACTGGACCTAAGGTTTTTGTTTAGTATTCTCGCTAAGATTTCACAATCTTATGCCTACGTATTCCCGTTTAACGAAACAGGGAAATCAGAGCACTCGTAGTTCCTCCTATTCTAAGGGAGGAAAAAGATGTTTTGGTGTCTTGTTCAAAGCCCAAGATTGAAGCTAAAAGGGTTTATTTGTGTCTTGTTCAAATCCCAAGATTGAAGCTAAAAAGGTTTGACTGAGAGAGAATTTGTCATCTCTAAGGAGGGATTGTTGATTTTTGTGTGACTTGATCAAAACACAAGTTTGATGCTAAACGGTTGATTGACTCATCTAGGGATTTCTTTATACGAAGCCTAAGAGGAGGCTAGATAAGACCGACTCAAAAAGAGAGTGTATATGTCTTGTACAAGGCCCAAGATTGAGGCAAAAAAGAGACTGACTCTTTGGGGATATCATTATATAAACCCTAAGAGGAGGCTAACAGTTTGACTTTTCTGGGGAAAATGTTCTTTCTATCTTATACAAAGCCCAAGATTGAGGCTAAAAAAAGATTTTGACTCCGTTGGGGAAAATCATACCTCAAAATGGGGAGGAAATGACTCTGTCGGGAAAAATATTTGTCCCAAGCTTAGGGGGAGATTTATATGTGTCTTGTACAAAGCCCAAGATGGAGGCTGAAATGAGTTTGACTCAACAAGAGAGTGCTTTTATATGTCTTGTACAAAGCCCAAGACGGAGGCTAAAAGAGTTGACTTAACAAGAGAGTCTTGAAAAGGTGATTGACCCAACAAGAGAGTCTGAAAGTTGATTGACTCAATAAGAGAGTATTTTATACTCAACAAGAGAGTGATTTGATGTCTCGTACGAAGCCCGAAATTGAGGCTAAAAGGAGATTGACTCAACAAGAGAGTCTTGAAAAGTGATGGACTCAACCAGAGAGTCTGACAAGGTTAGCTCTGCTGGGGAGAATCATTGTACAAAGCCCAAGAAGAGGCTAACTGTGTTGAGGAAAGATTATTATACAAAGCCTAAGAGGAGGCTATCTTTCTGCTGAGGATTATTGAGATCCCTAGGCAAGTCCAAAGGTGGGGAACTCTCATGAGAGAGACCGGGTTTCTGCTGGAGATTGATCCAGAGTGATCGGTGGTGTTTCCTATGTTTGAAAGGAACTTGAGATTGTGTTTGAGACTCAAGGGGTTTAGGGTGTCCAAGTCTACTGGTGTTGAAGAGTTTTGTCTTTTGTAGGATGCCCAAAAGAGGGCAAGGGCCTTAAGGGATGAGAATAAACCTTAAAGTGGCTGGAGGTTTGACACGGGAAATACTGCTCTAGCAAAGGATGACTAAGTTCTGTCTTATACCTTTAAGAGGTCGTTAGGGTCCTTGTATTAAGCCCAAGAGAAGGCATGAGAACTTCTAAGAAGCCGAAGGGTCCTTGTACAACGCCCAAGAGGAGGCGGGGATGCTTTTAGGAAGCCTGTGGGTCCCCAAACCAAGAGAAGTTCAAGAAATGCAATTCACAGAGAAGAGATCATTCTAGGAAAGTTCGAGGGTTTGGAAGAAACTCAAGAGATGCTATTCACGGAGAATAGATCAACTATGGGGAGTAGAATTTCTTTGACAATTTCTAGGGGTGACAGTCTGAGAAAAGGTTCACCGAGAATACTGCCTTTCTCTTTGTTCCATATTGATTAACCCCAAGAGAAGTGAAGACTGTATCTAGAATCCTATGGGGAATCTAGTTTTGTTTGTATTTAAGAGTGACCAACAGGGCTTTACCTAGTTCTAGACATAGTTGCCAGGGAAAACTCTAAATAACTATACTAAAATATATACAGTTGATATATTACAAGTATATTAAAAAGGTATGAAAGAAGACTAACCATGCGCAGCTTCCCACAATATAGTTATATATATATATATATATGACATGTATTTAAAATAATAAAAGAAGACTAACCATGCGCAGCTTCCCACAAAACAGTTATATATATTAAAGCGGATAAAAGAAAGCGGAGAAACACATACCCGTTGTAGAGCTTCCACGCTATTTGGTTAGATGTTCAAAAAAGAAATTAAAGAAAGTTTTGATAGCAATTATACATTTGGATTCAAAATCAAAGGAGAAAGTATTTTGAACGGAGATCGGGGCTTACAACTCCAGGAGAGGCCCAACTTTTAACTGTGATTGTACTGTTGTTTTGAATTTGTAAGGGGACTTATACAAGTGACTGAGGCCCAAAGAAAGGTTTTTTGTACAAAGGGATGGGTCTTACACTCTCTCAAGAGGCCCACAAGATTTTTAAAGAAAAGAAGTGGGACTTACAACACGAGGGTAGGCCCAGGTGATTTGATTTCGAACTGGCGATCGCGCCGAGATTTTTCTTTTAACGCAGAGGGACTTATACAATACTTGAGGCCCAAAATAGTTTTGGTTAAAAGGGGATTGGGTCTTACACTCTATTAGAGTCCCAAAGATTATTTTTGTACATGTGATGGGGCTTACAGCCTAATGAGAGGCCCAAAAGTTTTGTTTGAAAACGGTGATCGTGTCGAGGTTTATTTAAAATGTCGTGGGTCTTATACAATGACTGAGGCCCAAATTATTTTGGTTTTTCAAAAGGGGTTGGGTCTTACACTCTATTAGAGGCCCAAAAGATTTTTAAAAGATTTGTTTAGGGTGATTAAGATCAAAAACCCTAAATTAATTTCAAAAATGTATTTTAGTTAAATAAGATTTAATTAAAATTATCAAAATTATCAAACATGTGTGAAAAACAAGTTATGATCTTGGATTAATGTTTGAAAAATCATGTTTTCATCCACAAAATGATTGGAAATCATTTAAGTTTGGAAAATCAATAAAGAAAAAGTACTTTAAATGCCAAAAAACAAATAAAAATTAATTCTTTGCAAAAATATCAAGTATATGAAATAAATAATATTTTTGGGAAATTATTGTAAAATAAAATATTTTAACATTTTTGTGAATTATTAAAAAAGAATAAACCCAAAATCATTAAAAACCAGAGAGAAATTAATTTTTGAATCAATTAAATAAAATCACAAAAATTCAAATATTTAAAAATTAAAAAAAGGGCGCCAAGAACACCAAGTTCTTGCCCGCGCCCTCTGTTTCTTCAAATTTGCATTTTCCCCTCAATCTCACTGAATACTTGATGAAATCACACAATCCACATATCAATCTGCTCATTTTCACCTCATGATCATGTCTATGATCTTTAGTTTCATTTATTTTAAGTATGGAATAAGAAATCAAGACAAAACCTCAAGAACCCTAATTTCTGCATGAAGGCTCAGAAATTCCATACACGATTCAAACAAAGCAATTGATTGAGGGGAAACCCTCCATACATGATTATGAACATATGGCAAAATTATTGTGCGAGGAAATATGCATGAATCATGAAATGACCAAGTTTAGGCTTACTTGAAGGTCGTGGCAGCAAGAGCAATTTGATTTTTGAGTTGGAGGTGTTACAGATGAGTTGTCATGATTTGAACAACTTCCCTACACCATATGGAATGTGTTTGAATGCTTGGAGTGATTAGAAATGGACTGGAACAAACTATGGCACCTCAACTGCAACTTGGTTGAAAACTTGAGCAATTGGCTGGTGATTTTGTGAAATTGGTGTTCCAGTTGTTAGTTTAGTGTTTGGATCACTTCTATATGATGTTTATGAGGTATGTGTGTGATTGGTCTGGTTGGAATTGTTCCCAAACTCAAAACCCGATAGTGACTTGCTTTAGAAGGAAATTTTAGAAGTGAGAAGGTGATTTTGAGGAAAGCATCAGTTTGGGTGCTTTGGTGTACTCAAAATGATCACAAATGAGCTCTATTTATAATAGAGCAAGTTTTTTTTGCAAGGAATAGGGTATGGCAACTGGTACAGGTCTGTGGCCAATTGGATCATTTTGGAATCTCAAGTCTCCTCTAGCCATTGACTAGAGGTTAGAGCACAGGCCTATGTGTCTTTGGTTCAGGGATAAGGCTTGACTGAAGTGTTCATCTTTGCTCTGATACATGCCACCTCTAAGCATCCATTGAATGCTCCAAAACAAAATTGGAGTCTTGGCCTCCTTTAGGCTTTTTAGGTTTGGCATGCTACTTGTAGTTCCAAAGACATGGGAGGCTTATGGATCAGTGTTTGTTCCTTCTTGGTCTCCCCCTGAGGTGTGCAGATGGATAAACTTGTTTGTCATTTGCACAAATTATTCAAATCGAGCCTTTGTACACAAATCTGCCTTGCCAAGCAGTTTGCATCAAGGCATATTGCAGCTGTCAGAACTCCTAGCTCAGATGGAATTTGATGGAGTTCTTGGACATTTTAGAAAGCTGATATATCCTATTTTATCATGATGTCCAACTTTGGTTTTGATCCAACTTGAATTTCATTGAAAACTGCCTCTACTTTTGGAAAAAAAAAAGCAGATTCTGACTTAGTGAAAATTTCACTAAGTGTTGGAAAAATGTCACTTTTGTGTTTTCAGCCATTTTGATCACTCCATAACTTAAAATCCACGAGGAATTGAAATGAGTTGTAGTTGACACTTTTAAAGTATGCCATGAGATCGACAAATCCATATTTGGATCATTCAAAATGGTTGCTTGGATGTCAAGTTACGATCCTTGGAAGTTGGTACCCTAGCCACTTTTGTTCAATAACTTAGAAAAATTTTAAGTTTTTATGGTTACCCCTTTTACAAGTCATCCCACTTTCTTTGATTTTTCTTGATGAATGATGATTCAAATCACACATTAACATCATTTTAGGGTTAAGGAACCATAATTATGAAAAATCTCAAAAATTCAAACTTTGACTTTTATGCACAGTTGACTTTTTACCAGATAAATTCCAAACTGTGCGATCCTCTATGAAATCAAGTCCTTGACCTAAATCAAACGTGATGGGCATGTTCCATAGGTGTTGTAGGGTGTATTGAATCATGTCCCAAGGTTTGGGAGCATGCCTGGGTCAAAAGTCAAAGATACAGTTGACTTTTTCTCAAAACCCTAATTGTGGTCCTAATGAAATTGAAACTTGTGAATCAAGCTTTTTGGATCAATCCATGGTTGCAAATGGATCAATGTAGTGTATGGGAGACCCTCAAATCATGTCTTGAGGTCTTGGCTCATGTTTTGTCCCAAAAGTCAACTTAGGGGTGAATTAAGTCAAGAAACCCTAATTCCTGAATTTTGGTGAATGATTCCCCTGAGGTTAAATTGACTTGATGATTGGGTTCATGATGTCCCTTGGAGCATATTAAGTTGTGCTTTGAAGCATTGTCTCATGCCCAGAGGAAAATGTCCATCTGGAGGCCTTGGTCGACCAAAACCCTAATTTGGTGACACTGGTTATCTCGAGACTCGATCCACATGGAATGTTGCAACTTTGTGCTTGATTCATTATGTGGGAGACCTCTTGATCCTTTGTGGATGTTTGAGAGGTTAGACAAGTTGAAGATCATGTCATTCCTTGAATGATCCTTTGTCTAAGGGCTCTGAGAGGGCTTGAAACCCTATGTTTGATTGTAGTGAATGCTCACCCATCTTTGGGGAGACTAATGAGGTATGATGGTTCATCCATATTGTGATGATGATTTGCACAATGATGGGGAATCTTAGTGGTCAAAATTTGGGGTATGACAAATATACTCAGAGAAAGTGTGAAATTGTCGCCAGATTTGTCCCCCTCTTGAGGAAAAAAAGATGACAAAGATCTTTTTGAAAACCTTGAGCTCATTCTATTACGATCGAATGGTCGCCAGTGTGCCCAGCGACTTTACTGAGACGGTGAACATGGGAGTACGCCTTGAAGAGGCAGTCCGAGAAGGACATTTAGTCAAAGATGCAGGACCATCAAGCAGTACCAAAAGATACGGTAAGGCTTTCCCTAAGAAAAAAGAGCAAGATATTGGTAATATCTCTCTCGAAAAGTAAAGGCGAAGGTATCAACCAGTAGCAGCAGTAACTCCTACTATCAACCTTGTGCCTGTTCCAACGTATCAACCTCAGGTTACTCATAGCCAACCGAATCAACAACAGTATCAGCAAAGGACACAACAGCCTCTTCAGCAGGCTCGTCCACAGTACAACAATAACAATCGTACGACACGACCACCAGGGTTTGACCCTATACCGATGTTGTACGCAAAATTGTTTCCACTACAATAGGTCAAAGGGCACGTCCAAACCAGGTCTCCTCTTATAGTACCAGAAAATCCGCCCTTTTGGTTTAAAGCGGATCAAACTTGCCCTTACCATCAAGGAGGACCAGGGCACAACATCGAGAACTGTCTCAGCTTCAAGTCTGATGTACAGAAGCTTGTCAGGAATGGGGTCCTATCTTTTAAAGATACCAATCCAAATGTTTAGACGAACTCGTTGCCTCAGCATGAGAAAACTTCCGTAAATTTAATAGAGGGAAGAATTTAACCGCAGTTGTCAAATTCACGATGTACTCATATTGGGAACCAATCTGGTCAGGATGCATTGCAGACAGAGTGGATACGGTCAGGTACCACCTCACAATTATCACCAGTGTGATATTTGCTCAAAGAATAATCAAGGATGCTCTGTAGTGCAATCAGCTCTACAATAACAGATGGATCTCGGATGGAACCAAGATCACCGATTCCGTGAGGTCAATATGGCTCACGCAAACCCCAACATTGTCCAGAACCACAACATTCTGGAAATGAATGTCAACTTGGTGGCAATGCACTCAAGGCAAAGGCAATATCATAACCTACCACGACCCGATTATAATTCCTGTCCGATATGCTCAATAAATAATCAGGGATGCTCTTTTGTACAAGAGGCCCTCCAACGTCAGATGGATCTCGGAGGGATCCAGGACTACCGTGATAGAAGTAGCCATCAAGTTAATATGATTCAAATCTTTGATATTCGCTTTATGAATACCAGTCTGGTAGAATTACATGCTAAGCAAGTCAGGCTCAGTTTTCTGGCTTCACATGATTATCAGGACTGTAAAGTATGTCGTAAGGATGACCAAGGATGTGACCAAAGAACACTTCAACACTTGTTGAACCACTGGTGGCTTCCGATCTACCTAGATGAAGACACACAACAAGTCATCATGAATGAGGAGAATCCTGATAGGTATCAAAGTCAGGATGTTCGCTCGATCAAAACAGATATAGTGAAGTTGCACTGCATACAAAGCGAACGTGGCCGGGTGCCACCACACAACTATGAGCCCTGTAGAGTTTGCTCAGAGAACAACCAAGGATGATACCTTGTACGGTTAGCTATTCAAAATCAATTGGACCGGAAAGAGATCCGACCATGTTCAAGTTCAAGGTCGACTCACGGGATACCCGACTGTCTTCCTGATCAAAGCAAAGATGTTGTCTTAATCTCTAATCATGTAAGAACCAAAGATGTATGCGCCATAATCCCTCTACTCCATGAATCAAGAGCTCCTCTTGATAGTAGAAAGATTCTCAACCTTGAACCAATTGAGGCCGGCTACGATGGTCAGAAAAATCTAAAGGTTCCTGTAGTTATCTATCTGCCAGGACCAATACCGTACGAATCAGATAAGGCTATCCCTTACAAATACGGTGCAACAACAATCGAGAATGGAAAGGAAACTCCATTACCCTTCGTCGTGAACATTGCAGACATCAGTCGAGTAACGCGGAGCGGTCGGATCTTCAACAGAGGAGTTGGAGAATCTACCAGAGAAAAGGAACCTCAAACAGAAGTTCCCAATCAACCAGTCGGTCAATCTAGTAATCCCGACCTTTCAAAGAACAACGATGAGATGCTGAAGCTTATCCAAAAGAGCGAGTACAACATTGTAGACCAACTGTTGCAAACTCCTTCGAGAATCTCTGTGTTATCTCTCTTGCTCAGTTCCGAAGCTCATAGGGAAGCTTTACAGAAAGTCTTGAGCAAGCCTTTGTGGAACAAGATGTGATAATAAGACAATTTTACAGCGTCATCTCCAACATCACTTCTTGCAACAACTTAAGATTCAGTGATGAAGAATTGCCGAAAGAAGGCAAAAATCACAACATGGCGCTTAACATTACATTCAACTGGCAGGACGATGCTTTAGCCAGCGTACTGGTAGATACTGGATCAGCTCTAAATGTTATGCCAAAATCTACTCTGATGTGACTATCATTTCAGGGATCTCCGATGAGAGGCAGTGAGGTCATCGTCAAAGCCTTTGATGGATCCAAAAAAGCAGTTATCGGCGAAGTCGACCTTTCCATAACTATCGGTCCTCACACTTTCCAAATAACTTTCTAGGTCATGGAAATTTGGGCAGCATACAGCTATTTATTAGGAAGACCTTGGATACACGAGGCTGGGGCAGTTACTTTGACATGTCACCAGAAGCTGAAGTTCGTCAAAAATGACCAACTAGTCACAGTCTGTGGAGAACAGGCCTTAATCGTAAGCAACTTATCATCATCCTGTGTAGAACCAGAAGAGGTTATTGGGACTCAATTCCAAGCACTTTCGGTGAGCAATGAGAATCAATCAGAAAAAGGAACATCGATTTCCTCATACAAAGATGCTCTCAAAGTGATCAAGAGTAACAATGCAAAAGGATGGGGACAACTTGTCATTCCTACTGATAACAAGACACAGAAAGGTCTTGGTTTTTCTTCAGCCTGTACCCAGACTGCTACTAAAGATGAAAGTTTACATCTCATTCAGGACTTCTTCCACAGTGGAGGCTTCCTCCACCCAGTGTCTCAAGAAGTACATACCATCAATGAGGGTGACTCCTCCGATACAGATGAAGGGTGGAAGTCCTATCTCAACGAGGACAGTTATATGTCTCAGGAAGAAACGCATACGCCATTTTGCTTTCCACACAGAGTCCGAGATATATACCAAGATCAGACGTCAAGATGATGTACGGAGATTGTGATCTAGAAGGATGTTGTGCTCTACCCAACTCATTAGAGGAGGACACTCTGATGAAAGATAACTTCGACTATGACTATTATAACCCAATGGATGACTTGCCTATCTGGCAACCGTACCCAGAAAACTTGGGGCAAAAGAGTCAGCCAAACGATGCATATCAGCTGAGCATCATTGAAAAGAATACCTGCATCCCCACCAAATCATAGGATCATTACTCCGGACATTTCGAAAATATCTAGCACAACGATGAATCTGCAAAAAGTGCAGGAAAATAGTTCATCAACTATGCTTTTCCTGAGGTCAACGTCATCGAGAAAGATGACTCCTCCAGCCCCGCAGAAGTATGGGACACCTTAGGACAGCCGAGTGGCAAGTACGACTTCTTAGTCAAGTACACTGCTCCTGAAAGCTCTCGTATCAGGCTCGAAGACATCCAGCCAACTGGATGGGAAGATCCACCTGAAAATGAAAATACTATGCAAGATACAATAGAAGAGTTCGTCTATGACAACTCTACATAGGAGGAAGACTCCAACGATCCTGCTCCGCTAGAAATCAACGTCATTTCTGAGGACAAACCAAGAAAGAAGGTACCAGACTTTATGATTCACCGAGGAGTTCGTCTCCAATGGGTTGCTGTCGATGTCCCGAAAGTCGTTCATAAGTCTAAGTAATTGCCATCTTTGTTTTAACCTTTCACCCTGCCCAGGTGAAACAAATGTTTTTATAGGGCTCACTTTCTGTAAATGTCTCTCTTCGCTTAGCCCAAAGCGACAGAGTTTTGTTTTATAGCGCTATAGTTTCAAGAATCAACCAAATCCTAAATAAATAAACGTCGATCTGTAATTTCCACATTTTTTGTTGTTTTCACTTTTTGCTTTTTCAAAAAATGGTAATCCTAAAAACAACTCAAAAATAAAAACGAGCATTTTTCAGAAAAATACACTGCACACACTCTTGCATTCTCTCTATCTCTTCTAAAAATAAATCATCACGTCATGCAGATTGCTTGTTTTAAACCCCATTGAAACATACGATCCAATGCCTTCTCCCAACTTTGAATTCCTGGTATTCGAAGCTGAAGAAGAAGAGGACGAAGAAATTCCAGAAGAGATCTCCCGATTACTCAGACAAGAGGAAAGGTCCATTGAACCACACAAAGAGACGTTGGAAACGGTTAACTTGGGTTCAGAAGAAGAGAGAAAAAAAGTAAAGATTGGGGCACTGCTCAGTCCAACTGTCAAAGAAAGCTTGATAGAACTTCTCAAAGAGTTTCCCGATGTGTTTGCTTGGTCCTATCAGGACATGCCAGGGTTGGATACCAGCATCGTGGAACATCATCTACCTTTAAGATCAGAATGTCTGCCAGTAAAACAAAGACTGAGACGAACTCATCCGGACATGGCCATCAAAATCAAAGAGGAAGTGCAGAAATAGATTGACGCAGGTTTCCTCGCCACCTCAGAATATCCTCAATGGTTAGCCAACATAGTACCAGTTTCGAAAAAGGATGGAAAAGTCAGAAATGTGTGTAGATTACAGGGATCTGAACAAAGCCAGTCCAAAGGATGACTTTCCCTTACCACACATAGACATGCTGGTAGACAGTACAACAAAGTTCAAAGTCTTCTCCTTCATGGATGGATTCTCGAGCTATAATCAGATCAAAATGGTGCCGGAAGACATGGAGAAAACTTCATTCATCACCCTATGGGGCACCTTTTATTACAAGGTAATGTCGTTCGGTTTGAAGAACGTCGGGGCAACCTATCAAAGGGCCATGACAACTCTGTTTCACGACATGATACACAAAGAAATAGAACTGTATGTAGATGATATGATTGCCAAATCTAAAACAGAAAAGGAGCATGTGACCCACCTGTCAAAGTTAGTCGAGCGCCTGAGAAAGTACAAACTCCGCTTGAATCCCAACAAATGCACATTCGGTGTCTGCTTAGGAAAACAGCTAGCGTTCATCATCAGCCAGAAAGGAATTGAGGTTGATCCTGACAAAGTCAAGGCTATTCAAGAAATGCCTTCTCCAAAGACTGAAAAACAAATCAGACGATTCCTGGGACGTTTGAATTAGATTTCCAGATTTATATTCCTCATGACAGCGAAATGCGCGCCAATCTTCAAATTACTCAAAAAGAATCAGGACTGCGTGTGGACGAAAGATTGCCAAAAAGCCTTCGACAACATCAAAGAATATATGTTGAATCCACCAATTTTGTCTCCTCCAGTGGAGAGAAGACCGCTGATCATATACCTAACAGTCTTGGAAGACTCAATGGGTTGCGCACTTGGCCAACAAGACGAAATGAAAAGAAAAGAATCTGCCATCTACTATTTGAGCAAGAATTTCACTAATTGTGAAACTCATTACACTATGCTCGAGAAAACTTGCTGCGCTCTGGCTTGGGCAGCCAAACGTCTTCGCCAGTATATGATTTATCACACTACTTGGTTAATCTCTGAAATGGATCCGATCAAGCTGCTCTCATGGGAATGATCGCCCGTTGGCAGATGTTGTTATCAGAATACGACATGGAGTACCATGCTCAAAAAGCCGTTAAAGGAAGTATTTTAGTCGATCATTTGGCTCATCAAATGATTGACGATCAGGAATCAGTCGAATTTGACTTCCTAGACGAAGATGTCATGTACTTGAAAATGAAATATTGCGATGAACCGCTACCCAGTGAAGGGCCAGAACCAGGTTCCTAATGGGGACTAATGTTTGACGGGGCTGTCAACATCTATGGAAACGGAATTGGGGCAATCATCATAACACCTCAGGGTACCCATATTCCTTTCACCGCCTGATTGACATTCAAGTGTACAAACAACGATGCCGAATACGAAGCTTGTATTATGGGTCTCATGGAGCCGATCGACTTGAGGATCAAGAACTTGGATGTATATGGATACTTATCCCTAGTTATCAATCAGATCAAAGGAGATTGGAACACATACCAGTCAGGACTAATTCCTTACAAAGATTACACAAGAAGGTCGTTACCCTTCTTCAACAGAACCGAGTTTCATCACATCCCTCATGAAGAAAATCACATGGTTGATGCACTAGCCACTCTCTCTTCCATGATTAGTGTAGGTCAATGGAATGACGTACCTAAGATTGACATTATGCGCCTTGAAAGGCCCGCTTACATCTTCACGATTGAAGCAATCATAGACGACAAACCTTGGTATCACGATATCAAATGCTTCCTTCAGAAACAGGAGTACCCGCCTGAGGCATCTAGAAAAGACAGGAAGACCCTCAGAAGACTGGATGACAGCTTCTTCTTGAGCGGTGATACACTCTATAAGAGAAACTTTGACATGGTCTTACTTCGATGCGTAGACAGACCAGAAGAAAACATGTTAATGAAGGAAATTCACGAAGGCCAGAAAAATTCTAAGAGCAGGATATTATTGGTTGACCATGGAATCCGATTGCTACAAGTACATGATGAGATGTCACAAGTGTCAGATATACTCAGACAAAATCTATGTACCCCCGACGCATCTCAAAGTTCTTTCTTCCCCATGGCCTTTTTCCATATAGGGAATCAACATGATTGGCATAATTGAAACCAAAGCTTCAAACATACATCAGTTCATCCTGGTAGCCATTGACTACTTCACCAAGTGGGTCGAAGCAGCGTCATACACCAATGTAACCCGACAAGTCGAGGTCCGATTTATCAAAAGCAATCTCATCTGCCGTTATGGTGTTCCAAGCCAGATCATTACTGATAATGGATCCAACTTGAACAACAAGATGATGAAAGAGTTGTGTACTGAGTTCAAGGTCGAACACCATAACTCATCTCCCTACCGACCTAAGATGAACGGAGCGGTAGAAGCGACTAATAAGAACATCAAGAAGATTGTTCAAAAGATGGTTGTAACCTACAAAGACTGGCGCGAGATGTTACCCTTTGCTCTTCACGGTTATCGCACATCCGTCCGCACTTCAACAGGGGCAACCCCTTTCTCTTTAGTATATGGCATGGAAGCAGCTCCCCATAGAAGTAGAGATACCATCAATTAGGGTATTGATGGAAACTAAGCTAACAGAGGCTGAATGGTGTCAACATAGACACGGTGAACTGAATCTAATCGAAGAAAAGCGAATAACGGCTCTGTGCCACGGTCAGCTATATCAGTAAAGAATGAAGAAAACGTTTGACAAAAAGGTCGGACCCCGTGTCTTCAGAAAAGGAGACCTCGTGCTCAAGAAGATACAATCATTCCTCACTGATTCTCGGGGCAAATGGACTCCGAACTATGACGGCCCTTATGTGGTCAAGAAAACCTTCTCAGGCGGCGGCTTGAGACTTCCAACCATGGACGGAGAGGAGTTTGCCTACCCCACGAATGTTGACGTAGTCAAGAAATACTTCGCATAAATAAAAATAAAAATAAAAATAATGTCTCGGTGGATTGAAAACCCGAAAGGGTAGTCCAGGTAAAATTTAGAGACATAATAAAAAAATCATCCCGATGGATTGGAAATCTCCAAGTACAATCCAGGCAAAAGTTATGGATTCATGGCAAGTAACTACGTCTGATCAGTTCAACTCCTCAGCAGTAATGCCATCCATCAAGAAAACTTCAGTCAACGTCATCTTCGACAGAAAGCTCAGGATGTCTAGAATTCAAAGTTGGTAGAAGGATAGCGGTCGTTATGTTTCAATGTAGCCCTTTTCCCTTAAATTACCATTTTTATAACTTTGTAAATACTCTATGGGATCACGCGCTTGGCTGATTTCCATCCTATCAATAAAATTTGAGCCCTAGTGTTTTTGTTTGCAATTCTTATTTGTTTTAGCTTTACAGATTGACATTTTTAACATGATCAACGATTCTTGAAATAAAACAAAAATGAATTTACTTGTCAAAAATTTTCTGCTTTTAAAATAAAAATGGCAATTCTTTTGACTGATGAACATCGAAAGAACATCGATCGCTTCTCCAGAGGTGATTGAACTCCAAAGTGTAGGATCAAATTACTCCTTCTAAACCAGTACGCCAGAGTGAAGGATCAACTGTTTCAGATGTGATTTTCCCATCTGATATCCTTGGCAGAGTACATACCTCTTAAGACCGATTGAACAACTCTTTCTCCCCACAGGGACCGTTTCTCCTAAGCAAGGCAGGATTGCTATCTCGGAACAATGATACTTTTCATTCCCCGCAGTGGCCGAGTATCCAGACGTGTTCATCTATTAGTCTGTATGTCGCTCTGGTCAGTCTTATCCCTGTAGTGAGCGATTTTTGTCGGTGACGCGACCACCTTATCACTGGGTTTTTCCTCACCGCAATGAGGGGGAGGGGGTGCTACTTTCTAATTTCTTATTTATCCCATGAAGTTGGAAGGGAAAGGGAAGATTTCTAAAACTAACCTTGCACCCGAATGTTTAACTGAACAAACGCTTTAAAAGAGATTGGGGGGAGTTGTCAGTTACCCATCCTATATGTGGTTATCCATAAGATATTAGCTTTAGGTTTTGCTTTGTACTTGATAGTGTTTATCCGTTAATGGGTTGGGAAAGCTTCCTGGGAAGTATGAGTGAGTGAGTGAGTTAATGTTGATGTTCGGGTGTTCCCGATGTTTTTGGTAAGGTACTAGACCTAAGTTTTGATTGATGTGTGAAGGTATTGGACCTAGAGTTTTTGTTTGGTAAGCTCGCTAAGATTTCGCAATCTTATGCCTACGTATTCCCGTTTAAACGAAACAGGGAAATCAGAGCAATCGTAGTTCCTCCTATTCTAAGGGAGGAAAAAGATGTTTTGGTGTCTTGTTCGAAGCCCAAGATTGAAGCTGAAAGGTTTGACCGAGAGAGAATTTGTCATCTCTAAAGAGGGATTGAACTTCCTCTGAGGGGATTGTTGATTTTTATGTGTCGTGATCAAAGCCCAAGTTTGAAGCTAAATGGTTAATTGACTCTGCTAGGGGATTTCCAAATATAAAGCCTAAGATGAGGCTTAATAAGACCGACTCAACAAGAGAGTGTAGATATTGGTGTCTTGTACAAAGCCCAAGATTGAGGAAAAAAAGAGACGGACTCTTTGTGGATATCATTATACAAAGCCTAAGAGGAGGCTAAAAGTTTTACTTTTCTGGGGAAAATGTTCTATCTGTCATGTACAAAGCACAAGATTGAGGCTAAAAGGGATTTTGACTCTGCAGAGGAGGGTTTGTATGTGTCTTGTACAAAGGCCAAGATTGAGGCTGAAATGGGAAATTTAACTGACTCTGGTGAGGATATTTTTATGTGCCTTGTACAAAGCCCGAGATTGAGGCTGAAGTGAGTTTGACTCTTGCAAAAGCAACAATGCAAAAGGTTGGGGACAGCTTGTCATTCCGACTGACAACAAGACAAAGAAAAGTCTTGGTTTTTCTTCAACCTGTACCCAGTCTGCTACTAACGATGATAGTCTTCATCCCATTCAGGACTTCTTCCACAGTGGAGGTTTCCTTCACCCAGTTTCCCAAGAAGTACATACCATCAACGAGGGTGACTCTTCCGATACAGATGAAGAGTGGAAGTCCTATCTTAACGAGGACGGTTATATGTCTCAGGGAGAGGTGCCTACACCATTTTGCTATCCCACACAAAGTCTGAGATATATACCAAGAGTAGATGTCAAAATGATATACGAAGATTGTGATCCGGAAGGATGTCGTGCTCCACCAAACTCATTAGAGGAGGACACTCTGATGATAGACAACTTTGACTATTATGGTCCAATGGATGGCCTGCCTATGTGGCAGCTGTACCTAGGAGACTTGGGGCAAAAGAGTCAGCCAAACGATGCATATCAGCTGAGCATCATTGAAAAGAAATGGGAAATTTGTTTTGAGGAAAACATCAGTTTGGTTGCTTTGGTGTACTCAAACTGAGCAAAAATGAGATCTATTTATAGTAGAGCAAGTTTGTTTTGGAATCAATAGTGAATGGAGGCTGCAGCAGGCCTTTGGCCAATGTTATGCAAAAGGAATCTCAAGTCTCCTCTAGCCATTGACTAGAGGTTAGGGCAGAAGCCTATGGTTCTTTGATTCAGAGCTTATCCTTGACTCATTCAGTTGGAATAGGCTCAGTTCATGCCACATTGGTGTATCCATTAAATACATTGTAACAAAATTGGAGTCTTGGCACCTTTTTAGCTCATTTAGGTTTGGCATGCTACTTGTAGATTCTTGGACTCTGGAGGCTTGGAGATCAGATCATCCCCCTTGTATTTGATCCTCATATGTGTCCAAATTGATGACAAGGCTTGGATTTATCAGATTTGGATAAATCGAGCCAAATGCACAAAATCTGCCAAATCTGTCTTGAAAAAATCAGTTCATGATGCCATGTTTCAAGGGTTGTATCTCCTTGCTCAAATGGAATTTGGAGATGATCTGGTACTTGTTGGAAAGCCCTCATGGCATACTTTAACTTTGATGTCCACCCCTAGACCTGGTTTGACTTGGATCAAGGTGAAAAATGTCCCTACAATTTGGAAAAAGTAAGGCAGATTCTGACTTAGTGAAAATTTCACTAAGTGTTGGCAAAATGTCATTTTCATGTTTTTTGCCATTTTGGTCACTCCATAACTTAAAATCCATGAAGAATTGGAATGAGATGTAGTTGACACTTTTAAAGTATGCCATGAGAGCTACAAATCCAGCTATGGACCATCCAAAATGGTTGCTTGGATCTCAAGTTATGGACCTTGGAAGTTGGTACCCTAGCCACTTTGTTCCATAACTTAGAAAAATTCTAAGTTTTTTATGGTTACCCCTTTTACAAGTTAACTCACTTTCTTTGATTTTTCTTGATGAATGATGATTCCAATCACATATTAACATTGTTTTAGGGTCAAGGAACCATAATTGTGAAAAATCTCAAAAAGTCAAACTTTGACTTTTATGCACGTCTTCGGGTGTATTGAATCATGTCCCAAGGTTTGGGAGCATGTCTTGGTCAAAAGTCAAAGGTGCAGTGGACTTTTTCCTCGAAACCCTAATTGCGGTCCAGATGAAATTGAACCTTGTGGATAAAGCTTCTTGGATCAATCCATTGTTGCAAATGAATCAATATAGTGTGTTAGAGACCCTCAAATCATGTCTTGAGGCCTTGGCTCATGTTTTGTCCCAAAAGTCAACTTAGGGGTGAATTAGGTCAAGAAACCCTAATTCCTGATTTTTGGTAAATGCATCCCCTGAGGTTAAATTGACTTGATAATTGGGTCCATGAGGTCCCTTGGGTTGTACTTTGAAGCATTGGCTCATGCCCAGAGAAAAATTTCCATCTAGAGGCCTCATTCGACCAAAACCCTAATTTGGTGACACTGACGATCTGGAGGCTTGATCCACTTGGAATGTTGCAACCTTGTGCTTGATTCTTGATGTGGGAGTCCTCTTGATCCTTTATAGGTGTTTCAATAATTTAGGCAAGTTGAAGATAATGTCATTCCTTGATTGATCTTTTGTCTAAGTGCTCTGAGAGGGCTAAAAACCCTAATTCTTGTTTGTAGAGAATGCCTAACAATTCCTAGGGAGATTGATGAGAAATGAAAGTACCTCCATATTGTGATGATGATTTGCACAATGATGGGAAATCTTAGTGGTCAAAATTTGGGGTATGACAGATGCCCCTATTGAATCTTCTTGGACCCGAAGGTGTGAATGGCGAAGGTATTCGGGCATTCGGGGTGTAAGAGGATTAAATATCGGAATACCCGAAATTTTGATGATGGTTATGAATGGCTGCTTCCCCATCCATCTTCTTTTTCTAAGCAATGATACTTAGAAAAGGTAAAAACTTCCCCTCGATCCTGGTCTTCAGCCAGGGAACTAGTCTCAGTTTCTGATATAAACTTCCCCTCGATCCTGGTTTCCTACCAAGGAACAGGTCTCAGTTTCTGATATAAACTTCCCCTCGATCCTGGTTTCCTACCAAGGAACTGGTCTCAATTTCTGATATAAACTTCCCCTCGATCCTGGTTTCCTACCAAGGAACTGGTCTCAGTTTCTTTTGTCAATGAACTTTCTTGACAAGGGACGCTATTCGTAGCAGTTTTCCTCAAACTTCTCGCCGAATTTTCCTGGGGAGATGCCATTTGATGGGAAAAAGTTTTGATATCAGACTTGCTGGGGAAACCTATTTGTCTGAGCGGTAGAGGTGTTCATACTTCTCTGTTTTGGAGACGCCATTTGTCGACTCTACTAGGGAAAACGAGTCTCTTGAGAGACTGCTTCCTGTTTGGGGATATTACATCATACTTTTCCTTGAGATCTTCTCGGAGAAAGTCCAATGGATGTAATCCAATTTTGAGGTGCTGATGACCTTTTCGTCAGCAAATTTTCTGGAGAAAAATGGTTGTATTGCCGAATCTTTTATCAAGAGGCTTTCTCTAAGGATTTTCCTTAATCCGGGAAAGCGAAGATATCATCTTCAATGGCGAAGAGTGACATTGGTTGAAGGTCTTCTTGTCCTCCAGAGGTTCAAGTTATCAAAGTGGTCGAGGGCCGGCTCCAATCCAGAAATACACCGGAGGAGAGACTATTCGGACGCCCATTTCCTGACTAGGAAGGAACTGGCAACTCGATTGAGAGGACCTTTATCACTAGGGGATAAGACTGACAAGAGTGATAGTGATGCAATATGAATATAAATGTAAATCAATAATGCATGATGTATGTATGTTTATGCTGGCAAAACTGGCGCGACATACAGACTAGTGGTTGAACACAACTGGATACTCGGCCACTGCAGGGGATGAAAAGTATCATTGGTTCAAGATTGAAATTCTTCCTTGCTTAGGAGAGATAGTCCCTGTGGGGAAAACCGTTGGTCGGGCTTAGGAGATAAGAACTCTCCCGGGGGTGTCAGATGAAACAAGGTATCTGACACAGTTGATCCTTCATTCAGGCGTACTAGTTTAGAAGGAGTACTTTGATTCTGCACTTTGACGTTCGATTACTTCTGGAGAAGCGATCGAGGTTCTTTCGATGTTCAACAGTCAAAAGAAATTGCCATCTTTTTTTGAAAGCAGAAAAATATTAACAAGTAAGTTCATTTTTGTTTTATTTTAAGAATCGTTAATCATATTAAAATGTCGTTCTGTAAAGTTAAAACAAATGAGAATTGCAAACAAAAGCACTAGGGCTCAAATTTTATTGATGGGATGGAAATCAGTCAAGCGCGTGATTCCATAGAGTATCTACAAAGTTAGAAAATGGTAATTTAAGGGGAAAAGGGCTACATTAAAACATAATGACCATTATCCTTCTACCAATTTTGAATTTCGGACATCCTGAGCTTCCGTCGAAGATGACCTTGACTAGAGTTTTCCTGATGGATGGCATAACTGCTGCTGAGGGATTTGCCCCTTTGTTGGATGTAGTTACTTGCCATGAATCCCTAACTTTTGCCTGGATTGTACTTTGAGGTTTCCAATCCACCGGGATGCTTTTTGGTTATGTCTCTAATTTTTTCCTGGACCGCCCTTTCGGGTTTTCAATCCACTGAGACATTTTTTTTTTATTTAGGCGAAGTATTTCTTGACTACATCAACATTCGTGGGGTAGGCAAATTCCTCTCCATCCATGGTTACGAGTTTCAAGGCGCCGCCTAAGAATGCTTTCTTGACCAAACAGGGGCCGTCAAAATTCGAAGTCCATTTGCCCCGGGAATCAGTGAGAAATGATTGTGTCTTCTTGAGCACGAGGTCTCCTTTTCTGAAGACGCGAGGTCGGACCTTTTTGTCAAATGCCTTCTTCATCCTTTGCTGATACAATTGACCATGGCATAGAGCCGTCATTCTCTTCTCTTCGATCACATTCAGTTCGTCGTTTTGACTTTGACACCATTCAGCCTCTATTAGCTTAGCTTCCATCAATACCCGGATTGATGGGATCTCTACTTCTATGGGAAGCACCGCCTCCATGCCATATACTAGAGAGAAAGGGGTTGCCCTTGTAGAAGTCCAGACAGATGTACGATAACCGTGAAGGGCAAAGGGTAGCATCTCGTGCAAGTCTTTGTAGGTTACAACCATCTTTTGAATAATCTTCTTGATGTTCTTGTTAGCCACTTCTACCGCTCCTTTCATCTTGGGTCGGTAGGGAGATGAGTTATGGTGTTCAATCTTGAACTCAGCGCATAACTCCTTCATCATCTTATTATTCAAGTTAGATCCATTATCAGTAATGATCTGGCTTGGAACACCATAACAGCAGATGAGATTATTTTTTATAAATAGGACCACCACCTGTCGGGTTACATTAGCGTATGAAGCTGCTTTGACCCACTTGGTGAAGTAGTCAATGGCTACCAAGATGAACCAATGTCTGTTTGAAGCTTTGGGTTCGATCATGCCAATCATGTTGATTCCCCATATGGAAAAAGGCCACAGGGAAGAGAGAACCTTGAGATGTGTTGGCGGCACATGGGTTTTGTCTGAGTATATCTGACACTTGTGACACCTCCTCAAGTACTTGTAGCAATCAAATTCCATTGTCAACCAATAGTACCCTTGTAACGCCCCGTTTTGTCTTATTTATTTAATCGAGTTGATTTAATTATTTTCATTTTTATATTATTTTATTCTTGACTTTTATTTGACAATATATTATTTTTCATCGTTATTATGTTTTATCACGTTTTGAGAGCGTTTGCGAGATATTTGAGCTGAGGGGTAAAATGGTCTTTTGAGAGGTTAGATATTTTAGAAAAACTAGATAATTTCAATAAATAGAAAGTGGAGAGAAAAAGAGAGAAAAGAAAGGGAAAGGAAAAGAAGAGAAAGAAAAGGAGAAGAAAGAAAGAGACAAGAGGAGAAAGAGGAAAATCGAGGAAACCTCCGTTTCAATCGCGATTAATCGGGTAAGGGTGAGAAGTTTCGATTATATCTAGCTTGTGTATGTATATGTGTTGTTTGTTGTAATTGTTTTGGTTGTTTCACAACTTTTTCTTATTGATAAATTGACGAACAATTGATAGAAATCGATGTTTTCACGGATGAATTTCGATATAAACTGCGTAGAATACTTGTTGATTATGTTGGAACATGTTTTGGTTGATATATTGTGATTTGGAAGTGTTTGGGTGGAAGAAATGATGAATTTTGGTCCCATATGACCTATATTGACGCTGCTGTGAATTTCTGGGTTTGCAGGTTCGCTTTGCGAACCCCAGCGAAGGGGAAAGCGAAGGTTCGCCCAGAAGTTTGCATTGCGAACTTTATGCTGTTTTTTCTCTGCCACGGTTCGCTGGGGGTTCGCATTGCGAATAGGAAAGCAAACATGACAGATTTTCCATTTTGTTTTCTTCATAACTTTTGATCCGTAACTCGGATTGAGGCACAATCGAATGCGTTGGAAAGCTATTACAATGCTCTTTATGATAGTGGAATAGGAACATATTTTTATGCCATGTATTGATAAGAAAATATGGAAAAGTGATGTATGTGTGAATACGGTAGTCCCCGTTTCCACCAAAATTCATGAATCAGGAATCCGATTTATATGGGAGTTGAAGCCTTGGAAAGAGAATCCAATGTGCTAGTAAATGGTTATGTGATATCATGTGTTAACTAAGAATTTTTGGTAGAGGATGATTAGTGGTTTGTAGGTTTTGTTGTGTTTGTTGGTGTTCGATGCGATATGCTATTGTCATATAAATGTGGGGCTTTTGTGCTATCTATATGATGTTGATGCATGTGATAATGATGTTGTTGTGTGGTAAAATGCATTGTTTGATTGAATATCAATGTATGTTGTTATGATTGTTGTGGTTTGTGGATTATGATGAAATCCAATGTGTGTTAATTGGTGGCCTTATGGCAAGTAAATGAATTGTTTGAATTGATTTCCAATGCATGAATAATGATGATGAGATAATCCATATTGTTGATTTGTGAAGATGAATTTGATTGTCATGAGTCCTTGTATGCCAAGCATCATGATATGCATTCTTGTGATGTCGTGTGCCCTAGTGGGTGTGAGCGACGAAACGATTCCCGAGGGAATCCTGCTGTAACGGTCGTGTGCCTTATACAAAGAGGACCGAAAGCGACATTATGGACGATCGTGTGCCTTATACAAAGAGGACTGAAAGCGATCGGGTCGTGTGCATTATACAAAGAGGTGTGAGCGATCCATAAACGTCGTGTGCCTTATACAAAGAGGTGTGTGCGACGGAAGAACATCGCTGGCCCGACGGGGAGTTACACTAAGTAACAAGCGATGATTCCAATAATTCCTGAGTGAATTAATGATGAGAATGATGGATGGATTGGTACCGAATTGCATTGCATAGAGTCGTTGTGTCGGTCTCTGTGCATTTGCATAAATCATGAATGGATTGATTATGTGTGGAAAATCATGAATGGATTGATTATGTATGGAAATTGTGATAACATTGGTGATTTGATATGCAATTGTGATAAATGCATTGGTTATGGATGATATGTTTTATGTATAGACATATGCTATGTTTTGTGGGGATGTTGTACATTACAATGATTGTATTAATTATCTATGTTATGCTATATATGAATATATGTGATGTGGTGGTGTATTTCCATATGTCATAACCTTGGTATGCCTTATGTGTGAATATGTGATTATGTTGGTATAATCGATATATGCTATATGTGTTGGTATGTGATGCTTGTAGTGAGAATAACTATGCCTGTGAATTTATATGTGTTTGCATATTATTATGCAATCTTGATTTAGTTGTTATTTCTCACCCTTCTGCTGTGGTTTGTTGCTCTATGAAGCAATTGCAGATTAGTAGTCTTGGAGGCTTTTGTGAAGATTAGTTCTCCATCCGTTTGTCAGTCTATCTGCTCTGATACGTAACACGGGAGTCGGGGAACGTTTTTGTTATATATGTATACATTTGTTGGATCTATTTTGTATTACCTTTATATGATTATTTTGATGTTATAAAATAATTTATTTTGTAAAACAAGTCGGTTATGAATCTTTCCGCTTTATTCCATAATTGAACTTTCCTTTTATATGGAAAAAGTTTCCCTTTTAGGTTTATTCCATTTTGTGTTATGTATCAAATTTATGAGCATGGATTGTGTTTTCTTTCTTTAAATGTGGCATCCTTGTTTCTGTCTAAGAATAATAAATTTTTATTTACTATGATTTATTTATATATTATTTATTCGCGATGGGAATTGGGGTGTTACAACCCTACTCTCAGAATTTTTCTCGTCATTGTGTTTCCGTTGGCTTGAGTGCCAAAGGATCCTTTGTGAATTTCTTTCATCAGCCCGCTTGCTTCTAGTCTGTCTGCACATCAAAGCAAGACCATGTCAAAGTTTCTCTTATAGAGTGTATCACTGCTCAGGAAGAAACTGCCTGCTAGCCTTCTGAGGGTCTTTCTATCTTTTCTAGATGCCCCAGGTGGGTACTCTTGCTTCTGAAGGAAGCACTTGATATCATGATACCAGGGTTTGTCATCTACGACTGCTTCAATCGTGAAGATGTAAGCGGGTCGTTCAAGGCGCATTATGTCGATCTTAGGTATGTCATTCCATTGACCTACACTAATCATGAAAGAGAGAGTGGCTAATGCATCAGCCATGTGATTCTCTTCATGAGGGATGTGATGAAACTCGATTATGTTGAAGAATGGTAACAACCTTCTTGCGTAGTCTTTGTAAGGAATCAATCTTGATTGGTATGTGTTCCAATCTCCTTTGATCTGATTGATAACCAGGGCTGAGTCGCCATATACATCCAAGTTCTTGATCCTTAAATAGATCGCTTCTTCGAGACCCATGATACAAGCTTCGTATTCGGCCTCGTTGCTTGTACACTTGAATGTCAGTTGGGCGGTGAAAGGAATGTGGGTACCCTGAGGTGTTATAATGATTTCCCCAACTCCGTTTCCATAATGATTGACAGCTCCGTCAAAGATTAGTCCCCATTGTGAACCTGGTTCTGGCCCTTCACTGGGTAGTGGTTCATCGCCGTCTTTCATTTATAAGTACATGACATCTTCATCTGGGAAGTCAAATCCGACTGGTTCTTGATTGTCAATCGGTTGATGAGCCAAATGATCGGCTAAAACACTTCCTTTGACGGCTTTCTGAGCATGGTACTCGATGTCGTATTCTAATAACAGCATCTGCCAACGGGCAATCCTTCCCGTGAGAGCAGGTTTTTCAAAGACGTACTTGATCGAATCCATTTCAGAGATTAACCAAGTAGTGTGACAAATCATATATTGGCGAAGACGTTTGGCTGCCCAAGCCAAAGTACAACAAGTTTTTTCAAGCATAGTGTACCGAGTCTTGTAATCGGTGAATTTCTTGCTCAAATAGTAAATGGCAGACTCTTTCCTTTTGGTTTCGTCTTGTTGGCCAAGTACACAACCCATTGAGTCTTCCAAGACTGTTAGGTAGATGATCAGTGGTCTTCCTTCCACTTGAGGTGATAGAATCGGTGGATTCAACAGGTATTCCTTGATACTGTCGAAGGCGGTTTGGCAGTCTTCTGTCCAAACGCAGTCCTGATTCTTTTTGAGTAATTTGAAGATTGACGCACATGTCACAGTCATGAGGAATATAAATCTGGAAATGTAGTTCAGACGACCCAGGAATCCTCTGACTTGTTTTTCAGTCTTTGGAGAAGGCATTTCTTGAATGGCCTTGACTTTGTCAGGATCAACCTCAATTCCTTTCTGGATGACGATGAACCCTAAAATTTTCCCTGAACGGACACCAAACGTGCACTTGTTGGGATTCAAGTGAAGCTTGTACTTTCTCAGACGCTCAAATAACTTTGACAGGTGGGTCACATGCTCCTCTTCTATTTTAGATTTGGCAATCACATCATTGACATACACTTCTATTTCTTTATGTATCATGTCGTGAAACAGAGTAGTCATGGCCCGTTGATAGGTTGCCCCAGCGTTCTTCAAACCGAACGGAATTACCTTGTAACAAAAAGTGCCCCATGGGGTGATGAACGAAGTTTTCTCCATGTCTTTCGGAACCATTTTTATCTGATCATAGCCCGAGAATCCATCCATGAAGGAGAAGACTTTGAACTTTGTTGTATTGTCTACCAGCATGTCAATGTGTGGTAAGGGAAAGTCATCCAAGGCCAGTCCAATGGGGTTTAAAACAAGCAATCTGCATGACATGATGATTTATTTTTAGAAGAGATAGAGAGAATGCAAGAGTGCGTGCAGTGTAATTTCTGAAAAATGCTTGTTTTTATTATTTGTTTTTTAGGATTACCATTTTCTGAAAAAGCGAAAAGAGAAAATAGCAATAAATGCGGAAATTACAGAACGACATTATTTTATTTATGATCTTGTCGATTCTTGAAACTACAGCCCTATAAAACAAAACTTTGTCGCTTTGGGCGAAGCAAAGAGAGACATTTATAGAAAGTGAGCCCTATCAAAACATCCATTTCACTTGGGCAGGGTGAAAGGTCCAGATAAAGACGACAATTACTTAGACTTATGAATAACTTTCGGAACGTTGACTGCAACCCATTGGCGGCGAACTCCTCGGTGAATCACAAAGTCTGGTACCTTCTTTCTTGGCTTGTCTTCAGAAATAATGTTGATTTCTGGTGGAGCAAGATCATTGGAATCTGTATCCCAGGCAGAGTTGTCGTAGGAGGATTCTTCAGTTGTATCTTGCATGGTGCTTGTACTCTCAGGTGGATCTCCCCATCCAGTTGGCTGGATGTCTTCGAGCCTGATACGAGAGCTTTCTAGAGCTGTGTACTTGACTAGAAAGTCAAATTTACCACTTGGTTATCCTAAGGTGTCCCACACTTCTTTGGAACTGGAGGAGTCATCCCTTTCAATGACGTTGACCTTAGGAAAAGCATAGTTAAGGAACTCTTGTCCTGCAATCGTTGTGAATTCATCGTTGTACTGGATATTTTCTGAATGCCCTGAGTAATGATCCCATGATTCGGTGGGGACGCAGGTATTCTTTTCAATGATGCTCAGCTGATATGCATCGTTTGGCTGACTCTTTTGCCCCAAGTCTCCCAGGTACAGCTGCCACATAGGCAGGCCATCTATTGGGCCATAATAGTCAAAGTTGTCTTTCATCAGAGTGTCCTCCTCTAATGAGTTTGGTGGAGCACGACCTCCTTCCGGATCACAATCTCCGTATATCATTTTGACATCTACTCTTGGTATATATCTCGGACTCTGTGCGGGATAGCAAAATGGCGTAGGCACCTCTCCCTGAGACATATAACCGCCCTCGTTAAGATAGGACTTCCACTCTTCATCTGTATCAGAGGAGTCACCCTCGTTGATGGTATGTACTTCTTGGGAAACTGGGTGAAGGAAACCTCCACTGTGGAAGAAGTCCTGAATGGGGTGAAGACTTTCATCGTTAGTAGCAGACTGGGTACAGGTTGAGGAAAAACCAAGACTTTTCTTTGTCTTGTTGTCAGCAGGAATGACAAGCATCTTTGTACGAGGAAATTGATGTTCCTCTTTCTGATTGTTTGTCATTGCTCACCGAAAGTGCTTGGAACTGGGTTCCAACAACCCCCTCTTGTTCTACACAAGTGGACGACGATAAGTTGCTCACGATCAAGGCTTTCTCTCCGCAGACTATGACTAGTTGGTCGTTCTTGACGAACTCTAGCTTCTGGTGAAGTGTCGAAGTGACTGCTCCAACCTCTTGTATCCAAGGTCTTCCTAACAAACAGTTGTATGCTGCCCGGATGTCCATGACCTAGAAAGTGACTTGGAAAGTGTGAGGACCGATAGTTATGGGAAGGTCAACTTCGCCGATAACTATTTTTTGGGATCCGTCAAATGATTTGACGATGACCTCACTACCTCTCATTGGAGGTCCTTGGTATGATAATCACATCAGAGTAGACTTGGGCATAACATTTAGAGCTGATTCGGTGTCTACCAGTACGCTGGCTAATGCATCGTCCTGGTAGTTGACTGTAATATTGAGTGCCATGTTGTGACTTTGGCCCTCTTCCGGCAGTTCCTCATCATTGAATCCCAAGTTATTGCAAGAAGTGATGTTGGAGACGATGCTATCAAATTGTCTTATTGTTACATCTTGTTCCATAAAGGCCTGCTCTAAGACTTTCTGTAGAGCTTCCCTGTGAGCTTCAGTGCTGAGTAAAAGAGATAGCACTGAGATTCTTGAAGGCGTTTGCAACAGCTGATCAACAATGTTGTATTCACTCTTCTGGATGAGCTTCAGCATCTCCTCATTATTCTTTGAATGGTCAGGATCACTGGATTGTCCGACTGGTTGATTAGGAACCTCTGTTTGAGATTCCTTTTCTTTGACGGGTTCTCCAACTCCTCAGTTGAAGATCCGACCACTCCGTGTTACTCGACTGACATCTGCAATATTCATGACGGAGGGTAATGGAATTTCCTTTCCATTCTCAATTGTGGTTGCACCGTATTTGTAAGGGATAGCCTTAGTTGATTCATACGGTAGTGGTCCCAGCAAATAGATAACTACAGGAGCCTTTTGATTTTTCTGACCATCGTAGCCGGCCTCGATTGGTTCGAGGTTGAGAACCTTTCCCCCATCAAGAGAAACTCTCGATTCGTGGAGTAAAGGGATTATGGCGCATACATCTTTGGTCACTTCTCATTTAGGGATCAAGACAACTTCTTTGCCTCGATTAGGATGATAGTCTGACATTATGTTAACTGAACCAGAGCTTGAACACGGGTGAATCTCTTTGTGGTCCAACTGAATTTGAAGGGCTGCCCGCACGAGGTAGCATCCTTGGTTATCCTCTGAGCAAACTCTACAGCGCTCATAGTTGTTGGTGGCACCCGACCACGTCTTCTTTGTATGCAGTGGAACCTTACTAGATCGGTTTCCATTGATCGAACATCCTGACTTTGATGCCTAGTAGGGTTCCCGTTAGTCATGCTGACTTGTTGTGTGTCTTCATCCATATAGATCAGAAGCCACCAGTGGTTTAACAAGTGTTGCAGAATTCTTTGAACAAGTGCACATCCTTGGTCACTCTCATGACATACTTTGCAGTTCTGATAATCATGCAAAGTCAGAAAACCGAGCTGGACTTATGTAGCGTGTAACTCCACCAAGATGGTATTCATTAAGCGAATATCAAAGATTTGAATCATATTCACTTAATAATGACTTCTATCGCAATAAACCTAAATCCATCCAAGATTCATCTGACGCTGGAGGGCCTCTTGTACAAAAGAGCATCCCTGATCGTTTGTTGAGCAGATAGGACAGGAATCGTAATCGTGCCGTGGTAGATTATGATGTTGGCTTTGCCTGGAGTGCATTGCCACCAAGTTAACATTCATCGCCAGGGTGTTGTGGTTCTGAATGATGTTGGAATTTGTATAAGTTATGTTGACTTTACGAATTCGGTGATCTTGAATCCATCCGAGATCCACTGTTCCTGTAGAGCAGATATCACACCGGTGATAATTATGAGACGGTACATGGCCGTATCCGCTTTGTCTGCAATGCATCTTGACCAGGTTGGTTCCCAATAAGAGCACTTCGTGAATTTGATAGATGTGCTTAGACTCTTCCCCTATCAAATTTACCGCAGCTTTCTCTTGTTGAGGCAGTAGGTTCGTCTGAACATTTGGATTTGTATCCTTGAAGGATATGACCCCGCTCCTAACAAGCTTCTGTACGTCGGATTTGAAGTTGAGACAGTTTTCTATGTTATGCCCTGGTCCCCCTTGATGGTAAGAGCAAGTCTGATCCGCTTTGAACCAAAAATGCGGATTCTCCGGTATCGCAAGAGGAGCCCTGGTTTGGACGTTCCCCTTGACTAGTAGTAATGGAAATAGCTTTGTGTACAACATCGGTATAGGGTCGAACCCAAGTGGTCGCGTTGTACGATTGTTGTTGTATTGAGGACGAGCCTGCTGAAGAGGCTGTTGTGTCCTTTGCTGATATTGCTGTTGATTCGGTTGGCTTTGAACAACCTGAGGTTGATACGTAGGAACAGGTGTAGGGTTGATAGCAGGAGTTACAGCTGCTACTGGTTGGTACCGTCGCCTTTGTTTTCCGAGAGAGATATTGCCAATATCCTGCTCTTTTCTCTTAGGGAGAGCACTACCGTATCTTTTAGTACTGCTTGATGATCTGACATCTTTGACCAGCCGTCCTTCTCGAACTGCTTTCTCAAGACGAACTCCCATGCCCACCATCTCAGTGAAGTCGCTGGGCACATTGCCGACCATTCTGTCGTAGTAAAATGAGCTTAAGGTTTTCAAGAAGATCTTTGTCATCTCTTTTTCCTCAAGAGGTGGACAAATCTGGGCGGCAATTTCACGCCATCTCTGAGCATATTCCTTAAAGGTTTCCTTATCCTTCTGTAACATGGCTCTAAGTTGATCTCTGTCTGGTGCCATGTCCAGGTTATACTTATATTGTTGAACGAAGGCAGCGCCAAGATATCTGAAAGTGATGATCTTAGTGCGGTTTAATCCCATGTACCATTTGAGTGCGGCACCGGTTAAACTATCTTGAAAATAGTGGATCAGTAGCTGTTGGTTCTCTGTCTAAGTTGACATCCTCCAAGCGTACATCACCAGATGACTTTGAGGGCAAGATTTACCCTTGTACTTTTCAAATTCGGGCACCTTGAACTTGTGCGGAATTTTCACATTGGGGACCAAACAAAGGTCTGCGGCGTCCTTTCCGAATAAATCCTGACCGCGAATGGCATGTAGTTCCTTCTGCATCTCCATGAACTGTTCCTGGAACTCCTTCAGTCTGTCGTCCATACTTTCATTTCCACCAGAAGATATATGTGGAATCTGTCCTTCCGAGACAGTGTGTACCACGGGTGGTGGTATTGTCATTATGGCAGTGACTCTTGGTACTTCCCTCTCTTGAAGTTTGTAACCTTCAGGAGTTGCTATCATGCCCCTTGCATTTTCGCTTTCCCGAAGTTTGTAACCTTCAGGCCCAGCGGTTCCTGCTGCAGTTTCCGAATCTTCCGTGATCGGCAGAATATATCCTTGCAGGATATAGTTAATAGGCATGCCCAGGGGCGATCTTTAGGCATGTT
This sequence comes from Lathyrus tuberosus, assembly GCA_022829125.1. NCBI lineage: Eukaryota > Viridiplantae > Streptophyta > Magnoliopsida > Fabales > Fabaceae > Lathyrus > Lathyrus tuberosus. Next base: position 2,479,671 of record JALAZF010000229.1, read on the forward strand.
ATACCGAGGATCATACTTTTCCACTATGGGCGTTGATGTGATCTCTGAGATCACAGTCCTTTGTATCTGAGCTGCTGCCAGAGCTTGCATGTCATTGTGAAGTTTCCTCAGATCTTCTTTCAGAGCGTCGAGTTCTTCTCTCAACTCTCTGTTCTCTTCCTCGAGATTATCCATCTTTTTCTGTCGATTGGCCCAAGTATTGTACGAATGAGAGAATTTGACTCTAGAATCGAGACACAAATGTGAGATTCGCAAGTAAGAAGAATGTGCTATGTGAGAATGATGAATGATATGCAATGATTATATTAATTATTATTTTTTGTTTAATCAAAAGAAACTTCGACAATTTGCATTGCAAATATCATACAATGGGGAAACCCCATTTTATTGAATTCAAAGATTGCGGAACTGGAAATACAGTAATTTACAAAGTGTTGTAAAAGGAAATGTCTAAACTTATGGATCCTGAGTCCTCTCTGAATAGAGCTCAAATGTTGGTTTTGGTACTTTCCTTTTCTTTGACCGGGGCTCTTGGGCCGTTGTCGAGTTATCATTCCTTTGCCAAGTGAAAGGAGCGAGCAAATTCCTTTGGTCTTCTTGATTTTCTATAGCATGTTGCTCTAAAATATTGATAAGAGCATCTTTTTCTTTTAACAGTTGATGGATTTTGTTACACTCCACATTGAGAATGCGGTACTTGTTCTTCCAAGACCTCTTCTCCTGTTGAATTTTGTTGAGAGTAACCTGAAGTTTTTCGATATCAGACATAAAATAAAGGAAGGATTCCTTTAACGGAAGAACTTCTTGACGAGGGTAAGGCATCCTCAGTTTGAGAGCTCTAGTTTGTACACAGTGGAGATAAGGTTCCACAGAGACACAGTCCTGTTTTCCCAGAGACTCTCTTCCTTTCCTGTGAACATGTTTCCAGGCATGCACTATTTCTGTCTTTAGTGCCCTGTCGTTTTCTCCTTCCTTGAAGAAAAGACCTTCCAGATGAACATTACGCGGGACATGTCTCATCGGGTATCCAAATTGACAACGAACTAAAACTGGATGATAATTGATTCCTCCTTTAGTTCCTATGAGGGGTACATTAGGGAAGTTTCCACAATGGTCAATGATTCTGATTCCGTCATAGATTCGATTTTACGAATCTATGTCAGAGTTGGTAAGAGCCATGATTCTCTGTGACCAACGTGGAGCACTCTTATGATCCCAAAAAGCGGCAGACTTAGGTAAATGAGAAGTGAACCATTTTTATAGCAAGGGTACACAACATGTGATCATTCCCCCGCTATACAAATTCCTTAAGTGTACAGAATTATAAGCATCTGCGAGCAAGGTCAGTACAGGGTTTCCAATCAGAAATATCTTAATGGCATTGATATCAACGAAGTTATCAATGTTGGGAAACAGAAATAACCCGTAGGTGAGTAGGACAAAGATGCTTTCGAAAGCAGTCACGTTCCCTATAATAGCAAATTATAGAGCTTTCTTTACCAAAACTTGGCTGGCAAACCTTGGATTCCACCCTTAATGGTCATGTGAGTCCTGACTTCTGACTCGTCCAAATAGATTGCTCCTGCAATGGTTTGATCCTTTGGAATTTCTTCCAGTCCAGAAAAGGGAGCTTGGTCAGTAATGGGTAAATCAGTCAAGTGACAGTACTCCTCCAGTGTTGGTGCTAGTTGATAATCCAGGAATGTGAAACAGTGATAGACCGGATCGTAGAACTGAATGAGCGTAGCCAGGATTCCTTCAATTACATGGACCCTTAACAGAGACATCAGTCCTCCGTACTTAGCTCTGAAAGCATCAGGGTTGGTGATCATCCTTGCCAACCCTCTCAAATCCTCTAATATTGGAACCTTGAAGGTGTACTTGTGAGTCTTCCTTCTACCAAAATCCTTACCGCAATCTTTCTCTCTGACATTTGTAATCATTGTCTTAGTTTAATTTGAAAAAGAGAGACTAGAAGAGAAATTTTTTCTTTGTTTAAAGTTTTTTAATGAAATGAATGCATGAATGCAGCACACAAAAACATAGAAAAAACATGGGGTCAAAAGTTCGGTGTCATGAAGTCATGGCTCTACCCATCCCCAAAGGTTGTACTGGTGATTTTTTGTACCTGTCCTCAAAATCATTGACCCCTCTTGGGATAACAACAGCAGGCTGGTTCACTCGAGCGAGCTACAATATCCTAGAGTAATCTCAAATGAGGGTAGTATCGCGTGACAACTATTTCCAATAGCTTCTGCACTACAAAATAGTAACATGGTCTCAGCCTACTAAATCCTCAGTTTAATGGACACCACAATCTAACAATCTGCTTTCAACAACCGAAGTCGTATAGGCATTGAATCCGCAAAGGGTATCTCCACTGATTCGATTGTCGACCGGGGTCTCTTATTTGGGAGTCACTCCCTGTAAGATTACCCGTCTAATGCCATCACTTATCTTAGGTGTCACTCAAACTTTCCAGATGCGGCATCACCCGCAGTCCCATTAGCAGAAAAATAAACACGGATATCAATTAGGAAAAGTGATATATATATATATATATATATATATATATATATATATATATATATATATTTATTCCTAAAACTAACATCCTAGACCTCTTAAGAATTCTAGTCTATAATCCTAAACAGATCAAAGACGTCCCCAGCAGAGTTGCCATTTTACTGTAGCGAGCGATTTTTGTTGGCGACGCGACCACTTTATCGCTGGGTTTTTCCTCACCGCAATGAGGAGGAGTGGGTGCTACTTTCTGATTTCTTATTTATCCCATGAAGCTGGAAGGGAAAGGGAAGTAATCTAAAACTAATCTTACACGTGAATGTTTAACTGAACAAACGCTTTAAAAGAGATTGGGGGGTCCGGGTTCAGGTTATACAATGGGGAGTTGTCAGTTACCCATCCTATATGTGGTTATCTACAAGATATTAGTTTTAGGTTTTGCTTTGTACTTGATAGTGTTTATCCGTTAATGGGTTGGGAAAGTTTCTTGGGAAGTATGAGTGAGTGAGTAAGTTGATGTTGATGTTCGGGTGTTCCCGATGTTTTTGGTAAGGTACTAGACCTAATTTTTGATTGATGTGTGAAGGTACTGAACCTAGAGTTTTTGTTTGGTATGCTCGCTAAGATTTCGCAATCTTATGCCTACGTATTCCCGTTTAAATGAAACAGGGAAATCAGAGCAATCATAGTTCCTCCTATTCTAAGGGAGGAAAAAGATGTTTCGGTGTCTTGTTCGAAGCCCAAGATTGAAGCTGAAAGGTTTGACCGAGAGATAATTTGTCATCTCTAAAGAGGGATTGAACTTCCTCTGAGGGGATTGTTGATTTTTGTGTGCCGTGATCAAAGCCTAAGTTTGAACCTAAAAGGTTAATTGACTCGGCTAGGGGATTTCCTTATATAAAGCCTAAGAGGAGGCTAAATAAGACCGACTCAACAAGAGAGTGTAGATATTAGTGTCTTGTACAAAGCCCAAGATTGAGGCAAAAAAGAGATGGACTCTTTGTGGATATCATTATACAAAGCCTAAGAGGAGGCTAAAAGTTTGACTTTTCTAGGGAAAATGTTCTATCTGTCTTGTACAAAGCCCAAGATTAAGGCTAAAAGGGATTTTGACTCTGTAGGATTTTGACTCTGCAGAGGAGGGTTTGTATGTGTCTTGTACAAAGCCCAAGATTGAGGCTGAAATGGGAAATTTAACTGACTCTAGTGAGGATATTTTTATGTGTCTTGTATAAAGCCCAAGATTGAGGCTGGAGTGAGTTTGACTCTTGCTGGAGAGTATTATCTATCTTGTACAAAGCCCAAGATTGAGGCTGAAAAGAGGTTGACTCTGCTTGGGAAATCATTTCTCAAAGCCTAAAAGAAGTCTGGGAGGAGACTTCGCTGGGGAAGATATTTGTCCCAAGCTTAAGAGATGAAGATTTATGTCTTGTACAAAGCGCAAGATTGAGGCTAAAATGGTTTGACTCAACAAGAGAGTGTTTTTATTTATCCTGTACAAAGCCTAGGATTGTGGCTAGACAAGCTGGGGAAATTATCCTACACAACTTGAGAGGAGGCTAGCTCCTGCTAGGGGAAATCTTTTTACCAAGCTTAAGAGGCTGGACAAAGATTGACTCAACAAGAGAGTATTTTTATCTCTCTTGTACGAAGCCCAAGATTGAGGCTAAAAAGGTTGACTCAACAAGAGAGTCTGAAAAGGTGATTGACTCAACAAGAGAGTCTAAAAAGGTGATTGACTCAACAAGAGAGTCTGAACAGTGAGTGACTCAACAAGAGAGTCTAAAAAGGCGATTGACTCAACAGGAGAATCTGAAAAGGTTAACTCTACTGGAGAGAATCATTGTACAAAGGCCAAGAGGAGGCAGATTATGCTGAGGAAAGGTCATTATACAAAGCCTAAAATGAGGCTATCTTTCTGCTGGGGATTATTGAGATCCATAGGCAGGTCCAAGTGGGGAATCAACTCTTGCTGAGGGTTCCAGAAGAGTTGAAATATCATATGCCTTGAGATTCTGATTTGGGATAGTGTTATACTGATGATAAGCTGACCCTAGCTGGGGAACTTTAGGAGAGAGACCGGGTTTTAACTTAGTCGGGGATTGATCGGATGATCAGGGTTTCTCCTATGTTTGTAGGGAACTTGAGAATGTCTTTGAGACTCAAGAGGTTTTTAGACTGTCCAAGTCTATTGATGTGGAAGAGTTTTATCTTTTGTATGATGCCCAAGAGGAAGCGGGTGTTTTAAGGGATGAGAATCAACCCTAAAGTGGTCTGAGATTTGACACTAGAAAGACTTCTCTAGCAAAGGATGACTAAGTTCTGTCTTATGCCTTTAAGAGGTCGTCAGGGTCCTTATATAAAGCACAAGAGAAGGCATACGAACTTCTAAGAAGTCGGAGGGTCCTTGTACAAAGCCCAAGAGGAGGCGGGGATGCTTGTAGGAAGCCTGTGGGTCCCAAACCAAGAAAAGTTCAAGAAATGCTATTCACCGAGAATAGATCATTTAGTGAACAGTTCTGAGGTTGGAAGAAATTCAAGAATTCCATTCACTGAGAATAGATCACCTCTGGGGAGTATAATTTCTTTGACAATTTCTAGGGGTGACAGTCTGAGAAAAGGTTCACGAAGAATACTGCCTTTCTCTTTGTTTCGTATTGTTTAAGGCCAAGAGAAGGCAAGACTGTATCTGAAAATCCTATGGGGATCTAGTTTTGTCTGTATTTAAGAGTGGCCAACATGGCTTTACCTAGTTCTAGACCTAGTTGCCGGGGAAAACTCTAAATAACTATACTAGTATATACAAATATGATATATGACAAGTATTTAAAAGGGTATGAAAGAAGACTAACCGTGTGCAGCTTTCCACAATACAGTTATATATGAAAGCGGGTAAAAGAAAGCCGATAAAAACTTATAGGCAAGCAAGCTTCTATGCTGTATTGTTAGTTGTTCAAAGAAATTAAAGAAAGTTTTGATAACAACGTGTATATTGAATCTAAATCAAAAGGGAAGTCATTTTGAAAAGATTATTGGGGCTTAAACTCAGGGAGAGGCCCAGGGTTTAACAGTGATCGATCGTATCGAGACTTATACAATGACTGAGCCCCAAAAAAGGTTTATCTACAAAAGGGTTGGGTCTTACAACTCAAGGAGAGGCCCAAAAGCTTATTTAAAGAAAATAAATGGGACTTACAACACAAGGGTAGGCCCAGTTGAAAATAGTTTGAAAACGACAATCACGTCTAAACTTCTGAAACTGTATCAGGACTTATACAATACACTGAGGCCCAAATTATTTTATCTACAAAGAGGTGGGACTTACACTCTATCAAGAGGCCCAATAGTTTGAAAAAGAAAAGAAATGGGACTTACAACACAAAGGTAGGCCCAATGAAAGACAATGATTACACCGTCGTTTTTTTTTAGAATCGCGGAGGGACTTATATAATATCTGAGGCCCAAATTGTTTATGTACAACAAGGGTTGGGTCTTACATTCTATTAGAGGCCCATGAGTGTTTGAAAAAGATTTGTTAGGGTGAACATCAAATAAACCCTAATTTTTGAATTAAAATGGCATTTTTCAAAGGGGAATTTAAATAATAAATGATAAAATATCAATTATATTCAAAAACAAGTTGTACACTTTGGAAAATATTTTGGAAAGTCAAGTTTAATCATATGAAAGCTTAAAATCCAATTAATTGTGAAAGATTAAAGTGTTAATTCCATTTAAAAAATGTTTAAAAAAAATTAAAATGAAATTAATTACAAAAATTCTAATTATATTAAATAAATAATATAAATTGGATTTTTTTTTGTGGAATAAAATATTTTAACATTTTTGTGATTTTTTTGCAAAAAGAACCAATAAAAAATAATTAAAAGTGAGAAAGAAATTAATTTTCCAAATCATTAAAAATAATATGAAAAATATTTAAAAAGTGGAAAAAGTGGTAAAAAAGGGGGTCTGGGGCGAGGGGGATTCGAACCCAGACCTCAAGGTTGCAGTGCCTGCCTTCTACCACTAGGGTGGTGATACATCCGTGTATCAAAGCCACCCTAGAAATACATAAGGCATGCCTTGTTTTAGGCCTGGTCAAGGCAAGGCAAGGCAAGGTTTTGGACCAAAAACGTAAAGGCCATAACTTTCTCATTTCTCCGTCGATTGGGACAAAATTTATATGCATCTGGCCTAGAATTTCCCAAGGAATCCAATGGTGGTGGTGGTTTTTACGGATGAGGTTTTTATTTAAAAACCCGATAGTGTCTTTGAAATAAGCCTATAATTGCATTTTCTCTTGGAGCTTGTTGTGCAATCTGCCAAGTTTCTTGTACCAGAAGTAATTTGATGCTTTGGACACTCTCAATTGATCCCTTAGAAGCTTTTAGAATGGTTAGAACCAACTGGAATTCTCAGGAACAAGTTTGAGCTCTTTCTTGCAAAAGGGAAAAAGTGACCAATATGGCAGCTCTCTCAAATGGTGTTCCAGATGTGGGGAACCATTCGGGACAGTTCAAGGATGATACTTCGAGTATGTTCGAGGCTTTATCTGGTTTTAAAAGTGACTGAATCAAGACATGGCTTGAAAAATGCAAAAAAGTCCAATTTTGAGGTTTTGAGAGGGGACTTTGAGATTTTGGTGTTACAGGTCACATATGAGAGTTTGGACAGCTTAGATATGACATATTGGGTGTGATTGGATCATGAGCTGTGATGGAAATGCTCTCTAACTCAAAAATTCAGAGATACCTTGCTAAAGAAGGAATTTTGGCCTAAAGAGAGGGATTTTGAGGAAAGCATCAGTTTGGTTGCTTTGGTGTACTCAAACTGAGCACAAATGAGCTCTATTTATAGTAGAGTAAGTTTGTTTTGGCATTAATAGTGAATGGAGGCTGCAGCAGGCCTTTGGCCAATGTTATACAAAAGGAATCTCAAGTCTCCTCTAGCCAATGGCTAGAGGTTAGGGCACATGCCTATGGTTCTTTGATTCAGAGCTTATCCTTGACTCATTTAGTTGGAATAGGCTCAGTTCATGCCACCTTGGTGTATCCATTAAATACATTGTAACAAAATTGGAGTCTTGGCACATTTTTAGCTCTTTTAGGTTTGGCATGCTACTTGTAGATTCTTGGACTCTGGAGGCTTGGAGATCAGATCATCCCCCTTGGATTTGATCCTCAGATGTGTCCAAATTGATGACAAGGCTTGGATTTATCCAGATTTGGATAAATCGAGCCAAAATGCACAAAATCTGCCAAATCTGTCTTGAAAAAATCAGTTCATGATGCCATGTTTCAAGGGTTGTATCTCCTTGCTCAAATGGAATTTGTAGATGATCTAGTACTTATTGGAAAGCCCTCATTGCATACTTTAACTTTGATGTCCACCCCTAGACCTGGTTTGACTTGGATCAAGGTGAAAAATGTCCCTAAAATTTGGAAAAAGTAAGGCAGATTCTGACTTAGTGAAAATTTCACTAAGTGTTGGCAAAATGTCATTTTCATGTTTTTTGCCATTTTGGTCACTCCATAACTTAAAATCCATGAAGAATTGGAATGAGATGTAGTTGACACTTTTAAAGTATGCCATGAGAGCTACAAATCTAGCTATGGACCATCCAAAATGGTTGCTTGGATCTCAAGTTATGGACCTTGGAAGTTGGTACCCTAGCCACTTTGTTCCATAACTTAGAAAAATTCTAAGTTTTTTATGGTTACCCCTTTTACAAGTTAACTCACTTTCTTTGATTTTTCTTGATGAATGATGATTCCAATCACATATTAACATTATTTTAGGGTCAAGGAACCATAATTGTGAAAAATCTCAAAAAGTCAAACTTTTACTTTTGTGCACAGTTGACTTTTTATCGGATGAATTTCAAACGGTGCGATCCTTGGTTAAATCAAGTCTTTGACCTAAATCAAACCTAATGGGTATATTCCATAGGTGTTATAGGGTGTATTGAATCATGTCCCAAGGTTTGGGAGCATGTCTTGGTCAAAAGTCAAAGGTACAATGGACTTTTTCCTCGAAACCCTAATTGCGGTCCAGATGAAATTGAAACTTGTAGATCAAGCTTCTTGGATCAATCCATTGTTGCAAATGGATCAATATAGTGTGTTAGAGACCCTCAAATCATGTCTTGAGGTCTTGGCTCATGTTTTGTCCCAAAAGTCAACTTAGGGGTAAATTAGGTCAAGAAACCCTAATTCCTGATTTTTGGTAAATGCATCCCTTGAGGTTAAATTGACTTGATAATTGGGTCCATGAGGTCCCTTGGAGTATCTTGGGTTGTACTTTGAAGCATTGGCTCATTCCCAGAGGAAATTTTCCATCTGGAGGCCTCCGTCGACCAAAACCCTAATTTGGTGGCACTGACGATCTGGAGGCTTGATCCTCTTGGAATGTTGCAACCTTGTGCTTGATTCTTGATGTGGGAGTCCTCTTGATCCTTTATAGGTGTTTCAAGAGTTTAGACAAGTTGAAGATAATGTCATTCCTTGATTGATCTTTTGTCTAAGTGCTCTGAGAGGGCTCAAAACCCTAATTCTTGTTTGTAGAGAATGCCTAACAATTCCCGGGGAGATTGATGAGACATGAAAGTACCGCCATATTGTCATGATGATTTGTACAATGATGGGAAATCTTAGTGGTAAAAATTTGGGGTATGACAATCCCCAAGTGATAAAAGTCCTCTTATCAATCAAGTTGTTAGTTCTTTCCTCGTCAGGAAATGTTTTGTCTGAGCAGTTTCTCCCCAGTTTATTTCTGGATTGGAGCCGGTCCTCAACCACTTTGATAACTTGAACCTCTGAAAGGCATGAAGACATTCGACAAATATCACTCTTCACCATTTAAGATGATATCTTCGCTTTCCCGGATTAAGGAAAATCCCCAGAGAAAGCCTCGCAATTAAAGACTCTCTGTAACACCTTGGTTTTTCTCTTTAGAAAGTCGATGTTAATGAAGTCATCAGCACATCAAAATTGGATTGCATCAAATGGAATTTCTCCGAAAAGATATCGAAGAAAAGTATGATGTAATATCACAAAGTAGAAAATGGTCTTTCAAGAGACTCGTTTTCCCCAGTAGTGTCAACAAATGGCATCTCCAACAGAGAAGTTTGCACACCTCTACAGCTCAGACAGAAGGGTACTCAAAGCAAGTCTAACATTAAATCTTTTCCATTAAATGGCATCTCCTTAGTAAACTCAGCGAGAAGTTTCATAAAAACCGCTACACATAGCATCCCTTGTCAAGGAAAAAAAACTGAGACCAGTTCCTTGGGTAAAGACCAGGATCGAGGGGAAGTTTATTGACAAAAGAAACTGAGACCAGTTCCTTGGCTGAAGACTCGGATCGAGGGGAGGTTTATTGACAAAAGAAACTGTGACCAGTTCCTTGGCTGAAGACCAGGATTGAGGGGAAGTTTATATCAGAAACTGAGACCAGTTCCTTAGCTGAAGACCAGGATCGAGGGGAAGCTTATTGACAAAAGAAACTGAGACCAGTTCCGTAGCTGAAGACCAGGATCGAGGGGAAGTTTATTTAAGAAACTTAGACCAGTTCCTTGGCTGAAACCCAGGATCGGGTGGAAGTTTTACCCTTTTCTAAGCATCATTGCTTAGCAAAAGAAGATGGATGAGAAAACTACAATTCATAACCACTGTCAAAATTTCGGGTATTCCGATATTTAATCCTCTTGCACCCCGAATACCTTCGTCATTCACACCTTCGGGTCCAAGAAGATTAAATAGGGTCATCCATCATACCCCAAATTTTGACCACCAAGATTTCCCATCATTGTGCAAATCATCATCACAATATGGATGAACCATTATGCCTCATCAATCTCCCCAAGGATTGTCGAGCATTCACTACAATCAAGAATTAGGGTTTTAAGCCCTCTCAGAGCACTTAGACAAAGGATCAATCAACAAATAACATGATCTTCAACTTGCCTAAACTCTCAAACACTTATAAAGGGTCAAGAGGACTCCCACATCAATAATCAAGCACAAAGTTGCAACATTCCAAGTGGATCAAACCTCAAAATCGCCAGTGTCACCAAATTAGGGTTTTGGTCGACCAAGGCCTCCAGATGAAAATTTTTATCTAGGCATGAGCCAATGCTTCAAATCATAACCCAAGATATTCCAAGGGACCTCATGAACCCAATCATCAAGTCAATTTAGCCTCAGGGGATGCATTCACAAAAAATCAGGAATTAGGGTTTCTTGACCTAATTCACCCCTAAGTTGACTTTTGAGGCAAAGCCTGAGCCAAGACCTCAAGACATGATTTGAGATCCTCCAATACACTACATTTATCCATTTGCAATAATGGATTAACCCAAGAAGCTTGGTTCCTAAGTTTCAATTTCATCAGGACCACAATTAGGGTTTCGAGGAAAAAGTCAACTGTATCTTTGACTTTTGACCAAGACATGCTCCCAAACCTCGGGACATGATTCAATACACCCTATAACACCTATGGAACCCCTCCATTAGGTTTTATTTAGGTCAAGGACTTGATTTCACAAAGGATCGCACAGTTTGGATTTTATCCGATAAAAAGTCAATTGTGCACAAAATCAAGTTTGACTTTCTGGAATTTTTCACAAATATGGTTCCCCTAGGTAAAAAATAATGTTAATGTATGGTATTGATCATCATTCATTAAGAAAAATCAAGAAAAGTGAGGTTTCTTGCAAAAGGGGCAACCATGAGAAACCAAAATTTTTCTAAGTTATGGAACAAAAGTGGTTTTGGTACGAACTTCCAAGGACCATAACTTGAGATCCAAGCAACCATTTTGGGTGATCCAAAGCTGGATTTGTAGGTCTTGCTACACTCTACAAAAGCTTCAACTACCTCAGACTCAAATTCTTCATGGATTTTGAGTTATGGAGTGATCAAAATGACAAAAACATGAAAATAACACTTCTTCCAACACTTAGTGGAAATCTGCCTAAGTTACCAGCCTTGAACAACAATGTTCATGAGGTTTGTTCAATTGGATCCAAATAGTTTCAAAACAAACTATGATCACACATGTTTTGTATCATATGAGGGCTTTCAAAAAATCATAAGAGCCTCCTATAACTCAACCTTAGCAGGGAGATATGAATCCCTCAAAATCGCCATTTCCAACTGTCCTAGGCAAGGCTGATTTTGTGCATTTGCTCGATTTGGAAAATTTGGACAACTCCAAGCCTTGTCATCCATTTGGGCACATCTGAGGATAAAACAAAAGGAGAATGATCTGATCCCCAAACCTTCAAAGTCCAAGAATCTACACTTAGCCATAACAAACCTAAAAAGGCTAAAAAGATGCCAAGACTCCAATTTTGTTTCCAAGCATTGAATAGATGCACCAAGGTGACATGGACTGACACATTCCTAACTGAATGAGTCAAGAATCAGTACTGAATCAAAGAACCATAGGCCTGTTCCCTAACCTCAAGTCAATGGCTCGAGGAGACTTGAGATTCCTTTTGCTCAACATTGGCCAAAGGCCTGCTGCAGCTGCCATTCACTATTGATGCCAAAAAAAACTTGACACACTATAAATAGAGCTCAATTGTGATCAGTTTGAGTACACCAAAGCACTACAACTGATGCTTTCCTCAAAATCTCTCTCTTTAGGCCAAAATGCCTTCTTTTGCAAGTCATCTCTGAGTTTTTGAGTTAGAGAGCAATTCCACCATAGGTCATGATCCAAACACATCCAATATGTTATATCTAAGCTGTTCAAACACTCGTGACCTGAAACACCAAAATCAGAAAGTCAACCTCCAAAACCTCAAAAATTGACTTTTCTGCATTTTTCAAGCCATGTCTTGATTCAGGCACTTCCAAAACAAAACAAAGCCTCAAACACACTCCAAATATCATCCTCAAACTGTCCTAAATTGTTCCCCTCATTTGGAACAACATTTGAGAGAGTTGCCATATTGGTCACTTTTGCCCCTTTTGCAAGAAAGTGCCAAAACTTGTTCCTAAGGATTCCAGCTGGTTCTAATCATCCTAAAAGCTTATAAGGGATTAATTGAGAGTGTCCAAAGCATCAAATTACTTCTGGCACAAGGAACTTGTCAGATAGCACAAAAAGCTCCAAGAGGTAAGTGCATGACAACTTGAACTCTTCGAATTATGCATTCCTTTGATGTCCATTGATCATAAACATCTCATACATGTTGTATATGTTGTGTTTGAACCAATTTGTCTTACAATTCTTGCTTGTGCCATGAGATAGCATAGAACATGCAAATCTAGACCTATTTTGAAACCAATATCGAGTTTTAAAATAGGGACACTTCTAGAAAATTCCGAGAGCACCATTGGATTCCTTGTGAAATTCTAGGTCAGATGCACCTAAATTTTCTCCCAATCCATAGAGAAATGAGAAAGTTAGAGGCTTCACGTAAATTGCCAAAACTTGCCTTGCCTTGCCTTGGCCAGGCCTGAAAACTTGGCACCCCTTATGTATTTATGGGGTGGTTTTGATACACGGATGTATCACCATCCCAGTGGTTGCGCGTGCATGTATTTGTCTAGGAGGTCATGGGTTCAAATCCCACCCAGACCTTTTTTGCTACTCTCTCATTTTTTGTTATTTTTCAATATTTTTATGTTTTTGTTAATTAATTCAAAAATTAATTTCTCTCTAAGTTTTAATTATTTTTGAGTGATTATTTTTATGAAAATTCACAAAAATATTAAAATATTTTATTCCATGAAAATTTCACAAAAATATTATTTATTTCATATATTTGGTATTTTTGTAAAGAATTATGTTTTATTTGTTTTTAAACATTAAAAATATTTCTTTCTCTTGATTTTGCAAATTTCAAATGATTTTTTAAATCATCCCATGAATAAAACATGATTTTCCAAATATAAGTCCAAGATCACAACCTTTTTTCACATGTTTGATTATTTTAATTGAATTTTTATTCAATTAAAATACATTTTAAAACCAAAAATTAGGGTTTTGATCACTACCACCCTAACAAATATTTTCAAACATCTTTGGGCCTCTATTAGAGCGTAAGACCCAATCCCTTTTTAACCAAAACCTTTTTGGGCCTCAATCATTGTATAAGTCCCACTGCGATTTTAAAATCTCGGCGTGGTCGTCGCCTTTTAAACGAAAACAATTTGGGCCTACCCTTGTGTTGTAAGTCCCATTTCTTTTCTGTTTTCAAACTTTTGGGCCTCTCCTTGAGTTTTAAGACCCATCCCTTTGTACAAAAAACCTCTTTGGGCCTAAGTCGTTGTATAAGTCCCGATACAATTTTTAGATCAACGGTACGATTACTGTTTTTTCATCTAGGCCTCCCCTTGAGTATAAGCCCCAACAATCTTTTGAAAAACAACTTCCCTTTTGATTTAGGTTCAAATCCAGAGTTGTTATCAAAACTTTCTTTAATTTCTTGAACAACTAACCATACAGCTGTTACAATGGAAGCTTGCTCGCCTGTAAGTTTTTATCATCTTTCATTTACATGCTTACATATATATATATATATATATATATATATATATATATAACTGTATTGCTCGAAGCTTGCTCACCTGTAAGTCCTTCTTTCATATATTTTTAAATACTTGTCATATATCAACTGTATATATACTTGTATATCTGCTTAGAGTTTTCCCTGGCAACTAAGTCTAGAACTAGGTAAAGCCAGTTGGTCACTCTTAATTACAGTGAAAACTAAATTCCCATAGGATTTCCAGATACAGTCTTGCCTTCTCTTGGGCTTAAACAATACGGAACAAAGAGAAAGGCAATATTCTCGGTGAAACTTTTATCAAACTGTTACTATTAGAAATTGTCAAAGAAATTCATTTCCCTGGAGAGGAATTATTCTCGGTGAAACCTCTCTTGAATTTCTTCAAACCCTAGAACTGTTCACTAAAGGATTAATTCTCGGTGAAACCTTTCTTGAACTTTTCTTAGGTTTGGGACCCACAGGCTTCCTAAAAGCATCCCCGCCTCCTCTTGGGCTTTCTACAAGGACCCTCCGGCTTCTTAGAAGTTCTCATGCCTTCTCTTGGGCTTAATACAAGGACCTTGAAGACCTCTTAAAGGTATATGACAGAACTTAGTCATCCTTTGCTAGAGCAGTCTTTCCAGAGTCAAAACCTCAGACCAATTTAGGGTTAATTCTCATCCCTTAAAACACCAGCCTCCTCTTGGGCATCATACAAAGATAAACTCTTCCATACCAGTAGACTTACACAGTCTAATCCCCTCTCGGATCTCAAAGACATTCTCAAGTTCCCTATAAATACAGGAAAAACCCTGGTCATTCAACCAATCTCCAGTAGAGTTGAAACCTCTATAGGTTTTCAAAACTCAATCTTTAAACTCTCACCTTAAGTTTCCCCTAGCCAGGGTCAGCTTAACATCAGTATAACACTATCCCAAATCAGAACCTCAGGGCATCTGATATCTCAACTCTTCTGTAAACCCTCAGCAAGAGTTGATTCCCCATTTGGACTTACCTCTGGATCTCAATAATCCTCACCAGAAGCTAGCCTCCTCTTAGGCTTTATATAATGATCCTTCCTTTCCTCAGCATAGTCAGCCTCCTCTTAGGCTTTGTACAATTATTTTCTCCAGCTGAGCTAACCTTTTCAGACTCTCTTGTTGAGTCAATCACCCTTTTTAGCACTCTCTTGTTGAGTTAACCTTTTTTTTCAGCCTCAATCTTGGGCTTTGTACAAGACAGATAATACTCTCTAGCAGAGTCAAACTTCTTTCAGCCTCAATCTTGGGCTTTGTACAAGACACCTAAAAATCCTCAGTTAAGTCAGTCTCATTTTTGCCTCAATCTTGGGCTTTGTTCAAGACAAATAAAGATTTCTTTCCCACAGAATCAGTCTTCTCTTAGGCTTTGTATAATGATATCCCCAAAAGAGTCAGTCTCTTTTAGCCTCAATCTTGGGCTTTGTACAAGACATATATAAACACTCTCTTATTGAGTCAGTCTTTTCCAGCCTCCTCTTAGGCTTTGTATAAGGACTTCCCCAGTAGATTCAATCATTCTCTTAGCTTCAATCTTGGGCTTTGATCAAGGCACACAAAAATACATATCCCTTCAGAGGAAATCAAAATCTCTCTGTAGGAAGACATTTCTCTGCATATCACATATCAAAACAGAAAAATCAAAACAAACCTTAATCCCAGATAACTGCTGTAAGTGGCACACTTGTTGATTCAAGAAATCCAAGCTGTCGTCCATCTCTTATCCTGGTAAACTTCTTTCTTTCATCTAATTACTGTAAGCGGCAAGCCTCTAGATTATTTACATCTATGCCACTGTCCCTCTCTTAATATGAAAGATTCCTAAGGAAAAATTGCATTGCTCAACACTGAGTTAAAGTTTTCTCCTTCAGGACAAATCCCTTATAAAGGAAATTATGGCATTGTTGGATTCTCATATCCCAGTTAAAGTAATCCTCCTTTATAAATAGTCATCCAACAATTGTGATAAACAGATGAGATATCTCCCTTTAGAGGTGACAAGTTCTCTCTCAGTCAAACCTTTTAGCTTCAATCTTGGGCTTTGAACAAGACACAAATACTCAACCTTTTAGCTTCAATCATGGGCTTTGAACAAGACACCAAAACATCATATTTTTCCTTCCATAGAATATGAGGAACTACGATTTCTCTGATTTCCCTGTTTCTTTAAACGGGAATACGTAGGCATAAGATTGCGAAATCTTAGCGAGCATACCAATCAAACTTTAGGTCCAATACCTTCACACATACCAATCAAAATTGAGGTCCAATACCTCACCAAAATCATCAAAAACTCTCTCTCATATCTCTTAAAGAAGAAACTTTCCCAACCCATAACAGATAAACACCATCAGTACATAGCAGAACCTAAAACTAATAACCTGTGGATAACCACATATAGGATGGGTAATTGACAACTCCCCATTGTATAACCTGACCCCGAACTCCCCGAATCTCTTTAAGCATTTGTTCAGTTAAACATTCGCGTGCAAGGTTAGTTTTAGATAGCTTCCCTTTCCCTTCCAGCTTCACGGGATAATTAAGAAATCAGAAAGTAGCACCCTACTCCTCCTCATTGAGGTGAGGAGAAAACCATTTGCGGTAAGGTGGTCGCGTCACCGCCAAAAATCGCACGCTACACCCTTGTTCTTCACCATCTTCCACCTACAAAGGCAGGTTTCGGGGAAAAGGTACGAATGGGTTTTGCTAAAGCAAACGAGAAAACTGTTTAAGCCCTTCTCAGAGTCTATCCGGACCTTTAAAGAGAGGTTATATATCATTGAACCTGTGTCGAAGAAGGCTCCAGACACCGCGTACGCCTAGGCAGTAACAACGGATGAGGACGACAATGATATGTGCGACGAGCATGGGAAGTTGCTGGCGGACAGGGTGTTTAAGTTCCCCTTCTGTTGGAGTGGGAGCCATTTTACCGGGGTACCGACCATTACCTTGCCCAACCAGAGATGTTGGATGAGCAGGACACATCCAGTTATGAGGCCCTGGTCAAATACGTTAACAACTTTAGACCTACGGAGTGTTGGACGAAAAAGGGGGACCCGATCTTTGACGATGATGGTGGGCAAAGAGTGGAACACCGATACATCAATACGAAGGCGCTTCTGGAGTGCAAGACCCATACTGACGCCCTTAAGTTGCTTGGTAGTTTTTACTTTTCTAGCTAGCCCGGATTATGATTTCCTTAGTTTCTAACGTGCTTGTTGTGTCTTTTTGCAGGTGAAATGCATTCTGCTCATGAGACGATGGTGAGGAGTCCTCTAACGAGGGGCAAGGCGGGCGCGACCCATCCAAAATCTCAGTTCACCCAGCGGGTGCCTCCTCCTCAACCGGCTGTGGGGAGCTCCTCGTGTAATGCCCCATTTTCCTTTTATTATTATTTATGAATAATTATATGTTGTAGTGATCGATTATGTGTTGTTGTGCCTTCGTTGTGGTTGTGTACCCGTGGTGAAGGGTAGTAGCCTTAAGAAGTAAGTCTTGAGGGTAGTAGGGGTGTATGGCTAATAACATAGAGATTAGCGGTGTGTTGAGTAAGGTTAATTAGATTATCTTAATTTAATGATTGTGACTAGCTTATCGCATTAGTTGAGTGATAATATTGACATAATAGAATAAATAAAATAAATTAGAGGGATAGTGAGTGGAAGGGCTTTATGGTAATTATGTAAGGGTTAAGTGGGGGCAAATAAGGTAATTCAATATTTGGGGTATATGAGAGAAGTAGAGAGTGAGAAGTCCTTATTTTTCATTCCACGCAAAAGAAAAGGCAAAAGGGAGAAAGAGGGAGAAGAGCTAGGGCAAGAGGAAGGAAGGGAGAAGTCATTGAAGCAAGGAAAGCTCATCACTTTAAGGTAAGGGTGGAAATTATTTATCTCTTAAGGGTTTGATGATACATGTATGTGGTTAGAATTGTTAGGTTGAATCCATAAGAATGTTGTGTGTGGGTTGATTGGGGTTTTGAGGAGAATTCATCATTACATGATTGGAATTGATGAGATTGGTGTAGTTGATTTGTGTTGTTGGAATGCATATGTTAGAAATAGGTTGTAATGGCATAATCTGTGGAAAAAGTGTGTTAAAAATCAGTTTGAGTGTAGAAAATCGCAGTTGGGAGATGCTGTTATCGCAGGATTTTTTTACCAAAATCGCAGAGGGCGCTTAGCGCGGTCTAGCGCGCTTAGCGCGGTCTGGTGGAATTTCGCCTCCTCGAGGTAGTGAGTAGCGCGCTTAGCGCGGGTGAGGGATCGCTTAGCGCGGCCTGGGACTGAAAAACATTATTTTATTAGCTGAAAATTAGTGGAAATTGTATATTTTATATTATATAAATGTTGTCTTGTGGATGTGATGTTGTGAGAATGTATTGAAGTATTATATGCTTGTTTTGTTGAAGTTGATGTGATAATATGAAATGCATGATTAAATGAGGCAAAGGTGTGTAGTGGTTGTAGGACATAATGAGGTATGCTCGATAAATGCGTGTTGATTGTTGATTGATGAAGTGATGTAATAATGGTGTGCCATGTGTTAGCATTAGTCTTGTTGCATGTTGTCGTTGAAGGTGCATAAGCATATGCATGAGTTGAGGGATGGCGTGTGCCCATGTGTGGTGTGACCATTTCTCTGGATTCCTTGATGGAATCAATGTTGTTGTTGTTGAGGTGATTGTGTGCCCATGTGGGGTATGATCAATCACGATTGTCGTGTGCCCATGTGGGGTGTGAGTGATTAATCGACGTTCCGACGGGAATTGTGATCATGAAACAGGGATCCAAAATGGTACCACATGCATTGGTGTTAAAGTGTGGAATTGTTGTTGAATGTCATGATATGGGTGAATTACTTGATGATTTATACTTGCATATTATATCATCTTATTCTTTTAATTGATTGAGAAACTCACCCTCTGTGTTTGGTGATGCTTTCTACGGCATCCTGCAGATATTCTGGAGTAGTTGGAGTCGTGGTCGGTGAAGACGAGGTACTTCACCTGGTGGCGTCTGCTCTGATATGTAACATCGGGAGTCAGGAACGCTTTATGCATGATTTAGTTTATTAAAAGGGATTTTGGTTACTTTACCGTTTCTCAAACTAAGTTTTGTTTTGTTGATAACGTTATATTTTATTATTACAAATGATTGATTTTCCACTGCGCAATAAAGAACATTTTCTGATTAAAATTGCTTTAAATTATGTTACATGTCTATTTATGAGCAAGTGTTTGTTGAAAGGAATGCCCTTTATTCTGATTGGTGATTTTACTCTGATTTTTCAAATAAATATTACGGGGGATTTTAGGGTGTTACAAAGTGGTATCAGAGCCTGGTTTCGATCCAGGGACCAGTGGGTTAATGCTGGCAACCGTGAGAATGAGGAATTTCGGAAGAATAACCCACCTAATTTCAAGGGAAGGTATGATCCAGATGGAGCGCAAGATTGGCTCAAGGAGATCGAGAGGATCTTCCGGGTTATGGAGTGCCCTGATGCACGGAAGGTACGATTGGGTACTCACATATTAGCTGGAGAAGCCGATGACTGGTGGGTTAGCACTCGTCAATTGTTAGATGTGGCCGGGGAAGTGATCACTTGGGTTGTGTTTAGTAGGGAGTTCTTGAGGAAGTACTTTCCTGAAGATGTTCGGGGAAAGAAAGAGATCGAATTTCTAGAGTTGAAGCAGGGTAGTATGTCGGTTACGGATTATGCTTCCAAGTTCTCAGATCTGGCCAAGTTTTATCCGCACTACAGTGAGGCGACTCCTGAGTTCTCTAAGTGTATCAAGTTCGAGAATGGTTTGAGGCCTGAGATCAAACAGGCAATTGGGTATCAGCGAATCAGGAGGTTTCCAGATTTGGTTTATTGTTGTAGGATCTTTGAGGAAGATAGCAAAGCTCGATCGGCTCACTTTAAGGGGTTGGCCGAGAGGAAAGGAAAATAACAGATGCATCGTGGGAAGCCGTATGCAGCTCCTTCTGACAAGGGTAAGTAGAGGTATGCAGATGGCAAGAAGCCAAGTGGGGGAGGTTCCCCTGTTCCTCTGAAGTGCTACCGATGTGGTGAGTTGGGTCATTGTATCAGTGAGTGCACGAGTGACATCAAGAAGTGTTTAAAGTGTGGACAATCTAGACATTTGATTGCTGATTGCAAGGTTGATATGGTGACTTGCTACAATTGTGGAGAGCAGGGCCATATTAGTACTCGTTGTCAGAAGCCATAGAAAGCTTCAACTGGAGGAAAGGTGTTCGCTTTGACAGGAAATTAGAGGTATTTGTTACATTAATAATACACCTTTGATTTGTGTGAAAAGCTTAGGCCTGGTCGTTTCTTCTATGAAGGGAGAAATGGTTATCGAAACTCCTGCGAAGGGATTGGTGACTACTTCTCTAGTTTGTTTGAGATGTCCTTTGTCGATTTATGGTAAGGACTTTGGTGTCGATCTTGTTTGTTTGCCGTTGGAGGGTCTTGATGTGATTTTGGGAATGAACTGGTTGGAATTCAATCATGTTCATATCAATTGTTACAATAAGACGGTGTGTTTCCTTGCTCCGGAATAAGAGAAGGAAGATGATTACTTATCTGCTAGAGAGTTGAAGGAGCTCTTAGATGAAGAAGCTCAAGTGTTAGCATTGTTTGCATCCTTGTCGGTGGAGAATGAGTCTGTGATTAATGAGTTGCAGGTGGTACGAGAATTTCCAGAAGTGTTTCCGAATGATGTTGCTGATGTACCTCCAGAGAGAGAAGTGGAGTTTAGCATTGATCTTGTATCTGGTACTAGATCTATTTCTATGGCTCCATATCGGATGTCGGCGTCAGAATTAGCTGAACTGGAGAAACTGTTGGAAGAATTGTTAGCAAAGAAGTTTGTGAGGCCAAATGTGTCACCTTGGGGACCTCCAGCGTTGTTGGTAAAGAAAAAGGACGGTAGTATGAGGTTGTGTATTGACTACAGACAGCTGAATAAAGTGACGATTAAGAACAAGTATCCGCTTCCAAGAATAGATGATTTGATGGATCAGTTAGTGGACACTCGTGTGTTTAGTAAGATTGATTTGAGATCGGGTTATCATCAGATACGAGTGAAGGACGAAGATATTCAGAAGACGGCTTTTAGGACTCGGTATGGACATTACGAGTATGTTGTGATGCCATTTAGAGTTACTAATGCACCTGGTGTATTCATGGAATATATGAATCGGATTTTTCATAATTAGTTGGACCGGTTCGTGGTTGTGTTTATTGATGACATTCTGATTTATTCTAAGTCAGAAGAAGAGCATGCTGAACATCTACGGATTGTATTGTAAGTACTGAAAGAGAAGAGAATGTATGCTAAGTTGTCGAAGTGCGAGTTCTGGTTGAAAGGGGTGAGTTTTCTTCGTCATGTTATTTCAGGTAATGGTATTGTTGTGGCTCCGTCCAAGGTAGATGCAGTTCTACAGTGGGAGGCTCCGAAGTAGGTGACTGAGATTAGAAGCTTTTTGGGGTTAGCTGGTTATTACCGCAGGTTCATTGAAGGTTTTTCGAAGTTGGCACTTCCGTTAACCCAATTGACTTGCAAGAGTAAAGCATTCGTGTGGGATGTTCATTGTGAATAGAGTTTCGTCGAGCTGAAGAAGAGGTTGACTACAGCTCCTGTTTTGATTTTGCCTAAATCAGATGAACCATTTGTGGTGTATTGCGATGCTTCTTTGTTGGGTTTGGGTGGTGTGTTGATGCAGGGCGGTCAAGTGGTAGCTTATGCTTCTCGATAGTTGAGAATTCATGAGAGGAATTATCCTACGCATGATTTAGAGTTAGCTGCAGTGGTGTTCGTGTTGAAAATTTGGAGGCATTATCTGTATGGTTCCAGATTTGAAGTGTATAGCGATCATAAGAGTTTGAAATATCTGTTTGATCAGAAAGAATTGAATATGAGACCGAGACGTTGGTTAGAATTCTTGAAGGATTATAATTTTGGCTTGAACTATCATCCAGGTAAAGCTAATGTCGTGGCGGATGCTTTAAGTCAGAAAACTTTGCATATGTCGGCTATGAAGGTTAAAAAGTTGGAATTGATTGAACAGTTTAGAGATATGAGTTTGGTTTATGAACGGACACCACATAGTGTAATGTTGGGTATGCTAAAGGTTAACAACGATTTTCTTAACAACATCAGAGAGGGTCAGAAGTTGGATGTGAAGTTGGTAGACTTGATGGTTGGAAATGAACGTGTAGAAAGTAGTGATTTTCGAATCGATGAGCAAGGTGTGTTGAGATTCCGTGATAGGATTTGTACTCCTGATGATTCTGAATTGAAAAGAATGATTCTTGAGGAGAGCCACAGAAGTAGCTTGAGTATTCATCCAGGAGCTACAAAGATGTATCAAGACGTGAAGAGAATATTTTGGTGGCCTGGACTGAAACGTGATGTGGCACAGTTTGTGTATGCTTGTCTGACTTTTCAGAAGTTGAAAGTGGAACATCAGAAACCTGCTGGTTTGATGTAACCGTTGGATATTCCAGAGTGGAAATGGGACAGTATTTCTATGGATTTTGTTACGGGGTTACCTAATACTCTGAGGGGACATGAGTTGATTTGGGTAATAGTGGATAGACTGACGAAGTCGGCACATTTTATTTCGATTAATATCAGTTTTTCCTTGTAGAAGTTGGCAGAGATTTATATCCGTGTAATTGTGAAGTTGCATGGAATTCCTTTGAGTATTGTGTCGGATAGAGATCCGAGGTTCACCTCTAGATTTTGGGAGAGTTTGCAAGAAGCTTTGGGTTCGAAGTTGAGGTTGAGTTTCTCTTATCATCCGCAAAAGGACGGGCAGACAAAGAGGACTATACAATCCTTGGAGGATTTGTTGAGGGCTTGTGTGCTTGAACAAGGAGGTGCTTGGGATAGCCATTTACCGTTGATTGAGTTCACGTATAATAACAGTTATCATTCCAGTATCGGAATGGCAACTTTTGAGGCTTTGTATGTTCGGAGATGTCGGACGCCTTTGTGTTGGCACGAGTCGGGTGAGAGTGTGGTGCTTGGGCCTGATATTGTCCAGTAGACTACTGAGACTATGAAATTGATTCGAGAGAAGATGAAAACTTCACAGAGTAGACATAAGAGTTATCATGATAAGAGAAGGAAGGATCTTGAATTTCAAGAAGCAGACCATGTGTTTATGAGAGTCACCCCGGTGACCGGTGTTGGACGTGCTTTGAAGTCGAGAAAGCTTACTCCTAGATTTATTGGTCCGTATCATATTACGGCAAGAGTTGGACCTGTTGCTTATAGAGTGGCGTTTCCGCCGCGTTTGTTGAATTTGCATGATGTGTTCCATGTTTCGCAGCTTCGGAAGTATGTTCCGGATCCGTCACACGTGATTCCGATGGATGATGTGGAAGTGAGAGATAATCTCACTATTGAGGCTTTGCTAGAGCGTATTGAGGATCGCGAAGTGAAGGGGTTGAGAGGCAAAGAGATTGTTCTCGTGAAGGTGGTATGGGGAGGTGTTGCCGGTGGGAACATGACTTGGGAATTGGAGAGTAAGATGCGAGAGTCGTATCCGAATTTGTTTGCATCAGGTAATTTTCGAGGACGAAAATATTCTAAGTAGGGGAGAGTTGTAATGCCCCATTTTCCTTTTATTATTATTTGTGAATAATTATATGTTGTTGTGATCGATTATGTGTTGTTGTTCCTTCGTTGTGGTTGTGTAGCCGTGGTGAAGGGTAATAGCCTTAAGAAGTAAGTCTTGAGGGTAGTAGGGGTGTATGACTAATAACATAGAGATTAGTGGTGTGTTGAGTAAGGTTGATTAGATTATTTTAATTTAATGATTGTGACTAGCTTATCGCATTAGTTGACTGATAATATTGACATAATAGAATAAATAAAATAAATTAGAGGGGTAGTGAGTGGAAGGGCTTTATGGTAATTATGTGAGGGTTAAGTGAGGGAAAATAAGGCAATTCATTATTTGGGGTATATGAGAGAAGTAGAGAGTGAGAAGTCATTATTTTTCATTCCACGCAAAAGAAAAGGCAAAAGGGAGAAAGAGGGAGAAGAGCTAGGGCAAGAGGAAGGAAGGGAGAAGTCATTGAAGCAAGGAAAGCTCATCACTTTAAGGTAAGGGTGGGAATTCTTTATCTCTTAAGGGTTTGATGTTACATGTATGTGGGTAGAATTGTTAGGTTGAATCCATAAGAATGTTGTGTGAGGGTTGATTAGGCTTTTGAGGAGAATTCATAATTACATGATTGGAATTGATGAGATTGGTGTAGTTGATTTGTGTTGTTGGAATGCATATGTTAGAAATAGGTTGTAATGGCATAATTTGCGGAAAAAGTGTGTTAAAAATCAGTTTGAGTGCAGAAAATTGCAGTTGGGAGATGTTGTTATCGCAGGGTTTTTTCTGCCAAAATCGAAGAGGGAGCTTAGCGCGGTCTAGCGCGCTTAGCGCGGTCTGGAGGAATTTCGCCTCCTCGAGGTAGTGAGTATCGCGCTTAGCGCGGGTGAGGGCTCGGTTAGCGCGGCTTGGGACTGAAAAACATTATTTTATTAGCTGAAAATTAGTGGAAATTGTATATTTTATATTATATAAATGATGTTTTGTGGCTGTGATGTTGTGAGCATGTATTGAAGTATTATATGCTTGTTTTGTTGATGTTGATGTGATAATATGAAATGCATGATTAAATGATGCAAAGGTGTGTAGTGGTTGTAGGGCATAATGAGGTATGCTCGATAAATGCGTGTTGATTATTGATTGATGATGTGATGTAATAATGGTGTGCCACGTGTTAGCGTTAGACATGTTGCATGTTGTCGTTGAAGGTGCATAAGCATATGCATGAGTTGAGGGATGGCGTGTGCCCATGTGGGCTGTGAGCGTTTATCCGGATTCCTTGATGGAATCAATGTTATTGTTGTTGAGGTGATTGTGTGCCCATGTGGGGTATGAGCAATCACGATTGTTGTGTGCCCATGTGGGGTGTGAGCGATTAATCGACGTTCCGAAGGGAATTGTGATCATAAAACAGGGATCGAAAATGGTACCACATGCATTGAGTCTAGTGGGTGTCTCATAGCATTTCTCCTGATAGTTGTGTTGCATTGTACTTTGAATGATTATCTGTGGTGGTGTTAAAGTGTGGAATTGTTGTTGAATGTCATAATATTGGTGAATTACTTGATGATTTATACTTGCATATTATATCATCTTATTCTTTTGTTTGATTGAGAATCTCACCCTTCTGTGTTTGGTGATGCTTTATACGACATCCTGCAGATATTCAGGAATAGTTGGAGTTGTGGTATGTGAAGACGAGGTACTTCACCTGGAGGCGTCTGCTCTGATATGTAACATCGGGAGTCGAGAACGATTTATGAATGATTTAGTTTATTAAAAGGGATTTTGGTTGCTTTACAGTTTCTCAAACTAAGTTTTGTTTTGTTGAAAACGTTATATTTTATTATTACAAATGATTGATTTTCCGCTGCGCAATAAAGAACATTTTTTGATTAAAATTGCTTTAAATTATGTTACATGTCTATTTATGAGCAAGTGTTTATTGAAAGTAATGCCCTTTATTCTGATTGGTGATTTTACTCTGATTTTTCAAATAAATATTACGGGGGAATTTAGGGTGTTACACCTCGCCTGCTCCTTCTCCTGCCCAGGGATCGCCAGTGCCCGGGGGCCCCAGGTTTAAGCGGACCAGAGCGAACGAGCTGGTGGACCTCATTCGGGTGGCAGAGAAGGGCAAGTTTGAACTTCCCCCTGCCTTCATGGCAAGAAGTATTTTGAGGGGACAACCCTGACGGTTCTTCGGGCAGAGTTTGAAATTCTGGCATATGCAGACAGCAGGTGTCCTAACACATATCAAGACATTGTGCAACATAATTATTTAAACTCAGAGGCGCAACAGCAGACTGATAACTTGAATATCAAAACTGCATACTCACAGATGTCACGACATCTGATCCAACATGTTTATCATGAACCCTAACAGAAAACGTAAATCTACAGAATGATAAAGAACACAGCAATTGTTAATCCAGTTCGGTGAAACTCACCTACATATGGGGGATACCAATCCAGGAAAAAGACTTCACTATCTGTAGAACTGTTACAAAGTTAAACTCCCCCGTTTACAACTTTATACCTAATATCTACCCAATGAACATCTTTACCAAAGTTAAACTAAAACGTTTAGAACTCTGATATGAGATACCCCACTCACTTCCCTTAATCACCAACTGTGATTTCTACATTATCCCCGTCAATAAAGAAATCTGTCAAGCTTTCTTGACAAACAAGCTAACTCGGATTTGCTTAAAAGCTTCATCCAAGAAAAATACACAATCCAATACCTCAAGGCTTATGGATTTGTGCGACACCTATAGCTGCCACAATGCATCAACTGATTCAAAGGGTGACTTACAACCTAGAGAGCCAACGACTCTCAAAACCCTAAACCCTTGTTTCTTAGCAAGAAAACAAGGTTACAACTGGTGTACAAAGGTGTTGCAAAACCTAGGTCTAAGTCTTCTATTTATAGGCTTCTGCTTCCTTGGGCTTCAATCTTCTGTCCTTGATCCATGCGCAATTTCTCCTTGAGTGTTAAAACAGATTTAAACCACTCAGTCCAGAATGTCAAGATGCATGCTAGGACATCTCGTTCGACATCACGTCTTTAGCAGAATTATTTAGCTTGATCTCCATGTTGAGTTAACATTTATGTTTTACCAAAATTTCTCCAAAACACCAAAGCATTCAATCTCCCCTTTCTGGCAAATTTTGGCTAAAACACCTATGCATGGTAAAACTCCAGATCGATGGTGCAGTAGTGAGGACTCTAAATACTTTCAACGCCTATACCTTACCCATAATTGAGTACATGAGAAAGAAGATGCAAAACGTTCTCCCTCAACCCATGAACCAATACTTGTCACGAAGGGATAAATCTTTCTCTTAAGAGGCATAAGAAAACCATTAGGAAAAAGCAATAGCAATACCCTTAGCAGCAAAGAAGTTCCTTGGGTAACTCAGGACATGACTGTGTTCATAACTCAAATCACAAGACACAAAAGTCCATTTGAGAACTGAGACCCAGAATATTGTAACATCCTGTTGAGCATCTTTGCCAAGCTGCTTTATTAGACGTGAGATTCTCATGAGAAGATCAAAGCATTTCTCCCCCCTTTTAGACACAATTTGAAAAATATTACCAAAGTATATCCAGATCTAAAGAGTGCTCACCCAGCACCTTATATAAGCAATAAAGACAACAGTAAGAGTGATACATCGATGAGTAAGATGAACTTTGAGATCCTCTTATTTGAATTGTATCAACCACTACCCGGTCTTTATGTCTTTATTCATTTTTGGACTGATTCTTCTTGAAGTACAAGTTCCAACACATGTGAATGCATATTCAAGGACAAGATTTTACACGTCCTTCTGACAAGTACACACCCCACGCATTTTCCCAAGACGGAATCAATATCTCTGTCATTAGACTATCAGAGATTCTCCAAACACTCTTTACTGCGATGACGTCCTCGATCATGTCATACCCAACATGGTTAAAGAAAATATTCATATTGAACAATATCTTCACAGTTTAGTGATCACAGTCTGCAGAGAAAAACAAATTCCCCCTGACTCATCCAATGATTCTTAAGCATCCAATAAGAACCACGTAACTTGCACTGCCAAGTCTCCCCCAACTTGCAACAATACAAAATGTCAAGATATCCTTCTCGACATCTCATCCTCCCAGGATGGACACATAATCACAGTTTGCTTGACGCACAATACAAACTGGAACTCCACTGCACCCCCGCAGTAAAACATCTTAGATCAAGGAACAACTCCCCCTATCTAAGGTAACCAGTGCTCCTCCACAGAACACCTAAGATGATGAATGGAAAACATAAGATGCATCTTCATGTCTTCAAGAGCGCACCCTCAGTTTAAGCCACCTGCTGAACACAATCATCAACTCTCTTATTGCTTCTTCTGACAAGAACCAATAATCACTCACACATGATCACCATCATGCTACCCGTGAGGAAATTACAGGATAACCATCCTACCATAACAAACTCTTGGCTTAAGATCAAAGTCCCATTGATCCCCCTCTTCCTACAACCATCTACACACCACACGAACTCCTCTTGAATTCTCATGTATAGACCTCCAGCTGCTTGAGGCACAAACCAATTGAATCAGAATGCTTCACATTCCTCAAAGAGACGCACATGGCCCCTTGGTTTATTATAATAATGTCAGATATCATATGCATGCTTCAGAACTTCACAGCTGCCAAACTGATCCACTACTAGCATGACTTGCAGCCAGGGGCAGTATCCCATTCACAAGATTTTCCACCGACCACACCAAGGCCAGCAACAGAGATAGACACCCCCATAATCCAAGACAGTCATTCCTTATCATTCTCCCGTATGATAACCTGGAATACTCCTGATTTTCTGGTGAATATCCACTTCTGAATGCATCAGAAACCAGACCTTCATGCAATCAACCCGTGATTCACTCCAGTCTTCTTCACACCATCCTCCCAAGGCAGTTCTTTTACTTCATCATTCTCCCGTATGACAAGATAGATACTCCTTAGACATGATATAGACAACAAGTTCCTAGACCAGAACTTAAGAATCCTCCACCAAGGATAACCAACCCAAATATGTTCTAACATCAGTTAGGACATTTTCCACACATCATAGATAACACACACCATGGTTCTTGATATGCTCCACCACTGGACTTAATATCAGCATAGTAATCCAAACTGAAGATCTTCACACAACACTGCGCCACCAGCTTGAACAAAGAAAGCTTCAGAAACCCAGAGAGAAATAAACTCTCATCCCCCAAAAGAAGGTATACTTCCATCCTTAACTCAGAACTTCTGCCACAAGCTCCAAGAGAACCCGAACCTCCTTACGTTTTCAACTAACTACTCTTCTGCACAAGAGCAATCAGTTTCAAGCATCCTTCTTGAATGCACACTACGAAACCAACCAAATGCCACCTTTTGATTGATCTCACTCTTCTTCAGAATTCCCACAAGATACACTGATCCACTAATGAAAACAGATCTTTCAATTTTATGTCATGCAACTTTAGTTTGTTGCTAGTATTTTATGATAATTTTTATTTGTTGATGATATCATTTATTATTTTATGACGTTAAAAGATAGTAAAAATAAGTTATCAAATTTATTTTAAAAGACAAAAATGTTGAGTAATTTTTATGAAAAAAATATGACGAATAATCATTTAGTCATTTAATATTAATAAAATAGAAATTTTTTTTGGGCAACCCACTACCCAACCCAATCCAACCCGAAAATTAGTGGGTTTGCCCAAACCAACCCATTGGTGTATCGGGTGGTTATTTTACCTCACCCAAACCACAATGTTCTATATGGATTGGGTATTGGGTTTGGCCAAACCCAATCCAAACCGACCCATGTACACCCCTAATAGTAAGACATCTTGGATTCACCAAGCCTCTTAGACATGTAACATCTTCCCATCCACAGCTCCCGTAAACTGCATGAGATAGACCTTTTTGAAGCATCCATAACTTCCATTCTCCTGTAGATCACCTTATCTTAAGCTGATGTGCCACATCACTAGCTGAGACTTCTGATGTTAAGCTAGATGTCACAACATTCTGATACGACATCCAACTGCTGAATTCTGCTCCTCCTTCTGCCACTTAGAAGAACCCCCCCCCCCCCCCTTTGCAGAACAAGAGTTCCATGCTCTCATAGACTTGATTCAACACCAAGTTGAGTAGACAACCTCCATCATGCTTTAAAACTCCATAGACATCACACCTGCCACGTCTGAGTCTTCAGAAAATAAGTAGTCAAAGACTACACCATAGCCAAACCAAAGAATACCACTTTCCTTTGTAAAGTAGATTATAGAAAGTCAGTGATAACTGCCACTTAACTTTGACTTCCAAGAAGAGCAAGATCTATGCTCCAAAGCACCTAGATCAGAAATAAACTGATCCAAGATGTAACCATCAAGATTATGATGTCTCCATCTTCCTTCAACAGCATCAAAGTCCAGACTAGTTTCTTGCCAAGAAACTCTCCAGAGAACACATGCTTCTATCACTCCCGACTGAAGCCCATTCTTAGGTCACCACCTAAGACTAAAATAGATGCTAAAGCATATGCAGTACCCCTCCCATGATTCTGCACAAACTCTGATGATGAGATGTTCCAACATCTTGTTAAACATCAGCAATCTTGACTTTCAAGGATAATCAATTAAATACTTGTGGAGTCCACAAATAGTAATTGATCTTAAATATTTGTACAATAACCCTTCTTCACTGTTGTAGCTAAGCTCCACCAGATCACTTCATGAACACTTATCAATTATTCAATCTTTTGCAAGTATCTTCTTTGACAAACATTGTTGAGATACCAAGGCTGCCACCCTTGACTCAAATAACTAAGACTTCCTCTGAACAAATCTTATTTACCTCAACATTTATGAATGCTTCAATCAGATTAGATCCACTCTTAGGGTCAAGAGAGATGAATCCTTCCTTGCTGTATTTGGATGGTGAAAATAAATCACCTTCACTTTCTTCAGATTGTGTTTCAAAGAAACACCTCCTAGTTAGAAGAATAACTAGAAGACTCCAGATGCACGACTGAGACGCCTTTATAAGTGGACTTGAGAGAATTCTCAAGTATCTTTGACAATCTAGCCGATCAA
This sequence comes from Lathyrus tuberosus, assembly GCA_022829125.1. Lineage (NCBI taxonomy): Eukaryota > Viridiplantae > Streptophyta > Magnoliopsida > Fabales > Fabaceae > Lathyrus > Lathyrus tuberosus. Next base: position 2,510,510 of record JALAZF010000229.1, read on the forward strand.
TAATTTATCAAACTCCCAGAGCAAGAACTTGATAAACTTAAACTCAACTCCTCTCCTCTTCAACTGACTTCAACTGCACCAAGAAACCAAGATTCCAAGTACCAAGTCACCATACCAGATATCTATCTACAACTCCCTTCATTTCATCGCTCCCGACTTTGGAATAAAAGAATGCAGATATCTTCACATATAGAGGTCGACGATTGAGTTCTTCCACCAATAGTCTTCAGTAACAACTCCAGAATCCCATAATTCTAGAGCTCTTCCATCAGAAACACATGCAGTGGAACCACCAAGGAACAGATCCTACTTGCCCTAACAAGATGTTAGAACATCTTGTAAGACACCCCAATAAGAGAACTAGCCACTTCTCCTGTAGTTGTTGTAGAACTTCCTCAACAACATGAATAACTTTCGGGTTGCTCCCTTCGATCCAGAACATCCATCTCATCCATTAATACCCTTGGGTATGTCTGAGTTGATTGATCTGATCTTTAAACTCCTCCTTATTTAAACCCCAAAAAGTATCTCCCAAAGATCTCATCAAGAACCAGACAAGAAACCAGGCTCTGATACCAATTGAAATTTTGGCATTTGTAGACAGCAGATGTGCTAACACATGTCAATACATTGTGCTACATAATCATTTAAACTCAGAGTCGCAACAACAGACTGATACCTTGAATATCAGAACTACGCACTCACAGATGTCACGATATATGATCCAACATGTTTATCATGAACCCTAACAGAAAACATAAATCTGTAGATTGATAAAGAATACATCAATTGTTAACCCAATTCGGTGCAACTCACCTACATCTGGGGGATACCAATCCAGGAAGAAGACTTCACTATCTGTAGAACTGTTACAAAGCTAAACTCCCCCGTTTACAACTTTATACCTAACATCTACCCAATGAACATCTTTACCAAAGTTAAACTCAAACGCTTAGAACTCTAATATGAGATACCCCACTCACTTCCCTTAATCACCAACTGTGATTTCTACATCATCCCTGTCAATACAGAAATCTATCAAGCTTTCTTGACAAACAAGCTAACTTAGATTTGCTTAAAGGCTTCATCCAAGAACAATACACAATCCAATACCTCAAGGCTTATGGATTTGTGCGACATCTATAGCTGCCAAAATGCATCAACTGATACAAAGGGTGACTTACAACCTAGAGAGCCAACGACTCTCAAAACCCTAAACCATTGTTTCTTATGCAAGAAAACAAGGTTACAACTGGCGTACAAAGGTGTTGCAAAACCTAGGTCTAAGTCTTCTATTTATAGGTTTCTGCTTCCTTAGGCTTCAATCTTCTGTCCTTGATCCATGCGCAATTTCTCCTTGAGTGCTGCAACAGATTTAAACCACTCAGTCCAGAATGTCAAGATGCATGCTAGGACATAACGTCTTCAGCAGAATTATTTAGCTTGATCTTTATGTTGAGTTATCATTTATGTTTTACCAAAATTTCTCCAAAACACCAGAGCTTTCAGAGTCCATCAAGCTTGAAGGTATGGATCGTTTGAGCAAATGGGCAATGTTGGCGCAAGATGCCTCCACGTTGGTCCAGGTCCTGGAGATTGTGGTGATCTACGCCGATGGAGATTCCTCCTCTAAATCTGAACTAAAGAAAGCCCAGGCGGCGATATCTGCACTGGAGGAAAAAGTGAAGATGGCCAAGGAGGAGGCCAAGGCTGCTAATGACGCGAGGAAGAAGTCTGACGAGGAGGCCGCTAAACTGAAAGGGGAGAATGATACCCTGGTTGCTGAAAAGAAGGCTGTCGAGGACCTAGTCGAGCCGATGAGGTCAGCGGCTGCCCAGGCAGAAGACGATCCTGAGGAGGTAAAGGCGCTGAAGACTATGGCCGAGCTGGTTACTCGTATTGCGTGGGCGGAAAAGGATGTGTACACCATCGGGGATGAGTCATTCAATAATGTCGTGGCCCAACTCAAGCTGGTGAATCCAGAAGTCCAGATATCCACGGAGGATACTAATTTTCTAGGCCATGTTGAGGATGGAAAGATAGTTACTCCAGACTTCTTCAATATCGGTGATGAGCATGCCCGTCTCTTGAACGAGGAGACCCATCCGCTGCAGCCCAACCCTGAGCAGTCTGAGCAGATGGAAGAGTGATATCTTCTTTTGTTTTTTGTTGTACTGTATCTGGCCTGCGTGCCATATTTAATGTAATTTTATTGTTGTTTGGTATGGGGCGTTGCCCCTTTGTCTTGTAATATGCACAGTTGTGGTCCTTGTGGCCACTTAATTATTTTTATATGTATGTATCCGGCATCGTGGCCGGTTTTGTATGTTGTATATTCGTGCATGGCTTTCTTTGATGATTATTTTTGCTAAGTGTTATATCTTTGTTCAATACACGTGTGTGCCCGTAATAGGGATGACTTTGATTCATTTGTTGCTTTAGGGAATTGCTCGACTTAGATGTGTTCGGAAGTGAGGGGGACTAGTCGAACGGCCTGGGGAATTTCCGGGCATGATAACGGAGCTCAGGTCGCGTTTGAGGCCTAAGTTCATGGTGTGAACCTCCCATTGCGAGCTGGGTGTTCTGCTTATCATGGTACTTTGGCGACGGCGGGCTCAGTTGAGGAACCGCCATCGAGCCAAGACTCAGCTCGATTCTGAGCGGGGTTCTACCTTGGTTGGTGTGCGAAACTTGTACCTAGGCGTGCATCGTAGTTGGGATGTTATGTTCGCTGCTTTGACTAAGAAAACTGACAATTAGGGCCTTAGCTATAGTATTGTTTTAGCTTTTCGGCATTCCATGGTCGAGCAAGTTCTTCCCCGTTAAGGTGTTCTAGGTAGTAGGCCCCATTCTCCGTCTTTGCTCAGACACGATAGGGTCTTTCCCAATTAGCGACGACTTTGACCTCCCGAGAGTCCTTGTGGTTCCTTCTCAAGACAAGGCTGCCCACTTGGAATCCTCGCCGTATCACTTTGGCGTTGTGCCTGATTGCGATTTTTTGCTTTAACGAGACTTCGCGTTGAGCTGCTCCTGACCGGACCTCTTCGACGAGGTCGAGCTCTTCCCTTAGTGCCTCGTTGTTTATTTCTTCGTCCAGGGGTGATTCAGTCCGCCTAGATGGTACGTGCATCTCGATGGGAATCACTGCCTCTGTCCCGTAGGCCAGGCGAAAAGGAGTTTCTCCGGTTAAAGAGTGAGGAGTTGTGCGGTACGCCCATAGGACGCTGTGCAGCTCTTCAACCCAAGCTTTCTTCGATTCGTCAAGCCTCCACTTAAGGCCTCATAGGATTACTCGATTTGTTGCTTCGGCTTGCCCGTTAGTCTGGGGGAGTTCGATGGATGTGAAGTGTTGTTTCGTGCCCAGTTGAGTGACGAAATCCTGGAACTTCTTATCCGTGAACTGTGTCCCATTGTCTGTGACTATTGCTTGGGGAATGCCAAAGCGTGCAAGGATGTTCAGCTTGTAGAAACGAAGTATGTTGAGGGCCTTTATTTTGGCCAGAGCCTCCCCTTCTATCTATTTTGTGAAGTATTCAACACCTACTATTAAGTACTTGTTCTGGTTTGACCCTACTACGAATGGCCCCAGGATGTCTAGGCCCTACCATGCGAATGGCCACGGGGAGGACATAACTTTGAGTTTGTTAGGCGGAGCCAGGTGCATGTCCCTATGCCGTTGGAATTGGTCGCATTTCTTCACGTGCTCTTTTACATCCTGTAGCATGGTTGGCCAGTAGTACACTGCTCAAAGGGCTTTCCGGGCAAGGGATCTTCCCCCGAGATGTTGGGCGTTGAATCCTTCGTGGATCTCGCGCAAGACGTGGGTGACCATCTCTTCCTCGACGCATATGAGTAAGGGGATGGAGAACCCTCGCCTGTAGAGTTTGTCTTCGACCAGGACGTAGGAGCAGGCTCTGCGCCTGACTGTTCTGGCCTATTTGGGGTCGGACGGGAGTTCGTCCCTAGTGAGGTAGTTATAAACGAGGGTCATCCAGCAATTATTGTCGCCGATGACTTGCACGTCGAGGATCGTGGGTGTCTTCTCGATGCTGGGTCGAGGAAGCACCTCATGGATGACTGACTTGTTTCTGCCTTTTTTCTTCATGCTCGCCAGTTTGGACAACACGTCCGCTCTAACGTTATGTTCGTGGGGAACATGTTTTACTTCTACTGTAGCGAACTTCGTCATTTTTTCTTTGACCAGAGACAAGTATTCGGACAGGTTGTCGTTTTTGGCCTAGTATTCTCCTCGAACTTGAAGGGCCACGAGTTGCGAATTTGTGCAGATGACGACTTCTTCTGCTCCTAGGTTTTCGGATAGGCGCAGACCGGCGAGGAAAGCTTCGTACTCAGCTTGGTTATTGGACGTGGAGAAGGATAAAGTGAGTGACACCTTGAAGATGATTCCCTCGTCGTCTTCAAAGATGATACCCGCTCCGCTTCCTACCGAGTTGGATGCTCCGTCAACGAAGATGGTACACCTGCACGCCCCGTAGGTGGGGGAATCTGCGAACGTCATTTCTGCGACGAAATTGGCCAACGCATGGGCCTTGAGGACCTTTCTACTTTCATACAAAATTTTGAACTCAGATAGCTCCAATTACCATTTGAGCATTCATCCGGCCATATCTGGTCGTCCTAGCAGTTACTTCACGGGTTGATCTGTCCGGACCACGATCGTATGGGCCAGGAAGTAGTGCCTCAGTCTTCGCGCATCGTTAATGAGGGCCAGAGCTACCTTCTCTATTTGCTAGTACCTCAGCTCTGGTCCCTACAATGCTTTGCTTGTGAAGTATATAGACTTTTGCATGTCGGGTGTTTCAGGGATGAAGGTAGCGCTAACGGCCTCGATTGCTACAGTGATATAGAGGTACAAAGTTTCACCGTTATCTGGCCGAGAGAGGACTGGCGTTTCTGACAGTGCCCATTTCAGATGGAGGAGAGCCTAGTCGCATTCCTTTGTACATTTAAATGCTGCCTCCTTGCGGAGGAGTTTGAAGAAGGGCAGGGCATGCTGGGCAGACTTGGCCACAAAACGAGACAGAGAAGTGAGCATCCCGTTGAGGGATTGGATGGATTTCTTCGAGTTAGGTGTTGGAAATTCGGAGAATGCCCTACACTTGTCGGGGTTGGCCTCGATTCCTCGCTATGTCAAATAGAAGTCGAGGAACTTGCTCCCCCGTACCCCGAACGTGCATTTCTCTGGGTTGAAATGCATCCGGTATTTCCTGGCTTGTTCGAATACTTTTCTCAAATGGGCCGTGTGATCGGTTTCCTCGTGGGATTTCATGATCATATCGTCCATATAGACTTCGAGCATGTCGCTTATTTCTCCCCGAAAGACCTTGTTCATCATCCTTTAGTAAGTCGCACCGGCGTTCTTCAGGCCGAAGGGCATTACATTGTAGTAATAATTTCCCGATTCGGTCATGAAGGCTGTGTATTTTTATCACTTTTTGCCATTGGTATTTGATTGTAGCCCGAATAGGCGTCCATGAATGATAATAGTTTAAAACCGACAGAGTTATCAACAAGTTTATCAATATTGGCGAGGGGTGTCATACCCCAAAATTTGACCACTAAGATTCCCCATCATTGTGCAAATCATCATCACAATAGGGGTGAACCATCATACCTCATTAGTCTCCCCAAAGATGGGTGAGCATTCACTACAATCAAACTTAGGGTTTCAAGTCCTCTCAGAGCTCTTAGACAAAGGATCAATCAAGAAATGACATGATATTCAACTTATCCAAGCCTCTCAAACATCCACAATGGATCAAAAGGACTCCCACATCAAGGATCAAGCACAAGGCTACAATAGTCCAAGTGGGTCAAGCCTCAAGATCGCTAGTGTCACCAAATTAGGGTTTTGGTCGACCAGGGTCTCCAGATGGAAATTTTCCTCTGGGAATGAGCCAATTCTTCAAAGCACAACCTAAGATGCTCAAGGGACATCATGAACCCAATCATCAAGTCAGTTTAGCCTCAAGGGATGCATTTATCAAAAATCAGGAATTAGGGTTTCTTGACCTAATTCACCCCTAAGTTGACTTTAGGGGCAAAACATGAGCCAAGACCTCAAGAGAGGATTTGAGGGTCTCTAACACACTACAGTGATCCATTTGCAACAATGGATTAATCCAAGAAGCTTGATTCCCAAGTTTCAAGTTCATCAGAACCACAGTTAAGGTTTCGCGGGAAAAGTCAACTGTGCCTTTGACTTTTGACCCAGGCATGCTCCCAAACCTTAGGACATGATTCAGTACACCCTATAACACCCATGGAATATATCCATCAAGTTTGATTTAGGTCAAGGACTTGATTTCACAAATGATCGCACAGTTTGAAATTCATCTGATAAAAAGTCAACTGTGCACAAAAGTCAAACTTTGACTTTTTGAGATTTTTCACATTTATGGTTCTTTGACTCTAAAATGATGTTAATGTGTGATTTGGATAATCATTCATCAAGAAAAATCAAAGAAAGTGGGATAACTTGTAAAAGGGGTAACCATAAAAACTTAGAAATTTTCTAAGTTATGGAACAAAGTGGCTAGGGTGCCAACTTTGGAGGATCATATCTCCTAAACCACAAGGCCATTTTTCCCCATCCAAAGCTGGATTTGTAGCTCTCATGGCACACTACAAAAGCTTCAAACACAACTCATTCCAATTCCTCATGGATTTTAAGTTATGGAATTATCAAAATCACAAAAAGTGAAAATGTCACTTTTTTCCAACACTTAGTGAAATTTTCACTAAGTCAGAATCTGCCTTCACTTTTTTCCAAATGTAGGGGCATTTTTCACTTGGATCCAAAAAGTATCAAAACCAATTATGATCAAACAGTTGTTGTATCATATGCGGGCTTTCCAAAATGGCCAAGAACTCCATCAAATTCCACTTGAGCCATGAGGTATGAAAATGGCAATATGCCTTGCTGAAAACTGTCAAAGCAAGGCAGATTTGTGCATTTTGCTCGATTTGCCCAATTTGTGCAAATGACAAACAACTCTATCCATCTGAACACCTCAGTAAGGGACCAAGGAGGGACAAAGACTGATCCTAAGCCTCCCATGTCTTTGGAACCAAAAGTAGCATGTCAAACCTAGAAATCCCTAAAAGAGGGACAAGACTCCAATTTTGGATTGGAGCATTTAATGGATGCACCAAGGTGGCATGTACTGACACATTTCCAACTGAATTCAGTCAAGACTGATCGAAGACCATGGGAACCAGCAGCCTGTGCCCTAACCTCTAGTCAATGGCTAGAGGAGACTTGGATTCTCATTGCTCAACATTTTCCAAACCTCTGCTGCAGTTGCCATTCACTATTGCAGCCAAAACAAACTTGCTCTACTATAAATAGAGCTTATTTGTGCTCAGTTTAAGTACACCAAAGCACTACAACACTTACTTTCCTCAAAATCTCTTTCTCTAAGCAAAAATGCCTTCTTTAGCAAGGTAACTCTGAGTTTTTGATTTAGAGAGCAATTTCACCACAACTCATGATCCAAACACATCCAATATGTCATATCTAAGCTGTCCAAACTCTCACAAGTGACCTGTAACACCAAAATCACCAAGCCACCTCTCAAAACCTCAAAATATGCCTTTTTGTGCATTTTTAAAGTCATGTCTTGAATCAGTCACTTTCCAAACCAGATAAAACCTCAAACACACTCCAAATATCATCCTTGAACTCTCCCAAATGGTTCCACACATCTGGAACACCATTTGAGAGAGTTGCTATTTTGGCCACTTTTGCCCTTTTTGCAAGAAAGGGCCAGTTTCCACTCCCGAGGTTTCCAGCTGATTCCAACCATCCTAAAAGCTTCCAAGGGATCATTTGAGAGTGTTCAAAGCATCAAAACATTCCTGGAACAAAGCACTTGGCATATTGCACAAAAGCTCCAAAAAGAGGTAAGCATCACAACTTGGATTCTTTGAATCATGTTGTACTTTGATGTCCACTGATCATGCATCTCTTATACATGTTATATGTGTTGTGTTTGCACCAATTTATCATGTAATTCTTGCCTGTATCATGAGGTAGCACAGAAAATGCAATTATAGGCCTATTTCAAAACCACTATCGGGGTTTTCAATAGGAGCGTGATCTGAAGAAAAACACCACCACCATTCGATTCCTTGTGAAATTCTAGGCAGGATAGACCTAAATTTTGTCTCAATCCATGGAGAAATGTGAAAGTTATGGCCTTCACGTTTCTGACCAAAATCTTGCCTTGCCTTGCCTTGCCTTGGGCCAGGCCAAAAACAAGGCAAGCCTTGTATATTTGTGGTTGTGTTTCAATACACGAATGTATCACCACCCCAATGGTAGAGGGCGCGCACTGCACACAAGAGGTCTGGGATTCGAATCCCCCTCGCCCCAGATCCTCTTTTTATCACTTTTTCATATTTTCATTATTTTTCATATTATTTTTAATGATTTGAAAAATTAATAACTCCCTCAATTTTAATTATTTTTTATTGGTTCGTTTTGCAAAAAGTCACAAAAATATTGAAATACTTTATTCCACAAAAAAATTAAGTTTATATTATTTATTTAATATAATTAGTATTTTTGTGAATAAATTCATTTTTAATTGTTTTTCAATATTTTAAAAGTGAATGTTCATCTTGAAAATCAAAACCAAATGAGTTTTAATTCATCTTGTGATTAAAACCTCATTTTTCAAACCTTAACGAAAAATCACAAGTTGTTTATCAAGCTTATTTGGTATTTTAACATTTTTTATTTATTTTCTTTAAAGAATTTACTTTTAAAATGATGAAATTAGGGTTTTGATTGATTCCACCTTCAACAAATCATTTACAAAACACTTTGGGCCTCTAATAGAGTGTAAGACCCAACCCTTTTTGTAAATAAATATTTTTGGGCCTCTAATAGAGTGTAAGACCCAACACTTTTTGTAAATAAACATTTTTGGGCCTCAGATATTGTATAAGACCCACTGTGTTTTCAAAAACCTCGGCGCGATTGCCGTGGCCAAACAAATCACCATAGGCCTCTCCTCGAGCTATAAGTCCCATTCCTTTTCTTGAAAAACACTTTGGGCCTCTAATAGAGTGTAATACCCAACCCCTTTGTAAATAATACCTTTGGGCCTCACATATTGTATAAGTCCTCTGTATATTTTCAAAACCTCGGCGCGATAGTCACCCTTTAAAAAATAATCAATTGGGCCTCTCCTTGAGCTGTAAGCCCCATCACTTGTACAAAAATAAATCTTTGGGCCTCTAATAGACTGTAAGACCCAATCCCTTTGAAAATAATACCTTTGGGCCTCACATATTGTATAAATCCATCTGTATATTTTCAAAACCTCGGCGCGATCGTCGCCTTTTCAAAAACCCAACCCTTTTTGTAAATAAACCCTTTTGGGCCTCAGATATTGTATAAGACCCACTGTGTTTTCAAAAACCTCGGCGCGATCGCCGTTGCCAAACAAATCACCATGGGCCTCTCCTTGAGCTGTAAACCCCATCACTTGTACAAAAATAAATCTTTGGGCCTCTAATAGAGTGTAAGACCCAATCCCCTTTTAACCAAAATCATTTGCGGGCCTCAGATATTTTATAAGTCCCTCTGCGTTAAAATCTCGGCCCAGTCGCCAGTTCAAAAATCAAACCCTCCGGGCCTACCCTCGAGTAGTAAGACCCATTTCTTTTCTTTAGAATCATCTGGGCCTCTAATAGAGTGTAAGACCCATCCCTTTTGTATAGAAAACCTTTTGGGCCTCAGTCACTTGTATAAGTCCCTGTACAAATTCAAAACAACACAGCAATCACTAATAAAACCTCGGGCCTCTCCTTGAGTTGTGTAGCGAGCGATTTTTGGATGTGGTTGCGACGCACTACCGCTCTGGTATCTACAGTTCGATTCATTTTTTATCCTATTGAAGCTGATGAAGGAAGGGAAATAGATGTCTCCAATTAACCCTGCTTGCATACTGAGGTTAAACAGTCAAAACTGTTGGTTTACAGATGCTACAAAGATTCGGGGTCTCTCCTTGGTTATTTTGTCAAAAAGGGGTGTTTTAGGCTATCGGTTGAGATGTTAGGACGAGTATATAAAAGTATGGGATTTTGGGTTTTTGTTTAGTGTGCTCGCTAAGATTTTTCTTTCAATCTTATGCCTACGTATTCCCGTTTTTTCGAAACAGGGAAATCAGAGCGATCGTAGTTCCTCCTATTCTATGGGAGGAAATGGTGTTTTGGTGTCTTGTTCAAAGCCCAAGACGGGAAGCTAAAAGTGGTTTGTATCTTGTTCAAAGCCCAAGATGTGAAGCTAAAGGGTCTATTTGTATCTTGTTCAAAGCCCAAGATATGAAGCTAAAAAAAGTTTAACTTTAGAGAGAATTTGTCATCTCTAAAGAGGGGTTTGTTTATCACAACTGTTTATAAAGGAGAATTACTTTAACCGGGATTTGTGAATCCGGCAATGCCATAATTTCCTTTATAGGGGATTTCCAACCTGAAGGAGAAGACTTTAACTCAGTGTAGAGCAATGCCATCTTTCCTTAGGAATTTCTCATGCTAAAAGAGGGACAGTGGCATGGATGCAAATAATCCAGAGGCTTGCCGCTTACAGCGATTAGATGAAGGGGAAGGAGTTGTTGATGTTTGTGTACTATGAACGAGGCACAGCTTTGATGCTAAAAGTTTGATTGGATCAACCAGTGGTTTTCTTATACAAAGCCTAAGAGGAGGCTAATATGTGTCTCGTACAAAGCCCGAGAGAGAGGCTGAAAGGTTTTGACTCAACGAGGGAGTCTTTTGGTATCTCGTATAAAGCCCGAGATGGAGGCTATTGGACTCAACAAGAGAGTTTTTTGTATCTCGTACGAATCCCGAGATGGAGGCTAAAAGGTTTTGACTCAACGAGGGAGTCTTTTGGTATCTCGTATAAAGCCCGAGATGGAGGCTATTTGTTAGCTCCGCTGGGGAGAATCATTGTACAAAGCCCAAGAGGAGGCTATGGTGCTGTTTCAGTTAAGTGACAGGTCCAGTATACTGATTTAAAGAGAAAATTAGTTCTTATATGAGTAATGTTTGCACTCATGGATTTGTTTCTAAGGATCGGGGTTATTTCCTGTTCTTTAAGGAAATGGGAAATCCAAAGGGTATTGAGACTGTTCGGGTCTACGGGGTTCCTTCCTATTCTTGAAGGGTGCTTGAGAATGTCTTTGAGACTCAAGGAAATTAGACTGTCCAAGTCTAGAGTTTCATCTTTTGTACTATGCTTTGAGAAACAATAGTAGACTCTTTGAAAGACTGTTCTATTAAGATGACTGACTTCTGTTCCTATACCTTTAGGAGGTCGTCGGGACAATTTGTACGAAGCCCAAGAGGAGGCTGGAAACTTTTAAGAAGCCGAGTGGTCCTTGTATGAAGCCCAAGAGGAGGCTATCATTCCCGGAGGGATGAATCATTATATGAAGCCTAAGAGAAGGTTGTGAAAACTTCTAAGAAGACGACGAGTCCTTGTACAACGCCCAAGAGGAGGCGGGGATGCTTTTAAGAAGCCTGTGGGTCCCCAAACCCCGAAAAATTCAAGACAGGCTATTCACAAAGAATAGATCAAGCCAGGAAAGTTCTAGAATTTAGAAGAAACTCAAGAGATGCCATTCACGGAGAAGAGATCATCTCTGGGGAGTAGAGTTTCTTGACAAGTGCTTTTAAGAAGCATGTGGGTCCCCAAACCCCGAGAAGTTCAAGACAGGCTATTCACAAAGAATAGATCAAGCCAGGAAAGTTCGAGAATTTGCAAGAAACTCAAGAGATGCAATTCACGGAGAAGAGATCATCTCTGGGGAATATAGTTTCTTTGACAACTTCTATGAGTGACAGTCTATGAAAAGGTTCATCGAGAATGCTGCCTTTCATGTCTCCATATTGTTTAACCCCAAGAGGAGGGAAGACTGTGTCTGGTAATCCTATGGGGATCTAGTTTTGACTATTTAAGAGGGATCAACAGGCTTAATGCTAGACGTAGTTGCTGGGGAAACTCTAAATATCTATACTATTATTACACAGTTGATATGAGATTATGAAAGAAGACTTACAGTGAAACAGCCCCACAATATAGTTATATGTATATGAAAGCGGTAAATGAAAGCGTATAAACACTTACTCGGTTGTAGAGCTTCTATACTGTTTGGTTCGTTGTTCAACAAAGAAAGATTGAAAACAACAGTATATTTCAAAATCAAAGGAGAAAGTGCTTTGAAAAAGAAAGATTTCAGGCTTACAGCTCAAGGAGAGGCCCAGGGTTTTATCAGTGAGCGCACTGTTGAATTTGTACAAAGGGACTTATACAAGTGACTGAGGCCCAAAAAGTTGTTTGCTGTACAAAGGGATTTGGGTCTTACACTCTCTCAAGAGGCCCAAAAGGTTTAAAGAAAAAGAGTGGGGCTTATAACACGAGGGTAGGCCCAAATGATTTTTCGTTTGAAATGGCGGTCGCGCCGAGATTTGCTTTTAACGCAAAGGGGCTTATACAATATCTGAGGCCCAAAGTTGTTTTGGTTAAAAGGGGATTGGGTCTTACACTCTATTAGAGGACCAAAAGTTTTGAAATGGGTCTTACTACTCGATGGTAGGCCCAATTGATTGTTTTTCAACGGACGATGATCGCGCTGAACTTTTTGAAATACAACGGGACTTATACAATAAGTGAGGCCCAAAAAGGTTGTATTTACAAAGGTTTGGGTCTTACACTCTATTAGAGGCCCAAAAGTTTTGAAATGGGTCTTACTACTCGAGGGTAGGCCCAGTTGATTTTCTTACAAAACGACGATTACGCAGAGGTTTTTGAAAATACCCGGAGGGACTTATACAATAAGTGAGACCCATAATAGGTTATTTTACAAAAAGGATTGGGTCTTACACTCTATTAGAGGCCCAAAAGTTTTGAAAATGATTGATGAGGGTTGAATTAATCAAAAACCCTAATTTGTTTTCAAAATGTGTTTTAATTGAATAAAAATTCAATTAAAATGATCAAAATTGTTTAACACATAGAAAACAAATTGTGATCTTGGATTAATGCTTCAAAAATTAAGTATTGACCTACAAAATAATTAGAAGGCATTAAAAGTTGCAAAGTCAAGGTGGAAAAAATATTCAAAATGTCAAAAAACAATTAAAATATTAATTATTTGCAAAAATATCAATTATATGAAATAAATAATATTTTTGGGATTTTTTGGGAAAATAAAATATTTTAACATTTTTGTGAATTATTAAAAAAAGAATCAACTCAAAATCATTAAAACTCAGAGAGAAATTAATTTTTGAATCAATTAAATAAAATCACAAAATTCAAATATTTGAATTTTCAAAAAAGGGCGCCAAGAACACCCAAGAACACGCGGGTGTTCTAAGTTTTGCCCAGATTTGCATTTTCTATCCAATCTCACTAAATACTTGATCATATCATGCAATCCACATACCAATCAACTCGTTTCAATCTCACGATCGTGTCTATGTCAATTAATTTCATTTAAATTAAGCATAAAACAAGAAATCACGAAAAATCCTCAAGAACCCTAAATTCTGCACGAGGACTGGGATTTTTGATACACAATTCAAACAAAGCAATTCCTTGAGGGGAAACATTCCATGCATGATTATGAACATTTGGCAAAAGTATTGTGCGAGGAAATATGCATAGATTGAGAGATGACCAAGTTTATGCTTACCTCTAGGTCGTGACAGCAAGGGCAAATTGATTTATGAGTAGGAGGTGTTACAGATGAATTGTGATGATCTGAACAGCTTCCCAACAACCTATGGAGTGTGTTTGAATGCTTGGACTTGATGGAAATTGGCTGGATCACTTCATGGCATCTCAACTGCAACTTGGTTAAAACCTTGAGCAATTGACTGGTGATTCTGAGAAATCAGTGTTCCAGATGTTGTTTAAGTGTTTGATCAGCTCACATATGATGTATATGAGGTGTGTGTGTGATTGGTTTGAGTGGAATTGCTCTCTAATGAAAAACCCAATTGTGACTTGCTAAGAAAGGCATTTTTTAGAGTGAGAAGCGGATTTTGAGAAAGGAAAGTGTTTTAGGCCTTTAGTGTACTTAAACTGATCACAATTGAGCTCTATTTATAGTAGAGCAAGTTTGTTTTTCAAGGAATAGTGAATGGCAACTGCTGAGTAGGTTTGGCCAATGTTGGCAAATGAAAATCCAAGTCTCCTCTAGCCATTGACTAGAGGTTAGGACACAGGCTGCTGGTCCCCTTGGTCTTGGATAAGTCTTGACTGAATTCAGTTGCTAATGGCTCAGACCACGCCACGTTGGTGCTTCCATTGAATGCTCCAATCCAAAATTGGAGTCTTATCCCTATTTTGGGCAATTCTAGGTTTAGCATGCTATTTCTTATTCCAAGGACTTTGGAGGCTTGGCTCAGTGATTGTCCCCTTTAGATTCAATCCTCAGATGTGTCCAAAGTGATGACAAGGCTTGGAATTGGCTAATTTTGGCAAATCGAGCAAAAGTGCGAAATTCTGCCTTGCCTTGGCATATTTCAGCAAGGCAACTTGCCAATGTCATATCTCATGGCTCAAGTTGAATTTGGTGATGTTCTTGGCAATTTTGGAAAGCTCTTATATGATACAACAACTGTTTGATCATATTTGGTTTTGATACTTTTTGGATCCAAGTGAAAAATGTCCCTACATTTGGAAAAAAGTAAGGCAAAATCTGACTTAGTGAAATTTTCACTAAGTGTTGGAACAAAGTGACTTTTCTTGATTTTGATCACTCCATAACTCAAAATCCATGAGGAATTTGGACATAGGTCAGTATGAAGCTTTTGTAGAGGGCAATGAGATCTACAAATCACGCTTTGGATGGAAAAAAATGGCTTTGTGATTTAGTTCAAAGCTACCCCTTTTACAAGTTATCCCATTTTCTTTGATTTTTCTTGATGAATGATGATTCAAATTATACATTAACATCATTTTAGGGTTAAAAATTCATTTTGTGAAAAATCTCAAAAAAGTCAAAGTTGACTTTTGTGCACAGTTGACTTTTTATCAGATGAATTCCAAACTGTGCAATTCTTTAGGAAATCATGTCCTTGACCTAAATCAAACTTGATGGACATGTTACATGGGTGTTATAGGGTATGTTGAATCATGTCTTAGGGCTTGTGAGCATGTCCTGGTTAAAAGTCAAAGTTACAGTTGACTTTTCTCGCGAAACCCTAACTGTGGTTCAAATGAAATTGAAACTTGTTGCTCAAGCTTCTTGGATCAATCCATTGTCCCAAATGGATCAATATGGTATATTAGAGACCCTCAAATCATGTCTTGAGGTCTTGGTTCATAATTTGTCCCAAAAGTCAACTTAGGGGTGAATTAGGTCAAGAAACCCTAATTCCTGATTTTTGATTAATGCATCCCCTGAGGCAAGATTGACTTAATGATTGGGTTTATGAGGTTCCATGGAGTATATTAGGTTATGTTTTCGATCTTTGGCTTATGCCCAGATGAAAATTTCCATCTGGAGGCCCTGGTCGGCCAAAACCCTAATTTGGTGATACTGGCGATCTTGAAGCTTGATCCACCTAGAAGGGAGCAACCTTGTGCTTAATCCTTGAAGTGGGAGTCCTCTTGATCCATTGTGGATGTTTGAGAAGTTAGACAAGTTGAAGATCATGTCATTTCTTGATTGATCCTTTGTCTAAGAACTCAGAGAGGGCTTGAAACCCTAATTTTGATTGTGGTGAATGCTCAACAATTCCTTGAGGAGATTGATGAGGCATAAAGGTACATCCATATTGTGATGATGATTTACACAATGATGGGAATCTTAGTGGTCAAAATTTGGGGTATGACAGATGCCCCTATTTAATCTTCTTGGACCCGAAGGTGTGAATGACGAAGGTATTCGGGCATTCGAGGTGCAAGAGGATTAAATATCAGAATATCTGAAATTTTGACAGCGTCCATGAATGGTAATTCACGCATTCATCTTCTTTCGCTAAGCAATGATACTTAGAAAAGGTAAACCTCCCCTCGATCCTGGTTTCCTACCAAGGAACTGGTCTTAGTTTCTGATGTAAATTTCCCCTCGATCCTGGTTTCTTACCAAGGAACTGGTCTTAGTTTCTGAAGCTAACTTCCCCTCGATCCTGGTTTCCTACCAAGGAACTGGTCTTAGTTTCTTTTGTCAATAAAATTAATTGACAAGGGACGCTAGGCGTAGCGGTTTTCCTTAAACTTCTCACCGAATTTTCCTGGGGAGATGCCATTTGATGGAAAAAGTTTCGATGCCAGACTTGCTGGGGAACCCAGTCGTCTGAGTTGTAGAGGTGTACAAACTTCTCTGTTGGAGATGCCATTTGTCGACTCTATTGGGGAAAGCAAGTCTCTTGAGAGACTGCTTTCACGCTTGGGGATATTACATCATATTTTTCTTGGGATCTTCCTGGAGAAATACCATATGATGGGATCCAATTTTGAGGTGCCGATGACCTTTTCATCTGTGGTTTTTTTGGAGAAAAACTGTTGTACCACCGAATCTCTGAGTAAGGAGCTTTCTCTCGGGATTTTCCTTAATCCGGGAAAGCAAGGATATCATCTTCAATGGCGATGAGTGATGTTCACTGAAGGTTCTCTGATTTTTCAGAGGTTCAAGTTATCAAAGTGGTCGAGGAGCCAACTTCCATCCAGAAATAAACTGGAAGAGAGAGATTGTTCAGACTTAGCATTTCCAGATGAGGAAAGAAATGACAACTCGATTGAGAGGCCTTTTATCACTAGGGGATAAGACCGACTAGAGTGATAGTGATGCAATATGAAATGTGAATGCAAATCAATAATGAATGATGTATATATGTATATGCTGACAAAACTGACGCGACATACAAACTAAAAGATGAACATGACTGGATACTCGGCCATCGCGGGGCGAAGAAGTACCGTTGGTCCAAAAAGTAGCAATTCTACCTTGCTTAGGAGAAGTAGTCCTCACGGGGAACTAAGTTGGTCGGGCTTAAGAGATGAGAACTCGGCCGAAGATGTCAGTGAATTAGTTGCATCCGACACTGTTGATCCTTCATTCAGGTGCACTGGCGTAGAAGGAGTACTTTGATTCTGCACTTTGAAGTTTGCTTACTTCTGGAGAAGCGGTTGATGCTCTTTTGATGTTCAACAATCAAAAGAAAATGCCATCTTTATTTTAAAAGCAGAAAAAGTTTTACAAGTAAATTCATTTTTGTTTTATTTCAAGAATCGTTGAGCATGTTAAAATGTCGTTCTGTAAAGCTAAAACAAATGAGAATTACAAATAAAAGCACAAGGGCTCAAATTTTATTGATAAGATGGAGATCAGCCAAACGCATGATTCCAAAGAGTATATACAAAGCTAGAAAATGGTAATTTACAGGGAAAAGGGCTACGTTGAAACATAACGACCACTATCCTTCTACCAACTTTGAGTTCGGGACATCCTGAGCTTCTGTCGAAGATGACCTTGACTGGAGTTTTCCTCCGATGGTTGGTGTAACTGCTGCTGAGGGACTTGCCTCTGTTGAACATAGTTACTTGCCATTATCCCTAACTTTTTCCAGGATTGTACTGTGATGTTTCCAATCCACCGGGATGATTTTTTTTTATTTTCTCTCTAACTTTTTCCTGGACCGCCCTTTCGGGTTTTCAATCCACCGAGACGTTTTTTTAGGCGAAGTATTTCTTGACTACATCAACATTCATGGGGTAGGCAAATTCCTCTCCGTCCATGGTTACAAGTCTCAAGGCGCCGCCTGAGAAAGGTTTCGTGACCACATAGGGTCCGTCATAATTCGGAGTCCATTTGCCTCGCGAATCACTGAGAAATGATTGTATCTTTTTTATCACAAGGTCTCCTTTCCTGAAGACGCGAGGTCGGACCTTTTTGTCGAATGCCCTCTTCATTCTTTGCTGATACAACTGGCCGTGGCATAGTGCCGTAATTCACTTTTCTTCGATCAGATTTAATTCGTCGTGTCGACTTTGATACCATTCAGCTTCTGTTAGCTTAGCTTCCATCAATACCCAGATTGATGGGATCTCTACTTCTATAGGGAGCACTGCTTCCATGGCATATACTAGAGAGAAAGGGGTTGCCCCTGTTGAAGTGCAGACAGATGTGCGATAACCGTGAAGAGCAAAGGGTAGCATCTCGTTCCAATCTTTGTAGGTTACGACCATCTTTTGAACAATCTTCTTGATGTTCTTGTTAGCTGCTTCTACTGCTCCGTTCATCTTGGGTCGGTAGGGAGATGAGTTATGGTGTTCAATCTTGAACTCTGCGCACAACTCTTTCATCATCTTATTGTTCAAGTTAGATCCATTATCAGTAATGATCTGGCTCGGAACACCATAACGGCAGATGATACTGTTTTGGATAAATCGGACCACCACTTGTCGGGTTACATTGGCGTATGACGCTGCTTCGACCCACTTGGTGAAGTAGTCAATGGCTACCAGGATAAACCGATGTCCGTTTGAAGCTTTGGGCTCAATGAAGCTAATTATGTCGATTCCCCATATGGAAAAAGGCCATGGGGAAGAAAGAACTTTGAGACGCGTTGGCGGTACATGAATTTTGTTGGAGTATATCTGACACTTGTGACACCTCCTCATGTACTTGTAGCAGTTGAATTCCATTGTCAACCAATAATACCCTACTCTTAGAATTTTTCTCGCCATTGTGTGTCCGTTGGCATAAGTGCCAAAGGATCCTTCATGAATTTCCTTTATCAGCATGTCTGCTTCTGGTCTGTCTACGTATCGAAGCAAAACCATGTCAAAATTTCTCTTATAGAGTATGTCACCGCTCAGGAAGAAGCTGCCAGCCAGTCTTCTGAGGGTTTTTCTGTCCTTCCTTAGTGCCCCAGGTGGGTACTCTTGTTTCTGAAGGAAGCATTTGATATCGTGATACCAAGGTTTGTCGTCTATGACTGCTTCAATCACGAAGATGTAAGCGGGCAGTTCTAGGTGCATTACGTCGATCTTAGGTAGGTCAGTCCATTGACCTACACTTATCATGGAAGAGAGGGTGGCTAATGCATCAGCCATGTGATTCTCCTCACGAGGGATATGATGAAACTCGATTCTGTTGAAGAAAGGTAACAACCTTCTTGCATAATCTTTGTAAGGAATCAATCCTGGTTGGTATGTGTTCCAATCTCCTTTTATCTGATTGATAACCAAGGCTGAGTCGCTGTATACGTCCAAGTTTTTGATCCTCAAATCAATCGCTTCTTCGAGACCCATAATACAAGCTTCGTATTCAGCCTCGTTGTTTGTACATTTGAACGTAAGTCGAGCGGTGAAAGGAATGTGGGTACCCTGAGGGGTAACAATTATTGTCCCAATTCCGTTTCCATAATGGTTAACTACTCCGTCAAAGATTATTCCCCACTGGGAACCTGGTTCTGGCCCTTCACTGGGTAGTGGTTCATCGCAGTCTTTCATTTTTAAATACATGACATCTTCGTCTGGGAAGTCGAACCCAATTGATTCTCGATTGTCAATCGGTTGATGAGCCAAATGATCGGCTAAAATACTCCCCTTAACGGCTTTCTGAGCATGGTACTCTATGTCATATTCTGATAACAACATCTGCCAACGGGCAATTCTTCCCGTGAGAGCAGGTTTTTCAAATACATACTTGATTGGATCCATTTCGGAGAACAACCAAGTAGTATGACGAATCATGTACTGACGAAGACGTTTGGCTGCCCAAGCCAAAGCACAACAATTTTTCTCAAGCATCGTGTATCGAGTCTCCTAGTCGGTGAACTTCTTGCTTAGATAGTAAATGGCAGACTCTTTTCTTTTGGTTTCGTCTTGTTGGCCAAGTACACACCCCATTGAGTCTTCTAAGACCGTGAGGTAGATAATCAGTGGTCTTCCTTCCACTGGAGGTGATAGAATTGGAGGATTCAACAAATATTCCTTAATACTGTCGAAGGCAGTTTGACAGTCTTTTGTCCAAACGCAATCTTGGTTCTTTTTGAGTAATTTGAAAATCGGCGCACATGTCGCAGTCATGAGGAATATAAATCTGGAGATGTAGTTCAAACATCCCAGGAACCCTCTGACTTGTTTTTTCAGTTTTCGGAGAAGGCATTTCTTGAATGGCCTTGACCTTGTCAGGATCAACCTCAATTCTTTTCTGGCTGACGATGAACCCTAAAAGTTTCCCTGAACGGACACCGAAGGTGCATTTGTTGGGATTCAAGCGGAGTTTGTACTTTCTCAACCGTTCGAATAGTTTCGACAGGTGGGTCACATGCTACTCCTCTGTTTTAGATTTGGCAATCATGTCATCGACATATACCTCAATTTCCTTGTGTATCATGTCATGAAACAGAGTAGTCATGGCCCTTTGATAGGTTGCCCCGACGTTCTTCAAACCGAACGACATTACCTTGTAACAAAAGGTACCCCATGGGGTAATGAACGAAGTTTTCTCCATGTCTTTCGGCTCCATCTTGATCTGGTTATAGCCCGAGAATCCATCCATGAAGGAGAAAACTTTGAACTTTGTTGTACTGTCAACCAGCATGTCAATGTGTGGTAAAGGAAAGTCTTCTTTTGGACTAGCCTTGTTCAAATCTCTGTAATCGATACACATTCTGACCTTTCCGTCCTTTTTCGGAACGGGTACAGTATTGGCTAACCATTGAGGATATTCTGATGTGGAGAGGAAACCTGCGTCAATCTGTTTTTGTACCTCCTCTTTGATTTTGATGGCCATGTCCGGGTGAGTGCGTCTCAACCTCTGCTTTACTGGCGGACATTCTGATCTTAACGGTAAGTGATGTTCCACGATGCTGGTATCCAACCCAGGCATATCCTGATAGGACCAAGCGAACACATCGGGGAAGTCTTTGAGAAGCTTTATCAAACTCTCTTTGGCAGTTGGACTGAGCAGTGCCCCAATCCTGATTTCTTTTCTCTCTTTTTCCAAACCCAAGTTTACTGTTTCCAACGGCTCTTTGTGAGGTTCAATGGACATTTCCTCTTGTCTGAGGAATCGGGAGATCTCTTCTGGAATTTCGTCGTTAACTTCTTCTTCAGCCTCAAATACCGGGAATTCAAAGTCGGGAGAAGGCATCGGATCGTATGTTTCAACGGGGTTTAAAACAAGCAATCTGCATGACGTGATGATTCGTGTTTAGAAGAGATAGAGAAAATGCAAGTGTGTGCAGTGTATTTTTCTTTTACTGCTTGTTTTTATTATTGAATTGTTTTTTAGGATTACCATTTTCTGAGAAAAACAAAAAGAGAAAACAACAATAAATGCGGAAATTACAGAACGACATTATTTTATTAATGAACAAGTCGATTCTTGAAACTAAAGCCCTATAAAACAAAACTCTGTCACTTTGGGCAAAGCGAAGAGGGAAATTTACAGAAAGCGAGCCCTTTCAAAACATCCGTTTCACCTGGTCAGGGTGAAAGGTTAAAGATGGCAATTAATTTGACTTATGAACAATCCTTCGGAGCATCAACAACGACCCACTGGCGGCGAACTCCTTGGTGAATCACAAAGTTTGGCACCTTCCTTGATTTGTCTTCAGAAATGACGCTGATTTCTGGTGGAGCAGGATCATTGGAATCTGTCTCCCAGGCAGAATTGTCGTAGGAGAATTCCTCAGTTGTATTTTGCATAGCATTTGTGCTCTCAGCTGTATCTCCCCATCCAGTTGGCTGGATATCTTCAAGCCTGATACGAGAGCTTTCGGGAGCGGTGTACTTGACCATGAAGTCGTACTTTCCACTTGGTTGTCCCAAGGTGTCCCACACTTTTCTGGAACTGGAGGGGTCATCCCTCTCGATGACGTTGACCTCGGGAAAAGCATAGTTGATGAATTCAAGTCCTACAAACGTTTCGAATTCATTGTCATGTTGAGTAGTTTCTGAATGACCTGAGTGTTGATCCCATGACATGGTGGGGACACAGGTATTCTGTTCAATGATGCTCAGCTGAGTTTCATACTCGGCTGACTTTCTGGTCTCAAGTCTCCTGGGTAAGGCTGCCACATTGGCAGGCAATCCATCGGGCCATAGTAATTATGGTCAAAGTTGTCTTTCATCAGAGTGTCCTCCTCTAATGAATTTGGCGGAGCACGGCATCCTTCCGGATCACAATCTCCGTATATCATTTCGACATCTGATCGTGGTATAAATCTCGGACTCTGTACAGGATAGAAAAATGGCGTAGGCACCTCTTCCTGAGATATATAACCGTCCTCGTTAAGATAGGACTTCCATCCTTCATCTATGTCAGAGGAATCATCTTTATTGATGGTATGCACTTCTTGAGGCACTGGGTGAAGGCAACCTCCACTGTGGAAGAAGTCCTGAATGGGATGAAGACTTCCATCGTTAGCAGCTGTCCGGGTACAGGTTGCACAAAAACCAAGACCCTTCTTTGTTGTATTGCTAGTAGGAATGACAAGCTGTCCCCATCCTATTGTATTGGTACTCTCGACCGCTTTAATAGCATCTTTGAATGAGGAAATCAAAGTTCCTCCTCCGGATTGATCGTCCTTGTGTAGCGAAAGCGCTTGGAACTGGGTTCTAATTATCCCTTCTGGTTCCACATAAGTGGATGACGATAAATTGCTGACGAGCAAGGCCTGTTCCCCACAGACTGTGATGAGTTGGCCGTTCTGGACGAACTTTAGCTTTTGGTGGAGGTTTGAAGTAACCGCTCCAGCCTGATGTATCCAAGGTCTTCCTAATAAATAACTGTACGTTGCCCGGATGTCCATGACCTGGAAAGTGACTTGGAAAGTGTGAGGACCAATAGTTATAGGAAGGTCAACTTGGCCGATAATCGTTTTTCTGGATCCGTTGAACGCTTTGACGACGACCTTGCTGGTTCTCATCGGAGGTCCTTTGAAGGATAATTGCACCAAATTGGACTTCGGCATAACATTCAGGGCTGACCCTGTGTCTACCAGTACGCTGGCTAAAGCATCGTCCTGGCAGTTGACTGTGATATTGAGTGCCATGTTATGACGACGACCTTCTTCTGGTAATTCCTCATCACTAAATCCCAAATTATTGCAAGAAGTGATGTTAGAGACAATACTATCGAACTGTCTGATTGTTACATCCTGTTCCACAAAGGCTTGCTCCAAGACTTTCTGTAGAGCCTCCCTGTGCGCTTCTGACTTGAGTAACAGTGATAATACCGAGATCTTTGAAGGAGTTTGTAACAGTTGATCGACAATGTTGTATTCACTCCTTTGGATGAGCTTCAGCATCTCATCATCGTTTTTCAAAAGGTCGGGATTACTGGATTGACCGACTGGTGGATTGGGAGCTTCTGTCCGAAGTTCCTTTTCTTTGTTGGACTCTCCAACTCCTCTGTTGAAGATTCTACCACTTTGTGTTACTCGACTGATGTCTGCAATATTCACGACGGAGGGTAATGGAATTTCCTTTCCATTTTCAATTATTGTTGCACCGTATTTGTAAGGGATTGCCTTAGCTGATTCATACGGTAGTGGTCCCGGCAGATAGATGACTATGGGAACCTTCTGGTTCTTCTGACCATTGTACGTAATCTCGATCCGTTCCCAGTTGGGAATTCTTGATTCGTCAAGCAGAGGGATAATGGCAAAAACATTCCTGGTCCTCTGATGATCAGAGATGACGACAACGTCCTTAATTTTATTGGCAAGGTAGTTCGGCGACCAATTGATGGGCCCGGAACCTGGATATGGGCGGATCTCTCCACGATCCACCTGCCCCTGGAGAGCTGCTCGTACAAGGTAGCACCCTTGGTTACTTTCCGAAGAGACTCCACAACGTTCATAATTGTGTGGTGGCACCTGGCCACACCCACTTTAAATACGATGTAACCTCACTAGGTTAGCTTCCACGAGTCGGACATCCTGACTTTGACGGCGAGTGTGGTTTCCATTATTGATACTAATTTGCTGAGTATCTTCATCCATGTAGATTGGCATCCACCAATGATTTAACAAGTGCTGAAGTGCCTCCTGAACAAGGGCACATCCCCGATCACTTTCGCAAACCGCTTTACAGCTGTGATAATTATGTGAGATCAGGAATCTGAGTCAGACCTGCTCAGCATGTAGCTCCACCAAGTTGGTATTCATCAAGCGAATATCAAAGATTTGAACCATGTTGATCTGATAGGGATTCCTATCATGGTAGTCCTGGATCCATCCAAGATCCATCTGACGCTGGAGGGCCTCCTGTATGAAAGAGCATCCCTGTTTGTTTACCTATCAAGTCAGACAAGAACTGTAATCGTGCCGCGGCAGATTATGATACTGGCTTTTCCTTGAGTGTATTGCCACCAGGTTGACATTCATCGCATGGATGTCGTGATTTTGAATGACGTTAGAATCCGTATAGACCATGTTAACTCCACGAACTCGGTACTCCTGGATCCATCTGAGATCCATCTGTTCCTGTAGAGCTGATCGTACCACAGAACATCCTTGATTGCTTTTAGAGCACATATCACACTGATGATAGTTATGAGATGGCACATGGTCGTACCCACTCTGTCTACAATGCATCTTGACCAGATTGGTCCTTAACAAGAGTACATCCTGAATTTGATAGACATTGTTAAGTTCTTTCTCAATCAGGTTGACTGCAGCTTTCTCATGTTGAGGCAACGGGTTCGTGAGAACATTGGGATTCGTATCTTTGAAATATAAGAGCCCGCTCCTAACAAGCTTTTGCACGTCAGATTTGAAATTGAGACAATTCTCTATGTTATGCCCTGATCCTCCTTGATGATAAGGGCATGTCTGATCCACCTTAAACCAAAAAGGCGGATTTTCTGGTACTGTAAGAGGAGACTTAGTCTGGATGTGCCCCTTAGCCAGTAGTAACGGAAACAGTTCTGCGTACAACATGGGTATAGGATCAAATCCTGATGGCCGTGTTGTACGGTTGTTGTTGTATTGAGGACGAGCCTGCTGAAGAGGCTGTTGTGTCTTTTACTGATTAGGTTAGCTCTGCGTAACCTGAGGTTGATACGTAGGAATAGGCGCAGGGCTGATAGCAGGAGTTACAGCTGCTACCGGTTGGTAACGTCGCCTTTGCTTTCCGAGAGAGATATTCCCAATATCTTGCTCTTTTTTCTTAGGGAGAGCACTACCGTATCGTTTTGTTTTACTCGATGATCCATCGTCTTTTATCAAACGTCCTTCTCGGACGGCTTCCTCAAGACGAACTCCCATGCCCACCATCTCGGTGAAATCACTGGGTGCACTGGCAACCATTCTATCATAGTAAAATGAGCTTAAGGTCTTTAAGAAGATCTTTGTCATCTCTTTTTCCTCAAGAGGTGGACAAATTTGAGCGGAAATTTCGCGCCATCTCTGAGCGTACTCCTTAAAGGTTTCCTTGTCCTTTTGTGACATTGATCTGAGTTGATCTCTGTCCGGTGCCATGTCCAAATTGTATTTGTATTATTGGACAAAGGCAGTACCAAGATCTCTGAATGTACTGATCGTAGTACGGTTTAAACCCATGTACCATTTGAGTGCGGCACCAGTTAATCTATCCTAAAAGTAGTGAATCAGTAGGTCCTGATTCTCCGTCTGAGCTCACATTCGCCGAGCGTACATCACCAGATGGCTCTGAGGGCAAGAGTTACCCTTGTATTTTTCAAAGTCGGGCACTTGGAACTTGTGCGAAACTTTCACATTGGGGACCAAGCAAAGGTCTGCGGCGTCCTTTCCAAATAAATCCTGACCGCAGATGGCTTGTAGTTCCTTCTGCATTTCCAGGAATTATTCTTGGAATTCATCCATTCTATCAAACATGGTTTCCTTCTTATCAGAAGGTATCGGTGGAATCTGTCCTTCCAGGACAGTGTGCACCACAGGGGGTGGTACCGTGACTACGGCAGTGAATCTTGGCATTTCCCGAAGTTTGTAACCTTCAGGAGTCTTCAGTATGCCCTTGGCATCTTGGTTTTTCCAAAGTTTGTAACCTTCAGGCCCAGCGGCTTCTGTTATGATTCCCTGATCTTTAGTGATCGGCGGAACATATCCTTCCGGGATATAGTTAACAGGCATGCCCCAAGGACGATCTTTCGGCATTTGATACCTAGGATCATACTTCTTGGCTATGGGCGCTGAGGTGATCTCTGAAATCACAGTCCTTTGTAGCTGAGCTTCTGCCATGGCTTGCATGTCGTTACGAAGCTTTCTCATATCCTCTCTCAGAGCGTTGATCTCTTCTTTCAACTCTTTGTTTTCTTCCTCAAGATTATCCATCTTTTTTTGACGATTGGCCCGAGTATTGTACGAATGAGACAGTTTGACTCTAGAACCGAGACACAAACGTGAGATTCGTAGGTAAGAAGAATACGCGATGTGAGAATGATGAATGCAATGATTATATTAATTGTTTTTTGGTTTAATCAAAATAAACTTTGACCATTAGATTGCAAATATCAAACAGTGGGGGAAACCCCTTTTTATTGAATTCAAAGGATTACAGAAATGGAAATACAGTAGATTACAAGGTGCAGAAATAGAAACCTAAGCTAATGGGTCCTGAGTCCTCTCTGAAGAGAAATCGGGTGCTGACTCTGGTATTTTCCTTTTCTTTGACCGGGGCTCTTGGGCCGTTGTCGGGTTGTCATTCCTTTGCCAGGTGAAAGGAGCGAGTAAATTCCTTTGGTCATCTTGATTCTCTACAGTATGTTGCTGCAAAATTTCAATCAGAGCGTCCTTATCTTTCAGTAGTTGCTGTATTTTGATGCACTCCACGTTGAGGGTGCGGTACTTGTTCTTCCAAGACCTCTTCTCCCGTTGAACTTTGTTGAGAGTAACTTGAATCTTTTCAGTCTCAGTCATGAAGTACATGACAGACTCCCTCGGTGGAAGAACTCCGTGATGAGGATAAGGCATCTTTAGCTTGAGAGCTCTAGTTTGTACCCAGTGGAGATAAGGCTCCACCGAGACACAGTCCAGTTTTCCTAGAGACTCCCATCCTTTCTTATGAACATGTTTCCAAGCGTGCACTATTTCCGTCTTTAGTGCTCTGTCATTTTCTCCTTCCTTGAAGAAAAGACCTTCTAGATGAACACCCCGTGGGACGTGTCTCATCGGGTATCGAAATTGACAACGAACAAGAACTGGATGGTAATTGATTCCTCCCTTAGTTCCTATAAGGGGTACGTTGGGGAAGTTTCCACAATGGTCAATGATCCTGATCCCAACATAAATCCTATTACACCAATTAATGTCAGAGTTGGTGAGAGACATGATTTTCTACGACCAACGTAAGGCACTCTTGTGATCCCAAAAAGCAGCAGACTTAGGCAAATGGGAGATAAACCATTTATAAAGCTGAGGTACACAGCATGTGATCTCCCCTCCGCTGTACAAATTTCCCAAGTGTACAGAATGATACGCATCTGTGAGCAAAGTTGGCACAGGGTTTCCAATGAGAATAACCTTAATGGAGTTGATATCGACGAAGTTATTAATGTTGGGCAACAAAAATAACCTGTGGGTGAGTAAAACAAAGATGCTTTCAAAAGCAGCCACGTTCCTGATACTGGCGAAGTACAGGGCTTTCTTTGTCAAGAACTGGGCTGGCAAACCTTGTATGCCACCCTTAGTGGTCATGTGAGTCCTGACCTCAGACTCGTCCAAATGAATGGTTCTTGCAATGGTCTGATTCTTTGGAATTTCTTCAAGTCCAGAAAATGGAGTCTGATCAGTAATGTGTAAATCAATTAGGTGAGAGTACTCCTCCAGTGTTGGTGCCAGCTGGTAATCCGGGAATGTAAAACAATGATAAACCAGATCGTAGAACTGAACAAGCGCATCCATGATTCCCTCAATCACATGGACTCAGAGCAGAGATAGCAAACCTCCGTACTTGGCTCTGAAAGCCTCTTGGTTTGTGATCATCCTCGCCAAACCTCTTAAATCCTCTAGTTTCGGAATCCTGAAGGTGTACTTATGAGTTCTCCTTCTACCAAAATCCATTAGCGCAATCCTTTTCTCTCTGATATTTGCAATCACAGTCTTAGTTTATTTTGAAAAGACAGAGAGACTAGAAGAGAAATTTTTTGAATGTTTTAATGTTTTTTAAATGAATGCATGAATGCAGCACACAAAAACATAGAAAAAACATGGGGTCAAAGGGTCGTTGTCATGGAGTCAAGGCTCTACCCATCCCCAAAGGTTTATACTAGGGTGATTTTTTGTACCTGTACTCAAAATCATCAGCTCCTCCCAGGATAACAAACAGCAAGCGGATCGCCAGCGAGCTGTATGAAATCTTAGAATAAATGCCATTCACAGAGAATAGATCATCAGCCTCAAATGAGGGTAGTATCGCGTGACAACTATTTTCGATAGTTTCCGCACTATAAAAGGGTTGGCTCCTCAGCTTCTCAGACGTCACAATCGGCCCATTGCCTATAAGAGGGAATGGGTTGCATTGGGAAGCCTCCACTGAGGTTGATGGTCGACCTCGTCGCCATCACTTATCTTAAGTGTATACTCAATCTTTCCACATGCGGCATCACACGCATTCCCATTAGCAGAAAAATAAACACAGATATCAATTAGGAAAAGTAATACATATATTTGTCCTAAACATCCTAGACCTTTAAAAGCTAAGATCTTAAGTTCCTGATAGTAAATGGTTTCCCGACGGGGTCACCATCCTGTGGTTTTATTCCAGATTAACGGCGTTTTGACCTAATATCCTAGCGACGTTAGGGTTTCAAGGGATAAGAGGAACAAAATGCCTTGAAAGGCGTCATTTTTGTGGTACCCCCTTCCAAGATTTCTACCCAAGAGACGAGAAGAGAATAAGATCCCAAAAAATGATTCTCCCCATCAGAGTCGCCATTCTTCTGTAGCGAGCGATTTTTGGACGTGGTTGCGAAGCACTATCGCTCTGGTCTATCTAGTTCGATTCATTTTTTATCCTATTGAAGCTGATGAAGGAAGGGAAATAGATGTCTCCAATTAACCCTGCTTGCATACTGAGGTTAAACAGTCAAAACTGTTGGTTTACAGATGCTACAAAGATTCGGGGTCTCTCCTTGGTTATTTTGTCGAAAAGGGGTGTTTTAGCCTATCGGTTGAGATGTTAGGACGGGTATATAAAAGTATGGAATTTTGGGTTTTTGTTTAGTGTGCTCGCTAAGATTTTTCTTTCAATCTTATGCCTACGTATTCCCGTTTTTCCGAAACAGGGAAATCAGAGCGATCGTAGTTCCTCCTATTCTACGGGAGGAAATGGTGTTTTGGTGTCTTGTTCAAAGCCCAAGACGGGAAGCTGAAAGTGGTTTGTATCTTGTTCAAAGCCCAAGATGTGAAGCTAAAGGGTCTATTTGTATCTTGTTCAAAGCCCAAGATATGAAGCTAAAAGAGTTTAACTTTAGAGAGAATTTGTCATCTCTAAAGAGGAATTTGTTTGTCACAACTATTTATAAAGGAGAATTACTTTAACTGGGATTTGTGAATCCGGAAATGCCATATTTCCTTTATAGGGGATTTCCAACCTGAAAGAGAAGACTTTAACTCAGTGTAGAGCAATGCCATCTTTCCTTAGGAATTTCTCATGCTAAAAGAAGGATAGTGGCATGGATGTAAATAATCCAGAGGCTTGCCGCTTACAGCGATTAGATGAAGGGGAAGGAGTTGTTGATGTTTGTGTACTGTGAACGAGGCACAACTTTGATGCTAAAAGGTTGATTGGATCAACCAATGGTTTTCTTATACAAAGCCTAAGAGGAGGCTAATATGTGTCTCGTACAAAGCCCGAGGAGAGGCTGAAAGGTTTTGACTCAACGAGGGAGTATTTTGGTATCTCGTATAAAGCCCGAGATAGAGACTATTGGACTCAACAAGAGAGTTTTTTGTATCTCGTACGAAGCCCGAGATGGAGGCTAAAAGGTTTTGACTCAACGAGGGAGTCTTTTGGTATCTCGTATAAAGCCCGAGATGGAGGCTATTTATTAGCTCCGCTGGGGAGAATCATTGTACAAAGCCCAAGAGGAGGCTATGGTGCTGTTTCAGTTGAGTGACAGGTCCAGTATACTGATTTAAAGAGAAAATCAGTTCTTATATGAGTAATGTTTGCACTCATGGATTTGTTTCTAAGGATCGGGGTTATTTTATGTTCTTTAAGGAAATGGGAAATCCAAAGGGTATTGAGATTGTTCGGGTCTACAGGGTTCCTTCCTATTCTTGAAGGGTGCTTGAGAATATCTTTGAGACTCAAGGAAATTAGACTGTCCAAGTCTAGAGTTTCATCTTTTGTACTATGCTTTGAGAAACAATAGTAGACTCTTTGAAAGACTGTTCTATTAAGATGACTGATTTCTGTTCCTATACCTTTAGGAGGTCGTCGGGACAATTTGTACGAAGCCCAAGAGGAGGCTGGAAACTTTTAAGAAGCCGAGTGGTCCTTGTATGAAGCCCAAGAGGAAGCTATCATTCCCGGAGGGAAGAATCATTATATGAAGCCTAAGAGGAGGCTGTGAAAACTTCTAAGAAGCCGACGGGTCCTTGTACAATGCCCAAGAGGAGGCGGGGATGCGTTTAGGAAGCCTGTGGGTCCCCAAACCCCGAGAAATTCAAGACAGACTATTCACAAAGAATAGATCAAGCCAGGAAAGTTCGAGAATTTGGAAGAAACTCAAGAGGTGCCATTCACGGAGAAGAGATCATCTCTGGGGAGTAGAGTTTCTTGACAAGTGCTTTTAAGAAGCCTGTGGGTCCCCAAACCCCGAGAAGTTCAAGACAGGCTATTCACAAAGAATAGATCAAGCCAGGAAAGTTCGAGAATTTGCAAGAAACTCAAGAGATGCAATTCACGGAGAAGAGATCATCTCTGGGGAATAGAGTTTCTTTGACAACTTCTATGAGGGACAGTCTATGAAAGGGTTCACCGAGAATGCTGCTTTTCATGTCTCCATAGTGTTTAACCCCAAGAGGAGGGAAGACTGTGTCTGGTAATCCTATGGGGATCTAGTTTTGACTATTTAAGAGTGATCAACGGGCTTAATGCTAGACGTAGTTGCCGGGAAAACTCTAAATATCTATACTATTATTACATAGTTGATATGAGTTTATGAAAGAAGACTTACAGCGAAACAGCCCCACAATACAGTTATATGTATATGAAAGCGGTAAATGAAAGCGTATAAACACTTACTCAGTTGTAGATCTTCCATGCTGTTTGGTTAGTTGTTCAACAAAGAAAGATTGAAAACAACAGTATATTTAAAAATCAAAGGAGAAAGTGCTTTGAAAAAGAAAGATTTGGGGCTTACAGCTCAAGGAGAGGCCCAGGGTTTTATCAGTGAGTGCACTGTTGAATTTGTACAGAGGGACTTATACAAGTGACTGAGGCCCAAAAACGTGTTTGTTGTACAAAGGGATTTGGGTCTTACACTCTCTCAAGAGGCCCAAAAGGTTTAAAGAAAAAGAGTGGGGCTTATAACACGAGGGTAGGCCCAGATGATTTTTCGTTTGAAATGGCGGTCGCGCCGAGATTTTATTTTAACGCAAAGGGGCTTATACAATATCTGAGGCCCAAAGTTATTTTGGTTAAAAGGGGATTGGGTCTTACACTTTATTAGAGGCCCAAAAGTTTTGAAATGGGTCTTACTACTCGAGGGTATGCCCAGTTGATTATTTTTCAACGGACGATGATCGCTCTGAACTTTTTGAAATACAACGGGACTTATACAATAAATGAGGCCCAAAAAGGTTGTATTTACAAAGGGTTGGGTCTTACACTCTATTAGAGGCCCAAAAGTTTTGAAATGGGTCTTACTACTCGAGGGTAGGCCCAGTTGATTTTCTTACAAAACGACGATTACGCCGAGGTTTTTGAAAATATCCGGAGGGACTTATACAATAAGTGAGGCCCACAATAGGTTATTTTACAAAAAGGATTGGGTCTTACACTCTATTAGAGGCCCAAAAGTTTTGAAAATGATTTATGAGGGTTGAATTAATCAAAAACCCTAATTTGTTTTCAAAATGTGTTTTAATTGAATAAAAATTCAATTAAAATGATCAAAATTGTTTAACACATGGAAAACAAATTGTGATCTTGGATTAATGCTTCAAAAATTAAGTATTGACCTACAAAATAATTAAAAGGCATTAAAAGTTGCAAAATCAAGGTGGAAAAAATATTCAAAATGTCAAAAAACAATTAAAATATTAGTTCTTTGCAAAAATATCAATTATATGAAATAAATAATATTTTTGGGATTTTTTGGGAAAATAAAATATTTTAATATTTTTGTGAATTATTAAAAAAAGAATCAACTCAAAATCATTAAAACTCAGAGAGAAATTAATTTTTGAATCAACTAAATAAAATCACAAAATTCAAATATTTGAATTTTCAAAAAAGGGCGCCAAGAACACCCAAGAACACGCGCGTGTTTTGAGTTTTTCCCAGATTTTCATTTTCTATCCAATCTCACTGAACACTTGATGATATCATGCAATCCACATACCAATCAACTCGTTTCAATCTCACGATCGTGTCTATGGCAATTAATTTCATTTAAATTAAGCATAAAGCAAGAAATCACGAAAAATCCTCAAGAACCCTAAATTCTGCATGAAGGCTGGGATTTTTGATACACGATTCAAACAAAGCAATTTCTTGAGGGGAAACATTCCATGCATGATTCACTATGCCATAAGATCCTTTAGGCAGCGCTTTTTTTGGCATTACACAACTCTTAAAAGCGCTGTCTAAACTGGCGCTGCTAAAAGATTAGACAGCGCTTTGGTTAATGTAAAAAGCGCTGTCTATAGGGGTGCTTTGACTGAAAAAGCGCTGTCTAAAGCACCATTTAGACAGCGCTTTAACAATAGACAGCGCTTTTGCTTATATTTTAAACAGCGCTTTTATTTTAAAAGCGCTGTCTAAATGGTGCTTTAGACAGGGCTTTTTATTTTTTAGACTAACATTAGACAACGCTTTTTGCCTTCTTTTTAGTATACCTTAGACAGCGCTTTTGCTTTTTTTGGTATACCTTAGACATCGCTTTTGCTTTTTTTGGTATACCTTAGACAACGCTTTTTGGACTAAGCGCTGTCTAAACCCTACTTTATCGCTTTTTATTCAAATTACTGAAAAAAAGCGCTGTTTGTTTTATACAGTTTATATGCACCTGTTTTTGAACCACAATTTGCACCAGGTTTTCAACCACAATTTGCACCTGTTTTTCAACCACATTTTTGCACCAAAATATCATAAATTGGAGCTTCAAACCAATATATACTCACAAATTTTTCCTATTTATATATACAATTTTCATTCAACAAAACATTTTGCTTCAAATCTACATATTACTTATAGAAATGCTAAGCAAAAAGCAATGCACATCAAGATAACTCTATCTTCTACTTTGCACATATAACCTGAAACAACACAAAAAGATTGTAATTCAATTAAAACAATAATAAACAATGTCTATAGTTACAAAGTTATACATACTCAAAATTCTCATCAATAAGTAAGAGTACAATATACCTTATAAAACTCCGTGCTCAATAATGAATTGACATCTATCCTCTTTAATTTCATCCAAATGATCTCTTGAGTAATACGCACACTTGAATTCATCAAAGTACTACATAATAATATAACATAGTTTGATTTAGTTTCAACTATTTAATTATATGAGAAATATGTGTTAAATATTAAAATAACTCATAAGTTAGAAATACATACATCGGATGGAATCTCTATTCGATCTAAAAAAAGAGTTTCTCTCATAAACCTCAACATGAAATAACCGCAATCTATACCGTTACGTTGCCGAGGACACTACACATGAAAAGAAAATATGGATAAATCCTTAGTTTTATCAAGTATCATCACTAATATAATCAAAAATGTGATAATTAATATACCTTCACTCCAATCCATGTAATGTTGTTGGATCTCCTCTTTGTTACTTGGATATCTCTTTGTGCTCGAAAAGCTTGTATAATGCTAATAAAATATAAATGAATATTTAGAACAATTAACATAAATAAATAAATAAATAGACACATGAATATTTAGAACAATCTAACTTACGTATCAATCATTTTCTTCATATCCGGGTATGTTGTCCAATCATTTCCTAACGAATCCAGATAATACACAACTTCTCTGATAGGATTAATCGCGATCAACAACCAATGTCCACTGTAAGGTTAAACAAATGTTAGATGGAAACTTTCTACACGACGCCAAAATACAAAAAAATTATAATAGATGAATTTAGAATGAAAATCTAACCCAGTATTAAACGGTAAAAAGAACAACTTTTCTGTATCTTTGTCGGCCATAAAGCGGTTGAGTACATACACCATGACATCATCTGGTTTATTTATGATTAACCCTAAGTTGATACTCGCGGGACTTAAGAATGCGAATCTTTGCTCCAATCCACGTGGGCGCATCAATTTGTCATACAGAAACCTTAAATAAAAACATCATTAACATTAGACTATTCATTTGAAACATAAAGTAAATAAGTTGTTCAATTAATATAACAAAGTAGATCGGATATACCTCACGTATGCATTGACAACACTGACGCCTAATTCTTCATGACGAAAAACTTGCTCAAATTCCTCATTACCAATTGATTGTTCATATTGAAAGCCATAAATACCTTCCTCCATATGTACAAGACGAATAGCTCCATTCGGAATATCTGTCATTTCTAGAAATGTCTGAAGGCACGACCTATACTTGGAAGTAGGTTTTTTTTAGGCGCGGTCTTCTTAGCAACAACCTTTTTTTGTGTGGAAACGTTGCTAATCTCTTTACCATGAAGCTATATATCATATAATTAGTTAGATGAAGTATAAGGTCACAAATTTAACATTTTCCGTGCATGAATATCATATAATTGTGATGTACCTTTTTTTTTGAAACAACGGACTCGGTATGCTGCGGAATCCTCTTATCTTTTGCTTTGGATGTTGTTGGAGTCTAATTAACATTACCATGTAAAAAATGTACGTAAAATGCGCGTAAAAACTTTGAATACTCAAAGGTTCATAATGGTTTTAAGCATACCTCATATCCTACGCTAATGAGGCCTGACGACCATGCAACAAACAAACCTATTGCATCTCCCACCAATGTTGCATCCGAAACATCGTCAGGATATGGTAATAATGCATCCATCTCTAAAGCAATATCAACCGATACTTTCAAACATCCAGTAGGGAGCAGTTTAGTGTGAAGTAATTCTCCCAAAGTGTTATACACTTTTCCCTTGCCAACCATTCGATAAGTTGGTGACGATAAGTAGAGGTGACAAGGGGAAATGCCCTAAAACCAATAATATATATGTCAATTAAATAATTTAAGATAATAATTTAATTTCATAAAAATATATATAATTACCTCTGGAATATTCGGTTGAAAGTTACAGTTGATACTATCTTTGTCCGAAGCGCTATCTTTTTCTTTTTCCTTTCTTAATTCACGAACTTCAGCTTGCAGTGCTTCCAATTTTTCCTGAAGTTCTTTATTACTAGGAGCCTTTTGTTTTTTAATATTCAAGGATGTCGGAGTGATCCCAAAACCCTTACCCCTCACCCGACCAGAATACTCACGGACATCTAATGCCCGACTAAGTATGCTCCTGGAATCATTGGCTTCATCTGGAGATAAAGACTGAGATAGAGTCTCCTGAAAATCAGATGAATATCGAATATTTGTCAAATATTTGTTAATAAAGTTTTGATTTAATTAAATAAATAAAGTTAAACTTACACATTTCTCAAATACTTGTTGAACACCTTCTTTAACAACTCCATCCTTGCCCACACGGGCTTCCTTCCACAAAACATGTGCCGGAAGAGATGTTTCAAAACTATTCTCCTTTTGTAACTACACATTAAGCTAAATAATATGATCAAATATAACTCATGATGAACAAGTCATTGAAATTTATAGATACTTACTATAGACTGTTCTAAGCGTCCATATCCAACACGTCCTTTACTATATGGATAGGCGGGACTTGATGCTCTTTCCCGATTTGTTTCACTTACACTTTGAAATTCTGGGGTTATTCGTTTGGATTTAAACGTGTCCCATTCTTTTTGTGAAATCAAAGTTCCATATTTAGATGGAAGCTCTGCAT
Source organism: Lathyrus tuberosus (assembly GCA_022829125.1). Taxonomy (NCBI): domain Eukaryota; kingdom Viridiplantae; phylum Streptophyta; class Magnoliopsida; order Fabales; family Fabaceae; genus Lathyrus; species Lathyrus tuberosus. The sequence continues at coordinate 2,546,722 of JALAZF010000229.1, forward strand.
CAACAAAATTACCTTCTGCATCCCTAAGAAACTTGGTTGATAAAAATGTTCAAAACCCTCTTAGTAGTTTTCCGGCCAATTTGAGACAAAAAGGTCTTCTATCATCATCAATGTTAAAACACCTCTAAGAAAAACATACACATTGTGTGTTAGTACAAGTAATTTAAAAGACAGAATTAGTTGGCATAATTAAAGACATAATTATGGTACCTTTATCTCACTCCAAATTTTTTCTTTGGCTTCCTTCAACTCTTTATTTCTCCAATCATCACAAGTAATTGGAACCTCATTCCTTACAAGTGCACTAATAAAACTTGTCAACGTATAACCGTTAGGCTCAATAAGAAGGCCTTCTGGGCTCCAATGCACATCTAATATGATGCCTCGATCTCTATCACGAATCACTTTCTTCATAACTGTTATTCCTCTTTTAATTTCCTCTTCCGCATTAGCTACGTTCTTACCTCCATCATGAATAGAATCATCATCTGGGTGATCCTCATTAGTAGCCATCTAACTTGTAATAAAGAAAACAAGGATTAACAACATTATGAAATCGAATTGAAAACTAAATTGGATAAATAGAAAACCAAAACAGATCCGCAACCGACAATTGGAATTATTCACACAACAAAATGAACTGATACATAGTGATCAAAAGACGCATTCAACGGAGTAATTCGCACAACGCACAACTTAAATTGACAGGTTACCGAAACCGCAAACAAAGCAACAAATTGCAAAATCTCAGCAAGATAGTATTTACGTAATAGAATTTGTGACATGAATTGCAACAACAACATCACATATTTATACTATTTATAAATATCAAATAGATTACAAGTATCAAACCAAACCAAAATAGATGTACAAATTGGGCATAGTAGTAACAATGTATCCATATCAGTACAAGACCATTACCAGTTTCTGAAAAATGAACATATCAATTCAAATATTTTCAATTTCCAAACAAAATTATCCTTTTCTCAACATACAGAAACAAACCATAACAGAAAAGAAGAAAACATACCTAAACGGTGGAGAACGGTGGAGTACAGTGGAGGACGGTGGAGGACAATGGAGGAAGGAAGACGGCAAAACTGTAACCGAGACGGTGGAGGAGGGTGGACGACGGTAGAGAGAGCTGTTCTTCGTTCGTTCTCGTCGTTCGCAGTTCGCAGCAGAGAGGGAAAGAATAGGGATATGAAAAATAGAAAACTGATACTATTCCAGTTTTTATTTTAATTAATAAGACCTTAGACAACGCTTTTTAGAAAAAGCGCTGGCTAATATAGGCCTTTAGCAGCGCTTTTGAAAAGCGTTGGCTAATGTGGGCCTTTAGCAGCGCTTTTGAGATTATTTTTTTTTAAATTTATATGACTTTAGAAAGCGCTTTTTAGAAAAGCGCTGGCTAATATAGGCCTTTAGAAGCGCTTCCCAGAAGCGCTGGCTAATGTTGTCCTTTACCAGCGCTTTACAAAAAGCGTTGTCTAAGGTAGGCCTTTTAGCAGCGCTTTAACTCTTTTTCGTGTACAGTTTCCGTGTTTTATTTTTTATTTAACTTATAGCAGCGCTTTTTCATAAAAGCATTGTCTAAGGTGCGCTAGTAAAAGTCATTTTTGGCGTAGTGATTATGAACATTTGGCAAAAGTATTGTGCGAGGAAATATGCATAGATTGAGAGATGACCAAGTTTAGGCTTACCTCTAGGTCGTGACAGCAAGAGCAAATTGATTTCTGAGTAGGAGGTGTTACAGATGAATTGTGATGATCTGAACAGCTTCCCTACACCCTATGGAGTGTGTTTGAATGCTTAGACTTGATGGAAATTGGCTGGATCACTTCATGGCATCTCAACTGCAACTTGGTTAAAACCTTGAGCAATTGACTGGTGATTCTAAGAAATCAGTGTTCTAGATGTTGTTTAAGTGTTTGATCAGCTCAAATATGATGTATATGAGGTGTGTGTGTGATTGGTTTGAGTGGAATTGCTCTCTAATGAAAAACCCGATAGTGACTTGCTAAGAAAGGCATTTTTGAGAGTGAGAAGTGGATTTTGAGAAAGGCAAGTGTTGTAGGCCTTTGGTGTACTTAAACTGGTCACAATTGAGCTCTATTTATAGTAGAGCAAGTTTGTTTTGCAAGGAATATTGAATGGAAACTGTTGAGTAGGTTTGGCCAATGTTGGCAAATGAAAATCCAAGTCTCCTCTAGCCATTGACTAGAGGTTAGGACACAGGCTGCTGGTCCCCTTGGTCTTGGATAAGTCTTGACTGAATTCAGATGCTAATGGCTCAGTCCATGCCACCTTGGTGCTTCCATTGAATGCTCCAATCCAAAATTGGAGTCTTGTCCCTACTTTGGGCAATTCTAGGTTTAACATGCTATTTCTTGTTCCAAGGAATTTGGAGGCTTGGCTCAGTGATTGTCCCCTTTAGATTCAATCCTCAGATGTGTCCAAAGTGATGAAAAGGCTTGGAATTGGCTGATTTTGGCAAATCGAGCAAAAGTACAAAATTCTGCCTTGCCTTGGCAGATTTCAGCAAGGCAACTTGCCAATGTCATATCTCATGGCTCAAGTTGAATTTGGTGATGTTCTTGGCCATTTTGGAAAGCTCTTATATGATACAACAACTGTTTGATCATATTTGGTTTTGATACTTTTTGGATCCAAGTGAAAAATGTCCCTACATTTGGAAAAAAGTAAGGCAAAATCTGACTTAGTGAAATTTTCACTAAGTGTTGGAACAAAGTGACTTTTCTTGATTTTGATCACTCCATAACTCAAAATCCATGAGGAATTTGGACATAGGTCAGTATGAAGCTTTTGTAGAGGGCAATGAGATCTACAAATCAAGCTTTGGATGGAAAAAAATGGCTTTGTGGTTTAGGAGTTATGATCCTCCAAAGTTGGTACCTTTGTCACTTTTTTTCATAACTTAGAAAATTTTCTAAGTTTTTATGGTTACCCCTTTTACAAGTTATCCCATTTTCTTTGATTTTTCTTGATGAATGATGATTCAAATCATACATTAACATCATTTTAGGGTTAAAAATCCATTTTGTGAAAAATCTCAAAAAAGTCAAAGTTGACTTTTGTGCACAGTTGACTTTTTATCAGATGAATTCCAAACTGTGCAATTCTTCAGGAAATCATGTCCTTGACCTAAATCAAACCTGATGGACATGTTCCATGGGTGTTATAGGGTATGTTGAATCATGTCTTAGGGCTTGGGAGCATGTCCTGGTTAAAAGTCAAAGTTACAGTTGACTTTTCTCGCGAAACCCTAACTGTGGTTCAAATGAAATTGAAACTTGTTGCTCAAGCTTCTTGGATCAATCCATTGTCCCAAATGGATCAATATGGTATATTAGAGACCCTCAAATCATGTCTTGAGGTCTTGGTTCATAATTTGTCCCAAAAGTCAACTTAGGGGTGAATTAGGTCAAGAAACCCTAATTCCTGATTTTTTATGAATGCATCCCTGAGGCAAGATTGACTTAATGATTGGGTTTATGAGGTTCCATGGAGTATATTAGGTTATGTTTTGGATCTTTGGCTTATGCCCAGATGAAAATTTCCATCTGGAGGCCCTGGTCGACCAAAACCTTAATTTGGTGATACTGGCGATCTTGAAGCTTGATCCACCTAGAAGGGAGCAACCTTGTGCTTAATCCTTGAAGTGGGAGTCCTCTTGATCCATTATGGATGTTTGAGAAGTTAAACAAGTTGAAGATCATGTCATTTCTTGATTGATCCTTTGTCTAAGAACTCAGAGAGGGCTTGAAACCCTAATTTTGATTGTGGTGAATGCTCAACAATTCCTTGAGGAGATTGATGAGGCATAAAGGTACATCCATAATGTGATGATGATTTACATAATGATGGGAATCTTAGTGGTCAAAATTTAGGGTATGACAAGTTGTAAGCCCCAACAACTTTCTTTTCAAAGCACTTTCTTCTTTGATTTTGAAATATACTGTTGTCTTCAATTTTTCTTTGTTGAACAACTAACGAAACAACATGGAAGCTCTACAACCGAGTAAGTGTTTATCCGTTTTCATTTACCGCTTTCATATATATAACTGTATTATGGGGCTGCTGCACTGTAAGTCTTCTTTCACATACTTTATATACTGTGTAATACTAGTATAGTTATTTAGAGTTTTTCCCCAGCAACTACGTCTAGCACTAGGTAAAGCCCTGTTGATCTCTCTTAAAAATAGACAAAACTAGATACCCTGTAGGATTCCAGATACAGTATTCCCTCCTTTTGGGGGTAAACAATATGTAGACGTGAAAGGCAGCATTCTCGGTGAACCCTTTCTCAGTCTGTCACCCTTAGAAATTGTCAAAGAAACTCTAACTCTCCAGAGATGATCTTTTCTTCGTGAATGGTATCTCTTGAGTTTCTTCCAATGTCTCGAACTTTCCTGGCTTGATCTATTCTCGGTGAATGGCATGTCTTGAACTTCTCGGGATTTGGGGACCCACAGGCTTTTTAAAAGCATCCCCGCCTCCTCTTGGGCGTTGTACAAGGACCCTCCGGTTTCTTAGAAGTTTTCACAGCCTCTTCTTAGGCTTTGTATAATGATTCTTCCTCAGCGAAGATAGCCTCCTCTTGGGCTTCATACAAATTGTCCCTTTGGCTTCTTAAAAGTTTTTCTGCCTTCTCTTGGGCTTTGTACAAATTGTCCCGACGACCTCTTAAAGGTATAGGAACAAAAACTAGTCATCTTAATAGAGCAGTCTTTCAAAAGAGTCTAGACCTTCATCCCTTAACATACCACCCTTCTCTCAGGCATCATACAACGAGCATTCGCTATCTGAGAATCGATTTCTCAAAACACCAGTAGACTTGGACAGTCTCAATACCCGTGGGATTTCCCATTTCCTTAAAGAACAGGAAATAACACGGATCCTCTGATCCCTACCTAGGCACAACCTTGCCTACAATCTTTCTCTTCATAAGAACTGATTTTCTCTTTTATCCAACACATTGGGCCTGTCACTCAAGTGAAACAGTCACCAGCACCGCCAGCCTCCTCTTGGGCTTTGTACAAATGATTTCTCCCCAGCGGAGCTAACCATTTCAGACTCTCTTGTTGAGTCGAACCCTTTTAGTCTCTATCTCGGGCTTCGTACCAGATATATAAAATCACTCTCTTGTTGAGTATAAAAAGACTCTCTTGTTAACTCAATCACCTTTTAGCCTCTATCTCGGGCTTCGTACGAGATATAAAACACTCTCTCGTTGAGTATGAAAGACTCTCTTGTTGAGTCGGGCAACCTTTGGCCTCCGTCTTGGGCTTTGTACAAGACACATAAAATCACTCTCTTGTTGAGTATAAAAAGACCCTCTTGTTGAGTCAGATCACTTTCTAGCCTCTATCTCGGGCTTCGTACGAGATATAAAACACTCTCTTGTTGAGTATAAAAAGACTCTCTTGTTGAGTCAACCTTTTTTAGCCTCCGTCTTGGGCTTTATACAGGACAGATAAAAGCACTCTCTTGTTGAGTCAGTCACTTGTTAGCACTCTCTTGCTGAGTCAACCCTTCCAGCCTCTATTTCGGGATTCGTACAAGACAAATAATAAACACCCTCTTGTTGGGTCAATAGCCTCCTCTTAGGCTTTGTATAAAGAAAACCCCGGTTGAGTCAATCAACCTCTTAGCATCAAAGTTGTGCCTTGCTCACAACATACAAACATCAACAGCTCCTCTTTAGAGATGACAAACTCTCTCTTAGTCAAGACCCTTCAGCTTCACATATTGGGCTTTGAACAAGATACAAACCCCCTTCAGCTTCACATCTTGGGCTTTAAACAAGATACAAACCACTTTTAGCTTCGCGTCTTGCGCTTTGAACAAGACACCAAAAATAACCTTTTTCCTCCCATAGAATAGGAGGAACTTCGATCGCTCTGATTTCCCTATTTCGGGAATATATAGGCATAAGATTGCAAAATCTTAGCGATCATACTAATAAAAAACCCAAAATCCCATACCTTCATACATCAGTCGAAAAGCATCAGTCCTAACATCCTACCAATAGCCTAAACACTGTTCTTTTTTAACAAAATAACCTAAGAGAGACCCACAATCTCAATAACATCTGTAAACCAATAGTCATCTGTTTAAACTCAGTTTGCAAGCAGGGTTAATTGGAGACATCAATTTCCCTTCCTTCATCAGCTTTAATAGGATAAAAAATGAATCGAACTGTAGTACCCCAAAGCGATAGTGCTTCGCAACCACACAAAAATTCGCGCTACAGAAAAATGGCGACTTCACTGGGGAGTCAAAGTAAGATCTAGTCATCATCGTCCCCATTTTCCACAGGAAAATGGCGACTTCACTGGGGAGTCAAAGTAAGATCTAGTCATCATCGTCCCCATTTTCCACAGGAAAATGGCGACTTCACTGGGGACTTCGAGATCTTGTTCTCTTCCCATCTCTTAAGTAGAAACCTTAAAAAGTGCCACAGAAGAGTGGCGACCACAGTGGGAGGCATTCTTTCTTGCTTTCCCAATGGATGAAACCCTAAGTTCACAGAAATGACGACTCTGCTGGGGAGTCATTGTTTGTTAGGATCATAGGATCATAGAGGTCTAGGATGATTAAGACAAATATATATATACTGCTTTTCCTAATTGATATATGTGTTTATATTTCTTCTAATGGGAATGCGTGTGATGCCGCATGTGGAAAGATTGAGTATACACCTAAGATAGGTGATGGCAATACGGGTAATCTTGCGGGGAGTGAATCCTAGTTAAGAGTCCCCGATCGACCATCAAACTCAGTGGAGACTCCCTTTGCAGATACATTGCCTATACGACTTCGTTTGTTGAAAGTAGTGTGGTCGACTGGGTTATCTGAGAAGCTGAGGTTTTTAGTAGACTTAAACCATTTTGTAGTGCGGAAACTATCGGAAATAGTTGTCACGCGATACTATCCTCATCTGAGACCACTCTAGGATGCATCAGCTCGCTGGAGATCCGCTTGCTGTTGTTATCCCAAGAGGGGTCAATGATTTTGCGGACAGGTACAAAAAATCACCAGTATAAACCTTTGGGGGGGGGGGGTAGAGCCTTGACTTCATGACACCGACCCTTTGACCCCATGTTTTTTCTATGTTTTTGTGTGCTGCATTCATGCATTCATCTAAAAGACATTAAAACAAAAAAAATCTTCTCTTCTAGTCTCTCTTTTTCAAAAATAAACTAAGACAATGATTGCAAATGTCAGATAAAAAGATTGCGCTAATGGATTTCGGTAGAAGGAAAACTTATAAGTACACCTTCAAGGTTCCAAAACTAGAGGATTTAAGAGGGTTGGCAAGGATGATAACCAATCCTGAGGCTTTCAGAGCTAGTATGGAGGATTAATGTCCTTGTTAAGGGTTCATGTAATCGAAGGAATCTTGTCCACACTAATCCAGTTCTACGATCCGGTCTATCACTGTTTTACATTCCCGAATTATCAACTAGCACCAACGCTCGAGGAGTACTCTCACCTGACTAATTTACACATTACTGATCAAGCTCCATTTTCTGGACTGGAAGAAATTCCAAAGGATCCAACCATTGCTAGAGCTATCTATTTGGGCGAGTCAGAAGTCAGGACTCACATGACCACTAAGGGTAGAATCCAGGGTTTGCCAGCCTAGTTCTTGAAAGAGAAAGCTCTATACTTTGCTAGTATAGGGAATGTGGCCGCTTTCGAGAGCATCTTCGTTTTACTCACCTACGGGTTATTTCTGTTTCCCAACATTGATAACTTCGTAGATATCAACGCCATTAAGATTTTTCTGATTGAAAACCCTGTATCGACTTTGCTCGCAGATGCTTATCATTCGGTTCACTTAAGGAATTTGTATAGCGGAGGAATGATCACATGTTGTGTACCCCTGCTGTACAAATGGTTCACTTCCCATTTGCCCAAGTCTGCTGCATTTTGGGATCAAAAGAATACTTTACGTTGGTCGCAGAAAATCATGTCTCTTACCAACTCGGACATCAATTGGTACAATCGAATCTATGACGGGATCAGGATCATTGACCGTTGTGGAAATTTCCCAAATATACCCCTCATAGGATCTAAGGGTGGAATCAATTATCATCCAATTTTAGTTCGTTGTCAATTTGGATACCCGATGAGGCATGTCCCACGTAATGCTCATCTGGAAGGTCTTTTCTTCAAGTAAGGAAAGAACGACAGAGCACTAAAGACAGAAATAGTGCATGCCTGGAAACACGTTCATAGGAAAGGAAGAGAGTCTCTAGGAAAATCGGACTGTATCTATGTGGAACCTTATCTCCACTGGGTACATACTAGGGCTCTCAAGCTGAGGATGCCTTACCCTCGCCAGGAAGTACTTCCATTAAGGGACTCTGCCCTTTATTTTATGTCTGAGACGGAAAAACTTCAGGTTACTCTCAGCAAGGTTTAACAGGAGAAGAGGTCTTGCAGGAACAAGTACCGTATTCTCAATGTGGAATGCAAGAAAATACAACAACTATTAAGAGAAAAGGATGCTCTGATTGAGATTTTAGAGCAACATGCTGTAGAGAATGAGGATGACCAAAGGAATTTGCTCGCTTCTTTCACTTGGCAAAGGAAAGACAACCCGACAACGGCCGAAGAGCCCCGGTCAAAGAAAAGGAAAGTACCATAATCAGCACCTGAGCTCCCCTCGGAGAGGACTCAGGATCCATTAGCTTAGATTTCCTTTTACAACACTTTGTAATCTACTGTATTTCCATTTCTGCAAACTTTGAATTCAATAAAATGGGGTCTTCCCCACTGTTTGATATTTGCAATCTAATTGTCGAAGTTTACTTTGAATAAACAAAAAAAATGTACAATTAATATAATCATTGCATTCATCATTCTCACGTAACGCATTCTTCTTCCCTGCGAATCTCACGTTTGTGTCTCGATTCTAGAGTCAAACTGTCTCATTCGTACAATACTCGGGCCAATCATCAGAAAAATATGGATAATCTCGAGGAAGAGAACAGAGAGTTGAGAGAAGAAATCGACGCTCTGAAAGAAGACTTGAGAAAGCTTCATAATGACATGCAAGCTCTGGAAGAAGTTCAGATGCAACAACAAAGGACTGTGATCTCAGAGATCACCTCGACGCCCATAGTGGAGAAGTATGATCCTAGGTACAGAATGCCGAAAGATCGTCCTTGGAGCATGCCTGTTAACTTTATCCCTAAAGGGTACGTTCCGCCGATCATTGAAGATCTGGGAACTACAGCAGAAATCGCTAGGCCTGAAGGTTACAAACTTCGGGAAAGAGAAGATGCCAGGGGCATGACAATAACTCCTGAAGGTTACAAACTTTGGGAAGCGCCAAGATTCACTGCCGTAGTAACGGTACCAACACCCGTGGTGCACACTATCCCAGAAGGACAGATTCCACATATACCTTCTGTTGAAAATACAAGTATGGACGACAGAATGAAGGAATTCCAGGAGCAATTCCTGGAGATGCATAAAGAACTATAAGCCCTTCGCGGTCAGGATTTATTTGGAAAGGACGCCGCCAACCTTTGTTTGGTCCCTAATGTGAAAGTCCCGCACAAATTCCAGGTGCCCGATTTTGAAAAGTACAAGGGTAACTCTTGCCCTCAGAGCCATTTGGTGATGTACGCTCGACAAATGTCAGCTCAGACAAAAAACCAGGAGCTACTGATCCACTATTTTCAGGATAGTTTAACCGGTGCCTCATTAAAATGGTACATGGGTTTAAACCGCACTAAGATTGCCACTTTCAGAGATCTTAGCGCTGCCTTCGTCCAACAATACAAGTATAACATGGACATGGCACCAGACAGAGATCAACTCAGATCAATGTCACAAAAGGACATGGAAACCTTTAAGGAGTACGCTCAGAGATGGCGTAAAATCGCCGCCCAGATTTGTCCACCTCTTGAGGAAAAAGAGATGACAAAGATCTTCTTAAAGACCTTAAGCTCATTTTACTACGACCGAATGGTTGCCAGTGCGCCCAGTGACTTCACCGAGATGGTGGGAATGGGAGTTCGTCTTGAGGAAGCCGTCCGAGAAGGATGGCTAGTTAAAGACGCTGGATCTTCGAGCAGTACAAAACGATACGGTAGTGCTCTCCCTAAGAAAAAGAGCAGGATATTGGGAATATCTCTCTCGGAAACCAAAGGCGACGATATCAACCAGTAGCAGCCGTGACTCCTGCTATCAATCCCGCGCCTGTTCCTACGTACCAATATCAGGTTGCGCAGAGCTAACCTAATCAACAGCAATATCAGCAAAGGACACAACAGTCTCTTTAGCAGACTCGTCCTCCATATAACAACAACCGAACTACACGGCCTCCAGGGTTTGATCCTATATCAGTGTCGTACGCATAATTGTTTCCACTTTTACTGGTCAAGGGGCATATCCAAACCAGGTCTCCTTTTACAATACCGGAAAATCCGCCTTTTTGGTTCAAAGCGGATCAGACTTGCCCTTACCACCAAGGAGGACCAAGGTATAACATAAAAAACTGCCTCAGTTTCAAATCCGACGTGCAAAAGCTTTTTAGGAGCGGGGCCTTATCTTTCAAAGATACGAATCCTAATGTTCTCACGAACCCGCTGCCTCAACATGAGAAGGCCGCAGTTAATTTGATAGAGGGAGAGGCTAACAACAGCTATCAAATTCACGATGTACTCTTATTGATGGCCAATTTAGTCAAGATGCATTGTAGACAGAGCGGGTATGGCCATGTGCCACCTCATAATTATCACCAGTGTGATATCTGCTTTAAAAATAATCAAGGATGTTCTGTAGTGCAATCATCTCTACAAGAACAATTGGATCTCGGATGGATCCAGGAGCACCGAGTTCGTGGGGTCAACATGGTCCATACGAATTCCAACATCATTCAGAACCACGACATCCGTGCGATGAATGTCAACTTGGTGGCGATGCACTCAAGGCAAAGCCGACATCATAATCTGCCACGACACGATTATAATTCCTGTCTAGTCTGCTCGGTAAACAAACAGGGATGCTATTTTGTGCAAGAGGCCTTCCGGTGTCAGATGGATCTTGGATGGATCCAGGATTACCATGATAGAAATCCCTATCAGATTAACATGGTTCAAATCTTTGATATTCGTTTGATGAATACCAGCTTAGTGGAGTTACATGCCAAGCAAGTCCAACTCGGTTTTCTCACTTCACATGATTATCTGAACTGTAAAGTGTGTTGTGAGAGTAACCAAGGGAACACACTCGTTCAAAGAACTTTGCAACACTTGTTGAACCACTGGTGGCTTCCGATCTATATGGATAAAGACACGCAACAAATCAGTGTGGTTAACGGGAACCCTACTGGGCATCAAAGTCAGGATGTCCGATCTATGGAAATAGACCTAGTGAGGTTACACTGCATTCAGAGCGGACGTGGCCAGGTGCCACCACATAAGTACGAGCGCTGTAGAGTCTGCTCGGAAAATAATCAAGGGTGTTACCTCGTGCGGGCAGCCCTTCAGAGTCAGTTGAACCGCAAAGAAATTCAACAATATTCAGTTTCGGGGTCTATCAACTGGACGCCAGACTATTTCGCTGATCAGATCAAGGATGTTATCATAATTTCTGATCACGAGAAGACCAAGGATGTTTGTGCCATCATCCCTCTGCTTGACGAATCAAAGGTTCTTAACTGGGAACTGATTGAAGTTACATACGAGAGTCAGAAAAATTAGAAGGCTCCCGTAGTCATCTATCTGCCGGGACCACTACCGTATGAATCAACTAAGGCTATCCATTACAAATACGATGCAACAATAGTTAAGAATGGAAAGGAAATTCCATTAACCTCCATCGTGAATATTGCAAACATCATTCGAGCAACACGGATCGGTCGAATCTTTAACCGAGGAGTTGGAGAACCTAACAAAGAAAAGGAACTTCAAACCGAAGCTCCCAATCCACCCGTCGGTCAATCCAGTGATCCCGACCTTTCAAAGAACGATGATGAGATGCTGAAGCTCATCCAAAGGAGTGAATACAACATTGTTAATCACTTGTTATAAACTCCTTCAAAGATCTCAGTGTTGTCGCTTCTACTCAGTTCCGAAGCCCACTGAGAGGCTCTACAGAAAGTCTTAGAATAGGCCTTTATGGAACAGGACGTGTCAATATGACAGTTCAATAGCATCGTCTCTAACATCACCTCCTGCAACAACTTGGGGTTTAGTGATAAGGAACTGCCGGAAGAGGGCCCAAGTCACAACATGGCACTCAATATTACAGTCAACTGCTAGGTCGATGCCTTAGCCAGCGTACTGGTAAATACCGGATCGTCTCTCAACTTCATGTCGAAGTCCACTTTGATGCAACTATCATTCAAAGGACCTCCAATGAGAGGCAATGATGTCGCCGTCAAAGCATTTGACGGATCCAGGAAAACAGTTATCGACGAAGTTGATCTTCCCATAACTATCGGCCCTCACACTTTCCAAGTCACTTTCCAGGTCATGGACATCCGGGAAACATACAATTGCTTATTAGGAAGACCTTGGATACACCAGGTTGGGGCAGTCACGTCGACACTTCACCAGAAGCTGAAGTTCGTCAAGAATGACCAACTCGTCACAGTCTGTGGAGAGCAAGCTCTGATCGTGAGTAACCTTTCATTATCCACTTGTGTAGAACCCGAGGAGGTTATTGTAACTCAGTTTCAAGGGCTTTCAGTGAGTAATGAGGATCAACAAGAGAAAGGAACATCGATTTCCTCATACAAATATGCTCTCAAAGTAATCAAGAGTAACAGCACAAAAGGATGGGGACAACTTGTCATTCCTACTAATAACAAAGCGAAGAAAGGTCTTGGCTTTTCTGCAACCTGTACCCAAACGGCTTCTAACGATGAAAGTCTTCATCCCATTCAGGACTTCTTCCACAGTGGATATTTCCTTCACCCAGTGTCTCAAGAAGTACATACCATCAACGAGGGAGACTCCTCCGACATGGAGGAAGAATGGGAGTCCTATCTTAACAAGGACGGTTATATGTCTCAGGAAGAGGTGCCTGCGCCATTTTGCTATCCCGTACAGAATCTGAGATTTATACCAAGGTCAGACGTCGAAATGATATACGGAGATGGTGATCCAGAAGGATGCCGTGCTCCGCCAAATTCATTGGAGGAGGACACTCCGATGAAGTACAAATTTGACCACGACTATTATGGCCCGATGGATGGCCTTCCTATGTGGCAGCCGTACCCAGGAGACTTGGGGCAAGAGTGTCGGCCGAACGATGAAAATCAGCTGAGCATCATTGAAACAAATACATGCATCCCCACCGAATCATGGGATCAACACTCAGGGCATTTAGAAAACGTCCAACACGATGATGAATTCGTAAAGTTTGCAGGACTAGAATTCATTAACTATGCTTTTCCCGAGGTCAACGTCATCGAAAGGGATGACTCCTCCAGTTCCAAAGAAGTGTGGGACACCTTGGGACAACCGAGTGGAAAATACGACTTTATGGTCAAATACACCGCTCCAGAAAGCTCTCACATCAGGCTCGAAGACATTCAGCCAACTGGGTGGGGAGATCCACCTGAGACCACAAATACTCTGCAAAATACAACAGAGGAATCCTCCTACGACAACTCTGCCTGGGAGACAGATTCCAATGATCCTTCTCCGCCAGAAATCAGAGTTATTTCTGAAGACAAATCAAGGAAGGTACGTGACTTTGTGATTCACCGAGGAGTTTGCCGCCAATGGGTTACCGTCGATGTTCCAAAGATCGTTCATAAGTCAAAGTAATTTCCATCTTTACTTCAACCTTTCACCCTGCCCAGGTGAAACAGATGTTTTGATAGGGCTCACTTTCTGTAAATATACCTCTTCGCTTCGCCCAAAGCGATTGAGTTTTGTTTTATAGGGCTATAGTTTCAAGAATCGAATAAATCATAAATAAAATAATGTCGTTCTGTAATTTCCGCATTATTTGCTGTTTTCTCTTTTCATTTTTCAGAAAATGGTAATCCTAAAAAACAAATAATAAAAACAATCAGTTTTCAGAAAAACACTGCACACACTCTTACATTCTCTCTATCTCTTCTAAACATAAATCATCACGTCATGCAGATTGCTTGTTTTAAACCCCATTGAAACATACGATCCAATGCCTTCTCCTAACTTTGAGTTCCCAGTATTTGAGGCTGAAGAAGAAAATGACGAAGAAACTCCAGAAGAGATCTCCCGATTACTCAGACAAGAGGAAAGGTCCATCAAACCTCACAAGGTGTCGTTGGAAACAATCAACTTGGGCTCAGAGAAAGAGAGGAAAGAAGTTAAGATTGGGGCACTGCTCAGTCCAACTATCAAAGAAAGTTTGACAAAGCTTCTCAAAGAGTTTCCTGATGTATTCGCATGGTCCTATCAGGACATGCCAGGGTTGGATACCAGCATCGTGGAACATCATCTACCGTTGAGATCAGGATGTCTGCCAGTAAAACAGAGGTTAAGACGAACTCATTCGGACATGGCCATCAAAATCAAAGAGGAAGTACAGAAACAGATTGACGCGGGTTTCCTCGCCACATCAGAATACCCTCAATGGTTAGCAAACATCGTACCAGTTCCGAAAAAGGACGGAAAGGTCAGAATGTGTGTAGACTACAGAGATCTAAACAGGGCTAGTCCAAAGGACGACTTTCCCTTACCACAGATTGACATGCTGGTAGACAGTACAACAAAGTTCAAAGTCTTCTCCTTCATGGATGGATTCTCGGGCTATAATCAAATCAAAATGGCGCCGAAAGACATGGAGAAATGTTCATCACCCCGTAGGGTACCTTTTGTTACAAGGTAATGCCGTTCGGGTTGAAGAACGCTAGGGCAACCTATCAACGAGCCATGACTACTCTGTTTCATGACATGATACACAAGGAAATCGAGGTATATGTCGATGACGTGATTGCCAAATCTAGAACAGAGGAGGAGCGTGTGGCCCACCTTTCAAAATTATTCGAGCGTCTGAGAAAGAACAAGCTCCGTATGAATCCCAACAAATGCACGTTCGGTGACCGCTCAGGGAAACTTTTAGGGTTCATCATCAGCCAGAAAGGAATTGAGGTTGATCCTGACAAAGTCAAGGCCATTCAAGAAATGCCTTCTCCAAAGACTGAAAAACAATTCAGGGGATTCCTGGGACGTCTGAATTACATTTCCAGATTTATATTCCTCATGACCGCGACATGTGCGCCAATCTTCAAATTACTAAAAAAGAATCATAACAGCGTTTGGACAGATGATTTCCAAACCGCCTTCGACAGTATCAAGCAATACCTATTGAACCCACCGATTCTGTCACCTCCAGTGGAGGGAATACCGCTGATCATCTACCTAACAGTCTTGGA